>JALAZF010000191.1:2500000-3750000 GCA_022829125.1 Lathyrus tuberosus
AGGATCCTCAATCCTATCGCACATCCAGATCAGTTACTGAAGTTCCGGGAGCTCGAAGTAATAAGGCCAAACTTGCTTTTTAGATTCCATATCAACAAAGTCTGCAAAAATATCATTGGTTTCTTGATAGTTAGCAAAAATGCTGATGCAATGCAAAATGATGGTTGTGATTCAAGAGAACTCAGTATTGTATCTTTGTAAATTTTAAGGAACATTTTTCTTAGAGGAAAACTCACTTCATTGATAATAAAAATTTGAATTACAACATAAGACAAATACATCTTCAAAAAACCCAAAATAGAATATAAAGGAAACTAGGTCCTAAGCCATCAATCAATCTTCTCCCCTTAATCTCAGGGCGAGTTTTTGGTTCTCCTTCTGTAGCCTTTCGTTCTCGTCCATAAGCTCAACCAACCGTGACTTCCATGGTTCGGGCGGAGATGATGTGCTGGAGAATAAGTCCTCTTGCATTTTTCTTCTTTTGACAGATTCTTCTTCCTTCCTCCTGAGACTCTTCTGCAATTCATTCATCTCAAAGTTAAGGATCTGATATTTGTTCATCCAAGCATTCCTTTCACGCTCTACTTGAGCCAACCGAATCTTTAATTCATCTTCATTGCTAGTGAAATAAAGAACTGGATCTCTGGGAGCTAATGGGATGGGATCATGACGATCATAGGGTATCTACAACTCAATAGCCCTCTTTTGCACCCAATGAGTGTAAAATTCTGAAGCCAAACACTCGGGTAAACCCAAAGCAGATATACCTCTAGTGTGAACATGTCGCCAAGCGTGAGCCATCTTCTCCTTAAGTACAGGGTCCTTACCCTCTTCAAAGAACAAACCCTCCAAGTAAATGTTATTAGGTTTAGCTCCCATAGAATAACCAAGTTGACGACAAGCCAAAGCAGGATTGTAGCTTATGCCTCCTTTTGTGCTAAGAAGTAGTACATTAGCAAATCCTCTACAGCTAACAATCATATCCTTGCCTTTGAGCGATGGGTGGTACCACTCGAGATCGGTGTTGGTGAGAGACATGATCTTCTCTGACCAAAGAAGTCCATCCTGGAGATCCCAAAAGGTCTTAGAACGGGGTAAATGGGAAATATACCACCTATACAAGAGCGTGGCACAACATGTTACCATCCCTCCCCTATGAGCAGTCCTCAAGTGCACTGAGTGGTAGGCGTCTGCAAGTAGGGTTGGAACTGGATTTCCAATGATGAAGATCTTGATTGCATTCATATCAACAAAGTTCTCGATGTTGGGGAACAAGAATAACCCATAAATAAGTAGGTCCATAACAGTTCAAAGTCCACCATATTCTTCATGCTAGCATACTGACGGGCCTTCTCCATTAAAAACTTGGCAGGTAACCCAAAAAGTCCTCCCTTGACGACCAAGTTAGCCTTAACTTCTGACAATTTGAGATGAGCCGCTTCTGCAATTTCCTTTTCTTTAGGCGTCCTTTCCAGACCAGAGTAAGGTAGGTTTGGAGTGACAGGAATTCCAACTAGAATGGCATACTCCTCGGGCGTAGGCATTAACTGATAATCCAAAAAAGTGAAACAATGATACATGGGGTCATAAAATTGTATGAGAGTAGGGAGCAATCCGTCTACCATCTTGGTCTTCATCAGAGAGAAAATCTTCCCATATTTGTCTTGGAATGTTGTTGATTCATTGATTGGCTTACCCAGATTCTTCAGATCTTCTAATTTTGGACTAATGAAGGTGTACTTCTTCGCTTTCCTTTTTTCAAAATCCATCCTATAAAGTTTGCAAAACAACACTGAGTTTCTTGAATACACAATGCATATGATGCAAGGATGAATGCAACAAACACAAATAGACAGGTAAGCACACAGAGCAACCTAGGTTAAAAGTCACGAGCATGAAGTCAAAGGTCTACCCATCCCAAAGGTATGTACTATGGTTTTCACCTGCAATACAAGGTTCTAAAAGAGTTCCCAGAGTCGACAACCCATCCTTCGGATTTTATCGACTTTCCAATTGCTTGGTGATCAATAAAATTCTCAAGAGAGTCTCATTTGAGTGTAGCATCGCGTAGCAACCATTTGGGATTGCTCCCTCACAGTCCTCGCACTACGTCCTAAACAGGCCAAGTGAGGGTAAAGGGATAACTAAAGGTCATCAGTATCTCTGGCTCCTAGGTCGAAAGTAGTAACGTATTCACGATTGATCGTTCAACATATACCACTTTTGAGAGGGCCTCAACTGAGTGTGGACTTCAAGTTCCCTCCTTTGGGATTTCTCCCTCGAAGTTCCCTTAACTATGTCCACGATTCCTAAGCATATGTGTTCTCTCAAGTCCGGGTTAGGACTTATCTCACTCATTGATATCATGTCAACCCAAACCAAACAAGATAATATCACACATAGAACAGACATACAAGCATACATGCAGATATGACATACAAGCAATCATACAAGTAGATAAGCAAACATGAATAACATAAAACAAAGGTAGGCTTAACCCTCTTAGGAAAAGGACCGGCATAGGTCTAACCCCTCCCCAATGAAGTCGCCATTTCTGTTGCGGTGAAAATCGGATAACAAATTATCAATTAATTTGCATCATTTTTCTTTTACAACCGACTTTGATTTATCCAAAGGAAAGGTTCAAGATCGTTAGAAAAACCTAAAGGGAGAGATCTAAGGTTCGGGGGTTGGTTATACAAAGGGAAGGTATTAGCACCCTAAGTATCTGTAGTACTCTACAGGAACCTCTTGTTAAATGTTATCTTATGTTTGCTAAAGGTTCAATGCTAAAGGTTAGTTAGCGGGGAAAGTGATAAATTCATTATGATGAATATCACTAAGAGTTAAGGAACTTTCTCCTAATGCTAGTTGTAATTTCTATTGGCTCTGATGAGGCCAAGAAATAAGGTTTCTTCCTAAGAGGTTACTTAGGTTAAGATGGGGGCTATGACTTTAAGAATCAACATTTATCACCTTCCTTTGGAATAGGGGGAAAATAATTGATAAATCAAATAAATAAGACATGATACAAGCTAAAACATGATATAATATGACAACATAAGCATGAGGATGACAATATGTTTCATGAATAAGATATGGATAAGATGAACATGATTATTATAAGAACACATCAATACGCTTCAATCTTAAGGAAGACAAACATATTAAGGATGACATTTAACGAAGAATAGCATTCATATAAAAGTCAAGTATATGACAAAACAACATGGATATATTATCTTAAGAATTAAACAAGTTAATTTAATAACATAACATGTCAAGAAAAATGCTCATAGATGATATTAATAATTAAACCAACAATTGATAATTAATTGACAAGGCAATTAACAAATTAACAATTACAACACACAATGTAATTAAAAATTAACCATACATGGATAATTAATCATTTAGAGATTAACAATTAGTCATACATTTAGAAAATGCAAATTTAAGACACAAATTGATAATTTAAGAATTAATAACATGATAAAAAAACAATTAACACAATTAATATAATTTGATAATTAACCACACAATTTAAAATGTAATTGACAATTAAAAAATAAGAGCTAATAAACTAATTAACAATTAATTAACAATTAGGAAATATACTAACATTAATCACATAAATAACTAAACTGAAATTAATAGCAAAAATAAATAAGCTAGAAAAAATAGAAAAAAGAAATAAACACTCAGGGGGGGTGCACAAGCAGTCTAGTTTAGTTAAAAAACAAAAAGAAGTAACTTGGGCCAGCAGACAGGGGGTGCTGATAGTACATGGGCGCTAGGCCCAGGAGGAAAAGACAAGGTAGGCGAAAATGAAGAAAAAAAAAAGTCAAAAGGTTGATCCGCAGGATCGAACCTAGGACATTGTGGTGAAAGGCAAAAGGCATGGCATATGGTGAACCGTTGGGACGACAGATACATCCGTTCATAAGTGCACAACCATTAATATATAAACACAAAATACATGGAAAATGAAAAAAGTAACATGCGCAGTACACGTGATGGTGTGTAGTACGTGATAGCATGTTTTAGTGTATTACGTAATGGCATGTGATTATACTAACCAATTAACACGAATGACAAATGAATTACTACTGTCATTAATAACCAATCAAACAAACATATTCACGCATGGGAAAGAAGAAATATCATGCAGACATTGAAACATTTTCTCATACAACTCAAACAACATCAAATACTCAACTTTTAACCAACCTAACTTTACTAAAACTCACCCAAATAACACAAAATAAAACACCAACATGGAGCATATTTCATGTAGAATATGATGCAATTAAAAGCTGGGCAAGACATTGAATAAAACACGAACAGTTAGCAATTGAAAACCAAAGTTCAAAAATGAAAATCAGTTTGTAAGAGAGTGATGAATCCAAACATGGTTCAGGTTAACATGTTGCTTCAAAAAATCAACAATCAGCATGCTACATGATAAACACAACTCTGGTATTCTAATACATGATATCAAACATTGAGAGCTACAAAGTTAGCATGGGTTGGAAATGAAACCAAAACCAACAGTTCAACATTATGGTAAGACTTCAAAATATTCTAGCATGATATCAACATGTCATTTGAGCAAAAGATCCAAATGGTTTAAACTGAAACCGTGTGTAAACATGGTGTTGGTGAGCAGAAGGCAAAAACATCCACACTTTAAAAATGACAACGAACTATAAACCGTGACAATTGAAACAACATTCCAAGAACAAAACCAAACCAGTATGAACATTCAGGTAACAACCAAAGCAAAAATAGGTTTAGAGATAGCATCAAACACGATTTGGTATGTTTTCACGTCAAACATACACATAAAGAGCATGATCAATGGTTCTAAACTTCAGCCATGAAAAGCGAAACATAACAGCAACCTCCATATATCATTCCTTATAAAGCTTGCTTGGTGTTCAAGTGATAAACAAACATGATAAACTAACATCAACCAAGAAACAAACACATACATCTCAAAAATATTAAAAAATGTGCAAGGACACACAACTCAGCAACATATCATCATGAAAATTGACACACCAAACATTCTGATATCAACAGCCAAAATCATTACAACATTTTAACATGGGCTCGTGGTAGTATCATTTAAAGCAATATAGAAACAGCATGCTAACATATATAACATCAACATCTCATACCAATACAAACTTATAAATAACTAAACAAGCATCATGTATCCCAACACTATATTCCCACATGATAAGCATCAAGGTCCTTAAAGATCACAGTAGACATAGTCATCCATTTTAACATTATATTAACAAGTTCAAAAGGAAACAATAACATGTATAACTCTTAGGGCAGTCATGGATCAGTTTAGAGTTTCTAACACAACTTCAAACCATGGTTCATAATAATGTTTATACTATGCAAATACAAACACAACATTAAACCATGGTTCATAATAATGTTTATACTATGCAAATACAAACACAACATTGAAGCAGCATAGTGAATATTAACTAAGACATATTCCTTAACAAACATGGATGAGCAATGTAAGCATGAATAAAAGAAGTTTGAGAAACTTACCTAAGTTCCAAGCAAATAGTAAGAACTTCTTCTCCCTCCCAGTTAGCTCGTGCTCCAAAGAAAATACTTTCAGAGTGGTTTTAGTATTGTTGTTGGTGATTGTGTGTTGAAATGAAGAAGAGAAGGGTTCCTTTTATAGGGAAACCAGCTGGTCCAAGAGAGTGTATATCCAATGTGCCAAGAGTTTATTTTGAAGAGAAATATCGTGGAAAAGATTTTGAGGATGGCTTGTCTGACCACCACAACATGGAGCCAAGTGAAATCCTCTTTTGGTATCAATAACTCAGAAAAAGTAGCATGTAAGGCTTGTGTCCCTTGGTCCAAAGAAATACACGAAGGAAAAGGTTTAAGGTATCTTGCAAAAGTGAATAAGAGGTACAAAAGCAAAGTAATGTGCAGCGGGTTTTAAGGATGAAAAGGTGTTGGAAAAGGTGGTAGCAGGTCTGCAGACAGTACTTGCATAGAGGGAAATGAAATTCAAAAACCAAACAAAGATGTTCTTGGTGCAAAACCAAAACCGTATGGCCATGTTGTCAAAATTATATCTCATGACTTAATGATCCATTTTTCATGCTCTTGGGCTCAAATGATAGCTCTTGGATGATACTTCAAGTTTGATGTTGGAAGATTGTTGAAATAAGGCCTTGAACTAGTAGCAAAATAGCTCACAAGTCGTGTCCTCAAAACTGTCCAAAAGAAACTTGGAAAAATTCTAAGTGTTGAGTTTTAACAACTTCAAGTGCCCTTCTTAAATAATTCATAACTTGAGAATGGTTTATCCCCTTGAGACATTCCACATATGGTTGGAAAGCTCTCAACAAGCTCTACAACTTTCATTTGGGACTCAAGACTTGAATCCAAATGGAAAGGGGCTAAAAGTAGCTCCAAAGTTGAGAAAAAGAGTGATGAAACATGCTGAAAATTTTTCTAAGTGTTGGTCAAAATGCCTTGTAAGCTCCATAACTCAAAATCCAAGCATTTTTAGACAAAACTTCATATGGAACAAATTGAAGATCTTGGAAAGAGCTTTCCAATGAGCTTTGAACCACTCCAATTGGATGTGTAGTTTAGGAGTTATGGTCCTTTTAAAATAGGCTATTAGGGGAAAAATCTCACAAATGACACCTTCTTTGGTCAAAACCCTACTTCCCTTGCAAGAAACCTCATGAAACTTGATGTGGATACTTTGTATACTCCATGAGACAAAATATGATGATTAGAACCAATAATTCTTCAATTGATCCAAAATTCCAAAAGATTAGGGCTTCAGTCAAGCCCTAAATTTGACTGTGAATGCACTGAGGTTAGATCTTGTGATCTTGCTTCTTCCTTCTCATCCAAAGGTCATTAGGAGACTCTTGAGGATGTTGGTAAACCAATGGAATCAAGAATTAAGGCTTGGGAGATCATCTTGATGAAGATCAAAGTTGTTGACTGATAAGCGCCACAGAAACCCTAGTTTGGAAGCACAGTGAGGCTGAGGCTTAAGCTTCTCTTGTTGAGGATGTATAGACCTTGAATTCTTATTGGATGATGTCTTTGGATGTAGATGACTTCATATGGTGAGTGAACCACACAAATCTTGACTTGATAGAGCCAAATCCTTAGTGATTTCTTCAGAGTAAACCCTAATTCCACAGTCCTTGCACTGGATGACCTCTGGTTGACTTGACTTGCTTCAAACCACTTGTGGAGCTTCATGATGATATGTAAACCTAATTTGAATACAAAGAAACAAACTACAAGATATGGGTTAGCTCAAACAATGCAGAGATGCTCCTAAGATGCACAAAAACTGGATGACATCTAAGGGTAAAAATTTAGGGTACAACACTTATCTTATCGGGCCTTTGGCCGACCCAAAACAGTTGCTTCTAAAGACTCTCTGGGCACTCTAGATGTCAGGGAGTCTTTTAGTAGTTGTGGTCGGCCTTTAAGAATGATTGTCCATGCGGCGATGGGCATCCATTGCTTTGGTTTTACCAAAGAATAATGAGGAACATTAGCATTAAAAACAATCCCATCATTGAAATGTTTTGTCGTTTTTCTCTTGACGTGTGACCTAAAAAGGTTGAGAGTGGCGTGATGTTGCTTACCGTGAACTTGAGTTTGAGTATGTTTTCAAGGTGAAATCTGATTGTTGGTTTACACTTGCTTCTTACTATCAATCTGATCTATTTTATTGTCTTTGCTTATATAAAGGTAGAGGAAATTTGGGGAAATTTTAGCAACCTTTTAGATTGAATTTCCTTATTTCCTTCAAGTTTTTCCCTCTTCTCTAAGAGCTTTTTACTTGAAGTAACCGTCATCACGTATTTAGAGCTTCAAAGCTTCACTCTTCATCCTTCTCCTTCGTTTCACTGCCTTTGACCTTACACTTCAAGGTACCTTATTCCAACTCAAGATTTTTTCTTCAAGCATTTACCATCTCTTTGTTAAAATGAGCGAGGACCCTATTTACATTAAGAGTGATTCAGAAGGTAGCAATTCTTCCTGTTTGCAAAAGGGAATGGAATATGAATCACATTCCCTTTCTTCAGTCACTATTACAAATAACGCTTATAACGTCGCACGCAAGAGATGTAACCTAGGTTATCGAGGTGACGTAACAAAGGGTGACATGAAAATATGCCACTTAACACCTCATTTAATGAAAAACCAAGGGGTAAAGTTATATGATAATGGCTAGGGGAATTGATTGTTGTATTCAGACATAAAAAAACATCTTTGACAACACCCTAGGGGAATTGGTTATTGTAGTCATACGTGTAAAGGGTCTCCGATAGCTCCCCTAAAATCTTTAAAAGTGCTCAGAGGTGTGGGCTATTGATTACTGTAGTCGGACGTGCAAAATGTATCTGATAGTACCCCCTGAATTTCTTTAGGTGTGCTCAACGTCGTGGGGGATTGATTCTTGTAGTCATACGAGTAAATCGTCTTTGACAAAACTCTTGGATTTCTTTATTTTGGGTGTAAACTGTGTTGGTAGTACCCTAGTTTGTTGTTACGTGCGTTCACATTTTAGTGCCTTAAAGAGGAAACAAGACAAGAACAAGAGCAGTAAGAATATATATATATATATATATATATATATATATATATATATATATATTTCATTTAACAATTATATTAGTAATTGTAATTAGGTAATAAATTTATAAACACGTTGATTAAATATTACGGTCGGCCGCATGTATATACCGATTTCTCGCCTTCAGATGTGTCATCTGGGCAGTTTGACTACCGTATGATATGAAGGGCGAAGTCTTTGACTTCGAAGATTGTCGGTCTTTGATTGATATGTCAAATTCCTTCGGACTTAAATCTCTCTCCAGGATGTTCGGCCTGCCTGGTTGCTTGATCGGGGATTGAAGGAATCCAGGTGTTGAACTTGTGTGGGTCATGCTTATAGTTTTTCGTTTGGAACGGTGCTGAGGTGTTGGGGACTTCGGATGTCGTTGGAGAGCAATGTGGCCTTCACTTACTCCATACCTAGCCAACCATCTGATCGCCCGAGTTTCCCTATACTCTGAGATTCCAATCACCTCGTAACTCCCTTATCATTGCATTATCCCTAACATTTTGTGAATGCCCGAGACTGGGTTTTGGTCGCTACGAGGATGAGACATCTGATGTGAAGCTTTTACGATGATGAGACATCCGACATGGGTCGGTCATGATGGCATCTCTGCAGAGACATCTCTCAGATGCAATTTCTTCTATATTTTCCCGGATCCATGATGAATCCAAGATCAGATTTGATATTATGACGAAAGGTGTGCAGGTCGAAGTGTTCAAAAAGTTAAGGTCTATGATGAATATAGATAGCTTAGACACAATGAATTAGGTGGTGTGTTAAATTGTAATTCCTTGTGTCGAAGCAGGTTGCTCGACAGGGGCAAGGAAGTTGTAGAATAGTCTAATGTGTGTGTGTGTATGTGTGTGTGTGTGTGTGTCAAAACACCTAGTTCTCAAAGTGTTGAGGAGTTAGCCTCGACATGGATTTTGTCTTAAACCTAATTTTTGGAGTGTTAGCAGAATTAAGTATTTTAGGCCTTTTGTTTTTGGGCTTTTCTTAGGGAGAAAGCAAGCAAAATCTATAAAAAGAGAGTATCCTTTATTATAGTAAAGTGATTAACTTGAATAGAATTGCAGTTTTGAGAGCAAAAAGTTACTCTGCAGAAATTCTTCTTCTTCCATATTATTGTGAAAACCCTGAACTTCTTCTTCTTCCCCAATTCAATTTTTTTACTTGTTTTCATCACTATTGTGCAACAATACAGATCTAACTTGTCGATCAGAATATGTGGCCAGCAACACGTTTGCAGCAATAACGGTCGACGAGAAAAAAAGGGTGTACCTGCAGACACTCCGATGCTTAAGTTAGTTCGGGTGAAGAGGTAGCAAGAAAAAGTTAGAGAATAGAATGCCTGACCCTCCGGCAGAGGAGAGTTTTTATAGATAGCCCCCAACGATGGGGCAATGGTCTCCGTTATGGGATAAATTTCCAAGCCTACAACGGATGACTTCCAGGATTTCTACATGGATGCAGGGATGAGCCGCTCGTGCTCATCGTCCTGGGTCAATCGCTCTGCATTACTCGGTTAGTATACGAACTTGTCCGTTGCGAAGGGCATAATGGTTCCACGAGGTGTGCGAGTCAGCTAGTGACGTGTCCTCGAGTGAGGAGCACGTGGCGAATGTGCTTCCTACTGGCCCCAACGTGTTTGGCCAGTATTCTGGACCGTCCTCGACGTAAGACTGGGTTGGGCTATGCTCGACGCTGGGTCAGCCACAGGCTCAGTACATAACAGGAACCTTGCAACCAAGGTTGGTTGATTCACTTAGTGAAGAACAATATGGAATTCAATTGGTGTGATTATATATTGTTAATTAAGATTAATTCAGAATTACTCAAAGTTTTGAATTTAATTCCAACAATAATCAGTTTAGCTGAGATTCAACTCTGATCTAACTTTAAAATGTTACTGTAAATCGTAAGTACATTGATTTAATATTTAGTCAAATTTTGATTACCTTTTATAAACCTAACCATTATAATTAACCAAATCAATTAAATTTTAATTTTTTTTTATAGATAACCAATTAATTATACATTTATTTAATAACATTATCAAAAAAATATCCATTTAATAAAAAGTAAACGAGATTCACATGGTAACAATAACTTAAATTTAGCTTATCAAAAAAATTTAAGTCAAATGTATCCTCTAAATCACCCCACAACTTTTTTTAATAACAACCTGGACGACACGGTAAGGAACCCAAAAACAGAATACCAAAACCCAATAACGAATCAAAAACGAACAAAAAAAGATTTAGAAACAACGAAGAATTTCGCTTTCACTTCACAACGCTCTCTTCAATTCCCATTCTCTGGTTAGTTACTTCCTTTCTCTTCTCTCAATTTCTTCTACAATACCCAAAACGCACTAACCCTTGTCGTTTCACATTTCACCATGCTTTACTTCACACTACACTCACAAATTGAATTTTCAAGATCTGTTTTTTAGATTATATAGATTGATATTAACACTGAATAATTCTTGATTTTTGTTCAGATGTCAAAAGATAATAATCCTACTAGTAATAACTTGAATTTTCAAAAAGGGGTTGATGTGAATGTGATGAATGAGAATGACGGTGTTGTTGGAAATTGGTATAGTTCAATTGTTCATCAAGTTTCAATCTATGGTGTTGCTGCTGGTTACTGTTTATCTGCATCTTTACTGTCAATTATCAACAAATGGGCTGTCATGAAATTCCCTTACCCGGGAGCTCTTACCGCTTTACAGTACTTCACGAGTGCTGCCGGGGTTTTTCTCTGCGGATGGCTTAAGCTTGTCGAACACGACAAGCTTGATCTGATGACGATGTGGCGGTTTTTACCGGCTGCTGTGATTTTCTATCTGTCTCTTTTTACCAACAGTGAGTTGTTGTTGCATGCCAATGTGGATACTTTCATTGTGTTCCGATCGGCTGTTCCAATTTTTGTTGCGGTCGGGGAGTCGGTGTTTTTGCACCGGCCGTGGCCGTCTTTGAAAACTTGGGCTTCGTTGGGTACGATTTTCGCGGGAAGTGTGCTTTATGTTGCGACGGATTATCAGTTTACGTTTGCGGCTTATATGTGGGCGGTGGCGTATTTGGTCAGTATGACGATTGATTTTGTTTATATAAAGCATGTGGTTACGACGATTGAGTTGAACACTTGGGGTCTTGTGTTGTACAATAATATCGAGGCTCTTATGCTTTTTCCATTGGAGTTGTTGATAATGGGTGAGTTGAAGAAGATAAAGCATGAGATCAGTGATGAGTCTGATTGGCACTCGTTTTCGGTGGTTTTGCCTGTGGCGCTGTCGTGCTTGTTCGGTCTTGCAATCTCGTTCTTTGGATTTTCTTGCCGCAGGGCTATTTCTGCAACTGGATTTACTGTTCTTGGTATAGTGAACAAATTGTTGACAGTTATGATTAATTTGGTGATATGGGATAAACACTCGACGTGGGTCGGTACAGTGGGTCTTTTGATTTGTATGCTAGGTGGGGTTCTGTATCAGCAATCAACAAGTAAACCGAAAGATGTAAAGCAGGTAACTGCACAAGAAAGCGAGGAGGAACAACTAAAGTTGCTTGAAATGCAAGGCAATTCTGAGACCAATATTACTGATATCGAAGATAATAAAACAAGGGAGGGAAATTGAAAATATATTCATGTAGCAAAATTTCAGTACTGCCTTCAAAGTGTATGTTGCACAGGTATCCGATTTAAATCATATTATCATTTTTTCACATACGTCAATCCAATATTCGATTACCAATGATATCTCAATGAATGTCAAGCTCATCAGATTACAGTATGCAGCGTTTTGTTTACTTTACATTGGCTGTTATAGTGTTATGTTTTAAGTAAGAAACTAAATGATAGATAAAATGATTCTAGTATTGTCCGGATGCATTACTTTATAGGGTTTAGTTGATAGACAGAATGACTATCGATTTGGTTCTTTACTGTTGAGCTTTTTAGCTGCGTAATTTTATCATTTCAATTTTCATTGTTTTTCTTTTCCTTGTGATACTGTGGAATGAACATTGTATTGTTATCTATCCAATCACATGTTTTTCTGATTCTGTTTTTCTGATTTGGGATCTGAAATGGTTTCATACTGGATTTTTTATACCGTCTCCTTAATGTGGTGCATTGATGTGATAGAGATCTGACAATTATTGTTTTCTTCAAGGAAGAATTTTGATTCTTGCTAGTGTTTATGACCCTTGATGAGTTTTTTAGGATGAGTGTCTGTATGTTGGAATCTGGATGCTTAATTTAAAGCTCTATCACATTGCGTTTGGGTAGGAGTGCCTCCATTTGGGGTGATGATTTTAATGTCCAGAGTTCTATCCTAATGTTATCAATGGTAGAAGGTGAAAACACCTGCCATATACACACACCATTGCGGCGTATGGTGCCGCCATGGTGGCCATCCCATGTTTTTCTTTCAGAACTCATCAAGCTATCTGAGAGAAGCAGAGTAATCTTGGTTTATGCTTAATGGCCTTCAACTACATGGATATAATTTGATCTATGTATTCCTTTTCTGTATCATTTCTTGCCAGAAAGCCTTTGTACACGTAACCGAGTTGCATTCCCATTTTAGGGTGTTGCTCTAGGATTATATTTTTCAAAAGAAGTTAGAAAATGATAAAGATTTGTCCAGATGACTCCAAAGATTTGGTCGAGTGCTAACAAGAAAACATCGAATCCGAAAGTTCAGGGTTTTAGCCATTCTAGTGCAGTTGAAGGATCTTAGACCTAAGGTCTTCCCTGCTATTAGTACTCTCTTTGAGCTCTAATGAGAATATCCATATATTTAATGTACTGATGTTTTTAGTGAATATGTAATGTCCAAATTTCATTGTGCGATTGTTTTTAGTTCAATGTGGAGATCTGACTGAATGATGTAGGCTCTTCCTGAAGTTTCAATATTGAAATACTAGTAACAAAATTTACATCGAGAAGTGAAAAATTATAGACTAAAAACTGCACTTCAGCATATCACATATCAAATATTATCATGATACTTTTATTAATTGAGCTGTATTTATGTGACATATAAAATTCAAGTATGTACAAATGTCTTTATAAAAAATCAGTGCAAAAACGTTACTAAAATATTGTAGCCGTCAACTACCAAGAAAAGAATTGAATCATATGGATAAAAAATGAAATGACACTTAAACACTTAAAATGAATCTTTCAAAAGGTGTCATTTGTTATTTTGAAGTGTATTTACGAAAGTCGTAAAAGTGTTTAAAAAAAAAAAAAAAACATTAAAAGAGAGAGACAATCTGATATACATATCATACATAAAATTGGAGGTTCAAATAACAGAATAAAAACAAAATTTTTAGCTTGGCAATCACATACACTCTTCCTCAAGTAGGTTGACAACCACCACAAGATTTCTGTTATAAGACGGTAAAATCTCTAATAGGATTGACTCAATTCAGGAGGTATAATTCAAAGCATCTTGACTGAAGAGTGGCAAACAGGTGGAGTCTTGTTGAAAGGCACCACACCTGATTTTTTTAGTTATTAGTTCATTAAACATTGTCGGATCTCATGTAATCCATCTCGGATCAAGTGGTTTTACCAGCTCGTCATATATAAACATGTCATGTGTCATAACAAGTATTTAGTCACTCATTCTTACAAGTTACACTTCTTTCACCTCTCTAACTTGGGCATTAGAATGTTAAACTTGTAGGCCCGAATTGCTCCCCCGCACCGAACACTCATACCACCGCATCAAAGAAGTTGTCATATATTGTACCACTAACCATTTGTTCTAATACAGAACATTGGCGCTGTCTATGAGAATTGGTTTCTGGTTCTCACAAATTTCCATGAAAATCCACCATATCCTAATTGTTGCTTCACCGCAACCGATTCACCCTCCGTTCTAATCTCTAATTAACTCTATATCAACGATGCTAGCATTTAAGTCAGCTCGGACAACTGTTATCACAATGCTAGCATCGTTGTTGAGGCGACCGTACATGCTCTTGCTCCCATAAGAGTAGTTTCACGTCTTATAATAGTTTTCGCGACTTCACCAATTATCTCCTCCTCTCATCCTCTAATACCTACCCTCTATTGATCAGAGCACCTTTTCAAATTAAGCTAATCTTCCAACCTCCATGTCACATCAATCGGAAGCGATAATTACTGAACCAAAAAATATACTCTAAAGCCTCCAAGAACTCTAAGTTAATCTAATCATACAAGGAGCTAACTAACTGCTCACCAGGGTCTACAAATTGGTGCAAAAGCAAAATGTGCACCTCCGGTCTAAGAGACTCCTCAAAGTAAAAAATAATATACAAGTTTCTCTGCCTCAAGGTCACTCACCACAAGAAGCGACACATCGTAGTAATCGCAGAGCCACACCATAAGTGGTTCTCGGTGACTCCATCCCTCAACATCAGGGAAACCCAAGATCGTCCAAGCTTCATCCATACAAGGGCCACCACTCCCGTCCTTATAACTCGGGGGGTAGAGGTGACATTCGCATTCCTCCCGAAAGTCATTGCCACCGAATATCCCCATCGTATCAGCCTCAAGAAAGGAACGAGCAAGATGTTAGAGCCCAAGCTCTGACCACAAGACAAATCCGCTTTCTTGATGCATCCTTGACAATGGAATTCCCAAATTCCTTAAAAAACCACTAAAGATGGATAACTATGACAAAATCGGGGATCCAGATGAACATGTTGAACACGTGAACACCATTCTTGACTACCATCATGTCATAAGCGCGGTGAAGTGCAACTTGTTTGTCCTGGCTCTTAAGGGAAGCCATGACTTAGTTTAAAACCTTTCCCATTGGTTATGTCGACTTCTGAAAGAATGTGAACAACTTTTTACTACTCAGTTTACGGTCTAAAAATGGAAACCTAAGACAATAGTCGTCCTCAGCTGGATCCAACCCAGCTGAAGAAGAAAGAAACACAACGAGAATATATTGATTGATTTACTAAGGTGTCAGATTAAGTAGGCGGATCGAATGTTGAGTTAAAAGTGTCGAATCTTTGAGAAGTGGTTGATGACAAATTGAATTTTCTATGAAAAGTTAGGGTTAAAATGCGCCATGATCATGAGTGACATGCTCACAAAGGCCTAATCATATACTACCTCCGTTTTTTTTATAAGTCGCTTTGGGAAAAAATTTTGTACCACAATATAAGTCGTTTTATAATACTAATGAATCATTAATGTTATTTTTCCTACTATACCCTTAAATATTTATTATTCTCTCTCCTTTCAATTATGTAAATTTGTCTTTCCAATATCATTAATAGAGAACAATTTTGTAAAACCATTCATAATTTCTCTTTTCCATATTATATTTATTACATTTCTTAATATGTGTGAAAAGTCAAAAACGACTTATAAAAAAAACGGAGGGAGTATTAATTATGAAAGGAAAACTCCTTGCAAAATAGTGGAAAGGAATATATAGAGAATCAGGGAATTAACAATAATTGCCTGATTGAAAAAGACTTTAACCAGAGCTGCAACGGAGGGGGACCGGGATGTCCATTGGGGTCCTCGAGACATATTTTCATTCTACAAACCCCTCAATACGGTAAGGGAGAAGATTTTTAGAGAATGCGCCAACACCTTTCTTTTTAATCTATGTTCCGTCAAAGTCATGCTCTTCTGAAATAAGACTTGTATATAAGTATCCTAAAAACTTATCATGATGCTAATAAAATCCCAATTTTTACATATACCACTCATATTGTTCAGTTCAAACACTTTTTTAACATTTTGCAAGGGGATTTGACAATGTTTGTTATTGTATTTCCAATATACATGATACAATCACTCCAAGCCCTTATTGCCTTCTCATTCACTAGTTCTAGTTCAATACATTCCACATATTTCAAAATTTAGAGAAAGTATGCACATACTATTTTGAACAATCAAAGGGAATAAAGATATGTTTCCTACGAATTAAATTCCACTATAGTTCCTGATGCCTCTATGAAAGTTTTTCATACTTTAATTGGCTTGATGATGTCTTTTCATATTCTTAAGTTTGAGGTCTTTCACTTTGAAATTCAACTTGCATCTTGCTCTAACACTTTCTGTCAAAATAACTTTCTCAACCACAATCTCCTTTGGATTTATCATGTCTTTAGTGAAGAGATAACAAATGTCGATGTTCTCTATTCTCTCATGATACACTTAAAAATTATCCAAATAAATTTCAGCTTAACTATCACAATATATCTTCACACATACTCGATACTTGAGTTATTCCTAACTCCCCTAATCATTTTCCTTTCTTGACCCCTCTAATTAGAGAAACATTTTATAATGGAAACACAAAATTTGACAAACATTTTATAATGTTCATATTTCCAGCGAACTCTCTATCTACATATCTTTTCAAAGTGTCATTCACTTGAATTACTTTGTGTAATTGAAACCACATTCAATGAAACATTCAAATATCTCATATCCCAATTTAAAATTTTTCAATAAACTCGAACCATATTTTTCATAACCTGATTTCTAAGAGGAGTGAGGGAAAGAAGGAAAAGAATTTCCCTAATTTTTTTAGCTTCTATCCAATATATTTTTATTTTTTATTTTTTTTAGGCTTAAGGGGCGATCATGACCATTTTTTTTGGGATTTTTTAAAATATTTATTTTAGAGAACAAATTGGTTAAAAAATAGATTTATGAACTAGCAAATTTGGAGAAGTTTTGTCTTTTAGAATTTTATTCAAGTGGGAGTTCTTTAATATTGAGGAGGACCTTCTAAATTTTGAAAGGCTATATAAATTGACACCTATATTTATGGATATATTATCTAAGTCTCTTTTACTATTTTCATACATATTGAAAAAATATTGTATATTTAAAATGTTTATTTTTTGTATAAATATTCTTAAAATATCATTTTGTATATTATTATTTCTAAAACATAATTATTGAAGTTTATGAATCCTCCTTGTTAGATCCAATGAATACATCCTAGATTAATACTATCTTGAGTGATTTTTCAAGTAGTAATCGATGTTCACAATGACAAATGACTAGATTGTGACACATTTTTCATCTTTATCTTCTTGTTAATCGAATACACTAGACTTGAATGTTTCTAAATGATTATCTTATTCTTAACATATGTTAACTTAGAATTAGTTTTGTTAACAAAAAAGAAAACTTTAGAATTAGATTAGGCTAAGTATTTAAACTTTATAATAAAAATCTTGATCTCTAATCTCCAAATAAGATTATCCAAATTATGGTTTGCATGAGCATGGCCCCACACTATACATTAAGCCAAATGTCCTTGTAATTAACTATAGGCCTGCAATTTATTCGTCACTGTCTAATTGGAACTACAAGTTTTAGACAAAATGTCTTTTTTACCTTTTTTTTATACACTTTTTAATGTTTCATCAACTTTTTCTATTCAAAAGTTTCATTAATAAAATTGAGAATTTCTTATCACACCACCCATGTTTTTTAAGCATCACTTGAATTTCCGTTTTTGCTACTGATTTCAAATGTGCACATCCGGGCGCATCAATTTTTTAAAAAATGTTGATGCGTTCCGGAAGTGCACATCCGGAAACATTCCTTATCCGCATATCCGGAAAACAATAGAACTTTATTTATTTTTTTAAAAAATTGGTTTTGTTGGTTGGTCGCATATGTTAATATATCGTGACAACTTAATATACAGTCGACAACATCCATATATAAAATAAAATGATATATATACATAATAAACATCTGTCAAAATACAGTACATACATGTAATATAAATAGAGTACATCAAACATAAAAACTACTGCGTATGGCGAAGGATCTCTCCTGGCTCCCCTGCTCCTCTGTCCCTACCCGCCATCCTGGCTCGATGTCTGCGGTACTGAAGTGCCCCCTGAGCAATCTCAATAATCCTATCCACGGCAAGTCTGACACCAGAGCCCTCAGGGAGGTGACCGTCCGCAATGGCCTGCCGCGCTATCCGCTCTATCTCACGGCAGCGAGGTAGGACATCCTGAGTATGGTCCAGCTGGGACTGCCGCTCATCTAATACCTCCTGATGAGCAGGTCTGGGTGGCGATCCCTCAACAGTGGGCACCATGCATGGGGGTGAGACGGTGTAGAACCAAACGATGTACCCGGCAGCACCGCTCCAGTCTCTCTTCGCTCTGGTCGGTCGAGCCTCTTCCGGTACCAGGTGGGAATGGAAGTCAGCATATATCTCATCTATCTTCCTGCGGGTCAAGCCTAGAGGAGCAAACTCATGAGACATCTTGGGGATCGTCTTCGTGTAACCGAACTGGCGCAAGACGCGCTCCGGCAGGTATCGAGCAGTAATAGTCGAACTGCATGGCAACCTTTCTGAGAACAAAGAAACGTCATCGAACGGGCGCGTCACACGGTGATCGGCATAGGGGTGATACAAAACGTCCCCAGCAACCATCCGATCAAGATACACTCTGTAGGGGTCGGACACATGGTTCCCTCTGAGCAGGACAAATGCAGCAGCACGTGGCATATCCTCAGTGTACCCCTGGACACCCCAACCAGTAATGTTGGGAAAGTACTGTAAAATCCACGCTTGAAATGGAAAACATAACATGGTGTCAAACATTATAATGAATATAGAAAGAAAAGAAATGAAAAAATACTTAGAATATTATATTGTTACCATGTATAGCGTACAGCTGCCTGCCACAGTCTTGGCTGCCCAACGATAACCATCTGAGAGCCTAGAATAGGTGAATGCCAGCGCAACTGCCCCCCAGTTGTACCCATGGATCTCTGTCTGATCCAGAAGGTACCCGAGGTAGACGACATCAACATAATAGGCGCTGATGTCCACAAACACCTGCGTGCCGAGCAAAAACAGGTTGTAGCATCTCAGGACACGCTGCCTGTGTAGATCGACCTCAGTTGGATCCCCTGCTGTCTGTCGTGCCTCGTCAAGCTCCTCACCAAATCTGCATATCAGAAAGGAGAACCGGACATGTGCGTCTCTCAACTGCGTCACCTCCTCAAGTGCCTCCTCTGGGGTAGCCCCACGCTTCGCAATCAGCATCTCGATCACGTCCGCCTTCGACATCCTACCGTGACGGAGAAGGGTACCCGTGATCGGTAGATGTAAAATACACGAGATGTCGTCCAGTGTGATCGTGATCTCGCTGTACGGTAGATGGAATGTGGATGTCTCAGGGTGCCATCTCTCAACAAAGGCCATCAGCATACCGTACAGGATCTAGGGATACCTAATCCTAGACAGGCCTCCAAGATCAGAGGTAGCAAGTGCAGATGTGAACCACTCATCCCCTGGCAGGTTAGGAATCATGTCTATAACCTTGCCCCCATGGTTATAGAACTTCTGGGAATCCTTCTCCTGAAAATTTCCAAATAAAACAATGTTACAAATGAAAATATTTTAAACGTAAACAATTCTATAAATAAACCGAGAAAGCTTACCTGTCCTAGCCAGACATATCTGGCAGTATGCTCAGAGTACCCCACGAGTAGAGACATATCAGCGGTACCCCGGGGTAACCGTCCAGCTCATTGAAATCGTCATCGGCGTCATCACCCTCATGTGCTGGGTGATCACCCTCTGGAACAGGAACAGAAACATGGGAACGAGTAGGAGCGGATGATGGAGCTGGAGTCTCTCGACGACGCCTGTGTGCGGGCTGGGACCCTGATGAACCACCTGTAGAAATGCGACGCCTCCGAGATGTAGAATCGGCGGCTGACGGGGGAATGACCTGAACATGTGATGTGGAAGTGGCCTGAACCTGTGATGTAGATGACTGTGGGGTAGGATGTGGTGTAGGATGTCCCTCAGTTGTAGGGGCTACCCTAACTCCTTCTGCGCCGGAAGCCTCAGCTGTAGATTGCATCCGCTCACGTCGGACATATGCGTGCTGAGCTGTTCGTCCATGTATGATACGATCGTCTCTGCCAGCCATCTAATCTGCAAAGCATAATAAACAAATTTGAATTTGTTAAAAATAATTAAACAAAAATAAACAAACAAACTAAAAAAAAACCTAGTGTCTTCCGGATGTGCACATCCGAAAATGTGCAAAATATTTAACGTTGGGCGTTTCCGGATGTGCACATCCGGAAGTACTCAGAATACTTAACGTTGCAATCTTTCCGGATCTGCACACCCGGTACGTATTTTGAAGTTCAAAATGGCAGTCATGGCTACTGTACCATGCAAAAGGGCATTTCCGTTTGAAGCAGAAAACAATAACTAAATTATCTCTAACCTATCTTATCTATCCCACTTAACAATTTCTACACATAAATTTCTACTCTAAATCGATTACTCGAAAATAATTCCGAAACTCTAAAATTCGAAAAGTTACCGATTAAAATGAGATACAGAGGATTTGAAGTCTCGTGATCGTTGTAGAAGTTGTTCTGCACCGAACTCGAGTGGAAAAAATCGAATTTTGTGGGATTGAGAATTTGAGAGTTTAAGAGAGTTTGGTGTTTGGAAAATGAAAAAGTGAAGAATGAGGGGGAGGAAGAAAGTCTGACGCGAATTAATAAGAAAACTTTCCGGAAGTGCATATCAGAAATGTTTTCAGATATGCACATCCGGAATACCTCAGCGTTTTTTAAAAATTTGGTGCATCCGAATGTGCACATCCGAAATCAAGGGACAAAAATAAAATTTTACGTGGTGCCTAAGAAACTTGAATGGTCTATTAAGATATTCTCGTAAAATATCACATGATGCTTTATGTTACTCATTCACTTAATGTTATAAATTTTCATATTATTTAGGAGTGAATCAAATGTAATTTGCTCACACCTTGGCAATGACAAGGGTGGCCCCATTCGTAGGTAACCCTTAATTGTCTATCATAATAATAATAATGTGATGCACCTTTCATTATAAATGAAATTAACTACTAATGAATTTCTAAATATATTAATTGTATTTAACTAACAGTTGAATTAATGGTAAAAAAGAGTTAGAGATTAGGGGTGATTAAGTATCCACAAGACTATAAATATATATTAATAATTTATCATTACAAAAAGAATATATATATATATATATATATGAATTTGCATGATTATTTTATTTTTATTTATTTGTCATTTTTAAAATTTAATGTAATAGTATTGATTGAAAATTTGTTTATAATATTTGTAATCATTTATTATAGAAAAATAAATAAAATAAAATTATAAATAATTAAAAACATTAAAAAAATTAAAAAAATAACAAATACTAATTTTGTGAAAGAGAACAATTAGATTAATGTCAATTTAATTATGTGAAAAAGAACAAACATTTAAAAAAAGAGATTAAAAGTAGTGCACTGTCAGTGTAAACTAGTTTTACACCATCATCTAATAGAATTATAACATTCTGCCATATCATATCAGTATTTTAAAATTAAACGTGTGACTTGGCGGGATACACGTCCGTGATTGGTTGACAGTGTAAAAATATTTTACACTGTCAATGCATATTCTTTTTTCTCTTAAAAAAAGAATGGAATATGCACGATCAATCAATTATCATTATATATTCTACTACATCAGACTATAAATTTTAAGTTAATGGTATAATATAATATATTGATGAAATCCTATTGAATTACATTGTAAAATTATTTTTCATATGTTTAATACTAATTTTGTTTAATGAAATCATACTATATTAATTTTATTAGTTGGGTGTCTTAGTCTATTGGTGGATCCACTATACTTTAGCATAATTAATAACAATTAAGTCTTGTCTTGCAAATTTAAGTTCAATTTACATCTTAATCGAACTAGGGGTATAATTTGTTGTCTATTTATCTACTATTCATATATAATTTTGATTATATTTAAAAATATTAAATATTGACAAAATATTAATATTAGAATCCGAAAGTTTATAAGCGATTATTGCTCCATAAAAAAATCAATTAATCCTTCTTTCTATTTTTCAGTAGAATTTAATCCTAATATTATTATTTTTTTTCCTTTAGATTAAAATCAGACGAAGTGTCTCATCCAAATCATTTTCAAATTTACCAACCCCTTACAACCTTATTACACAAACTTTCATTCACCCACACCAAATGTTTGAGTTTCACTTTCCATTTCCAAGCTCTGAAAATGAGTTCAAACCCACAAATCACCATTGAACTAGATTGATCACATCCATTTAGAATCAACAATTTATTCATCTTCCTACAAAGCCTCTGTTTTTCTCCATTTCCTTGAAGAACACAAAAAAAAAAAAATTTATTTATTTTTTATTTATAAAAAGATTGAATTTTGATCTAATCCAACATGACCCAGATGATGAAAAACTCAATCCCATGGCCAACAATCATGGTAGTGATTTCTTGGTACAGTTCAAATATTGGGGTTCTTCTTATGAACAAATACTTGTTAACCAACTACGGTTACAAGTACCCTGTTTTTCTCACCATGTGTCACATGATGTTGTGTTCTGTTTTCAGCTACGTTGGAATTTCAGTTTTGGATATTGTACCTTTGCAGAGTGTTCAATCCAAGAATCAGTTACTCAAAATCTGTGGATTAAGTGTTGTGTTTTGTTTCTCTGTGGTTTGTGGGAACGTGTCGCTTAATTATATTCCAGTGTCGTTTAATCAAGCTATTGGAGCAACGACACCTTTTTTCACTGCCGTTTTTGCTTATGCTGTGAGTAGAAAAAGAGAAGCTTGGGTTACTTATTGTACCCTTTTGCCTGTTGTGGCTGGTGTCATCATTGCTAGTGGGGTAACTTGTTTTTCATCTTCAATAGTACTTTTCTTTTATTGCATTTTTCGATTCACAGACACACTTTGTTTCAGAGGTGTCGGTGCTACATGGATCTCTGACGTATTAATGTATAATATGTTTGGTGCAGAGTGAACCAAGTTTTCATCTATTTGGATTTATAATATGTGTTGCTTCAACTGCTGCAAGAGCATTTAAATCAGTGCTTCAAGCTATTTTGTTGTCCTCAGAAGGGTAATGATTTTTTTTTTTTTGGATTTTGGTTCTCTACAATTTACATACAAGCACTTCAGAGAGTCTGATTAAGATTTAACGACTCATGTTACTAGTTATTTTCAATCAAATTTAAACAAATCTAGAACAAGAGTCGTTCAATTTTGATCAGATTGTCTGAATTGCATAATTGCATCAATTGGACAATGACATGAATGTCAGACACGTAAGTGCTACGCCGACACACTAATAATTTGAGAAAAGAAATTAATAGAATGTAATTATATGTGTCTGATGTCTGTTATCAATCATGAAGTTAATCCTAAAATTCAATTGAAAACAGAAAACTATTGAACTATTTCTCTGTGTATTCATTTGTTAAGCATCACATTATATACAAGAGGATGGAGGAGTACTATAACTATCATGTTGCACACATATTAGATAGTAGCTTGTGTTACAAGTTAACTAACTAACAACCTTGAAAGCTAAGTGTAACCAACTTTCTAACTACCTTCTATATTCGCTCTAACTAACTCTTCATTTTTTATAGTATCGTTTCATTATCTATGTCAAACATCGAATGTATCTTCGTTCAGAAGTGTCGGTGTTACATGCTATAAATACTAATTAGTCTTGCAATTATCTACTTCCATTATAAACTAACTTAGAACAATGTTGATGTTTTGCAGAGAAAAGTTGAATTCAATGAACCTGCTACTTTATATGGCACCTATAGCAATGTTAGTGTTACTTCCTGCAACATTGTTGATGGAGGGAAACGTGATTCGAATCACAATAGAACTCGCTAGAGAGGATTTCAGAATCATTTGGTATCTTCTTTTGAGTTCATCTCTTGCATATTTTGTGAACCTCACTAATTTTTTGGTGACCAAATATACAAGTGCACTCACACTTCAGGTATGTCTCAATATCATATGATTTTCATTATGATCAAACTTGACTTATTTAGACTATGGTTTTTAAATTAAAAAGATAGAAAGTTCAACAAAGTGATTATATTTTGTGAAAATGTTTTCAGGTATTAGGAAATGCAAAGGGGGCAGTTGCTGTGGTGATTTCAATTTTGATATTTCAAAATCCTATTTCAATGATAGGAATGCTTGGCTATGTACTCACTATCATAGGAGTTATATTGTATAGTGAAACTAAGAAGAGATATACTTAGAAACTAGTTAAGATTAACGAGATCATACAATCAAAGAGGATCATGTTACTTACCACATGCAAGAGGGTGGACAAGTTTCATGAGTTTGCAACATACAAAGATTTCATTTGGAAATTGATTGTTTTTGTTCCACTTATGTTCCATTCTTTCCAAGCATTGTGGGAGTAGGCTTTCTTCAACCACTACAATTGCTTTTTTCATAAATTTTTTAGAAGGAATTACAAGTCAACTATTATTTGTGAAAATCTATGTACAACATTTATTTATGGAAAAAGTGAGAGGACTACAAAAGAGGGCTGGCTTATAGTTGATGACAAAACAACGTGTTAAAATTTTGTTGTGAAATTGAAATGATCAATTATATTAATATCTTTTTAATGTATGAACATAGAACAAATTAGGGGTGGCAAACGGACATGTCCGTCCCGTTTAGGCCCGCCCCGCAAATGCCCGCAAAAAAACGGGGCGGTCATAGTTGAGGATGCGAACCTAAAACTTAGGTCCACTCCGCAAAAAAGTGAGGGCGGAGCGGGGAAAGCCCGCAGGCACTGTACCTTTTAAGCTTAAAAACGCAAAATTTTATGTAAATATTTATGCCCGCAAAAGCCTGCGAAGAAAACGGAACGGGGTGGGGCGGACACATTCGAGGGTGAGGGCCTAAACCCTTGGTCCACCCCGCACTAAAGTGCGGGTAAAACGGGCATGCCCAACGGGCCGGGCCTGTTTTGCCACCCCTAGAACAAATACAATCAAAATAAATAATCTCGGGCAAAATTAATATATACACAAAAGAGTGTTAGCAAATTCATACGAGTAAGAAAATGATAAAAGACGAGTACACAAAATTTGTTTATTCAATTTGATCTAAATAATTTAGGCATAATTAATTCTCAGGCCCCGTAAATTAATTGTAAGTTCCACTTTAGTCTCGTAATATTAGTTTCGTTAGCAATGTTGGTCCCTTCCGTTAGTTTAGTTGAAAAAACGTTAGTTTTTACCAGCGTGGTGTGCAAACTGTGTAATGACTCAGCAAAAAGATTAAATTGAAACCTTATAATTATTTAAGAGACCAAATCAGAAAAGTTAATCAAACTACAATTATATTGCATTTGTAATAATTTCATATCATTTTGGATTAATAAAACCTTTGATATCAACATAATCCTAAATCTAATCACATTAAGCCATAATCTATTCCTTCAAAGTTGCACATAATCTTAAATTTAATTACATTAATCTCATCATTTTCCTTCTCCTCTGCCTGATATCAATTCCAGTAGCCTTCAATTATCTTTTCTTTTGCAGCGAAACAAGCCTCCTCGCTTCCTCAAGTTGTTTCTCCCTGACTGCAAAATTTCCTATAATTTTCTTGTAAATTTTTTAAACCCCTTTTTACAAAATTTCTTCAACCCCTTTCAACTACAAATATGATGACCCCTTTCAACTACAAATATAATGATGCTTCTTCAACCTACTCCTTGGCAAATCAATTCTGAAATCTTTGGAATTAAAACTATTCCTTGGAAAATCATTTCTGAAATCAATTCTGAAATCTCTGGAATCAATTCTGATCTCTTTAACCTACCTCTTTTAGGAGTGCTTCTACTAAAAAAGTAATTAAGCCTAAATAAAAACAAAACGAAAAGTGAAATCTCAATGACATTCACACTTTAAAAAAATAAACTTTTGCATATACATGACAAACCTAGAATTTTCCACTAACAAAATAGGGTTTGAAGTACTTAGCCACTCCAACTCTTCTGCTTTTGTTAATCCAACACTAACATGTTTAGGAGAATTCTCTGCAGCATTGGGACGAACCTCTCCTTTAACACCTAGGTTAATACCCTATGGAACAACGTCTAAAGAGAACATGCGCATAAATAAAATAAAAAATAGTAACTGTTTCCTTTTTGGAAACTACTGAAGTGTAATGTCAATCGTAAAATAAATAATTAACTGTTGAAATACCAATCCAACTGCTGATTTGGATTCTCTATTATTCTGGTGTAAATCATTGCAAGATGTCCCCAATCTTGCTGCATGTACTCATATTCAATTTATTTATCCCAAAGAGAGAAAGAAAGATAATCTGTTCCAACATAAGCAAACAGAGTAAAATGAAAAGCATAAAGCAAGAATCAACCACAAATTTAATCTACACAAATTAAACAACATAAGCAAATTATTCGTACGTGGGTCGCGATTCCAACGGTGACAAACAGGTTCCATTCCTCTTCTTCTTCCGTTTCTGAATTTGCAATTTGTTTAGTTGTTAATTATTTGAATGTTTTCATGAACAAGATATTTTGAAGAGGTTGAAGGTTATTGGATTCCAACGGTGACAAACTGATTCCATTCCTCTTATTGGAATGTTGGTTTTGCGAAGAGAAATATTGGATTCAAGATCTGAAGAAAATGATTTTATGGTTGATGAAGAACAAACTAAATCTGTTATATTTCAAAACATTTGGTTGACGAAGATGAATAGAAACAGAGAAAGAAGAAGATATCTTGAAGTCAAAAGAAGGTCTAAGAGGGGAAGAGAGAAGAAGGTGGATGCTAGGGTTTTGGAGAAGGGAAGAGAGAAAGAGAAGAATTTGTAAGTTAATAGAGAAGGGAAATAAAGCCACATATTTAATAGTTCCAAACAATTAAATCCACGCAGATAAAAATAATCCACCTAGATTGTCATGTGGGTAAAAGTTAACATTTTTTTACAAAATTTAACGGAAAGGACTAATTAGATTAACAGAATCATTTTAAAGGACTAACAAGTAACATTTTTTAGATACGAGACTAAAGTGAAACATTAAATTAAGTTAAGGGACTAAAAGAGCAATTAAGTCAACAATTTATTATTGGAAAGATAGGAACTCTCCAATTCGTTATACTTCAAAAATTATTACAAGAGATTGCAAATGAGTTACAAGAAAACAATATTTCAAATTCTCAAGAACATACTTTATTTTCTACTTAAGTGTTTCTTAATCACTCAAACTCTCAATATATGAATAACACAAATGAAAAGTATTTAGAAGTGTTTCTTAGTCTCCTTAAATATCTCAAAAGGTCTTCCAAATTTCAAGAACGGTGCATTCTAGGAATTTATAGTATTTTCTCTCTAAGTTTCTCTCATAAGAATTACCCCATCTTCCCTATTTCTTTCATCCTCTCTTACTAACAAAAGTGCAGAGAAACATATTTATAATTTTCTAAATCACGAATAGGCCAAATTTCCATACTCAATCCACAAACTCATCGAGCCTCCTTTGAGTTGATTAAGCAAGTCAAATTGTTTACCAAGTCATTAATCAACTGTTAGTCGTTGGTTGGGTGTGGGCTGTTAACCAATTCAACTGAACATAAATGTTCTTCCTCTTGATCACTTGAGGTTTTTGAGCCATACTTTCACAAATCTCCACCCTGACTCAAAATTAATGGTGATGCCACATAGTTAATAGAGAAGGGAAGAGAGAAAGAGAGGAATTCGTACGTTAATAGAGAAGGGAAATAAAGCCACATAGTTAATAGCTCCAAAAATTTAAATCCACGCAGATAAAAAAAATCCACCTAGATTATCATGTAGGTAAAAGTTAACATTTTTTTACAAAATTTAACGGAAATGAATAATTAGATTAACCGAATCATTTTAAAGGACTAACAAGTAACATTTTTTAAATACGAGACTAAAGTGAAACATTAAATTAAGTTAAGGGACTAAAAGAGCAATTACGCCACAATACCTCTTTTCTTCTGCATCTTCCATCTGTAAAGACAGACGGTCGAGGGCCGGCACAGTTGGGTGTCCTTTAAGCAACCGAGGAGACTGTTTTGGGCTTACCTGGATTATGTCGGCAATTTCAAATACCGGTACTTCGTCGTCAAGCCCATCACCTATGTGGCGGTCGAGTCATTGTACGACCGTGTATTCAGGGAGAAAAATGGACGGCGAGAAGTGGTCCTAGAATCGAAGTTTCCCTTGGAATGGACGGATGAGCATTTCAACAGAGGCACAGACAGTTACATAGTCAGCCCTGGTGCGTTGGACGAAGATGACCGGCTGGCCTACCAGAAGTTAGTCAAGTTTGTCTTCGACTTCAGCCCCGCGAAGCTTCTGACTCCGAACAGGAATTTTATCCGCAACGATCGTGGGGAGAATTTAAAGGAAGCCCGATTGATAAACACGGAAGCCCTCCTCGAGTGCGAGTCTGACGAGGAAGCTGTCCGGTTATTAGGTAGCGGGCATCTCCTTCATTCGGTCCCCATCTATTTTTCTTTTGCAGGTAGGATTTCGAGCTTGGAAGAGCGCGTGAAGAAGCTGGCGGCCACCAGAGGCCCGAAGAAGGGTGGCAAGGGGTGAGTCGTCCACGTCCAGTAGATGCAAGGCCCCAACTCGACACCCGGAGGCTCGTCTTCTTCCCCCCAATGCAGCCAGTCTCCGACGTCACAGGGTTCCCCCAAGAGGTAGCACATCAGTGAGCCCATGCATGTCGACCTTACCGATAACACGTCTGAGGAGAAGTAAGTGCTCCCACCCTGCTTCCTGCAACTTGCCTTCTTCTCCGGGGCCAACTCCCCGACTGCGATTGCTGCCGAATCCAAGGCTATCTTGGGTGTTGAGCGAATCGCAGGGAGGAAAGCCTTGTCGAAAGATATGGCCGTGATGATGCGGGTCTTTGAAACGACTTTGGTTTTCAACGACGAGACCTGCCCCTCGGCCGACCTGACCAAATTGTAGAATAATCTCGCGTCTGTCGAGGTTGAGATGAAAAAGCTGGCTACTGACCTTGACGAGTGCAAGAAGTAGAATGAGGCCCGATCAAGCTTCACGGGGAGATGGAGAAGAAGGTGAAGGATGCTGACGAGGAGAGGAAGAATATCTTAGCGAGGATTAATGAGCTGGAGGCGGCTGCCAGGCCTGTTGAAGATGATACCACTGAGGAGAAGCTCCTGACTTCTCGGGCTAACCTGGTATTGAAGATTCTGCTGCTCGAGCAGGATGTTCTAGGGGTTGTTGAGGTGGGTTTTGCTGCCGATGTGGAGCAGCTCCAGCTCGTGAATCCTGGTGTCCAGTATATCACCGAGGGAATAGGCCATTACCACCAGGTGATCGAAGGTCGAGTGGTCGCGCCAGAAACTGTGGAGGAAGAAGACGATTAAACCATGGCGGGTGACCAACCCGAGGGGGGTGTAGCCGTCTAGCTCTATTTTATTTTGTTTAGTTTGTTTGGCATGCGCGCTACTTTTGGATATCATTTAGCTCGGCCTGTGTGCTGTATTTTGTAAACTAACTTTTGCCCAAACCCGAACCCATAGCAAAAACACAAAAATACAAAAACAACATTGAAATTTAAAACACAAGAATTCCATCAAGGTCTCTCAAAGAAATTAAGGAATTAAATTACAGCTTTCCATCAAGTTTGGTAACATTACAATTAAAATTAAGGTCTTCAACATCTTAACATTAAAATTAAAATTAAAGTCTACATATATATTTAGGGGCACTTATGTAATTTCTTGTCTAAGCGGGTGTGGTTTCGGGTTTCGGGTGCGAGTTTCACACTACCCAAACCCGCACCCGAAATATCGGGTGGCACCCGAACCCGAACCCGAACCCAGTCAACTCGGGTTTTCACCCGTTGACTCGGGTTCGGGTGCGGGTGGGACCCACGGGTTTGGGTCTGCCTGCCATCCCTAGTAGCGCTTGTACCTTAGTGTGCTCCTGTGGTTGAGATGCAGACAGGTCGCAGGCAGTGTTTAGCTGTAGTACTGTTTAAGCTTATCAGCGTTCCATGGTCGAGCAAGTTACTCCATTCTGTAGGTCAGTCGAAATGGGGTTTCCCCGGTGGTCGAGTGTGGGGTTGTCCTGTAGGCCCAGAGCACACTGTGCAGCTCCTCGACACACCTTTTCTTGGTGTCGCCCAGTCTTTTTTCCAGACCTCGCAGAATCACCCTGTTCGCGGCTTCGGCTTACCCTTTTGTTTGCGGGTGCTCGACCGACGTAAAGTGTTGCTTCGTGCCCAGCTTGGTAACGAAGTCCTAAAAGATCTTGTCGGTAAATTGTGTCCCGTTGTCGGTGACGATTGCTTGGTGTACGCCGAACCGGGCAAGTATATTCCTCTTGTAGAAACGGAGTATGTTATGGGCCGTGATTTTAGCTAGAACTTCGGCCTCTATCCACTTTGTGAAGTAATCGATGTCAACGATCAAGTACTTGTTTTGGTATGACCATGCGGTGAAGGGTCTGAGGATGTCCATCCCCCACCAGGAAAACAACCACGAGGATGAAAGCATTTTGAGTTCACTGGGCGGGACCAGGTGCATGTTCCCGTGTCGCTGGCATTTGTCACACTTCTTGACGTGCTCTTTGGCGTCCTGCTGCATGATGGGCCAGAAGTACCCTGCTCGCAATGTTTTACGAGCTAAGGACCGTCCACCTAGGTGTTGCACATTGATCCCTTCGTGGATCTCCTGGAGTATGTCGAGGACCTTAGACTCCTCGACGCACTTGAGGAGGGGGATCGAGAAGTCCCGCAGGTATAACTTGTCCTCGACGATAGAATATGAGCAGGCATGCCTCCAGACTATGCCGACATCCTTAGGGTCGTCGGGTAGTTTTCCCGTGCTGAGATATTCATATACCGGGGTCATCCAGTAGTGGCTGTCTCCAATGGCATGCACGTCGACCGTGGGGACAGATTTCTCGATGCTCGGACGTGGAAGCACTTCTTGGATGACGGACTTGTTCCCACCTTTTTTTCTTTGTGCTCGCGAGCTTGGATAGGACATCTGTCTGAGTATTGTGTTTGTGTGGGACTTGACTCACTTCCGCCGAGGTGAATTTTTTCATCATTTCTTTCACTAAAGCCAAGTATTCGATGAGGTTGTCGTTCTTGGTTTGGCACTCTCCTCGCACCTGGGAGGCCACGAGCTGGGAGTTGGTGAATATTTTTACTTCTTTAGCGCCGAGGTCCTCGGCCAGGCGTAGCTCCGCGAGGAAAGCCTCGTACTCGGCCTGGTTGTTTGACGTCGGGAAGGACAATGTGAGGGAGACCTCTATCAGGATTCCTTCCTCGTTCTCTAGGATGATGGCCGCTCCGCTTCCTGTTGAGCTGGATGCCCCGTCGACGTAGATTGTCCAATTTTTGGATCCGCCGGCCGAAGGTTCTGGGATGGTCATCTCCGCGACGAAGTCGGATAGCACTTGAGCTTTTAGGGCCTATCTACCCTCGTATTGGATGTCAAACTCGGCGAGTTCGAGCAACTATTTGAGCATCCTACCGGCCATGTCTGGTCGGCCGAGGAGCTGTCTCACTGGCTGCTCGGTCGATTGTGTGGGCCAAGAAGTAGTGCCGCAGCCTTCTGCCCGCGGCGATGAGGGCCAGAGCGGCCTTTTCGATCTGCTGGTATCTAATTTCGGGGCCTTGGAGGGCTTTACTGGTGAAGTAAATCGGCTTCTGCCCGTTGGGGATCTCCCAGATTAGAGTCGCGCTGACCGCTTCGCTCGCGACGGTGTGGTACAGATACAATGTCTCCCCGTCTCCTGGTCGTGAGAGGACTGAGGGTTGCGAGAGGAATTGTTTGAGGTGGAGGAACGCCTGTTCGTACTCCTCAGTCCACTCAAACGTGGCCTCCTTGCATAAGAGTTTGAAAAATGGAAGTGCGTATTGCACCGATTTGGCCCCAAAGTGGGATAATGAGGTGAGCATCTCGTTCAGCGATTATATCGATTTCTTTGAGTTCGGCGTCGGGAATTCAGAGAATGCACTACACATGTTGGGGTTCGCCTCGATCCCTCGTTCTGTGAGGTAGAAGCCGAGGAACTTTCCTGCTCGGACACAGAAAGTGCACTTCTCTGGGTTGAACTTCATTTTGCACCTCCTCGCTGTGTCAAAGACTCTTTTGATGTGGGCGGTGTGGTCGACCTCTTCTTGTGATTTTACGATTATGCTGTCCATGTAGACCTCGAGCATATCGCTGATCTCTCCCCGGATGACTTTATTCATCATCTGTTGGTAGGTCGCGCCAACATTTTTCAGACCGAAGGGCATTACATTGTAGTAGTAGTTGCCCGACTCGGTCATGAAAGTTGTGTGTTGCTTGTCGGCCTTTGCCATAGGGTTTTATTGTATCCTTATTATGCATCCATGAACGACAAAATTTTAAAACCTGCAGAATTATCGACCTGTTTGTCGATGTTAGGCAGTGGATAAACATCTTTCGGGCATGCCCGGTTATGATCGGTGTAATCAACGCACATTCTCCATTTTCCTTTATTCTTTTTAACAAGTACAACGTTGGACAACTAGGTTGTGTACCGGGCTTCTGAAATAAAATTTGCCTCTAAGAGGTCTTTTACAGCTTTTTCAATAGCCTCCGCTTTCTCGGGAGACTGCCTATGCCTACGTTGCACTACAGTCCTAGCGGCAGGATCTATTGTGAGTTGATGGTAGACCACATCTGGGTCAAGGTCGGGTATCTCCGCAACGCTCCATGCGAACAAGTGAGCGTTCTCCTTGAGGCAGTCATTTAGCTGCTTCCTCGCCAGGTCGGGGAGCCCTGTGCCAATCTTCACCTTCCTATCCGGATCGTCCCCGAGATCGATGAGCTCAAAGTCTCCATCTGGAATGTGGCGCATGGGGTGGAGAGGCTGCCAATTGTCTTCAGCTCAAGGGATGTGATCCGTTATCTTGTCCTGCTCCTGCTCACCTGGGAAACGGCTGTCGAGGTCGATCGCGTTGACGCGCGGGAGCGACTTATTCTCTACGTCCGGGGTTAGCTTCTCTGCTGTCTTGGACTTGATGTTGATCAAGTTTAAACCCTTGGTTGCCGACTCGAAACATCTCCTAGCAGCTTCAATATCCCCGTGGAGGGTGACGACACGGCCCCTGGTTGTGTAGTACTTCATCTCCAGGTGGACTGTAGATGGTACGGCCGTGAGATCGGCTAGACTCGGCCTTCCCAGGCTGCACTGGTACAGAGAAGGACACTCTACCACCAGGAAGCGGACCTTGACTTGTCGGTAAGTGTCGTCGTTCTCAAAAGTGATCATCAGCTCGACGTAGCCCCATAATCTGGTTGTGGTGTTGTTGAAACCCTGGAGGTCTGAGCCCACGTAAGGGGTTAAATATGTTTCATTGAGCTGGAGGGTCTCGAAGAGGTGGGCGTACATGATGTCCACCGAACTCCCTTGGTCGACCAAGATTCGGCGGACATCAAAGTTCGCCATCTGCACCCTTATCAGGAGGGGGATGTTGGAGTTGGGGGCGCCGCCCGAAAATTCTTCGAGGTAGAAGGTGATGAGGTTCAACCTCCCTTGGACCTTCTCAAAAGTGGCAGTCTGCGCTGAGCTCGTCTCTATCAACTCGTCAAACTTCCGCTTGATCGACCCCACCGAGACCTTGCTAAATCCTCCGCCGGATATGACCATGGCGGCGGGGGAACTTTCCCATGGGCTACGAGCGGTCACAGGGATGTCGGGCTCGTCGAGAAAGTAGAAGTCCTCTGGTCGGGTGGCACACAGGGCGACTTGCAGTCCTTTCTCGTCGGGGGATGGGGTCGCCTCCTCGACACTTTTCGTCTCCTGGGTCTCTTGTCGGGGGGCGTCGTTCCTCTTCGTGTACTTCTTGAGTTGCCCCTCTTTAATCAGAATTTCTATCGCATCCTTGAGGTAGATGTAGTCCTCCGTGACATGCTCGTGGCTCCTATAGAACCTACAGTACTTGGACTTGTCAACGTTTGGTTTAGGGGGTGTCGTCTTCGGGAAGCGGAGACCTCCTTTATGGAATTTTGAGTTGATACACTCGGCTAAGATTCACTCGCAGGGAGCGGTGAGTAGCGTGTACTATGTGAACCGGCCTGCTGGTCCCCTCAGCTCTCGAGAGTCTCGGGGATGGTATTCTCTTCTTCTTTTCCCCCTTCGTCGGGGGGCGGTGGAGTCCTCGTGCTTGGAGCTTCTAGGCCCTCTTGATTTCGCGTATCGCGGGCATAGTGGGCGTCCTCTATCTCCTCATACTGGATGTATGGTTGGGCCTTGTTAAGGAGCGCTTCCAAGGCGCCAGGTCGTTCAATTCCAACAGCCTTAGCGAACTCGGTGCGAGGTCGGTGTCCTCGCACAATCAAGAATTTATTCATGTCGTCTGAGGTGGATACCTGAACAGCTTCTCGATTGAATCTCTCGATGTAGTTCCGAGAAGATTCGTACTTTCCCTGAATGATGGCTTCCAGGGATGCTTCCGTCTTTGGGTGGCATCGGGAAGCAGTGAAATGCCTGGAGAATTGTCTCTTCGGTTCCTTCCAGGCAGTGATGGGCTCAGGTACGAGGCTCTTGTACCATGCCATGACACCCTTCCGGAGAATAGTGGGGAAGAGCCTGCACTTGATGGCTCTCTGGACGTTCCGAGCATCGCGTCAAAGCTTTCGATGTGGTCGTCAGGGTCGGTCGTACCATCGTATGTTTCCAAGGGCGGGGGCTTTTCCATCCCGACAAGCAAGGGGGTCTCCATGATGTCCCTTGACAGCGGGGTAACCTGATCGTTCTCGTGACTCCTGACGGGTGATAGGGACTGGTCGCCTCGGCCGTTCCTGCTTCGTCGGGGAGGACTCCTTGGTCTACTCTTCGGCTTCTCGCCGTACCTGTCGGCCTTACTTCTCTCCTGAGCAAGGAACGTCGTTCCTTCCAAGGAGAGGACCGATCGCGCTTCTGGGCGACCACAGGTTGGGGTCGTTCCAGACGCGGTCGGTGTAACGCCCCGTTTTGTCCGATTTATTTAATCGATTCGATTTAATTATTTTCGTTTTTATATTATTTTATTCTTGACTTTTATTTGGTAATATATTATTTTTCATCGTTATTGTGTTTAATCGCGTTTTGAGAGCGTTTGCGAGATATTTGAGCTGAGGGGTAAAATAGTGTTTTTGGGGGTTTAGATATTTATTATTATAAGAAAGAAATAAAAGAGAGTTTAGAGAGAAAATAGAGAGAAAGAAAAAGAGAAGAGAGAAAGGAAGAGAGAAAGAAGGAAAAGGAGAGGAAAGAAATGGAGAAGAGGAAAAGAGGTGGAAATCGACATAGCTCTGTTTCAAGCACGATTAATCGGGTAAGGGTGAGAAGTTCCGATTATATTTCGATTGTATATGTATATGTATATATTTGTTTGAATGTTTGGTTGAAAAATATATGTTTTCCATTGGGTTGAATTTGTGAACAATTGATAGAAATCGATGTTTTCACGGTTGGAATTCGATATAAATGCATGAGAATACTTGTTGATTACGTTGGAACATGTTTTGGTTGTTATGGTATGAATTGGAAGGGTTTGGGTGGAATAAATGATGGATTTTGGCCCCAAATGACCTATATTGACGCTGATGCGAATTCTGGGTTTCGCCTAGTGAACCACAGCGAAGGAATGAGCGAATGTTCGCCTAGAAGTTTGCCTAGCGAACTTTATGTCGGTTTTCTTCTGCCACGGTTCGCTGGGATTCGCCTAGCGAATATTGGAGCGAACGTGACATTTTTCTATTTTGTTTTCTTCATAACTTTCAAACCGTAAGTCCGTTTTGGTCGCCGTTCGAAGCGTTGGAAAGCTAATGAGAAGTTCTTTCTTATAAAAATGGTTTAGAGGACAGTAGATGATTTATTTAAGTCGTGGTTGTGTAAAAGTGTTGGGTTGTCGGGTTTTTATCGCGTTAAATGCGTGCGGTCGGTGTTTTACAGTGTGTTGTGCTATTGTTATATTACGTAGAGCTTTTATGTGGTTTATATGATATTGAAGCATGTGATAAGTTATTGTAATTGTTGTGGCCTTATGGCAAAATAATTTGTTGACTTGAATACAAATGTATGGTATTAATGTATGTTGTTGTGGGTAGCCTTCGTGGCGTGAATCCTAGTGTTGTGACTATCATTGTATGATTGTAGGATTGTTGTGGTTGATGGTGAATAATTCTTGATGTGAATTGATATGGGTGTATATGCTAAAATGCTAATTGTTGTGGCTTGTGGATTATGATGAAATGCATTGTTTATGTGAAATTCAATGTGTGTTATTTGGTGGCCTTATGGCAAGTAAATGCATTGTTTGAATTGATTTGTAATGCATGATTATTGATGTTGAGATGGTTCACATGGATATATATGTATATGCATTTGATTGTCATGAGTCATTTGTATGCCAAGCATCATGATATGCATCTTGGGATGTCGTGTGTCCTTGTGGGGTGTGAGCGACGAAACGATTCCAGAGGGAATCTGCTGTAACGGTCGTGTGCCTTATACAAAGAGGACCTAAAGCGACGTTATAGACGATCATGCGCCTTATACAAAGAGGACCTAAAGCGCTCGGATCGTGTGCCTTATACAAAGAGGACCTAAAGCGATCCATAAACGTCGTGTGCCTTATACAAAGAGGACCTAAAGCTACGGGGAACATCGTTTGCCTGACGGGGAGTTACACTAAGTAACAAGTGATGATTCCAATAATTCCTGAGTGAATTAATGATGAGAATGATGGATGGATTGGTACCGCATTTGCATAGAGTCGTTGTGTCGGCCTCTCTGCATTTGCATAAATCATGAATGGATTGATTATGTGTGGGAAATTGTGAATGGATTGATTATGTGTGGGAAATTGTGAATTGATTGATTATGTGTTGAGCTTGTGATAACATTGGTGATTTGATATGCATTCATGATAAATGTAAGGATTATGGATGATATGTTTTATGTATAGACATATGTTATGTTTTGTGGGGATGTTGTACATTACAATGACTGTATTAATGATCTATGATATGTTATATATGAATATATGTGATGTGGTGGTGTGTTTCTGTATGTCATAACTTGGTATGCATTATGTGTGAATATGTTATTATGTTGGTAGAATTGATATATGCTATGTGGTTGGATTATTAGAAATATGATATGTATCTGTGGAATGCTATATGTGTTAGTATATGATGCTTGTGGTGAGAATAATTATGCATGTGAATTTATATGTGTTTGCATATTATTATGCAATCTTGATTTAGTTGTTATTTCTCACCCTTCTGCTGTGGTTTTTTGCTCTATGAGGCAATTGCAGATTAGTTTCTTGGAGGCTTTTGTGAAGATTAGTTCTCCATCCTTTTGTTGGCCTGTCTGCTCTGATACGTAACACGGGAGTCGGGGAACGCTTTTGTTATATATGTATACATTTGTTGAATCTATTTCGTATTACCTTTGTATGAATATTTTGATGTTATAAAACAATTTATTTTGTAAAACAAGTCAGTTATGGATCTTTCCGCTTTATTCCATAATTGAACTTTCCTTTTGTTGGAAAAAGTTTCCCTTTTATGTTTATGCCATTTTGTGTTATGTATCAAATTTATGAGCAGGTGGATTATGTTTTTCGGAAATGTGGCATCCTTATTTCTGTCGAAAAACTCTTTTTGTTCACTCTGATTTATTTATGTATTATTTATCCGCGATGGGAATTAGGGTGTTACAGTCGGCGCCCGGGAATCCTGGGAGAGGGGCTCCGAGAGTCATCGTGTCGCGTCCTCCATGGAGGAGGAGAAGGGCTGCGAGAAATGGGGCGATGATGTCTTCGTGGGGGAGAGCGATGTTGTCGCTCCCTTTTGAGCACTCATATCCCTTCATTATGTTGGAAGATCATCTGATTGGTCTGATTGATCGCTGCAAACAGAACCACCATGGTCGGATCATCATTAGGTGGCGCGGGGATCAGCTGGTAGATAGTTGGGCTATTAGCGTGTCGGGAGGCGTTGAAGGCCGCATCGTCAGAGGAGGGAGAGACGGTATGCCTGTCCCTGTGGTCGCTTTCTTTGACGTAAACGGCCACGTTGGGGTCGTGGTTGTCTCTGTTGTTGAATGGGACGAAGGCGGTGTCCGGAGTATTGGCGTCAATTTGAGGGATGGCAATGATCGTCAGAGATTGGAAGTTGCTTTGGTTCTTGAGTTTCTACGAGAGGAATAATGGGGAAGTAAAGGTTTCCCATAGACGGCGCCACTGATCGTACCTGATTAGAAATAGATCGGTGGCCAGCAACACGTCGTGAGCTCCGTTACACTCTGGTGGTGGTGAGAAAGTGGGGGGTGTACCTGCAAGGTACTCCGATGCCAAAGTAAGAGACGAAGTAAAAGAGTGTAAGTACAAAAAGGTAGTTGTGAGAGCGAAGATTCAGAATACCTGACCCTCTAGTGAAAGAGGGTATTTATAGTGTGCCCCCAGTGCTAGGCCAATGGTCATTTGCACTGGGTTGGATCACTAGGCCCAATACAGATAACTGCCAGGGCTTACGTGGCGCAGGGAAAACCAGCACGTGGTTTTCGCCTTGGAGCAACTGCCCCGTGATCTTCTGAAGGTTGGCTGACAAGTTCTTCAAGAAGTGGCTAGTTTCCTGATGACGTGTCCTCGCGTGAGGGGCACGCGGAGTCCGTGGGGAAGACGCGTGGTCTTTCCCCGTACCAGGTAGTGACCTACTCGACTATGGTGGGTGCTGAACATGCCCAATGACGGGGAGGATTGGACCTTAATGGGCCTCCCCAATGTGACGTTGGCTTGGACCTGCCCGACTGATGGGCAGGTCCTGCCCCAGTCCAAAATAAACAATGTCAGTAGAGACAAGTTTTAACATAAGTTTCATGAAATAAAAACCAGACTCATATCCTCCTGGTTGTTTCCTAGTCTATAAATTTAAAAGTTACATGAATATATAACCATACATGTAATTATAGATAAATGATTATGACAAGTAATCCATTTACCAAAGAAGTATAAAATCTGGGCTTTTATTTCTAGCTCTATTCCACATATTGTGTAGCTCCACAACTCAATATATTGAAAACAATTTAAACAAACTACACACTAGCTAATTGAAAAGTCAAAGACAATATTACTAAAAGTCTCATAAAACATAAACTTATGTCGAAAGTATATATTTCATCTTTGGTTCAAGTGGTTTGGCTAAGGAACATAACATAATGACTATATTCTGCCGAAGAGAGATGACGATCAAATGTAAATAACCATTGAATGAACACGAGCAAAATTAGTATTTGGTAAAACATGAAAGCTAACTATAATAAAGAAACTACAATTTCAACATTACTCACAAATCGAAAAATAGTGCTAAGTAATAGTCTTTACTCCCCTCTCTTAACCGTGATAATATGTATGATTCAACCACTTTTGTAGAATTATCTCTATATCGAATACTAAATAGGTCTAAGAATCCATAAATATTTAATTTATTTGACTCTATACAAAAACAATGCGAGTACCTAAATGGTTAAACAAAATCCTAAAAATAAGTGAGTCTTAACACTAAAATTAGTGAAGTGCACAAATTTAAAATTGACATTTATTAGAATAGAAATATTACTTACGTGCACCACAACTGTAGTATCCCTACGTCCAACGACTCATTTCCAAAAAAAATATCACTTATATCTTTAGGATCGATATATACAATCTTATCTCTTGATCATGCTCTAATTGAAAAGGAATTAATTCTTTAAGGTCTATAATGAAACATACCAATTTTGTTAAAGAATCGTTAGAAGGAACTGTCATCTCATTTTGGGTATGAATATGGGCAGCTGAACAACTTCCTTTTGAGCTTGCACCACATAAAACAACTCTTTCAGGAAATTCACCATCTTCATTTGTAATAGATTGGTCGGTTACACCCTTCAGTGTCGAATTTTGAATCATAAAAAGAACAACAACACAAAATGGATAAATATTATTTATCCTACAGAAACAAAAAACACTATTTTCACATATCGCATAAATATCCTCCCACTTTTTCTTGAGCATTTCTTGATCATGTGTTAATGCATCTTCCAACTTCTTATCGTACATTTCCTAAAACTATTTCTTTTGGGATTTGCGACACTGTGCTAATTTATCTCCTGACTCTTTCTTTTGGGCTTCCCGTTCGTGTGCCACCTTCTTATGAAAGATCTCGTCCATATATTTCTTTCGCAATTATTTACTCTTTCTAAAAGTACAAAAGAAAAATATCATGTCGATGCCTTCTCCAACACCACGTACACATCCACCATGCTCCTTTGTTCCAATTGCTTATACTAATATATTACACCGTATTTGTGGAACAAAGGAACCTTGACTGGCCATATCAACCAACAAATCCTACACAACATGAATAAGACATCATTACCAAAGAGATTTACATTACACATAAAAAATCCTACACACAATAAATCCTACATTTAAAATTTTAATTAACAAAACAATCTACTTAAAGTCTTCTCAGCGACTGCATGTGACGTAACTGAAGTGAACTCTCTAGTTGATTTTTGTCAGACCCTTTTCCACTTCTCATGTTGTGATGATGGAGATGGGTTGCGATCACAACTTATTGAATCCTCATCTCCCAGTTGTTGTTTATCACTAATAAATAATTTCTCAAGTTTTCTGTAACCCCCCACGAGATAATCTAAGAGGGTATTTATTTTTTCCTCGTTTAGCTTTCCCAATTCACTTTAAAACTATTATAAACCTAGTGAAAATATAAATATGCATTGTTGTATCTATAAAGCATAAACATAGATGAACATTCCATTTATGTTGAAAACAACAACAAAAGAAAACCAACACCATAACATTAGAACAATATTAACAACAACAACATATTTTATCCTCCATCATTCATGCAAAAACATAACTAAAAAACCTTCACATCTCATTAATAACTCAAAACCCTCATTCTACTCCACAAAAACAACAACAACAATAAACATATCATTAAACATCAATAACAACATACCTCAACAAATGATCCTTTAGGTTTTAGGCACTAAACATATCAACAACAAAATAATCACAACATATCTCAACAAAACAAATATGATAACTTCATGAACATTCTCACCAATAATCAACAGATAAACCTCTAAGGTTTATGCACTAAACATCAATAACAACAACATAGACACTAGACATTCATTAACATTCTCACAAACAACAACAACAAATAAACCTTTAAGGTTTAGACACAAAACACATCAACAAACACAACAACATAATCACAACATATCTCAACAAAATAAATAAAATAACTGCATTGACATTATCGCCAATATCAACAAATAAACCTATAGGGTTTAAACACTAAACATCAACATCAATAACAACAACAACACAAACACTAAATATTTAACAACATAAATAACAACAACAATAATATATATCTCAATACCAAACTATACAATATCTCAATAACACAAAACCATCAATACCAAAACCTACAATATATGAATAACACAACAACAATATAAACAAACATATCTCAACAACAACAATAACAACAACATAAACAAACACATCTCAACAACAATATATTTCTCAATACCAAAACCTACAATATCTCAACAACACAACAACAACAACAACATAAACAAACATATCTCAATAATATTTTAGTGTTACATGCATGGTAGAGATATTTTATGTACCGAAAATGTGTTGAAGAAGTAAAAAAATCTAAATTGTATGAGTTTCATCCTTTCTTCTTGCAAGTATCTTCATGTCTCTCCTTCATTTTTCCTGCAATTTTTTGTTGCTTTTTACGTTTAGTGAAGAAAGATAGTGATGACGTTTTTTCCACGTTTACTGAAGAACGATATTGATGGTAAAGAAATGATGATGAACGAGTTGGAGATGAAACAATATGATGGTTCCTTTTGTTAATGGAAATGAAAAAATTGTTAGGGTTCAAATGGTTTCTCAGCGATGAATGTGTGTTTCGTTTCGTATGACAATGACAACTGAATAGACATGACAAGTTAAGTTGTGTTTCTTGAATAAAAAGCAACAATGATTATATCCCATTTATTTAATTTAATTTCATAAAAAGCGTTAGTTTTTAAACATCTTAAAAATGGAAATCATATCACCACAATTGGTTTAATCAACCATAGTGAAATCTAAATTATTTTTAGTTTAAAAATAAATTAAAAAGAAAGAAACGAATTTAATAAAAATAAAAAAAGGTAAAACATATCACCACGATTGGAATATTCAACCGTAGTGAAATCTGATAAATAATTAATTTAAAAATAAATTAAAAAGAAAGATACCACTATAACATTAAAGAAATCACAAATTTGCTAGCGCTAAGATTTGAACTCATGAACTTTACAAAATTTTACCATGATTGCTTTATCCAATTGTGGTAATATAAAAACTATTTTTAATTAAAAAATAAATAAAAATGATGGTGCCTGATTTCTAAGATGTCACCATGGTCCTTCAATTAACCGTGGTGAAATGGACGTCGTAGTATGTATTTTTTTTTGTATTAGTGCAAGTTGGTCTAGCTTGATTTGCATAAACGACAAAAATTTAAAGACCTTCAGATTAAAGTAGTCTACCATTTTCCCACTCCGAATATTCATATATGTCTTGAAGTCTATTTTTATGAATTGACATCTCCCGATCAGGTTAGTTGATTTATTTTTAGCCTTACTCCAAAAATTCTTTGAAAACCTAGATACTAATAACACGCAAACAACAATTTTGCGTCTCTTTATAATTTGTTCCCTGCAAAATTCATTAAACTGCTCTGAAACAACTTATAGGTATTAGTCGGTTCTTCTTTCACTAATATGTCTTGATCTTAAATCTCATATCTTGATATTATCATGAAATCCTTCATTATTTAATGATATATGACCGATAATCGTAGAACCTTCTAAAATATATAACCCATATATTTTAGACTCTTTAAACATGATCAGTCCATTATAAAAAATTTTCAACACTCTATATTCAACTATAATATAATATCCTAAATCATCAAACATGATTATGGACAATAAATTTTGAGGATTTTTTAATACACCCTTTAAGTTTCTTAGCCACCACACGAAAATACATAAATGCCCCTAGATTATGGAGATGCATCTCCGGACGCACAAAAAGCTCAATTGACGTTAAAATATTACGGAGATGCATCTCCGTAATATTTTGGAGGTTAAATCGCGCCAGCCCCCTCTCCTTCCTCATTTCTCATTTTGCTCAAAATCAACTTTAAACTCTCTTAACTTTTTTATCTTCACCAAGTAAAAACTCAATCAACAAAGCTCAAGGGAACTTCAATCAACATATGTAACATTAGAAACATCAATTTCTTATAACTTTTTTGAGTTTTTGATTACTTTTTGAGTTTTTGTGTAAATGAGTAGAAATCGATGATTAAGGTTACAAATGAGTAGAAATTGCATTTATTATATTTCACTTCATCTTCTTGAGTGCGTCATGCGACATTTTGCCTACACTCAGACCATTCCTAGACACCATGTTTTCTCTGCTCCTCCTGCTTTGACACATTGATAGATAGGTGATATGTTTGATGATTATGAGAGTCATCTAGTACCGGATGAGGCACGAAGTACCACACTTGAGAGCGAATGGAGCTATGTCGAAGGGTACATCTGATGGTTCTTCAGGGTGTCACATCTGTACATGGTACATGCTGCTATAGGAGATCCACCAAGGCCAGCTCATCAGAAGATACTATGGAAGAAGCAGACACAGTTATAACATGTTGTGGATGTCTTGCCTAGATGTCGTCGCATAGTGGAGATTGCGCAAACAATCATTGACAAAGATATCTTCCCTGGCGGGTTTGATGTGAGATAGGTCTTAGATGCCATCATGACGTAGGCACGGAGGACATTGATGTATTAGAGACAGCGTCAGAGGACGGAGGAGATTGATGGCCGAAGAGGTAGAAGAGGTAGAGAAAGTAGAGGAGAGGTAATTAGACATACAAAATAGTGTATTCGTATATACTAGTAGTGCTATAGTCTGTATTTTATTTTGACATCATGTTATTTTATTGGTCTCAATTGTATGACATTTATTAGATTTATTGGTCTTTCATTTATATATGACATTTTTTGACCATCTAGATTTATGTACGTCTATTTTTTATTTTCTATTATATAGTATAGTTTAAATCTGTATCTAAATACACGTAAATAAAACATAATATGAAGAGTTCTGTTCTGATATGTTACAGAGATGTATCTCCGTAAAATTCACGAAAATGTATCTCCAATACAATATACATGTATAATAACTTCTAAGTGTGATGCATATAATATTTGAAATTGTTATGGAGATATATCTCCAAAATATTTCAACGTTCATTTAAAATTTGATACATCCAAAAATACATCTCCTAAATCTAAAAATATTTAAATAATTTCGTATGATGACTAAAAAACACAAAAAATGCACTAAAAAATACCTTAAATTTTGCCATTATTAAAAATCGACTCTTCTTTGCATGTTTTCAACTCTCACACTTTTTTAAATTGAAAAGCAAATTTGAGTTTCGAAACACCTTTAACTTTTATAGTTTTAAAAATTAATGGAGTAAAAAGTGTGTTGAAAAACTCTTTTAAAGTAAGCCATTCAAACAAGTTTATTCTTTTCATGCTTTTATTACTTTTTAGGAAAGACTAATAATGGAATAAATACGTACAAAAGTTGCATTTGGACGGCTTCCGGTGGCCGCATAAAAAATTCCCCAAACAACAATTGACCGATTAAAAAAACCCCAATTTCCAAACACGTTACTCTTTCTAAGCGCTTATTTCAAAATCAAATCTAAAAAAGTGATCAAACGAGAACAAAACGAACAACCCAAATCATCAACACCCAAACGTAACGCAACCTCTTCTTCTTCTTCTTCTTTCTCGGAATCATTGCCATGGTTGCTGATTCCAAGTCCAAATCTGACATCTCCTTTGCTGGAACATTTGCCAGCAGTGCTTTCTCCGCATGTTTCGCTGAGGTAGTTATTCCCACTTCTTCTCAATTCTCTCACTGAAATGAATAAATGCTTTCTATAATGATCCTGTGTAGAATTCTAAGATCCATTGTTATTTACATTGCTTTAATGTAGTTCTGGTAGTAATGGATCTGAATTGTACTTTGAACACGACACAGACACGGTAATAATTTGAAAAAAAATGAACTAATTAACGTGATCACAAGTGTTGTGTGTACGTCTTTTTTCAGAGGTGTTGGTGATACAGAGGTTATGTTATGTATGCTTCTTTGGTATTGAGTCAGCAGAGAATTGGATGATTAAGTGAATATTTGTGTGGAATTTAGTTGACTGTTTGGGGGAGAATGAATGGATCTTGATTCATAAGGCTTTATGTGTGTTATTGTTTAGAGTAATGCTATATTTGGTATGTTTATTATTATAAGAAATACACGAATTAACTATGTGTAAATAAAATAATAACTTGGCATTTGGCTAAAAGCTATGACGCACGGAAGTAGGTGTGTGGCGGTGTCTGACAGTGCCTGACACTTGTACGACACCCGTACGATATATGTTGGAAAAGTCAAACAAGTGTTGGAAAAGTAAGACAAGTGTTCCCGAGAAAAATGGTTTTTTTTTTATTCGACACTCTTAGAATCGGTGTCCGAACTCGTACGATACTCATAAAATACGTGTCGGACAATCCAAACAAGCGTTTCATAAAAAGTGTTTTTTTTCTTTGCTTCAGCGCACCTTATACATTTCTCGAACAAATCTCACACATCTAAAAGGGTTAAACATGTATTGAAGCAATGTTCTCAATGAAGAATGAAAGACATTAATTTTGATTAGAATATTTTAACTCTTTAAATAATAAATAGATAAATGAAACTCAAATACTATCATATTTGCAGCAATGTCGGTGTCCTATATTTTTTACATTATCAGTGTCGAAGTGTCCGTGCCCGTGTCCGTGTCAAAGTCGGTGTTTCTTAGGCTAAAACCATGCCTTGTGACCATTATGGCTGAAAATTGATGGATAGGATTAGTTCCTATTATTTTGTGAATATACTTTCATAAACACTAGTATTTTCCTTGATTTTATGTGAAAAAGGTTTATTTTGTAAGGTTTGTTTAGTTCATAAATTTTGATTTCAAACCAAACACATTACTCCATTGATCAGTCACTGAGTTTTGACTTTGACTGCATGGGTATGACGAAAGGCATGTGGTTTAGAATCCGGGCTGTTAATGTTTCTGAGTATTAAGGTGGATCAAGAGTTTTCTTTTCCCTCCTAGTCCTTGGTTGTTTGTACGAGTTGGAATTGGATTGATTGGACAAAAAAAAGTTTGATTTGCAAATTGAAATGATCTGCATTGATGAAAAACTCTTGGATATTTTTTGGTGAATTGAATGGAAGGGAGTTAGTTGGAAGTGATTGAAAATGGAAAGGAAGGGGAGTGATTGGGAGAATGATATCATTCCCTTTGTTTGGAGAATTATCAAGGGAACAGAATGGGACTAGACTACACTTCCCTCAAGTTTCCTTCATTCAAATCATTGAATTCAGTTCCCTTCCAATCTATTTTTAAACTTCCTAACAAGGAACTTGCCCCTTTTCCCTTCATTCCCTTTATATTCTCCTTCATTTCCTATCATCGACATTCAATATATGCACATGCAGCTCTAGTTATTATTGGTTGAACTCTGTTGGCAGTAAAGCTATACTTAACGAAATCGACTACTTTTTCAAATTATCTCCTATGGAAACATCTCCTACGTTGTGGAAGGTTTGTTTAGCGAAAGTATTCCATATAAATATGTGGATTTTGTTCCTATTTTGCAATCAGTGGATATTGATTCCGCATACATTTATTTACTACAAATTAGTTGTTGTGTTTCTCATGTCTGGTTCATTTGCTAGTTCTTCTAATACTGCTTTAAATAGATACGTAATTGTAGCAATATTTTGAAAGTCTTGCTCAAAAGTTCTTATAATTGAAATAGGTTTGTACCATACCTTTGGACACTGCCAAAGTTAGGCTTCAGCTTCAAAAACAAGCTGTAGCTGGTGATGTATCCTCCTTACCTAAATACAAGGGATTGCTGGGAACGGTTGGAACAATTGCCAGGGAAGAAGGTCTTTCAGCGCTCTGGAAGGGCATTGTGCCAGGACTACATCGTCAGTGTTTGTATGGAGGATTAAGAATTGGGTTATATGAGCCTGTAAGATTTGAGTCTGGTTGCAGAAACTTATTCACTTATTTTCACTCATCTGTATTGTTTGATTATTTATCTGATGCTGTGAATAGCCTGGGGTTTTAACAGGTTAAGACTTTCTATGTGGGAAGTGACCACGTTGGTGATGTTCCGCTGTCAAAGAAAATACTAGCTGCATTTACGACTGGTAAAGCTCAATGATGATGTTGGGGTTGGGGGATTAATTTGTTTATTTGCTATGATATGAATTTATTTTAAAAATATTTGGATTGTTTAGGGACTGTTTGCTTTCCACATTTCCTGTTTGCGTTTACGTTTTGCCTAATAAACATAAAACAATATTGATAGAATATTTTCCTACAATTTTCTTTTACAACTTTTTAAAACAGATCTACCATTTTTAGAAATTTTGAATATGCCATATTTCCTAGCTTGCATTTTATCTTCTTTCTATCACAAATATTCACTACAAGAGTCTTCTATCTTCTCGTTAGCAATTCAAAATGAACACAGCGAATCAAGTGAAAACTGAAAAATATTTATAGAAAGTAAACAGATCCTTAGTTTTTTCCAATATGCATTTGTGTTATCTCTACCTGCATACTCATTGCATACAACTCTTCGATTTGTTTTGTCAGGCGCCGTGGCAATTACAGTGGCGAATCCAACTGATCTTGTCAAAGTCAGACTTCAAGCAGAAGGAAAATTACCTCCTGGAGTTCCCAGGCGATACTCTGGATCCTTAAATGCTTATTCATCAATCGTGAGACAGGTCTATACTTTTAACCTAACATGCTCTATGAATGAGAAATATGCATTTTATTTGTTTTAGTTTCTAACTTGTTTTTTTTCGGTTTAAAAATCTGCATCTAATACTTAGGAAGGAGTTAGAGCTCTTTGGACTGGGCTTGGCCCCAACATAGCAAGAAATGGTATTATCAATGCTGCTGAACTAGCTAGCTATGATCAAGTAAAGCAGGTAATTTAAAAGTTGCTGGTAACATGCATTGTGATTTGCGTAGCAAACTTTTCTTTTTCTTTTTGAATAACTGTATTTTATTTGTGCAGACTATTTTGAAAATTCCAGGATTCACCGACAATGTTGTAACTCATCTCTTTGCTGGCCTCGGGGCAGGGTTTTTCGCCGTTTGTATCGGCTCCCCAGTTGATGTGGTAATTTTAAAGGGTTCGCTAAACATGCATTATAGATTTGGCTTTTTATATTTCCTATTGCTTCAACATATAGTTGTTTTACAAATTGATATGAATTGTGTTCCATTTTCTTCCATAAGCTAAGAATCCTAGAATGATTACAAAATGGTAGAATTGTGTTCCATTTTTTGTTTGATTTTTCATATTGGTTGCCAGAGATGAAGTGAGCTTCCTGCTTGTAAATTCTTACCATTCCATTAATTTCTTGTTCTATCCTCCTTTTGGTGAATATGCAGGTCAAGTCGAGAATGATGGGAGACTCTAGTTACAAAAGCACCCTTGATTGTTTTGTCAAAACCTTAAAGAATGATGTATGTTTCCTTCCATTATAATTTTGCTGTTAAAAACAGTCCTTTCCTGTTGAGATAGCTGCATAAAATTCTTTTGACTACTTTATCATATCTAATTGTATCTGGTGAGCACTGTTCTAAATTGTGATCTATAACCGTAATTGCGGCTGCAATATAACAATTTTAGAACTCTACACAACGGCATTGCAAATGTAATTATGGCCGCACCGACCACCTTATTCATGCATTTTATCGTAGTATAAAGGTTTGCAGTGTGTAACTACAACTGCATCTGCAACTGAAACTTCAATTTAAAACCATGCTTGGTCATGATACACAAGCTTAGTTAGCTGAACTTATATGTCACCTTTTATTTTTCTTATGGATTAGTTTACTTGAATGAGAAGGTAGACATTTTCATAAATTTTTCTGTCATTTACCTTTTATCAAAACTGATTGGCTGTGTGGTCTGATGTTTCTCAGGGACCCTTGGCATTTTATAAAGGGTTCATCCCAAATTTCGGACGACTAGGATCTTGGAACGTGATTATGTTTCTAACTCTAGAACAGGTAGAATATGAAAACTCCACTACCTTTCTTTGTTGTTTTTTTCTGTTTATGTGACAATGGCACACTGTATCCTCCGAAAAATGCATTTGGGGTCTGTTTGCTTTGAGAAAATGAGACGGGAAATTGGATTCTAGCAATGATTCCAAAAAAATCCAGTTCTCATGAGCAGAGACTCTAATAGTTTAAAATAAAGTCTGCTGCAAAGAGAAAATATGTAGAGAGAAAATTATTGTTTTAGAGAGAAGATAGTATTATGATAATGATGGAAGATTCATTCTAACATCTTGAAACTGTCAATTCATAAAGGCAACTTAAATGGAAATTAAACTATTAAAATGCAAGTTATGTATTACTTTTTTCCTTAGATATAAGACCCTTTTTCATAGGACCTCTTTAAAAAATTTCAATTGCATTAATTGATTCTTTACCATCACACCCTTAACATGTTTCATGTTTTATGAAATCTGTAATACATACTATTTAAACACATTAACTAACTTATTTTCATGAAGAATAAAGTTGTAAAGCAATACTAATAATTGTCAACAAGTTTAATAGAGTAATCAACTTTCTTAATTTCCATGATTTATTCAAAGAGTCCTATATTTAGAGATAGAATAGTAATAGCATTATCAGTATCCTCCCCTTCAAAAACACCCTTGTCCTCAAAGATGAACACTTGCAAACACCATGCCTAAGGTCAGAGGTGCCATTTGAGTAGAATAGAACTGGAAGACATGAACTTGTCTGTAGAACAGCCACAATAGGATATTGATGACAGTCAGATAAAATCACTTAGAAGGAACCGTTGTCATGGAAATGCATAACATTAACATGTTTGAAATTTAGCTCGTGCCGCTTCGAGGAACTCAACTCAAAATTCCCAAACAAAATGAACCTCTCTCTTACGGACTCTTTTAAAGATGATTCACTTACCACATTAATAGTCCCATTTTCTTTGTCCATGTTGGCATCAATAAGAAAAACACTTGAGTTTGCAACCTGAAGGTAGTTTGGTATAGAAATATGTTAGTCGCCCATTAGTTTGGGGGATTTAATATTTGTAACAACTTTTAGTAAGTCAAAAATAAAAGTTAGTTAGAAAAGGAAGTTAGTTACTGTACTCGTAAAAAATACACCATTGCTACTTCACTGGGGTCGAACCAGTGAAGCTCAGTCATATAAGATTTATCTCCCTTTTTCCGCTTCCATTCTCCTTATATAGTCGCTCTGATCCAATTAGTAGTTAAAGTCCAATAAATGTCATTAAGGCGATTGTCCCGGCTTTGGGTGATCTCTTAATGATAATTGAAACCATGTCTTAATGTGAGATCTTTGACCATAATGTTGCCAATTAGATTACCCAACCTTGTCAACCTTGGGCCAGAAAGATCGGTCTGACCCAATCCGGCTTCCCTCTACCGGGCTAGCTAAGATTCGGGGCAGACTGTAACCTGAACGTCACTGACCCGGCCCTAAAGGGATCGGACATGTACACAGTTTCTCAAGTTCGATGCCACCAAAGGTGAAGTACTTTAACTGAGAGATCTGATTATACACAACCCCTCAAGCATGAGGTTTGCAAGGGCGAAATGCTTTAAGTGAGAGGCCGGATTGTACAGTCATTAAACTGGCGGGTGATTAAAAAAAATCTAGTTCTCATGAGTAGAGACTCTAGCAGTTTAGAACAAATAAGTGTAGAGAGAATTAGAGTTTTAGAGAGAAGATAGTATTTCTGATAAGGATAGATGATTCATTTATTGAATCTTTACTCATAATATTGACACGAGCCAACTCATAAAAGACAAAACAGAAATAGAAATTAGCCTATTCAAATGCAAGTTATGTAATATTCTAATAACTATCACAGTCTGCACATACTGTAACAGAAAAAGTATTCCACCAACTTTAGCTATTCATTTGTGTTTCTTTTCTCACTTATTTCTTTCTTCTCATGCAGACTAAAAAGTTCGTCAAAAGTTTAGAGTCATCATGAGCTCAATCAATTACACGGAGTGTTTTCTATGGGGACAAGTGCAGTTGAAATTGTGGAAAATAAAGGCCCTTATATCTTCATTTTACTAACTAGGATTTAGTAGTCACATTTTTCCAAAGAAGAAAACATATAAGTTACACAAATGAAAATATTTCATAGATACTAGCTTCTTATGATTGCAATCTATTTTGTAGGATTGCATGTTGTTTTCATGTAATAATTCTCTTCAAATTTTACTATCAACCAGTTTGAATGAAATGACCATTCAAACCTCAAACAAAACCAATGCATTTGTTATAAATAAATTTAGAGGATTTCTTTTCCACCCCATGCATTTTTTAGGCATCATGTGGATTTTGCATTATGCCTCCAATTTTCGGCGATATATCTCTAGACGTACCATTTGCAGCCCTAATAAAGGCCATTCTGAGTGGTGCTCCATGCATTTTCTAAAGTGTATTACGAAGATATATCTCCGGAACAATTTGAGGAAAACATTTAAATTGTTCAGTTCAGTGAATATTCCAGAGATATATATTCGAAAATTTGGGCAGCACTTTGAATTTTTCTATCACCTTTTGCATGTCAGATTTTTTCGGAGATGTATCTCCGGAAATATCTGATATAGTTTTCAGTTACATGATCAGTTCTCTATTGTTGTCATTCTTCATTTTCAACTCAAACCCTCACCCTAAAAACCCTACATTCTCAATCCCATTTCTCACTCCAAATCTCCATCCTTTTGGTTCAACGTATCACAGGGAGCAAAAGAAGATCGAATTTCAGGTAAAGATTGTTCATTTTCATCTACATTGCTCATATTAATCATGAAAGTTTGCTGAAAAAACCTATGTAGTGTCCGGAGATACATCGTCGAAACGTAAGTATATGAATTTTTCAAAGATACATCTCCGGAATGTTTCTGTGTTCATTTTCCAACCCCTTCTGCAGTAGTAGACTAATTAATATTTTGTTATTGTTTGATTTTGTTTCCAACAGATATGGTACACCCCGATATTTTCTCAAAACAAGTAGTTTCTTCGAATGCTCAAGGGGTTGTTGTGAAAGCAATAGATGTTGACAACGACTTTAATAACAAGAATGAGTTTGAAAACCATAATAACATGCTCGAATGGATTCATATGGAGGCATCTAGACTTGGATTTGGTGTAGTTAGCGGAAGGTCGGATAATAACTCGGATATGGGAAGTGCTTTTGTGACTATGTTGTACGAAAGAAGCATGAGCTATCGAACTCTTGTCCAGAATTTAAAGGAATACGACACAGGTAGTAGAAAATGTGAGTGTCCGTTTAAACTTTGTGGTTACATGTTGAATAACAAAAAATGGAGATTTAATGTCATTGTGGTTTGCATAACCATGAAGTCGTCCTAGTGTATGTCGGCTCAAGCCGGAAAAGAAGGAATGTATTAGTGACATGACCCTGAATCTTGTTCAACCGAAAAATATACTTGCAACATTGAAACAGAAGCAAACCGACAATATATCAAATATCAAGCAAGTGTATAACATTCGGTAACTCACTAACAAGGTGATTAGGGGGGATAAAACTGAGATGCAACAACTGTTGAAACTATTGGACGATAATAGTTACGTGTCCCGGTACTGAACTTGCGACGACAGAGTTACGGTTAGAGATATTTTTTGGACTCATCCGGAATTCGATAAAGTTGTTCAACACGTTTTCGACAGTGCTCATACTTGATTCTACCTACAAGACCAACAAGTATAGACTTCCATTATTTGAGATGATTGGTGTTACCTCAACTGAGAAGTCATATTTCGTTGGTTTTGTATTTTTAGAGTGTGAAAAAGAGGACAATTTTGCTTGAGCATTAAAGGTGTGTCGGTCACTTTTGAAGGATCAAGGTGAGATGCCTAAAGCTATTGTCACGGACCGCGATACCGCATTGATGAATGCGGTTGCAAAGGTATTTCCTTTTTATTATGCATTACTTTGTAACTATCACATAACAAAGAATGTGAGAAGTCGGGTTAAACCTGCGGTAGGGACGAAACAAGTAGAGTGCGAAGGTGGAAAATTGGTGAAGTCAGTTGTGATTGTGGAAAAAAATAATGGATGCATGGAATCGTATAATAAATTCTTCCACTCCGCACCGCACCACCCCAAAATCCAAATGATCGCATCATGTGTATTGGATGACTTTCAAAATCAAGTCATTTTATTCAAGTTTACTTTAAACCGGGATGCCACATACCACTTACATCACCATAGTGGACAGTTCATTCAACCGCAAATGCCGAGACGTGGCCGGATCATTTTATGGAAAGGATGCAAGAATTCGATAGATTGAACAACATTAAAAAGGAATCAAATGCACAAAAGTCCAAGGGAGTACCATCTATAGATTTAGTCGGCGATACATGTTTCCATTCATTTTGATTTCTTATATAACTGGACAAATAATTGTATATAATTGTGTTTCAATCTAAATGAAGTGTTACATATTCACTTTTTATTCATATTTGGTATATATGCATATTTGGTTCATACTTGCTCATTGTGAACTCACTGTCATTTGCTTCTGTTTTGAAAATGTTTCAGGAAAAGTTCCATAGATACATCTCTGGAAGGTTCCCTTAAATGATTGTTTTTGAAATGGTCCAGGAAAAATTCCGGAGATGCATCTCCGAAAAATGATAATAGGGTGAGCTTCCGGAGATATATTTATCCGGAATCAATATAACAGACAATAGGTGGTCCATATTAAACTATGTCTTCTATAAATTTAGGTTTTCTTGTGTTACATTTCACAAAAACTCAAAAATGTCTCAAATGGCCCAAATAAACATCCGTTGGTATGACGCAAATGTCTCCTACTCCGGCGACAAAACACCTGGGAGGACGTTTAAGCTCATCGATCTCACCCCTGTCGAAGATATCCTAGACCAAATCCACTATCTCCTACTTTACGGAGACACACGAAGGGTTGTCAAGCTTGAGTACCGTTCATCCTCGGTTTACAACGAAGGGAACATTGTGTTCAGCAAATTTGAGCTCAAGAATCGAGCAGATGTTATGGCTATGTGGGATACGTATTTTGGTTTCGAAGAGGAAATTCCGCTCGAGTTGAAAGCGACGCTACGAAGATCGGTCGAAGATATTCTGGAGATGTGCAAGCGTCCACCGGAATATTGAAATGTAGTATTTAATTTTCTGTTGAAATTATCATTGTAATGCTATTTTATGTTTGAAAAGTTCATTTTGTGTTCAATATGTATCTGGTTTTTGTCCGAAAATATAACTACGGAATTGTTTCAGAGATACATCTCCGAAATTAATCAAACCCAATATATTGGACGCCACTCAGAATAGCCTTTATTGAGGTTACAAATGATGTGTCCGAAAATATATCTCCGAAAACTGAAAACATAATAGAAAATTCACATGGTGTCTAAAAAATGCATGAGATTGAAAAAAGAATTCCTCTAAATTCAAACATAGCTTATCTCTTGATCAGGCTTAATTTAGATAGTGCTTTCATGGCCACTATTTTCTTCAAGCACTCATATACTTGACTCTTCACGGTTAAATTGTTTTGGTTTCAACCCAAATATTTCTCCACCGAAAATAGTGTAAGAATGATTTAAACTGAAGTGTTGCAATATTTGCATCAATATTTGCTTATAAAACTTGAAAAATTAATATTAGAACAAGATTTGTTCACTATAGTGTAAAAATTATTTAAACTTTTTTATGTCTCAGGTGCACAAGGCAATCAAATCCATCTGTATAACATATAGTAATTATGTTAACACTACACTTCACACAAAAAAATTGAAATAATTTGAGGGGATCACTTTGAAATGTTAAATTCTTCTTAAATATTAAATTCCATTTTAATTTGAAAATATCAAAAGTTTCCTCTTCTAAACCCGTTTTTGTACATGCTGCTATGCCCTCCATTCTCGAATGTTGAAATTGCAATTCAGATGACTTGTTTATTCCTGAAATGGCTCTGGAGGAGCTCGACTTCTTGTGACCGCCGTAACGATAGGATCTTAAGGTCTATATAAGTTTTATCAACTGGCCCTATATCCATATGAACACGAAAAATGGATTACTGGGATTGATGATGTAATCTTCAAGCATTCATACTAATGACATGTGCATTTTTTTCTTACATGCTCCTTCGTATTATGGGGTGTACCGTAGAGACACTATGCAGCGTAACATAAAATTCAAACATTTAGCAAGTAAATGAATTGAATGATCATACACACGTGAGCAAACACTCTATCTATTGCCTGTATGCAGGGCCGGCCTTGGGCCTAGCAACAAGACTCACAGTCTAGAGTCTCCAAAAAATAGGAATCTCAAAATTATTTTTTTATAAACTATAAATTTGAATTAAATATATAAATATTAATCATTCAATTTAATATGCAAGATAAGCTAGTTAGTGTATAGGTAAAAAAAAAAAATTGTTTTTGACTCAAAGGTGAATGATTCAATCATTGGTGCCTACACTTTTACTATTTAGATATATTATTTTGCAATAAAAAATGCTAAAATATGATATTATTTCTTTACCTTCTTTTTTATTAGGGTCAATTTTTAAAATTGGCACACAGGCCTCTAAATTGTCGGGAACGGCCTTGCCTGTATGAACTCAAACGCTTTGGTCAATTATTATCTTTCTTGAAGTAAACATTGAGAGCATATCAGGATAAATGTTACATGTCACTGTAGTGTTAGTGTTGGTTGAAAATATATTTGGTGAAAAAATCTCACATCGCTTAGTTTCATAAAAGAAGATGGAGTTAAAGATTATATAATGGATTCAAGTTCATCGTTACGAGATGCACCTAAAGTTTGTATTAGACTTTTTCGTTATCTTATACTCTTGTGTTAAAATATTATGAGATGTAGTTAAATATTTGCTTTGGAAGGTGTGAATGTACTGCGGTCTGAGGGTGGTTGAGAGTAAATTATGTGTTGTAACAATTTTCACATAGTGTTATTCTCTAGTTTTTTTTTATAATGACCGTGGTTTTTTATCTGATTTTGGAGTTTCACGTTATGTCTGTGTTGTGTATGTGTTCTTTTATTTTCTCTTTGGCGATTTTTTCAACCAATTGATTTCAAATCTTTTGGTTTGATCCGGTTGAGCTGCAGTCACAAGTTCTGCTGTGCAGTTTGGGATAGAGAAAATTGATGGAGGAATTGTATTTGACCTATGAAAAGTTCAATTCAAATATGGATTAATACAATCAACATTACACAAGATAACAAAATATTTGTAATTGATTGAAGGGGGCGCATCCTTGAAACTAATCTTTCTTGGAGATCTGGTTGAGTTTTTTAGGTTATTTGCAAGATTGAGGTGATTATCAATGGCGATGACAAATTCCATTGAAAAGAAGTAGGTTCTTCTCTCCAGAATTGCCTTAGTAATGACTGTGTGGAAGACTACAAATAAGGCAGAGTTCTTCTCAAATCTTCGGAAAATTCATCGCTCAAGGAATTAGTAGGATCAAGGGGTTGATTTTTACCTACGAAGGCTTGGAGCAGATTGGTGATATTGGAGGATTCAAGAAACGTAATTCAAGTAAAGATTACGTACAAGAGTTTGACCGCGTGCAGTATACAAGTTAAGATCTAGATAGGAGATTTTAATTTTCTCAACTTTATTGTGGATTGGTGATTGTATGAACTATTGTAAATATTTGTCAAATAACAAGGAACTATGTAGGTTCTGATGGAAAACCATTGAAGAGTGCACATAGGCAAAGTGAGGACGAACACCGAAGCACTATAAATATTAGTGTCATCTCTCTCTCTCTCTCTCTATCTTCCCTTTGCATTTAATTTCATAGTATTTGCATGTTTAGGTATTTCAATTCCACCGTAGTTTATTGTTTATTCATTAATAGAGATTTATTGCGTAAGCATTAGGTTTTGTTGGAATTGGATAACTTGTTAAGCTAGATTGGTGATTAATTTTTTGAGAAACAAATTGACATTAGAATTTTATTCATTGAATCATTCTGCAAACACTTATTTTTAATTACACAATCGAATCAATATAATACCCAGTGTTTCATCATATTCATCTTTGGTGTTTGTGAAACGATCTAGTGTTAAAGTGATTAAAATTGAATAGTATAATTTTCATATTTTTGCATCAAACCTTCCGCTCGAAATTATTTTTTGAAAACACTCTGAATTCATAAACGGCGGTTGAATTTCAAATTGGGTATACTCACCCCCTCTAGACCATTTTTCTACTTCCATACTCACACCCCAAAATTGGCATCAAGAGTTGTTCTTTAGATTGTGTTTAACCGACATCCAAAAGTTGTGAATATGTTAGAAGATGAAGATCCTAAGGGAGTATATAATAGAGCACCTATTTTCAAAGTCGAAAATTATACTCATTGGAAATTGATAATGTATGTACATTTGTTATCGATTGACAAAAACTTGTGGTGTGCCGTCACCGAGGGACCATATATTCTTAAGGACAATGACGACGTTGTTAAACTTCCAAAAGATTGGGATGATGTTGGAACCAAAAAGGCTTCATATGATTTTTAAGCGAGGAACATACTTAGTTTTGTGTTAAGCACTAAAGTGTTCTATTCAATTTCACATCATACGAGTGCTAAAGGTATGCGAGACACTCTTCTAGCTCTCTATGAGGGAACATATGACATCAAGGATTCAAAAATAAATATGTTTATAGAGGAGTTTGAACTATTTAGTTTGGAACCCGGAGTATTCGTGGATTCCAAGCAAAATATATTCCTCCATTTAATCAACAAAGTGTGTAACTCTCTATGGTTTAAAACAAGCACCAAGGGCTTGGTATTATAGACTTATAAAATTTATTCATGAAATAGGATTTAACAAATGTAAGGTTGATACAACATTGATCATCAAGAAGATAAAATATCCACCTTACTTATTCAAATCTATGTTGATAATATCTTATTTTGATCAACGAAAAAGTACTTATGTGAAGAATTTTCAAAGATGATGCAAGGAGAATTCGAGATATCTATGATGGGTGAAATGAACTATTTTATTGGACTACAAATAAAGAAATCAAAGAAGGGTATATTCATTAATCAATCCAAGTATTGCAAAGAACTTTTGAAGAAAATTGATACGGAAAGTTGCAAAGAGATCGCTACTCCAATGAGTTCAGGAACTTATGTTGATCAAGATAAATTCAGTATTCTCATTAATATCACAAACTATCGAGGAATGATCGGTTCTATATTATATTTAACTTCCAATCATCCTGACTGCTCTTGCTAACAATAGTAAAAGGTTGACTTCCCTGTTCTCATTCGAGGAGAGTCTTAAACGATGGTAAAGGTGTCTGTATATGTGTTTCTCGTAGAATCTTCCCCCCGTTCCTTCCAAATTCTTTCCTATTTATAGGTTTCAACCTCCTCTCCTCCCCCTTTTTACTGTTTATATTCCTCATTAAATCCTTCAAGTAACATCCGCCGTCTCTTATAATTGCTATGTAACGCCTACCTCTTCAATAACTGTATCTCCTAATTCATAATGTATTATTTCATAATCATCTCTGATGACCCTTCATATGGCGTCCGAGCCATGTCGTCGGTCCCGAATTGTATGAGTTTCGGTTCATATGAGTTTGGTTCCTCCTTATTTTATTTTGCTTCGAAATCTGATTTATAGGTAGGAATATGACTTTTCGACTATCCAGTCCTATCATGCTCGACTGCCCTTATCGCCGAGTTTAGACCTCGGCCAGTCAACATAATTTTTGGGCATGTATATAAACCCCTAGTATGAAGCCCAGATGACTGTATTGTTCGGACAAAGTAGTGCCCGTAAATTCATGTCGTGCTCATCCATTGAATCGAAATATCTTCCAGACCCTTCCTTTAGTGATGTGTTACGATATATATGAAATTCTGGCATAGCAGATATCAGATGTCCTAACACATGTCAAGACATTGTTCTCTTCACAATCTTTAAACTAGGAACAGAACAACAAACTGATATTTAGAATATCAGTAACTGCAGCAAGACAGATGTTTCGACATCTGTTACAACATGTTAATCAAATTGAACTGTAAATGCAGAATGATAAACAACATAGAATATGATAACCCAGTTCGGTGCAAATCACCTACATTTGAGGGCATGCCATGCTAGGAAGAAGAATCCACTATCAGTAGTATAGTTTTATGTAAACAACCTCTGGTTTACAGTAAACAACCTCTAGTTTACAGTAAATAACCTCTGGTTTACCTATCACTATCCAATGAAAACTTTATCTAAGAACTCTATCCTAGATAAGAGAAACTCATCTCACTCCCTAAATCACAACCTGTGATTATCTAATAGTTATAAACACAATAACTATATCATCCTATTGAAAGACACCCCTTCCAATACAAAGTTCAGTCAAGCATCCTTGACTAACAAGTTAACTTGGATTTGCTTAAAAGCTTCATCCAAGAACAATACATGATTCATTACCTACAGGTTTGTGAATCTGTACAAGTACCTATGTCTTCCCAATGTATCAAATCAATACAGAGGGAGACTTACAAGAGAAACCTACGACTCTCAAAACCTAAACCCTACTTTACAAAATAGGATTCCTAAGTCTATGTTGTTCTCTCTCTGTTTTCTGGCCTAGGCCTTGGTCTTCTTTTATAGCCTTCTACTGCGTTGGGCTTCAAATCTTCTGTTGGCTGATTCCTTGATCCACGTTTTGATTGCTCCATAAATCTTGGAACTGATATACAAACATCCTACTGTTAGTAACAGACACGATGTCTTAACATCTTGTTGGGACATCTTATCCAACATGTCTTTTCTTTTAGCAGAATTATTCTTGTCGGAACATCTTGTACAACAACCTGTTTTGCCAAAATTTGCTCAAATATTTATAGTCTTCAATCTTCCCCTTTTGACAAATTTTGGCTAAATCTGCTTTTGTACAATAAACCCAGGATGCTTCATTACCAGAGACGGAGAGTAGAAAGTCATGAAGTCATTTCAGTCGGCAGCTTACACTCTTCTCATGATGTACATGAGGAAGAAGATGCACACTACTCCCCCTTAACCCTAGACTGCTACTCCGGGTAACTCAAAACACTTGACACGACTGTGTTCATAACTCAGATCACATGACATGAGGAAAGATTCAGAACAAATACGACACCTGAGACTCAGAAAAAATGTCAGAAATTCTGTCCGACATCCTTGCAAACCAAATGCCAGGACAGACTCAACCCCTGTACTTTTCTCCCCCTTTTAGCCAAAAATTGACAAACATGTCCAAGACAGAACCAAACCCAACTTAAACAGACCCACAAGCTGATAAAACCCATGAATACTCAGCACAACAGAAGAACAACCTGAGTTACAAAGAAGCCAATAACTCTCTTTATATACCCGAGCAAATTCCGTAGGATGTAATGAACCACTGAAAATAATGCAAGTCAATTCAAGGCGAACATCAAATGAGGAATAAAACTTCCAAAAATGTGCACTGGCCAAAACACTTTTGACTGTTTCTTCTTTCAAGGGGAACCGTCCAAGGAATGCGCATGTCTCAAGATACGTGTTTGACACACGTTTTCTAAGACCCTTTCTCCACCGCCCAAAGCAATTAATAAGAATACAACCATACATCCTAACCAATGTTCTGACATCTTGTCAGACTTTGTTTAGTCCCTCTTGTAACATCTATTCAATTCCTTTCAACCAGAAAACCAAGAGTAACTGACCAAGATGTTAAGACATTTCTTCAAACATCTCTCAACTAGCAGCAAAGACTCTCAAAAGACCTTATTTGCTTCTGCAGAAAAAAATAAATTCTCTTAGAAACAAGCAATGACTCCCAGAACACTCTCAAGGTATTTGTATCACTTCTGATTCAAACCATTGACACCCAATGACAGAATCACAATAACCTAATAAGTCCACCTAGAACTTATACAAGTAGTGCAATGTCACGACATCTCGTCTGACATATCATCCTCACATGAGGCAACCTATCACAAACTACTTGACACCACAAACAATCTTTATAGACAATCTGCACCACTGCAGCCACATATCTAGAACAGAAGTCTAACTCCCCCTATCGTAGATACTCACTGCTCATTTGCAAGAAGAACACCCTAAATGAATGGAAAACATAAGACGCATCTTCATGTCTTCAAGAACGCACCCTCTGTTCAACACACCTGCTGAATGCATTCACCTAATGCCTGACCCTCAAGAAATCCATGTACCACACTAGTACATTTAACAGATAGAAGTTCTCCCCCTATCTTTCTCAAATGATGCTTCTTCAGCAAGAAACACCCCAAAATCACCACATGATATCCCATGACAACTTTATGATCATATAGTGAGAGTACCAGGAACGCATCCTTGTACCATAACCAACAAACTCTTGGATTGAGACCACAACACCATTGATCCCTCTCATCCAGAAACCATCCATACCCTGTACAAATTCACCTTGAACTTTACAACCATAAATATCCTTGTTCCTTGAGATACAATCCAATTGAATTTGGAATGCTTCACATTCCTCAAAGAGACATACAGAGCCCTTTAGTTTGCTAGCTCGCCCAGATGTTCTTCACACTAAACACATGCTCTAGAAATCCTCAGCTTATTTGCTCCACAAGCATCAAACTGATCCACTTCTCTCTAGCATGACTTGTAGCGAAGGAAACCACCTTGTTGTACCCCAAATTTTACCCTTAAATTCTTTGATATTTTGCATGTCATTCTAGGTCAACATTTTTTGCACTTTAGTTAAACCTTTTCGTTGATCGTCAACCATACCATTTTTTCATTCCATGTCATTTATATTTTTATTTCAATTTATAACTTTTTAGTTTATACTTTTAATTTAGTGTATATTTTTAATTTAGATTATTTTTATTTTAGTCTTAATTTGGTTTTATTAATTTTTTACGTTTCATTTTTGTCTAATTTAATTTAGTTAATTTTAAAAGAGAAAAAAGAAAAAAAGAAACAAGTATCCCATTACACCTTTTCTTTCCAAAGAATCCAAAGGCTTGGTGTTTGGTCCATTAGTTGAAAGGTACCCGTGTGATGAAGTGCATGGCATAGTTTGTTTTCTTTGTAAAACTATATATTGTAACTAAAGATAGTCACAAGTACAAGCAGCTGAGTTCTCTCATCAACTTCCAACACAAAAGCTACAAAATCGTGCCAAGAAGATTTCACAAAGTACAACTTTTTGTACTTCCACAAGTAGCAGAGAGAAGTGTACCATGGTGCATAACAAATAACCATCGTGTAACTCTTTTGATGGCACTATGGTCTGCTAGCTCATGTTGGCTCAAGAATGTAGGGACGGGCCATGCCTATAGTAGCCTGAACTCCATCATCTTTCCTCTTGGACAACACCAAGGACCATTGTGTTTTCATCATCATTAACCAGTTGCTTCTACTATAAAAAGGGAGGCATTCTCACTTGGTTACACCACCAACAAACAACACTATCAAAACAGAAAGAGGAAAAACTAAAGAACATACCTCTTCATCATTCAGACACACAAAAATTCAATTAACTCAACCCTCTTTATCATTCTCCAACCCCTATCATCTTCCTTGCGCCACCATAATCACAATATAAACCTTCCCTCATACTACCAGCCTCCACACTCCATTATCCGACCCATCTTGTGCACACCATCCAGACAGTTGTTTCACAATCCATAAACATCTCATCCAAAATAACTCAAACCTTAATACACCATCACCACATTCTTTTTTTTGATTCATACAACAGCTCTCTTTTACAAAACCAACAATCATCACAACATCAGAATACCAGCACACACATCATTAAAACAACATCCACAAAAAATATTAGAACCACATCCACCAAAGAAATATCAGAACACATACTCTATTTTACCAAAACACATCACTCAAAGGAAACTTGTGAGCTCGTGAGAAAACCAAGAAATCCAGAAGTTGCAGAGGAGCTCACACATTATCTTCAGTCAGAGGAAGAGGTTGGATTTCCATAGCTTCCAAGTGAAGAAGCAGTGGACTGGCTCCACTTGGTAAGCTTCTTCCACGCCTTCATACCTTTTATGTTCAGTCTACAACCCTGTTTGAATGATACCATATGTTCATACTTTGCATTTAAGTTGGTTTTAAATGATAACATGAAGGGATGTTTAAGCTTGTATGTTATATCATTGTCCAGTCAGTTTATGTCACTTGGGAAACATGATTTTCGTGTCCATTTTATCCCAGTTCTAGTTGTTATTTTAAGTGGCTTAGGGTTCAGTTTTAGTCTACTATGTGAGTCCTATGGTTTGGTTTTTTATTTCATGGATTTTGATGGAAAAATGAACACGTAAATGTTTGAACAAGATGAGAATGTGCCATAGCGTTTTCTGGATTGTTCACGATAGCTTAGGTTTGGCTTGCATGATTGCATGAAGGTGATGAAGCGTGGCAGCGTGTGATTGGCAGCAAATCATTTTGTCATGTAGTAACTAAAGAATTTAAGTGACCGGTTGATGACAGGGTCACATGATTTTTTGTACGCGGTTTTGTTTAATTTCATTTAACTGAGTTTTACTTCATTTTTGGACCATTGGGCTTAATGAATTCGCTAAATACACCCTGTCCAGAAAGGCCTGCGCAACATTAACTCACCCTTAGTTCATTCTCACTTTATTAATTAAACCCCCCTGATCACAGGCCCATGCGAGTAGAAAACTGAGCCCAGTTCAGTTTGCTTTACTAGTGCACTCCCCTTGGTTTAATTTATCTCAAATGTTTTATTTTCTTTTTTTTTTACTTTTTTTTTCACATTCATTTATTTAAAATTAGTTTCTATTACACAAAAATTCACAAAAAAATTCATAAACACCTTTTAATGCTTAATTTAATTTTCCATAATATTATTTTCACTTTATTTTAAAAGTTATTTTAATTTAGTGAACTTATTTTCTTCAAACCTTTTGGATAATTTTCTAAGACGTTTTAGGACATTTTTTGAAAAGTTGTTTTTTGAGTGTGCTCATGTGTTTTTGATTGTTATGAATTATCTCATTACCTTTTGTCATTGCCCTTACATGTATATTCATTTCATACACTGATATTATTCATACTTGTTTAATGTATTCTATATTGACTAATTGTTTATCCCCATGAGTCTTTGTAATCACATTGCTTATCACTCCATTCAATTCCCCTTCAATTCTTGTTTACAAGAAGTTATCTTTCCCCTCTTTCCAAAGGAAAGTCTCTCTATTGACCTCAAAGTCATAGATAACTCATTACCCTCTGTTTACCTCATAGCCTTAGGAGTCGTCGCACTCCGCGTAGGTGTCTTGCTGTCAGACCCTACTTTCCCGTGGACACTTCCTTTCTCGTTTTGCCTAGCCTTAGGTTTGGAGTCGCCACACTCCACGTAGGTGTCTTGCTGCCAGACCCTACTTTCCATTGGAACCTTGACCACAGTCAAGAGTTCCTCACCCCGTTGAGGGGAACTACGGACGCTCTGATTTCTCAAGTTCATCTTGAGAATACGTAGGGATAGGATTGCGAGATCCTAACGAGCTACCTTTTTCTTTTTCCACATTTGTTTCCTTTATATCCAATGCCTTCTTGTATTTCACTTTTTCTTTCTCACCCTTTTACCCCATTTAGGGGAACTACGAATGCTCTGATTCCATTCCCGTCAGGATACGTAGGCACGAGATGCGATGTCTTGGCGAGCATACTTAGTGTATATACCCTTAGGTTTTTACCTTAGTATTTACCTTAGCAAGCAAACATTAACATAACACAAATACTTACAAGAGGTTCCTGTAGAGTACTACAAATACTTAGGATGCTAATACCTTCCCTAGGTATAACCAACCCCCGAACCTTAGATCTCTAGCTGTGTTCCTACATCGCGCACTTAGGGTTTTTTTTCGATCTTTACCCTTTCCTTTGGAAAAATCAAAGTTCGGTGGTGAACTTCATGATTTATGATTCAAGTTAATTAATAGCTTGATATTCGATTCTCACCGCAACATAAATGGCGACTTCACTGGGGACATCCCCTAAGAGGGTTAAGCCCACCTTGTTTGCATTTGTGTTATTTATATGTTTGATTGCTTGTATACTTTTATATTTTGTATATCTGTATATACCTGTCTGTGTTTGGGTTTTTTGTATGCAAGGTGGTTACTTTGATTGGTGAGGATAAGTCCTAACCCGGACTTGAATGCACTTATTATAGGACGATGGTATGTTCAAGGAGACTTTGAGGGAGTCGATTCCCGAAAAAGTTGACTTGAGACACCATCACTCAGTTGAGGCCCTCTTGAGACTCTAGTCATGTTAAATGAGTCTATTCGTGAAAACGTGCTACTCTCGACCTAGGTGCCCATGACATTGAGAACCGTAGTTACCTTTAACCCCACTTGGCCTTCTTAGGACGTAGTGCGGTGACTATGAGGGAGTCTATTCCTAAAATAGTTGCTACACGATACTACACTCAGACAAGATTCTCTTGAGAATATTATTAACTACCGAGTCATTCGGGAAATCGATAATATCCGAAAGAACCCTAGTACACACCCTGTGATTGGTTCTTTACCTAGACTCCATGCTGTGATCTCGAACCCTTGTTCCTGTTGCATGTGTTTTGCATCCTGTTTGCATTGCATTGCATATCATTTACATCTTTGCATGATCCATTGTCTGTGTCTGTTTGTCCAACTGCTCATTCCCAGTTGTCTCTATCTTCTAGTGTTGCATGTGAGTCATCAAGCTGATTCCTCGACACCGATACCTGACTAGAGCTAACTATAGATGCAAGATGTTAGAGCAAGAGGCACACAATGCTGAGATCCGAATGGAGATCGATGACCTTAAGTCGAGCATGACTAAACTCACTGAGATGCTTCAAGTTTTGATTGCTAGAGGAGAGCCTCCCCAAAGAACTGTCATCCAGGAAGTTTCAAGTGTTGAACCTCCACCGGTTCAAATGCCACCTTCAACTTGGCCCGAGTTTAGTTTGCCACATAACTATTCTCCACCAATTGCATCTACTACTATGGTTGGTCAGACTGCTATGCCAGTTTTTCGAGCTCCTGTTTTTGCCAAGCCCAGACCTGTGGTCCATGCTGTTCCACAGACTGTTCGAGCTTCCTTTGAGAATCCCCTCTATGAGTACAATGCTGCCAGTGCTCAGGGAGAAGAGCCTGAAAACTTTGTTGAACCTGAAGTTGTCCGAGAACAGTTTCAGATCATAGACAAAAGACTTAAAGCCGTTGAGGGTAATGACTTCTTTAAAGTGGATGCAGACAACATGTGCTTAGTGTCTGACCTTGTTATGCCAGCCAAGTTCAAAACTCCAGAATTTATGAAGTATAAGTGCCACTCTTGCCCAAGAGCTCATTTGGTCATGTATCTTCGCAAAATGACTGCTTACATCAGAAATTAGAAGCTGCTTATCCACTGTTTTCAAGATAGCTTGAGTGGAGCCTCACTTAAATGGTATATGAGTCTTAAGCAAAACTCCATTTGCTGTTTCCAAGATCTTGTAAACGCCTTCATGAAGCAGTATAAGTATAACCTCGACATGGCTCCTGATCGCCGTCAACTGCAAAACATGTCTCAGAATGATAAGGAATCTTTTAAGGAGTATGCTCAGCGCTGGAGAGAGTTGGCTTCCCAAGTTGAACCTCCTTTGGCTGAGAAAGAGTTGACTGGAATGTTCATGGATACCTTGTCCCCATTCTATTGGGAGAGGATGATTGGAAGTGTTTCCTCCAACTTCACTGATTTGGTTACTATCGGACAAAGGCTCGAGAAAGGTCTTAAGAATGGAAAAGTGTCCAAAGCTGCTGAATCTTCTAATGCTGCAAAGAAATCCTATGGGAACTTCCAGAAGAAGAAGAAAGATTAGACTAATGATGTCATGGTTGAAACAAGAAGACCTCGTCCCCAACCTCAGTATACTATTCACCCTGTTTTTGCTGTTGTTACTCCCGTGGTTGCTACTCCACGACCAACTCAAGCTCCTCAACGTCCAGTTGTTGGACAAAACCAGTACCGTGATAGGAATCATTTTGATCCCATTCCCATGAAGTACACTGAACTGTATCCTGGTCTGGTTGAGCAAGGTTTGATTACCACAAAGACTTTACCTCCTCCAAATCCTCTTCCAGCTGGATTTAGATCTGATCTCCACTGTGCATTCCATGAAGGTGCCGCAGGCCACGACTTGGAAAATTGCTATGCACTAAAGGCTAGAGTGTGTGATTTGATTAAGACTGGAATTCTTAGCTTTCGTGACAATCCCAATGTTCAGAACAACCCTCTTTCAGGGCACACCAAGTGAAGCTTCAGTCGACTTTAGCCCAGCTACTTCTTAAAGACAGGACAACTCATCCTTGTGTTTGATTAGTCACTAGGCCTTGTTTCTTGTTGTTTGCATATTCCTTATTTTGTAATGGCTGTTTGCTTTCAATTATGTTTGTACTTTCGCAATTAATGAAATGAGCATTGCAACTTTTTGATTCAATTCATTTGTGTTTTCTATTTACATCTCTATGCTTTCTTTATCTCTTTTCCACTTTCCTTTTGATTATGCAAAGATTGGAGGGAGGATGATGAAAACTTTATACTTATAACTATTGTTGGTATGCTTTCAAATCAAAACTTTGCTGACGATGTAAGGCATTGTTTCAATTCCCAAACACAACACTGGAGAAATAAGGAAGATAATCCCTCGATACCCCTTCGAGCCTAGAAGTAGGAGTTTTCTCTCCTTACAAAAAAAAACCTTTAATCTCAACCCTGGGGCAGGGTAATTCTCAGTTAACTGGATTGTGCATTCAAATACAAGAGTTTCATGCAAGACGCCTTTCAACAAAAGGTTGCATTCACAAATTTTCCTTCGCACACAACAAGTGTCGAAGATGCCTTTCAAGTTAAACGCCAATGATGGTTCACTGTAATCCTTAAGCTAGGCCGTCACTAAAAAAAAAAAGAGTAAAAAAAAAAAGAAAAAATCAAAATAAAAGCCCACTAAGTCAAAACCTATAAAGGAGACTTAGGCAAAAATTGGGGTATCCCGCTGGCTGTAAGCTCAAATGACACAGTTCAGGCAAAAGTTAGGGATAACAAAAAACAATCAAGAGATTACCAAAATCCTCAAAGACAAAACGAGTTGACTGAGGTCCTCATCAAAAACAACAAAATGTTGAGAAGCAGTGACTGCCATCTCAAGTCCCTTAACTTCTGAACCATCATCATTACCATCATTGCAATTCCTAACCTATGGGAACCTGAGTGCATAGTTTAAGTTAACTGAGCATAGGACTGAAGTTCATCACGTAGATTGGGTGGGTCACAAATAAATTTTGAGCCTTTATCCTTTATTTCTTAAACCGTGAACCAGGCCACGATATAAACCTCAAAAGACCTAACTGAAGCAAGGTTATTTTGAAAGCATACTACAGCAAGGTTGCGTAAACTGACTCCCAAAGATCTTTGCAGATCATTTGTTTTTGGCGTCATACCTTTTGCTTAAACTTTTCATTTTGGCGTCTTGAACCGCCGTGTTCAGACCAGTGACCCATATACTTTGCATCTTTCCAAAAATGATTTTTATTTCAAGAGTTGCATGAACTCTGCATTTACTATGTTTGTATGAACATTTTTGTTTGCAAACTGGCTTTCCTCTCAAGGAATTTTCAAACAATTAAGAAACTTGGTCGGTGATCCTATCAGGGGCAAGTTCCTTCCATATCTTGTTGAGAATCAGTTTAAGATTTGTGGTTTAATGGCGACTTCTCAGAATTGGTTTATCCATAAGACCTTTCAAGACTCAGACTGGGGCAAGCTTTCTAAGAGCACCATGAAACAGTCATTTCCAGAATCAATCAAGCCGAAGCAATGATTAGTTCATCTACAACAGTCAGCTAATCTAGGGCAGTTTACCTGAGGAATCCCCAAGCCACCTTCCATCCTTCCTATAAGGATCATCAATTTGGATACAGTTTACAAGTATGGCAATGATGTGTTCAGCAGTAGCATGTCTAGTCCCAAGCAGAATGACAGTGAGCTCCGTGTTGAGGAATCAGTCTTCCAGTCTTGTCTATTCTTCCTAAAAGAGTCGATCCGTGTCGTCAACATCTACATTTACATTTGCATTTTATCATATCATCTGCATAATTTATACCATATGCATAACATGAGTGTTTCATCCTCATTTGCATTTTTCCCGAGGTCGTGTTGTTACCCGCGTCTTACCTTGTGGTCAAAGTCCAACTCACTTGGCACCTACCAAACAGATTTTGTCGTGTCTATCTGACGCTCTTCCAGATATGACCTTTCTTATCTGATTGTTTTTCCAAATATGTTTGTTCCTCTTTTGTATCCAATACCATTCTTGGATGTCGTTTATGTGTCTCTCTTTCTGATATTTTTCCTGATTGAGTCTTTGTTCTGATATTTTTCCAGAACCTATCTGATGTTTTTCCATATAGTCCTTTGTAATTCTGATGCTTTTCTAGAATTTCATTTCTTTTACCATCTGATGCTCTTCTAGATGTGTCTCTCTTTCTGATGTTTTTCCAGATTGAGTCTTTGTTCTGATGTTTTTCCAGAACCTATCTGATGTTTTTCCAGATAGTCCTTTGTAATTCTGATGCTTTTCTAGAATTTCATTTCTTTTACCATCTGATGCTCTTCCGGATGTGTCTCTCTTTCTGATGTTTTTCCAGATTGAGTCTTTGTTCTGATGTTCTTCTAGAACCTATCTGATGTTTTTCCAGATAGTCCTTTATAATTCTGATGCTTTTCTAGAATTTCATTGCTTTTACCATCTGATTCTTTTCCGGATGTGTCTCTCTTTCTGATATTTTTCCAGATTGAGTCTTTTGTTTTGATGTTCTTCCAGAACTTATCTGATGTTTTTCTAGATATTTCGCTTTATTATTCTGATGCTTTTCCGGAACGACATTGCTTTTACCATCTGATTCTCTTTCGGATGTGTCTCTCTTTCTGATGTTTTTCCAGATTGAGTCTTTTGTTATGATGTTCTTCCAGAACTTATCTGATGTTTTTCCAGATATTTCGCTTTGTTATTCTGATGCTTTTCCGGAACGACATTGCTTTTTACTATCTGATGCTTTTCCAGATGTGTCTCTCTTTCTAATGTTTTTCCAGATTAAGTCTTTTGTTCTGATGTTCTTCCATAACTTATCTGATGTTTTTCCAGATATTTGACCTTGTTATTCTGACGCTTTTCGGGAACGACATTGCTTTTACCATCTGATGCTCTTCCGGATGCGTCTCTCTTTCTGATGTTCTTCTAGATTGAGTCTTATTATCTGATTCCCCAGTGGAGACCATTCTTCCGGTGCTATTTCCGTTGAGGATCTTGTGTTATCTTTTCTGTCTAAAGTGTCATCCGGTCAAGCTTGAACCAGTTGCTTCATCACTTTAGATTTTCCCCAGTTGTTTCAGTTTCCCTAGCGTTGTTGTCATCCCTAGTGAGTCGGTTACTCATTGTGTGGTCTTTTTCCCTGTCTGCTTTGTCTGCATTTCACATTTACCTTTCCATCATTATCATCATACTAGACGTTCATGGCATGTCTGTATTTGCATGTCTGTTAGCTGTCCTTAGCATCTACATTCCATCTAAGGGAAAAATTTTCGATTTGCTATATTTAAATACCTTTCACCTTGATCTCTCGAGGATTTCCATCCCTCGTACCATCCGGTAAAGCTATTTAAATAGGGGCACCTGTTGTACCCCAAATTTTACCCTTAAATTCTTTGATCTTTTGCATGTCATTCTAGGTCAACAATTTTTGCATTTTAGTTAAACCTTTTCGTTGATCGTCAACCATACCATTTTTTCATTCCATGTCAATTATATTTTTATTTCAATTTATAACTTTTTAGTTTATACTTTTAATTTAGTGTATATTTTTAATTTAGATTATTTTTATTTTAGTCTTAATTTGCTTTTATTAATTTAGTTTAATTATATTTCCATTTTAATTTTAATTATGGTTTTTACTTTTCATCTTCCTAATTTAATTTAGTTAATTTTAAAAGAGAAAAAAGAAAAAAAGAAACAAGTCTCCCATTACACCTTTTCTTTCCAAAGAATCCAAAGGCTTGGTGTTTGGTCCATTAGTTGAAGGGTACCCGTGTGATGAAGTGCATGGCATAGTTTGTTTTCTTTGCAAAACTATATCTTGTAACTAAAGATAGTCACAAGTACAAGTAGTTGAGTTCTCTCATCAACTTCCAACATAAAAGCTACAAAATCGTGCCAAGAAGATTTCACAAAGTTCAACTTTTTGTACTTCCACAAGTAGCAGAGAGAAGTGTACCATGGTGCATAACAAATAACCACCGTGTAACTCTTTTGATGGCACTATGGTCTGCTAGCTCATGAGCCTTTCTCCTTCTGACTCAAGACATAAAATAAGAAACCTCAAATCTGCTCACTTGGCTCAAGAATGAAGGGACGGGCCATGCCTGTAGTAGCTTGAACTCCATCATCTTTCCTCTTGGACAACACCAAGGACCATTGTGTTTTCATAATCATTAACCAGTTGCTTCTACTATAAAAAGGGAGGCATTCTCACTTGGTTACACCACCAACAAACAACACTATCAGAATTGAAAGAGGAAAAACTGAAGAACACACCTCTTCATTATTCAAACACTCAAAACTTCAATCAACTCAACCCTCTTCATCATTCTCCAACCTCTATCATCTTCCTGGCGCCACCATAATCACAATATAAACCTTCCCTCATACTACCAGCCTCCACACTTCATTATCCGACCCATCTTGTGCACACCGTCTAGCAAGTTGTTTCGCAATCCATAAACATCTCATCCAAAATAACTCAAACCTTAATACACCATCACCACATTCTTTTTTTTATTCATACAACAACTCTCTTTTACAAAACCAATAATCAACTCAACATCAGAATACCAGCACACACATCACCAGAACAATATCCACAAAAAATATCAGAACCACATCCGCCAAAGAAACATCAGAAGTCATACTCCATTTTAGCAAAACACATCACTCAAAGGAAACTTGTGAGCTCGTGAGCAAACCAAGAAAGCCAGAAGTTGCAGAGGAGCTCACACATTATCTTCAGTCAGAGGAAGAGGTTGTATTTCCATAGCTTCTAAGTGAAGAAGCAGTGGACTGACTCCACTTGGTAAGCTTCTTCCATGCCTTCATACCTTTTATGTTCAGTGTACAACCCTGTTTGAATGATACCATATGTTCATACTTTGCATTTAAGTTGGTTTTGAATGATAACATGAAGAGATGTTTAAGCTTGTATGTTACATCATTGTTCAGTCAGTTTTTGTCACTTGGGAAACATGATTTTTGTGTCCATTTTGTCCCAGTTCTAGTTGTTATTTTAAGTGGCTTAGGGTTCAGTTTTAGTCTACTATGTGAGTCCTATGGTTTGGTATTTTATTTCATGGATTTTGATGGAAAAATGAACACGTAAATGTTTGAACAAGATGAGAATGTGCCATAGCGCTTTCTGGATTGTTCACGATAGCTCAGGTTTGGTTTGCATGATTGCATGAAGGTGATGAAGCGTGGCAGCGTGTGATTGACAGCAAATCATATTGTCGTGGAGTAACTAAAGAATTTAAGTGACCAGTTGTTGACAGGGTCACATGATTTTTTGTACGCGATTTTGTTTTATTTCATTTAACTGAGTTTTACTTTATTTTTGGATCATTGGGCTTAGTGAATTCGCTAAATACACCCCTGTCCAGAAAGGCATGCGCAACACTAACTCACCCTTAGTTCATTCTCACTTGATTAATTAAACCCCCCTGATCACAGGCCCATGCGAGTAGAAAATTGAGCCCAGTTCAGTTTTTTTACTAGTGCACTCCCCTTGGTTTAATTTATCTCAAATGTTTTATTTTCTTTTTTCTTTTTACTTTTTTTTTTCAAATTCATTTATTTAAAATTAGTTTCTATTACACAAAAATTCCCAAAAAAATTTATAAACCCCTTTTAATGCTTAATTTAATTTTCCATAATATTATTTTCACTTTTATGTTATTTTCACTTTATTTTAAAAGTTATTTTAATTTAGAGAACTTATTTTCTTCAAACCTTTTGGATAATTTTCTAAGGTGTTTTAGGACATTTTTTGAAAAGTTGTTTTTTTAGTGTGCTCATGTGTTTTTGATTGTTATGAATTATCTCATTACCTTTTGTCATTGCCCTTACATGTATATTTATTTCATACACTGATATTATTCATACTTGTTTAATGTATTCTATCTTGACTAATTGTTCATCCCTATGAGTCCTTGAACTCACATTGCTTATCACTCCATTCAATTCCCCTTCAATTCTTGTTTACAAGAAGTTGTCTTTCCCCTCCTTCCAAAGGAAAGTATCTCTATTGACCTCAAAGTCATAGATAGCTCATTACCCTCTGTTTACCTCATAGCCTTAGGAGTCGCCGCACTCCGCGTAGGTGTCTTGCTGTCAGACCCTACTTTCCCGTGGACACTTCCTTTCCCATTTTGCCTAGCCTTAGGTTTGGAGTCGCCGCACTCCACGTAGGTGTCTTGCTGTCAGACCATACTTTCCATTGGAACCTTGACCACAGTCAAGAGTTCCTCACCCCGTTGAGGGGAACTACGGACGCTCTAATTTCTCAAGTTCATCTTGAGAATACGTAGGCATAGGATTGGGAGATCCTAGCGAGCTACCTTTTTCTTTTTCCACCTTTGTTTCCTTTATATCCAATGCCTTCTTGGATTTCACTTTTTCTTTCTCACCCTTTTACCCCATTGAGGGGAACTACAAATGCTCTGATTCCATTCCTGCCAGGATACGTAGGCACGAGATGCGATGTCTTGGTGAGCATACTTAGTGTATATACCCTTAGGTTTTTACCTTAGCAAGCAAACATTAACATAACACAAATACTTACAAGAGGTTCCTGTAGAGTACTACAGATACTTAGGATGCTAAAACCTTCGCTAGGTATAACCAACCCCCGAACCTTAGATCTCTAGCTGTGTTCCTACATAGCGCACTTAGGGTTTTTTTTTTTATCTTTACCCCTTCCTTTGGAAAAATCAAAGTTCGGTGGTGAACTTCATGATTTGTGATTCAAGTTAATTAATAGCTTGATATCCGATTCTCACTGCAACACACCTCTTCACAAGCATTCTGACCTCAGCAAGAGTCAGTCTTCTAGATAAACACCCCATGATCCAAGATAATCTTCAATTTATCATTCTCCCATTTGATAAGATAGAATACTTCTGATTCAACTGGTGAATATCAACTTTCACAATCTGAACTCCAAGTTCAAAAACCAAGATGATGTTCTAACATCAGTTAGGACATCCTGGTCATATCATTGACACTATACACTATGGTTCTTGATACAATTACCACTGGACTTACTGTCAGCATAGTAATCCAACTGAAGATCTTCAGACAACACTGCGCCACCAACTTGATCAATAAGAACTCCAGATAACCAAAGAGAGAAATAAACTCTCATTTAACTCCCAAAAGAAGGTAATATTCCATAAGCAACTTAGGGCTTCTACCACAAGCTCCAAGATATGAACAGATCAAGAACCTTATTTGATTTTTCAACCAACCACCCTTCTGCCCAAGAGTAATTATTTCCAAGCACCCTGCTTGAATGCACGATTAAAGATCAACCAAATGCCACTGTTTGGTTAATATTAGCTTTCCTTCAGAGTTTTAGAAAAACTTCTGATCCACCAATGAAACCTAATCTTCAAGTTACATAATCCAATTACTCCATCGCAAGCCATCTTGGATACACTAAGCCTTAGATATGTAACATCTACTCCTTCTCGCAGCTCCCGCAAACTGCATGACATAGACCTTTTTGAAGCATTAATTCCATTTATTTCTGAGAAGATCAACTTATCCTACGATGATGCACCACAACATCAACTAAGACCCTGAAGTTTCTGCTTGATGTCATGACATCTAATCAGACATCCAGCTGAGGAATTCAACCATTCCTTCTGCCACTTAGAAGAACCTCCTCCCTATAACAGAACAAGAGTTCCATGTTCTCATAGACTTAATCAATGATATCAAGTTAGAGTAGACAACGTCCATCCAGCTTTGTTGTACATCAACACTCACCTCATCTTCAGACATCCCAAACCTGCCAAAGCTAGATTCTTTAGAAGAGATTAGTTACTCAAGATCTTTAGAAAAGGAATCCAACCTTCCTTAAGTAGAGCCTTCTGTAGAGAATCAGAGATAACTGCCACTTATCCTTGACCTCCAAGATGAGCAAGTTCACATGCTCCTATGTACCTAGATCAGAAATAAACTGACCCGAGCTGTGCTATCACCAACACCATATTCTGGACAAGTCTCTTGCCAGGACACTTTCCAGATAAAAATTAGATGCTTCTAGTTAACAACTGGAACACACATGCTGCACCCCAATACTCCTAGGTCAGAAATAAACTGAACCAAGAGAATTGTCTTCATCTTCACTTCCAACAACACTTCATTCTAGTCAAGTCTCCTGCCACGAAACTTCCTAGTCTGAATACATACCTTGTAATAAAGACTGATTCTACCACACACACGTGTATGGTCCCAAGATCATTAGCAACAACTCTTTTGCTCGAGAGATTCACTCCTTGAATCAACAAAATTTTGCACATACTCCACTGTCAAAATGTTTCAACATTTGATAGAACATCAGTTCCTTATCTTGACTGTACTCATCCACTAGAGAACAGACCTTTGAGCAGCTGCAGCAAGAGATGTTGTACTTCCTGATACCACTTGACATCAGTGATCTTGTACTCCAACATACAAGGATAATCAATTAAATACTTGTAAATTCCACAAATAGCAATTGATCTTAAATCCTTGTTTACTAACCCTATCATACTGTTGTAGATAAACTTCAACAAATCACTTCATGCAAGTATCTTTCTTTGACAATCCTCTAATGAGTTTCATCAACCTTGACCTAAGTGCAATTATTCAATTGTTATTGATCACTAACACTAACAACTAATCACTAACTTACTAACAATATTTTGTATTAATTTTGTTTATGTTTCCTTCTCGCTCCCAATCTATTTTATTTTTTTTATGCTTCATTACATATCATGTTTATGTTTCCGCAATTTTTCCTTTGTCCGTTGGACATATGTTTATGCTTCCGCAATTTTTTCTTTGTCCGTTGGACACATGTTTATGCTTATGCCATTTTTCTTTTGTCCATTTGGACTTAAAACATTAATAAAGGCTTAAACCATAAAAAACTTAATTTTCCTCATCTTGGACTATTGGTTACTATCCTATGCTTTGGAGTGATCTCTTTATGGACCTCTTTTGAAGTAATATTGGACTTATGGACCTAGAATTAGGACTTCTTAACCCTTTGCTTGGAGTATTGATTGAAGACTTGCCTTTATTGGCCAATTTGCTTAAGGATGGAATTCTTTTAATATTGCTTTGAAGTGGCTCCATTTTGGTTAGATCCTTCTTTTCCCTAGCTTTTACTTTATGCACTAGGATAGTCACTTCTTCTCCTCCCCATTCTTAAATTTTCAAAATCTCCTCTCTCTTTTTTTAAAACCTTCTTGTTTTCAACTTAAAACCGCTTTCATAATAAAACTTTGACTTTTGTCAAGTGACCTTTTTAAAGCTTTGTTTTCTTTAATAAATGTCAATCCATTTAACTATACTTTGACCATTTCATGAAAACATAAAAAATATAAAACTCATTCAACTCTTTTGTGCTTTTATGCACCTTTTTTCTTTTAAACTCTTTTTCATAAGTTTAGACATGATTCATTTCTTTAAACGGAATTATTCGCTTAAAAATGACGACTTATCTTTACATTAAAAATCAATCATAACAAATAAACTTTTTGTTCTTTGTACCACGAACTACAGGGTTTTGATCCTACATTGCACATCGTGGGTACGTAGGCATGAGGCAATAAGTCTCTCCAAACACAAAAATATTAAAAAATAATTCTCCTCTCATCTCCTCAATCTCTTTACAAGCAAACCTTTTCAAACCAAAAAGCGGTAGATATTTCAAAGGGTTCCTATAGAGTACTATAGACGTTTTGGGTGCTAACACCTTCCCATTGCGTAACCAACCCCCATTACCCATTCTCTGTTTGTTCTTGTTTTTTAGAACTCTTTAGGTTTTGTTCGCACTTTTTCCTTTCCCTTTGTGGATAAAATAAAAGTGCGGTGGCGACTCTTGCTTATTTTTAAGTTAAGTTAATCAATAGCTTACACTCACAAATTTCCCCGCTACACATGACTGCTGTCTCAAAAATGCAGCAGGAATTTCAAAATTGCACTGAGTAACCGGTTACTCACCATGCGTTAACCGGTTACTTCAGCCAATTTTTGCCTAAATTGCTCAGGAAATGATACTAGAGTCCCAGTTGTGGTTTCCCACCTCTTGTCTTGATGAATAGGTATGTAAACCTTCATTTTGTGCTTGTTTTGATGACGCGATGATCTTGTGAGGATATGATTAATCGGGCTTGGAAAACCTGAATATCCTGCAACTAGAAACACACGGAGAAAAGAATGCGAATGCGTATGCCAGCGATGCGAATGCTTATGCTTATGCAAAAGGCAAAAGAGGGAGGTCAAATTTTGGGTTACGACAGCTACCCCTATTTAATCCTCTTGGACCTGAATGTACGAATCGCGCCAGCTTTTCGATGATTCGAGGTAAAAGGGGATTAAATAAAAGAGTAGCTCGAGAATTTGGCCGACGGCGACAAAAGAAGAGTTGAAAGTGTTTGAATAGATGAGTGCAAAGTTTGCTGAAAATATGTTGGGAAATAAGTCAGGCAAAAAAGAGAGGGAGTATGATCGATGCATATGTTATGTATGCGTTTCTACATGATGCTTGATATCATGCAATGCAAAGGCTCAAGATGAGGCACAGTGAGAAGTGATTAGGCAGAAATCGTAGCAAAACGACTTCGACACCCTCGGTCGGGGAGAGGACCCGCAGATAAAGACAATCTCTGCTGGAGAAAATAGTTCACAAAGGATGATGATCCTGCCAAGGAATGAAACTGAGGACATCTCAGGTTTCTAAATCACCGTGGCTGTCCCTGTTGGGGATGAAAGAACTAAGTCAATCTTTTCTACCAAGACTGGTTCTGCGTGGGGAAAAGAGATTCCCGAATCATGTTGACTCAGCTGAGGAGAAACCACTGCTGCTGGTGACAGATAGTTCCTAATCATTGGAGAAGATGCACAACCCTTACTGGGGAAGAGCGAGCAAAGCGTCTTTGCTGGGGGACACCTTGGCAACCTGCTGGGGAGAATGATGACTCTGCTGAGGAGACAACAACTTCTTCATAGAATCATCCCATTGCCAGCCAGGCGTTAGGCTTACCAATGGATATTACCGATTATCCTGCAGGAGTAACCAGTAACACATGCGATGCATAATGCTTTCTCGGTGAATTTAGCTTTTTATTGTTCTCAACGTTTTTTAGTATTATGTGATCACAAATAATTGTTTATTTTGCAAACAAAATACAGGAATGAAAACAAATTGAGATAACAAAGAATACATTTTATTGAATGTAAATTTTTTGAACATAAAGTGTGTACAAGGATGCAAAATCCTTGATGATGAAGTTTGCAATAAAATTGAAAAACAAATGTAAATGGCAAAGGGAAATCATGCTTTGCATTGATTACAACATTGGCCACCATTCATAGTAAGTCTAGGTTCCAACGCCTTGCACCAGTCGATGATGATTGGAATGTTCTGTTACCGTCTGAGGTCTAGCCGTGAGGAAAAGAGGCTCAAGTGTTCACAGTCAATGCCTTTATCCCTAAATTTTGCATGGACATGTTTTCACATTTTTTTTCGTCCACCGGGATGCCCATTTTTGCCTAAGTCTCCCTTTTGGGTTTTCAACTTAGCGGGCTATTATTGTTTTTTTTTCATTGTCCCTAACTTTTGCATGGACATTTCTTTTTTTGGTCCATCGGGACGTCCATTTTTGCCTAGATTGTCCTTGCGGATGTCAATCTAGCGGACTCTTATCCATTTTTTCAGGCATAATATTTTTTTACTGTATCGGAGTTCACGGGCGATGGCAACTCCTCCCCATCCATTGTGGTGAGGATCAGGGCTCCGCCTGAGAAGGGTTTCTTGACAACAAAAGGTCCTTCGTAATTGGGAGTCCATTTGCCTCGTGGATCTGAGTGAACAAGTGAATATCTCTTAAGCACGAGTTCGCCTTGACAGAATGTTCGAGGAAGAACTTTCTCGTCAAAAGCTCGCTTGAGGCGTTTCTGATACAATTGACCATGACAAACGGATGTAAGGCGCTTCTCTTCGATGAGATTCAGCTGGTCGTATCTGGATTGAACCCATTCAACTTCATCAAGACCTGCTTCCATGATGACTCTGAGCGAAGGAATTTCGACTTCAATGGGTAAAACTTCCTCCATACCATACACAAGTGAGTACGGAGTTGCCCCAGTGGAAGTGAAAACTAAAGTTCTGTAGCCATGCAGTGCAAAGGGAAGCATTTCATGCCAATCCTTGTAAGTCTTTACCATTTTCTGGACAATCCTCTTGATGTTTTTGTTTGCTGCTTCAATGACGCCATTCATCTTGGGCCGATATGGTGAAGAGTTGTGATGCTCGATCTTAAATTCTTGACACAACTCCTTCATCATATTGTTGTTCAAGTTGCTTGCATTGTCCGTGATAATGTTGCTAGGAATGCCATAACGACAGATTATCTCTTTCTTGATAAATCTAGCAACCACTTGTCGTGTAACGTTTGCATAAGAAGCAGCTTTAACACACTTGGTGAAGTAGTCGATAACAACTAGAATGAATCGATGACCATTGGAAGCCTTCGGCCCGATCATTCCGATCATATCTATACCCCACATGGAGAATGGCCAAGGTGAAGTCAAAATATTCAAGGGAGTTGGAGGCACATGGATCTTGTCTCTGTAGATTTGGCACTTGTGACATCTTTTGGCAAAGTTGTAACAATCTACCTCCATCATTGTCCAGTAATACCCAGCCCGAAGGATCTTCTTGGCCATAGCGGGACCTTTAGCATGTACACCCTCGCAGCCCTCATGTATGGACCTTATGATAGTGTGTGCTTCGTGTCTATCCACGCATCTGAGCAACATAGAATCATAATTCCTCTTGTATAGTATACCACCACTTAAGAAGAATTTGGCACAAATCCGTCTAAGAGACTTCTTGTCAGTGATAGTGATACCCTCGGGATATTCCTGTTTTTCCAGATATCTTTTGATGTCGTAGAACCAAGGCTTGTCATCAGACTAATCCTCGATTGCTAAACAGTGTGCTGGTTTGTTCAAGTGATCAATGCGAATATGAGGAGCTTCATTCTTCTACTTGACCTTGAACATGGATGATAAAGTGGCAAGAGCATCAGCTAGTTGATTTTCCTCTCTGGGAATATGATGAAAAGTGATCTCATCAAAGTAAGGAATTAACTTTGCTATGTGTTGTTGGTACGAAACCAGCTTGGAATCCCGAGTCACAAAATTCCCTCTGACTTGACCGATGACCAAGGCAGAATCTCCATAGACCTCAAGAATCTTAATTCTCATGTCAATAGCCGCTTCAATACCGTAGATACATGCTTCGTATTCAGCCATATTGTTGGTGCATGCAAAGCACAATCTAGCAGTGAAGGGAAGGTGAAAACCCGTTGGAGAGATGAGGATAACCCCGATTCCACGACCTTTAGAATTGGAGGCACCATCGAACACGAGCGTCCATCGCGCCCCTGGTTCGGGTCCTATATCAGAACATCCTCATCGGGAAAGTCAAACTTCATTTGTTGATAATCCTCTACAGGTTGATGAGCAAGGTAGTCAGACAAGACGCTCCCTTTTATTGCTTTCTGGGTAACATGCTGGATATCATACTCAGTCAATAGCATTTTCCACCAAGCAATCCTTCTAGAGACAGCAGGATTTTCAAATATGTACTTTATTGGATCCATCTTGGATATCAATAAAGTAGTATGGCAAATCATGTATTGTCGTAGGCGTCGAGCAACCCAGACCAGAGCACAACAAGTTTTCTCCAAGAGTGAGTGTCTAGTCTTACAATCAGTGAACTTCTTGCTCAGATAGTAAATTGCATGTTCTTTTCTGCCAGTGTCGTCATGTTGACCCAATACACATCCCATTGATTCATCGAGAATTGTGAGATACATAATTAATGGCCTACTAGGAACCAGCGGTACTAAGATCGGTGGCTCTTGCAAGTATTGTTTGATTTTGTCAAATGCTTCCTGACAATCATTATTCCATTCAACCGATTGATTTTTCCTTAGCAATTTGAACATTGGTTCACAGATAGCCGTCAAATGAGAAATGAATCTTGAAATGTAATTGAGTCTGCCTAGAAAGCCACAGACTTCTTTTTCTGTTTTGGGAGGCGGCATGTTCTGAATTGCCCGAACCTTATCAGGATCAACTTCAATGCCCTTCTGACTTACAATAAAGCCCAACAGTTTACCAGATCAAACTCCAAAGGTGCACTTCGCAGGATTCAACCGCAGTCTAAACTTCTGGAATCTGTCAAACAACTTCTTCAGATGAACCAAGTGATCATCTTCAGTTCTGGACTTGGAAATCATATCGTCCACATAAACCTCAATCTCTTTATGTATCATATCGTGAAAGAGGGTTGTCAAGGCACACTGGTATGTTTCCCCTGCATTCTTTAGACCGAATGGCATGACTTTGTAACAATATGTACCCCAAGGCGTGATAAATGTAGCCTTCTCCATATCAGCTGGGGACATTTTGATCTGATTATATCCTGAGAAACCGTCCATGAAGGAAAAGACAGAGAACTGCGCAGTGTTGTCTACCAAGACATCAATATGAGGCAAAGGAAAGTCATCCTTCGGAATCGCCTTGTTGAGATCTTGATAATCCACACACATTCTAACTTTATCGTCCTTCTTGGGAACCGGGACAATGTTGGCAATCCATTCAGGATATTCGGAAGTGGCTAGGAACCCAGTATCAAGCTGCTTCTTTACCTCTTCTCGGATTTTGAGTTCCATGTCAGGTCTAGTCTTCCTGAGTTTCTGCTTGACAGGAGAACATCTGGGCTTGAGTGGTAAGTGATGTTCAACGATGTTGGTATCCAACCCAGGCATATCTTGATAGGACTAGGCGAAGATATCAACATACTCTTTCAATAACTTGACCAACTCGGAGTGTACATGCTTAGCGAGGGATGCGCCAACCTTGACTTCTCTTCTGACCTCATCAGTACCAAGATTAACAACTTCCACTGGCTCTTTATGTGGTTGAATCTCTCTATGCTCGTGCTCAAGGAGTCTTGCCAGTTCAGCCGGTAACTCACAATCTTCCTTACCATCTTCTGCGGCTTGGTTAATTGGAATTCCAGAATTACAATGGATGTTTGCCATGCTGTTATCAATGCTTTTATTAGTTATGTTATATGGGAAAACCACAGGAATCACGGTAGATGTCCAATTGTTGAGCTTGAAACCCGGCGGACATTTGCGCACAAAGCTTGAAATCTGATTACTGGGACCAGCATCATCAGCAGCTGCCACGATGTCACCCTGCTGGAAACCCGCGCTATGGAACTTGACAAAGTTGCATTATTTATGATCAGAGGGACCAGATTGACGAACAGGATGATAGCCCACTCCAAAACGATTATGCTTCTCAACCACATCAATCACGTGCCCCCAGCCTGGCAAGGCACCTCTATCGATGGTCTCTTTAGCACTCTTAGCAGATGCTAAAGTCAATTAGGGTGATCTACTTTGACTAGTTGAAGCAGAGCTGACATCTTCGAACTCAAGACACTGCAACGGCACCTCAGCTATGCCTTATTCGATCTCGACGTATCAAAAAGACAATAACTCGCTTACAATCAAATCCTCTTTACCACAGACAATGACAAGCTGATCCTCAATCATGAATTTCAACTTCTGATGTAGAGTGGATGTAACTGCCCCTACCGCGTAGATCCATGGACGACCCAGTAGGCAACTGTACGCTGGATTAATATCCATCACTTGGAAGGTAATGGTAAACAAATACGGCCCAATATTGATGGGTAAATCCACTTCTCCAATGACCTATCTTCGAGAACCATCAAAGGCTCTGACAACTAAGGCACTTGGTCTCATCTCGATTCCTTCCACTGGTAATTGACTCAACGTGCCCTTAGGCATCACATTGAGAGAAGAACCGGTATCCACTAAAACACGAGATAACAGGATGTCTATGCAGGTTACAGATATGTGCAGCGCTTTATTGTGGGCAGTTCCTTCAGGAGGTAATTCCGATTAATTAAAACCCAAATACCGACTTGCAGTTATGTTGGCCACTACATCATTGAATTCGACGACGGATATATCTTGCATAACATGGGCGCTATTCAACACTTTCAACAAAGCTGATCTGTGCGCGGGCGAACTCATGAGTAAGGGTAAAATTGAGATCCTCGAGGGAGTCTGACCCAGCTGATCCATAATCTTAAAGTCACTTTTCTTGATCAACTTAAGGAACTCTTGATTATAAAGGGTCTCCTTGCTCTTCGAAACATCCTTAGACGGGATAGTCGGTATTGGAATAGCAGTATATGCCCTTTGTTGAACAACAGGGGTTGCAGATGCAGGCGTTTCCTTGGGAGAAACAACAGTTGGAACTTGAACAGGCTTTGTAGTGACCTTCAGAGCAAATACTCGTCCACTACGAGTCATACCTCCACCAGCTGTAACATTCACGATCTCAGATTCGGCAAACCTTATCTCTTGACCTCCAGAAAACATGGTAGACCCATACTTCCACGGTACCTCCTTAGAATTCTGATACGAAAACGGCTTCGGCGGGCAAACAACGATGGGTTGCACCTTCTTCTGTTTAGGGGATTCAATTGGAACCTTCCTATAGACGATGGTAAACGGCTCAATAGCAGCAACTTCCTCGACAGGTTTAGATCTGGAAAATTGCACTTCGCCCCGGTTTATCAGAATCTGGACACAACCCTTCAGCCTTCGACACTGGTTGGGATTATCGTCACAAATCTGACACTTACCATGCAAACCTTTCAACAGCCCATGTTCCTTCAATTTCTTGAAAATCACAGACATCGGAGTCTTTACTTCGTCAACATCCATGATCAATTCAGCCCTTGAATCATCCTCAACCATGTTAACCGCAGGCCCACCGTGATTCGGCAATGGATTACTCTGAATGTTGGGTCCTTCCTCAGCAAAAGTCAGAACCTTCTTATCAATGAGTTCCTAAACCTTGGTTTTGAAAACAAAGCAATCCTCTGTTGCATGTCCTATGCATCCAGCATGATAAGCACATGATGCATTTGGGTTATGCTTCGGGCCAAATGGAGGAATCGCATGTGCAATCTGCTTAGGGACAATTGCCCCTTGGTGAACCAAGTAAGGAAACAGTTCCGTGTATGACACCAGAATTCTATCGAAATTTGGACGCTTACGGTTTCCTTGACTGTTGTTGTTCTGACGGTTCTGATTCTGCTGATTTTTGTTCTATTGATTCTGTTGCTGATTCTAAATTGGTTGTTGCAGATGATACTGATACTGAGGTTGTTGATACTGTGCAGCAGCAATGTACGGATACGGATAGTACGGCAAGGGAGCCATGGAAGCTTGATACTGAGGAGAAACTTGAGCTGTCACAGCGTTGGCTTCACCTTCCTTTTTCTTGGAATGACTGTTCTGAGATTTCCGAGCGGCCGGCTGCTGGGAAGCAGTTCCAGGAATCTTTCTAGTCTTCAAAACATTCTCAATCCGTTCAACAATCGCCACAACATCAGTAAAACTCGATGAAGAACTACCCACCATTTTCTCATAGTAAGATCCTTGCAATGTACCCATAAAGATGTCAACCAACTAATTGTCAGAGAGAGCCGGTCGTACACGAGATGCCATCTCACGCCATCTTTGTGCATACTCCTTGATTGTTTTAGCTAAGCACTGTGACTGATTCTGCAATTGCAATATAGTAGGTTCCAGATCAAGGTTATACTTGTATTGTCTCACGAACGCTTCCGACAAATCCCTCCAAGTACGGATTTTGTTGCGCTCCAGGCCCATGTACCAATCCAATGAAGCACCAGACAAACTATCTTGAAAACAATGAACTGGAAATTTATCATTATCAATATGGGATGCCATCTTCCTGCAATACATAGTGATGTGACTACGCGGGCAGCTCAAGCCTTTATACTTTGGCAAATCAGGTATCTTGAACTTCTGCGGCAGCACAACATTTGGAACCAGACACAAGTCTTTGGCTTCCATACCAAAAGCAGAGAACCCTTCAATAGCTCTGATACGGTCTTCCAACAACTTGTAGTCAACCGATCTATTCTGATTAGTGGGCTTAACAAGAATCTGAGGATTTGGCAGCTGAGAAGTGGCAGGAGCATTCACTTGTGGAGTAGCAAACTGAGAAGGATATACCAAACCCGGATTAACCATCTGACCAGCATTCTGACCCATCGGAACACCATACAGATAATTTGGAGGGGGTACCCTAGCAGCTGAGGAATAGTCCCCAGGGTAGAACATCCCAGGATGAGCAATCGGAACAACGGTTTGAGCAACTTGAGACGAAACCGGAACATGAATAGGAGGACCCCTATACACATGCTCTTCATCATCAGGAGTTTCAGTGTTGACCAATCTGGCAGTTTGATGAGTTTGAGCCTGAATATTCTCAGGATCATCATTCACCACTGGAGGCGGGGCTGGAGTAGGCATGATCCACGGATATGCGGCAGCATTCCCATTAGTCATGGGCATAACAAAAGGCTGATATGGCATGAAGGCACCACCATTATTTGCAATCTAAGGAGTGTAATTCGGAGGCATGCCCTAAGGAAAACCAGCGGGCATCTGGTTCAAACTGGGTTGAACGGAAGGCTGATTCACAGGCTCAATTGGTACTTTAACTCTAGCAGGAGAAGGAACAACAACAGCAGGAGTAGCCATAACAACAGGAGGAATAGTCACAACAGGAGTGACAACAGTTGCATCAGTAGTAGTTGCAACAACAGTGGCACCAGCAGCGGCGTCCCTCTGAGCACAAAGGAGCTCCATAATGACATCCATATTTGTCTGGAACTGATCCATCCGACCTTGGAATTGTGCCAGAGTTTCCTTGTACGCAGCGTTCTCAGCTTCAAAGTCAGCCATGATTCTGGATTTGCTTGAGCGAGGAAAATACCGATGTTGAGTCGTCGTCTTGCTACAAGGAAGGCGGGCAAGAGTGATCAACAGCTTCGGATGAAGGGACGTGCATATGTGTGCAGATGAATGTATGATATGCATGCAAAAAATAAATTTTTAAATTCCAGGAATTCTTAAACTTATCTTTGTTGACAATAATCATAAAGCATACAAGTAAAGGCATAAGATAGAGTGAGCAAGAATCTTCATTCATTCATTCAATAGAGGAAAGAAGTACAAGTCGAATACAAGTTAAATATCTGCCTTTTGGGCTACAACAAAATCCGCACAGATCCTGTCAAATACCACCCTACACACAAATAAGAAATGAAAAACTGTCCAAGGGAGCCGGTGCGGCAATGCATCAGCGTATGCATCCCTCAATAACCCTGGTAGGTCCTCCAATGCATGGTCAACGAATCTAGCTAGACGACCATGCCTCTCATTCCAGTACTTCGCATCCTTCATGAGGCTGCGCAGCGAAGAATGATTTGGTCCCTGAAGCATGTCCTGAAGAAAGGCCTCTTTCTGATCCAGGAGGTTCTGTAGATGACGGGTTTGATGCTCCCAATGAGTGCTCTCTGTGTTGAGCTGACTAATCTGCTCTTGACTCTGATGTGCTTGATCTTGCAGCTTCTGAATCTCACCGAAGACTTTGTCGAGCTTAGCTTGACATTGGGAAAAGTCCTTTGCTAACTGATTAACACGGTCTTGTTCACTTTGCCACTTCGTCTTGAACTCGGATAACTTCCCTCGAAGCTCTTCAAGTTGCTTTTTGTAGCTCAATTCCTCTTTGTAGGCTTGATAATGAGCATCGACGAGTTGTCTCTTCTTTGAAGCAAGTCCCTCATAGGTGCTCTTCAAAGCATCACCCACCTTCCTGCGCTTGTTTTGTTCAACCTCCACCTCTTTGAGCATATCAACAATCAGCTTGAGTTGATCGACTTCAGATGGAGGAACAATGGCAAGTTCAGGAAGCTTGGCATTCATGGAAGGCTCATGAGAGAATGGCAACAAAATATCTTTGATGCGCTCTTTGACCCAAAGTGTGTAAGCTTCCTTGGCTACGCAATTCTTCTTACCCAAATCGGCTCTTCCTTCGAGATGAATCTGAGTCCAAGCGGCACTAAACCTCTTCAGTAAACCCATGTCATCAACCCCTTCATGAAAGATGAACTTTTCCACTACCTCAGGATCAGGTTTGTCAACCATAGGGTATCCCAACTGTCGGAAAGCCATTCTCGGATTGTAGTTAATTCCACCCTTTGTACCCAAGAGAGGCACATTGGAGAATTTCCCACAATGAAGAATGATCGAAATGTCGTCGAAGACCCGAGAATACCAAGAAATATCATCACCGGTAAGAGACATGATTCGTTGAGACCACTTGAGATTATCCTTATTTTCAACAAAGGGACCCTTCTGTGGAAGGTGAGACATGAACCATCGGTACAACAAGGGAGCATAACAGATAATGGTTCCTTTCTTCTTTTCATTCCTGGAATGAATGGAATGGTAGGTATCAGCAAGAAGCATCAGAACAGAGTTCTTGGACAAGAAAATGCTGATGGAAGCCTGATCTACGAAGTCCTCCATGTTCAGAAACAAGATAATCCCATATACCAGCAAAGCGAGAACGGCGTTGAAAGCCTTCCAGTTTCCATCCTTAGCAAAAGTAGTGGCCTTGTCAACCAAGAACTTCGAAGCAAACCCTCAAATACCTTTCCCTTTGGTCTTGAGATTATCCTCCACATCTTTCTTACTAATGCAAAGCGCATCAGCAATAAGATGAAACTTCGGACAACCACTAGTGTAAACATAAGGACCTGCTTCTTGATCTCAACCCCCAGAATATAAGCATACTCCTAAAGTGTAGGTGCTAGCTGATAATCCTGAAATGTGAAGCACCTATATGGCGGGTCGTAGAACTGAAGCAGAGTATGAATATCAGTGATGTTGACTTCAGTGTTGAGGATGGTCAACAGATTACCATAAGTACCTATGAAAACCCCTCTGTGATCTCCAACCAACAAAGATGCCAAACCTCTCAAAACACCCAGCTTAGGCTCCACAAACTTGTAACTAACGATGCCACGACAACCAGTACTCATCTCTATGATAATGTCAACAAAAGATAAGCCTTCGAATACCTGGAAATGCACATGGAAAAATTAATTTACATGATGAAATGATATGCACCACAACAACAAGAAGCCAACACTGTCCGAATAATCAAATCTGAACAATCCGGATATCTGCATATAATCTGTGTCAGTGTAACATAATCTGATGTGTCGGTGAAGAAATCTGGCGTGTGTGAGAACAAGGGTATGAAGTGGCCTGTTTTCCTGCAAAACCCATCCCCCTCACAAGTGTGATCTAGACACAACAAGGTGGTCCCTAGTAAGGTCGTCCAAACCATAGGACTCAGGATGAAAATCCCCCACCGTAGTGAATTCTCACAGGACGGAAGTATTCTCAAACGAATCACGATTTGGGATGTGGGTCTCGTGATATCCCAACGCGCAAAACACAGGCCTCACGACTATCCACGTTCTAGCCTATGTGTATACTAGGCCCGGTGTTAGGACCTTTCTCTCCAATAATATCTACCCATCCCAACAACAGTAAAAATAGCAGATATCCAGAATATACAGCATATGAATATTCAAAGCAGTAAAGAAATGTAGATAAATAAACATAAAGCTAAAGTAAGTAAAATAAAGCGAGTAAAGCGCGAAAGATAAACACCTAAACAAGCAAGAAAGCAAGCAAAACTAGGCGAGACCCCTCAAGGGATGGACCAGCAAGAGGTCAACCAGTCCCCAGCAGAGTCGCCAGCTGAAGATGGCTGGTTTCTACCTGAGTGAATCGCACACTCAAAGATACAACAGAGTCGCCACCGAACTTTATTTAGTCCCAAAGGACAGGGAAAATATCGATAAAACCCAAGGGGAAGAGAAACGGGAACGGGGGGGTCGGTTATACGAAAGGAAAGTACTAGCACCTAACGCATCCGTTGTACTCGACGGGAACCATTTCGCTTGCTTCTAGGCTTGGATGGGTTATCCATCTAAAGGCTTATAGCTAAAAGAAGGAGAAAGAGAAGAAAGAGGAACAAGAAAGAAAGGAAAGAAAGTGCTCGCGGAGGAACGAAGTCCTCGTGCCTACGTACCCTCATAGTGCAATGAGGAAGTCAGAGCGTCGTAGTTCATGGAACCAGGGGACAGAAAAGAAGGAAGAAAAGGAGAAGGAAAGAAGGTTGGAAGTGTGGAAGTGTGCTCGCCAAGACATTGCGTCTCGTGCCTACGTATCTGACATTCAGAAGAATGCAGAATCAGAGCTTCCGTAGTTCGGGGAACTGAACGGAAAAGGAAAACAAGAAAGAAACAAGGAGATGAAAAAGGTGATTTCGAAACCAAGAGCAAAAGAAAGAAGGAAAAACTCTACTGGGGAAGACCCCGCTGTAAGAGTGATTGCACAAGAGACTAGTAAAAGAATGGTGTCACAACCGAAAATGAAAGAAACTCCGCTGGGGATAACAAAGAGAAATGTTGTCGAAACCAAGAAAGTAAGAGCAAGGAGAACAGAAAGGACTCCTCTAGGGATCCGAATAAAGGGATGGTGTCATAACCAAGAGAAAAAGGAGACTCGGTATATTAACTGGCTGGAAGTGGTTAACCGAAGAAAGAGACTAGGACCCTGGCGGGGAAAAGAAGCTGGTGTCAACAGACAGACTGTGATAAACCAAGATAGAGAGTGCTGAACCGAGAGGAGGTGTTTGAATCTGAAGGGCCCTCAGTATATTAAATGGTAAACAGTGGTTAACCGAGGAAAGAAAGGACTGCAACTCTGTGGGAATAGAGAAGCATTGGTTTTAACAGAGAAAATTGTGATTAACCAGAAGCACGGGTGTAGGATCGATCAAAGGTCGTAACCAAAAAGGGGTGTTGGTAATGACTAAACAAACAGTACTTGACCAACGGAGAAGGGTATTGAACCAAAAGAGGTTACTAGCCCAAGGGTGCAAGTATTCGAACCAAGGAAGGTTGCCAACTGCAAGGGATTCGGTTTTAACAGGAGAGCTGTGATTAACCGAGAAAAAAGAGTGATTAACCAAGCGAAGGTGATTAACTCCAATAAGGGCTTCAATATTTTAACAGGCGGACAGTGGTTAACCGAAGAAAAAGGTGATTAACCCAAGAGGAACTCAGTGTTTTAACAGACGGACTTTATTTAACTGAAGAAATGGGTGATTAACCTAGAGAAGGTGATTAAACCAAGAGGTGCTTAGTATTAACAGGCGGACTGTGATTAACTGAGTAAGAGAGCAAAATTTGTGTTATAACTGACCAGCAGTGATTAACCAAACAAAGGAGAAGAACCAAGAGAAGGTTGCGAACTCCTGGGGAAAAACGGTCGTGACAGAAAAATTGTGTTGGACCAAAGAAGGAGAATTGAGACTCTTCAGGGGAATCAAAAAGCAATGATTAATTACAAGAAGAAAGGAGTAATGGAACAAAGAGAGATTGCTAGCGCAAGAATAATGATCTTAACCAAGAAGGATGGTGATTGATCAAAAGGAGAGATTGAAAGAGATAGGAGTGATCGAGGATCAAAAGAGATCGCAAAGAGAGAAGAGTGATCAAGGATCGAAAGAGGTTGCAAAGAGCAAAGAGTGATCAAGGATCGACTCGACTGGGCATCAGAGAGCACACTACCGCATGGAGATAGAGGTGACTAAGTCAAGCACAGGGTCATTCGCCCCCAACCTGAAGTAGTCAGAATGAGAGTAGGAATTCTCCCTTCTCATTCCTTCTCTAATACACAGGGTGTAATGCGGAAGTTGAACCGGACTTCACAAAAGCTCCCAGTTGTACATTGCTCTTGTGTAGAGAAACGGACAGCGTAATGGCGTCAATTTGTACGGTGCTACGATGCAAGGCGCATCGCGAAACTCCAACTCCACGAGGGGATCGAGAGAAAAAGCTCTAAAGGAGTCCTAAAGAGAGGAAAAGGGAAGATCGATTAATCGAAACAAAGTTTCGATCAATTAATCAAGGGATAAACATGCTAACAACTTTCCAAAGAGGGTGAAAAGTCATTAAAGCAAAAAGGAGTGAATTATTGATTATACAAGATTATGTTTATCCATGAAGAATAAACTTAATGCAAACTGAAATGAAAGGAGCAAAACAGTGCCAAATGATCATCAAAATGCCACACAAAATCATGTATCATGTGAACAAAGATAGTGCAAGAATTGCTATGTTCATACAATGCTAAGAACATGAAACAAATGAATAATCGAAAATGTGCATCGAAAGTTCATGAATTTGCTTCAACCAGAAGTGAAATGACATTTAGAACATCCATAAAATCAAGCATGATAATCAATGGAAGTTAAAATGAAGAAAGCATGACAAACACACTTGAAAATGCAAGAAAATGGCCATTCTGTTCAGTGGTAACCGGTTACTCACCATGCTTAACCGGTTACTTGATTGAAAATTAGCGTTATGGGTGAAAATTGCACTGAGTAACCGGTTAACCACCATACGTTAACCGGTTACCACTGAACAGTGGTGAAAAAAAAACAGTAAAAACAGCTTTTCAAAAGTGATTCTCAGCACATATTCACTTATGCAAACCACCACATGCTTAGATACAAATTTGTGCACAAAAATTGAACTTGGAAACAACAAATAAACAATGATAGAATCAACTAACACGTTAGGATCATGGATCAAACAAATGCAAAACCAAATCACACACAATAATTATCGACTACATTGTGAACGATACGAAAATGCGCGAAATAGTAAAATTAGTTAGATCCACCAACCTACAAGCCGGAGATTTGGCTTGGTAAATGTTGCAAAGGATTCTTAATGCAGAAAATCAAAGAAAACCAGAGGAATCTTCAACTTGTAGACGAACCGTATCGAAACCGATCAAAAACACGAAAATGCACCAAAATCAACTTTGCACCAAATTGAATGTTGTAGAACTCTTGAATTGGAGTAGAATTAGATGTGATTCCTGAAATCCAACCAAGAAATGCCAAATGATGAGGTTAAGCTAATCACTTTCAATGTGAAAAGTGATTATCCTTCAAGAATTAAGAGCTTTTGGTGAGGCTTTGGGATGAGAATTGAGATGAAGATGTAGAAGTTGCAGAAAAATGCAGTGGAGAATGAGAGAATTGAGAGTGAAGAAAGTGTGAATTTGTGTGAAGGTCCTTGAAAATGAGTGAAGGTGAGTTTATATAGATTTTAGGTTTGGAGTGTGAGATGGTTTGAAATTTGGTTTGGAATTAGCTTTGGGTTTGGAACTAGGCTAGGAGTTAGTTGGACTTGACTCACCGAGTCAAGGCGATTAACTCGGTTAGTTAGAACCAACTCGGTAACAATCCCAAGGTGAACTCCATCATCCAAAGGTTGATATGCTTGGAAAACAAGGAACACGGTGCACTTGAATTAGAGTGAAACATTGGAATAACTGCACTTGGAATGTCTTGCAATGTCTAAAGATGTCTAGAATATTCCACACACTGCTAGAACACTGTAAAATCAATGACCAAGGAGAGTGCATGGATGTTGTCTCAAAAATGCAGCAGGAATTTCAAAATTGCACTGAGTAACCAGTTACTCACCATGCGTTAACCGGTTACATCAGCCAATTTTTGCCCAAATTGTTCAGGAAATGATATTGGAGTCCCGGTTGTGGTTTCCCACCTCTTGTCTTGATGAATACGTATGTAAACCTTCATTTTGTGCTTGTTTTGATGACGCGATGATCTTGTGAGGATATGATTAATCGGGCTTGGAAAACCTGAATATCCTGCAACTAGAAACACACGGAGAAAAGAATACGAATGCGTATGCCAGCGATGCGAATGCTTATGCTTATGCAAAAGGCAAAAGAGGGAGGTTAAATTTTGGGTTACGACAGGCATCAAGTGCGCATATCCCGGGCAAAGCCGATTATGCCAGAGGTATATTAACTTGTAATTTGGGCAGAGGCATCAAGTGCGCATAGCGCAGACAAAGCCGATTATGCCAGAGGTATATTAACTTGGAATGTGGCCAGGGGCATTAAGTGTGCATAGCCCAAACAAAGCCGATTATGCCAGAGGTATATTAACTTGGAATTTGACAAGAGGAATCAAATGCACATAGCTCGGAAAAAGCCGATTATAACAGAGGTATATTAACTTGAACTTTGGCCAGAGGCATCAAGTGCGCATAGCCCGGACAAAGTTGATTATGCCAGAGGTATATTAACTTGGACTTTGGCCAGATGCATGAAGTGCGCATAGCCCGAACACATCCGATTATGCCAGAGGTATATTAACTTGGACTTTGGCAAGAGGCATCAAGTGCGCATAACCCGGACAAAGCAGATTTTGCCAGAGGTATATTAACTTAGACTTTTCTGATTTCTTTGATACAATTGTTTTAAACATGGATGCCTCATTAAACATCCTCTCAGAGGGAAAAAAGTACACCCTAATAACTTTATTTATGATACTTACTACAAAGTCTATATAAAATTAAAACTCCATTATATTCCCACCCCGATACATCCCAATATCCTTCATTCCTTTTAAGTTTCAAGCCCCATCGTCTATGCCTTCATTCCTCGACGACGCTTGGCTTTTCTTGATGCCTCATATCTTTTTTGCTATTAAAATTCATCTGCATAATATCTCTTCTTCAACTCGGGCAATGAACACCAATGTAATTCTCTGTTCTGTCAAAAATTTTCTGTCATAGGATACTTTTTTGTTTGTCAGCCGACCTTCCGATATCTCTTCTTTTAAGTTACCATCTACTAAATTCACTTTTAACTGTTCTTCTTTGATAGGACCTTTGGTTTGATCATTTCTTTTGAGTCTCAAGCGATCTTTGTAACATTTCCTGGCTATTCCTTGGTCGCCCTTTATTATTCCTTCTCGTCCGTCTTCTAGGGGGTACTTCAGCGTGAGATATAACATGGACAACACCACCTCTAGAGAATTGAACAATGGCCTGCCAATAATAATGTTATAGGGAGATGCAATGTTAACAATTAAATATCTTACCTTGATACTTCTTGCATTCTCACCGCTGCCGAAAGTCGTCATTATAGGCAGATACCCGAGCACCTGTATGTGTTCACTAGAGAACCCTACCAAGGTACCTTTAAATGGAAACAACTTTGAGATGTTAAAATTAATTCCCTTGAATGAATCCTAGTATAAGACATCCACTGAACTTCCGAGGTCTATCAGGACTCGCCTTACGCTTCAATCCCGTATATGAACCTTGATCACCATTGGATCCTTTTCATGAGCTAGAACCCCTTTTGCATCTTTTTTGGAAAAACTCATTACAACTGAGCTTTCCTTTTCCTTCGAAGGCGACCTTTGTTCGATGTTCATAACCAATCTAGCATATCTTCTTCTTGCCGAAATGATCTCTCCACCTTACAGGTCACGGATATCCACATATATAACTTACGCCTATAATTTCCTAACCCTAGACCAATTTGAAAAACATTAACATAAGTTCCCATCCCCTAATCAAAATTCAAAGCCATATTTAAGAGCAAAGAGAGCGTTCATAATTGTATTACAAGTAACTGATCCCAATTTCTTTTTCATATTAAGGAACATTTCCTCATCGATGTACTTATGCTTCAAAACTTGAACCCATAGAGGATCACAATCCTGGTGGAGACCCCAAAATAGCTTACCCGACATAGAACTATCAGCCTATCTTGGTTTCCAAATCCCAAGACCACCCAACCTTTTGGGCTTAATGATTTTATTCTAGCCAATAAAATGGACACCTAAGTTAGAATTACCTTTCTACAAAAAATTCCTAGCCATCCTATCAATAAAATCACAAGTTAGTTGAGGTAGCCAATCCAATTTCATATAATAATATGGAATGGAGTTTAGGACATACCTTACCAAAGTAAATTAATCACCCTTATTTAACAATTTATCTTGCCATGATGCTAATCTCTGGTTGATTTTCTCCTATAGGAACTCAAAGTGCTTGTGTTGAAGACGACCATATAACATAGGGAAATCTAAGTAATTCTCTAGATTAAGAGTTTGCTTGATAACTTTGCTAGATACAATTATATTCATTTTTCTCCTCTTAGTGGCAGTAGAGAAGAAAGCTTTGATTTAGGAATAATCACTTTAAGGCCAGAAAACTTGGAAAACGATTTAAGATATCAGAAATGATCCTTGCCTGGGAGTTTGAAACCTTTGCAAAAAAACTAACATCATCAACAAAAAGTAAATGCAATAAAGGGGGTCTATTGCGAGATAACATGACAGGTTTCCAATGACCTTCATTGACTTCCGTGATGATTGTCTGCAACAAGAATTCTATGTAGATAACGAAGAGATAGGATGAAAGGAGGTCACCTTGATGTAAACCGCTAGTCGAAACAGAATTTGGTAGACGTATTCCATTCCAAAAAATAGACATAACTTTATATTAATTGGAGGAAACCAGTTTCATTTCAAAAAAATTCTAAGGAATCCCAATTAATAGGATCATAGGCCTATTCAAGATCTATTTTGAACACCATGTAAGCTTTTTTCTTTTTAGATTTACGCATAGAGAGAATTTCTTCCTGGAGTATAATGTCATCACCAGTTGTCCCTTTACAAGGCATAAAACTAGTATGGAAGCATCAAACTATCTGATTTAGATAAGGACATAATCTATTAACCATAATCTTCGTAATAAGCTTGTAAATAGTGTTACGCAAGCTAATGGACCTAAATTCCATAAGATTTTGGGGGCAATCCACCTTAGAAATTAATCCGATAAGATTCTTAGAAAGAGAGGGTGAAAGTTACATGTCACAAAAGCAATTGATATAAGTTGGACAACGTCATCTCCAACTATATGCCAAAACTGTTTAAAGAAAATATCTTGGAATCCATTAGGGTCAGGCACCTTAAAAAGGTGCATTTGATTCAACACATAAGTAACTTCTTTCCTCGTCACCTGTTGAGTCAAAGAGTATTAGGCTTCTTTAGTAAGGGTCACATCCATAGTTGAGTCGCTCATACTAGCGGAGAATATAGATGTAGGGCAAAAAAGACATTTAAAAAATTCAATGCTTATTCCCCAAGAATTATATCATCATTGCACCAAACACCATTGAGAAGATGAAGGCCATGTACTTTATTCCTCTTCCGCATGATTACTATCTTGGTATAAAAAATGTATTGTTACGATCTCCCAATTATTTAATACAATCATCTGTAGGCTTTTGATACCAATGAATCTTCTCTTCAACAAGGATCTCATCATACTTCTGTTAAAGCTCCCGTTGGAAATAAACTAATCTTACCAAATTTATTCTCTCTAAAGAGCGTTAGATATATACCTCTGAGTCTCTTCTAAATGTTGTGCTTTCATTTGCTTATATTGCGAAAAGTTTCATTATTAATAAGGATAGAATTGTACTGCACATTTTGGAGACAAGTTACAATGTCATATGAGGATTTCCCCGAAGCGGTATGTACTATATTAAAGTAGTCCAGGTGAGTGATCCAAGCTTCCTCAAACCTAAAAGGACGTTGACCATAATCTTGGAGGGGAAAGCCACAACTAAGGAGAATGAGGTTGTGATCAGAATGAAATTTATATAACAACTCAAAATATGCATTAGAGAAAGCCATGTGCCAACAACGTCAACCAGCTTGCGATAAACCATTAAATTACCAATACAAATCCTATTCCACATGAATTTCCCACCATTCATGTCTAGTTCTACTAAATTACATTTATCAATGACATTCAACAAATCAACTACCTGTTGGTGCGGTAAAGCGGCAAGCAACAAAAGTTTTTGGAAGTATATATCCGGGAAATTATCGTGTCCATAGAGATTAGTTTTATTAAACTTCCGTTTTACAATTTAAATGTTATTGAGTTTGGGTTTAAAATGGGTTTAAATTAAATGCGGGAAATAAAACTTATGAACAGAAAAAGAATTCATCTTTGGAGAGTAGAGAACTCTCGGGTTTGCAACGGTTCACCCAGCGAATTAAGGCAGCTTTTTCTACAGCTTCTGGAATTTCTGGCTCACTTTAGGCTCTCCCGGCGAGGTCGGTACGAGAGCTGACAGTAGAAAAATTCAGCATACTATTTTCTTCATAACTTTCGAACCGTAACTCCGTTTGAGGCCTGGTCGAAAGCGTCAGAAAGCTTATTCAATGCTCTATCTAACAATGACTAAATATTAATGCTTGAATACCTACAAAAATAAGATAAAAACAATTAAACTCAATGATATTTACACGAAAATACTAGTATACACTAAATATACAATTTTACACACAAAGTGGGGTTTTATTCAGCGAATTCAATACAAATGAATCGATAAGTGCCGCAAAACTACTACTTAAAACACGACATTTTGGCACTTATCAAACTCTCCCCAACTTAAAACATTGTTTGTCCTCAAACAAAGTCAAACAACTTAAAGAATCAAAAGACGATAATTCAAGAATCACGAATCAACAGGTTTTAAAACGGAAAACAAATGTATGGTTTAAATAAAAAACGTACAAGCAAAGTAAACACCTACCACCATCCTACAATGACAACATGAACACGAAACAAATCCTAAGTACAAAAATCATGCTAAACAATCTAAAACAACACAAGCTAAATCATGAATCACACCTAGCAAAAATTCATCGAGGGATGAAAAACACACAAAGGTGAGGATTTGACACTCATCCAACAATCTTGCAAACAAAAGACTAAATTATGCATTCATCCAAAAATTCACATTGAACATATAAAGGCAAGAATCACAAGGGCTTTTCAAGGTTGTAATGTGGCTTAGTTAACAAACAAGGGGTAATTCCTAAAGCTAATCAAAACAAAAACTTGCCTAAACCTAAGGGAGTGATCAACTCACAAAAGTTCAAACACAAAACTTCAATCAAACTTCTTCTTTCATCCCAAGTGTTACACCAAACATACCTTACTTATTAGGATAATTATTTGATACTCTTTTTGTTTTTCTTTTTAAAAACTTTTTCAAAACTTTTGAATCTGTTGATGTCTAAAGCGACTTCGTGGGTATTATTGTTTAAATCGTTAGATGATGTCTCAAACCAACAATCGAAACAATAAACATTAAGACCAATACAAAGCAAATATTAACTCCCAAATTTATGTCTAGAGGTTGGTTGTTAATAGATGAAGACATTAGATCAAGATTTGGAACATCTATGCCTAGGGTGATTCAAACCATAAATACAACATTAAAAGCAAACAACTTCATCATATATTGATCATCAACCTGGTTCACATACAAAAGATCAAAAGAAATACATACAATCAAAGTTAACTACCTCTAATCTTGACACAAAAGTTTTTAGCTACCCATCACCGTGGTAGCCTGTTTCACAAATCACAAGTTTCGGGCGGAGATGAATGAGCATCCACGTCGAATAATCGAACTCGGATGCGAATCTAACTTCTCTATGTAAAATATCACCCTTGGATGAAGAAATCTCAGAAAATCAGGTTGCGGAAAACAACAAAAGTTTTTTGGAAGTATTTATCTGGGAAATTATCGTGTCCACAGAGATTAGTGTTATTGAACTACCATTCGACAATCACTACAAGAAAACACAGTTTTAGCTTCGGCCAAAAAGCCCTCGCTAATACAAAAAAACCGACACTAAAGTTGTTTAGCGTCGGCTTAGCGTGGGTGTCGGGGTGGACTTTCCAAAGCTGGAAGTTAATAATATTAGCGTCGGCTTTTTGTGTGACACTCATGTAGCGTCGGCCCAAAGCCCCCACTAAACCCCCACTAGTTGCTGACCAAAATTACGCATCTAATTAGTGCGTTAGCGTTGGTTTCCTGGGACGCTAAATATTGGCAGGTGTCCTTTTTTAATTGGGTAGAGTGTCATTAAAGTTTTTGCCACGTGCTTTTAGACAACATGATATACAATAGTAGCGTCGGCCAGATGGCCGCCACTAATAATATTAGCCAGTGTCTTTTCTGCTGATAGCGTGGGCCACGTGGCCGCCACTAATAATATTAAACAGCTTATTTTCTGCTGGTAGCGTCGGCTACATGGCCGCCACTAAAAACCTTCGACATCACATTTTTTGCTTATAGCGCCGGCCACGAGGCCGCCACTAATACTATTAGACATCGTATTTTTTTCCTTGTAGCGTCTGCATCGTGGTCGCCACTAATCCTATTAGACAGCGTATTTTTTGCTTGTAGCGTCGGTATCGTGGCTGCCACTAGTAATTAAAATTACCATATTTTAATGGTAGCGTCGGTCTTATGGCCGACACTACTGCTATTATTGTTGGTTTGGTTTAATTTGAAATCGTCACGTTCGCTTTATACCAGCGCCACTCAAACCACCTGTTCTGATCAAGACCTGTTTTACAATACCACAATTCAGGTGATCCAAAAAATTTTTACTTACAAATACATAATCTGAATACACCAACATCAATATATTAATGAGTTCCAAAATACATCAACATCAATATATGAATGAGTTCCAAAATACATCAACATCAATATATTAATCAATCCACAATTCAGGTGATCCAAAACAAATTAACTTACAAATACATAATCTGAATACACCAACATCAATATATTAATGAGTTCCAAAATACATCAACATATTAGTGAGTTCCAAAATACTAGTGAGTTCCAAAATACTGATAATCTCCTAAACGATCTACATACTAATCATGATAACCAACATCAACTTCCACATCATCATCCTCATAATCCTCCTCCTCCTGCAACATCCAAAATAAATAGTCATGAGTCAGACACATAAAAATTCAAGTGATAAAGTCTCAGTAGAGATGACCAAAACAATATCAAATTGAAGACAGCTCAATAAAGATCCCACTGCATAACATGTGCAGAATTTTGTAGAAAAAAAATGTTGCTAAACAGTGACTATAGGGCTTATAAGGACTGGTGTGTAGCAGAATTTAGACAAATCACTAATTTCCGCTATCCGCAATCGGCAACAGTGCAATAACTATACTATCTAGAAATGAATGACATAACATCTAGAAATCAAGCATATTTCAACTCAGCCCATAACATCTAAAAATACTAACAATCAAAAATTGCAAGAATTCAGATTCAAAACATGAACTAAATATTCATATCGCATCAATTTTAAACTATAACCGTCAAAAGATGATTAACAATTCACATTAACTCAAAGAAAAATTGAATGTACCGAATCGTTATAATCAGGATGACCACTCACAGGAGCACTCGAAGGACCTGCCTGAAGAGAATGCAACATGTCAAATTTCTTTGACAATTCATCAAATTTCTTTGATAATTCATCTGTCCGCGCATTAGCCCGTGCAGCCTCTTCACGTGCAGCAGCAGCTTCGGCTCTGGCAGCCTCAATGGCCTGGTTATCGGCTTCTCTATGTGGATTTGTAATTGACACCTGAGTCAAAAAGTTTACTCCATATCTTATGTTACGTGCCAATTTTCCAGTGCCATAACATCGCCCCCGTGTTTTACCCCCTGCGGCTTCTTTCCAAATTTGTATTCTTGTTGATCCTTCCACTTCATCACCAACTTGTGTCAAGCTATTGCAGAATTTTTCCTGTACATAGCACACACATTAGATCCTAATGCAACTACCACCTTAAAACAGTGTATGTTTTTCCTCTGTCAGTTGCATAAATCAGTTAGAAACTATTGTTCCAGTATGCATTGATTAATAAAATAACCAAAAAAACATTTATCAGGAATTGAACATGTAACAATCATAAATCAGTTTTAAAACAATAGCATAACAATCAACAGTTTGTCAGGCAATTTATATATCCACACAAGTGCACTAGATTATGACTGAATGAGCTAAACACAATTGTGTAAACCAGAACAAGCAATAACTGATTAATACATTATCTGATGAAACTGTGTAACTATGAATGTGCAAAAGGAAATGTGAGATTGATTGAACTAGCTTTGCTAGTCCATTGGTCCTCAAGGTCAGTGAAACATGTGCAAGCTTCAAAATATCAAACAATATAGTGATTATGAAAATAAAGCCGCAATCAAAATTGCAAATGACCCGTTGTCAAACTCATAATCCATGTCGTATTCAACTTGAAGAATAAAAGCTTATAAATGCTCAATCTAAAAAACTAAGATCAATCAATCCCAACAAGCATAATTTCATAATCACTAAAAGCTCTTCTTCCCAATCTAGCACTTCGGAAACTTAAACTTAAACATAATCCTGCCAATATGATCAATGCACGAGTAATGCAACAAGGAATTTACAAGAAACTATTTTATGCAACAAGGAATTTACAAGCAACTATTTTAATTCTTAAGTGAAACAATTTTTGCAATGCATCAAAATCAACCTATACCATTAGATCTATTCACACTATTCATAATACTCCATATACAGCACAGAAAAATTCATAGAAAACAATCTCAAAATTGGATGATCCTAGTACATCTCATATCGATCCATGATCCTAGTAAAAAAATCACAAATATCAAGTAACGCATATCATGGAAACGTATAATCTGATTTACGATAAGATGAAATACAAAATCAACCGTTAAAAATCAAAACAATCTAGAATGATTCAACATGAAAATTGAACCACTAAATTCCTTGTCATGAAAAGCTTATAAATGCTCAATCTAAAAAACTAAGATCAATCAATCCCAACAAGCATAATTTCATAATCACTAAAAGCTCTTCTTCCTAATCTAGCACTTCAGAAACTTAAACTTAAACAAAATCCTGCCGATATGATCAATGCACGAGTAATGCAACAAGGAATTTACAAGCAACTATTTTATGCAACAAGACTGTGAGATAAATGGCTATCATATACCAAAAAACAACAAAGTGATAATCAATGCAAAGCGATAAATCAGAAGTTACACAAGGTGAGCAAACTTACATGTGTTGCCGCTGCACGAGCGTCAACCCACTCCCCATTCTTCTTTTTATGGGTGGCAATGAAAATCTCATCTGGATGTGCAGGTCGATTGAGTTTTTTAGCCTATCATTAGAGGTAGTATATACAGTCACAATGTATATCAAATATAATTATATTAACAAATTCTAATTACAAAGTATTTATATACCAATTCTAGTGCAACATCATGGTGAGCTCTACGACCTGTTGTATGGACTGCTCCACCTTTGGTAGATCCACGATTAATCTTATTTTGTTGGGATACAGCTTTAAATTCATCTGTCTTCCACTTGTCTAGAAGATACGTCCATGTATCTACACCCATCCAACCCGGCTTCCGCCCCTTTTCTCTAGCCTTTCGTTGTATATCAGACAGTCGTTTTCCACATTTCTGATGAAACAATTCTTCCATATTTGAATCATCACAACTGTCCCAACACACAAGCCTCTGACAAAATAAACAAATAATAAATAAAACTCAATAGTATACATCATCATCAAACTACTAAAAAACAAATTTCATGTCTTACTTTAAATTCATTGAACCATTCCTTTCTCACGGCATCTCTTCCGTCACGTTTCAGCTCACCATAATTAACGAAGGTTCCTTGATAATTCTTTTCAATAACTTTTCGAACCATTGCGGCAACAAGATCACTTGGATGTAACCTACATATAAACAGAAATATTATTAGATGATAAATATGGTGAACGCATACAAACGTACTATTCTTCTCCATAACCTACTCACAACCTATCTCTATAGAATTGAATACAACTAACTAACTCAACAAACAAACTAAAAGATTGAAATGAACAATAATCAGTTATTAAAGTACTAATTAACATCATTAACAAAAAGTACTACAGGCAAATAACAGAAATAACAGGAAAAATCAGAAGATAGCAGCATGCTGTGAAGATCTTTTTATATTTGAACACACATATTATATGTAGCAATATTAGCATGCTGTGAAGATCTTTTTATATTTGAACACACATATTATATGTAGCAATCACGATATTTTGTTAGGTTGTAATGAACAAGTAACTCATTTTTATGCCAGTTCTTAGTTTTGAAAGTATATATAAATGTTAGATTGTATGTTACAGATATTGAGCCATAATACACTTGTATCTACACATACAAGTTGTCCTTTGTGTCAATTTATTAACTATATTAATGCAGATAGGCAATCAACATATACAAGTAAACTTGAATAAGTTTGACCTTCAAACACTGTTAATATACTATTACATCCTGTTTGGATAAACCGTTTGATTAAGCACTTACTGTACAAGTGTTTATTCTATATCTATGGTTATAGATAAGGTATATATTTCTATAATAAAAACTGAATAAAGTCAAAATTTTTTTATATAAATTATAACCTATTTCCATAACTATCTTTTAAGTTTATAAAAATAAGCTGAAAACAATTTATGAACATATCATTATCTTAATCTATATCCATAAGTTCTCCTAAACAGCCTAACAAGTACTTTCTGTAAGTAGATAAGCTAAAGTGTACATTCTAAAAATATCAAATGGAATTCACATAAGAAATTACAAGGATAAGTTGCTATTGAATAAATTTAATTGTTAAATTATCCATTGTGAATGTTTTATTTTGTTTCTGTTAATGACTACATGCACTACTCTGTAATGTAATGGTTTAATTATGGTTGGTAATTAAATAGTTTATTGAAGAATCTACAAACATAATTAAGTCTTTGATTGTAAGTTTATTCACTTTAAATGAGTGAGTTTTTAATAATGCAAATGTAACACTCATTGACAGTATGATACCAAAATGGAGGAAGCAAACAAACTATCAAAACACTATCAAAGGAGAATTTAGAGGAATATACTTGAACAAGGAGAATTTAGAGAAATCTAAATTGGACTTGTATTACACTTACGCATTAGATTTTTCCACAATATAGATCTTCGGTTTTTGCCCACCGTCGTGTTGTTGCTCTTCATTAGAAAGTGTTTGGGGAGGACTTTGCGACTGAGGTTGCGGCTGCGGCTGAGGCTGAGGCTGAGGCTGAGGCTGAGGTTGAGGCTGAGGCTGAGTATATCCTAGAGTAGGAATGAATATGAACTCCTCAGAAATCGGGTTTTCCAGTTCAGGCTGAGTAGGTGGCGGTGTTGGGTTTGTTAGAATCGGTACTGGAGGCTGAGTAAGTGGCGAAGGTGGTGGAGGCTGAGTAGGTGGTGAAGGCTGAGTAGGTGGTGGAGGTTGAGTATGTGATGGTGTTGGTTTTGTTATAATCAATGGTGGAGGCTGAGTAGACAGTGGTGGGTTTCTCTTAGTACGTGGTGGTGGGGGGGTTCGTTGAACCAGGTTTGCTATGGACTTTACGAGAATTGTTTATAGCAATAGTCCCAGGTGGAATCTGTCGTTGACGGCATAACCTATCAACAACTCTTTTTTACAAAGAAACCATTAAAAAAATAAGTATAAATCCAAGCATTATTATTTGATTAGGACAAAAAAACAAATAGGAGAAAAGGTTTAGTCATCTTACTTAGATGTGCTCGATGGTGCTTTTCTCTTTCCGTTTTGTCCGGTCATTTCAATAAAATTGTCTCAAAGCTACCAACACTGAGTAACAATGCACAATTATATTAGCCCAAAGTCATCATCACAACTGAGTAACATATTGAAAAACTACAGGCATATTTACATACAAGCATATCAATTGAATTGAAAGATTGTGATTATTGTGCAACATTTGTCTTTTTGATAGAGAAATGATAAAAACAGAAAGATGAAGGAAGTAAGATAAATCATAAAATATGAAAGTAATTTTTTCATGATCAACAGATCAAACTGCTAGTACATATACAAATGGATAACTACATAAAGTTAAAGCCAACAACAGATTAACTACTAGTTAACCAATCTAACAAACTGGTAAACAAATTGATAATAAGTTTGACAAAACAAGTGCATAAAAGTCTATAATAAAAACAAGATAAAATGTTCTCTCAATCTTGAGTCATTGGGTCAGTTGTCATTGTTATTGGCTCAACCACGTCAATTAACCCTCCATCAGCTAAACCATGTATTTCTTCAACTTCTGTAATAGGCACAACTGGTAACATTTCATCAGATTGATAAGGAATTACATCCCCGATGTTGTCTATCTCGACATAACCCCTTGGTTTTGTGGTGATTGCTACACACCATCCACTCATATTCCTACACATTTCTGGATATGGGACATAATAAACTTGTTTTGCTTCTTGTGCAAGAATGAACGGGTCATACTGACGATATCGTTTATTCATCTTAATGTCAACAATGTTGTACTCAATATTAACTTTTGTACCAGTATTATTTATAGGATCAAACCAATCACAATAAAATAGGGAAATCTTGTTGCTTAAGCCATGGTATTCCAATTGAAGGATACGTTGGATGATGCCATAAAAATCGTTTTCTCCTCCACTTGTAACACCTTTAACATGTACCCCACAATTAGTAGTCTTTTTACCATGACTCCATTCTTGAGTGTGAAACTTGTACCCATTAACAAAGTATATGTTCCATGATGTTGCCTTCGGATTAGGGCCGAGAGCTAAGGCCTTCAGATATGGACTAGTTGTTCCATTTCTCTCATCATTCACCTAAAAATATATATCTAACCTTAGAGATTGTTTATTGTCAACCACATAATATAAATTGTGAGAAATATACTAACATAGTCTTTTAGCCATGAAGGAAACTGCTCGTGTATAAGACCGGAAGCATCTTCCTCATTGATAGAATGATATTGCATGAACAATCTGACATCGATCATAAAATTGATGAGTGTATTTATAAAAATTGGTTGAGAACAACGCAGTTGTCTTACAAAAATGTACTTACTCGAGATACGGCTTAATCTCGTCACAATTGATTAGGACGTGCACGTGGGCAGACTTCCATTCCTTATCTATCAACCAATAGAGTCGAGCCTTTCCACTAGGACGACCATATTTACTAAAAAATGAAAGACTTGGTTGGGAATTCTCGTGATCTGATCGAGGATCGTTCCTTAGACTTGTACTTGGCACCAAATTAAAGGTCTTGAAATAGTGAGAGAAAAAAATGAGTAGTTTCACTGTGCAAGTAGGCAGTGCATATTGAACCTTCAACCCTTGCTTTATTTTTCACCGAACGCTTGTAGTCTCCCATCAATCTACAAATGAAACGATTAAAAAATGTTTTTTCATTTGATTAATCTACAAAAATTGAACATCAATTACCTTTCAAATGGATACATCCAACGATAATGTACATGACCACCAAGGATTGCTTCAGCAGGTAGGTGAATCGGGAGATGTTCCATCGAGTCAAAGAAACCTGGTGGAAAAATTCTTTCTAGCTTGCATATGATGATGGGAATGTTTTTTTCCAACCTAACAATATCTTCCAACTTCAATGTATTACAACACAAGTCTTTAAAAAAACGACTCAACTCAGTTAGCGGCTTCTATATCTCAATGGGCAAGGAACGAAAAGCAATTGGAAGCAAACACTCCATGAATACATGACAGTCATGGCTTTTCATCCCCTTCATCATAGCCTTTGTAGCATCAACACACCTAGAAAGATTCGAGGAATAACCATCCGGCATTTTTAGTTCCTTAATCCATCTACAGACTAACTTTGCCTCTTCTGGTGTCAATGAAAATTTTGCCTTTGGCTTAGCCATCTTTCCATTAGGTAGAGGGCGCATCTCTAAATCCCCACGTGAACAGTTATGAGGTAAATCCAATCTTGCCTTCTCATTGTCCTTTGATTTTGCAGGATCATTCATGACAGTGTAAAACACATTATCAAATACATTCTTCTCTATGTGCATCACATCAAGGTTGTGCCTTAACAAGTTGTCCTTCCAGTATGGAAGATCCCAAAATATACTTCTTTTATTCCAATTATGTTGTTTCCCATACCCTGGAAATTTGGTGGCCCAGACATTGTCTGTGACTTTTGGAAAATCACGAATAGCTTCCCAAATATCATGGCCGGTAAACATTGGTGGTGGTCTTTTTTTTTCACAATCTTGCTTTTTGTAAATCTCTTTTTACTTTTTCTGAAAGGATGATCCATTGGTAAAAACCTACGATGACAATAAAGCCAACAACTTTTTCCACCAAATCGTAAGGTGAAAGAATCTGTATTGTCCATGCAATAAGGGCATGCTAATTTACCTTGTGTCCCCCATCCAGACAACATACCATATGCTGGAAAATCATTGATTGTCCACATTAAATGCGCTCTCATAACAAAATTCTGCTGCATAGAGATATCATATGTCACAATACCATCTTTCCACAACAGCTGCATATCATCAATCAAAGGTTGCAAGTAAACATCTATTTTAACTTTTGGGTTGTACGGTCCAGGTACAAGACAAGTCAAAAACATGTATGGTTTGGTCATGCACATTTCGGGAGGGAGATTGTATGGTGTGACTATTATTGGCCAACATGAATATGGAGAACTAGAGGCTTGAATGTAAGGGGTAAATCCATCACTACATAAACCCAATCTTACATTTCTTGGGTCACTAGCATAATCGGGATAAACTTCATCGAAGTGTTTCCAAGCTTTTCCATCAGATGGGTGACACAAAACATTTGGATTGCTGGTGTTCTCACGATGCCATCTCATCTGAGCTGCAGATTTCTTTGAAGCATAAAGTCGTTGTAACCTTGGAATGATTGGAAAATAGAACATTCTCTTCACTGCCACATCTTTTAATTTTCCCATTCCACACTTTCGAGGAACATACCTAGCAGCTCCACAAACTCTGCACTGAGTTAAGGTACTATCTTCTTTAAAATATAATAAGCACCCATTCACACAACAATCAATTTTCTCAACTTTCAATCCTAACTTAGACACCAACTTCTTTACTTGGTAATAGTTTCCAGGTAAGCATTCTTTAGTTGGACAAACATCAACGAGCATTTGAGAGAAAAAATCCATGGCCTTTTGAGGAACATGCCAACTAGACATGGCAACCAACAACTTAACTGAAATAGATAGTCTGGATTCAGAAGCTCCCTCATAAATGGGTTGGTTTGCAGAGATTAATTCATCATAAAATCGTTGAGCTTTTTCATTTGGTACCTCACCCTCACTAATTGTTTCGTTTTCCATATTTGCATTCACATTTGGGACATTAACAAATGGCCTGAAAACATCAGAGACCATTTCATTCATTGCATCAAATTGTTCTTCATCACCTAGATTATCCCCACCAGGATTCCCGCCACTACTAGAATGACCATCAAGATCCACATTTTGATTCTCTTCTCCATGATCAGTCCATGTATAATAGTTGGATAAAAAACCATCTTTGTACAAGTGGTGTTTGACCTCATTAGGCGTTTTCAAGAGAATGCAGACGCAATTTACACAAGGACACCTTATCCCTCCTTCGTTTAAAAACTGAGGTCGATTCATCGCTTTATTGACAAACTCTTCAACTCCACTAATAAATTCATCCTTCAAACCATACCTATCGGAGTTTACTCTATCATACATCCAACTTCGATCTATTTTCTACATAAAAAACAAATATAAGTACTTCTACATAAAAAACAAATATAAGTACTTCTAATCAATGTTATGAGGTCGGCCAATTCAATGTTATGAGTCCATTGCGATAATATAATGTCGTATAAAAAGAAAAACTATAAGAGTTAAGACATGGTATTATTAAATATTAATAGAAAGCCTCCAAAATGAAAGCCAAAATGAATGGAAGCCAAAACGCATAATATAGCAGATATGCGATGCAATCGAATGGAAGCCAAAATGAATATCACAGCAGCAAACATAATGCAATATGAAACATAACAAGTTATGATTATTTACATACTCAAACACAATATGAAATCAACACAATGCAATGCAAACAAAGTCAAACTTGAATCGATTACATAATGAAAACAAAGTCTGAAACCATTACCGAATCGAACGTTACTACTAGTTATTGAAGGTGGAACTTGTCAAACTCATCGTGCAGCAGAAAGAAGCAGCAGGATTTCCTGTCAGTAGGGCATTCCACAACCAGAGTTAAACATAAAAGAAAATCTTATTCTTACATCTTATTCTTACAAATACACCAGGACAAAGGGAAGAAAACTCAATTGTAGCAACTATCCTGCCTAAAACAAAAGCATCACTTTTTAATAATATATAGACAAACCAATACTATAATTCTGGTCTTCCAAGGTTACTAATTCACTGTGTGCGCTGCTACATCCAAATATGTTACAATAAAAAATGTGATTGGGAAACAACATAAACTGAGAAAGGTGAACCTGCAAGCTTCTCTGTTGAAATTCTTCTCTTTAACTCCGAAGAACGATTTAAACACCTCAGGCTCGGCACGACAGAAATATGGACGATCTGAACAAGAACACAAAAAGAACTAATCATGCTTGGTTTCAAATCAATTGTTATGGTAGTGAAAACTCATAACAACATTAAAAAAGAACTAGGGAAGAAAACTCAATTGTAGCAACTATCCTGCCTAAAACAACATTCAAATTTAGCAAATTTAGCAACTATAGTCACCTAAAGCAGCATTCAAATGATAATGTAGTAAGTCAGAAATTACACAACACTGTTATCAGATAAGATATCCATACTTTGGAACACACATGACTTTACCTTTACTTCAAAATTTAGCAAATATCCTGCCTAAAACTTGATTTGACATTTTAAATTAACAACTAATAGATAGCAACCTATCCATAAACTATTCAACAGAGAAACTTCAAAACAATTAGAGGAAACTCATCTGACATGTAACTGGAACCTAAACAAAAAGGTGCATAGCAGCACCTAACTAGACTAACAAAAAGGTGCATAGCAGCACCTAATTATTCCGATCAGAATTAACAGAAAACATGTAAAAAGGCAGCAAAATCAAAAACTATTTCAAACAAAATGGATAGTACACATGTTCGTTAATATAAGTTCAACCGTTTCCATCACTATGCATAAGCCATAAAGTCAAACCTCAATCAAGGTTGAATGACAAAAGTCCAAAATAAAAAGAAAAGATACAGGGTTTATGATGATTGAAGTCAAGCAAGCACATATTAGCACAAAAGTACTACACATCAGAAACATTTCAGTCCAAACCAATATGCAGTAGAATTTTTGAAGACGGTATAACACAAGACTCTCATACATAATTATCGGTCTAGATACACATCACTCTAAGCATCTCATCTACCTCAAACATTATACCAATTTATATTATACTAATTTATGTGGATATGTTTGCATGTACACCACAACTCCACCATCAAAATCATCTCCTCCCTAGATTCCAATCAAAACATCTATATTCTTATGATAAATTTGAATCATTAATATTACATAACCAAACCAAAATGGACACATTTTTTGCACACACACAAAAAAAACATATTCAATATACTACATAAAAAACCACAATTTTAATAATGAACACACTTCCTCAAACATTGACTCTCATTCTTTGTGTCTTAACTAACTTAGACATATTGGGTTGTATCCGAACAAACAAGTACTAGTACTATACATATCATCATCCTTGTCATAAATTTGATTCTTACAACATTATAGTTAGTTGAGTAGTATGAATGATACAAATGATAACAGTTACCACTTACTCCTACATGTTTAACTAATGATAAGTGTACAAGAAACATGCCAACAATGTAGGGTCAGTGTATTGATCACCTTAATTTGTTATTTAGTTGCAATACAGAGTTAAAAGAAGACTCAAAACCCTGAAACCCTGAAACGAAACAGCTTATCGAAATTAAAAGATTGAAACGAAACCGAACTGAAGAATCGAAATGTGAAATTAAAAGATACCTGAAACGAAATCGAAATCGATTGAGATGAACGAAGACTCACCTTTCGACCCTGATCAATCGAAATGAGAAATTAAATGTTCTCTCAAAACCTTCAATCGAAATGAGAAATGAGTTAAAAGGAATCTGTAGATTCCCAAAAGAAAAGGAGTTCTCTCAAAACCCTAAAACGAAACAGCTTATCGAAATTAAAAGTTGAGATGAACGATTGAAACGAAACCGAACTGAAGAATCGAAATGTGAAATTAAAATATACCTGAAACGAAATCGAAATCGATTGAGATGAACGAATGCGATTGAGAGGAACGAATGCGATTGAGGTTCGTATGTTTGAGGTTGAGGAACAGCTTATGTTTGAGGAACGATTTCAACGCAACAGGTTCGTATGCGATTGAGAGACTGAGATGCAAAGAGGAACGAGTTGCAAAGAGGAACGAATGCAAACAGTTACAAAGAGGAACGTTTGAGGAGGAAGGAACGATTTTTCTTCTTTTTCTTTTAATTTTATTAATATATATTGTTTCTTTATTTTTTCATTTAGTTTTATTTTATAAGTTTTTTATAGTATATCTTTTATTTAATTTTAATTTATTAATTTATAATTTAGATATTATTTTATAAATCAGATTAATTTTATGCTATTAATTTTATTTAATTTTAATTTTTTAAATTTATATTAAGGTTTATCTAATTTATTTTTAGAATAAATTTTAAGAAAAAATGGTGGAAGTTAGGAATTTTATAAATTTGATTTAATAAATTTAATTTTAATTTATAGTTTTTATGTTATAGTTTAATTTATATATTGTTATTGGTATAAAATAATTAATTAAAACAATAAAAAAGGAGTCAAACTAAATCTATGGGGAAACTCAAGATTTTTCTACTCCACATTAGCGTCGGCCATAACCGCCGCTAGTATTAAAACAACAAAAAAGGAGCCAAAAGAAATTTGTGGGGGGAAATGAATAATTTTCGCACCAACTTTAGCGTCGCAAAACACCGACGCTAGTGTTAAAAAATAATTAATTTATTAAAACAATAAACAAAGGAGGCAAATGAAATTTGTGGGGGAAATGAATGTTTTTCGCATCAACATTAGCGTCGCACTAACCCGACGCTAGGTTTAAATAAATTAATTTGCCTCCTATGCTTATTGTTTTAATAAATTAATTATTTTTTAACACTAGCGTCGGTTTATTGCGACGCTAATGTTGGTGCGAAAATTATTCATTTCCCCCACAAATTTCTTTTGGCTCCTTTTTTTGTTGTTTTAATACTAGCGGCGGTTATGGCCGACGCTAATGTGGAGTAGAAAAATGTTGAGTTTCCCCATAGATTTAGTTTGACTCCTTTTTTATTGTTTTAATTAATTATTTTATACCAATAACAATATATAAATTAAACTATAACATAAAAACTATAAATTAAAATTAAATTTATTAAATCAAATTTATAAAATTCCTAACTTCCACCATTTTTTCTTAAAATTTATTCTAAAAATAAATTAGATAAACCTTAATATAAATTTAAAAAATTAAAATTAAATAAAATTAATAGCATAAAATTAATCTGATTTATAAAATAATATCTAAATTATAAATTAATAAATTAAAATTAAATAAAAGATATACTATAAAAAACTTATAAAATAAAACAAAATGAAAAAATAAAGAAACAATATATATTAATAAAATAAAATTACAATTAAATTAATACTATAAAATTAAATAAAATTAAAAGAAAAAGAAGAAAAATCGTTCCTTCCGCCTCAAACGTTTTGCAACTCGTTCCTCTTTGCAATTCTCTCTCGGCCGTTGAAAAAACCCTAAGCTCACATTTCCTTCACACTTTCTCTCTCGGCCGTTGAAAAAATCCGTTACTTCCGTCTCACCTTCTCTCTCTGCAAGGACGAAATTGTTTCAGTTTCCATCGACATTTAGAGCTCCAGATTTTTCACCCCTGCTTCTGCTTCTGTTCTGATTTTCCATGGTTAGTTCTAATGTTGGTCTTTCTTAAGATTAATTTAGGTTTAGAATTTAGGTTAGTTCACAAGATAGCTTCTGTTCTGATTTTCCAAGGTTAGTTCTAATGTCGGTTTCGTTTCAATCGTTCATCTCAACTTTTAATTTCGATAAGCTGTTTCGTTTCAGGGTTTTGATGAAGTGGCTTATGTTGGATGTGGTTCATTAAGATTTTCACTTTAAATGACTTGAGGATTCTGGTTGTGAATTTTGTCTCTCAAGGTGAGAGGAAGATGAATATATGTCTGTTTATCAGTAAAAACTGTGAGAGATGTCTGTTTATCACTTTAAATGACTTGAGGAAGATTTTCTTTTATGTTTAACTCTGGTTGTGGAATGCCCTACTGACAGGAAATCCTGCTGCTTCTTTCTGCTGCACGACGAGTTTGACAAGTTCCACCTTAAATAACTAGCAGTAACGTTCGATTCGGTAATGGTTTCAGACTTTGTTTTCATTATGTAATCGATTCAAGTTTGACTTTGTTTGCATTGCATTGTGTTGATTTCATATTGTGTTTGAGTATGTAAATAATCATAACTTGTTATGTTTCATATTGCATTATGTTTGCTGCTGTGATATTCATTTTGGCTTCCATTCGATTGCATCGCATATCTGCTATATTATGCGTTTCGGTTCTGTCTCGATTGCATCCATGTAATTATGCAAATAGTATTTGTTATTGAGTGCATCGCATATCTGCTATATTATGCATTTCGGTTCTGTCTCGATTTCATGGAAGTTAGTGAATCTCTTCAAGTGTATGTTTGGACTAACATTTAGCTAGTGAGAATCACACTCCAACATAGAGAGATTATAATATACACACTGAATTTAATCTAATATAAAAAGCATGATTATAGAGAGATTAATATTTGTTAATAATAATTAATAGAATATAGTAATGAATGCATTATGTAACCGTTTTTGACTTTTTGTGATGATTACTTTACACTTGACAATTTTTTAAATTTCTGTAACTCTGGCATCATTTGGCCGTTGCTGGAAACAGATCTCCGTTTTCAAAATTGATGATTATGATGATGAAGATATAGTAACTGAAAATTTGCAAATTTATTGAATGGGTTGCTATATTTGTTGTTCTATGCAGTTTTCAATTTTCATTGGAAAAAAGCTTATCAACTTCAACATCATCGGCGTAGTTTTCATCACAGATTCTTAGTTTCAGGTAAGGAATCGCTTTTGTAATACCTTTTGATAAGGTTTGTTCTGTTAAAGACTGTTTTTTTGTTTTTGTTTTTGTTGCTCTTTATCTGTTTGTAGAAATGCCCAAATGTAAAAATTCAGTTTTTTTGCTAGTTTATCTGTGATTTGTGATTTTCTGCATTTTGGGGTTCTGATTTGGGAGTTTGTATCTTTGTGTAGTACCTTGATTTTGTGCTTTTAGCTTAGGAGTAGATTGATGGTATTTAAATTGATTGGTACTTCTGAATAATAAAACAGTATCTGAAAAACTAAGGATGTTAAGACTACTCTAAAGTAGGATATTCATGATAAAGAGGATTCCCTGTTCCACTTCAATTTTGTTCCTTCCCTTTTGATTGTAAAGTAATATTTGTATAGCTTTGTGGATGTTCAAGTTCCAATTGAATTCTCAGTCTTTTATAAAATCCTTTTCAAATTACATTACTTTTTTATAACCATGGTATAAAATCCTTTTTTTTCTCAGTCTTTTACTTTTTTATCATGGCTTTCTCTTTGATAAAGAGAGAATTACAGTACTTGATTTTGTAGGATTGATAGGTCTGTGAACTCTATACGAGATTATGTGATTTAATGCGACTAGAGGATGTATTTACATATGAGGTGTCTTCTTTGTTGGAAGGAATGAGAGAATGTGATGAACGAGTGAGTCTGGTAAAGCACTTATTCTGTCTTCTTTTTGTCGAATGCGAAGTCGAAATCGTGACATTACTGTGGACGTGTTTGTGACAACAAACGAATCTATTGTCATAGCCTAGGTTTTATAGTCATCTTCCTCTATGTATGTTACTCACGAGGATCATGCAAAAGAAAAAAAATGTTGCGTGAGTATATCAACATGTTTACCAAGGTTTCAATAGAGGTAAGAGGTTCAGATGATGGATTGAAGTGTTGGATCTTCAATAAAGGGTTAAGATCATACTACATGTTCAGATAGAAATCTGGACTTCACCTTTGTGATTCCCTTGCTTTGAACCATTCTAATGCCTTCAATTACTCCCCTTTTGTGGAGTTTTGTTCATATTTATGCTCATGTAATAACTCTGAACCTTGTCTTATATGTCTTTTGTGGAGTTTTGTGGCATAACATAATCTTCCACAAACATTATTTGGTTCCTCCAATGTGACAAGTTGTAGCCCAAATAGCCTTCCACTTACCACTTTTGTTGTAGCTAATATCCCTGCTAAAATTAAAATCCAACCAATCCTGCAGTTGCAGACTAAAAAATTGAGACCAGTACCTTTATCAACTATCCTTAACCAGACTTGTATGCTACAGTTGCAGTCATGCAGAACATGTAAGACCGTTTCTTTAATTCTAGTGCATTCGATACAAAAGGGCTCAGCTAAGTGTCTTCTAGCTAACAACTTATTTGTCTTTAGGCCCTTCACGTGCAACAAACCAGATAAACAATCAGATTCTCAGGAACATGGAGCTGCCATATTTGCTCCCAATCATGTATTTATTAGAAAACCCTGCATCAGTAAAAAATAGCCAGCATGCATTAGATATTGAGAAATACCCGTTGGATGATTCGCTCCATAGGCAAATATCATGTTCAGCATTAACCTTTGGAGAAATACCCGTTTAATGCTTAGGTGACTATAAATCCAAGTTGAACTTGAACAACATCTATCAAGGTTCAACTTCCGGGAAGATATTTATTGATTCATAACTGATTCATAAAGTTAGTTATAGGTTGTTAACTTTCTGTTTTAGTTTGTTAGAAAGTTGACATCCTGTAATACAAAGTAATTAGTTATGATGCACAAAATATAAGAGAGAATTGTTCATCTCATTCAATGTAAGATATTTTGTTTTAGTTATAATACAAAGTAATTCTTTGATCAATGTAAGATATTCTGTTTTAGTTATGATGAACAACATCTCACAAAATATGATGCACAAAATATAAGTAATTAGTTATGATGCACAAAATACAAAGTTGATATTCTATTTTAGTTATAATACAAAGTAATTCTTTTATCATTGGAGAGTACAACTAGACGAAAGCACACCCAACCACTTGCACAAACAAAATACAAAGAAGTATAATAAAACCATGGAAAAGCTCCTCGTTCGAAACCATTGAATAGTTATTAATTAAAGATTTTATGACAAAAAAATATTTTGTAATTTGAAATATTACCCATCATACAAACCCTGTATTTAAGATATAACAATTGGGCTACTTACTATTTTCACATTTGAACTAATTAAATGTTTAAAACAATTCTCTTTGATATTTCTTACGGTACAATATTGAAATTTATTATGGTACAAGATTGATTTCTTTACAAGTTTAACTTGATTTCTTACGGTACAATAGAAGTCAATTGAACAAATGAAGATTAGAAACTTATATTTGTTTTTTATGTAGAGAATGGATCGAAGTTGGATGTATGATAGAGTAAACTCCGATAGGTATGGTTTGAAGGATGAATTTATTAGTGGAGTTGAAGAGTTTGTCAATAAAGCGATGAATCAACCTCAGTTTTTAAACGAAGGAGGGATAAGGTGTCCTTGTGTAAATTGCGTCTGCATTCTCTTGAAAACGCCTAATGAGGTCAAACACCACTTGTACAAAGATGGTTTTTTATCCAACTATTATACATGGACTGATCATGGAGAAGAGAATCAAAATGTGGATCTTGATGGTCATTCTAGTAGTGGCGGGAATGCTGGTGGGGATAATCTAGGTGATGAAGAACAATTTGATGCAATGAATGAAATGGTCTCTGATGTTTTCAAGCCATTTGTTAATGTCCCAAATGTGAATGCTAATATGGAAAACGAAACAATTAGTGAGGGTGAGGTACCAAATGAAAAAGCTCAACGATTTTATGATGAATTAATCTCTGCAAACCAACCCATTTATGAGGGAGCTTCTGAATCCAGACTATCTATTTCAGTTAAGTTGTTGGCTGCCATGTCTAGTTGGCATGTTCCTCAAAAGGCCATGGATTTTTTCTCTCAAATGCTCGTTGATGTTTGTCCAACTAAAGAATGCTTACCTGGAAACTATTACCAAGTGAAGAAGTTGGTGTCTAAGTTAGGATTGAAAGTTGAGAAAATTGATTGTTGTGTGAATGGGTGCTTATTATATTTTAAAGAAGATAGTACCTTAACTCAGTGCAGAGTTTGTGGAGCTGCTAGGTATGTTCCTCGAAAGTGTGGAATGGGAAAATACAAAGATGTGGCAGTGAAGAGAATGTTCTATTTTCCAATCATTCCTAGGTTACAACGACTTTATGCTTCAAAGGAATCTGCAGCTCAGATGAGATGGCATCGTGAGAACACCAGCAATCCAAATGTTTTGCGTCACCCATCTGATGGAAAAGCTTGGAAACACTTCGATGAAGTTTATCCCGATTATGCTAGTGACCCAAGAAATGTAATATTGGGTTTATGTAGTGATGGATTTACCCTTTACATTCAAGCCTCTAGTTCTCCATATTCATGTTGGCCAATAATAGTCACACCATACAATCTCCCTCCCGAAATGTGCATGACCAAACCATACATGTTTTTGACTTGTCTTGTACCTGGACCGTACAACCCAAAAATTAAAATAGATGTTTACTTGTAACCTTTGATTGATGATTTGCAGCTGTTGTGGAAAGATGGTATTGTGACATATGATATCTCTATGCAGCAGAATTTTGTTATGAGAGCGCATTTAATGTGGACAATCAATGATTTTCCAGCATATGGTATGTTGTCTGGATGGGGGACACAAGGTAAATTAGCATGCCCTTATTGCATGGACAATACAAATTCTTTCACCTTACGATTTGGTGGAAAAAGTTGTTGGTTTGATTGTCATCGTAGGTTTTTACCAATGGATCATCCTTTCAGAAAAAGTAAAAAGAGATTTACAAAAAGCAAGACTGTGAAAAAAAGACCACCACCAATGTTTACCGGCCATGATATTTGGGAAGCTATTCGTGATTTTCCAAAAGTCACAGACAATGTCTGGGCCACCAAATTTCCAGGGTATGGGAAACAACATAATTGGAATAAAAGAAGTATATTTTGGGATCTTCCATACTGGAAGGACAACTTGTTAAGGCACAACCTTGATGTGATGCACATAGAGAAGAATGTATTTGATAATGTGTTTTACACTGCCATGAATGATCCTGCAAAATCAAAGGACAATGAGAAGGCAAGATTGGATTTACCTCAAAACTGTTCACGTGGGGATTTAGAGATGCGCCCTCTACCTAATGGAAAGATGGCTAAGCCAAAGGCAAAATTTTCATTGACACCAGAAGAGGCAAAGTTAGTATGTAGATGGATTAAGGAACTAAAAATGCCGAATGGTTATTCCTCGAATCTTTCTAGGTGTGCTGATGCTACCAAGGGTAGGATGAAGGGGATGAAAAGCCATGACTGTCATGTATTCATGGAGTGTTTGCTTCCAATTGCTTTTCGTTCCTTGCCCATTGAGATATGGAAGCCGCTAACTGAGTTGAGTCGTTTTTTTAAAGACTTGTGTTGTAATACATTGAAGTTGGAAGATCTTGTTAGGTTGGAAAAAAACACTCCCATCATCATATGCAAGCTAGAAAAATTTTTTCCACCAGGTTTCTTTGACTCGATGGAACATCTCCCGATTCACCTACCTGCTGAAGCAATCCTTGGTGGTCCTGTACATTATCGTTGGATGTATCCATTTGAAAGGTAATTGATGTTCAATTTTTGTAGATTAATCAAATGAAAAAACATTTTTTAATCGTTTCATGTGTAGATTGATGGGAGACTACAAGCGTTCGGTGAAAAATAAAGCAAGGGTTGAAGGTTCAATATGCACTGCCTACTTGCACAGTGAAACTACTCATTTTTTCTCTCACTATTTCAAGACCTTTAATTTGGTGCCAAGTACAAGTCTAAGGAACGATCCTCGATCAGATCACGAGAATTCCCAACCAAGTCTTTCAATTTTTAGTAAATGTGGTCCTCCTAGTGGAAAGGCTCGACTCTATTGGTTGATAGATAAGGAATGGAAGTCTGCCCACGTGCACGTCCTAATCAATTGTGACGAGATTAAGCCGTATCTCGAGTAAGTACATTTTTGTAAGACAACTGCATTGTTCTCAACCAATTTTTATAAATACACTCATCAATTTTATGATCGATGTCAGATTGTTCATGCAATATCATTCTATCAATGAGGAAGATGTTTCCGGTCTTATACACGAGCAGTTTCCTTCATGGCTAAAAGACTATGTTAGTATATTTCTCACAATTTATATTATGTGGTTGACAATAAACAATCTCTAAGGTTAGATATATATTTTTAGGTGAATGATGAGAGAAATGGAACAACTAGTCCATATCTGAAGGCCTTAGCTCTCGGCCCTAATCCGAAGGCAACATCATGGAACATATACTTTGTTAATGGGTACAAGTTTCACACTCAAGAATGGAGTCATGGTAAAAAGACTACTAATTGTGGGGTACATGTTAAAGGTGTTACAAGTGGAGGAGAAAACGATTTTTATGGCATCATCCAACGTATCCTTCAATTGGAATACCATGGCTTAAGCAACAAGATTTCCCTATTTTATTGTGATTGGTTTGATCCTACAAATAATACTGGTACAAAAGTTAATATTGAGTACAACATTGTTGACATTAAGATGAATAAGCGATATCGTCAGTATGACCCGTTCATTCTTGCACAAGAAGCAAAACAAGTTTATTATGTCCCATATCCAGAAATGTGTAGGAATATGAGTGGATGGTGTGTAGCAATCACCACAAAACCAAGGGGTTATGTCGAGATAGACAACACCGAGGATGCAATTCCTTATCAATCTGATGAAATGTTACCAGTTGTGCCTATTACAGAAGTTGAAGAAATACATGGTTTAGCTGATGGAGGGTTAATTGACGTGGTTGAGCCAATAACAATGACAACTGACCCAATGACTCAAGATTGAGAGAACATTTTATCTTGTTTTTATTATAGACTTTTATGCACTTGTTTTGTCAAACTTATTATCAATTTGTTTACCAGTTTGTTAGATTGGTTAACTAGTAGTTAATCTGTTGCTGGCTTTAACTTTATATACTTATCCATTTGTATATGTACTAGCAGTTTGATCTGTTGATCATGAAAAAATTACTTTCATATTTTATGATTTATCTTACTTCCTTCATCTTTCTGTTTTTATCATTTCTCTATCAAAAAGACAAATGTTGCACAATAATCACAATCTTTCAATTCAATTGATATGCTTGTATGTAAATATGCCTGTAGTTTTTCAATATGTTACTCAGTTGTGATGATGACTTTGGGCTAATATAATTGTGCATTGTTACTCAGTGTTGGTAGCTTTGAGACAATTTTATTGAAATGACCGGACAAAACGGAAAGAGAAAAGCACCATCGAGCACATCTAAGTAAGATGACTAAACCTTTTCTCCTATTTGTTTTTTTGTCCTAATCAAATAATAATGCTTGGATTTATACTTATTTTTTTAATGGTTTCTTTGTAAAAAAGAGTTGTTGATAGGTTATGCCGTCAACGACAGATTCCACCTGGGACTATTGCTATAAACAATTCTCGTAAAGTCCATAGCAAACCTGGTTCAACGAACCCCCCACCACCACGTACTAAGAGAAACCCACCACTGTCTACTCAGCCTCCATCATTGATTCTAACAAAACCAACACCATCACATACTCAACCTCCACCACCTACTCAGCCTTCACCACCTACTCAGCCTCCACCACCTTCGCCACTTACTCAGCCTCTAGTACCGATTCTAACAAACCCAACACCACCACCTACTCAGCCTGAACTGGAAAACCCGATTTCTGAGAAGTTTATATTCATTCCTACTCCAGGATATACTCAGCCTCAGCCTGAGCCTGAGCCTGAGCCTGAGCCTGAGCCTGAGCCTGAGCCTGAGCCTCAGCCTCAGCCGCAGCCGCAGCCTCAGTCGCAAAGTCCTCCCCAAACACTTTCTAATGAAGAGCAACAACACGACGGTGGGCAAAAACCGAAGATCTATATTGTGGAAAAATCTAATGCGTAAGTGTAATACAAGTCCAATTTATATTTCTCTAAATTCTCCTTGTTCAAGTATATTCCTCTAAATTCTCCTTTGATAGTGTTTTGTTGACTTCGGTGTTAAGTAACCTTACCTACTTGTCAATATAGGAATTTGTGGTACTACAATATAGGAATTTGTCAATATATCAATTATTTTGTTGACTTCGGTGTTAAGTCTGTGAGTAGGTTATGGAGAAGAATAGTACGTTTGTATGCGTTCACCATATTTATCATCTAATAATATTTCTGTTTATATGTAGGTTACATCCAAGTGATCTTGTTGCCGCAATGGTTCGAAAAGTTATTGAAAAGAATTATCGAGGAACCTTCGTTAATTATGGTGAGCTGAAACGTGACGGAAGAGATGCCGTGAGAAAGGAATGGTTCTTAGAATTTAAAGTAAGACATGAAATTTGTTTTTTAGTAGTTTGATGATGATGTATTCTATTGAGTTTTATTTATTATTTGTTTATTTTGTCAGAGGCTTGTGTGTTGGGACAGTTGTGATGATGCAAATATGGAAGAATTGTTTCATCAAAAATGTGGAAAACGACTGTCTGATATACAACGAAAGGCTAGAGAAAAGGGGCGGAAGCCGGGTTGGATGGGTGTAGATACATGGACGTATCTTTTAGACAAGTGGAAGACAGATGAATTCAAAGCTGTATCCCAACAAAATAAGATTAATCGTGGATCTACCAAAGGTGGGGTAGTCCATACAACAGGTCGTAGAGCTCACCATGATGTTGCACTAGAATTGGTATATAAATACTTTTTAATTACAATTTGTTAATATAATTATATTTGATATACATTGTGACCGTATATACTACCTCTAATGATAGGCTAAAAAACTCAATCGACCTGCACATCCAGATGAGATTTTCATTGCCATCCATAAAAAGAAGAATAAGGAGTGGGTTGACGCTCGTGCAGCGGCAACACATGTAAGTTTGCTCACCTTGTGTAATTTCTGATATATGTAATTTGAAATGAATTCTGCAAGTGCAAGAGAATAAATTATATAAATTTGATTAAAAAATTTTTGATAATTGGCATTTTAAACAATTGAATAATACTTGGAACAACTACAATTATCTGTCTGAACTTTGAACAAGAGGCATTCCTAGTACAACTACATGTCTGTCTGTGATTCCTAGTACAACTACATGTCTGTCTGTGATTCCTAGTACAACTACAATTGGCATTTTAAAATTAGATTCCATACACATCATTTTTTTGGTTCTTGAAATTGCAAAATTTGTATTCAAATGGGGAAGATGTGTCGTGGCTGTGAGACCTATAAAACCTTACTATTGTAGTTGAAACCGTGGTGAAAGTTCTGAAGTTCTATTTTACCATAAATGACTAATTAATTTGAACTCCCTTGTGTTTTGTACTTGTTTTTTTTTCTTTTTTCTTTGTTTAGTTGGACTTGTTTTGTGTTGTGTGTTTACTTGTTTGGATCTATTTGTTTGAGATAAGAAATATAGGTGTTAGTGGTAATGTAGGGACACGTTATTGGGATGGGATAATTAGGTGAGTAGTAGAAATTTTTACGGTTGTTTGCTTAATTTAATTAGGACAGTATATGACAGATTAACATTTAGATATTGATTCGCTCACGGACCACTATTGTCTGCCATCAAAATTTCTCGTATTTGTCATAGTTATGCCATAAAAATTGGACAAATCGCATTTCAGGTGCGTTATTAAACTCAAAATACGCAGTTGATATATGAGCTGTCTAATCTTGATCTGGTGGCCCATGATCCGTGACAGAAAAAAAAATATGAAATCCTTATGCTTATTAGCATGTGAGTGTGACAAACTTTTATTCACAACAAGAAAAGAGAGTGAATTTTTGGATGTTACCAGAATATCAAGTTTTCCAAATTGGGATTTGACAAAATGTGCAAGAGCCGCTATACTTGAAGCATTAGCAACATCTAGTTGATGAAAAACAACAAAATCTGATAAACCAGATGCTTTGAGCTTTTCCAATGCTTGAAGACCTCTTTTTTCATCTCTTGCTGTAAGCACCACTTTGATCCCAGATGAAGCAAACTGCCTAACTATTTCTAACCCAATTCCTTTGTTTGAGCCTGTCACTACTGCATACCTAACAAACTCAACCCAAAACTATAAGGATCAAAGCACAATATAACAAGAATTTAATGCTATTAAATTGCAGTATCTGCGATTTTGGTCACATATAAAGATTTTAGCGGTCTCGACAGCAGCATTGCAAGTGCAATTGCAGCTGTTTCAGCCTTATTTATACGTATTTTTCTGCAATATCAAAGTTCATAGTGCAACCTCTGACCGTAAAAGCACAATTTAGAACATGATTCTAATGTTACCTTTTTGCAGTTTTTCCCATCTTTAAGGTTCAATGTTAATGTCTGAAATATGAGTAGAATGTTTTTAACAATGAAAACATAGACAATGAAACACAACATGTAATAATATACTAAAATATTACTACTATGCATGTATTCATGTAATGTAACGCCCTTTTCCTGCCAGCTTGTTATATTTATCATTTTGCAAATTCGTCATTTGGGTTTTGGCTTTTATATATGCTGTCTTTAAGGTAAGTAAAGTATGACCTGATCAACATTCCATTAAAGAAGATATATGCTGGCTTTTATATATGCTGTCTTTAAATCATTTTTTTGGGACATGTTAGCTTTAATGGGATATAATTATTGAACTTGGAATTATTAGTGATCATGTCTGTAAGACTTTCTTTTTTCTTAAGTAAATTTAAATATTTTAGTATAAGATGAGTCTCACAATATAGAAGGAGATAGAAACCCTAGTCCAAAAGCTTGTAAGAGGAAAAATATACACTGTTTTAAGGTGGTAGTTGCATTAGGATCTAATGTGTGTGCTATGTACAGGAAAAATTCTGCAATAGCTTGACACAAGTTGGTGATGAAGTGGAAGGATCAACAAGAATACAAATTTGGAACGAAGCCGCCGGGGGTAAAACACGGGGGCGATGTTATGGCACTGGACAATTGGCACGTAACATAAGATATGGAGTAAACTTTTTGACTCAGGTGTCAATTACAAATCCACATAGAGAAGCCGATAACCAGGCCATTGAGGCTGCCAGAGCCGAAGCTACTGCTGCACGTGAAGAGGCTGCACGGGCTAATGCGCGGACAGATGAATTATCAAAGAAATTTGATGAATTGTCAAAGAAATTTGACATGTTGCATTCTCTTCAGGCGGGTCCTTCGAGTGCTCCTGTGAGTGGTCATCCTGATTATAACGATTCGGTACGTTCAATTTTTCTTTGAGTTAATGTGAATTATTAATCATCTTTTGACGATTATAGTTTAAAATTGATGCGATATGAATATTTAGTTCATGTTATGGGCTAAGTTGAAATATGCTTGATTTCTAGATGTTATGGACTGAGTTGAAATATGCTTGATTTCTAGATGTTATGGACTGAGTTGAATTTTTAGATGTTATGGACTGAGTTGAAATATGCTTGATTTCTAGATGTTATGTCTAAATTAGTTCATGTTTTGAATCGGAAATTGGAAATTAGTGACTGAATTGATAATTAGTTCATGTTTTGAATTGGAAATTAGTTCATGTTTTGAATCGGAAATTAGTGATTTGTCTAAATTCTGCTACACACCAGTCCTTATAAGCCCTATAGTCACTGTTTGGCAACATTTTTTTTCTACAAAATTCGGCACATGTTATGCAGTGGGATCTTTATTGAGCTGTCTTCAATTTGATACTGTTTTGGTCATCTCTACTGAGACTTTATCACTTGAATTTTTATGTGTCTGACTCATGACTATTTATTTTGGATGTTGCAGGAGGAGGAGGATTATGAGGATGATGACGAGGAAGTTGATGTTGGTTATCATGATTAGTATGTAGATCGTTTAGGAGATTATCAGTATTTTGGAACTCACTAGTATTTTGGAACTCACTAATATGTTGATGTATTTTGGAACTCACTAGTATTTTGGAACTCACTAATATGTTGATGTATTTTGGAACTCATTAATATATTGATGTTGGTGTATTCAGATTATGTATTTGTAAGTAAAATTTTTTTGGATCACCTGAATTGTGGTATTGTAAAACAGGTCTTGATCAGAACAGGTGGTTTGAGTGGCGCTAGTATAAAGCGAACGTGACGATTTCAAATTAAACCAAACCAACAGTAATAGCAGTAGTGTCGGCCATAAGACCGACGCTACCATCAAAATATGGTAATTTCAATTACTAGTGGCGGCCACGATGCCGACGCTATAAGCAAAAAATACGCTGTCTCATAGGATTAGTGGCGGCCACGATGCAGACGCTACAAAGAAAAAAATACGATGTCTAATAGTATTAGTGGCGGCCTCGTGGCCGACGCTATTAGCAAAAAATGTGATGTCGAATATAATTAGTGGCGGCCACGTGGCCCACGCTATCAGCAGAAAATAAGCTTCCTAATATTATTAGTGGCGGCCACGTGGCCCACGCTATCAGCAGAAAAGTCTCTGGCTAATATTATTAGTGGCGGCCATACGGCCGACGCTACTACTGTATATCATGTTGGCTAAAAGCACGTGGCAAAAACTTTAATGACACTCTACCCAATTAAAAAAGGACACCTGTCAGTATTTAGCGTCCCCGGAAACCGACGCTAACGCACTATTTAGATGCGTAATTTTGGTCAGCAACTAGTGGGGGTTTAATGGGGGCTTTGGGCCGATGCTACATGAGCGTCACACTAAAGCTGACGCTAAAATTATTAACTTCCAGCTTTGGAAAGTCCACCCAAACACCCCCGCTAAGCCGACGCTAAACCACTTTAGTGTCGGTTTTTTTGTATTAGCGAGGGCTTTTTGGCCGACGCTAAAACTGTGTTTTCTTGTAGTGTATACAAACTCATAACAAATGGAAACTACAAAGGAAAGAGAGAAGAGGAATCAAAATCTCCCGCAGTGTCAATCACGATCCAAGAATCATCCACCGCTAATCGTCGAGTTACAACCTCTATTGATGTTTTTCTAAGCTCTAAACTATAAAAAAAATGAAGGTTTGATGAATTGAGAACAAATACCCCAAAACATAACCTAAAAAAATGTGTTTTTACGCCTTTTAATGTGTTTCAGCCCAGAAAAATTCGCTAGGCGAAGCAACGGTTCGCCCGACGAATTAAGGCGGCTTTTTCTACAGCTTCCGGCGAGCTCGGGTCGAGAGCTGACAGTAGAAAAATTTAGCATACTGTTATCTTCATAAGTTTCGAACCGTAACTCCGTTTGAGGCTCGGTCGGAAGCGTCGGAAAACTTATTCAATACTCTATCCAACAATGACTAAATATCAATGCTTGAACACCTACAAAAATGAGCTAAAAACAATTAAACTCAATGATATTTACTCGAAAATACTAGTATACGCTAAATATACACTTTTACAAACAAAGTGGGGTTTTATTCAACAAATTCAATACAAATGAATCGATAAGTGCCACAAAACTACTACTCAAAACACGAAATTTTGGCACTTATCACTATCATAAAAAGATTAAAATTGACTCCGTTTTGTTCATTTGGATGAATGATGCTGTTAAAGTCTCCAATCAACATCAAAAGACCATCAACGGTGTTCCTATGGTCAATGAGATGAAGCCATATGTTAAGATGAGAAATGTACACAAGACTAGCATAAATTCCAGTTACATACCAAGAGGAAGTTCCTAATGATAGATTGATAGTAATTGTATCCATAAAGACATCATGGACGATACTTCCAATATTACTACCATTCTACTTTAACAGCTAAAACCCCCATATTAACCACGTGCATCCACATAGTGTACACTCACATATCTTGCTCCATCTTAAAAATATTTGGTCCTATGTAATCCAATGCGTGTTTTCATAATAATTAGAAACGTTAAGAGAGTATTTTCTAATCAGTTCCATCACATGTATTTTAGCAATATTATTATTATTATTATTATTATTATTATTATTATTATTATTAAAGGCTCCCGAAAAAAAAAGTTTGGCATTAAATTAAAAATTGATAATTAATCTATAGAAATTAAAATAATTACAAATAAAATCATTATTAAAATTTTATAATATTAATATTAATTAATTTTATAAAAAATTATGTAAACATTTTTTTGCAATGATAGTTTTATTATTTAGATTATAATATATAATTTATTTATATATGAAATACCTAATATAACTTATTTCGTTACTCATGATTTTTTTTTAAATTAAAATTAATTATGTAATATTCTCTTCGAAATTTTATAAAAAAACTTGTTTTATTACTCTTAGATTATCTTTTTAAGTATCTTTTTGATTTATTTGTTAACTATGTAACTGAAAATCCAATGGATTTAATGGTAGTGCACTGTCAGTGTAAAAAAGTATTACACATACATCCAATCAAAATATTTTAAAGTGGCAAATCATATAAATTATTTAAGATTTACAGACTGATTTGGCAGGATACATGATTGTCATTGGTTAACAGTGTAAAAATAATTTACACTGTCAGTGCACCATCCCTTTTCTCAAATCTAATATCTACGGATAGCAATTCTTTTAAAATATTTTGAAAAAAATAAAACGTTTTGATTCAAAATCAAATCAAATCAAATCCATAAAAAAACTTGTTGGGTAAGATTTAACCCTCTATTTGCCCTATAAATACTACGCACGTCCTTTGTTTTTTTACTTGCAGCTCACTCTCTTTTTTCTAGCTTAGAAAAGGGTTAAGGTTATAGGGTTAGGGTTTTGACTTTTCCGAAAAAGTTAAGAAATCAAAATTCCATCATGGCCTCAACATCAACAAAGAAGATCATTCTCAAGAGTTGTGATGGTAAGATTTTTGAAATCGACGAAGCAGTGGCATTTGAATCATAAACTATAAAGCATATGGTTGAGGATGTTTTTGTTGATGAAACCGGAATCCCTCTTCCAAATATAAAGAGCAAGATTTTGGCAAAGATCATTGAGTACTGTAAGATGCACGCTGATGAGGAAGGTCTCAGGACTTGGGATCTCTGGACTTGGGATGCAGAATTTGTAAAGGTTGATCAACGTACACTCTTTGATCTCATTTTGGCTGCAATCTACTTGGACATCAAGAGTCTGTTAGATCTTACATGTAAGACTCAGGCGGACATGTTGAAGGATAAGAAACCCGAGGAGATTCGCAAGATTTTCAACATTAAGAATGACTACACTAAAGAGGAAGAGGAGAAAATTCGTCGCGAAAATCCATGGGCTTTTGAATGATTGCATAGTTAAGATTAAATTAGACATTGATAGATAAGTTTAGAGACTAAATTCATGTTTTATTCATAATTATATTTTGACATCTTACAATCTCTCATAAGCATAGAGGTATCATGCTTCTCTTTCACTATTTTGTAGTTTGTGTATATTTTCAGTTTTTTGGTTGGGTTTCATTTAAAATTTTAGAATCAATATTATGATTGAATCATAGCTTCCAAGCAGTTTCTAAATTCCTTTTTAGCGGATTATTTCAAAGAAAAATATAGGATGGGTTATCATTTATCATTCTATAAAAAAATATAGGATGGGTTATCATTTATCATACTATATAAAAAATTTCTCTTAAAAAATTAAACAATTTTCTACTTTTTTTTTTCAATTATCTATTCTCAAAGTCTTCCTATTTTGTCCTTCAAAAGTTTTGGAGTAAAAAAAGAGTATGGATTCCTCGGATTAATCGAGTAAAGATGTTTTTCCGTAAAAAAACTAAACGTTGAATCTTCTTTTAAAGCATATAATTTTAGGAAAAGTCTATGGTGAAGTACTTCTTTGGTGAAGTCACTTTCTACCCAATCAGAATTGTGCCCTAAGCCCTAAAATGCCTGCCACATAGGACTGTATCATAAATGTCACTTACTATGGTAATTTTATACTTATAAATATTGCAGTTAAATCCCTAACATATTAATATTGTTTTTAAATTTTAATATTTATAATAAAAATCAACTAAAACAACATTACACGCGATTGTTAACAACCTGAAATTCATCTTCCTCAATTCATCAACACCATATTCAGCTTTCATATTCGTCCGCCATTAACAAAACATTCATCGTGACCTGAAATTCATCTTCCTCACTTCATCAACACCATATTGAGTTTCCATATTCGTCCGCCATTTCTGTCCCATTCAATCGCTCATCAAACATAACACGGCCAAAAATTTGATTGTGTTCGTATTGAGCACACTGTTGCTAAGGTAAATGCGAAAATGTTTGTTATATTTACTGATTTCAAATAAAGTATAAAAAGGGGTGTTATATTCGATTTCAAATTGGAAATTAGGGTTTATGCTTGAATTTGTATTGTGGTTGTTTTGATAAGATGTTATGTGAATTAAGTTGTTAATGTTTTAGGACACAAGCCCAATGTTTAGAGCTGAGTTTGATATGTTTAGAGTTGTATGGAATTAAATGAGTTGATTTTAGAGTTATTTGATATAGCTGAGTTTGATATGTTTTGAGTTGTTTTGAATTAAATGAGTTAAGTTTCAGTCATTTTATATGTTCAGAGTTGAGTTGCGGAGTGACTTATTTGATATGTTTAGAGCTGAGTTAGATATGTTTAGAGTAATATTGAATTAAATGAGTTGATTCTTTGAGTTATTTGATAGAGTTGAGTTTGATATGTATAGAGTTGTGTTGAATTGAATGAGTTGATTCTTTGAGTTATATGATAGAGTTGAGTTTGATATGTTTAGAGTTGTGTTGAATTGAATGAGTTAAGTTTGAATCAGGTCCCTTGAATTAATTAGGAAATAAGGAATTGTGATTGATGTTGAGTTTTGTTGTGTTAAAAATTGTGAGTTGGTGTTAAATTTAATTTAAATTTTATGAATTAGGTTCCTTTGATTTGAAATGGAAATTAGGTACTGTAATTGATGTTGAGTTTTGGTGTGTTAATAAATTTGTTAATTCAGGTTTACTATGGAAAACCGCGACCATTTTGATTGCAATGACGTTAGTTGTCGTGATACTGATGCATCTGATGCTGAATCGGACTATGCTCAGAATGACAGTGATTCGGTGTCCAATGAGTATTAAAGTTCAGATGATGGCGATGGCTCTGGTAATATTCACAAAGAAGATTTTGTTGAATTAGATGCAGTTGTAGGTGATAGAATGGTGAATATTAATGCCGTTACCGCTGATGAAATTTATGCTATGGAATTCGGTACAGTTGCTGAGGCTAATGAATTTTATTTTAAGTATGGTAAATGTAAAGGTTTTACCATTAGGAAAAGTGATGTTAGGACAAGAGGGACTGAGGGTAGTAAAATAATAGTAATGAGGCAGTTTGTATGCAATAAACATGGTCTAAGAGAGAAGAAACACTTTAGTAGGGTTGATAGGAAAAGAGATCACAGACGTTTGACCTGTACTAATTGTCCCGCTAGGCTTCGTGTGCATTACAAAGACGCCACGAATAGATATTTGGTGTCATTGTTTGAAGAGGCTCACAACCATGAATTAACCCCATATAGGTTTGTGCACTTACACCCCATTTATCGTGAAATTTCGGAAGCAGATAGAGCTCAGATTAACAGTCTTCAGTCACATGGAATTAGAACTTGTCATATAATGGGATACATGGTTGCTCAGAAGGGTGGATACGCTCGTGTTGGGTTTACAAAGAAGGATCTGTACAATTATTTTGATATAAAAATGCGTGCTACTATTAAAGATGGTGACATTGCCGCTACTTTAAATTATCTTAATGTGAAGTCATCTACTGATCCCATGCTATATGCTAAATATGTCGTTGATAGTGATGGACGAATTAAGTCTCTTTTTTGGGCTGATGGGAGTAGTAGTCTGACTATTTTTGTTTTGGTGATGTGGTTGCGTTCGACACAACTTACAAGAAGAATAAATACAACTATCCATTGGTAATATTTTCAAGGTGTAATCACCACTCTCAGACAGTTATATTTGGTGTTGCATTGGTATCAGATGAAACGACAGAGACGTATAAGTGGTTGATGTAGTGTTTTGTAGAGTGCATGGAAGATAAATACCTAGAAGCAGTTGTAACAGACAGAGATGGGGCGATGAGGGAAGCTATAAAACAGGTGTTTCCAATGAGACCCATCGTTTATGTGCTTGACATTTGAATAAGAATGCAGGTGAGAATGTAAAGAACTCCAAATTTTTGCAAGGTTTTCAAAAAGCCACGTACTCAGAATTTACAAAGGATCAATTTGAAGAGTTTTGGTCTGAGCTAATTAAAGAAAACGGACTTGAAGGAAATCTTTGGTTTGAAAAAACGTACGAGAACAAGTCACTATGGGCAACTGCATATCTACGTGAGAAATTTTTTGGACGTATAAGAACTACGTCTCAATGTGAAGCTGTTAATGCAATAATCAAGAGTTATGTCAGGAACAAAGGCTGCATTTTTGAATTTATGCAAAATTTTGAGCAGGCTTTGAGAGATTATAGAAACAATGAACTGGTTGCCGATTTTAAATCAAAGTTTACAGAACCTGTGTTGACTACTCACCTGGGTTTGATTGAGAGCCATGACGCGAAAATTTATACTGCGGAGATTTTCAAAGAAGTCAAACAGGAAATCATGAAGGCCGGATCATTGATTGTTAAGACAAAAATAATTCACAGCACATTTAAGACTTATAAACTTAGAAAATATTGTCGGGACGACTATGAAATTAAGGTTTTGTATGTTGGTGACACACTTCAAAGTGAGTGTATGTTATTTGATTCTCGTGGGATTCCATGTTCTCATATGTTTTATGTCATGAAGGAAGAACATGTTGATCGCATTCCTACCGCTTTGATTTTGTCACGATGGACGAAGGATGCAAAAATTAAATATTTGAACATGAATGGTAATGGTACAGTTGATTCTAATATGATTCAGGAAGCACAGTTTGGTGCATATTGTTCTACTTTTACTACTTTTTCCAAACAAGCTTAAAAAAATGAAGGTGTTTATGGGGAAATAATGGATGACATTCTGAATTTACAAAAAAAAGTATTGTGGTACGGACGATCCTATTGGGTCAGCGAAGCCAGCCGTAGGTGATCCAAAGACGGTGAAGAGCTAAGGTGCTCCAAAGAAAACAAAGAATGACACAAAAGCTATGAGGCGACGTACAACTCATGATACAATGAGTTGTCCGGTAATTTTAATACTTATATTTTGTTTGTTTGAGTCAATGTCTTATTCTTTCAATAAACAGATTCATTGTCAGTAACTGATTCTGTAAGCCAAGTTGTGAAGGTATTAATTTGCATGGTAAAGAAAACGCGCTGTCTGAACGAAATGTTGAGTTGGAATCATTGTCAGTAACTGATTCTGTAAGCCATGTTGTGAAGGTATTAAATGTTTTTTATATAAGGTCTGATATGTTTTATCAATTATAATGTGTTATTATATGTATCACGATAATAACTTGTTTTTAAAAACAGAGCAAGAAAGGAAAAATAAGTTGCAATGGTGAAAGTAGTGTGCAAAAGAAAAGTTCAGATCCACCGAAATCTCATGGCGCTAATGTGACAACGACTGAACGCACCAAAGTTGGAAGCACAAGCAGACCAATGCCTACAATGTATGGACTGCAAACTGTGATGACTGTGGTGCATCCAGTATTGCATCCAATGCACGTACAACCCATATACCCGTTGTATGAAATGAGTCTTGCGGAAATTCAGAATCGTGCTACGGTATGCTACAAAAAGCGATGAACTATGGTGGTACTTGAATGAGTATTTAAGTAGATGTAACGGATTTTTAGTGGTTTGACACGGGTAAGGTTATATTACCTCCATCTCTATACCTCCACCTAATTCTATGCATACTGTAATGGTTATATTGCCAGCATGCATTAATAATTTTTCCTTTTTGACTTAATGTCATTGAATGCTATTTAGGTTAGGTGTAGAAGAGGAGATGGATGAAAATTTGGATGAAATCGTGGTCGAAGAAAATGGCATTTCATTCAAATATCGTGTCACTGCTGCTGCTGTAAGAGGCAAGAATGTTTTCGTAAGCAATATGAACCTGTTATTTTAAGCGACATGTTGGTATTTCAGATACGCGTATATGATACCGATGTTGTAGTTGAAACATATTTAAAATGCAGCACTTTTCGGCTACTGTTGCTGAAAAATTGGTTATTGCTGTTGCAAATAGAGATCATCCTTGTTGATGTTCATACAAATGTTGTTTACCCATGTGTGTCGAAGACTGTGACAGCTCCCCCTACAATAATGTTTGTTCGTTTTATGATGTAATCTGTTTAATTTTATGTTTAGAATGAAACTTGGTTGAAGATGGAAATAAATTTTCTTTGATGATTTGGTAAGTGGTTGGTGGTGTGTTAGACCCACCATGAAAAAGTCCAACCATTTCAAGTTTGTGTACAATGTATGGATGTTGAAATGAATAAAATGTTGAGTTTCATAATGAACTATTGCAGTTAGTGTAATGAATTATTGTGTTGCTTGTGTATAATATTTAATTAAATCACCGTTTATGAGCTACATATAAAAACTATTAACTAACCCGTGCGTTCGTACGGGCCTGTCTGTTCGAGGATTTTATATTATGGACGCGTATAGGGGTGGCAAACGGGCATGCCCGCCCCGTTTAGGCCTGCCCCGCAAAAGCCCGTAAAAAAATGGGGCGGGGGCGGGGCGGGCAAAGGTGGAGATGCGGGCTCATTTTCTAGACCCGCCCCATTTAATGACGGGCCCGCGGGCATGCCCGCCATTCTCTTTAAATTTTTTTAATAATAATATATTAATTAAAATAATTTATATTAATAATAATAGTATAATGATGAAAATAAATAAAAAGAAAATAGATGTAGATGTAATGTATATTTAAATTTAATTAATAATAATATCAATAATCTTAATTTAATTATTTTTATTTTATTGAAATTATTTTATGGATAATTGAATTTAATTATTGAAACTATATTAATTAATTATTCAATTATTAATTATGTATGTTAGAATAAGTTTTAGTGAGAAGCCTACAAGAATTTAATTATAATTTTCAAACCAAAGCATTTTTCTAGTGGAGCTGAGGAAATAGTCAGTATGAATTTGCTAAGGTGCTAAACAGGAAGCAATTATTAGAAATGAGAAGTATTGTAGCGTAACAAAATAATTTCCCTTACGGTCACTGTAACGAATAAATAAATAATTAATGAAAGTGAATAGATAATTTATGGTAGCAAATGAGTAGAATAATAATGAAATGAAACTAATAATTTCATAGTACATGTGAATTGTAGCGCACAACATTTATGGTCCATACTGTTCAAGCTATAATAATAATATAAGATATAATAATAATAATAATAATAATAATAATAATAATAATAATAATAATAATAATATAAGATAGAATGGGTTGTTTTTACCCGCGGGCATACCCGCCCCGTTTAGGCCCGCCCCGCAAAAGCCCGCCAAAAAACGGGGCGGGGCGGGGCGGGCAAAGGTGGAGATGCGGGCTCAAAATTCAGGCCCGTCCCGCAAAAAATGACGGGTAAAACGGGCTTTCCCCGCGGGCCGGACCCGTTTTGCCACCCCTACGAGTAATTGTTAATCAAATTGAAGAAAAAAATGGTAAAATTATAAAAATAGGTATGTTAGAAATTAAAAATTTGTATTGCTACGTATATGAAATTGTTGTGGGTTGTAAAAGAAGGAATTAAATTAATTGTTTACATATATAAAAATATTTTAATCAACAATGTATTTTTTCCTGTAAATAAATATTAGTTTTGTTTTGACACTATTTATACAAAAAAAATTGAATGAACAGTAAAGTTATTTTCGTATAAAAAAAATTGAATCAAAAGTAAAGGTGTGCCCGTTTATAACAATAGAATATTTTGCATATCTATAAAATTTGAATCAAAATTGTATTTGTGCCCGTTTGCAACATTGGTATTTTTTTTTGTATATAAAAAAATTTTAAATCAAAAGTAAAGTTGTGCCCGTTTATACCAACAATTTTTTTTCGTATAAAAAGTTGAATCAAATTTTTTTTTTTATAACAACATATTTTATTTTTTAAACTTACCCAGATTATTATTTTGGGTGTCTTTTACATTCTTCCTGGGCTTCACGTTGGAAGGCCGGTGTTAAGTACTCCTTAATTACAGTTAGTTGTTGCTATAGTTCAACAGGCTGGGTTAACAGAAATAACACATTTTTCTAATTGACACTATATTTGGCATGCAACAATCATTTTTCATGCACAAAAAATCTATGTTCCAATTGCTACTGTATCACTAATTTGCACCAAAAACTATTCATAGTCCCCATTAATAATTCATAATTCAAACCTATGTCACAAAGATACCAGATGTACAGAAACAAAACATAAATCTAAAAAGTAACATTAGGTAAAGCAACATGCCACCTATTTCACAAAAGCAAACCAAAATATTAATGCATATTGAACCCTGGTTCAGATACACAAACAAAATGGAACGTTGCACCAGCTTTTCATCAACTGCTACACATTTCTTCTTTCAGGACTCTCAGCGGTTTAGCAGAGATACATACATGGTTCCTGGAGAGAAAGTATCTATGGAAAAACCAAGCTTGTCACCTCTTCGTAATCTCTTCTTTTTAGCGTACTCATACCAGCCAGTCCCTATAAATTTTTCCTTTTTCACTATTTTTCGTTCCGCTTTGCACTGTGAATGTTTCCAGAGTAAGTATTCCCAATATCTTCATCAACAATGACTATTTCTTTTTGGTCCCAAAAAAGACAATTCTTTGTGACCTCCCTTGGAAAATGCTGTACAAATTAAATTTAAAACAACTAAATATCAATTTGTAACATATATTTTATTTAGAAAATATGGTGAGTTAGATTGCCTTACAAGAACATTTTTCTGAGCCTTATAACCAAAAGAAATTTCCTTTTCCCAGTAAAATACTTCCTCTTTCTCATCTTTAGATTCTTTCTCCGAGTCTTCCTCGTCTAAGTCGTCTTCATCAAACTGATATTTGTCGTTGTTCCCTTCGTCTGACTCAAACTATTAAGTGTGACACACCAATTTTGGTCCCAGCCCTCCATTCCACAGTTTATCTTGTACAGTTTTCGATTCCTCCTTTTCTTCATCGCCTATATTTCCTTCCCTTCACAACATTAACAAACAAAATACAAAATATAACACTTAAACATGCAGAACAAACTGATAATAACAAAGTAAATAAAGGCATCACTTATTTCAGATTCATTTTTACTTTTTGCACTTGCAGACAAACATGTCTCTGATACATGCAAAATCACCAAACCGAAATTTTATCATCAAATATAATGCATGCATTTACAAAATATAACCCTAAGTCATAAATAACATATTACCTGTTAAACTTTTTTCAGCAAACTCATTAACTTTAGAACTTTCACCAAAAGAAGGTTTTTTCAAAGTAATGTCTTCGTTCACACCCCTTTTAGCAGCCTTTCGTACTTTCCAAATATCAAGAACACTTGATTTTGCTTTTCCCTTATTTTTATTTCTGGATGCAGCTTCTACTTCTTTAGTGACATCAACAACTTCTAAATACATGTTGTCAAGATGCTGTTGAATATGTTCCTTTGTTGTTACGCTAACGAACGAAGATCTGGAAAATTTTTTTTCATACATTAAAGCATTGATGATCTATAAAACTAAAAACATTTTTTGATTAGTTGAAAGGAAAATGAAGAGCTTACCCGCTTGAACATGAAATGGGTTTCTCAGTTTCCATGGAGTGTTGATTTCGTGTACAGTTCCAACAAATGCCTCTAACCATTCCTTGTTATGGTTTTCTGCACTATGAAGTACCAATTTATACTATATAAGTGGGCCATTTTTCAATCAATCATAGCTTATTTTGTGGCTTTTAACATATCCATCGAAAATATGAATAATATTAGTATTAATTAGTTATGTTGTAATCAAGCCGTTACTGATAAATTGAGTGAGGCCTCAATCACATTTTCATATATCCATTTAAAATATGTATAATATATTATTAATTAGTTATGTTATTATTAATGATTTGGCATTGCACCCCAGCGGTCATAAGTTGGTTTTGAAGCATTTAGCAATCGAAGGGTCTGGGGTTCGAATCCCCCTCGCCCCAGACCTTTTGCTATTTTTATTTTGTGGCTATTTTATGGTTTTAACATATCCATCGAAAATATGAATAATATTTTTAATTAGTTATGTTGTGATCAAGCCGTTACTGATAAATTGAGTGAGGCCTCAATCACATTTTCATATATCCATCTAAAATATGTATAATATATTATTAATTAGTTGTGTTATTATTAATGAATTGACATTGCGCCCTAGCGGTCATGAGGTGGTTTTGGAGCATTTGGCAAGCGAAGGGTCTGTGGTTCGAATCCCCCTTGCCCCAGACCTTTTGCTATTTTTATTTTGGGGCTATTTTGTGGCATTTAACATATCCATCGAAAATATGAATAATATTATTAATTAGTTATGTTGTGATAAAGCCGTTAAAGATAAATTGAGTGAGGCCTCAATCACATTTTCATATATCCATCTAAAATATGTTTAATACATTATTAATTTGTTGTGTTATTATTAATGAATTGACATTACTCTCCAGCGGTCATGAGCTGGTTTTGAAGCATTTGGCAAGGGAAGGGTCTGGGGTTCGAATCCCCCTCGCCCCAACGCCTTTTGCTATTTTTATTTTGTGGCTTTTAACACTAATGGGAATTAAGAAAGGTGAAAATTTAAAAATATTCTGAAATAGAATATATTATAAAATGATAAAATGATAAGATTATATTTTATAATAAAATAAATAGTTAATTATAGAAACAGGTCACTATAAACAGTGATGTGAAGTACATTAAGAAGACAAAAAATATCTAAAATTAAGCGACAAGAATTAGAAAGAAAATTCGCAAACTTAATCACTAAATCTAAAACTCCTCGATGTCAAAAAGTTGTCCCAGGTGTAGTCGTGTTGATCGTCATCATCAGAATCAAAGATATCATAGTCCGGTTCTTCATCATCATCTGAATCAAATTTTTTATCCCTTCTACCCATTGTTCCTGATCTCCTGAATCTTCTCCTCTTTCATCTTTGTCGCACATCAGGGGCCTGATGACGATGTTCAACATGGGGAGGTTGTTCGTGCGGCAGGGGGTGGTGGTAGTCGGTAGGTGGTTGAAACTCCAGAAGTGGTTGGAAGTCAGCAGCTGGTGTTACCCGGACAAGAGGATCGACTTTTTGTTGCGTCTGTTGATTTAATAAAAAAATGGTTGAAAGCGGAAGAAAGAAAAATGGAGAGATGTATGTAGTTATTAAAAAACGAAGTAGGTCATTTAGGATCCGAACCTACTCTGGTTGTTGAACGTCAGATGGATGTTGCAATGTCGTCGATGGTTGTATTTACGCCGCCTTCTGCACCTCAGAAGGCTGTGAAACCTGGACGGCATTGTTGGTCGCCATAGAAATAGTGCTACGTTTCTGATTTGTTGTTTGTGTTGGTGAGAGAAGGAGGCTTGTTTATATAGTTTGGCATGAGACTCTTAAGCTTCTCCCTGCATTTGGTAATGTAAAAGCATTAATTATCTAGAAACTGTAATAGTGGAACATAGGGAGGAAAAATAATAAGTATCGGTGATGGTCAAGATTATTGAAAAGTTGGAAATACGGGGTGTTGAGAATTCTGCAGCTTTACTTGATCCTGAAAGAAAAACAAAAATGTAAATGTGAAATATCAGGAAAACATAGACAAATGCATGTTTCTAAAGAAACCTTAACCAAGTTGGTATCCAAGTATTATCTATAATTGAAATTCATAAGATTCGAAAGCAGTGGCATGATAATAGTTATCTGAAAAATGTATTCAGAAAATGCATTCAGAAAGTGCTTCAAATCAGTGGCATGATATCATTATTAATTAGTTATGTTATAATATATTATTATTAGTTGTGTTGTTATTAATGAATTGGCATTGTGCCCCAGCGGTCATGAGCTGGTTTTGAAGCATTTAGCAAGCGAAGGGTCTGGGGTTCGAATCCCCCTCGCCCCAGAGCTTTTGCTATTTTTATTTTGTGGCTTTTAACATATCCATCGAAAATATGAATAATATTATTAATAAGTTATGTTGTGATCAAGTCGTTACTGATAAGTTGAGTGAGGCCTCAATCACATTTTCACATATCCATTTAAAATATGAATAATATATTATTAATTAGTTGTGTTATTATTAATGAATTGGCATTGTGCCCCAGCGGTCATGAGCTGATTTTGAAGCATTTAGCAAGCTAAGGGTCTGGGGTTCAAATCCCCCTCGCTCCAGACCTGTTGTGCATTTTTTTTTGTGCATTTTCACCATGCCATGCTCATTTTCACCCTTCCATGTTCATACTTACCATGATTCCTATCCTTAACTTTTTGTCCATTTTATGATGTAGTTTCAATCAATAAATGTGTTATTTTTTAATATGACATCATATAATTATGTAATGAAGTTTCCTTTGAATGAAATTATGATATTGTTATGTTATATTATATCAGCTATATGTTCAGCCTTACTGTTATGAAATTTACATCAGTTTAGAAATGTTGTATCAGCAGCCTCATTTTGTTATGAAGTTTGCATCAGTTAAGAAAAGTCATTTTGCAGTTAGTAACAGAGCACAAAAAAACAATTTTATCTGTAATATAGAAGTACCTTAATAAAAAAAAGTAACTTGTATCACAAGTTAGCATTAGTCTTGTTGTTTTAATAATTACAACAAAGTAAAAATGCAGTAACAAAACAAAATAAGCCTTTACAACGCCTTCACCATGTTCACCGTCATTGGTTGATCTTCTTCACGAATGCGGAGTGGTTTTCATACAAACTACTCATGTTGAACTGTAGTCTATCTCCAACTCCAATCTGTTGAATGGCTGCAAATTCCCTCCAACCCCTTGAAAGCTTCACTACGTATGGATATCTTTCATACTCCAAATCACAAAATCTTGATTCTGAATTTTCCCCAACCAGATTTAGTCCATGCATGACTGTATTCCCCAAGTATTCTCACATGTCATCAGGTAATGTCTGTAATATAATTGTACCAAAATCAAAATTAATATAAGCTCGAAAAAAAAACATAAATAACAAAAACAGAACTACTAAGTGAATTGAAAAACCAACCAAATATGGAATGACTTGGGGATCCTCTGTCACAGTGTGTTTGAAGGCCATTGCTTTTCGCAGATTTCGACTCTTTGTATGCCAAGTAGGGAATGAGGCAGGAGTAATTGGTTTCATTATGGGTGTGATGTGGAATTGGTTTCTTCCCAGGTATCTGAAGAAAAGATGATGATGACCTTCAAATTGATAATGCTCTCTTAAAGTCATCCAACCATTTGTGATCCTAGGGAATTCATCATCATCGTTGAATTCAACCCTAAGTTGAAGACCTGTGGCATCATATAGACCCCAAAATTTTCCCAACTCCCCTCTGAATTCTTCATAGAATTCAAGTTCAATCTCGCCCTCGACCTAACAATGCACATGTCGTTAAATAAACACAAACACATCTAAAAAACAAACCCTAAAAGAACTAACCACATTAACAAACAAACAATGCTATAATTTGCTAAATGAAAATATAAATAATGAATAAAAACCAGTTCCATTACCTCTCCTTTGACATGTACCGTCAAGAAATGGCTATTTCCGGGTTTTTGAAGAATATCACATATAGTCACCATTATTTTTGTTAGGAGATAGTGTGAAAAACGGAGATAGTAGTGAAAAGTGGTTGTTGTCAATGGAGGTTTCAGATTTTGAGTTGTGCACAGAGACAGATGCAGAAGAAAGTATGATGAATGTTCCTGATTTTGTTAGGTCGGCATACATTGAATAGAGTGAGGCGTGTGGAGAGACAAAAAAGGAAGGAGTGATGTGATGACGTTACAATTCCCAAAACGGGTTACTACTACAATATTTCAAAGCTACAAAGCTACAGTTCTAGCCACTTTTAACCAAATAAACCAAATGCCAAACATTACTTCCAGCAGTATTATTACATTAGTAATAATGTAGTGTATAAATTTAAATGCTTTTCTAAAATTAAATAAAAAATCTTGGGTTACATTTAGTTAAAATTTATTTCATTATAAAAGCAAAATAAATAAAAAATTATTTCATTAATTCTATTTTGGAAATAAAAATTGAGCCCTAATAAAATTTATTTCGTTAACTATACTTGTTCTGGACGGGACCAATGGCCAGGCACGACCCAATACACTTCCGCTCCAATAACGGCCCAATTGTCTAAGTCCAATCCACAGAGGGGAAAAAGTTACCTTTCTGCCCCTCTAACCGGGCAAGGACTGCACCGTCCTCCCCGGAAACACTGCCCATTCTGCACGGTCTCGTCATTCCCCAAACAGCTAAGGACATGTGCCCGGGACTGTGTTGATGCCCGACGTAACAGCTAGTTTTGGGTACCCTGCCGGACGTAACGGTTAGTTTGGGCAGTTACCTATTCTTCGGGAAAACGGTTATTTCGCCCTGAAAATAGGACCATTTGCCACGCGCTGGGGGGCACTATATAAACCCTCTCATTTGAGAGGGTCAGGTATCAAATATTCACCATACGAACTAATACTCTGTACTTTCCCCTTTTCTCTGACCCTTTCTTACTTGAGCGTCGGAGTGCCTTGCAGGTACACCCCCTCCTCCTCTCCATACGCCCAACATCTCCGACGTACTTGGTGGCCCACTTCAACAGGATTTGATCCATCCTTCACGATCAGTGGCGCCGTCTGTGGGAATCATTGTTCTCCCTATCTTTCTTTCCCCAGAAACCGAAGATTAAAGCTAATTTCCAAGATCATCATCATGGCAACGCAAGATCACGCCAAAGGTGTTCTCCAATCCGCTGTCCTCCCCATCAACAAGACTGACGTTGATGGTCCATCATCTCTCCTCGGAGATGCCCATTTTCTGAGAGACGGCACAATAGCCTCTCCTTCCCCTACTCCTACTGATCGCAACAACGACCAGCCCTCGCTGGACATCCTGCCCGTTCCCTTTCCACCCAACCCCGACCCGGCCATGGTGGCCCTTCTGGAGGCGCTCAATAAGACCAACCTCCTGATCCTTCAGCAGAACGAAAGGATTGGGGCTTTGGAGGAATCCTCCCATCCAAGATCCCCTCCTCCGAGGAAGAACCATCGACGGTCCAAGAGCCTGCAACCTCGGCGGGAAATCAACCGAAGGCTGCACCAAGAACCAGAATCCCGTGCTGTCCGTAAACGTGACCAGATATCTCCATGGAACCAGTACTCTCCCGGTCACAAGAGGACCCGAAGAGACAAACAGTCACCCCTGGTCAAGGTGAGGGGCCGAGCGAATCATGAGGTCCCCATCGTTGACCAGCTCCAGCAGCGATGATGAGCCTCACGGCCCAATGTCCTAGGAAATGTTGGCAACACGTCTTCCCAAGGGCCTGGAGAAGCCCCCAGCACTGGGCACGTACGACGGGACTACTGACCCCGATGAGCACATCGAGAACATTGATGCGCTATTGGACTACCGTGGCGTCCGGGGCGCCATCAAGTGCCGATTATTTTCGACCACGCTCTGGAAGGGAGCAATGACGTGGTACAAGCAGCTGCCCGAATAATCTATTATGTCATGGAAACAACTGGGCAGGATGATTTCTCGGCATTTCACTGCGTCGAGACGACACCCAAAGACTGAAGCCTCCCTTGGGGCTATAATCCAAGGAAGGGACGAACCTCTCTAGGCATACATCGAGAGGTTCAACAAAGAAGCAGTACAGGTCCCTACAACAGACAAGATGAAAAATATTCTACTCGAGCAAGGACTCCGCCCGGGCTCAGAGTTCTCCAAAGCCGTCAGCCTTGCACCTCCGAGGAACCTGGATGCCCTCCTCCTCAAAGCCCATCCGCTCATTTAGTACGAGGAGAAGGAAACGACCAACTCCGTCCGAGCCTCCCGCCATCAGGAGAACGCTCGGGCCTCCATAGGCGAAGAAGCCTCGACATCCCGTCGAGGAGAAAGGAAGCGCGAAGACCGTCCTCGGGACTCTTGGGACAGCAAGGGACCCTCCAGACGATTCCACGATTACACCCTCCTGACCGTCTCCAGGGAGAAGATACTGTCCGAATGCGCGAATTCGGAAATCAAGCAAGCAGGGGTCCGCTTCCCCAAACAAATATCGGCCAAACCCAACGCCTTAAATCGAAGTACTGCCGTTTCCTAAGAGTCACGGCCACACTACCGAAGATTTCATCCATTTGAAGGATTCTATCAAGATACTGATCAGGGACGGCCACCTGAAATAGTTCACGAAGAAGAAAGACGCTCCTCGAAAAGACGCCCAGAAGTCCAAGAAAATTGAGGAAGAAGCGCCTTCCTCGGAAGAAGCCAACATCCAGGTCACTATGTACGTATCACGACCAGAGGACTTCTACGTCCCGTACAAGCTCAGCGCCCCCGCCTATTTCGCGGCCCACAACCCGTGGGAAACGTTCCCCTCCGCTATGGTTATCTCTGGCGGAGGCTTCAACAAAATCATGGTGGGCTCCGTGAAAAGAAAATTCGAACACCTAATCAGCACGAGCTTCAATAAGGTGACCACGCTCGATCAAGCCCGGAAGGGCTCTGTCCCCATCTCCTTCTATTGGGAGGAGTTCCTCGGAGGATCTCTAAACTCGAGCATACCTTTGCTCGTCAGAGCCTGAATGGAGAACTTCGACGTTCGCAGAATCCTCGTCGACTAAGGAAGCTCGGTTGACATTATGTACTCCCAGCTATTTTCGACACTTCAGCTGGACGAATCACACCTCACCCCCTATGTGGGGTCTGATTTGTAAGGATTCAATGGATCAGTGACCAAGCCATGGGGATACATCGAACTGATCGTAACCTTCAGATGATCTTTATGAGTCCTCTATTCCTTAGGTAGATCATTGGTGTTTGACCCTTGTTGAATTGGTTCTTCTTGATGTTCCACTTGATTTTCAATTAAAGTATCTTCTTTAGGAACTTCTACAATTTCATCATCATCATCACATAAAACAATATCCTTCTTGGAGGGGTTAGATTCATCAAACTTAACATGCATAGATTCTTCAATTGTTAAAGTTCTTTTATTATAAATTTTATAAGCCTTACTAGAAATAGAATAGCCAAGAAATATACCTTCATCCGATTTTTCATCGAACTTACCAAGATTGTCTTTGTCATTGTTTAAGACAAAGCACTTGCATCCAAAGATGTGAAAATAAGCAATGTTTGGTTTCCTCCCTTTGAAAAGTTCATAGGGGGTCTTCTTTAGAATAGGTCTAATGTTAACACGATTACTTACAAAACATGTCGTGCTTACCGCGTCCGCCCAAAAATATTTTGGAAGATTTGAGTCGCTAAGCATTGTTCTTGCAAGTTCCACCAATGACCTTTTCTTTCTCTCCACCACTCCATTTTGTTGAGGAGTCCTTGGTGCCGAGAAGTTGTGAGATATTCCATGTTCTTCACAAAATTCTTCAAAGGAAGCATTTTGGAATTCTCCACCATGGTCGCTTCTTATGGAGGCAATTGAAAATGATTTCTCATTGTGAATTTGCTTCGCATACTTCTTGAACGCCTTGAATGCATCACTTTTCTACACTAAAAAGAATGTCCAAGTATATCTAGAGAAATCATCAACAATAACTAAAGCATATACATTACCTCCGAAGCTTCTTGTTCTTGATGGACCAAATAAGTCCATATGCCACAATTGTAGTGGCCTTGAAGTGGACACCATATCCTTAGATTTGAAAGTTGACTTGGTTTGTTTCCCTTTTTGACAAGCATCACACAACTTATCTTTGACATATTTTATCTTTGGTAAGCCATTAACTAAATCATGTTTGATTAATTTATTCAAATGCTCCATATGAATGTGAGCAATCCTTTTGTGCCATAGCCATGAATCATTATTGTTTGCCATAAGACATTTAACCTTCAAAGAAACGTCATCAAGGGAAATCATAAAAATATTGTTAATTCTTTTACCTTTAAGCATTACCTCATTAGTGACTTTGTCTTCTATCAAACATTCATCTTTGGTGAAATTGATTTTGAATCCTTTGTCACAAAGATGGCTTATGCTAAGAAGGTTATGCTTTAAGCCTTCAACATAAAGCACATCTTCAATAGTTGTGAAAGGTGGTGCACCAACGTTGCCAACGCCAAGAACTTTTCCATTATTATTATCTCCATAAGTAACATAACCCTTGACCTTAAGCCCTAGATTTGAAAATTTTTTTATATCTCCGGTCATATGCTTTGAACAACCACTATCAAGATACCATAGATTTGAAGTGGTCTTCAAGCAAACCTACAAAACAAATTAAGTTTTGTTAGGTACCCAAATAGCCTTGGGTCCTTCATAATTAGTACCTTTCTTTACCCACACATAATTCCCACTTGCAACACTAAAGTTTCTTACATAGCAAGCATTAGGTATATTGCCAATAATACCACAATAAAAACAAGTAGGAACAAAATTGATTTTATATCTTGGAATATATGATTTCTTTTTAGTAAATCTTTTCTTTTTAGGATAAGGGTGCACATTCCTAGGTTTGTTTACTTTCTCTTTAGAAGTTTGGTCACTAGCCTTAACAAAGATTGTTTTACTAGAACTTAGTTTAGAAAATTTTGAGTAACCAAGTCCACTTTTATCATTTGAATATCTTTGTTGGCTAAGGACCGCTTCTAATCCAATTTGTCCTTTCTCATATCTTTCTAGGACTCTTTTTAATTGAACAATTTGGAAGGAAAGTGATTCACAATTTTTACATACCAACTCTTGTTTTTCTTCACTAGTTTTCTTTTGTTTTCCATCTTTTGTCTCTTTTTCCATAACATTGACTTTTTCTTCTAAAGATGTTATTTGTTTCTTTTGTGAAGAAATTGTTTTACACAAGACCTTACATTCATTTAAGAGTTCATTTATAGCTTCTTGTGCATCATTATCATAAAGAGAAAATTTAGTACTAACCTCATCATTTTCATCATCGGAGTTGTGTGTAGCCATAAGTGCCAAATTTGCGCTTTCTTTACTCTCCGAGTCGGATGATGAACTAATGTCATTGTCTTCCCATGCAATATATGCTTTTTTTTATTCCTTCTTGCCTTTGAAACTTCCTTTCTTTGCGAGTTTTGGACATTCAGGCTTTATGCGACCTTGCTTTCCACATTCATAACATGTAATATCTTGAGATGAAGTGTTAGCCTCCTTTTTCTTAAAGTGTTTCTTTCTTTTAGCATAAAAAGACTTGTCTTTATTACCAAAAAATTTACCGAGTCTTTTTACTAGTAGCATGAAATTTTCGTCTTCTTCCGATGAATCATCATTTTGCTTACCTTTTAAATCTACTTTCAATGCAATACTTTTGGATTTCTTTTCTTGATGTTCATGTTTTTCAAGTCGTCCAAGTTCTAATTCATGTTCTTGGAGTTTTCCAAATAGTGAAGCGGAAGTCATTGTAGAAAGACTTTTCTTTTCCGATATTGCCGTAACTTTTGGTTACCATTCTCTAGGCAAGGAACTAAGAACTTTGGGATTTAATTCATCATTAGAGAATGTCTTACCAAGTTCCATTAAGTGATTAGTCAAATGAACAAATCTTTTCTGTAATGACACGATTGATTCTCTGGGCTGCATTCGGAACACCTCATATTCTTGACTTAATGTATTTAATCTAGATCTTTTAACTTCAGTCGTTCCTTCATGTGTTTCTACCAAAGTATCCCATATTTCTTTAGCGGATTTACATTGTGAAACTCAAAAAAATTCATCCATACTTAAAGCGCTTTGTAAAATATTAATGGCTTTCTTTTCATCGAGCAATTTATTTCTATCATCTTCATTATAAGCATTTTTAACCTTTGGAGTTGTTACATCGTTTAAAACACTCATTGGTCGACGTGGACCATTTTCAACAGTTTCCCATATACCATCTCCTTGTGCTTCTAAGTGTGCTCTCATTCGAATTTTCCAAAAGTCGAAATACTCTCCTAAAAACAAAGGGGGCTTGTTACTACTACCGCCATCTTTGAAAACCAGATTTGCGCTTGTGGAAGCCATACTGGATCTTGAAGGAACAGGTTACCTATAACCTGCTCTGATGCCAATTGTAAGTAGGATTATACCTAAGAGGAGGGGGGTGAATTAGGTTCCTTAAAATATTTTCCGGTTTATTTTGATGAACTTGAGTTTTACTTTCCTAAAGTTTCTAAGTTATGAAATACGGTAAAAGCAGAAAGTAAAGAACACCGAGAAGTATACTGGTTCCCCTCACAGGTCGAGAGTAGTCCAGTCCCCTTTCAACATGAAAGAGATTTCACTAAAATGTTAGATCTTAGAAAAGACTACCTAGTCTTTCTATACTAGACCCTAACACACCACCAAGAACAATTCTCTTGGATTTTCAAGTTTAAAGTCCAACTGTAACACCCTTTTCTACCCCCAATAATGTTGCAGCAAAAACAACTCAAATATCAGAGTAAGGCATAAAAATTCCCTCAAAGGGTGTACATTTCTCATTAAATCAAAATAACACAATTACCCTATAAACAAAGGGTGTTCCTCAAACTAAATAAAAAATCCATCACATGGCAGCGGAACTCAAAATTTTCAAATAAAAGGTTTTCAACAAACATCATAATGATCAAAACAAAACCATATCATCAAATGACAACAAAATAAGGAAACCACATAGTTCGACTCAAAGGACCCCAACCCGATGTTACACTATCAGAGCAAGACCCTCTAAATCGACCAAAAGCAAATAAACTTCAAGTCCTCGAAAGCATCCACGGCTAAACCTGATCACCTGCACGTTACCCACGTGGAGGCAACATTCAAACAGGCAGGGTGAGTAATCACAATTCATAATAATCATTATAAAACAAGATATACATAAAATGGAATTATCTTCATAAACGACATCACCAAGGTCATCATCAAGGAAAATATCAGGAAGCACCATATCACAAATTCATCAATGCCACATTAAATGCAATGCATAACAAGACTCATGCATGTGGTACCAATCGTCATAATAGATGGACACTAGGCCATCAACCCTCCAAAAATCCCCGTCAATAGGATCGATCCCGCATTTGGAATCAGAGCACGTCATGATTACCTCATATCCGCACAATGGGAATGAAGCGTCGTCACAGAGTATGCATATGAATGTATGATACACAACATCACTAATCATCATCATCAAAGTAAACATCATTATGTGCATCAACATTCATAAATTATCATATACGTCATGTCATCACATATTTGTCAAATAATCACCAAAACATCATCAGATAATCATCAGTAACATCATGGAAAATCATTATAAAAATCACGGCAACAAAATCGCGAAACAGCAGCGGCCAGCTGTCATACCCAAAATTTTGACCACTAAGATTCCCATCATTGTGAAAATCATGATCACAATATGGGTGTGTCATTATGCTTCATCAGTCTTCCCGAAGATGGGTGAACATCCACTACAATCAAACTTAGGGTTTCAAGCCCTCTCAGAGTTCTTAGACAAAGGATCAATCAAGGAATGACATGATCTTCAACTTTTCTAAACCTCTCAAACATCCAAAATGGATCAAGAGGACTCCCACTTCAAGGATTAAGCACAAGGCTGCTCCCTTCTAGGTGGATCAAGCCTCAAGATCGCCAGTGTCACCAAATTAGGGTTTTCGTCGACCAGGGCCTCCAGTTGGAAATTTTCCTTTGGGCATGATCCAATGCTTCAAAACATAACCTATGATGCTTCAAGGGACATCATAAACCCAATCATCAAGTCAATTTGACCTCAGGGGATGCATACATCAAAAATCAGGAATTAGGGTTTCTTGACCTAATTCACCCCTAAGTTGACTTTTGGGACAAATCATGAGCCAAGACCTCAAGAGAGGATTTGAGGGTATCTAATACACCACATTGATCCATTTTCAATAATGGATTAATCCAAGAAGCTTGAGCAACAAGTCTCAATTTCATCAGTACCACAGTTAGGGTTTTGAGGAAAAAGTCAACTGTAGCTTTGACTTTTGACCAGGACATGCTCCCAAGCCCTAAGACATGATTCAATATACCCTATAACACCCTTGAAACATGTCCATCAAGTTTGATTTAGGTCAAGGACATGATTTCCTAAAGGATTGCACAGTTTGGAATTCATCGGATAAAAAGTCGACTGTGCACAAAAGTCAACTTTGACTTTTTGAGATTTTTCACAATTATGGATTTTTAACCCTAAAATGATGTTAATGTATGATTTGAATCATCATTCATCAAGAAAAATCAAAGAAAGTGGGATAACTTGTAAAAGGGGTAACCATAAAAACTTAGAAAATTTTCTAAGTTATGAACAAAGTGGCAAGGGTACCAACTTTGAAGGATCATAACTCCTAAACCACAAAGCCATTTTCCCCATCCAAAGCTTGATTTGTAGATCTCATGGCCCTCTACAAAAACTTCAACTAGACCTCATTCCAATTCTTCATGGATTTTGAGTTATGGATTGATCAAAATCACAAAAAGTGAAAATGTCACTTTTTTCCAACACATAGTGAAATTTTCACTAAGTCAGAATCTGCCTTCACTTTTTTCCAAATGTAGGGACAATTTTCACTTGGATCCAAAAGGTATCAAAACCAAATATGATCAAACAGTTGTTGTATCATATAAGGGCTTTCCAAAATGGCCAAGAACATCACCAAATTCAATTTGAGCTAAGAGTTATGGTAGTGGCAAAATGTCTTGCTGAAAATTGCCAAGGCAAGGCAGAATTTTGCATTTTTGGTCGATTTTCCAAAATCAGCCAATTTCAAGCCTTGTCATCATCTTGGACACATCTGAGGATCAAATCACAAGGGGACAATCACTGAGCTAAGCCTCCAAAGTCCTTGGAACAAGAAGTAGCATGCCAAACCTAGCATTACCTAAAAGAGGGACAAGACTCCAATTTTGGATTGGATAATTTAATAGATGCATAGAGTTTGCATGGACTGACACATTTGCAACTGAATTCAGTCAAGATTCCTCCAACAAGTAGGGAACCAAAGCTTTGTGCTCTAACCTCTAGTTAATGGCTAGAGGAGACTTGGATTTTCATTTGCAAACATTGGCCAAACCTCTGCTGCAGTTGCCATTCACTATTGATCCCAAAACAAAACTGCTCTACTATAAATATAGCTCATTTGTGCTCAGTTTGAGTACACCAAAGCCATCAAACAGATGATTTCCTCAGAATCCCTTTCTCTAGGCAAAAATACCTTCTTTAGCATGGTAACTCTGAGATTTTGAGTTTGAGAGCTTTTTCAATCAAACCAATCACACACACACCTCATAAACACCATATGTAGGTGATCTAAACTCTCACAAGTGACCTGTAATCACAAAATCACAAAGTCACCTCTCAAAACCTCAAAATAGGCTTTTTGTGCATTTTTCAAGCCATGTCTTGATTCAGTCACTTTCCAAACCAGATAAAACCTCAAACACACTCCAAATATCATCCTTGAACTATCCCAAATGGTGCCACACATCTGGAACACCATTTGAGAGAGTTGCTATTTTGGTCACTTTTAACCCCTTTTGCAAGAAAGGGCCAGTTTGTGTTTTTGCAGGTACTAGCTAATTTAAATCATCCTAAAAGTTTCTAAGGGATCATTTGAGTGTGGCTAAAGTATCAAATCATTTCTGGAACAAGAGGCTTGACAGATTACACAAAAACTCCAAAAAGCTCAAAAAGAGGTAAGCCTCATGACTTGAACTTTCCAAAATATGCAATGCTTTGAAGTCCACTGATCATGCACACTTCATACATGTTATATATGCTGTGTTTGAACCAATTGATCATGTAATTCATGCCTGTATCAAAGTGTAGCATAGAACATGCAATTATAGGCATTTTTCAAAACCACTATCGGGTTTTGAGGAGGGAGTGTGATCTGAAAAAACTACCACCACCATTGGATTCCTTGTGAAATTCTGGCCCAGATACATATAAATTTTGTCTCAAACCATTAAGAATTGAGAAAGTTATGACCTTCACGTTTCTGAGCCAAAACTTACCTTGCCTTGCCTTTGGACAGGCCTAAAACCAAGGCAGGACTTGTATATTTGTGTTTTCACTCAAAACAATGGATGTATCACCACCCCAGTGGTAAGGCGCGCGCCTTGTGACCTTGAGGTCGTGGGTTCAAACCTCACCCATGCCATTTTGTGTTTTTTCACATTTTGCCATTTTTTCCAATATTTTATGTTTTATTAATTAATTAGAAAATTAATAACTCACTCAATTTTAATTATTTTTGATTGGTTCTTTTTGCAAAAAATCACAAAAATGTTGAAATATTTTATTCCACAAAAAAATTAAGTTTATATTATTTATTTAATATAATTAGTATTGTTGTGAATAAATTCATTTTTATTTGTTTTTAAACATTTTAAAATGAACATTTATTTTGAAAAATCAAGACCAAATGAGTTTTAATATCTCTTGTGATTAAAACTTCATTTTTCAAACCTTATACAAAAATCACAAGTGGTTTATTCAAATTCATTTGGTATTTTTCATTGATTTTCTTGTAATATTTAATGTTAAAGGAAAACAAATTAGGGTTTCTTTGATTTTCACTCTCACAAATCATTTTCAAACTTTTGGGCCTCTAATAGAGTGTAAGACCCAATCCCCTTTTAACCAAAACAATTTTGGGCCTCAGATATTGTATAAGTCCCTCTGCGTTAAAAGAAAAGTTCGGCGCAATCGTCGCCCGTTTAAAATAAACCATCTGGGCCTCTCCTCGAGCTATAAGACCCATTCAAAACTTTTGGGCCTCTATTAGAGTGTAAGACCCAACCCACTTTGAAAACCAAACCATTGTGGGCCTCAGTCATTGTATAAGACCCACTACGTTTTAAAAATCTCGCCATTTCAAACGAAAAATCATCTGGGCCTACCCTCGTGTTATAAGCCTCACTCTTTTTCTTTAAACCTTTTGGGCCTCTTGAGAGAGTGTAAGACCCATCCCTTTGTACATAAAATCTTTCTTGGGCCTCAGTCACTTGTATAAGTCCCTCTGTACAAAACGATAGTGCGATCACCGATAACAACCTGGGCCTCTCCTTAAGTTGTAAGCCCCAACCTCTTTTCAAAATACTTTCTCCTTTGATTTTGAATATACTGTTGTTTTCAATCTTTCTTTGTTGAACAACTAACCAAACAACATGGAAGCTCTATAACCGAGTAAGTGGTTATATGCTTTCTTTATCCGCTTTCATATACATATAACTGTATTGTGGGGCTGTTTCACTGTAAGTCTTCTTTCATAAACTCCTATCAACTGTGTAATAATAGTATAGATATTTAGAGTTTCCCCGAAAATTACGTCTAGCACTAAGCCCTGTTGATTACTCTTAAAATAGACAAAACTAGATCCCCATAGGATTACCAGAAACAGTCTTCCCTCCTCTTGGGGTTAAACAATATGGAGACGTGAAAGGCAGCATTCTCGGTGAACCCTTTCACAGACTGTCACCTTTAGAAATTGTCAAAGAAACTCTATTCCCTAGAGATGATCTTTTCTCCGTGAATGGCATCTCTTGAGTTTCTTCCAAATTCTCGAACTTTCCTGGCTTGATCTATTCTCTGTGAATAGCCTGTCTTGAATTTCTCGGGGTTTGGGGTCCCATAGGCTTCTTAAAAGCATCCTCGCCTCCTCTTGGGCGTTGTACAAGGACCCGTCGGCTTCTTAGAAGTATTCACAGCCTCCTCTTAGGCTTTATATAAATGATTTCTTCCTCCGGGAATGATAGCCTCCTCTTGGGCTGCGTACAAATTGTCCCTCAGTTTCTTAAAAATTTCCAGCCTCCTCTTGGGCTTCGTACAAATTGTCCCGACGACCTCCTAGAGGTATAGGAACATAAATTAGTCATCTTAATAGAACAGTCTTTCAAAAAGTCTAGATCTTGCTACTGCTGTTTCTTAAACGTAGTACAAAAGATGAAACTCTAGACTTGGACAGTCTAATTCCCTTGAATCTCAAAGACATTCTCAAGGTCCTTTCAAAATTAGGAGAGGAAACCCGTTGATTCGGACCGTCTCAATACCCTTTGGATTTCCCATTTCCTTAAAAAACAGGAAATAACCCTGATCCTTGAATCAAATCCCTGAGTGCAAATAGTACTCATATAAGAACTGATTCTCTCTTTAAATCAGCATAATGGACCTGTCACTCAACTGAAACAGTAACCCTAGCCACCTCTTGGGCTTTATGCAATAATTCTCCCCAGCAGAGTAAACCTTTAGCCTCTATCTCGGGCTTCGTACGAGATACAAATCACTCTCTTGTTGAGTATAAAAGACCCTCTTGTTGAGTCAAACCTTTAGCCTCCATCTCGGGCTTTGTACAAGATACACAACACTCTCTTTTTTAGTATAAAAGACTCTCTTGTTGAGTCCAACCTTTAGCCTCCGTCTTGGGCTTCGTACAAGTTACATATAAAAGATTTTCCTGTAGAGTCAACCCTTTTAGCCTCTCTCTCGGGCTTTGTACAAGACACACAAAAATCACCCTCTTGTTGGGTCGATAGCCTCCTCTTAGCCTTTGTATAAGGAAACCCAGGTTCAAACAATCAACCTTTTAGCATCAAAGTTGTGCCTCATTCACAGTATACAAACATCAACAACTCCTTTCCCTTCATCTAATCGCTGTAAGCGGCAAGCCTCTGGATTATTTACATCTATGCCACTGTCCCTCTTTTAGCATGAGAAATTCCTAAGGAAAGATGACATTGCTCTACACTGAGTTAAAGTCTTCTCCTTCAGGTTAAAAACCCTTATAAAGGAAATTATGGAATTGCTGGATTCACATATCCCAGTTAAAGTAATCCTCCTTTATAACCAGCCACCCAACAATTGTGACAAACAGACCCCTTTAGAGATGACATTCTCTCTAAAGTCGCCCCCTTTTAGCTTCACATCTTGGGCTTTGAACAAGATACAAATAAACCCTTCAGCTTCACATCTTGGGCTTTGAACAAGTTACAAACCACCTTTAGCTTCACGTCTTGGGCTTTGAAAAAGACAACAAAACACCATTTCCTCCCATAGATTAGGAGGAACTACGATCGCTCTGATTTCACTGTTTCGGTAAACGGGAATACGTAGGCATAAGATTGAAAGAAAAATCTTAGTGAGCACACTAATCCAAAACCCAAATCCCGTACCCTCGCATATCGATCAAAAAGCCTCAGTCTTAAACTCCCACCAATCGCCCAGGCACTATTTTAACAAAATAACCTAAGAGAGACCCACAATCTTTGTAGCATCTGTAAACCAATAGTCATCTGTTCAAACTTAGTTTACAAGCAGGGTTAATTAGAGACATCTATTTCCCTTCCTTCATCAGCTTCAATAGGATAAAAAATGAATCGAGTTGTAGTACCCCAAAGCGATAGTGCTTCGCAACCACGTCCAAAAATTTGCGCTACAGAAAAAATGGCGACTTCACTGGGGAAGTGTCATTAGGATCTATCTCACCTTAGTCTTCATTCGTCACCATTTTCCACAGATAAAATGGCAACTTCAATGGGGAAGTGTCATTAGGATCTATATCACCTTAGTCATCATTCGTCACCATTTTCCACAGAAAAATGGCGACTTCACTAGGGACAACGAGATCTTGTTCTCTTCCCATCTCTTAGGTAGAAACCTTAACAAAGTGCCACAGAAAAGTGGCGCCCACCGTGGGACCATTTTCTTTTCTTTCTTTCTTTCCTCGGGGATTTCACTGGGATAGGGCTCTTTTTTGACTTCACAAGGATCTTAGGTCAAAACCTTTAAAGTTGGGAAGGAACCACAGAGTGGCGCCTCCGCCGGGGAGCCATTTTCTGTCAGGAACATAGGATTCATAGCTCTTAAATGTCTAGGACATTAGGACAAATATATATACTACTTTTCCTAATTGATATATGTGTTTATTTTTCTGCTAATGGGAATGCGTGTGATGCCGCATGTGGAAAGATTGAGTATACACCTAGGAAAAACCCCTTTAGTGGTGCGGAAGCTATCGAAAATAGTTGTCACGCGATACCACCCTCTTCTGAGGAATCTTCGGAAAAAACATCACCTAGCACGGTTCCCGGCCCGCTGGTGTTTTTCTCGACAAGAGTTGATGATGTTGAGAGACAGGTACAAAAATCACTAGTATAAACCTTTGGGACGGGTAGAGCCTTGACTCCATGACACCGACCCTTTGACCCCATGTCTTTTCTATGTTTTTGTGTGCTGCATTCATGCATTCATTTAAAAAACATTACATCAAAGAAAATCTTCTTTTCTAGTCTCTCATTTTTTCAAATTAAACTAAGACAATGGTTGCAAATGTTAGAGAAAAGGATTTCGCTCATGGATTTCGGTAGGAGGATAACTCATCAGTACACTTTCAAGGTTCCAAAGTTAGAGGATTTAAGAGGGTTGGCGAGAATGGTCACTAACCCTGAAGCTTTCAGAGCCAAGTACGGAGGTCTACTACCTCTGTTAAAGGTCCAAGTAATTGAAAGAATCATGGATGCACTCGTTCAGTTTTACGATCCGGTCTATCACCGTTTCACATTCTCGAATTATCAGCTCGCACCAATGCTGGAAGAATATTCTCATCTGATTGATTTACACATCACTGATCGAGCTCCTTTTTCTGGATTGGAAGAAATTCCAAAGGATCAAACCATTGCAAGAGCAATTTATTTGGATGAGTCAGAGGTCAGGACTCACATGACCACCAAGGGTGGGCTCCCAGGTTTTCCAGCCTAGTTCTTGACAAAGAAGGCCCTGTACTTCGCTAGTATAGGGAACATGACTGCTTTTGAAAGCATCTTTGTCTTACTCACTTACGGGTTATTTCTGTTTCCCAACATCAATAACTTCGTCGATATCAACTCCATTAAGGTTTTTCTCATTGGAAACCCTGTGCCAACTTTGCTCGCGGACGCATATCATTCTGTACACTTAGGGAATTTATACAATGGAGGGGAGATCACATGTTGTGTACCTCTGCTATACAAATGGTTTATCTCCCATTTGCTTAAGTCTGCTGCTTTTTGGGATCAAAAGAATACTTTACGTTGGTCGCAGAGAATCATGTCTCTTACCAACTCTGGCATAGATTGGTGCAATAGGATTTTATGAGGGAATTAGGATCATTGACCGTTGTGGAAACTTCCCCAACGTACCCCTCATAGGAACTAAGGGAGGAATCAATTACCATCCAGTATTGGTTCGTCGTCAATTTGGATACCCAATGAGGCATGTCCCACGGAATGCCCATCTGGAAGGTCTTTTCTTCAAAGAAGGGGAAAATGACAGAGCACTAAAGATGGAAATAGTGCACGCTTGGAAACATGTTCATAAGAAAGGACGGGACTCTCTAGGAAAACCGGATTGTGTCTCGGTGGAGCCTTACCTCCACTGGGTACAAACTAGAGCTCTCAAGCTAAAGATGCCTTATCCTCGTCACGGAGTTCTTCCACCAAGGGAGTCTGTCATGTACTTCATGACTGAAACGGAAAAACTCCAGGTTACTCTCAACAAAATTCAGCGGGAGAGGAGGTCTTGGAAGAACAAGTACCGCACCTTCAATGTGGAGTGTATCAAAATACAGCAACTACTGAAGGATAAGGATGCCCTGATTGAAATTTTGGAGCAGCATGCTGTGGATAATCAGGATGACCGAAGGAATTTGCTCGCTCCTTTCACCTGGCAAAGGAATGACAACCCGGCAACGGTCCAAGAAAAGGAAAGTACCAGAATCAGCACTCGGTTTCTCCTCAGAGAGGACTCGGGACCCTTTAGCTTAGGTTTCTGTTTCCGCACCTTGTAATCTACTGTATTTCTATTTTCGTAATCCTTTGAATTCAATAAAACGGGGTTTCCCCACTGTTTGATATTTACAATCTAATTGTCGAAGTTTATTTTGATTAAACCAAAAAACAATTAATATAATCATTGCATTCATCATTCTCACGTCAAGTATTCTTCTTACCTATGAATCTCACGTTTGTTCTAGAGTCAAACTGTCTCATTCGTACAATACTCGGGCCAATCGTCAGAAAAAGATGGATGATCTTGAGGAAGAGAACAGAGAATTGAAAGAAGAGATCGACGCTCTGAGAGAGGATATGAGAAAGCTTCGTAACGACATGCAAGCCATGGCAGAAGCTCAGCTACAAAGAATTGTGATCTCAGAGTTCACCTCAACGCCCATAGTGGAGAAGTATGATCCTAGGTACAAAATGCCGAAAGATCGTCCCTGGGGCATACCTGTTAACTATATCCCGGAAGGATATGTTCCGCCGATCACTGGAGATTCGGAAACTTCAGCAGAAGCCGCTGGGCCTGAAGGTTACAAACGTTGGGAAAACAAAGATTCCAGAGGCATATTGAGGACTCCTGAAGGTTACAAACTTCGGGAGACGCCAAGATTCACGGGCGTAGTCACGGTACCACCCCCTGTGGTGCACACTGTCCCGGAAGGACAGATTCCACAAATACCTTCTGGTAGAAAGGAAACTATGTTCGACAGGATGGACAAGTTCCAAGAACAGTTCCTGGAGATGCAAAAGGAACAACAAGCCATCAGCGGTCAAGATTTATTTGGAAAGGACGCCGCAGACCTTTGTCTGGTCCCCAATGTGAAAGTTCCGCACAAGTTCCAAGTGCCAGACTTTGAAAAATACAAGGGTAACTCTTGCCCTCAGAGTCACTTGGTAATGTATGCTCGGTGAAGGTCGGCTCAGATAGAGAATCAGGACCTACTGATTCATTACTTCGAAGATAGTTTAACCGGTGCCGCACTCAAATGGTACATGGGTTTAAACCGCGCTACGATCAGCACATTCAGAGATCTTGGAAATGCCTTCTTCCAACAATATAAATACAATCTGGACATGGCACCAGACAGAGATCAGCTCAGATCAATGTCGTAAAAGGACAAAGAAACGTTTAAGGAATACACTCAGAGATGGCGTGAAATTGCTGCTCAAATTTGTCCACCTCTTGAGGAAAAAGAGATGACAAAAATCTTCTTAAAGACCTTAAGCTCATTTTACTATGACAGAATGGTCGCCAGTGCGCCTAGTGACTTCACCGAAATGGTCTGTATGGGGGTACGTCTCGAGGAAGCTGTTCGAGAAGGACGTCTAGTAAAAGACGCTGGACCATAAAGTAGTACAAAATGATATGGTAGTGCTCTCCCTAAGAAAAAAGAGCAAGATATTGGGAATATCTCTCTCGGAAAGCAAAGACGACGTTATCAACCAGTAGCAGTTATGACTCCTGCTATCAATCCTGTGCCTGCACCTACGTGTCAACCTCAGGTTGCGCAGAGCCAACCTAATCAACAGCAATTTCAGCAAAGGACACAACAGCCTCTTCAGCAGGCTCGTCCTCCATACAACAACAACCGTACAACGCGGCCACCAGGATTTGATCCTATCCCCGTATCATATGCAGAACTATTTATGTTACTACTAGCCAAGGGGCACATCCAGACTAAGTCTCCACTTGCAGTACCGGAAAATCCGCCTTTTTGGTTTAAGGTGGACTAGACATGCCCTTATCATCAAGGAGGATCAGGGCATAACATAGAGAACTGTCTCAGTTTTAAATCTGAAGTGCAAAAGCTTGTTAGGAGCTGGGTCTTATCTTTCAAAGATACGAATCCGAACGTCTTCACGAACCCGCTGCCTCAACATGAGAAGGCTGCAGTAAATTTGATAGAAGGAGAATCTAACAACATCTATCAAATTCACGATGTAGTCTTGTTAAGGACCAATCTGGTCAAGATACATTATAGACAGAGTGGATATGGCTATGTGCCACCTCATAATTATCACTAGTGTGTATCTGATCTAAAAATAATCAGGGATGTTCTGTGGTGCAATCAGCTCTACAAGAACAGATGGATCTCGGATGGATCAAAGAGTACTGAGTTCGTGGAGTTAACATGGTCTATACGAATTCCAACGTCATTCAAAACCACGACATCCGTGCGATGAATTTCTACCTGGTGGAAATACACTCAAGGCAAAGCCAGTATCATAATCTGCCACGGCACAATTACAGTTCTTGTCTGACTTGCTCGGTAAACAAACATGGATGCTCTTTTGTACAGGAGGCCCTCCAGCGTTAGATGGATCTTGGATGGATCCAGGACTACCATGATAGGAACCACTATCAGATCAACATGGTTCAGATCTTCGATATTCGCTTGATGAAAACTAACCTGGTAGAGTTACATGCTGAGCAGGTCCGACTCGGGTTCCTGATCTCACATAACTATCAAAGCTGTAAGGCGGGTTACGAAAACAATCAAGGTTGTGCCCTTGTCCAGGAGGCACTTCAGCACTTATTAAATCACTAGTGGATGCCAATCTATATGGATGAAGATACTCAATAAATTAGTATCAATAATAGGAACCCTACTCGGCGTCAAAGTCAGTATGTCCGATCTATGGAAACTAACCTAGTAAGGTTACATTGCATTCAAAGTGGGCGTGGCCAGGTGCCGCCACACAACTACGAACATTGTAGAGTCTGTTCAGAAGATAACCAAGGGTGCTACCTTGTGCAAGCAGCTCTTCAGGGGCAGGTGGATCGTAGAGAGATTCGCCATATCCGGGTTCCGGACCAATTAACTGTGCGCCGGACTACCTCGCTGAGCAAATTGAGGACGTTGTCGTAATCTCTGATTCTGAGAAAAGCAAGGATGTTTGTGCCATCATTCCTCTACTTGACGAATCGAGAGTTCCCAACCAGGAACGGATTGAAGTTGCTTACGGCAGTCAGGAAAATCGGAAGGCTCCCATAGTCATCTATCTACCGGGACCACTACCATATGGATCAACTAAGGCAATCCCTTATAAATACGGTGCGACGATAATGGAAAAAGGAAAGGAAATTCCATTACCCTCCATCATAAATATCACAGACATCAGTCGTGTAACACGGAGCGGTAGAATCTTCAACAGAGGAGTTGGAGAGTCAAGCAAAGAAAAGGAACCTCAGACATAAGTTTCTAATTCACCGGTCGGTCAATCCAGTAATCCCGACCTTTCGAAAAACAATGATGAGATGCTGAAGCTCATCCAAAGGAGTGAATACAACATTGTCGATCAGTTATTACAAACTCCTTCAAAGATCTTCGTGCTGTCACATTTACTCAGTTCAGAAGTGCACAGGGAGGCTTTACAGAAAGTCTTGGAGCAAGCCTTTGTAGAACAGGATGTAACAATTAGACAGTTCGATAACATTGTCTCTAACATCACTTCCTGCAATAACTTGGGATTTAGTGATGAGGAATTACCCGGAGAAGGTCGTCGTCATAACATGGCACTCAACATTACAATCAACTGCCAGGACGATGCTTTAGCCAGCGTACTGGTAGACACAGGGTCAGCCCTGAATGTCATGCCGAAGTCCACTTTGATGCAATTATCCTTCAAAGGACCCCCGATGAGAACTAGTGAGGTCGTCGTCAAAGCATTCCACGGGTCCAGAAAAACGGTTACCGGCGAAGTCGACATTCCCATAACTATTGGTCCTCACACTTTCCAAGTCACTTTCCAGGTCATGGATATCCGGGCAACGTACAGTTGTTTATTAGGAAGACCTTGGATATATCAGGCTAGGGCGGTCACCTCGACCCTCCACCAAAAGTTAAAGTTCGTCCAGAACGGCCAACTCATCACAGTCTGTGGAGAACAAGCCTTGCTTGTGAGTAGCTTATCATCATCTACTTGTGTAGAACCCGAGGAGGTTATTGGAACTCAGTTCCAAGCGCTTTCGGTGAGCAAGGACAGTCAATCCGAAGAGGGAACTTCCATTTCCTCATACAAAGACGATATCAAAGCGGTCGAGAGTACCAATACATAAGGATGGGGACAACTAGTCATTCCTACTGACAATAAAACAAAGAAGGGTCTTGGTTTTTCTACAACTTGTACCCAGACAGCTACAACCGGCGATGAAAGTCTTCATCCCATTCGAGACTTCTTCCACAGTGAAGGTTTCCTTCACCCAGTGCCTCAAGAAGTGCATACCATCAATAAAGATGATTCCTCTGATATGGAGGAAGAATGAGAGTCATATCTTAACGAGGACGGTTATATGTCTCAGGACGAAACGCATACTCCATTTTTCTTTCCTGCACAGAGCCCGAGATTTATACCAAGGTCAGATGTCAAAATAATGTATGGAGATTGTGATTCGGAAGGATGCCATGCTCCACCAAAATCATTCGAGGAAGACACTCTGATGAAAGACAACTTTGACCACAACTATCATGGCCCGATGGATGGCCTGCCAATGTGGCAGCCTTACCCAGGAGACTTGGGGCAAGAGAATCATCCGAACAATGAAAATCAGCTGAGCATCATTGAACATAATACCTGTGTCCCCACCATGTCATGGGATCCACACCCAGGGTATCCTGAAAATACCCCGCACGACGATGAATTCGCAACGTTCACGGGATTAGAGTTCATCAACTATGCTTTTCCCGAGGTCAACGTCATCGAGAGAGATGACTCCTCCAATTCCAAAGAAGTATGGGACACCTTGGGACAGCCGAGTGGTAAGTTCGACTACTTCGTCAAGTACACCGCTCCCAAAAGCTCTCGTATCAGGCTCGAAGACATCCAGCCAACTGGGTGGGGAGATACAGCAGAGAGTACAAATGCTATGCAAAATGCGACAGAGGAATCCTCCTACGACAATTATGCCTGGGAGACAGATTCCAATGATCCTGCTCCACCAGAAATCAACGTCATTTCTAAAGACAAATCAAGGAAAGTACCAGACTTTGTGATTCACCGAGGAGTTCGCCGCCAATGGGTTGTTGTCGATGTTCCAAAGATTGTTCATAAGTTAAAGTAATTGCCATCTTTAGCCTTTCACCCTGCCCAGGTGAAACAGATGTTTTGATAGGGCTCGCCTTCTGTAAATTTTCCCTCTTCGCTTTGCCCAAAGCGACAGAGTTTTGTTTTATAGGGTTGTAGTTTCAAGAATCGACTTGTTCATTAATAAAATAATGTCGTTCTGTAATTTCTGCGTTAATTGCTGTTTTCTCTTTTTGCTTTTCTCAGAAAATGGTAATCCTAAAAAAACATCTCAAATAATAAAAACAAGCAGTAAAAAAAAACACTGCACACACTCTTGCTTTTTCTCTATCTCTTCTAAAAACAATCACCATGTTATGCAGATTGCTTGTTTTAAACACTGTTGAAACATACGATCCGATGCCTTCTCCCGACTTTGAGTTCCCGGTATTTAGGGCTGAAGAAGAAGTTGACAACGAAATTCCAGAAGAGATCTCCCGACTACTCAGACAAGAGGAAAGGTCCGTTGAACCTCACAAAGAGCCGTTGGAAACGGTAAACTTGGGTTCAGAAAAAGAGAGAAAAGAGATCAGGATTGGGGCACTGCTCAGTCCAACTGCCAGAGAGGGTTTGTTAAAGCTTCTCAAAGAATTCCCTGATGTATTCGCTTGGTCCTATCAGGATATGCCAGGGTTGGATACCAGCATCGTGGAACATTATTTACCATTGAGATCGGAATGTCCGCCAGTAAAACAAAGGTTGAGACGGACTCATCCAGACATGGCCATCAAAATCAAAGAGGAGGTACAAAAACAGATTGACGCAGGTTTCCTCGCTACATCATAATATCCTCAATGGTTAACCAACATCGTACCCATTCCGAAAAAGGACAAAAAAGTCAGAATGTGTGTCGATTACAGAGATTTAAACAAGGCTAGTCCAAAGGACAACTTTCCTTTACCGTACATTGACATGCTGGTGGACAGTACAACAAAGTTCAAAGTTTTCTCCTTCATGGATGGATTCTCGGGCTATAATCAGATCAAAATGGCGCCGAAAGACATGGAGAAAACTTCTTTCATTACCCCATGGGGAACCTTTTGTTACAAGGTAATGTCGTTCAGTTTGAAGAACGCCGGGGCAACCTATCAAAGGGCCATGACTACTCTTTTTTATGACATGATACACAAAGAAATCGAGGTATATGTCGATGATATGATTGCAAAATCTAGAACAGAAGAGGAGCATGTGACCCACCTGTCAAAACTATTCGAGCATCTGAGAAAGTACAAACTCCGCTTGAATCCCAACAAGTGCACCTTTGGTGTCCGTTCAAGGAAACTCTTAGGGTTCATCGTCAGCCAGAAAGGAATTGAGGTTGATCCTGTCAAGGTCAAGCCCATTCAAGAAATGCCTTCTCTGAAAACTGAAAAACAAGTCAGAGGATTCCTGGGACGTTTGAACTACATCTCCAGATTTATATTCCTCATGACCGCGACATGTGCACCGATTTTCAAACTGCTAAAAAAGAATCAGGAATGTGTTTGGACAGAAGATTGTCAAACTGCCTTCGACAGTATCAAGGAATACTTGTTGAACCCACCGATTCTATCCCCTCCAGTGGAAGGAAGACCAATGATCATTTACTTAACAGTCTTGGAAGACTCCATGGGCTGTGTACTTGGCCAACAAGACGAAACCAAAAGGAAGGAGTCTGCCATCTACTATCTGAGCATGAAATTCACTGACTGCGAAACTCGGTACACGATGCTCGAGAAAACTTGTTGCGCTTTGGCTTGGGCAGCCAAACGTCTGCGCCAGTACATGATTCGTCACACTACTTGGTTAATCTCCGAAATGGATCCAATCAAGTATGTATTTGAAAAACCTGCTCTCACGGGAAGGATTGCCTATTGGCAGATGTTGCTATCAGAATATGACATAGAGTACCACGCTCAAAAAGCCAGTAAGGGGAGTGTTTTAGCCGATCATTTGGCTCATCAACCGATTGACGATCAAGAATCTATCGGGTTTGACTTCCCAGACGAAGATGTCATGTATTTGAAAATGAAAGATTGCGATGAACTGCTACCCAGTGAAGGGCCAGAACCAGATTCCCAATGGGGACTTATTTTTGACCGAGCTGTCAATCATTACGGAAACGAAATTGGGGCAATCATCATAACACCTCAGGGCACCCACATTCCTTTCACTGCCTGACTTACGTTCAAGTGCACAAACAACGAGGCCGAATACGAAGCTTGTATTATGAGTCTCGAGGAAGTGATTAATTTAAGGATAAAAAACTTGGACGTATATGGCGACTCAGCCCTGGTTATCAATCAGATCAAAGGAGATTGGAACACATACCAATCAGGATTGATCCCTTATAAAGATTACACGAGAAGGTTGTTACCCTTGTTCAACAGAATCGAGTTTCGTCACATCCCTCGTAATGAGAATCACATGGCTGACGCTTTAGCCACTCTCTCATCCATGATTAGTGTAGGTCAATGGAATTGCATACCTAAGATCAACATAATGCGCCTTGAAAGGCCCGCTTACATCTTCGCAATTGAAGCAGTCATAGACGACAAACCTTGGTATCACGATATCAAATGCTTCCTTCAGAAACGAGAGTACCTACGTGGGGCATCTAGAAAAGGCAGAAAAACCCTCAGAAGGCTGGCAGGCAGTTTCTTTCTGAGCGGTGATACACTTTATAAGCGGAATTTTGACATGGTCTTGCTCCGATGCATAGACAGTCCAGAAGCAATCGCACCGATGAAAGAAATTCATGAAAGATCCTTTGGCACTCATGCCAACGGACACACAATGGCGAGAAAAATTCTAAGAGCAGGGTACTATTGGTTGACAATGGAATCTGACTGCTGTAAGTACATGAGGAAGTGTCACAAGTGTCAGATATACTCAGACAAAATCCATGTACCGCCAACGCATCTCAAAGTTCTTTCTTCCCCATGGTCGTTTTCCATATGGGGAATCGACATGATTGGCTTGATTGAGCCCAAGGCTTCGAACGAACATCGGTTCATTCTGGTCGTCATTGATTACTTCACCAAGTGGGTCGAAGCAGCGTCATACGCCAATGTAACCCGATAAGTGGTAGTCCGATTTATCAAAAACAATATCATCTGCCGTTATGGTGTTCCGGGCCAGATCATTACTGATAATGGATCTAACTTGAACAATAAGATGATGAAGGAGTTGTGCGCAGATTTCAAGATCGAACACCATAACTCTTCTCCCTACCGACCAAAGATGAATGGAGCGGTAGAAGCGGCTAACAAGAACATCAAGAAGATCGCTAAAAAGATGGTCGTAACCTACAAAGATTGGCATGAGATGCTGCCCTTTGCTCTTCACGGTTATCGCACATCCGTCCGCACTTCAACAGGGGCAACCTCTTTCTCTCTAGTATATGGCATGGAAGCAGTGCTCCCCATAGAAGTAGAGATCCCGTCAATCCGGGTATTGATGGAAGCTAAGCTTCCAGAGGCTGAGTGGTGTCAAAGTCGACACGATGAATTGAACCTGATCGAAGAAAAGAGAATCACGGCACTATGCCACGGTCAGTTGCATTAAAAGAGAATGAAGAAGGCCTTTGAGAAAAAGGTCCGACCTCGCATCTTCAGGAAAGGAGACCTTGTGCTCAAGAAGATACAATCATTTCTCACTGATTCTCGGGGCAAGTGGACTCCGATTTATGATGGCCCCTATGTGGTCAAGAAAGTTTTCTCAGGCGGCGCCTTGAGACTTGCAACTATGCACGGAGAGGAATTTGCCTACCCCACGAACGTTGATGTAGTCAAGAAATACTTCGCCTAAAAAAAACGTCTCGGTGGATTGAAAACCTGGAAGGGCGGTGTCTCACCCTAATTTTTGACCCTAAGATCCCCTTTTCTTTTGCATAACATATTAGGTCATCATTCGTGCATAACTAACCGTGTTATCTAGTTTTTGGTTGTTTGTTTCTCTTTGAGGACAGGTGCTGCTGTAGAAGATTCAAGGTCCTGAAGGCTGTGTTGTGTGTGTGATTATGGAGGTTCTCTGGTCCTGTGAGTTATGCCTTCACCCATATTTTTTATCCCTAAAACCACTACCAAGCCGTTTTCCCCTCAAAACTCCTCAACAACCCCGATGTATGTTTCGAGAATATCAGGGTTGTCTTTTTATGATGTTTGAACTGTGCCAATTAAGGGTCAGATTACACAAGTTGGTTTTCAAAATCCAAGTTGTCAAAAGTTTGGTTTGAAGTTTCTTGATTTATCAAGAATTTGGTTTAAATTAAGTTGCGAATCCAAGTTCATATCATTTTAAAGATATTAAGGTTCAAATTCAAGTTTTCAAGACTTCGGTTCAATTTGCATTCACCAATCTAGGTATCAAACTCCAAGATTCAAAGTGTATAATTAGTAGAAAATTCAATGACTTTTACAATTCACACTCAAATCCAGATTCTACCAAAAAAAGCAGGTTCATATGCTACGAAATCCCATTTTAGGATACAAGGCGTAGGGTGCCCTCATTGAGCTCGCATTTTATCCTTAGAAAATATTCAAAAGGTGAAAATGTCAAAGTCTAAAAGGTCAAAGTTTGCAAGAGTTGGGAATGCCAATACAAGATCTCAAATTCTACTGCACTTAATCCAAGATTACAAGACATAAAGGGATTACATGTTGGGTTCGTTACAAATTTGAGTGGATTACACTGTCCAATATTAAGGTCAAGGCCATGTGTACAAAGTATGGGTACAATACAAGTATTTCATTGCAGATCCCAAAAGGCATCATCACTTTGAAACATGTTTGAATATTTCCAGTCTTCAAGGAGAGCTTGCCAAATTTACGATGGTTGTAAGATTGATGGCCTGACGGGCACGAGTCCTGTTGTTACCGTCACAATGCTCGCAAGCTGATCCAAGAAGCTATTGTACAAAAGAAAAAGATAGTCAGTGCCTAAATTCAGCTAAAGTTATTACGGTTAACTTAGGAGTCCAAAGCTTATGGAGAAAGCCTATTATGATTCTATTCAATATTTTCAGAATAATTGAATATCGTCAGACAGATTTGTTCACGTTGCAAAATGACCAACAGGTTTGTTTGAAAAATGTTTCAGTATAGGCGATACCGCACCACATTCTGCTTGTAGCCGCCAAATCAGGGTGAACCAGCATATTGCTTTACAGTTATTGATAGTAAGAGAGTTGGTTCTTTCTAAGACCAGCGGTTGATGAGAATGCTGAAGGACGGAAGCATCCAAGAGAAATTTTTTCGTTGTTCCCTGAAAAGAATACCAGCAAAGAATGATCAAATAACAAATTTCGATAAGCTTGTCGATGATGTCATTAAGCAATACTCCAAAATCAAAGAAGATTCAAGTTCAATTTGAAAGAAATTAATCCAAAGTGCATTACATTTACATTGTTGATAAGAACTAAAGTATAGGTCAACTACGCTTGCCTTGAAGCCACCTAAAAGCCGTCTAAGGACCCCTGAAGACAGCTCTGCAAACACACAGGACAAGTTGGTTAAGCTTCTACCTTTATCAAGGTCTTTGAAATTAGACATTCCAAGGAAAAATGAAAATGGTGCTAGCAGTTTGTCAGCTCATGGAGACGGTTGGGATATCCTACCAGAATAGCAAAGAAATTAAGAATCAGTAACCACTAGTCATTAAGTGACAAGTGAGAGACTTAACATCTGTCGGTATCGGGGTGGCTGGCGTGGCCTTAATGTCAGACATATACCTTTCATGCCAAAATGAGTTTAGAAAAGGGACATTAGCATACTGTCATCAGCAGGAATATTTTTGCATATGAATTTACACTATACATGTTGAATCGAGTCATACCTGGTGCACAAACCATTTGATTCTTCTGCCTTAAGCAGTGTCACCTCTAGTGAGGTTTGTTACGTTGCGAGAGTTCATGGACCTGCAGAGAAAGAGAAAAGATGGAACGTCTGCAAGGGAGGCTAAAGCATTTGAACGCTCTCTCTCATCATAGGATGCCAACACTCACAAGTTTGAGGAACATCGTCGGAAGTAAAAGCTGCAAAGAAAAGAGAGTAATAGAGTCAAGGAAATCGTGATCTGAACGTAATAGTAGAAACACGATCAAACTTTGTTCTAAACCCTTACAACCTTATCATGTCGCAGCCTACGGCGTCAAGATGTTATTCTTCCACCAAGTATTGGCATAACAGGGAACAACCTATTGCAAAAGTTACCAAGAACATGCAGCAGCCGGTTGCAAACCATTAGCAACAAGCTATCTTTGGATGCAAGATGTATATTGTGTTCTCCATATTATTAAAGATACATTTTGGCTTTTACATACAAAAGAGGTGCAAACTAAAAAACCAGAATTGGCGTGAAAACACAGCAGCAGAGACGCGAGTCAGAGTATGATAGAAACCTCATTACCTGCATGTGGTTCTACACAATTAAGCCATCCCAGTTGCAAACTTCGTGCGCACTCAAAAAGCTAGGAGCATCTTCAACATATCTGTTGACCCTAACCTGTCAAGCTACAAAAGGAGGATATTATTGTGATGATTTCCATCCCTTTTCAAACAATTACTAAGCGCAAAAACAATCATTGGCTCGACTTACTTGCAATCGTGTCGGTTTGTGAACAACAACAACTCAACGCATAAACACCTGAACCAAACCTCTACAACCAAGATCACTTTCAGGCCAATACCTACAAAACAACATTAGAATGATTTGATCAAAATCTGTCACAAAATCAAACAGCTCCAAACAAAATAATCAACACCGGCAGCCACAAAACTTTTCTGCATAAATTCAATGATAACAGGGTTCACAAAATGGGAATTGCTACAGACAAGGTAACAAGCTACAGGATGGAGGGCAACATCGTAAAGACGCCGCCAACACCTTTTCCTTCCAATTTTGGATCGATTTGAGCATTCAATCCAACGATTACTAGAGATCATATCAAGCGTGTCACAATTCATTTCAAGTTCAAAAACTTTCCAAATCAGCAAACAAGGCAACATCAGAATTTGTTTCAAGACGAAGAAGGAAGGTTTTCAAAAAGTTTCCAAAAACTTCTCAGATTTGAAAACCGAATCACAAAGCATTCAAATCAGTCCAAAACTTTCCCAAATCAAAAAACCAAATCAAATCAGCATTAAACCGGATCAATCAACATTAACAACTTCAAAAGCTTCCATACTCATCATTGGCCTATATAAAGGGACTCGTATTCCATCAAGAAGAGGAAAAAAAGATCAACCGTGAAGTCACTCTATCATTCTATACACAACACCCAAAACCCTCTCGAATCCAAAATCAACCAAAAGTCACCGAGAAACCCAGAGATCAGAAGAACACCCGGTTCATCATCATCTCTCAAAATCACGCCAATAGACGGAGCAAACATCAACATCACAAGAAGCAATCGCACAGAGATAAAGCACGCCAAAAGGTAAAAGGGAGAAAGAACTCATCCTTGAAGCCGTTCGTGTCTACTCATTCCATCTCCGGCGGCCGCACTTTTTATGCTTTTGCTTTATTCAATAACTGTTGTAAATGTAATCGCATGAATATAATGAAATGGGGCTGGGAATCATGGGATTAGGGTAGATTTAGGATCTCCGTTGTTTGATCGAGAGAGAAAAAGCGAAAGAGAGCATGAGAGAAGAAAAGAGAGTCCGAAAGGGAGAAGAGCGGAGAGATCGGTGAGCAGCGGCGGCGCATTTAGGTTTTTACCCTATTGTTCAGAGCGAGAGAGTTTTGAGAGACAAGAGAGGATGAGAGGCGCGTTACTCTTTTTCTTTTTCTTTTTTTCAGATAATCATGTACTCACACACACCGTACACCATCTGATCACATCACACACACATCACGTGGTAGAGATCAGAGGGTCCATCATGGACTCTCTCTCTCCATGACCACGCCGAATCCTTCCGTTTTATTTGATTTGTTTCTTAAAATCTATTTAACCTTTTATTAAGTAAATTCTTTTTTTATAATAATATTTTTTTCTCTAAACATAACTAAAAATATATATATATATATAAACGTAGCTTTTTTTTTATAAAAACCTTTAATAGTTTTTTTAAATATTAAAATAAAACTTTATTAACTTTTTTAGATAATAAGAGTTTTTATAAAAGTATTAAGAATTAATTTTTCTAATCAATATGTTTTTTTTATAATAATAAAAACATCAAGATAATTAGAATCTTTTTTTTCTATATAATACAATAATTAACTTTTTTTTCTTACAACATTTAACCTTTTTTACATAACTGACTAATTCACTATTAAACTAAAAACCATTTTCTAAATGAATAATAAAATCAACCTTTTCTCAATAAACCTTAGAATCAACTCTCTCTTCTCTTAGCAAACCAAACTCATTTAGAATTTCTCGCGCCCGAGTGAAACGCTTGTTTGTTTATCTATGTTTGATGTCTTGCCTTCGTATGCTTATCTCTGTTTCTGTACTTGTTCTTACTTCAAACCTTTTCAAAACTTACTAAAACTCTCGATCCAACGTCGAGCCCATTTTCTACCTAAATAAGTCGATCGCCTTAAGGCATCGCATTCGACCTTCCGATCACTGGACACAAGTCTAGCATCACTTTGCTAGCACCCTCGCCTAAATAACAATAATTTAACCACATAAAATATCCAAGGGAAAATCCCATGCATGATAACCATGTTATTGTGCATTGTGCACATCATTTGCATTCATAATCGACAACCTTAAGATAAGACTATTAGACAACTTAGGATAGATTTCCTAGGTTAGTCCCCCACAATTTTGGTTTTTAAACCAAACTTTAGCCCACCTAATTCTCCACACAAGAGAATTAGATGTTAATCATCTCAAAGGAAGGGACATATAATCCCATACCCCACAAAATACAAACATTTTCAAAAAAACTGTGGTGGTCTTTCTTAAGATGATGACTCATCTTCCTCTCCTAAACCTTTAAAACATTTAGTATCCCTAATAAGGAACTACAAGTTCTCTGATTCCCTCCTGACAGGATATGTAGGCACAAGATGCGATATCTTGTCGAGCACACTTAGGAATAAAAAATAATAACTCACTTACCCTTAAACCCTTAGCAAAACAAAAACAAATAACATAATAATCAACAGGTTCCTGTAGAGTACTACCGATATCTAGGGTGCTAACACCTTCCTTAGGTATAACCAACCCCCAAACTTAGAATCTTAGTGCATTTGCATTGCATTATGGGTATTCGGTTTTTTCTCCCTTCCCTTGGATAAAATCAAAGACCGGTGGTGACATTAAAAATGTGAACCTAGTTCATTAATAACTATGGTATCTAATTTTCACCGTGACAGAAATGGCGACGTCACTGGGGATCCTCATAAGAGGGTTCCCCCTAACTTGATTAATTATGTTTTTGTTATATATTTGTTATGTTTGCTTGGGTTATTACTTGTGTGGTGAGACAAAGTCCTACACCCGGACTAGAGTGAAAATTATGATAGGAACGGTGAGACTTCAATGATACTTTAAGGGAGTCGATTCCTAAAAAAGTAAATTGAGACTTCACCACTCAGTCTAGGCCCTCTCGAATAAAATATTTGTCCAACGAGTTCATTCGTGAAGACGGTATGGTTTCGATCTATAGGCCCTCGGGACTGGGGACCATAGTTACCTTTATCCCAACTTGGCCTATTAGGGCGTAGTGCGGGGACTATACGGGAGTCTATTTCTGCGATAGTCGCTATGCGATACTACACTCAGACGAGATTCTCTTGAGAATATTATTGACTACCAAGTGATTTGGGAAATCGATAATATCCGAAAGATGGGTTGTAGACTCTGGGAACTTTGTAGAACCCGTTCGGCAGGTACATTTGAAACTATAGTACACTCCTATTGGGATGGGTAGACCTTGGCTCCATGCTATGACCTTTCAAACCTAGGACCTTTTGTCTGTTTGATTGCTTGTGTGTGATTTGTGCTTTGTGTGTTTGCATCCCTACATTCATAAGCATCATGTCATAAAGATTCATGGAACTTAGTCTTGATTATAAACATCATAAGGATACCATGGACTTTAAAATAAATAAAATAAATAAATAAAAAAAACGTTGAAGTACCTTTGCAAGAGTCATAACCTGGACGATCTAAGGGGATTGGAGACCTTATTGACGGATAAAGAAAGGTTCAAGACCAGATATGGGGAAGCCCTTATTGATAAGGAAATACTATCTACTCTATTCCAGTCCATCACTGTTGGTGACAATTCTTGAAGAATTTCCTCAGCTGATGGAGTCACCAATTTAAGATAGGCGTCCATTTCCTATCCTCGGTTAATATCCAAGCTAAGATGACTACAAAAGGAGAATTTCTGAAAAAAGCTACTTATTGGAAGAAACGAAAAGCTCGAGACGTCTTATCCTATTCTAGTCATCAGTCAACAAGCTTATTCTAGAAAAAGCTTAATTGGAAGAAGAAGTCAAACGAAGACCGTTGGAAGAGTCTCCTTAGATCTATCATTATTAGCTTTTATTTAGCTTTTCCGTTATGAGTTTTGGAAAGTGTACCGACGCGTTATTAATAAATCTGTTTTAATATTCCAGATATTGATTATCGTAACCATTTTTAATGTTTTTTTTTAAATCAAGTCTCTTGATATTCCATGATGAATATAAATAGCTGAGTTCCATGAATCTTACCGCATCGTACGCATCATTTGCATTTGCATTCCCTTGCATTCCAGGTTCTTATCCGTGTCTCCTTTCATAAGACAAGCTGAGTCATCGATATAATACTCGAGCCGGTCGCAAAAAAAAAAGGATGGATCGTTTGGAACAGGAAAACCAAGCACTCCGAGCGGAGATTGCCACTCTAAAGGCCAACATGGAAACTTTTTCTACTACTATGAAGAATCTGGTAGACATTCAAGAACATGAAAAGCAAGAACTTCGTGACGAGGTTGCAGACTTAAGGATGACCAAGAGGAGCCAGATGGATTTGGTCAAAGAGTTGGCCATGTCCCAATGCCAGGATGGATTTTCTGCCTCCTCAGCCAACCAGCCAGTTGAACGAAGTGGTGAATTGTTGGATATCCCTGTGCTCTACGGTAATCTGTTCCCTACCGTCTTACAATATGGTTTAATCAAGAAGGAAACTCCACTATCCGTCCCGGTGACCCATGGGAGTTATTTCAAAGCTGATGCCTTATGTGCCTTCCATCAAGGGGCACCCGACCATGATATCGAGGAATGTTATGTCTTGAAGGAAAAAGTGAAAGAGATGGTTCAGAAGGGAGTTTTGTCTTTCGAATATTGTGAACCCCAAGTGAGATCCATCTCTCACTCGAACAAGAAGTAATCCCCTCCTTACACATGGAGGATTGATACACATGACGGTTTTCCCCAGGCTATGTATGGCCATATTTTAAGCCAATTTGCTATTTTCATATGTTAATTTTCTACGTTCGTTAATGCGTTTGTTTTGCGTGTAAGAACTCGTTTAATTTTGAATAATTAATGCAATAAACATGTTTGTCATGAAGAAATCCATTCGTTTCACTCATTTTTTAAAATGCTATTTTATAATGCCAATGATTCCCAATCTCTTGCCTTGGCAGAGAACTGAATGGAGGATGATGAAATCAAACGCAAGATCTCTCGTAGTATACTTTTGAATAAAACTCTGCTAGTGATATGAGGCATTGTTTCAAATCCCTAAACACCGGAGATATAAGGAGATAGACCCTCGTTAACCCTTTTGAGCTTTTGAAGTAGGAGTTTTCTTCTCTAAATAAAAAACCCTCATTCTTAACCTGGGGCAGGGTAATTAAAAAATGGAGTAAAATATCACGAATATTGGGGGGGGGGGGGGGTACAAACAAACTTTGAGCCTTATATCCTTTGTTTCTTAAACCGTGAACCAATCCATAATGTAACCCTTAAAAATCCTAATTGAAGCAAAGTTTATTTCAAAAGCATACTCAATGAGATATCGTTTCCTGACTCCTATGAGCTATGCTCAAAATCTGTCCCGGCATTATAAAATCGGTAATTGAACCGCCAAAACTTTTAGTAGAACTTCAAGACAAACATATGTTGCATTATCTGTTTCAGAATTAACATTTCCTACTTGCCAACATTGCTTGACGGCATAGAAATTAACATACGTGTGGCAATGATGAGCTAAAATGTAGTATTGTTTCAAGGATATGATATTATCCAGGGGCATGCTACCTGAAGACTCTACTAAGAAGGGGCAAGCTGTTGCCCAGTTGTTTCTTTCACAGTCTGACCCCAGGGGCAATCTTGAAGACTCAGAATCCCGTCAATCAGGGGCAGTTAAGTCGAGATTTGATAAATCTCTCCAATCTTGAAGACTAAAGACACCATCAATTTGGGGAAGTTACGTCGAGATTTGATAAATCTCTCCATGTTCGAAGATTTAGTTGTACAGAACACAGTTAATCCGAGCCAGTTACGTCGAGATTTGGAAAATCTCTCCAAGAGTTTGAAAAACTTTGGAACAGTTGGATGCCAAGTTTTCTGTAAAATCCTCTTGAGATGACATCTTCTTATAAACCAAGTGATCTGGGGCATTTGAGAAGTGAAGATTTCTTCTCTTCCACAACAATCGTTGTTCAAAATGGCGACTACCCAGCATTTCATCAATACAAGAGTTACATCAGTCTCACAACAATCTCTGAAATCCATGACTAAAAGAGTTTCTATCCCAGGTAATGTGACGACTCCCCAGTAAGTCTTTGCTACAAATAGCCATGACTGTTCCCCTGTGAACCTCTACTTCAAGAAATTATGGCCCGTTTGACGTAAGATTTCTCCAGTTGGCAACCTAAGAATCCTCAGTGAATTTCTTTGATTTCAACCTTCCCCAGCGAAGCGAGTGTTTATTTCACTCCTCTTTGGATTTCCTCACTACCAATCTTCTCCAGTGAAGGCGGATGTTTATTTCATCCTCTCGAAGTTTTATCTCCGACATTTCCAACCACTATTGATCCAAGTTTTCCCGATGAAGTGGATATTTATTTTATCCAGTTACAACTTTCATTCAGACTACGTCAGTTCGCAGTGGATATTTATTTTATCCCCCGTGAAGCCTTTTCGATCATGAGTTTGATTCGTTCCCAGTGAATCTTTCTCATCCCTAACAGAGTAACAGGATTCATCTTGACAATCCTAAGTGAAGCCACAATGTTCATCCCCAAGTGGAGTGCTCTCTTTTGCCCAGAGAAGTTTGAAGCTTTGAAGTGGGACATGTTTCTGTATATGGCTTTCCATTCAGCCCCAGTGATGCTTCTTATATTGCAAAGATTGGTCGAGTATCCGTATCGAGATGCCTGTTTTCATCTCCATCTTTGGTTGCTTCTCCTTGTTTTGTTTTGTCAGCATAAGCATAAGCATAACATGGCATTCTTTCATATAGACTCGTGGCATGTGTGCATTTTGCATCTTGCATTTTTTGTGTTGTTTGCTTGTCACTTTGGCTGTGTTTATCCCCCATGTGACTGGGTTTTGTCTGCTCCCTCCAAGTAGAGTCATCAGCCCTAGGCGGAAAGAGCACACCCTTTCTAACTCCCCACTGAGTTCGACCCTCGTGGAAGATGGTTGTTTCAGTTTTCTTTTCCATTTCTGGATAAAGATAAACCCCATTTGAGTTCATTCCTCACGGGATGGAGTCTTGCTTGACCGTTTCTTTTCAGTTTTTTCCTAAATTGAACTTTGGTCCCTGACAATCACATTTTCGGATATCTCTAGGCTGTTGAGCATAGATCGAGCGTGCATTTATTTTGCACTTTGCCTCCCCAAGATGAATCTATTTGAAGATCTCTATGGAAGACAAGAAGTTATTTCTCCAACAGTTATTTCAACATTTCATGAGATTTAAACCCAGACAATAAGTGGTAGCTCTTTATTTGAGCTCAGTTTTCTATATGGACGACAAATGGCAGTCTCCTCAAGACATTTTGTCTATCCCCGTTGGAGTGGTCAAGATTATCAGCTTATTCTCCAGAGAAAGTTGCTAAAGACATTACAAGTATTCTCTTTATTTGAGAATCCCTATTACAAGGATTTTACTAGCTTCAACACAGTTTTCAGCTACAACAACATTACTTCACAGTGGTATTCTCCCCAGTGAGTCCACAATTCAATTTGCTTCCGTCAAATGGCATCTCTTCAAGAAGTTTGATAAGGATTCAATTGGTCTTTCTCTTTATTTGAGAAGACATATTTACAAGTCAGCCGGCCCGCATCTCATTTGAAGATCCCCGGTGAAGCTTCCAGGATCTCGGCAGTAGATTCCTTGGTTTATTTCAAATTTTGACAAACAGTCATTTCTTTCCAGGATCTCGGCAGTAGATTCCCTGGTTTATTTTAAACTTCGACAAACAGTCGTTTATTTTCCTGGTTATTCTCGGCAGTAGATTTCCAGAAGACCTCGGTAGTAGGTATCTCATTTTATATTTCCTGGTTATTCTCGGCAGTAGATTTCCAGAAGACCTCGGTAGTAGGTATCTCATTTTATATTTCCTGGTTATTCTCGGCAGTAGATTTCCAGAAGACCTCGGCAGTAGGTATCTCATTTTATTTTTCTTGGTTATTCTCGGCAGCAGATTTCCAGAAGACCTCGACAGTAGGTATCTCATTTTATATTTCCTGGTTATTCTTGGCAGTAGATTTCCAGAAGACCTCGGCAGTAGGTATCTCTTTTTTTTTGTTATTCTCGGCAGTAGATTCCTCAATTTTTTTCTCCTTCTAAACAAGGTATTCAGAGGAGAAGCTGGATCATTATTTTGATTATCAGAAGCTTATTTTGGTTATTACCTTTGCTCAGGCTATCATATGTTCGATAGTAGGTAATATACCGATATATTTGGTCAGATGCCTAGCTTAGGCTACCGTGGTGGTAGTAGGTCATCTTTCCTCCAGCGTTTACCTTGCTCAGGCTACCATTTGTTTGGTAGTAGGTAATACACGCCCTTTTATTTCAAATGGACATATTTGCTTAGGCTACCAGTTATTGTTTGAACCATCATCATTTCCTAAGATATCTTTGTGATTGTCAATTGGTAGTCTCTTTCCCCCAGTGGAGTTAGATCTTTCCCTGTGGAGTCTTATCTCGCTGAGTCGTCCTCGTCGGGTCTTGCTCTCTTTGTGTTTTAGCCTCGGTTATCCGCTGTGACATTATTCCTCACAGGATCTTTGTCTTGCATATCATATCATTTCATATCATATCATGTGCATTTGGCGGCATCTTAGGGCCAAAAATTTTGTGCATGTTTGTATTTAAGTCTCTCCTATCTCGTCGAGACGAAGATTTCAATCTCCATATCTCCGGATAGGAGAAACTTAAATAGGGGCATCTATCGCACCCTAATTTTTGACCCTAAGATCCCCTTTTCTTTTGCATAACATACTAGGTCATCATTCGTGCATAACTAACCGTGTTATCTAGTTTTTGGCTGTTTGTTTCTCTTTGAGGACAGGTGCTGCTGTAGAAGATTCAAGGTCCTGAAGGCTGTGTTGTGTGTGTGATTGTGGAGGTTCTCTGGTCCTGTGAGTTATGCCTTCACCCTTTTTTTTATCCCTAAAACCACTACCAAGCCGTTTTCCCCTCAAAACTCCTCAACAACCCCGGTGTATGTTTCGAGAATACCAGGGTTGTCTTTTTATGATGTTTGAACTGTGCCAATTAAGGGTCAGATTAAGCAAGTTGGTTTTCAAAATCCAAGTTGTCAAAAGTTTGGTTTGAAGTTTCTTGATTTATCAAGAATTTGGTTTAAATTAAGTTACGAATCCAAGTTCATATCATTTTAAAGATATTAAGGTTCAAATTCAAGTTTTCAAGACTTCGGTTCAATTTGTATTCACCAATCTAGATATTAAACTCCAAGATTCAAAGTGTATAAGTAGTACAAAATTCAATGACTTTTACAATTCAAACTCAAATCCAGATTCTATAAAAAAAAAGTAGGTTCATATGCTACGAAATCCGATTTCAGGATACAAGGCGTAGGGTGCCCTCATTGAGCTCGCATTTTATCCTTAGAAAATATTCAAAGGGTGAAAATGTCAAAGTCTATAAGGTCAAAGTTTGCAAGAGTTGGGAATGCCAATACAAGATCTCAAATTCTACTGCACTTAATCCAAGATTACAAGACATAAAGGGATTACATGTTGGGTTCGTTACAAATTTGAGTGGATTACACTGTCCAATATTAAGGTCAAGGCCATGTGTACAAAGTATGGGTACAATACAAGTATTTCATTGTAGATCCCAAAAAGGCATCATCACTTTGAAACACGTTTGAATATTTCCAGTCTTCCAGGAGAGCTTGCCAAATTTACGATGGTTGTGAGATTGATGGCCTGACGGGCACGAGTCCTGTTGTTACCGTCACAATGCTCGCAAGCTGATCCAAGAAGCTACTGTACATAAGAAAAAGATAGTCAGTGCCTAAATTCAGCTAAAGTTATTACGGTTAACCTAGGAGTCCAAAGCTTATGGAGAAAGCCTATTATGATTCTATTCAATATTTTCAGAATAATTGAATATCGTGAGACTGATTTGTTCACGTTGCAAAATGACCAACAGGTTTGTTTGAGAAATGTTTCAGTATAGGCGGTACCGCACCACATTCTGCTTGTAGCCTCCAAATCAGGGTGAACCAGCATATTGCTTTACAGTTATTGATAGTAAGAGAGTTGGTTCTTTCTAAGACCAGCGGTTGATGAGAATGCTAAAGGACGGAAGCATCCAAGAGAAATTGTTTCGTTGTTCCCTGAAAAGAATACCAGCAAAGAATGATCAAATAACAAATTTCGATAAGCTTGTCGATGATGTCATTAAGCAATACTCCAAAATCAAAGAAGTTTCAAGTTCAATTTGAAAGAAATTAATCCAAAGTGCATTACATTTACATTGTTGATAAGAACTAAAGTATAGGTCAACTACGCTTGCCTTGAAGCCACCTAGAAGCCGTCTAAAGACCCCTGAAGACAGCTCTGCAAACACACAGCACAAGTTGGTTAAGCATCTACCTTTATCAAGGTCTTTGAAATTCGACATTCGAAGGAAAAATGAAAATGGTGCTAGCAGTTTGTCAGCTCATGGAGACGGTTGGGATATCCTACCAGAATAGCAAAGAAATTAAAAATCAGTAACCACTAGTCATTAAGTGACAAGTGAGAGTCTTAACATCTGTCGGTGTCGGGGTGGCTGGCGTGGCCTTAATGTCAGACATATACCTTTCATGCCAGAATGAGTTTAGAAAAGGGACATTAGCATACTGTCATCAGCAGGAATATTTTTGCATATGAATTTACACTATACATGTTGAATTGAGTCATACCTGGTGAACAAACCATTTGATTCTTCTGCCTTAAGCAGTGTCACCTCTTGTGAGGTTTGTTACATTGCGAGAGTTCATGGACCTGCAGAGAAAGAGAAAAGATGGAACGTCTGTAAGGGAGGCTAAAGCATTTGAACGCTCTCTCTCATCATAGGATGCCAACACTCACAAGTTTGAGGAACACTGTCGGAAGTATAAGCTGCAAAGAAAAGAGAGTAATAGAGTCAAGGAAATCTGATCTGAACGTAATAGTAGAAACACGATCAAACTTTGTTCTAAACCCTTACAACCTTATCATGCCGCAGCCTACGGCGTCAAGATGTTATTCTTCCACCAAGTATTGGCATAACAGGGAACAGCCTATTGCAAAAGTTACCAAGAACATGCAGCAGTCGGTTGCAAACCATTAGCAACAAGCTATCTTTGGATGCAAGATTTATATTGTGTTCTCCATATTATTAAAGATACATTTTGGCTTTTACATACAAAAGAGGTGCAAACTAAAAAACCAGAATTGGCGTGAAAACACAGCAGCAGAGACGCGAGTCAGAGTATGATAGAAACCTCATTACCTGCATGTGGTTCTACACAATTAAGCCATCCCAGTTGCAAACTTCGTGCGCACTCAAAAAGATAGGAGCATCTTCAACATATCTGTTGACCCTAACCTGTCAAGCTACAAAAGGAGGATATTATTGTGATGATTTCCATCCCTTTTCAAACAATTACTAAGCGCAAAAACAATCATTGGCTCGACTTACTTGCAATCGTGTCGGTTTGTGAACAACAACAACTCAACGCATAAACACCTGAACCAAACCTCTACAACCAAGATCACTTTCAGGCCAATACCTACAAAACAACATTAGAATGATTTGATCAAAATCTGTCACAAAATCAAACAGCTCCAAACAAAATAATCAACACCGGCAGCCACAAAACTTTTCTGCATAAATTCAATGATAACAGGGTTCACAAAATGGGAATTGCTACAGACAAGGTAACAAGCTACAGGATGGAGGGCAACATCGTAAAGACGCCGCCAACACCTTTTCCTTCCAATTTTGGATCGATTTGAGCATTCAATCCAACGATTACTAGAGATCATATCAAGCGTGTCACAATTCATTTCAAGTTCAAAAACTTTCCAAATCAGCAAACAAGGCAACATCAGAATTTGTTTCAAGACGAAGAAGGAAGGTTTTCAAAAAGTTTCCAAAAACTTCTCAGATTTGAAAACCGAATCACAAAGCATTCAAATCAGTCCAAAACTTTCCCAAATCAAAAAACCAAATCAAATCAGCATTAAACCGGATCAATCAACATTAACAACTTCAAAAGCTTCCATACTCATCATTGGCCTATATAAAGGGACTCGTATTCCATCAAGAAGAGGAAAAAAAGATCAACCGTGAAGTCACTCTATCATTCTATACACAACACCCAAAACCCTCTCGAATCCAAAATCAACCAAAAGTCACCGAGAAACCCAGAGATCAGAAGAACACCCGGTTCATCATCATCTCTCAAAATCACGCCAATAGACGGAGCAAACATCAACATCACAAGAAGCAATCGCACAGAGATAAAGCACGCCAAAAGGTAAAAGGGAGAAAGAACTCATCCTTGAAGCCGTTCGTGTCTACTCATTCCATCTCCGGCGGCCGCACTTTTTATGCTTTTGCTTTATTCAATAACTGTTGTAAATGTAATCGCATGAATATAATGAAATGGGGCTGGGAATCATGGGATTAGGGTAGATTTAGGATCTCCGTTGTTTGATCGAGAGAGAAAAAGTGAAAGAGAGCATGAGAGAAGAAAAGAGAGTCTGAAAGGGAGAAGAGCGGAGAGATCGGTGAGCAGCGGCGGCGCATTTAGGTTTTTACCCTATTATTCAGAGCGAGAGAGTTTTGAGAGACAAGAGAGGATGAGAGGCGCGTTACTCTTTTTCTTTTTCTTTTTTTCAGATAATCATGTACTCACACACACCGTACACCATCTGATCACATCACACACACATCACGTGGTAGAGATCAGAGGGTCCATCATGGACTCTCTCTCTCCATGACCACGCCGAATCCTTCCGTTTTATTTGATTTGTTTCTTAAAATCTATTTAACCTTTTATTAAGTAAATTCTTTTTTTATAATAATCTTTTTCTCTCTAAACATAACTAAAAATATATATATAAACGTAGCTTTTTTTTATAAAAACCTTTAATAGTTTTTTTAAATATTAAAATAAAACTTTATTAACTTTTTTAGATAATAAGAGTTTTTATAAAAGTATTAAGAATTAATTTTTCTAATCAATATGTTTTTTTTATAATAATAAAAACATCAAGATAATTAGAATCTTTTTTTTCTATATAATACAATAATTAACTTTTTTTTCTTACAACATTTAACCTTTTTTACATAACTGACTAATTCACTATTAAACTAAAAACCATTTTCTAAATGAATAATAAAATCAACCTTTTCTCAATAAACCTTAGAATCAACTCTCTCTTCTCTTAGCAAACCAAACTCATTTAGAATTTCTCGCGCCCGAGTGAAACGCTTGTTTGTTTATCTATGTTTGATGTCTTGCCTTCGTATGCTTATCTCTGTTTCTGTACTTGTTCTTACTTCAAACCTTTTCAAAACTTACTAAAACTCTCGATCCAACGTCGAGCCCATTTTCTACCTATATAAGTCGATCGCCTTAGGGCATCGCATTCGACCTTCCGATCACTGGACACAAGCCTAACATCACTTTGCTAGCACCCTCGCCTAAATAACAATAATTTAACCACATAAAATATCCAAGAGAAAATCCCATGCATGATAACCATGTTATTGTGCATGGTGCACATCATTTGCATTCATAATCGACAGCCTTAAGATAAGACTATTAGACAACTTAGGATAGATTTCCTAGGTTAGTCCCCCACAATTTTGGTTTTTAAACCAAACTTTAGCCCACCTAATTCTCCACACAAGAGAATTAGATGTTAATCATCTCAAAGGAAGGGACATATAATCCCATACTCCACAAAATACAAACATTTTCAAAAAAACTTTGGTGGTCTTTCTTAAGATGATGACTCATCTTCCTCTCCTAAACCTTTAAAACATTTAGTATCCCTAATAAGGAACTACAAGTGCTCTGATTCCCTCCTGACAGGATATGTAGGCACAAGATGCGATGTCTTGTCGAGCACACTTAGGAATAAAAAATAATAAATCACTTACCCTTAAACCCTTAGCAAAACAAAAACAAATAACATAATAATCAAGAGGTTCCTGTAGAGTACTACAGATATCTAGGGTGCTAACACCTTCCTTAGGTATAACCAACCCCCGAACTTAGAATCTTAGTGCATTTGCATTGCATTGTGGGTATTCGGCTTTTTCTCCCTTCCCTTGGATAAAATCAAAGACCGGTGGTGACATTAAAAATGTGATCCTAGTTCATTAATATCTATGGTATCTAATTTTCACCGCGACAGGCGGTCCAAGCAAAAATTAGAGACATGATAAAAAAAAAATCATCCCGGTGGATTGGAAATCTCAACGTACAATCCAGGCAAAAATTAGGGATAATGGCAAGTAGCTATGTTCAACAAAGGGGCAAATCCTCAGCAGCAGTTACGTCGTCCATCAAAAAACTCCAATCAAGGCCATATTCGACAGAAGCTCAGGGTGTCCAGAATTCAAAGTTGGTAGAAGTATAGCAGTTGTCATGTTTCAATGTAGCCCTTTTCCCTTGAATTACCATTTTCTAACTTTGTAAATACTCTATGGAATCACGCGCTTGGCTGATTTCTATCCTATCAATAAAATTTGAGCCCTTGTGCTTTTGCTTGCAATTCTTATTTGTTTTAGCTTTATAGAAAGGCATTTTAACATGATCAACGATTCTTGAAATAAAACAAAAATGAATTTACTTGTTAAACTTTTTTCTGCTTTTAAAATAAAGATGGCAATTTCTTTTGACTGTTGAACATCGAAAGAACATCGACCGCTTCTCCAGAAGTAAGCGAGCTTCAAAGTGCAGAATCAAAGTACTCATTCTAAACCAGTGCACCTGAATGAAGGATCAGCTGTATCAGATACGGCTTTCCCATCTGATACCCTCGGCCGAGTTCTTATCTCCTAAGTCCGACCAACGGTATTCCCCACAGGGACTGTCTCTTCTAAGCAAGGAAGAATTGCTACTTTTGGATCAACGGTACGACTTTGCCCCGCGATGGCCGAGTATCCCGTCATGTTCATATTTTAGTCTGTATGTCGCGTCAGTTTTGTCAGCATATACATACTTACATCATGCATTCTATTTGCATTTTCATTCATATTGCATCACTATCACTCCAATCGGTCTTATCCCTAGTGATAACTGTCTTCTCAGTCGAGTTGTCAGTTCTTTCCTCGATTAGGAAATGTTGCATTTGAATAATCTCTCCTCCAGTTTATTTCTGGATTTAAGTTTGGTCCTTGACCACTTTGATAACTTGAACCTCTGAAAGACCACAGAACCTTCAATCGATGTCACTCTTCGCCATTGAAGATGATATTTTTGCTTTCCCGGATTAAGGAAAATCCCCAGAGAAAGCCTCTTAATCAGAGATTCGTCGGTACGGCGGTTTTTCTCCGAAAAACCACTGATGAAAAGGTCATCAGCACCTCAAAATTGGATCCCATCATATGGCATTTCTCCGGGAAGACCCCGAGAAAAGTATGATGTAAGACCCCAAGCGGAAGCAGTCTCTCAAGAAACTCGCTTTCCCCAGTAGAGACAAATGTCATCTTCAACAGAGAAGTTTATACACCTCTACGACTCAGACAATTGGGTTCCCCAACAAGTCTGACATCATTCTTTTTCCCATCAAATGGCATCTCCCCAGGAAAATTCGGCGAGTAGTTTGAGAAAAACCGCTACACGTAGCGTCCCTTGTCAATAAGGTTTATTGACAAGAGAAACTTAGACCACTACCTTGGTAGGAAACCAAGAACGAGGGGAAGTTTATTTCAGAAACTGAGACCAGTTCATTGGTAGGAAACCAAGAACGAGGGGAAGTTTATTTCAGAAACTGAGACCAGTTCATTGGTAGGAAACCAAGAACGAGGGGAAGTTTATTTCAGAAATTGAGACTAGTTCATTGGTAGGAAACCAAGAACAAGGGGAAGTTTATTTCAGAAACTGAGACCAGTTCATTGGTAGGAAACCAAGAACGAGGGGAAGTTTATTTCAAAAACTAAGACCAGTTCATTGGTAGGAAACCAAGAACGAGGGGAAGTTTATTTCAGAAACTGAGATCAGTTCCTTGGCTGAGGACCAGGATCGAGGGGAAGTTTCAACCTTTTCTAAGCGTCATTGCTTAGCAAAAGAAGATGAATGCGTAAGATACCATTCATAACCACCATCAAAATCTCGGGTATTCCGATATTTAATCCTCTTGCACCCCGAATGCCCGAACATCTTCGTCATTCGTACCTCCGGGTCCAAGAAGATTAAATAGAGGCATCTGTCATACCCCAAATTTTGACCACTAAGATTCCCATCATTGTTCAAATCATGATCACAATATGGGTGTGTCGTTATGCTTCATCAGTCTCCCCGAAGATGGGTGAACATCCATTACAATCAAACTTAGGGTTTCAAGCCCTCTCAGAGTTCTAAGACAAAGGATCAATCAAGGAATGACATGATCTTCAACTTGTCTAAACCTCTCAAACATCCATAATGGATCAAGAGGACTCCCACTTCAAGTATTAAGCACAAGGTTGCTCCCTTCTAGGTGGATCAAGCCTCAAGATCTCCAGTGTCACCAAATTAGGGTTTTGGTCGACCAGGGCCTCCAGTTGGAAATTTTCATCTGGGCATGAGCCAATGCTTCAAAGCATAACCTATGATGCTCCAAGGGATATCATAAGCCCAATCATCAAGTCAATTTGACCTCAGGGGATGCATACATCAAAACTCAGGAATTAGGGTTTCTTGACCAAATTCACCCCTAAGTTGAATTTTACGACAAATCATGAGCCAAGACCTCAAGAGAGGATTTGAGGGTCTCTAATACACCACATTGATCCAATTGCAACAATGGATTGATCCAAGAAGCTTGAGCAACAAGTCTCAATTTCATCACTACCACAATTAGGGTTTTGAGGAAAAAGTCAACTGTAGCTTTGACTTTTGACCAGGACATGCTCCCAAGCCCTAAGAAATGATTGAATATACCCTATAACACCCATGAAACATGTCCATCAAGTTTTATTTAGGTCAAGGACATGATTTCCTAAAGGATTGCACAGTTTGGAATTCATCGGATAAAAAGTCGACTGTGCACAAAAGTCAACTTTGACTTTTTGAGATTTTTCATAATTATGGATTTTTAACCCTAAAATGATGTTAATGTATGATTTGAATCATCATTCATCAAGAAAAATCAAAGAAAGTGGGATAACTTGTAAAAGGGGTAACCATAAAAACTTAGAAAATTTTCTAAGTTATGAACAAAGTGGCAAGGGTACCAACTTTGAAGGATCATAACTCCTAAACGACAAAGCCATTTTGCCCCATCCAAAGCTTGATTTGTAGATCTCATGGCCCTTTACAAAAACTTCAACTAGACCTCATTCCAATTCTTCATTGATTTTGAGTTATGGATTGATCAAAATCACAAAAATTGAAAATGTCACTTTTTTCCAACACTTAGTGAAATTTTCACTAAGTCAGAATCTACCTTCACTTTTTTCCAAATGTAGGGACATTTTTCACTTGTATCCAAAAGGTATCAAAACCAAATATGATCAAACAGTTGTTATATCATATAAGGGCTTTCCAAAATGGCCAAGAACATCACCAAATTCAATTTGAGCAAAGAGTTATGGTAGTGGCAAAATGCCTTGCTGAAAACTGCCAAGGTAAGGCAGAATTTTGCATTTTTGGTCGATTTTCCAAAATCAGCCAGTTTCAAGCCTTGTCATCATCTTGGACACATCTGAGGATCAAATCTAAAGGGGACAATAACTGAGCCAAGCCTCCAAAATCCTTGGAACAAGAAGTAGCATGCCAAACCTAGAATTGCCTAAAAGAGGGACAAGACTCCAATTTTGGATTGGAACATTTAATAGATGCTTAGAGGTGGCATGGACTGACATATTTGCAAATGAATTCAGTCAAGATTCCTCCAACAAGTAGGGAACCGAAGCTCTGTGCTCTAACCTCTAGTCAATGGCTAGAGGAGACTTGGATTTTCATTTGCCAACATTGGCCAAACCTATGTTGTAGGTGTCATTCACTATTGATCCCAAAACAAACTTGCTCTACTATAAATAGAGCTCATTTGTGCTCAGTTTGAGTACACCAAAGCCATCAAACAGATGTTTTCCTCAAAATCCCTTTCGCTAGGCAAAAATACCTTCTTTAGCAAGGTAACTCTGAGTTTTTGAGTTTGAGAGCGTTTTCAATCAAACCAATCACACACACACCTCATAAACATCATATGTAGGTGATCCAAACTCTCACAAGTGACCTGTAATCACAAAATCACAAAGTCACATCTCAAAACCTCAAAATAGGCTTTTTGTACATTTTTCAAGCCATGTCTTGATTCAGTCACTTTCTAAACTAGATAAAACCTCAAACACACTCCAAATATCATCCTTGAACTGTCCCAAATGGTGCCACACATCTGGAACACCATTTGAGAGAGTTGTTATTTTGGTCACTTTTAACCCCTTTTGCAAGAAAGGGCCAGTTTGTGTTTTTGCAGGTACCAGCTGATTCCAATCATCCTAAAAGCTTCTAAGGGATCATTTGAGTGTGTATGAAGCATCAAATCATTTCTGGAACAAGAGGCTTGACAGATTGCACAAAAACTCCAAAAAGCTCAAAAAGAGGTAAGCCTCATGACTTGGACTTTCCAAAATATGCAATGCTTTGAAGTCCACTGATCATGCACACCTCATACATGTTATATATGTTGTGTTTTAACCAATTGATCATGTAATTCATGCCTGTATCAAAGTGTAGCATAGAACATGCAATTATAGGCCTTTTTTAAAACCACTATCGGGTTTTGAGTAGGGAGTGTGATCTGAAAAAACTACCACCACCATTGGATTCCTTGTGAAATTATGACCCCGATACATATAAATTTTGTCTCAAACCATTAAGAATTGAGAAAGTTATGACCTTCACGTTTCTGAGCCAAAACTTGCCTTGCCTTGCCTTGGGCCAGGCCTAAAACCAAGGCATGACTTGTATATTTGTGTTTTCACTCAAAACAATGGATGTATCACCACCCCAGTGGTAAGGCGCGCGCCTTGTGACCTTGAGGTCGTGGGTTCAAACTCCACCCATGCCATTTTGTGTTTTTTCACATTTTGCCATTTTTTCCAATATTTTATGTTTTATTAATTAATTGGAAAATTAATAACTCACTCAATTTTAATTATTTTTTATTGGTTCTTTTTGAAAAAAATCACAAAAATGTTAAAATATTTTATTCCACAAAAATATTAAGTTTATATTATTTATTTAATATAATTAGTATTGTTGCGAATAAATTCATTTTTATTTGTTTTTAAACATTTTAAAATGAACATTCATCTTGAAAAATCAAGACCAAATGAGTTTTAACATCTCTTGTGATTAAAACTTCATTTTTCAAACCTTAAACAAAAATCACAAGTGGTTTATTCAAATTCATTTGGTATTTTTCATTGATTTTCTTGTAATATTTACTGTTAAAGGAAAACAAATTAGGGTTTCTTTGATTTTCACCCTCACAAATCATTTTCAAAATTTTGGGCCTCTAATAGAGTGTACGACCCAATCCCCTTTTAACCAAAACAATTTTGGGCCTCAGATATTGTATAAGTCCCTCTGCGTTAAAAGAAACATTCGGCGCAATCGTCGCCCGTTTAAAATAAACCATCTGGGCCTCTCCTCGAGCTATAAGACCCATTCAAAACTTTTGGGCCTCTATTAGAGTGTAAGACCCAACCCCCTTTGAAAACCAAACCATTTTGGGCCTCAGACATTGTATAAGACCCACTACGTTTTCAAAAATCTCAGCGCGATCGCTATTTCAAACGAAAAATCGTATGGGCCTACCCCCGTGTTATAAGCCCCACTCTTTTTCTTTAAACCTTTTGGGCCTCTTGAGAGAGTGTAAGACCCATCCCTTTGTACAAAAAATATTTCTTGGGCCTCAGTCACTTGTATAAGTCCCTCTATACAAAATGATAGTGTGATCACCGATAACAACCTGGGCCTCTCCTTGAGCTGTAAGCCCCAACCTCTTTTCAAAATACTTTCTCCTTTGATTTTGAATATACTGTTGTTTTCAATCTTTCTTGGTTGAACAACTAACCAAACAGCAAGGAAGCTCTACAACCGAGTAAGTGGTTATATGCTTTCTTTATCCGCTTTCATATACATATAACTGTATTGTGGGGCTGTTTCACTGTAAGTCTTCTTTCATAAACTCTTATCGACTGTGTAATAATAGTAGAGATATTTAGAGTTTTCTCGGCAATTACGTCTAGCACTAAGCCCTGTTGATTACTCTTAAAATAGACAAAACTAGATCCCCATAGGATTACCAGATACAGTCTTCCCTCCTCTTTGTGTTAAAAAATATGGAGACGTGAAAGGCAGCATTCTCGGTGAACCCTTTCACAGACTTTCACCTTTAGAAATTGTCAAAGAAACTCTATTCCCCAGAGATGGTCTTTTCTCCGTGAATGGCATCTCTTGAGTTTCTTCTAAATTCTCGAACTTTCCTGGCTTGATCTATTCTCTGTGAATAGCCTGTCTTGAATTTCTTGGGGTTTGGGGACCCACAGGCTTCTTAAAAGCATCCTCGCCTCCTCTTGGGCGTTGTACAAGGACCCGTCGGCTTCTTAGAAGTATTCACAGCCTCCTCTTAGGCTTCTTATAAATGATTTCTTCCTCCTGGATTGATAGCCTCCTCTTGGGCTTCGTACAAATTGTCCTTCGGCTTCTTAAAAGTTTCCAGCCTCCTCTTGGGCTTCGTACAAATTGTCCCGACGACCTCCTAGAGGTATAGGAACATAAATTAGTCACCTTAATAGAACAGTCTTTCAAAAAGTCTAGATCTTGCTACTGCTGTTTCTTAAACGTAGTACAAAAGATGAAACTCTAGACTTGGACAGTCTAATTTCCTTGAGTCTCAAAGACATTCTCAAGGTCCTTTCAAAATTAGGAGAGGAAACCCATAGATTCGGACCGTCTCAATACCCTTTGGATTTCCCATTTCCTTAAAGAACATGAAATAACCCTGATTCTCGAATCAAATCCCTGAGTGCAAACAGTACTCATATAAGAACTGATTCTCTCTTTAAATCAGCATACTGGACCTGTCACTCAACTGAAACAGTAACCCTAGCCTCCTCTTGGGCTTTGTGCAATGATTCTCCCCAGCAGAGTAAACCTTTAGCCTCTATCTCGGGCTTCGTACGAGATACAAATCACTCTCTTGTTGAGTATAAAAGACCCTCTTGTTGAGTCAAACCTTTAGCCTCCATCTCGGGCTTTGTACGAGATACAAAACACTCTCTTGTTGAGTATAAATGACTCTCTTGTTGATTCCAACCTTTAGCCTCCGTCTTGGGCTTCGTACAAGATACATATAAAAGATTCTCCTGTAGGGTCAATCCTTTTAGCCTCTCTCTCGGGCTTCGTACGAGACACGCAAAAATCACCCTCTTATTGGGTCGATAGCCTCCTCTTAGGCTTTGTATAAGGAAACCCCGGTTGAACCAATCAACCTTTTAGCATCAAAGTTGTGCCTCATTCATAGTATACAAACATCAACAACTCCTTTCCCTTCATCTAATCGCTGTAAGCGGCAAGCCTCTGGATTATTTACATCCATGCCACTGTCCCTCTTTTAGCATGAGAAATTTCTAAGGAAAGATGGCATTGCTCTACACTGAGTTAAAGTCTTCTCCTTTAGGTCGAAAACCCTTATAAAGGAAATTATGGCATTTCTGGATTCACATATCCCAGTTAAAGTAATCCTCCTTTATAACCAGACACCCAACAATTGTGACAAACAAACCCCTTTAGAGACGACAAATTCTCTCTAAACTCGCCCCCCTTTAGCTTCACATCTTGGGCTTTGAATAAGATACAAATAAACCCTTCAGCTTCACATCTTGGGCTTTGAACAAGATACAAACCACCTTTAGCTTCACGTCTTGGGCTTTGAACAAGACACCAAAACACCATTTCCTCCCATAGAATAGGAGGAACTACGATCGCTTTGATTTCCCTGTTTCGGTAAACGGGAATACGTAGGCATAAGATTGAAAGAAAAATCTTAGCGAGCACACTAATCCAAATCCCAAATCCCGTACCCTCGCATATCGATCGAAAAGCCTCAGTCTTAAACTCTCACCAATCGCCCGGGCACTATTTTAACAAAATAACCTAAGAGAGACCCACAATCTTTGTAGCATCTGTAAACCAACAGTCATCTGTTCAAACTCAGTTTGCAAGCAGGGTTAATTGGAGACATCTATTTCCCTTCCTTCACCAGCTTCAATAGGATAAAAATTGAATCGAGTTGTAGTACCCCAAAGCGATAGTGCTTCGCAACCACGTCCAAAAATTCGCGCTACACCAGCGAACCCCACAGACACCACACTCAACACCAGAAACACAATCATCTGTCATACTCACTGATTGATTCGCTTAGCGAACCCACTTGCTGATTCCTTCGCTTAGCGAGACTCCCAGCGAAGACCACCTTTCCTCTCCAGAATCATCTCAGTACTCACTCCCATGTTATCGCGCATTCCCTACGCTGCTCGCTTAGCGAGCCCTGGCGAACATTCGCCTAGAGAAGCAACGGTTCGCCTAGCGAACCTGCGATTACAGCAAATCGCTGCTACGCATCAGTAGCTCTACAACCTCCAAAGCACCCGCGATTACAATCCAATTGACCCAAAAACATCCCATTAATAGGTCTAATATATCACAGAATTTAAAGGCCTAAAACCTACGACTGTTAGGTCGATTTAGGACACTACGGGAAACCTTAATTTCCCTAAACCTTCAAAGCTCTCAAGCTTCATATAAACTCCATAGATCTTTCTCCACAAGTTTAAAACTACCACAACGGGGAAATCAGCCCCAAGGTCTACTCTTTTGATTATTTCAACTCTTAATAATCGATCTCACAACATGCCCTCAAAGTCATCAGTTTACCTCAAAACCTATAAACCCTCAAAAACTCCAAAATCCACTTCAATCAATCGAATCCTATAATGAAAACAATGAAAGGTAATTACTCCCCATACCTTAGATTGTCGATGCGATGAGTTCTCTCTTGAGCCTTTGGAAACCTTCACGAAAATCCTCGCCTTTTCCCTTTTTCCTCAGAGCTCTACACTTTCTCCTTATTTTCACGATCTCCACAAATGAATCCTAATTCCCCTCAATTCCTCCTTTTTGGTTCAATTAACTCTTGGGCCTCAAATATGGGCTTTCTCATAATATTCCCTCTAATACTCCTCAAATGTCCATCTTACCCTTAATTCCTCTAATATTATTTAAATTAATAATAATACTAATATATTCCTATTATATACTATTATTTAATTAAAATAACCAAAACTTCATAAAAACATTGACATCGACACGAAACAGCAAAATTCACAGAAAACCACGAATATAATATTTAAATAAATTAAATAAATATTTTTACGAAAATCGGGGTGTTACAACTCTTCCCCACTTAAAGGATTTTCGCCCTCGAAAATTACCTCAAGGAAATAGAGTCGGATACGACTCCCTCATTTGATCTTCGCATTCCCAAGTCCAACTTCCGTCAGCTGGTCCCCCCCCCCCCCCCACAACACCTTCACCAAAGTTATGTCTTTACCCTGCAATTGTTTCATCTCTCGACCATCAACATGCACAGGCAATGCTTCCACAGTCAGATTATCTTTCACTTGTACATCATCCATCTGAATTACATGCGACGGATCTGGAACGTACTTCCTCAACTGAGACACATGGAACACGTCATGCAAATTCGCAAGTGACAGTGGTAAAGCAATTCGATAGGCTATCTCTCCTATCCTCTGCGATATCTGGTATGGACCAATAAAACATGGAGTGAGCTTCCTAGAATTCAAAGCTCGACCCACACCAGTCACTGGCGTCACCCTAAAAAACACGTGATCTCCCTCTTGGAATTCAAGTGCTTTCCTCCTCTTATCATGGCAACTCTTCTAACGACTCTGCGAAGCTTTCATCCTCTCTTGGATCTTATTAATCTTCTCAGACGTCTCTTGCACAATTTCAAGTCCGAGTACCGCACTCTCGCCCGACTCATACCAACACAAAGGAGTCCTACACCTTCTCCCATACAAAGCTTCGTAGGGCGCCATTCCAATACTAGCATGAAAACTATTATTGTACGTGAACTCAATCAATGTCAAATGGCTATCCCACGATCCTCCATGATCCAACATACAAGCCCTCAGCTAATCCTCTAAAGATTGGATAGTCCTTTCTGTCTGACCGTCCGTCTGTGGATGGTAGGCAGAACTCATTCTCAACTTGGTGCCCAACGCATCTTGCAAACTCTTCCAAAACCTCGATGTAAATCTCGGATCTCTATCCGACACAATACTAGAAGGTACCCCATGTAACTTTACAATTTATTCAATATATATCTCGGCTAACTTCTGCATAGAATGATTAATCTTCATCGGCAAGAAATGAGCCTACTTAGTTAATCTATCCACGATCACCCAAATTGAATCATTTCCCTTAGCAGTCTTCTGCAATCCCACCATAAAATCCATGGAAATACTATCCCACTTCCATTATGGAACACTCAATGGCTCAATCATACCTAAAGGCTTCTGATGCTCAACCTTCGACTTATGACAAGTCAAACACGCATAAACAAACTTCGCAACATCCTTCTTCATACCTGGCCACCAAAACAACTTTTTCAAATCTTGGTACATCTTCGTAGCACCGGGATGAATACTCAACCTACTTCGATGTCCTTCTTCAAGAATGCTCTTCTTAATATCTGGAACATCTGGAACATACACCCTGTCCCTGAACATCATTACACCATTCTCGTTAACCCAGAAGTCACCTCTGTTACCTTGGTTAATCAAAGTCAATTGGTCAACTAACTTTAAATCAGATTGCTGTCCCACTCTGATTTCTCCTAGAATACTACTAGTCAACTTCAACATTCCCAACTTCACACTGTCAAAGGTCTTTTCACATACTAGGCTCAAATCTCTGAATTGCTCAATTAATTCCAATTCTTTCACCATAAGCATCGACATATGCAGTGACTTTCTGCTCAAAGCATCAGCCACTACATTTGCCTTGCCCAGATGATAACTTAAATCAAAATCGAAATTCTTCTACAACTCTAACCACCTTCTCTGCCTCATATTCAATTCCTTCTGATTAAATAAGTACTTCAGACTCTTATGATCGCTGAACACTTCAAATTTAGAGCCAAACAGATAATGTCTCCAAATCTTCAACACAAACACCACAACGACCAACTCCAAGTCATGTGTAGGATAATTCCTCTCATGAAATCGCAATTGTCTCGAAGCATAAGCAACAACTTGTCCATTTTGCATCAATACTCCACCAAGACCCATCTTCGACGCATCACAATACAGCACAAAAGATTCACTCGGATCAGGAAAAATCAACACTAGAGCAGTAGTTAATCTCTTCTTCAATTCCACAAAACTTTCTTCACAAGCTACATCCCACACAAAAGTCTGACCCTTTCGAGTCAACTGCGTCAAAGGTAATGCCAACTTAGAAAAGCCTTCAATAAAGTGGCGGTAATAACCTGCTAATCCCAGAAAACTCTGTATCTCAGTAGCAGACTTCGGAGTCTCCCACTGTAACACAACATCAATCTTAGAAGGATCAACAACAATACCACCACCTGAAATCACATGGCCAAGGAAACTCATTTCCTTCAACCAAAACTCACACTTCGACAGCTTTGCATACAAATTCTTCTCTTTCAACACTTGCAACACATTCCTCAAATGCTCAGCATGTTCTTCTTCAGATCTAGAATATATCAAGATGTCATCGATAAACACCACCACAAACTTATCCAAATACTCATGAAAAATCCGATTCATATACTCCATGAACACACCAGGTGCATTAGATACACCAAATGGTATCACAGTGTACTCATAGTGTCTATACCTCGTCCTGAAAGTCGTCTTCGAAATATCATCAGGCTTAACTCAAATCTGATGATAACCTGGCCTCAAATCAATCTTGCTGAACACACAAGCACCTACTAGTTGATCCATCAAATCGTCGATTCTCGGTAGCGGATACTTATTCTTGATAGTCACTTTATTCAGCTGCCGGTAATCAACACACAACCTCATACTTCCATCTTTCTTCTTCACTAGCAACACAGGAGCACCCCACGGAGAAACACTTGGTTGAACAAACCTCTTCTTAGGAAATTCTTCCAGCTATTTCTTCAATTCACTTAACTCAGAAGCTGACATCCGATAAGGAGCCATCGACACTGGACTCGTACCTGGTATTAAGTCCACTGCAAACTCTACTTCACGCTCTGAAGGCAAATCACTGATGTCATATGGAAACACATTTGGGAATTCACAGACAACAGGCAACTCCACACTCGCAGCTTCACAATCAATTTGCAACGAGGCAAACTTTGCAAACCCCACGGCTTCTTCTTCCACAAGTTCGTCTACTTGCTTAGCAGACAAGAACATCAACTCCCCACTATCATCAATCTTAGGAAACTCTACAATCTTGGTATAACAATTGATATGAACACGGTTGAACTCTAACCAGTTCATTCCAAAGATCACGTCAATTTGATGCAAGGGTAAGCATACCAAATCCATCACAAAACTCTTCTAAAAAATCATCACAGGACATCTCAAACACACAAGGGTAGTAGTAACAGAACCATTAGCTGGAGTTTCTATTACCATATTACCATTCATATCAGATAACTTCAAACCCAATCTATTAGCACATTCAAGCGAGATAAAAGAATGAGTAGCACCAGTATCAATAATAGCAACCAACTCGACATTATTAATAAAACAAGTACCTCGAATCAGGTTGTCCTTCTCTGGCGCCTCTGCACCACTCAAAGCAAACACTCTGCCACTGGTCTGAGCAGTAGTTGCAGTCTTCTTCGGCTTCTGACATTGAGTGCTGATATGATCTTTCTCACCATAATTGAAACATGTCGGCCCCTCATCTTTGCAGTCAGTAGCTCTATGCCCCTTCTTACCACATCGATAGCACCTCACCACATTGTTGGTACACGCATCAGCACGGTGACCTTGCTCGCCGCACTTATGGCACTTTCCAGAAGCGGGAGCTGCTCCCCCACTTGTCTTTTTCCCATCTGAAGCCTTCTGCTTCCCTTTGTCAGCCAAAGTTGTATAAGGCTTACCCCTATACTGCCCTTTCTTCTCACTCAACTGGTTATAGTGAGCAGATCGAGCTCGGCTGTCCTCATCGTAGATCCTGCTCTTGTCAACCAACTCAGCATACCTGCGGATTTGTTGATACCCAATACCCTGCTTAATCTCTGGTCTCAGTTCATTCTCAAACTTGAGACACTTGGACATCTCAGCATCAGCACGATTGTAGTGCGGACAAACCTTCACCAAAGCCTTGAACATTGCGGCATACTCTGCCACAGTCATATCTCCTTGCTTCAGCTCAAGGAATTCCACTTCTCTCTTTCCACGAGAATCCTCTGGAAAATACTTCCCCAGAAACTCCTGCTTAAACACAGCCCAAGTTATCATAGTGCCCACATCTGCAAGTCTCTGACGGGTGTTATCCCACCAGTCCTCAGCTTCCTCTTCCAGCATATGCGTTCCAAACTGAACCTACTGTTCATCAGAACACCCCATCACTCGGAAAATCTTCTCGATCGCCTTCAGCCACTTGTGTGCACTTGCTGGATTATGCGTACCCACAAAAGTCAGTGGATTGATCCTCTAAAACTTCCCCAATGCACGAAACTCATCAGGAGCTTCACCATTTGGATTCAGCTGCACCACCACATTAGCAACCGATTCCAACGCATCAGCAATCACACGATCATTTCTTCCAGCCATCCTATACACCACCAACAAGGTTAGAAGAACTAAAACATCGACAGTGTACACACACTCGTCGACTGACAGGGACAGACATCAAGTAAAAACCTGGCCGGACGGACCAACCAGGCTCTGACACCACTAATGTAACACCCTTTTCTACCCCTAATATGTTGCAGCAGAAACAACTCAAATATCAGAGTAAGGCAAAAAAATTCCCTCAAAGGGTGCACATTTCTCATTAAATCAAAATAACACAATTACCCTGTAAAGAAAGGGTGTTCCTCAAAATAAATCAAAAAGCCTTCACATGGCAGCGGAACTCAAAATTTTCAAATAAAAGGTTTTCAACAAACATCATAATGATCAAAACAAAACCATATCATCAAATGACAACAAAATAAGGAAACGACATAGTTTGACTCAAAGGACCCCAACCCGATGTTACACTATCAGAGCAAGACCCTCTAAATCGACCAAAAGTAAATATACTTCAAGTCCTCGAAAGCATCCACGGCTAAACCTGGTCACCTGCACGTGTCATACCCCAAATTTTGACCACTAAGATTTCCCATCATTGTGTAAATCATCATCACAATATGGATGAACCACCTTGCCTCATCAGTCTCCCCAAAGATGGGTGAACACTTACTACAGTCAAAATTAGGGTTTCAAGCCCTCTCAGAGTTCTTAGACAAAGGATCAATCAAGAAATGACATGATCTTCAACTTGTCTAACCTCCCAAACATCTACAACGGATCAAGAGGACTCCCACTTTAAGGATTAAGCACAAGGCTGCTCTCTTCCAGGTGGATCAAGCCTCAAGATCGCAAGTGTCACCAAATTAGGGTTTGGTCGACCAGGGCCTCCAGATGGAAATTTTCCTCTGGGCATGAGCCAATGCTTCAAATCATATCCTAAAATACTCCATGGAACCTCGTGGGCCCAAGCATCAAGTCAATTTGACCTCAGGGGATAAATACATCAAAAATCAGGAATTAGGGTTTCTTGACCTAATTCACCCCTAAGTTGACTTTTGGGACAAATCATGAGCCAAGACCTCAAGACATGATTTGAGGGTCTCCAACATACCACATTTATCCATTTGCAACAATGGATTGATCCAGGAAGCTTGAGCAGCAAGTCTCAATTTCATCAGTACCACAATTAGGGTTTCGCGAGAAAAGTCAACTGTAGCTTTGACTTTTGACCAGGACATGCTCCAAAACCCTAGGACATGATTCAATACACCCTATAACACCTATGAAATCAATCCATAAAGTTTGATTTAGGTCAAGGACTTGATTTCATAGAGGATCGCTTAGTTTGGAATTCATCTGACAAAAAGTCAACTGTGCACAAAAGTAAACTTTGACTTTTTGAGATTTTTCACAAAAATGGTTTTTTAACCCTAAAATGATGTTAATGTATGATTTGAATCATCATTCATCAAGAAAAATCGAGAAAAGTGGGATAGCTTGTAAAAGGGGTAACCATAAAAACTTAGAAAATTTTCTAAGTTATGAACAAAGTGGCAAGGGTACCAACTTTGGAGGATCATAACTCCTAAACCATAAGGCCATTTTCCCCATCCAAAGCTAGATTTGTAGCTCTCATTACCCTCTACAAAAGCTTAAAACTGACCTCCTTCCAAATTCATCATGGATTTTGAGTTATGGAATGATCAAAATCACAAAAAGTGAAAACGTCACTTTTTTCCAACACTTAGTGAAATTTTCACTAAGTCAGAATCTGCCTTCACTTTTTTCCAAATGTAGGGGGATTTTTCACTTGGGTCCAAAAGGTATCAAAACCAAATATGATCAAACATTTGTTGTATCATATGAGGGCTTTCCAAAATGGCCAAGAACATCACCAAATTCCACTTGGGCCATGAGATATGACAATGGTAATATGCCTTGCAGAAAACTGCCAAGGCTAGGCAGAATTTTGCATTTTTGCTCGATTTGGCAAAATCATATAATTCCAAGCCTTGTCATCACTTTGGACACATCTGAGGATCAAATTTAAATGGGACAAACACTGAGCCAAGCCTCCAAAGTCCTTGGAACAAGAAGTAGCATGCCAAACCTAGAATTGGCTAAAAGAGGGACAAGACTCCAAATTTGGATTGGAGCATTCAATGCATACACCAAGGTGGCATGGACTGACACATTTGCAACTGAATTCAGTCAAGACTTATCCAAGACTAAGGGAACCACAACCTTGTGCCCTAACCTCTAGTCAATGGCTAGAGGAGACTTGGATTCCAAAGTGCAACCATTGGTCAAACCTCTGCTGCAGTTGTCATTCATTATTGATCCCAAAACAAACTTGCTATACTATAAATAGAGCTCATTTGTACTCAGTTTGAGTACACTAAAGCCATCAAACAGATGCTTTCCTCAAAATCCCTCTCTTTAGGCCAAAATGCCTTCTTTAGCAAGGTAACTCTGAGTTTTTGAGTTAGAGAGCATTTCCATCACAACTCATGATCCTAACACCTCATAAACATCATATGTAGGTGATCCAAACTATCAAAAGTGACATGTAACACCAAAATCACAAAGTCACATCTCAAAACCTCAAAATAGGCCTTTTGTGCATTTTTTAAGCCATGTCTTCATTCAGTCACATTCCAAACCAGATAAAACCTCAAACACACTCCAAATAACATCTTTGAACTGTCCCAAATGGTTCCCCCCATCTGGAACACCATTTGAGAGAGTTGCTATTTTGGCCATTTTTACCCCTTTTGCAAGAAAGGGCCAGTTTGTGTTTTTGCAGGTTCCAGCTGATTCCTGTAACGCCCCAGTTTTAGTATTTTTATTTTATTGAGTCGTTTTTGATTATTTTATTATTATATTATTTTATTTCTGACTTTTATGTGAAAATATGTTATTTTTCATCGTGAATATATTTTATCGGGTTTTGGGAACGATTGCGAGATATTTGAGTGTAGGGGTATTTTGGGCATTTTAATTTGATTGTTAAGTTAAGAGTTGAAATAGAAAGAAAAAGAGAGAAAAACATAGTAAGAAGAAAAAAATGAAGAAAGGAGAAGAGAAGAAAAGAGAGATTTTGGGAAAAACTTGGAAACCAATCATCCGACTTTTCTACGCGTTATTTAATCGGGTAAGGGGTGCGAAACTCGATTATCTTATCGTTGTGTATGATTATGTATGTGTGTTTGCATGTTGTATTGTCCTGTTCGATAGTTTTTCGGGTATAGGTCAAAAACGCGTAAACGAGTAGAAATCGATGTTTTCACGGACGAAAATTGATACGAATCTTGTAGTATGATCCCGTGATATGTATGAATAATTGCTGAGGTTTGTGTGGCTGTTGGAAATGGTTTGGTTGGAGGAAAATGGAAATTTTGGGTTATGGAACAGTGCATCATGAAGCAGAAATTCTGCTTCTGGTGCGAAGCGCCGGGCGGTGTGCTTGTTTCGCCGGGCGGTTCGTCCTTTCGCTGGGCGGTTTTGAGAGGCGCAGAGGTTCCAAGTTCCTGACTCTTTTGAGTCATTTTGGTAGAATTAGTGTCGCCTGGGCTTCGCCGGGCGAAGTAGAGGCGAAGAGTGTTTCGCCGGGCGGTTGCCATGTTTCGCCGGGCGGTTGTGAGTTTTTTCCAAATAATACTTTTCCTTAAAAATTCATAACTCTCGAACCGTATTTCTGATTTAAGTGTTATTTATATCGTTGGAAAGCTTATAAAATGTACTTTCTTATGATGGTGATTTTGAGATTGTTAGCCGATTAAATTTTGTCGGGAAATTGGAATAGTTTCGGTTTGTCGACTTTTATCGTTGTAAGTGTGCGTAATTGAGGTGTATCGTGCAAAGTGTTGTTGTATGATGTAAATGCATGTGTTTAAATGGTGTTGTGATGATTTGTGGCCGTATGATAATTAAATGCATTGTTTTGGGCATAAGTGCAAAGTGTGATTTTGTTGATGGAAATGAATGTATTTATGCGTGTACATATTAAATGTCATGAGTCATTGTATGCCAAGCATCATGATATGCATTGTTGTGACATCCTGAGTGACGGTTTGGTTCCAGAGGGAATCTGCTATAACATCGTGTGCCTATGTGAGGACCTAAAGCGATGGTTATAGACGATCGTGTGCCTATGTGAGGACCTAAAGCGATCGGATTGTGTGCCCATGTGGGGACCTAAAGCAATCCATAAACGTCGTGTGCCCATGTGGGGACCTAAAGCGACGGGTGAACATCGTATGCTCGACGGGGAGTTACACTAAGTAACGAGCGATGGTTCCAATAGTTTTGAGTGAACTGGTGATGAGACATGAGAAACATTGGAAGTCGGTACCGCATGGCATGTGCATAGAGTCGTTGTGTCGGTCTCTGTGCATTTGCATAATCATGGATTAATTGTGTATGTTAATTGTGAATGAGAATAATGTGATGGAATATGTATAATTGTGGTGATGAGGAGTGCATTGTGTATGATTGATGTGCATGGGTGATGAATACCTGATAATTGTACTGTGTTGTGTTTTATTCCATTGTGGTGCATTTGTGGTGAGAATATTATACTTGTTCATTTTTGTGTTAATATATAATTTTATGCAACTGTATTATGATTGTTTTTCTCACCCTTCTGCTGTTTTATAATGCTCTATGAGGCATTGCAGATTAGAGTTGCTGGAGGTATTTTTGTGAAGCTTTCCGTCTTCATTCTTTTGTCGGTCGGCTCTGATATGTGACACCGGGTAGTTAGGGAGGCCGTTTGTGATTATTTGTGTATATGTATATATATCTTTTGGCTGGTGCATGTCTAACTGGATGTATGACAACTCTTCACGTGACATATATATATGTTATTCAGTTTTAGATTTTCCACTTTTATTCTAAAATCTGAAATGTGGGTGTAAGGAACTGAGTTCCTCTGCTGATTGCTACTCCACTGTTGCATATCTTTATGAGCAGGTGTTGTATGTTTTGTTTCAAATTGATGTGATGCCCCCTGTCTATGCCACGATAATTTAAATATACTCTGATGAAATTTTGAATTTTTATTTACCGCTTTAATAGCTTGGGGGTATAGATTGAGGGTGTTACAATTCCAACCATCCTAAAAGCTTCTAAGGGATCATTTGAGAGTGTCCAAGGCATCAAACCATTTCTGGAACCAGAAGTTTGGCAGATTGCACAGAAAACTCCAAAAGCTCAAAAAGAGGTAAGCATCATGACTTGAACATTCCAAAATATGCATTGATTTGAAGTCCACTGATCATACACACCTCATACATGTTATATATGTTGTGTTTCAACCATTTCATCATGTAATTCATGTCTGCATCAAAGTGTAGCATAGAAAATGCAATTATAGGCCTTTTTCAAAATCACTATCGGATTTTGAGGAGGGAGTATGATCTAAAAAAAATGCCACCACCATTGGATTCCTTGTGAAATTCTAGGCCAGATGCATATAAATTTTGTCCCCAACCATTGAGAAATGAGAAAGTTATGGACCTTCCCGTTTCTTGGCAAAACTTGTCTTGCCTTGCCTTGACCAGGCCTAGGAAACAAGGCATGCCTTGTATATTTGTGGTTTCACTTCAAGCAATGGATGTATCACCACCCCAGTGGTAAGGCGCGCGCCCTATAACCTTGAGGTCGTGGGTTCAAACCCCACCCATGCCATTTTGTGTTTTCTCACATTTTTGCTATTTTTTCCAATATTTTCATGTTTTGTTAATTAATTGGAAAATTAATAACTCTTTCAATTTTAATTATTTTTTATTGGTTCTTTTTGCAAAAAATAACAAAAATTTAAAATATTTTATTCCACAAAAAAATTAAGTTTATATTATTTATTTAATATAATTAGTATTTTTGTGAATAAATTCCTTTTTAATGTTTTTAAACATTTTAAAAGTGAATATTTACTTTGAAAATCAAAACCAAGTGAGTTTTAATTCACCTTGTGATTAATCCCTCATTTCTCAAACCTTAAACAAAAATCACAAATGGTTTATTCAAACTTATTTGGTATTTTATTTGATTTTCTTTAAATATTTACTTTTAAAGAATAACAAATTAGGCTTTCTTTGATTTTCACCCTCATCAAACAATTTCAAACACTTTTGGGCCTCTAATAGAGTGTAAGACCTAATCCTTTGTAAATACAAACCTATTTTTGGGCCTCACTTATTGTATAAGTCCCGTTGTATTTCAAAAAGTTCGACGCGATCATCGTTCGTCGAAAAACAAACCTTGGGCCTTTCCTCGAGCTATAAGAACCATTCAAAATTATTCTTAGACCTCTATTAGAGTGTAAGACCCAATCCCCTTTTAACCACAACTTTTTGGGCCTCAGACATTGTATAAGTCCCCCTGCGTTAAAAGAAAACCTTGGCGCGATCGCCAATAAAAAAAACCAATCATTTGGTCCTACCCTCGTGTTATAAGCCCCTTCCTCGTTCTTTAAACACTTGGGCCTCTTGAGAGAGTGTAAGACCCATCCCCTTGTACAAAAAACCTTTCTTGGGCCTCAGTCACTTGTATAAGTCCCTCTGTACAAAACGACAGTGTGATCACTGATAAACCTTGGGCCTCTCCTTGAGCTGTAAGTCCCAACATCTTTCAAAATACTTTCTCGTTTAAATATACTGTTGTTTTCAATCTTTCTTTGTTGAACAACTAACCAAACAGTATGGAAGCTCTACAACCGAGTAAGTGTTTATATGCTTTGTTTATCCGCTTTCATATACATATAACTGTATTGTGGGGTTATTTCACTGTAAGTCTTCTTTCATAAACTCATATCAACTGTGTAATACTAGTATAGATATTTAGAGTTTCCCCGACAACTACGTCTAGCACTAAGCCCTGTTGGTCACTCTTAAATACAAACAAAACTAGATCCCCCATAGGATTACCAGATACAGTCTTCTCTCCTCTTGGGGTTAAACAATATGGAGATGTGAAAGGCAACATTCTCGGTGAACCCTTTCACGAACTGTCACTCTTAGAAATTGTCAAAGAAACTCTACTCCCCAGAGATGATCTTTTCTCCGTGAATGGCATCTCTTGAGTTTCTTCCAAATTCTCAGACTTTCTTGGCTTGATCTATTCTCTGTGAATAGCCTGCCTTGAATTTCTCGGGGTTTAGGGACCCACAGGCTTCCTAAAAGCATCCCCGCCTCCTCTTGGGCGTTGTACAAGGACCCTACGGCTTCTTAGAAGTATTCACAGCCTCCTCTTAGGCTTTGTATAAGGATTCTTCCTTCGGGAAGAGAGCCTCCTCTTGGGCTTCATACAAATTATCCCTCGACTTCTTAAAAGTTTCCAGCCTCCTCTTGGGCTTCGAACAAATTGTCCCGACGACCTCCTAGAGGTATAGGAACAAAAATTAGTCATCTTAATAGAACAGTCTTTCAAAGAGTCTAGATCTTTCTACCGTGAACGTACTACTACTGTTTCTTTAAGCATAGTACAAAAGATAAAACTCTAGACTTGGACAGTCTAATCTCCTTGTGTCTCGAAGGCATTCTCAAGTAGGGAAAAACACCAGTAGACTCGGACAGTCTCCAATACCCTCTGGATTCCCCATTTCCTGAAAGAACAGGAAATAACCCTGATCCTCTGATCAATCCCAAAGCATAGCCTTACCTTTAATCAGTCTCTTTATAAGAACTGATTTTCTCTTTTAACCAACCTACTGGACCTGTCACTCAACTGAAACAACAATCCTTTCAGCCTCTATCTCAGGCTTCGTACAAGATACAAAAAGACTCTCTTGTTGAGTCAATAATCCTTTTAGCCTCTATCTCGGGCTTCGTACAAGATACAAAAAGACTCTCTTGTTGAGTCAATCTCCCTTTTAGCCTCCATCTCGGGCTTCATACGAGATACAAAAACACTCTCTTGTTGAGTATAAAAGACTCTCTTGTTGAGTAAACCTTTAGCCTCCGTCTTGGGCTTCGTACAAGACACATCTAAAAGCACTCTCTTGTTGAGTCAACTCTTTTTAGCCTCCTTCTCGGGTTTCGTACGAGACACAAAAGCATCCTCTTGTTGGGTCAATAGCCTCCTCTTAGGCTTTGTTTAAGAAAAATCCCGGTTGAGTCAATCAACCTATTAGCATCAAAACTATGCCTCGTTCATAGGATACAAACATCAACAACTCCTTTCATCTAATTGCTGTAAGCGGCAAGCCTCTGGATTATTTACATCCACACCACTCTCCCTCTTTTAGTGTGAGAAATTCCTAAGGAAAGATAGCATTGCTCTACACTGATTTAAAGTCTTCTCCTTCAGGTTAAAACCCCCTATAAAGGAAATTATGGAATTGCTAGGATTCACATATCCCGGTTAAAGTAATCCTCCTTTATAGTCAGTCACCCAATAGTTGTGAAAAACAGACCCCCTTTAGAGATGACAAATTCTCTCTAAAGACAACACCTTTTTAGCTTCACATCTTGGGCTTCGAATAAGATACAAATAGACCTTTTAGCTTCACATCTTGGGCTTTGAATAAGATATAACCCACCTTTTCGGCTTCACGTCTTGGGCTTTGAACAAGACACCAAAACAACATTTCCTCCCATAGAATAGGAGGAACTACGATCACTCTAATTTCCCTGTTTCGGTAAACGGGAATACGTAGGCATAATATTGAAAGAAAAATCTTAGCGAGCACACTAATTCAAAGCCCCAAATCCCATACCTTCACACATCAGTTGAAAAGCATCAGTCCTAGCATCCTAACAAAATTCCCCATGAACATTCCCTGTGTTTCGTTCTAAATAAAGTAAGAAGAAAGAGGAAGAAAGAGGCCCCATTACCACATCGCATCTGTAACCTAACATACCGCTGTTTAAACTCAGTATGCAAGCAGGGTTAATAGGAGACATCTATTTCCCTTACTTATTCAGCTCAATAGGATAAAAAATGAATTGACCTGTAGTAACCCTAGAGCGACAGTGCTTAAGAACCACGTCCAAAATCGCTCGCTACAGAAAAGTGGAGCCCACCGTGGGGCCCTTCTTTCTTTCTTACAATTTCAGGTGAAAACCTTGGACAAGTAATTTTCATGGCGGTGGCCACCACAGAAAAGTGGCGCCCACCGTGGGGCCTTTTCTTCCTTTTCTTTCTTTCTTTCTTTGGGAATTTCACTGGGATAAAACTCTTTTTTGACTTCACTAGGATCTTAGGTCAAAATCTTTAAAGTTGGGAAGGTACCACAGAATGGTGACTCCGTCGGGGAGCCATTTCTTGTCAAGAACATAGGATTCATAGCTCTTTAACGTCTAGGACTTTAGGACAAATATATATTCTACTTTTCCTAATTGATATCTGTGTTTATTTTTCTACTAATGGGAATGTGTGTGATGCCGCATGTGGAAAGATTGAGTATACACATAGGAAAAACCTCTTTTAGTAGTGCGGAAACTATTGGAAATGGTTGTCACGCGATACTACCCTCTTTTGATGGTTCTTCGAAAAACATCACCTAGCACGGTTCCCGGCCGGCTGGTTTTTTCTCGACAAGAGCTGATGATTTTGAGAGATAGGTACAAAAATCACTAGTATAAACCTTTGGGGGGGGGGGTAAAGTCTTGACTTCATGACACCGACCCTTTGACCCCATGTTTTTTCTATGTTTTCGTGTGCTGCATTCATGCATTCATCTAAAAAACATTACATCAAAGAAAAAATTCTCTTCTAGTCTCTCTTTTTCAAATTAAACTAAGACAAAGATTGCAAATGTCAGAGAAAAAGATTGCGCTCATGGACTTCGGTAGAAGGAGAACTCATAAGTATACCTTCAGGGTTCCAAAACTAGAGGATTTGAGAGGATTAGCGAGGATGATCACTAACCCTGAAGCTTTCAGAGCCAAGTACGGAGGTCTGCTACCTCTGTTAAGAGTCCATGTGATTGAAGGAATCATGGAGGCATTCATTCAGTTTTACGATCCGGTCTATCACTGTTTCACATTCTCGGATTACCAACTCGCACCAATGTTGGAGGAGTATTCTCACCTAACCGATCTACACATTACTGATCGAGCTCCTTTTTCTGGACTGGAAAAAATTCCAAAAGATCAGACCATTGCAAGAGCAATTTATTTGGATGAGTCGAAAGTCAAGACTCGCATGACCACTAAGGGTAGGCTCCCAGGTTTGCCAGCCCAGTTCCTGACAAAGAAGGCTCTGTACTTTGCTAGTATAGGGAACATGACTGCTTTTGAAAGCATCTTTGTCTTACTCACCTACGGGTTATTTCTGTTTCCCAACATTAATAGCTTCGTCGATATCAACGCCATTAAGGTTTTTCTCATTGGAAACCCTGCGCCAACTTTGCTCGCGGACGCGTATCATTCTGTACACTTAAGCAATTTGTACAGCGGAGGGATGATCAGATGTTGTGTACCCTTGCTATACAAATGGTTTATCTCCTATTTACCCAAGTATGTTGCGTTTTGGGATCATAAGAGTGCCTCGCGTTGGTCGCAGAAAATCATGTCTCTTACCAACTCTGATATAGATTGGTGTAATAAGATTTATGACAGGATCAGGATCATTGACCGTTGTGGAAATTTCCCAAATGTACCCCTTATAGGAACTAAGGGAGGAACCAACTACCATCCAGTATTGGTTCGTCGTCTATTTGAATACCCGATGAGGCATGTCCCGCGTAATGCTCATCTGGAAGGTCTTTTCTTCAAAGAAGGAGAAAATGATAGGGCACTAAAGATGGAAATAATGCATGCTTGGAAACATGTTCATAAGAAAGGACGAGAGTCTCTAGGAAAACCAGACTGTGTCTCGGTGGAGCCTTATCTCCACTGGGTACAAACTAGAGCTCTCAAGCTAAAGATGCCTTATCCTCGTCACAGAGTTCTTCCGCCGAGGGAATCTGTCATGTACTTCATGACTGAAACGGAAAAACTTCAGGTTACTCTCAACAAAGTTCAACAGGAGAGGAGGTCTTGGAAGAACAAATATCGTACCCTCAATGTAGAGTGTACCAAAATACAACAACTGCTGAAAGATAAGGATGCTCTGATCGAGATTTTAGAGAACATGTTGTGGATAATCAGGATGACCAAAGGAATTTACTCGTTCCTCTCACTTGGCCAAGGAATGACAACCCAACAACGACCCAAGAGCCCCGGTCCAAGAAAAGGAAAGTACCAGAATCAACACCCGATTTCTCCCCAGAGAGGACTCGGGACCCCTTAGCTTAGGTTTCTGTTTCCGTACCTTGTAATCTACTATATTTTTATTTTCGCAATCCTTTGAATTCAATAAAACAGGGTTTCCCCACTGTTTGATAGTTGCAATCTAATTGTCAAAGTTTATTTTGATTAAACAAAAAAAAGCAATTAATATAATCATTGCATTCATCATTCTCACGTCACGTATTCTTCTAACCTACGAATCTCACGTTTGTGTCTCGGTTCTAGAGTCAAACTGTCTCATTCGTACAATACTCTGGCTAATCGTCAGAAAAAGATGGACGATCTTGAGGAAGAGAACAGAGAGTTAAGAGAAGAGATTGACGCTCTGAGAGAGGATATGAGAAAGCTTCATAATGACATGCAAGCCATGGTAGAAGCTCAACTACAAAGGATTGTGATCTCAGAGATCACCTCAACGCCCATAGTGGAAAAGTCTGATCCTAGGTACAAAATGCCGAAAGATCGTCCTTGGGGCATGCCACTTAACTATATCCCGGAAGGATATATCTCGTTGATCAATGAGGATTAGTGGACTGCAGCAGGAACCACTGGGCCTGAAGGTTACAAACTTCGGGAAAGCGAAGATGCCAGGGGCATGATAGCAACTCCTGAAGGTTACAAACTTCGGGAGGCACCGAGAGTCTAGGCCATAATGACTATACCACCGCCCGTGGTACACACTGTCCCGGAAGGATAGATTCCACAGATACCTTCTGGTGAAAATGAAAACATGTTCTAAGGAATGAATGAGTTCTAGGAACGGTTCATGGGAATGCAGAAAGAACTGCAGGCCCTTCGCGGTCAGGATTATTTGGAAAGGACGCCGCGGACCTCTTCTTGGTCCCCAATGTGAAAGTCCCGCACAAATTCCAGGTGCCCGACTTTGAAAAGTACAAGGGTAACTCTTGCCCTCAGAGTCACTTGGTGATGTACGCTCGGCGAATGTCAGCTCAGACAGAGAATCAGGATCTACTGATTCACTACTTTTAGGATAGTTTAATCGGTGCCGCACTAAAATGGTACATGGGTTTAAACCGTGCTACGATTAGCACTTTCAGAGATCTTGGCACTGCCTTCGTCCAACAATATAAATACAATCTGGACATGGCACTGGACAGAGATCAACTCAGATCAATGTCACAAAAGGACAAGGAAACCTTTAAGGAGTACGCTCAGAGATGGCGTGAGATTGCCGCTCAGATTTCTCCACCCCTGGAGGAAAAAGAGATGACAAAGATATTCTTAAAGACCTTGAGCTCATTTTACTACGACAGAATGGTCGCCAGTGCGCCCAGTGACTTCACCGAGATGGTCGGTATGGGAGTTCGTCTTAAGGAAGCCGTCCGAGAAGGACGTCTAGTCAAAGACACTGGATCATCAAGTAGTACAAAGAAATATGGTAGCGCTCTCCCTAAGAAAAAAGAGCAGGATATTGGGAATTTCTCCCTCGGAAAGCAAAGGCGACGTTATCAGCCAGTAGCGGCTGTGACTCCTGCTATCAATATTGCGCCTATTTCTATGTATCAACCTCAGGTTGCACAGGGCCAACCCAATCAACAGTAATTTCAGCAAAGGACACAATAGCCTCTTCAGCAGGCTCGTCTTCCATACAATAACAACCGTACAACGCGGCCACCAGGATTTGATCCTATACCTATATTGTACACAGAACTATTTCCATTACTACTGGCTAAGGGGCATGTCCAGACTATGTCCCCTCTTACAGTACTGGAAAATCTGCCTTTTTGGTTTAAGGTGGATCAGACTTGCCCTTACCATCAAGGAGGACTAGGGCATAACATAGAGAACTGTCTCAATTTCAAATCCGGAGTGCAAAAGCTTGTTAGGAGCGGGGTCTTATCTTTCAAGGATATGAATCCTAATGTTCTCACAAACCCGCTGCCTCAACACGAGAAAGCTACATTTAATTTGATAGAGGGAGAGACTAACAACATCTATCAAATTCATGATGTACTCTTGTTAAGGACCAATCTGGTCAAGATGCATTGTAGACAGAGTGGATATGGCCATGTGCCACCCCATAACTATCACCAGTGTGATATCTGCTCTAAAAGTAATCGAGGATGTTCTGTGGTGCAATCAGCTCTACAGGAACATATGGATCTCTGATGGATCCAAGAGCACCGAGTTCGTGGAGTTAACATGGTTTACACAAATTCTAACATTATTCAGAACCACGACATCCGTGCAATGAATGTCAACTTGGTGGCGATGCATTCCAGGCAAAGCCAGTATCATAATCTGCCGCGGCACGATTACGGTTCCTGTCTGACTTGCTCGGTAAACAAACAGGGATGCTCTTTTGTACAAGAGGCCCTCCAGTGTCAGATAGATCTTGGATGGCTCCAGGACTACCATGATAGGAATCCCTATCAGATCAACATGATTCAAATCTTCGATATTCGCTTATTGAATACCAGCCTGGTGGAGTTACATGCTAAACAGGTCCAGCTCGGGTTCCTGGTATCACATGATTATCAGAGCTGTAGGGCGGGTTGCGAAAACGATCAAGGATGTGCCCTTGTCCAGGAAACCCTTCAGCACTGGTTGAACCACTGGTGGCTTCCAATCTATATGGATGAAGACACCTAGCAAATTAGTATTACCAACGGGAACCCTACTCGGCATCAAAGTCGGGACGTTCGATCTGTGGAAACTGACCTAGTGAGGTTACATTGTATTCAAAGCGGGTGTGGCCAGGTGCCACCACACAACTATGAACGTTGTAGAGTCTGTTCGGAAAGTAACCAAGGATATTACCTTGTGCGAGCAGCTCTTCAGGTTCAGGTGGATCGTAGAGAGATTCACCCATATCCGGGTTCCGGACCAATCAACTGGGCGTCGGACTACCTCGCTGATCAAATTGAGGACGTTGTCATAATCTCTGATCATCAGAGGGCTAGGGATGTTTGTACCATCATCCCTCTACTTGACGAATCGAGAGTTCCCAACCGAGAACGGATCAAAATTGCTTACGATGGTCGAAAAAATCAGAAGGCTCCCATAGTCATCTATCTACCGGGACCGCTACCGTATGAATCAACTAAAGCTATCCCTTACAAATACGGTGCAACAACAGTCGAGAATGGAAAAGGAAATTCCATTACCCTCCGTCGTGAATATTGCAGACGTCAGTCGAGTAACACGGAGTGGTCGAATCATCAACCAAGGAGTTGGAGAACTTAATAAAGAAAAGGAACCTCAGACAGAAGTTCCCAATCCACCGGTCGGTCAATCCAGTAATCCCGATGTTGCGGTGAAAATCAGATAACAAGCTATTAATTAACTTGCATCACATTTCTTTTACAACCGACTTTGATTTATCCAAAGGAAAAGTTCAAGATCGACGAAAACCTAAAAAGAGGGGAGATCTAAGGTTCGGGGGTTGGCTATACTAAGGGAATGTATTAGCACCCTTAATATCTGTAGTACTCTATAAGAACCTCTTGTTTAGCTTGTGTTATGTTATGTTTGCTTGCTAAGGATAAGATATTGATGTTGCTATTGACTATGAGGTCAAAGGTAAGATGGCTATGAGGCCAAGGTAATAATGAGCTATCTATGACTATGAGGTCAATAGAGAGACTTTGTATGACTATGAGGTCAATATTGGAAGGTGGCTATGAGGCCAAGGGAGAGGGGCTATGACTATGAGGTCAAAGCTTTGCCTATGACTATGAGGTCAATAGGTAAGACGGCCCTATGACTATGAGGTCAAGAGGGGGTCCTATGACAATGAGGTCAAAGGAAGGTAATGAGCTATCTATGACTTTGAGGTCAATAGAGAGACTTTTCCATGACTATGAGGTCAATGGAGGATGGCTATGACTATGAGGTCAAAGCTTGCCTAGGACTATGAGGTCAAGGGCTACCTATGACTATGAGGTCAAAGGTTAAAGATGGCTCTATGACTATGAGGTCAAGAGGTGATCCTATGACTATGAGGTCAAAGGAGGGTAATGATGTTTCTATGACTATGAGGTCAATAAAGAGTCTTTGACTATGAGGTCAAGGTTGGAAAATGGCTATGAGGCCAAGGTTTTACCTATGACTATGAGGTCAAGGTTGAAGATGTTGCCAATGGCTATGAGGTCAAGAGCTACCTATGACTATGAGGCCAAAGGTTGAAGATATTGCTAATGACTATGAGGCCAAGGGCTACCTATGACTATGAGGCCAAAGGTTGAAGATGTTGCTAATGACTATGAAGCCAAGAGCTACCTATGACTATGAGGCCAAGAACTACCTATGACTATGAGGCCAAGGGTTGAAGAAGGCTATGACTATGAGGTCAAAGCTAACAATGAGCTTCTATGATCTTGAAATCAATAGAAAAACTTTTACTTTGGAAGGAAGGGGAAGAATAACATCTTGTAAACAAGATTTATAGTGGGGTTGAAATACAATTAAGCATATGAGTTTAATAATTCCAAACAGTGAGCAGCAATCAACATATGAAATAGAATTTCAAATATGAACATGGTAAACAACAATGATAAGTGGCAAATAAATGTGACAATCATGGAAAGAGGACATTCACAATTTGAACCAAATGCATTTGGAGTCATGCAACTTATCATCAAAGAGCAAAACAAACAGCATTACATGGTAAGATTTGGTTACAGTCAGGAAAACAACTTTACATGAATCACAACATACTTCCAAAATGACATACTTTAAAATCAGTGGGTACATGCATATACCAAGTATAGCAGAGAAGGTATTCTTTTGAAAACAAACGCATTTTGGAATCATACAACTTAGCAACAGTATCCAGAAAAAAACACACAAACTCTCTCATAATAAAACTTTGTTCGAAGTCAGGAAGCAATGTGTAACCAAAATTTACAAGCTACAGTATACTTCAAAGAAACGTTTCTTAATGTCTTTAAGAAAACAGTCGGTTTAAAAAAAAAGTCTTAAAGATTAAAATGGAATTGGCCACATTTTTATTTTTATGTTTCTTGTTTAAAATAAAAAAGAAGTAAAATAAAATAAAAAAGAAGATTTAAGTACAAACAGCCACTAGTGGGACCCTAAACCTGTGGCAGGCGCCACTCCCACTAGTGGCAGGTGCCATGGGCCTATGCAAGTTGTGGCTTGAGCCACACATATCATGGCTTGCGCCATATATGTTCTTTTTTTCTTTTTCTTTTATATTTTATTTTATTAAGGTGGTGTGTGTGAGGGTGTGGCTTGCGCCACCCCTTATGTGTGTGTGAGGGTGTGGCTTGCGCCACCCCTTGTGTGTCATTTTTTCATTGGTGTAGTGTGCTGTGTCCTTTTATTTTATTTTGTTTTATTTTGTTTTATGATGTGGCGGGAGCCACTACTCCTAACGTGGCGAGCGCCACCTAACTCTCTTATTTTTCATTTTCAAATGAATACGAAAATGAACCAGTTTACGATTAATCAAAATAAAATGAAACTAACATGTTGATGATTTTTCCACAGAAACAAACGATAATCAGACAATAACAAGATCACAACATGATAACAATATGGAGCAGAATAATCACAAAATCAGGCAGTAATGAGACAACAAGTATGATAGCAGAATGGTACATATATGTATCACATGATCATCGTGTGTATAGAACAGAATGAGATAGAGTGATACCTAGTGGAGAAAGTCCACTGCCTCTTCACCGGTGAGAATTTTGGGAAGTGGTGGATGTGCTTTCCTCCCTCAACTGCTATAGAACCAACCTCTCAGAAAGAGACACAAGCTTTGGCGGTTAAGATAATGGAGGTTTGAGGTGTTTACAGAGGGTATAAAAAGGATAAGTTTCTTGCAAGCTTTTGAAGTTTACTTGCAGAACTTGAAAAATGGAAAGGTGGAGAGGTTTTGATGGTTTTTTTTTTATATTTTTCTCGGAGTGTTTTTTTTGCGGTTTCTTTGTTACACAGGAAAGGGAAAGTGATGAATTTCTTGCAAGTTTGAGGACTACTTGCAAGATTATGGGAGGGAGAAGTAGAGAGAAATTCTTGGTAATTTCTCGTGTGCCTGAACAATGGAGAAGTGATCTCCTTTTATAGGCAAAGCAAGTTAATCCGGGTATTGGTGATACAGTGGATAATTGGTTTGTCCACGGGAGAAAATATTAGGGTTTGTGTATCACTCCCCTTAGCCGTTGATCTTGGTCAATCCTTGGAGGTCGTCATACTGGACAAGTGCAGCGGAGGAGGTGGTGTTGCAGTCTGTTACTTTCATTTTTCAATGGTTATTCCAAAACCACTTTTTAATGTGCCATGAGAGAGAAAGCAGAAAGGAGTAATAATTTGAATTGGAAATATGGATTCTCTGCTTATGAATACAGGCTCCTTGTGCTAAGCCACCTTGTTTCACCAATCCACTATGGTATCTCAGTAACCTTTTACCTTCATCAGGAATGGGTGAGCTCAAATAGGTAACATTTAGTGAATCCACGAAACTTGTTTTTGAAGCAAAGCATCTTCATATTTTTTTCAAGTGGCACAAGAATTGTCTAGATGCATGGGGCCTTGTTGCTTAACCACTACAGGAGCACCACTTTGAATGGCCTTTGATCAAATGACATATTTTGGGCCCATTAGAAATTTGAGACAACCATATGTCCATGATCAAAAAGAAATGTCACGGAAACAAACTTAAGGCATGGCAACATTAAATCCTCCCATGGCACCACTTTGATATGTTACACCTTGATGAATATTTATCTCCATGAAAAATTCTTGTATTTGAGAAGAAATCTTTAAGGCTCAAAAAATGGATTCCAAGGATGTTTGTTACCACATGGCATAATTTCTCAAGACTTGGGATCACACTTTGCTTGACATGAAGGCAATGGTTGACTTGTCTTGGTGAAACATTTGATTTCTTGTTGAAAAGTCTTCTTGGATGCATGTAGATTCAAATGGTTGCATTTGGCCAAAAGATGTCTTGGGGAGACCTTGTCCTTTTTATGTAAACCCTATCTTCCACAATAAAAAGAAAAAAACTCGCAAAAAGAAATGGTTAGTTAACAATGCATACATGATTGAGGTCTAAATGCGGGTGCAAGAGAAATGACATCTAAGGGGTAAAATTTGGGGTACAACAGTGCCCCTATTTAAATAGCTTCACCGGATGGCACGAGGAATGGAAATCCTCGGGACACCAAGGTGAAAGGTATTTAAATATAGCAAACCGAAAATTTTGCCCTTAGATGGAATGCAGATGCTAAAGACATGCAACAAACATGCATATGCCGACATGCCATGAAATCTAATATGATGATATGATGCGAAGACAGTGCAAAAATGCAGACAAACAGGACACCAAAGAGCTACCAAACACATGTGAGCTTTACCGGGGAAAGATTAAGGAAGTACCCACAAGAAAGGCTCCATGGGGATACAAACAAACCAACAAAAGAGACTCACTGGGGAGACCCTAAAGAAACGCCGGGGACAGAGAAATAAAGGGGACACCTTACAGATCCTCACTGGAGATAGGGGCCATAGAGGTGTTCTCCACTGGGGAAATGAAGACATACCCTTACTGGGCATGAAACCAAAAAGAACACATGATCTCCACTGGGGATCATTTTGAAATAAGATGATAGACATATCCTGGGAATTTCTTATACTGAAGAGTTCAAACGGGATCTCCAAGAAAAGCCAGGAAAGACAGAAATAAACACTGCGTGCCAGATGAAAAGATGATTGGACTTTAGTTGGGAATAAGGTTAATGAATCATGAATGAGTTGAATTTTAAATTTCGGCTTAGGTTCATATTTGACCTGGGTGATGTTTTAGAAGGGAAAGATCCTCACTGGTGGTAAAATTAAGAGATGATTTCAACTGAGAAATATCTAGAGTAATGGATCAACAAGACGACGTAAGACTGGCCGACACTCTGGGACCGAAAAGCAACCTTATTGGAAGTAGAACCAAAAGATGGGCTCCGATAAAGGTATCTAGAATTATGGATCATCAAGTCTAAACGCGGCTACATTCTAGAAATAAAGAAATGAAGGTTGAACCGGAAAGACGATCTTCACTGGGAAAATATATCCAAAGTGATGGAACAACATATTCAAGTATGACCGATTGGCACTTTAGAAGAAAAACAACCTTATTGGAGATAGAACCAAAAGATGAGCCCCAATAAAGGTATCTAGAATGATTGATCATCAAGGCTAAACATGACTAGATGACATTCTAGAAAAAAAGATCCACAATGGAGGTTGAACCGGAAAGACGGTCTTCACTAGGAAAATACATCCAAAGTGATGGAACAACAGGTTCAAGTAAGACCGATTGGCACTTTAGAAGAAAAACAACCTTCTTGGAGATAGAACCAAAACATGGGCCCCAATAAAGGTATCTAGAATGATTGATCATCAAGGCTAAACATGACTAGATGACATTCTAGAAATAAAGATCCACAATGAAGGTTGAACCGGAAAGACTGTCTTCACTAGGAAAATACATCCAAAGTGATGGTATAACAGGTTCAAGTATGACCGATTGTCACTTTAGAAGAAAAACATCCTTATTGGAGATAGAACCAAAAGATGGGCCCCAATAAAGGTATCTAGAATGATTGATCATCAAGGTTAAACATGACTAGATGACATTCTAGAAAAAAGATCCACAATGAAGGTTGAATCGGAAAGACGGTCTTCACTGGAAAAATACATCCAAAGTGATGGAACAACAGGTTCAAGTATGACCGATTGTCACTTTAGAAGAAAAACAACCTTATTGGAGATAAGACCAAAAGATGGGCCCCAATAAAGGTATCTAGAATGATTGATCATCAAGGCTAAACATGACTAGATGACATTCTAGAAATAAAGATCCACAATGAAGGTTGAACCGGGAAGACGGTCTTCACTGGGAAAATACATCCAAAGTGATGGAACAACAGGTTCAAGTATGACCGATTGTCACTTTAGAAGAAAAGCAACCTTATTGGAGATAGAACCAAAAGATGGGCCCCAATAAAGGTATCTAGAATGATTGATCATCAAGGCTAAACATGACTAGATGACATTCTAGAAATAAAGATCCACAATGAAGGTTGAACTGGAAAGACGGTCTTCACTGGGAAAATACATCCAAAGTGATGGAACAACAGGTTCAAGTATGACCGATTGTCACTTTAGAAGAAAAACAACCTTATTGGAGATAGAACCAAAAGATGGACCCCAATAAAGGTATCTAGAATGATTGATCATCAAGGCTAAACATGACTAGATGACATTCTAGAAATAAAGATCCACAATGAAGGTTGAACAGGAAAGACGATCTTCACTGGGAAAATACATCCAAAGTGATGGAACAACAGGTTCAAGTATGACCGATTGTCACTTTAGAATAAAAACAACCTTATTGGAGATAGAACCAAAAGATGGGCTCCAATAAAGGTATAATATCTGATAGGTTAGTACCGGGGTTGCATAACTGTAGATAAGCCTTCCTGGGGAATACCAATTATGGTTGCAAAAAGGTTGAATAGTACCAGAGATAGATAAGCTTCTCATAAGAGACTGCCACTTATCGCCATAGAAAAACAAGCTTCTTCAAGAGATTGTTACTTGTTGTCGGTTAAAAATTCCAAAGATATGTTGATATCACAACACTGCTGGAGAAGTAATTGTCTTCAATGAGGATCTTGTAAAAGATTGTTCCTGCGAGACACAGTGCAAAATAAATGCACATTCAAAGATAGGTTTGAAAACCACACCTGCCAGGGACCAAAGTTCAATCTAGGAATAAGCTAGAAAGAAACGGTCAAACAAGACTCCAATTGAGGAATCAACTCAAATGGGAACTTATCTTATCCACATGTGGAGAAGTTAACTGAACCAACCATCATCCACGAGAATCAAACTCCGTGGGGAATTATGAAAGAATGGGCACTTTTTTCCTAAGGCTAACAACTCTATTGGAGAGAAAAGACAAACCCAGTCACTTGGGGAGATAAACGCCAAAGTGAACAAAGACAGGTAAACACCAGGAAGATAGCAAAATGCTAAGATGTTATGCACATGAGTGCTTATGCCATGCTGACAAAACAAACAAAGGAAGCGAGACTGGAGATGAAATAAACATCTCGACAAAGATACCCAGCCAAAGTAGATAGATGGGACCATCAATGGGGATGAATAAGTAGGTTCCGTAGTTCTTCTTTGAGATTACAACCTTCTCTGGTGAGAAGAGTACTCCACTTGGTATAGCATCATGACTTCACTAGGATTGCCATCATGAGCTTGATTTCTTTACCGGAGGAGGAAATCCATGTAGAATTGCTAAGATTAGCTGAAGTAACAACTTATTGGGGAGCTGGAAAAGGATATTGCAAGAATAGAGTCATTCTGCGTCCTGACTTGCATGATGATCACCATGACGAACAACGGCTCTTACGATAGGTACTCTTTAAATCTTCTCTGCCCCAGATTAACTACATTTACACAACAAGGTCTTTGAACCTGTTCTTCAGAATGGTTGTTGACAATTGGGGAACAAACTTACCCCTGTCAACTTGGTTGATCTGTGAAGGAGAATTCGCTGATTAATTGACCTTTGAGAGATTTGTCGAATCTCGACCTGACCGTTTTTGATTAACCGATTTGTGAAGATAAGTCATCAAAAGGATTTTTGCGAAAGAATTGGCATACCATATGCTCCAATGTCTTCAGATTCATAGATCCTGACGTAACTGCCCCAATTCAACCGTATATTGCAATACAAAGTCCTTAGACTGTGGCAGTGACAACAAGGGAACAAACTTACCCCTGTCATTGGAGTCCTCTCCTTGAAACACTTACCTTAAGAAATATTGCCCCAATATTCTGAACTTGAAGAGATTCTGCCCCTAATTCAGTAGCTCTTGGGATGCTTGATATATGGAGAGATGCCCCAGACTGGGCCCTTTATCAAGTCAAATTCCCTAGCTGACCGCATTTGTTGGGATTCTTTTGACATTGAATTCGTTTTGCAAACAAGTATTGTTCATTAAAAAATTGGCAATTTTAATGTAAAATTCATGCAAACTTTTGAAATCGAGTCTTATTTGAGGAAACACACACGGTGGGATAACTAAATAAAAGGTGGGTCTAGCCAGTTATGGAATGACAGATGAAGTGATTTACACACGCAAATAGCAAAGATCATTAGGAGTCAGGTTAATCAACCTTGTTGTAGTATGCCTTCAAAATAACCTTACCTCAATTAGGTCTTTTAAGGGTTGTAACGTGGTCTGGTTCACGGTTTATGAAACAAAAGATAAAGGCTCAAAGCTTATTTGAACCCACCCCATCTTCATGATGAACTCCAATCCTACACTCAGTTAACTCAAGTTATACATCCGAGTTCCTATAGGCTAGGAATGAACTGATGATAGTTGATGATGATTCAGACACCTTCGTAGTCATTACTCTCTTACAATGTTTGATTGTCCTTTATTGCTGAGGTTTTGAGACCTTTTCTTGTCTTCCTTGAGGTTTTGAGACCTCTTCTTTGTCTTCGCTGAGATTTTGGAACTTTTTTTTTTTTAGGTTTTAGAATTTCTTCTTTGTCTTTGTTGAGATTTTGAGACCTCTTTTTGATTGTCACTTGATTTGAGAGAGCTGACTGGTGTCTTGCATTAAGCGCTTGCATTCGAATACATAACCAAGTTAAACTGAGAACTACCCTGCCCCAAGGTTAAGATTTAAGGGTTTTTTGTGTAAGAAAACAAAACTCCTACTTCTAGGCTCGAAGGGGTTAATGAGGGATTATCTTCCTTATTTCTCCGATGTTTGGGAATTAAACAATGCCTTACATCCTCGGTAAAGTTTAATTGAAAGCATTCCACAGCGGTTATGGATATGATGTTTTCATCATCCTCCCCAATCTTTGCTTAAACAAACAGCTTGATAAAGGTAGTGAAACAAGATATATTTTTTGCTTTTATGAAAATAACAGTAAAGGAGTGAAACGAATGAACTTAATCAAAAGATGCATAAACATTTCATTAATACTGCCAATTTGAAAGTACAACAGCTTATAAGCAAATACAAATTCAAACATGCAAAGGAAATACAACTGAAAATCGCTGAAACAACCAAAGATTGCTAGCTTTAGGGAATCAAAATAAAAGACGAGCTCAACCACAGCCCCCTAATCCATCTTTGTCTTGATACATCTTCCACATCATTAATTATCCCATGAGCGGGCAAGGATTGTTCTTGATATTAGGCTGAGGGCCATCGAAGGACAAAATATTTCTCTCCACTAAATCCCTCACAATATGCTTCAAAGCAAAACAACCTTATAAATTATGGCCTGGTGCACCTTCATGGAATGAACAATGAGCATTGGGGTTGTAAGAAGGTGGAAGCGGATCAGGAGGTGGGCCTAGTAACCTTGTAGTTATTAACCCTTGTTGCACCAAAGAAGGATACAATGCTGTATACGTCATAGGAATAGGAGGAATCGAAGGCCTACCACCTTGTCTTTTACCTGGAACGTTCTGACGAGAAGCTTGAGACCGTTGTGGACAAGTAGGAGCATTGGGCGCTCGTTGATAGATTGGTGGTTGGTGAACCGGCTGATAAACAGAAGCCTGGTTGTTGAATGTTGGCGTGATGTCGGCCACATAAGGTTGCTGAACAGGATAGACAGGATGTTGATTATAGCACTGCTGTTGCTGCTGACGTTTCCAGGACTGATTTTTCTTCTCTTTGTTTGTCGTCACCACACTGGTATCTCCTTCCTTTTTGAATGATTTCTTGGCATCGTTGCTCGAACTACCAATTCCCTTGGTCATTTTCCCACTCTTTAGACCAAGCTCTACTTTAACCCCCACATCCACAATATCAGAAAAACTAGCAGACACACTACTGATCATCCTTTCGTAGAATTCTGGTCTCACCGTTTCGACAAACCAATCAGTTAACTCTTTTTCAGATAGAGGTGGCTCTACCTGTGAAGCCAGTTCTCTCCATCTCTGTGCATACTCTTTGAAAGATTCAGTATTGCTCTGGGACTTGCTCCATAATTGTCTGTGGTCGGGCATTAAGTCCATGTTATACTTGTAGTGCCTTACAAAAGCATCAGATACGTCTTGAAAACATTGGATCCTAGATTGGTCCAAAGTCAAATACCACTTTGCAGCAGCCCCTTTCAAACTATCTTGGAAGCAGTGGATCATCAGCTTGTCATCATCCATAAATGCAGCCATTCGTCGGTAATACATGACCAAATGCGACTTAGGACAGGTCGCACCTAAGTATAGGTCGAAATTGTGTAGTTTGAACTTGGGTGGAATTACCAAGCCTGAGACTAAGCACATGTCTTTAGCATCAGTACTAAATACATCGCTCCCTTCCATTGCTTTCAATTTCCTCTGAATTGTCTCTACACTTTCTTTCAGCCTTTCATGCCGATCATCTCCTTCTTCGGACATATCAACGTAATCATAAACCGGATGTGGGTTCTGAAAAACTGGGTGCACTTGAGCTTGCACTGCTGTTGGTGCGAAGGTAGGAATAGTTTGATGAGTTTGCTGGGTAGATGTGATGGCCGGAGCACGTATAACATCAAAAGGCATGCCCAAAGTAGGGTTCACAGTAGGAATAACAGGAGGTTCCACAGTCGTAGCGATGATCTCTGAGACCACAGTGGCCTGTGTGTCCATCTTCGCTCTCATGATGTTAATAGCCTCTAGAATCTACCCCATTCCTCCGCGGAGCTCACTCAATTTGTTGTTAACTCTATCCATTTCACAGTACTGTTCAGACATTCTTTGTCGAGCTTGGGCTCGTGTGTTGTAGTTGTGTCGGGAATTTAGTGTGACGATTCTGAAGGGAATACAGTGACATGAGATAAGACAGAGAAGAAATGCACATGCTATGACATGATGCAAATGAGATGCTAATGCAAGCTAAATGGTGTCAAGGAACTCAAAGGCAAGTTGCAAATATCCATTTTTGAAAGCTGGGGAGTTTTGCTTCAACACAAATGATTTTTATTGATCTTGCAAGGAAAAAACACTTAAATTCCTTGGAACCAAAAGGTCCAACATGAATGGATGGATGTATACATAAACACAAACATATGTACACACCTCAAAACACACAAGTCCTAGGTTTAGGAGTCACATGAGTGGAGCCATGGTCTACCCCTCCCAACAAGGTATGGACTATAGGTTCATCATTTGTAGAACAAGGTTCTAAAAGTTCCCAGAGTCTACGTAAATCCTTCGGACATTATCGGCCCATGTAACTACTTACACGGGTTAATAATATTCTCAAGATAAACTCGTCTAAGTGTAGTATCGCGTGTCAACTACTTAGGACTTGCTCCCTTGTAGCCACCGCACTACATCTTAAAATGCCAAGTGGGGTGAAGGTAACTACGGTCCTCAGAATCCCTGGCTCCCATTTGGAAGAGTAATATCAATGCGACTGCTCACATCAGACATCAACAATCCCAAAGGGGCTCATCTGAGTATGGTCATCATATGCCATAAATTGTTGGGACTACTCCCAACAACCGACTATTGATTACACCACGATCCTATCATATGTGCTATCGAGTCCGGGTTAGGACTTATCTCACCACTCAGTATCACCATGCCAACAAAAGATCTCAAGCATATATACAGGTAATAGGTAATATAGCAAGCAAGCATGAATAACATAAGCAAAAACAAGGTGGCTTAACCCTCAAAAATTTTTCCCCAGTGAAGTCGCCATTTCTGTTGCGGTGAAAATCGGATAACAAGCTATTAATTAACTTGCATCACATTTCTTTTACAACCGACTTTGATTTATCCAAAGGAAAGGTTCAAGATCGACGAAAACCTAAAAAGAGGGGAGATCTAAGGTTCGGGCGTTGGTTATACTAAGGGAAGGTATTAGCACCCTTAATATCTGTAGTACTCTACAGGAACCTCTTGTTTAGCTTGTGTTATGTTATGTTTGCTTGCTAAGGATAAGATATTGATGTTGCTAATGACTATGAGATCAAAGGTAAGATGGCTATGAGGCCAAGGTAATAATGAGCTATCTATGACTATGAGGTCAATAAAGAGACTTTGTATGACTATGAGGTCAATATTGGAAGGTGGCTATGAGGCCAAGGGAGAGGGGCTATGACTATGAGGCCAAGGGAGAGGGGCTATGACTATGAGGTCAAAGATTTGCCTATGACTATGAGGTCAATAGGTAAGACAACCCTATGACTATGAGGTCAAGAGGGGGTCCTATGACTATGGGGTCAAAGGAAGGTAATAAGCTATCTATGACTTTGAGGTCAATAGAGAGACTTTTCCATGACTATGAGGTCAATGGAGGATGGCTATGACTATGAGGTCAAAGCTTGCCTAGGACTATGAGGTCAAGGGCTACCTATGACTATGAGGTCAAAGGTTAAAGATGCATCTATGACTATGAGGTCAAGAGGTGATCCTATGACTATGAGGTCAAAGGAGGGGAATGAGGTTTCTATGACTATGAGGTCAAGGTTGGAAAATGGCTATGAGGCCAAGGTTTTACCTATGACTATGAGGTCAAGGTTGAAGATGTTGCCAATGACTATGAGGTCAAGAGCTACCTATGACTATGAGGCCAAAGGTTGAAGATGTCGCTAATGACTATGAGGCCAAGGGCTACCTATGACTATGAGGCCAAAGGTTGAAGATGTTGCTAATGACTATGAAGCCAAGAGCTACCTATGACTATGAGGCCAAGAGCTACCTATGACTATGAGGCCAAGGGTTGAAGAAGGCTATGATTATAACGTCAAAGCTAGCAATGAGCTTTCTATGATCTTGAAATCAATAGAAAAACTTTTCCTTTGGAAGGAAGGGGAAGAATAACATCTTGTAAACAAGAGTTATAGTGGGGTTGAAATACAATTAAGCATATGAGTTTAATAATTCCAAACAGTGAGCAGCAATCAACATATGAAATAGAATTTAAAATATGAACATGGTAAACAACAATGATAAGTGGTCAAATAAATGTGACAAGCGTGGCAAAGAGGACATTCACAATTTGAACCAAATGCATTTGGAGTCATGCAACTTATCATCAAAGAGCAAAACAAACAGCATTGCATGGTAAGATTTGGTTACAGTAAGGAAAACAACTTTACATGAATCACAGCATACTTCCAAAATGACATACTTTAAAATCAGTGGGTACATGCGTATACCAAGTATAGCAGAGAAGGCATTCTTTTGAAAACAAACGCATTTTGGAATCATACAACTTAGCAACAGTATCCAGAAAAAAACACACAAACTCCCTCATAATAAAACTTTGTTCAAAGTCAGGAAGCAATGTGTAACCAAAATTTACAAGCTACAACATACTTCAAAGAAACGTTTCTTAACGTCTTTAAGAAAACAGTCGGTTTAAAAAAAAGTCTTAAAGATTAAAATGGAATTCGGAACATTTTTATTTTTATGTTTCTTGTTTAAAATAAAAAATAAGTGAAATAAAATAAAAAAGAAGATTCAAGTACAAACAGCCACTAGTGGGACCCTAAACTAGTGGCAGGCGCCACTCCCACTAGTGGCAGGCGCCATGGGCCTATGCAAGCTGTGGCTTGCGCCACCCATATCATGGCTTGCGCCATGTATGTTCTTTTTTTCTTTTTCTTTTATATTTTATTTTATTAAGGTGGTGTGTGTGAGGGTGTGGCTTGCGTCACCCCTTGTGTGTGTGTGAGGGTGTGGCTTGCGCCACCCCTTGTGTGTCATTTTTTCATTGGTTTAGTGTGTTGTGTCCTTTTATTTTATTTTGTTTTATTTTGTTTTATGATGTGGCAGGAGCCACTACTCCTAACGTGGCGAGCGCCACCTAACTCTCTTATTTTTCATTTTCAAATGAATACGAAAACGAACCAGTTTACGATTAATCAAAATAAAATGAAACTAACATGTTGATGATTTTTCCACAGAAACAAACAATAATCAGACAATAACAAGATCACAACATGATAACAATATGGAGCAGAATAATCACAAAACCAGGCAGCAATGAGACAACAAGTATGATAACAGAATGGTGCATATATGTATCACATGATCATCGTGTGTATAGAACAGAATGAGATAGAGTGATACCTAGTGGAGAAAGTCCACTGCCTTTTCACCGGTGAGAATTTCTGGAAGTGGTGGATGTGCTTTCCTCCCTCAACTGCTACAGAACCAACCTCTCAGAAAGAGACACGAGCTTTGGCGGTTAAGATAATGGAGGTTTGAGGTGTTTACAGAGGGTATTAAAAGGATAAGTTTCTTGCAAGCTTTTGAAGTTTACTTGCAGAACTTGAAAAATGGAAAGGTGGAGAGGTTTTGATGGTTTTTTTTGATATTTTTCTCGGAGTGTTTTTTTTGCAGTTTCTGTGTTGCAGAGGAAAGGGAAAGTGATGAATTTCTTGCAAGTTTGAGGACTACTTGCAAGATTATGGGAGGGAGAAGTAGAGAGAAATTCTTGGTAATTTCTCGTGTGCCTGAACAACGGAGAAGTGATCTCCTTTTATAGGCAAAGCAAGTTAATCCGGGTATTGGTGATACAGTGGATAATTGGTTTGTCCACAGGAGAAAAAATTAGGGTTTGTGTATCACTCCCCTTAGCCGTTGATCTTGGTCAATCCTTGGAGGTCATCATACTGGACAAGTGCAGCGGAGGAGGTGGTGGTGCAGTCTGTTACTTTCATTTTTCAATGGTTATTCCAAAACCACTTTTTAATGTGCCATGAGAGAGAAAGCATAAAGGAGTAATAATTTGAATTGGAAATACGGATTCTCTGCTTATGAATACAGGCTCCTTGTGCTGAGCCACCTTGTTTCATCAATCCACTATGGTATCTCAGTAACCTTTTACCTTCATCAGGAATGGGTGAGCTCAAATAGGTAACATTTAGTGAATCCACGAAACTTGTTTTTGAAGCAAAGCATCTTCAGATTTTTTTCAAGTGGCATAAGAATTGTCTAGATGCATGGGGCCTTGTTGCTTAACCACTACAGGAGCACCACTTTGAATGGCCTTTGATCAAATGACATATTTTGGGCCCATTAAAAATTTGAGATAACCATATGCCATGATCAAAAAGAAATGTCACGGAAACAAACTTAAGGCATGGCAACATTAAATCCTCCCATGGCACCACTTTGATATGTTACACCTTGATGAATATTTATCTCCATGAAAAATTCTTGTACTTGAGAAGAAATCTTTAAGGCTCAAAAAATGGATTCCAAGGATGTTTGTTACCACATGGAATAATTTCTCAAGACTTGGGATCACACTTTGCTTGACATGAAGGAAATGGTTGACTTGTCTTGGTGAAACATTTGATTTCTTGTTGAAAAGTCTTCTTGGATGCATGTAGATTCAAATGGTTGTATTTGGCCAAAAGATGTCTTAGGGAGACCTTGTCCTTTTTATGTAAACCCTATCTTCCACAGTAAAAAAAAAACTAGCAAAAAGAAATGGTTAGTTAACAATGCATACATGATTGAGGTCTAAATGCGGGTGCAAGAGAAATGACATCTAAGGGGTAAAATTTGGGGTACAACACCCGACCTTTCAAAAGACAACGATGAGATGCTGAAGCTCATCCAAAGGAGTGAATACAACATTGTTGATCAACTATTACAAAATCCTTCAACGATCTCTGTGCTGTCACATTTACTCAATTCAGAAGCGCACAGGGAGGCTCTACAGAAAGTCTTGAAGAAAGCCTTTGTGGAACAGGATGTAACAATCAGACAGTTCGATAGCATTGTCTCTAACATCGCTTCCTGCAATAACTTGGGATTTGTGATGTGGAATTACATGAAGACGGTCGCCGTCATAACATGGCGCTCAATATCACGGTCAGCTTCCAGGGCGATGCTTTAGCCAGCATACTGGTAGACACAGGGTCAGCCCTGAATATTATGCCGAAGTCCACTTTGATGCAATTATCCTTCAAAGGACCCCCGATGAGAACCAGTGAGGTCGTCGTCAAAGCATTTGACGGATCCAGAAAAATGGTTATCGGCGAAGTCGACCTTCCCATAACTATTGGTCCTCACACTTTCCAAGTCGCTTTCCAGGTCATGGACATCCGGGCAACGTACAGTTGTTTATTAGGAAGACCTTGTATACATCAAGCTAGGGCGGTCACCTCGACCCTCCACCAAATGTTAAAGTTCGTCCAGAACAACCAGCTCGTTACAGTCTGTGGAGAACAAGCTTTGCTCATGAGTAACTTATCATCATCTACTGGTGTAGAACCCGAGGAGGTTATTGGAACTCAGTTCCAAGCACTGTCAGTGAGCACGGACAATTAATCCGACGAGGGAACTTTCATTTCCTCATACAAAGATGCTATCAAAGCGGTCGAGAGTACCAATACAACAGGATGGGGATAGCTAGTCATTCCTACTGATAACAAAACAAAGAAGGGTCTTGGTTTTTCTGCAACCTGTATCCAGACAGCTACTACCAGCAATGAAAGTCTTCATCCCATTCAGGATTTCTTCCACTGTGGAGGTTTCCTCCAGCCATTGCCTCAAGAAGTGCATACCATCAATAAAGATGATTCCTCTGATATGGAGGAGGAATGGGAGTCCTATCTTAACAAGGACGATTATATGTCTCAGGACGAAACGCAGACTCCCTTTTGTTATTCCGCACAGAGTCCGAGATTTATACCCAGGTCAGATGTCGAAATGATATACGGAGATTATGATCCGGAAGGATGCCGTGCTCCACCAAACTCATTAGAGGAGGAAACTCTGGTGAAGGACAACTTTGACCACAACTATTATGGCCTGATGGATGGCCTGCCAATGTGGAAGCCGTATCTAGGAGACTTGGGGCAAGGAAATCAGCCGAACAATGAAAATCAGCTGAGCATCATTGAAAAGAATACTTGCGTCCCCACCATGTCAATGGATCAACAATCAGGTCATTCAGAAAACGTCCAGTACGACGATGAATTTGCAACGTTTGTAGGACTCGAATTCATCAACTATGCTTTTCTAGAGGTCAACATCATCGAGAAGAATGACTCATCCAGTTCCAAAGAAGTGTGGGACACCCTGGGACAACCAAGTGGGAAATACGACTATATGGTCAAATACACTGCTCCCGAAAGCTCTCGTATCAGGCTCGAAGACATCCAACCAACTGGATGGGGAGATACAGCGGAGAGCACAAATGCTATGCAAGATGCAACAGAGGAATCCTCCTACGACAACTCTGCCTGGGAGACAGATTCCAATGATCCTGCTCCACCAGAAATCAGCGTTATTTATGAAGACAAATCAAGGAAGCTGCCAGACTTTGTGATTCACCGAGGAGTTCGCCGCCAATGGGTTGCAATCGATGTTCCGAAGATCGTTCATAAGTCAAAGTAATTGCCATCTTTACTTTAACCCTTCACCTTGCCCAGGTGAAACGGATGTCTTGATAGGGTTCGCTTTCTGTAAATTTCCCTCTTCGCTTCGCCCAAAGCGACAAAGCTTTGTTTTATAGGGCTGTAGTTTCAAGAATTGACTTGTTCATTAATAAAATAACGTCGTTCTGTAATTTCCTCATTTAATTGTTGTTTTCTCTTTTTGCTTTCCTCAGAAAACGGTAATCCTAAAAAACAAATAATAAAAAACAAGCAGTTTTCCAAAGAAATACACTGCACACACTCTTGCATTTCCTCTATCTCTTCTAAACATAAATCATACCGTCATGCAGATTGCTTGTTTTAAACCCCATTGAAACATATGATCTGATGCCTTATCCCAACTTTGAGTTCCCGGTATTTGGGGCTGAAGAAGAAAATGACGACAAAATCCCAGAAGAGATCTCCCGATTACTCAGACAGGAGGAAAGGTCCATTGAACCTCATAAAGAGCCGTTGGAAACGGTAAACTTAGGTTCGGAAAAAGAGAGAAAAGAAATCAGGGATCTAAACAAGGCTAGTCCAAAGGATGACTTACCTTTACAACACATTGACATGCTGGTAGACAGTACAACAAAGTTCAAAGTTTTCTCCTTCATGGATGGATTCTCGGGCTATAATCAAATCAAAATGGCGCCGAAAGACACGGAGAAAACTTCGTTCATTACCCCATGGGGTACCTTTTGTTACAAGGTGATGTCGTTCGGTTTGAAAAACGCCGGGGCAACCTATCAAAGGGCCATGACTACTCTGTTTCATGACATGATGCACAAAGAAATTGAGGTATATGTCGATGATATGATTGCAAAATCTAAGACAGAAGAGGAGCATGTGACCCATCTGTCAAAGCTATTCGAGCGGTTAAGAAAGTACAAACTCCGCTTGAATCCCAACAAGTGCACCTTCGGTGTCCGGTCGGGAAAACTTTTAGGGTTCATCATCAGCCAGAAAGGAATTGAGGTTAATCCTGACAAGGTCAAGGCCATTCGAGAAATGCCTTCTCCAAAAACTGAAAAACAAGTCAGAGGATTCCTGGGATGTTTGAACTACATCTCCAGATTCACATTCCTCATGATCGCGACATATGCGCCGATTTTCAAATTACTAAAAAAGAATAAGGACTGCATTTGGACAGAAGACTGCCAAACCGCCTTTGACAGTATTAAAGAATATCTATTGAACCCACTGATTCTATCACCTCCAATGGAAGGAAGGCCACTGATCATCTACTTAATAGTCTTGGAAGACTCAATGGGATGTGTACTTGGCCAACAAGACGAAACCAAAAGGAAGGAGTCTGCCATCTACTATTTGAGCAAGAAATTCACCGACTACGAAACTCGGTACACTATGCTTGAGAAAACTTGCTGTGCTCTAGCTTGGGCAGCCAAACGTCTTCGCCAGTACATGATTCATTACACTACTCGGTTAATCTCTGAAATGGATCCAATCAAGTATCTCTTTGAAAAGCCTGCTCTCACGGGAAGGATTGCCCGTTGGCAGATGTTGCTATCAGAATATGACATAGAGTACCATGCTCAAAAAGCCATTAAGGGGAGTATTTTAGCCAATCACTTGGCTCATCAACCGATTGATGATCGGGAATCAATCAGGTTTGACTTCCCAGATGAAGATGTCATGTATCTAAAAATGAAAGACTGCGATGAACCGCTACCCAGTGAAGGGCCAGAACCAGGTTCCCAATGGGGACTTATCTTTGACGGAGTAGTTAATCATTATGGAAACGAAATTTGGGCAATCATTGTTACACCTCAGGGTACCCACATTCCTTTCACCGCCAGATTTACGTTCAAGTGTACGAACAAAAAAGCCGAATACGAAGCTTGTATTATAGGTCTCGAGGAAGCGATTGATTTGAGGATCAAAAACTTGGACGTATATGGCGACTCAGCCCTGGTTATCAATCAAATTAAAGGAGATTGGAACACATACCAATCAGGATTGATTCCTTACCAAGATTATGCAAGAAGGTTGTTACCTTTCTTCAACAGAATCAAGTTTCATCACATCCCTCATGAGGAGAATCGCATGGCTGATGCATTAGCCACTCTCTCTTCCATGATTAGTGTGGGTAAATGGAACGACTTACCTAAGATTGACATAATGCGCCTTGAACGGTCCGCTTACATCTTCACGATTGAAGCAGTCATAGACGACAAACCTTGGTATCACCATATCAAATGGTTCCTTCAGAAACAAGAGTACCCACCTGGGGCACTAAGGAAGGACAAGAAAACCCTCAGAAGGCTGGCAGGCAGTTTCTTCCTGAGCGGTGATACACTCTATAAGAGAAATTTTGACTTGGTCTTGCTCCGATGCGTAGACAGACCAGAAGCAGACATGCTGATGAAAGAAATTCACGAAGGATCCTTTGGCACTCATGCCAACGGACATACAATGGCGAGAAAAATTCTAAGAGCAGGGTACTATTGGTTGACAATGGAATCCGACTGCTACAAGTACATGAGGAAGTGTCACAAGTGTCAGATATACTCTGACAAAATTCATGTACCGCCAATACATCTCAAAGTTCTTTCTTCCCCATGGCCTTTTTCCATATGAGGAATCGACATGATTGGCTTGATTGAGCCTAAGGCTTCAAACGCACATCAGTTCATCCTGGTAGCCATTGATTACTTCACCAAGTGGGTCGAAGCAACGTCGTACGCTAATGTAACCCGACAAGTGGTGGTCCGATTTATCAAAAACAATATCATCTGCCGTTATGGTGTTCCGAGCTAGATCATTACTGATAATGGATCTAAGTTGAACAATAAGATGATGAAAGAGTTGTGCGCAGAGTTCAAGATCGAAAACCATAACTCATCTCCCTACCGACCAAAGATGAACGGAGCGGTAGAAGCGGCTAACAAGAACATCAAGCAGATTATTCAGAAGATGGTTGTAACCTACAAAGATTGGCACGAGATGCTACCCTTTGCTCTTCACGGTTATCGCACATGTGTCCGTACTTCAACAGGGGCAACCCCTTTCTCTCTAGTATATGGCATGGAAGTAGTGTTTCCCATAGAAGTAAAGATCCCATCAATCCGGGTATTGATGGAAGCTAAGCTTATAGAAGCTTAATGGTGTCAAAGTAGACACGACGAACTGAATCTGATCGATGAAAAGAGAATAACGGCATTATGCCACGGTCAGTTTTCTCAACAAAGAATGAAGAGGGCGTTTAACAAAAAGGTCCGACCTTGCATCTTCAGGAAAGATGATCTTGTGCTCAAAAAGATACAATCTTTTCTCACTGATTCTCGGGGCAAATGGACTTCGAATTATGACGGCCCCTATGTGGTCAAGAAAGCTTTCTCAAGCGGTACCTTGAGACTTGCAACCATGGACGGAGAGGAGTTTGCCTACCCCACAAATGTTGACGTAGTCAAGAAATACTTCGCCTAAAAAAAAAAAAAACGTCTCGATGGATTGAAAACCCGAAAGGGCGGTCCAGGAAAAAATTAGAGACAAAGTCAAAAAATCATCCCGGTGGATTGGAAATCTCTAAGTACAATCCAGGCAAGAATTAGGGATAATAGCAAGTAACTATGTCTGATCAGTTCAACTCCTCAGCAGTCATGCCATCCATCAGAAACTCCAGTCACGGTCATCTTCGACAGAAGCTCAGGATGCCCCGAATTCAAAGTTGGTAGAAGAATAGCGGTCGTTATGTTTCAATGTAGCCCTTTTCCCTGTAAATTACCATTTTCTAACTTTGTAAATACTCTATGGAATCACGCGCTTGGCTGATCTCCATCCTATCTATAAAAGTTAAGCCCTTGTGCTTTTATTTGCAATTCATATTTGTTTTAGCTTTACAGAATGATGTTTTTAACATGATCAACGATTCTTGAAATGAAACAAAAAATGAATTTACTTGTTAAAATTGTTCTGCTTTAAAATAAAGATGGCAATTTCTTTTGACGATTGAACATCGAAAGAACATCGATCGCTTCTCCGAAGGTGTTCGAGCCTCAAAGTGCAGAATCAAAGTACTCATTCTGAACCAGTATGCCTGAATGAAGGATAGCTATGTCAGATGCGAATGCTCCATCTGACCTCTTCGGCCGAGTTCTCATCTCCTAAGCCCGACCAGCGTCGCTCCCAACAGGGATCGTTTCTCCTAAGCAAGGCAGAATTGCTATCTTGAACCAGCGGTACTTCTTTGCCCCGCGAGGGCCGAGTATCCAGTCATGTTCATCTATTAGTTTGTATGTCGCATCAGTTTTGTCAGCATATACATACATACATCATGCATTATTGATTTGCATTCACATTCATATTGCATCACTATCACTTTAGTCGCTCTTATCCCCTAGTGATAACAGTCCTCTCAATCGGGTTGTCAGATCTTTCCTCGTCAGGAAATGTTGCATCTGAATGATCTCTCTCCTCCAGTTTATTTTTGGATCAGAATTGACCCTTGACCACTTTGACAACTTGAACCTCTGAAAGACCAGAGAACCTTCAACCAATGTCACTCTTCGCCATTGAAGATGATATTTTCACTTTCTCGGATTAAGGAAAATCCCTAGAGGAAGCCTCTTAAGCAGAGATTCGGCAATACAGCAGTTTTTCTCCAAAAAAAACCGCTGATGAAAAGGTCATCAGCACCTCAAAATTGGATCACATCCTATGGCATTTCTCCGAGAAGATCTCGAGAAAAGTATGATGTAACACCTCCAAGCAGAAAGCAGTCTCTCAAGAGACTCGTTTCCCCAGTAGAGTCGGCAAATGGCGTCTCCAAATAGAGAAGTTTGTACACCTCTACAACTCAGGCGAATGGGTTCCCCAGCGAGTCTGACATCAATATTTTTCTATCAAATGGCATCTCCCCAGGAAAATTCGGCGAGAAGTTTGAGGAAAACCGCTATGAATAACGTCCCTTGTCAAGAAAGTTTATTGACAAAAGAAACTGAGACCAGGTCCTTGGTAGGAAACTAGGACCGAGGGGAAGTTTATTTTAGAAACTTAGACTAGGTCCTTGGTAGGAAACCAGGATCGCGGGGAAGTTTATTTTAGAAACTTAGACCAGTTCCTTGATATGAAACCAGGATCGAGGGAAAGTTTACATCAGAAACTAAGACCAGTTCCTTGGTAGGAAACCAGGATCGAGGGGAAGTTTACATCAGAAACTAAGACCAGTTCCTTGGTAGGAAACCGGGATCGAGGGGTAGTTTTACCTTTTCTAAGCATCATTGCTTAACAAAAGAGGATGAATATGTAAGCTACCATTCATAATCAGCATCAAAATTTCGGGTATTCCGATATTTAATCCTCTTGCACCCTGAATGCCCGAATACCTTCACTATTCACACCTTCGGGTCCAAGAAGATTAACTAGGGGCATCTGTCATACCCCAAATTTTGACCACTAAGATTTCCCATCTTTGTGCAAATCATCATCACAATATGGATGAACCATCTTGCCTCATCAGTCTCCCCAAAGATGGGTGAACACTTACTATAGTCAAAATTAGGGTTTCAAGCCCTCTCAAAGTTCTTAGACAAAGGATCAATCAATAAATGACATGATCTTCAACTTGTATAACCTCCCAAAAATCTACAATGGATCAAGAGGACTCCCACTTTAAGGATTAAGCACAAGGCTGCTCCCTTCCAGGTGTATCAAGCCTCAAGACCGCCAGTGTCACCAAATTAGGGTTTGGTCGACCAGGGCCTCCAGATGGAAATTTTCCTCTGGGCATGAGCCAATGCTTCAAAGCACATCCTAATATACTCCATGGAACCTCATGGGCCCAAGCATCAAGTCAATTTGACCTCAGGGGATGCATACATCAAAAATCAGGAATTAGGATTTCTTGACCTAATTCACCCCTAAGTTGACTTTTGGGACAAATCATGAGCCAAGACCTCAAGACATGATTTGAGGGTCTCCAACATACCACATTAATCCATTTGCAACAATGGATTGATCCAGGAAGCTTGAGCAGCAAGTCTCAATTTCATCAGTACCACAATTAGGGTTTCGCGAGAAAAGTCAACTGTAGCTTTGACTTTTGACCAGGACATGCTCCCAAACCCTAGGACATGATTCAATACACCCTATAACACCTATGAAATCAATCCATCAAGTTTGATTTAGGTCAAGGACTTAATTTCATAGAGGATCGCACAGTTTGGAATTCATCTGACAAAAAGTCAACTGTGCACAAAAGTTAACTTTGACTTTTTGAGATTTTTCAAAAAAATGGTTTTTTAACCCTAAAATGATGTTAATGTATGATTTGAATCATCATTCATCAAGAAAAATCGAGAAAAGTGGGATAGCTTGTAAAAGGGGTAACCATAAAAACTTAGAAAATTTTCTAAGTTATGAACAAAGTGGCAAGGGTACCAACTTTGGAGGATCATAACTCCTAAACAACAAGGCCATTTTCCCCATCCAAAGCTAGATTTGTAGCTCTCATTACCCTCTACAAAAGCTAAAAATTGACCTCCTTCCAAATTCATCATGGATTTTGAGTTATGGAATGATCAAAATCACAAAAAGTGAAAATGTCACTTTTTTCCAACACTTAGTGAAATTTTCACTAAGTCAGAATCTGCCTTCACTTTTTTCCAAATGTAGGTGGATTTTTCACTTGGATCCAAAAGGTATCAAAACCAAATATGATCAAACAGTTGTTGTATCATATGAGGGCTTTCCAAAATGGCCAAGAACATCACCAAATTCCACTTGGGCCATGAGATATGACAATGGCAATATGCCTTGCTGAAAACTGCCAAGGCTAGGCAGAATTTTGCATTTTTGCTCGATTTGGCAAAATCAGATAATTCCAAGCCTTGTCATCACTTTGGACACATCTGAGGATCAAATTTAAAGGGGACAAACACTGAGCCAAGAGTCCTTGGAACAAGAAGTAGCAGGCCAAACCTAGAATTGCCTAAAAGAGGGACAAGACTCCAATTTTGGATTGGAGCATTCAATGTATACACCAAGGTGGCATGGACTGACACATTTGTAACTGAATTCAATTAAGACTTATCCAAGACCAAGGGAACCACAACCCTGTGCCCTAACCTCTAGTCAATGGCTAGAGGAGACTTGGATTCCAAAGTGCAACCATTGGTCAAACCTCTGCTGCAGTTGCCATTCACGATTGATCCCAAAAAAAACTTGCTCTACTATAAATAGAGCTCATTTGTGCTCAGTTTGTGTACACCAAAGCCATCAAACAGATGCTTTCCTTAAAATCCCTCTCTTTAGACCAAAATGCCTTCTTTAGCAAGTAACTCAGAGTTTTTGAGTTAGAGAGCATTTCCATCACAACTCATGATCCTAACAGCTCATAAACATCATATGTAGGTGATCCAAACTATCAAAAGTGACATGTAACACCAAGATCACAAAGTCACATCTCAAAACCTCAAAATAGGCCTTTTGTGCATTTTTCAAGCCATGTCTTGATTCAGTCACTTTCCAAACCAGATAAAACCTCAAACACACTCCAAACAATATCCTTGAACTGTCCCAAATGGTTCCCCCCATCTGGAACACCATTTAAGAAAGTTGCTATTTTGGCCATTTTAACCCCTTTTGCAAGAAATGGCCAGTTTGTGTTTTTGCAGGTTCCAGCTGATTCCAACCATCCTCAAAGCTTCTAAGGGATCATTTGAGAGTGTCCAAAGCATCAAACCATTTCTGGAACCACAAGTTTGGCAGATTGCACAGAAAACTCCAAAAGCTCAAAAAGAGGTAAGCATCATGAATTGAACTTTCCAAAATATGCATTGCTTTGAAGTCCACTGATCATACACACCTCATACATGTTATATATGTTGTGTTTGAACTAATTCATCATGTAATTCATGCCTGCATCAAAGTGTAGCATAGAAAATGCAATTATAGGCCTTTTTCAAAACCACTATCGGATTTTGAGGAGGGAGTATGATCTGAAAAAAATACCACCACCATTGGATTCCTTATGAAATTCTAGGCCAGATGCATATAAATTTTGTCCCTAACCATTGAGAAATGAGAAAGTTATGGACCTTCCCGTTTCTTGGCAAAACTTGCCTTGCCTTGCCTTGACCAGGCCTAGAAAACAAGGCATGCCTTGTATATTTGTGGTTTATCTTCAGGCAATGGATGTATCACCACCCCAGTGGTAAGGCGCGTGCCCTATAACCTTGAGGTCGTGGGTTCAAACCCCACCCATGCCATTTTGTGTTTTTTCACATTTTTGCTATTTTTTCCAATATTTTCATGTTTTGTTAAATAATTGGAAAATTAATAACTCTTTCAATTTTAATTATTTTTTATTGGTTCTTTTTGCAAAAAATCACAAAAATGTTGAAATATTTTATTCCACAAAAAAATTAAGTTTATATTATTTATTTAATATAATTAGTATTTTTGTGTATAAATTCCTTTTTAATGTTTTTAAACATTTTAAAAGTGAATATTTACTTTGAAAATCAAAACCAAGTGAGTTTTAATTCACCTTGTGATTAATCCCTCATTTCTCAAACCTTAAACAAAAATCACTAATGGTTTATTGAAACTTATTTGGTATTTTATGTGATTTTCTTTAAATATTTACTTTTAAAGAATAACAAATTAGGGTTTCTTTGATTTTCACCCTCATCAAACAATTTCAAACACTTTTGGGCCTCTAATAGAGTATAAGACCCAATCCTTTGTAAATACAAACCTATTTTTGGGACTCACTTATTGTATAAGTCCCGTTGTATTTCAAAAAGTTCGACGCGATCATCGTCCGTCGAAAAACAAACCTTGGGCCTCTCCTCGAGCTATAAGACCCATTCAAAATTATTCTTGGGCCTCTATTAGAGTGTAAGACCCAATCCCCTTTTAACCAAAACTTCTTGGGCCTCAGACATTGTATAAGTCCCCCTGTGTTAAAAGAAAACCTCAACGCGATCGCCAATAAAAAAACCAATCATCTGGGCCTACCCTCGTGTTATAAGTCCCATCCTTGTTATTTAAACACTTGGGCCTCTTGAGAGAGTGTAAGACCCACCCCCTTGTACAGAAAACCTTTCTTGGGCCTCAGTCACTTGTATAAGTCCCTCTGTACAAAACGACAGTGCGATCACTGATAAACCTTGGGCCTCTCCTTGAGCTGTAAGCCCCAATATCTTTTCAAAATACTTTCTCCTTTAAATATACTGTTGTTTTCAATCTTTCTTTGCTGAACAACTAACCAAACAACACGGAAGCTCTACAATCGAGTAAGTGTTTATATGCTTTCTTTATCCGCTTTCATATACATATAAATGTATTGTGGGGCTGTTTCACTGTAAGTATTCTTTCATAAACTCGTATCAACTGTGTAATACTAGTATAGATATTTAGAGTTTCCCCGGAAACTACGTCTAGCACTAAGCCCTGTTGGTCACTCTTAAATACAAAAAAAACTAGATCCCCCATAGGATTACCAGATATAGTCTTCCCTCCTCTTGGGGTTAAACAATATGGAGACGTGAAAGGCAGCATTCTCGGTGAACCCTTTCACAGACTGTCACTCTTAGAAATTGTCAAAGAAACTCTACTCCCCAGAGATGATCTTTTCTCCGTGAATGGCATCTCTTGAGTTTCTTCCAAATTCTCGGACTTTCCTGGCTTGATCTATTCTCTGTGAATAGCCTGTCTTGAATTTCTCGGGGTTTGGGGACCCACAGGCTTCCTAAAAGCATCCCCGCCTCCTCTTGGACGTTGTACAAGGACCTTACGGCTACTTAGAAGTATTCACAGCCTCATCTTAGGCTTCATATAAGGATTCTTCCTTCGGGAAGAGAGCCTCCTCTTGGGCTTCGTACAAATTGTCCCTCGGCTTCTTAAAAGTTTCCAGCCTCCTCTTGGGCTTCGTACAAATTGTCCCGACGACCTCCTAGAGGTATAGGAACAAAAATTAGTCATCTTAATAGAATAGTCTTTCAAAGAGTCTAGATCTTTCTACCGTGAACGTACTACTACTGTTTCTTTAAGCATAGTACAAAAGATAAAACTCTAGACTTGGACAGTCTAATCTCCTTGAGTCTCAAAGGCATTCTCAAGTAGGGAAAAACACCAGTAGACTCGGACAGTCTCCAATACCCTCTGGATTCCCCATTTCCTTAAAGAACAGGAAATAACCCTGATCCTCTAATCAATCCCAAAGTATAGCCTTACCTTTAATCAGTCTCTTTATAAGAACTGATTTTCTCTTTTAACCAACCTACTGGACCTGTCACTCAACTGAAACAGCAATCCTTTCAGCCTCTATCTCAGGCTTCGTACGAGATACAAAAAGACTCTCTTGTTGAGTCAATAATCCTTTTAGCCTCTATCTCGGGCTTCATACGAGATACAAAAAGACTCTCTTGTTGAGTCAATCTCTCTTTTAGCCTCCATCTCGGGCTTCGTACGAGATACAAAAACACTCTCTTGTTGAGTATAAAAGACTCTCTTGTTGAGTCAACCTTTAGCCTCCGTCTTGGGCTTCGTACAAGATAGATCTAAAAGCACTCTCTTGTTGAGTCAACTCCTTTTAGCCTCCCTCTCGTGCTTCGTACGAGACACAAAAACATCCTCTTGTTGGGTCAATAGCCTCCTCTTAGGCTTTGTATAAGAAAACCCCCGGTTGAGTCAATCAACCATTTAGCATCAAAACTGTGCCTCGTTCACAGGATACAAACATCAACAACTCCTTTCATCTAATTGCTGTAAGCGACAAGCCTCTGGATTATTTACATCCACGCCACTGTCCCTCTTTTAGTGTGAGAAATTCCTAAGGAAAGATAGCATTGCTCTACACTGAGTTAAAGTCTTCTCCTTCAGGTTAAAACCCCCTATAAAGGAAATTATGGCATTACTAGGATTCACATATCCTGGTTAAAGTAATCCTCCTTTATAGTCAGTCACCCAACAGTTGTGACAAACAGACCCCCTTTAGAGATGACAAATTCTCTCTAAAGACAACACCTTTTTAGCTTCACATCTTGGGCTTCGAACAAGATACAAATAGACCCTTCAGCTTCACATCTTAGGCTTTGAACAAGATATAAACCACCTTTTCAGCTTCACGTCTTGGGCTTTGAACAAGACACCGAAACAACATTTCCTCCCATAGAATAGGAGGAACTACGATCGCTCTGATTTCCCTGTTTTTGTAAATGGGAATACGTAGGCATAAGATTGAAAGAAAAATCTTAGCGAGCACACTAATCCAAAGCCCCAAATCCCGTACCTTCACACATCAGTCGAAAAGCATCAGTCCTAGCATCCTAACAAAATTCTCCATGAACATTCCCGGTGTTTCGTTCTAAAGAAAGTAAGAAGAAAGAGGCAGAAAGAGACCCCATTACCATATCGCATCCATAACCTAACAAACCGTTGTTTAAACTCAGTATGCAAGAAAGGTTAATTGGAGACATCTATTTCCCTTCCTTAGTCAGCTCAATAGGATAAAAAATGAATCGACCTGTAGTAACCCCAGAGCGACAGTGCTTAAGAACCACATCCAAAATCGCTCGCTACAGCACGTTACCCACGTGGAGGCAACATTCAAACAGGAAGGGTGAGTAATCACAATTCATAGTAAACATTATAAAACAAAATATTCATAAAATGGCATTATCTTCCTAAACGACATCACCAAGGTCATCATCAAGGAAAATATCAGGAAGCACCATATCACAAATTCATCAATGCCACATAAAATGCAATGCATAACAAGACTCATGCATGTGGTACCAATCGTCATAATAGTTGGACACTAGGCCATCAACCCTCCAAAGATCCCTGTCAATAGGATCGATCCCGCATTTGGAACCGGAGCACGTCATGATTACCTCATATCCGCACAACGGGAATGAAGCGTCGTCACAGAGTATGCATATGAATGTATGATACACAACATCACTAATCATCATCATCAAAGTAAACATCATTATGTGCATTATCATTCATCAATTCTCATATATGTCATGCATCACATATTCGTCAAATAATCAGCAAAACATCATCAGATAATCATCAGTAACTTCATGGAAAATCATCATAAAAATCACGGCAACAAATTATCACAACAACACAGCACATAACCCAAAATCGCGAAACAGCAGCAGTTCGCTCCAGGGTTCGCTAGGCGAACCCGTTCCCTGTGGCCTTCGCTTAGCGAAGCGGCCAGCGAACCCCACAAACACCACACTCAACACCAGGAACACAATCATCTGTCATACTCACTGATTGATTTGCTTAGCGAACCCACTTGCTGATTCCTTCGCTTAGCGAGACTCCCAGTGAAGCCCACCTTTCCTCTCCAGAAACATCTCAGTACTCACTCCCACGTTATCGCGCATTCGCTGCGCTGCTCGCTTAGCGAGCCCTGGCGAACATTCGCCTAACAAAGCAATGGTTCGCCTAGCGAACCTGCGATTACAGCAAATCGCTGCTACGCATCAGTAGCTCCACAACCTCCAAAGCACCTGCGATTACAGTCCCAATTGAGCCAAAAAAATCCCATTAACAGTTCTAATATATCACAGAATTTAAAGGCCTAAAACCTACGACTGTTAGGTCGATTTAGGACACTACGGGAAACCTTAATTTCCCTAAACCTTCAAAACTCTCAAGCTTCATATAAACTCCATAGATCTTTCACCAAAAGGTTAAAACTACCACAACAGGGAAATCAACCCTAAGGTCTACTCTACTGATTATTTCAACTCTTAATAATCGATCTCACAACATGCCCTCAAAGTCATCAGTTTACCTCAAAACCTATAAACCCTCAAAAACCCCAAAATCCACTTCAATAAATCGAATCCTATAATGAAAACAATGAAAGGTAATTACTCCCCATACCTTAGATTGTCGATCCGATGAGTTCTCTCTTGAGCCTTTGGAAACCTTCACGAAAATCCTCGCCTTTTCCCTTTTTCCTCAGAGCTCTGCACTTTCTCCTTATTTTCACGATCTCCATAAATGAATCCTAATTCCCCTCAATTCCTCCTTTTTGGTTAATTTAACTCTTGGGCCTCAAATATGGGCTTTCCCATAATACTCACTCTAATACTCCTCAAATGTCCATCTTACCCTTAATTCCTCTAATATTATTTAAATTAATAATAAGAATACTAATATATTCATATTATATACTATTATTTAATTAAAATAACCAAAACTTCATAAAAACACCAAAATCGACACGAAACACCAAAATTCACAGAAAACCACGAATATAATATTTAAATAAATTAAATAAATATTTTTACGAAAATCGGGGTGTTACACCAACCAAGAATAAATCTCTTACAATGGACATCTTTTATCCACAATCCGGATAACAAGGATTATAACACACCATATAAGAAAAGCAACCCTTCTTCTTATAGTCAGCACCTAAATCCAAACAATCCTTGGAACTTTAGGATTTTACAATAGTTCTGAATTTTTTGAGTGAGTAGATGAAACTTTGATTCTTCAATATATAAATCACAAGATTGATCTTCTTCTTGAACAAGTAATCTTTATTTGGAATATACAAGTTTTTTATGATGCAAGAATGAAACTATAATGTTTGAGATGAAAGTTTAATGACAAGGTTTCACTCTTAGAAAATTCTGACTTTTTACACTTGAGAAAATGAAAGATTTTAGAGAATAAAGATGTTTGAAAATTGTATGCAAGAAAGTGAGAAGAAAATCTGAAATTATGAGTTTATATATGCCACTAAACACCTTTACAAAAGGGTGTTAATGTCCAAAGGTTGCCATGCATCAAAAAACAATTTTCAAAAACTCATAATGCTGAAAAATAAAAATATTTTTACAACCTGGTTTAGTGTTAATCGATTAACACTATTGAACTACAATATGTTAATCGATTAACACCTTCCAACGAGCAAAAAATTCAAATTTTCTTAAGGTTAATCGATTAACATAAATGAACGGCAAAACGTTAATCGATTAACTAGTGTTAAAAATTGAAAAATACTTTAACAAAAGGTATGAAATGGAATGGTTTTCAAAAACAAATATTTTGGTGAGTCATGCTAAGTATGCTTGATGATATGAACACTTGTATATTCATGAATAAGTTGAGTTCATATACCTTTTAGATTTTGATCCATTGAATAAAAATCTTAAAGACTTTTTGATATAGTTGATACTTTGAAACTTGATACTTGGCTTGAATCATTTCCTTTTTGATCTTCAATAGATTTAACAATGTTATTGTCTTCATCAAAACACATTTGAGAATCTTGATTCTTCACGAATTGTCGAGTAAGGAAACTCGTATCCAAACAATCAAAGAGAGTAATCGAAGGCTTCATACCATCTCCCCTTTCACCCTTTGAAATGATGTTTAAGTATGCTTAAGTGTTTTAGCTTTGAATTGGGAAAAGTCGCTCGATGTTGGTCGAAGTTTTTGTTTGCGTTGAATCGAAACGCAATTAAATGAGTTTGAAAAATGATCCGCTTGACGTTGGACCAAGGGTTTTGTTTATTGAAAATATTTGTTCTAAGTCAAATTATCAATTATTATTTAATCACAAAGTTGATCACAAATGCACAATCAATTCATAGACCAAAATGTTGTGTTTTTTGCAATTCCTCCAAAGAAACTTTGAACCACTCTTTCTTAAAGTGTTCGGCGGCTACCCTTATTTGGAGGGAGGTGACGGATTGGATTGGTATGGTGGAGATCGATTGTAATAATCCTAAGAGTAGTTTCTTAGCTTGGCACGCTTTTTGTAAATTAAAGCGGGTTAGGAATGGAAGAGAAGCCAGTATATGGTTGGCGGTTTGTTAAAATCTGTGGATTCTCAGAAACGGAATCATATTCAGGAATATTGGGTGGAATGTGGTGGATACTATTTGGGCAATTAAATATACGGTCTGGCGTTGGTCTTTCATTGGAGATATTACCCACCCCAATTATAACTTGTATGAGTTTGATAAAGCTCCTCTGTTTTATTTGTCTTAAGTTATAATTGGTCGGTAATCTCTTTGTATTGTTTAGTGAGACGTTTTAGTTCTTGTTTTCTGGTTTGAGTACCCATTGTACTCCTTATTAATATATCTCTTTCCTTTAAAAAAAAATAGTCGAACACCACATAACAAATATCTGAACAAGCTATCATCTCTTTTGGATGATATTAGCACCGAAGCAAGGTGTCCTAGCAGCAATCCCGCAAGCTTTTCCAAGTCATGCTTCAATAACAATCCTCTACATCGTTGATTGATGCCTCTTCCTCTACAACCTTCATTCTTGAAAATTAATCGGAAATGTGTTGTGAGGGTCATGATGGTGGACTTTTTTGGTAAGGCTATAGCAAAGGCGGCGGATGTAGTTGTGTAAGGCTGAGAAGATTGACTTGTTGGTTCTATTTAGACATGGGTTACAGATTGTAGCGGAGGATGTATGTGGTGGCAGTGAGAAGCAAGGGCGACGATGGGTCGCTGCAGAAAACGAGTGAAATGTTTACATGGAGGGTTGCAGGTGGTTCACGGAGGAAGGAAATTTTTTGTTGTTAAAGAAGAGGAATTAGGATATGGTGATGTGAAGGAATGTGTCTTGGTCTTCGAAGGGAAGAGGAAATCAGAGTTTATATGGTGGTTTTCCTGGGTTATGTGAAAGAAGAATGGTCTGATGAAAAAAGTGAGTGTGAGGTATTTTTGAAGTAATTGGTTTTTTCGTGGATTTTGTTTACTGAGCGTCTTTCTTTTGTATTCAATGAGAGAGAGGATTAGTTTCACCAATAGAAAGAGAGTGGGTCTTGGTTAGTGGGCCCGAGCGGGAAAGATAGTGAAGAGAGTATATGTGTTTAGCGCAGGTTATTTGTGATCACGTGAAAGATGGAAAGGAATAATGGTGAGTGGGCCACATGTTTTTTTCTAGTGGAGAGAGATGATTTTGATTTTGAAACTCCACTCCAACCAACAATGAGCTGCCCGATTTTTTATGGTATTTGGTACTCAATATGCAAATGGATAGGAATAAAGACAGTTTTGCATAAGGACAATTTGGCGCATCTCGAGCAGTTTTCGTATATTATCAAGAATGATAGAATTGCCCAAAATATATTTGTTACAATTTGGTTTGCCTGCCTTTGGAATATTTGGAAGGCAAGGAACAACAAGGTGTTTCGCAATAAGGAAGTAGTGTGTGTAGAGAGGTTGCTAGAGAACGTAAAAATTACATATTGGAATTGGTTGAAAAGCAAAATAAGTAACATCAACTGTAACATATCTGTTGCGATGAGAATTGGATATCAAGCTATTGATTAAACTTGAATCACAAATCTTTTAAAGATTCACCACTGCGCTTTGATTTATCCAAGGGAAAGGGTAAATATCGAAGAAAACCCTAAGTGCACTATGTAACAACAATGCTAAGAGATTTTGGGGGTCGGAGTTGGTTATACTTAGGGAGGGTGTTAACATCTTAAGCATCTATAATACTCTATACGAACATGTCATACTCCAAATTTTGACCATAAAATTTCTCATCATTGTGCAAATTATCACCACAATATAAATATACCATCATACCTCATCAATCTCCTCGAGGATTGTTGAGGCAATATATAAAAGAGAGATGTATGAAGTTGTTGTGGTCACGACTGGTGAGTCATGAGCCAGTTGTATTCAAAATGACTTTTAACAATTAACAGCAAAGAGAAAAAAGCTATTAGAATTATTCTATGATGCCATCCTTAGATGTATACATTAAAATATTCTACATTCGTCTGCATCACTAAAATATCATTAAAAAAAGATGCATACATTAAACCATTTATTGATTTTAAAAATGGTTTACTTATAAAAATGGTTTATCATAATATGGTTATCAAAGAGGCATACATTAAAATGATTTATCATAATATGGTTATCACTAAAAATATTAAAGTTTACTTTTCATATCATTAAAATGGTTTTGAATTTAAGTTAACTTATCATATCATTAAAAAAATGGTTTATCACAATATTGATTTTAAAAAATATATTTGGAGATAAATGTAGTGATATCATTAAAATATAAGTATGTGCTTAATACTAATTCTTCCACATATATTTGTTGTCCAGAAAACTGCAATGAGTGGTCTTCATATCCTACTTGGAGATGTTTAGGCTTTAACGGTGGTGATTTTTTTCCTCTTCGTAAGTACTTCACTTACTTTCCTTTTGGGACCTTTTGTTATACTTTATCAAAGATATTTGATTCAAATTGTTTTGCTTGGCTGGATTAAAACTTGACCATGTTTTTAAAAATAGTTAAACATAAAATAAGATTGTGATTATCTACATTATTAATTAAAACTCCATCTCGTATTAATGCTCACGGGTTTTTACTATGCAATGAGTTATTTTTTATTAAATAGTACTAGAGCTCTTGAACATATAATATAATATCTATATTTTTATTTTTTGAAGAAATGGACAAGTCATGGATTACGAAGCCACAATCATCTATTGCATATCAGCAAGGGATAAAAGAATTTATTGATTTTGCATTTAAAGGTGCAAAAGAAAACGACGTAGTAATATGCCCTTTTAAACGCTGTGGTTTCAGAAAATCAAAGAGTAGGAGTGAAATGTTCGACTACTTAATGTGGTCACGATTTCCGAAGGGATACACCATATGGATTCATCATGGGGAGTCCTTTGACCTACCTAGTACTATCTCCCTTAGTACTACTCCAAATATAGTTGAAGATACTATCATTGTCGAAGATCCTATTCAAAACATGATCAACGATGCATTTGGAGTTGATATGAATCATGCTAATGAAATACGATCTGCATCAAATTTGGAGATTGACCAAGAAGATTATGTGATGCCGAGTGCAACTCAGGAAAGAAATGAAGCTAAGGAGTACTATGAATTGGCTAGAGAAGGAGAACAACCTTTATATGAAGGGTGTAGACAATATTCAAGACTATCTTTCTTGGTTAAGTTATACCATATAAAGTGTTTACGTGGATTGAGTGAGAAGGCAATGACAATGATTTTAGAGTTAATCAAAGATGCATTTGAATATGCAAACATTCCAAGTTCGTTCTATGAAGCCAAGAAATCAATCACAAAACTCGGTTTGAATTATGTAAAGATACCTGCATGTCCAAACGGTTGTATGCTTTATTGGGGAGAAGATGAAGAGAGGGAGACTTGCAAAAATTGCAACACTTCAAAATGGAAAACAAATGAAGAGGTCTCTGTTAACAAGATAAAGAAGAAAATTCCTGCCAAGGTTCTTCGTTATTTTCCATTAAAACCTCGATTACAAATATTACTTTTGTCATCAAAGTCGGCCGAGGATATGAGATGGCATGCAACAGATACTAACAATGATGGAATGTTGAGGTATCCTAGAGATTTGGAAGCTTGGAAGAAATTTGACTTGACACATCCTTAGTTTTCATCAAATCCGTGTAATGTGCTTCTTGCATTGGCTAGTGATGGTTTTAATCCTTTTGGTGTGATGAGTACAAACAATAGTATTTGGCCAGTTGTTCTCATTCCATATAACACTCCTCCATGGGTTTGCATGAAGCAAACATTATTTATAATGTCAATGATAATTCTCGGTAAAGAAGCACCGGGAAATAATATTGATGTCTACTTACAACCCTTAGTCAAAGAACCGAAGAAGTTATTGTCAAATGGTGTGGATACATACGATTCTTTCAAGAAAGAGATGTTCAAGTTGCATGCAAATTTGATGTGGACGATTAGTGTCTTTCCAGATTTGGGTGCACTTTCTGGGTGGAACACATACACAGGACTTGCTTGTCCATCGTGTAACTTTCAAACCACATCTATTCGTCTTAAAGCTAGCCGTAAATGGTGTTTTATGGGTCATCGCTGTTTCCTTGAGCATAGACACAGGTTTAGATTGAATAGGATCCGCTTTAATTGTGAACAAGAAATACGGAGTCCACCAAGAGCATTATCTGGACATGAAGTTTTTGAACAGGTTAAAGATATTGAAACCATCTTTAGTAAAAAGCCAGTGAATGAAAAATCGGTAAAAAGAACACGTGAGGGACAACCTATAAAAGGTGGTAGTACACAGTGTGATCATACACAAGTTCATCCTCAACAATGGAAAAAGAAAAGAATATTTTTTGAACTTCCATATTGGAAGGATAATCTTTTGCGCCATAATCTTGATCCGATGCATATTGAAAAAAAAATGTGCGATAATGTCATATTTACTTTAATAAATTATAGGAAAAAGAGTAAAGACCATTTTAAAGCTAGAGAAGACCTTCACAATATGGGCATTAGACCTGATCTTTGGCCAGATGAAAATGGTAGAATTTCTTCGTCGGCCTTTAGTCTAACAGGTAAAGATAAAAGGAATTTTTTAACAATTTTAAAGAATATTAAGGTGCCTGATGGTTATTCAAGCAACATTTCTAGATGCATTGACTTGGTAAATCTCAAGGTGAATGGAATGATGAAGAGTCATAATTGTCATATATTAATGGAACAACTTATACCATTAGCCATTCACACAACATTACCTCATGAGATTTCAACAGTATTGATTGAGTTGTGCTCATTTTTTAGACAATTATGTGGCAAGGTTTTAAAAATTGAAGACTTGGAAAAATTGCAAAGCCAAATTTTCCTCACTTTATGCCACATGGAAATGTTATTTCCTCCCTCGTTCTTCACTGTTATGGTTCACTTGGTTGTTCACCTTGTTGAAGAAGTTAAACTTGGAGGTCCTGTTCATTATCAGTGGATGTAACCCATTGAAAGGTAAACTATGTGATTTTGTTCTAATGATACTAACTTAGAAAGTAGAAATTTTTTTAATTGATACTATTGTGGTTCAATAATAGGTACTTGGGAAAACTTAAATCGCATGTATGTAATAAGGCAAAACCAGAAGGGTTTATTTCAGAAGGATATCATTTCAAAGAGATTCTTACATTTTGTTCAAGATATCTAGACAACATTGAGACTAGATGGAATCAACCTGGACGTGTAGATGATGACCCTATTGGTGATATCCAAATAGGTTCACGTGTAGCAGAATTATTTCCTAGAGTTGGAAAACCTGTGGGTGGATCTTCATATTACACCCTAACACCAATTGAAAAGTTGCAGATTCATAGACACATTTTAACGAATTGTCCAATAGGTGACGACTATCTAAAGTAAGTAGTTTTATTCTATTTAAGTAGTTTCATCAACACTATTAAGATTCTTTTACATCTAATATCGAATAACAAAATAGGCAAGTCCGAAGTATTACTCAGAAACAAATGAGGCGCGGCCAAAGAAGTGATGCTAAGATAGACAAGAAGGTTCATAGAGAGTTTGCTCATTGGTTCCGCAATCGTGTGAGTTTTCGTACAAAATAGATCTTTGTTTTAAATTAGTTTTTGATAATAACAAGACTAATTGTAATGTTGTATCGCGTATAGATTTGTAACAATCTTGACAACATTGATGGACCAGATAAAGATGTTCTTATTAGTATTGCGTATGACCCTTTTGATAAAGTTAAAAGGTTTACTGCGTTCAATGTCAACGGGTTCAAGTTTCGAATGTTGGAACGAGACAATCATTTAAAAACTCAAAATAGTGGAGTTTTTGGCATGTTTGGGACACGAAGTTATTCAAGCAATAGTGATACCCAAATGAGATTTGGAGGGGTCTCTTACTATGGAAGATTGATAGACATTATTGTGCTTTCCTATGATGGTTTCACAGTGCCCATGTTTAAATGTGAATGGGCTAATACCACAAACCCAAGAGGCATTAAGATAGATAAGTTGGGTTTTACCTCTATTAACTTTACAAGGCTACTACATACTGGGGAACATGAAGATAATGAGCCATACATTCAAGCATCAGAAGCTCAGATGGTTTTTTATGTGGATGATGAGAGTGAACAAGGATGGAGCATACCTGTTCATTTGAAGCTAAGAGACTTGTATAACATGGGTGGAAATGATGAAAGTATGACACCCATTGAGCCATATTCATCACAAAATTTGGAACAAATTTTTTCTAATGATGATCCTGGAACTTCAGCGGAAAAAAATGACAATAATTAAGATATAGTTTTTTATTGATAAGAAGTCTAGCTTGTTTGTAACTCGTATGAGACTTATGTTTTTTTCTTATCCCAAATTAATGTATGGTATTCTTACTTTTGATGTTGATTCATCGTTATAAAAATGAAGTACCAACATATGATATTGTTACTCTATGTTTTATTTCATAATTTATCTTTTAATTTATTGTGTTTATATTATGTTTATTAAATTTGTAGTAATAATTTATCTTTTAGTGTACTGACTTGTTTATCACCTATACTTACAGTTGAAGTCTGTAGTGAAAGAATGAATTCATCATATGAGGATATTCGTCGTAAAACAATTGAATAGAATCACAAAAAGATGTGGGCTCTCAATCTTACTAAACTCTCTCAATCCCTTTACAAATCATCTTCGTCTTCTTCAAAACCATCATCGGTTAGAAATAAATTCTCAATACTACTCTATACAAATTAATTGTATTGATTGTTGACTGATATTCACTGATGCATTTTATTTAGTCTGTGAAGGGTCGTCAGAGGTTTGTACAATCTGGAGAGCTTGAAGTAAACAAGAAGCGCCTACGTTCAACGAAAACTCAAAAATCATCAATAACCTCTCCTCCACTCCAAACTACAATAACCCCTCCGCCAATCCAAACTACAATAACCCCTCCGCCAATCCAAACTTATATAATCCCTCCGCCAATCCAAACTACAATTGAAGATGTTGTGGTAGAAGATGAGGATGGAGATGTTGTGGTAGAAGATGAGACCGAAAATGTTGTGATAGGAGATGAGACTGAAAATGTTGTGGTAAGAGAGACGAGGTTGAAGATGTTGCGGTAGAAGATAGGACTGAAGATGTTGTTCGAGTGGCTTGTTCTGAGTATTGGGATGTAAATGTTATTAGTAAGTAATTTAAGGTTAAAGTATATGTAAATAAGTTATTTTTTTTACATAGTTGAGTTATGACATTAATTTGTTTACATTTTATGTGATAGATGAGGAGGGTTATGTTTCAAAAATATGTTTATGTGTTAAAGACTTGGTTGCGAAATCAGAGTCTGTTGGAACATGAATAATACTTGAATGGGATAAGATTCATCGTGCAGTAGGACCAGCTACTGGTTTGTTAACAGGGTATTTGGGTATAATTATTAGAATGTTTAAAAACTTTTCCATAATGTTTGAGAGTTGGAGGGATAGTCCAATGGATAAAAAACACACAGTTTTATGATTCAATGATAAAGGTATCATTAATAAACAATTACATATTTTTTTAATTAATTTCATGGTGATTATTATTTGCTTTGTAAACTAAATTTCATTCTTATGGTTAGCTCCATACTAATGTTGATGATGGGCGTGATAAATATTACATACTTGCTTTTGCTGCAAAGAAATGGAAGGATGGTCATTGCCAATTGTTCCAAAGATTTTATAGATGGGATCTCACTTTGGAGGAAAATCTTCAAAATTATCCAAAATGTAAAGGCATTACGGAAAACGATTGGGATGTTTTTATTCAATATAGGCGGAAAGAAAAAACAGAGGTAGTTTTATCGCTCTCTTTTTCAACACAAGATAATTAATGTTTTTTATTTGAATTTTAAATATACAATACAATATGTTATCATAAATAAAATTGTTTATATTTTTTAAATAGTTTGAACTCATAAATTTTAAAAAGAATGATCTTGCAACCTTTTAAATTAAACAGCTTTATAAAAAGTGTATGATGTATTCTCTAAAGAAAAGAGTAATGGAGTTTGTAATTTAGTTAAAAAGTGTATGATGTATTCTCTAAAGAAAAGAGTAATGGTATATATTATAGTAGTATTATTTATGCTTAATAGTAACATGTATAATTGTATTATATAAGCTTGATAGTAACGTAAGTGTTATATTATTTTAGATGTGTATTATGATAAGTAGTTATTGTTCTTATGAAGTGCACCAGTGTTATATTCATATGTGTTAGTTCTTGTGTTGGCTGGAATTTTGGTAAAACAAAGTTGAACAATGTTGATGTCATATGTCTGGTGTCATAACATTCGTTCTTATCATTAGCTGTTGCAGGGTTGGAAGTTTTGTAAGCTGATGTTATAAGTGATGTCTTGACATCACTATATCAGAACATCAGAACATCAGTTTATGATGTTTTAGGGCTGCGCGTGTTAGGATGTTTTGTTGTTAGTGAGATTTTCTGCTGAGAGATAGAGAGATTGCAGGCGAATTTATTAGAGAAGATTTATTCTGATACAATTAATTCTGCATATCTTGTGGAGAATAGTTTGTTACTATTTTTGTCCAAATAGACATGGAGAATTGTTCCTATTCGTGTGGAGAAGATCTTGCAGATGAATTAAAAAATGAAGATTTAAAAGAAACATAATATCCTGGAAATATTATGTGGAGCTGATTTAAAGGTGTGGAAGATTAAAGATAAAATCTAGTAAAGATTGAGTATTTAAAATATGAAGATTTGATTGAAGATTTAATTGAAGATTTGATTGAAGATCTATTTAGTAGCAGAATCTTTTGCAGATTGGTGGTGATTTGAAGGCCCAAATCCAGTTGGAAAATAGGTTATAAATAGAAGCATTGTAACCTAGTTTTAGTAAGCCAGCCATCATGTAGATCATTAGGGCTTAGTCTAAGTGAACCACTCGGGTTGTGAGATGGTCACTATGTTATTACTCAGAAACCTGTAGGTAATGAGTATTGTATTGTTCTTGGAGGAAGCTGTTAAGTAACTCCAATGTGTGTCATGGAAGTGTGACTTCTCCTTTTCTGTGTTAGAAAAGTTGTTGGTGAACAAGCTGTCGATGCAGTGGCGGAGTTGTTGACTGCTAGACATCATTGCGATGATTGGGAGTGAGATGGAGTCTATTACCTAGGGAGGACTTACGTAGAAGGGTCATTGGGTAGTGATTGAATTAGGTAGATTGTCAACTGGTCTGTTGAGTCTGTAATTTGATACTACTAATAGTGGACTTCCTTCCTGGCTTGGTATGCCCTCAGATGTAGGTTGTTGAACCGAACTGGGTGAACAATCCTTGTGTTAATTTACTATTACTATTAATGCATTATTCATACAGTAGTTTGCGATGTTGTGACATTGCACGACACATCACACATCTGTACCAGAATTTCAATTGGCATCAGAGCAGGCATCCTGTCTGTTTCTGGATGAGATCTAGGGAAGTTACTTTCTAGTTCATGAGCAAGAAAGATAGTTTTGCTGTGTTATGGACTTGGTCAGCTCATATAGTTGTTTGTGTGATCCCTTTGAGTGAAGCATGGACTATTCATGATAGAATATTGTTGGCATGTGGTGTGCAAGGATTTTTGGATAGTGCCTGAAGGTTGTTGAGGAGTAGTTCTGCTGCATGGTACCCTGGTTGATTTTTGTAGTGAGATTCCATGAATGATTCTCTTGGAAAGCCATTAGGGTTTGGTCTCCTCAGCAGGATATTCTCTGCAGGACAGCTTCAAAGATACTGGAGGATTGAGTGATCAAAAGGTGAATGGATCTTATGAAATGGATGTTTCAGTTCAAATCAAACATTGAAGATCGATCTGTCCGGAACAGTGATTTCTTATGGTAAAAGAAGAGGGTAGAGCCAAAGCATAAGAGTATCACTGTCAAATCTTTCATGCGGGAGTGAAGATCTTGATCAGTCATCTCTTAAGCTTATTGGTGGTTTCATCAAGAAAGAAGCTGAGCTTATATGTCAATGTCTCGACATCGTGCTTCACATTAGCAGTTTTTGGTAAATGCTAAGTCTAAGACCTATTAGAATGTAGCTGTTTTGAAGGATCACTGAAGCTATGAAGTTGAACAACTTTTGAGTTACTTCCAAGAGTTTGTGTGCAGTAGCAGGGTAATTCAGCCGGTGGTCAATTGAGCTCATTCTATTTTGTGCCTTGAAGGATTCAAAGTAGCAGATTGTCTATAGAAGGATGGCAGTTATTACTCTTTGATTAGGAGATATGTCAGAACTGATGTTGAAACATCATTTCAGTTCTTTGCCTTCTCAGCCAAAGAAAGTTAGGGGTGCTCATGGTGAAGTATCAGGTGAAGCCACTTGCCTAATCTGAAGTGATCAGTGGTGTGGATTAGTAAAAGAAGGATCAACTAGTGCCTCAAGTCTGCAGGAAAAGGATGTCAGACCAGATCAAATGGTGTTTCTTGTGATAAATAGCTGGACAATTATTGAGGTCGTGCATTCAACTAACGACAATATACATTGACGGGAGACTATGTATATGTCTGAGGTAAAAGTGCAGGACTGCAGAAGGATTGAGAATTTACTTTTCTCTATGTGGCTGTTTTGGAAGTATTTTCAAGGGTTAAGCACTTGGGAGTGGAATCAACTGGTGGGGTTGATTGGTGTCTATGGAGTTTCATCCAAATTGTCTGGGAAGTGTTTGGATTATGAGAGGCAGATTGATGACATCCAACATCTCAAGTCAGACAAGTTGCTGGCTTTAAGGCTGAAAGATATGAAGACATCACATCATGATGGTTACAGCTTGGATTAGTTCTGATCTAAGTGGTTTGGAGCATGGTGTTTGCTCTGGTTGTGAAGGTCGAGGATAAGTGGCAGTTATCTCTGGCTTTCTACTGACGGCTCTACTGAGGGAAGTGACCTTCTTTAGTATTGCTATGAGATAGTCTTGGACTACTTATTTTTTGAAGATTCAGATGTGGTAGGTTTGAAGTCTTTGGAGTTTCTAAGCAGGATGGAGGTTGTCTACTCAAACTTGATTGTTGAATCAAGTCTATGAGAGCATGGAAATCTCTTTCTGCAAAGGGAGGGGGTTCTTCTAAGTGGCAGAAGGAAGAGCTGAATTCAACAGTTGGATATCATAATGTTTTTACATCTAGCTTAACATCAGAAGTCTCAGCTGGTGATGTGGCACATCAGCTTAAGATAGAAGTGATCTACAGTAATGGAAGTTATGGATGCTTCAAAAAGATCTATCTCATACAGTTTGCGGGAGCTGTGGTTTGAGAAGATGTTACATGACTAAGAGGCTTGGTGAATCCAAGATGTCTTGCCTTGGAGCAAGTTGTTCATATGACTTGAAGATCTGGTTTCATAGGTGGATCAGGATATCTTGTGGGAGTTCTGAAGAAGAATGAGATCAATCAAAAGGTGGAATTTGGTTGGTTTCATTGTGTGCTTTCAAGCAGGATGCTTGAAACTGGTTGCTCTTGTGCAGAAGAGTATTTAGTTAAAAATGTAAGGAGATTCTAATTCTCTTGGAGTTGTTGGCAGAAGTTCTAGGTTGAGGATGGAAGTATACCTTCTTTTGGTGGATGAGAGTTTAGTCCTCTCTGGCAGCTCTCTTTGTTCAGTTTAGATTACTATGCTGATAGTAAGTTCAGTTGGTGGAGCATATCAAGAATCATGGTGATGATGTCTTGGTGTGTGGTAGATGTTCTAACTTGTGTTGGGACATTATCTGGTTGGATATCCTTGGTGAAGGATGATTATGCCCTGGTTCAGGGGCTTGGTGCCTACATTATGCCTAAGGAGCGTCTACATAGACATACGGGAGAATGATGAAGTAGAAGGACTGCCTTGGATGGAGAATATTGAGAAGACTGAAGTAGATCAGGTATTGATTGATTGGGAGTCTGAAGATGAAGAGTATGATAGGGAATGACTACTTTTCGAGAAAGGGACAATGGTACCATATGCATGTGCTCAACAAGTGTACTTAATTGTTCATCTTCATCTAGAGCATTAGGAAGGTTGTTGGTTGGCATTGGATGGTTCTAGCCATGTGAAGCTAAGTGTTTGAATCGTATGCGCACATGCTTCTGAGGAGAAGTCTGAAGGACTACTTTGGTTGTGTATGGGGGAATTTATTTTTCTCTGCGATTTTGGAAGAGCTTTGTGAGGGTCCTTATTGATGGGAGATGTCACACTTGTCTTGGTGTGTGAGTTCAGTGGAAGGCATTGTGTGTGTATGATGGATGAAGATTGTGTCTGGTTTTTCCAAATGTTATGATCAAGGAGTTCATTGTGATCATTCCTGTGGATATTACAGAGAGAAGTTAATCAGCTTGGCAAGATGTGAGTTTTAGAGCTTGAGAAGATAACAAACCAAGAGGGAATCATGTGAGTTCTGGTATTTGGATTAAGCATTAAGTGAATGCGTTCAGCAGGTGTGTTGAACAGAGGGTGCGCTCTTGAAGACATGAAGATGAGTCTTATGTTTTCCATTCATTTAAGGTGTTCTTCTTGCAAAGGATCACTGGTTATCTTCGATAGGGAGAGTTGATCTTTTGTTGAAGAAGTTGTTTATCCAGATTGTAATGTCAGACAAGATGTTGTGACATTGTGTTACTGGTGAAGTTCATGGTGTACTTGACAGTTTAGACCTGGTTCTATAGATTTGTGTGTCAATGGATTGAATCAGAAGTATACATTTACACCAATGTTTGTCAATTTTTGGCCATAAAGAGGGAGAGAATGTACAGCAGTAGCTGCTGAGTCCGAATTTTTTTCTGAGTATATTGGTTGGATGATTCAGAGTTTGATTTTGGAATTTTTTTGTGCTTGCTGCGATGTTCAGAGTTTGTCCAATTGTGGATAAAAAGGGGGAGAGAGTAGCCAAGGTGTGGTTGTGAAGCCTTTTCTGATATGGTGCAGCAGTTGAGGGGGATAGTGTATGAACAGTTGTGAGCTGGTTCTTGGTTTGAGGGGGAGTTTGCCCTATGCTGATGTAAAAGTGCGTTTATGCAGCTTGTTGGTTTTTGTTGCTGCTGGTTAGTGAGTTTGTGCAACTTGTTGAAGAGGTGCTGCTAGGTGTTTTAGCCAAAATTAGCCAAAGGGGGAGATTGTTAGTTCTTGTGTTGGCTGGAATTTTGGTAAAACAAAGTTGAACAATGTTGATGTCATAAGTCTGATGTCATAACATTGGTTCTGATCATTAGCTGTTGCAGGGTTGGAAGTTTTGTATGCTGATGTTATAAGTGATGTCTTGACATCACTATACCAGAACATCAGAACATCAGTTTGTGATGTTTTAGGGCTGCGCGTGTTAGGATGTTTTGTTGTTAGTGAGATTTTCTGCTGAGAGATAGAGAGATTGCAGGCGAATTTATTGGAGAAGATTTATTCTGATACAATTAATTCTGCATATCTTGTGGAGAATAGTTTGTTACTATTTTTGTGCAAATAGACATGGAGAATTATTCCTATTTGTGTGGAGAAGATCTTGCAGCTGAATTAAAAAGTGAAGATTTAAAAGATACATAATATCCTGGAAATATTTTGTTGAGCTGATTTAAAGGTGTGGAAGATTAAAGATAAAATCTAGTAAAGATTGAGTATTTAAAATATGAAGATTTGATTGAAGATTTAATTAAAGATTTGATTGAAGATTTGATTGAAGATCTATTTAGTAGCAGAATATTTTGCAGATTGGTGGTGATTTGAAGGCCCAAATCCAGTTGGGAAATAGGTTATAAATGGAAACAATGTAACCTAGTTTTAGTAAGCCAACCATCATGTAGATCATTAGGGCTTAGTCTAAGTGAACCACTCGGGTTGTGAGATGGTCACTGTGTTATTACTCAGAAACCTGTAGGTAATGAGTACTGTATTGTTCTTGGAGGAAGCTGTTAAGTAACTCCAATGTGTGTCATGGAAGTGTGACTTCTAGTTTTCTGTATTAGAAAAGTTGTTGGTGAACAAGCTGTCGATGCAGTGGCAGAGTTGTTGACTGCTAGACATCATTGCGATGATTGGGAGTGAGATGGAGTCTCTTACCTAGGGAGGACTTAGGTAGAAGGGTCATTGGGTAGTGATTGAATTAGGTAGATTGTCAACTGGTCTGTTGAGTCTGTAATTTGATACTACTAATAGTGGACTTCCTTCCTGGCTTGGTATGCCCCCAGATGTAGGTTGTTGAACCGAACTGGGTGAACAATCCTTGTGTTGATTTACTGTTACTATTATTGCCTTGTTCATACAGCAAATTGCGATGTTGTGACATTGCACCTGACATCACACATCTGTACCAGAATTTCAATATGGGTCCATTAAAATATATTGATTAATTGTATTTTATCTGTATTTTTAATATATAAGTAATGCGTTGTATCTTATCCCTATCTATAACGCGTATTTTTTTGTTACCAATGTAGAGATAGCAAAATAAAATGCCCAAAATAGAGGAAAATTGAAGACTCCGCATACACTTGGATCTAAGTCGCTCACAAGGAAACAACATGAGTTGGTATGTCTAACTATATATATTGTTGATTGTATGCCTGATAGTACAAATAATTAATATTTGTTCTTATTTGTAGGAATCGAGAGATGGATGATCATACAGTAGAGGAGAAATGTATGCAATTTCTCATAAAAAGTCTGACGGGTCTTTTGTCAATGAAGATGCATACAAAAATAATGTAAGTACAAGTTAATTCTTTTGAAATATTTGTTAGTCTCCCTAAGGTTTGAGACAAAATCAAAACTTTTGGCATCTCTTAGAGGTGGGGAGAACCTGTCTGAAAACTGGTTAAAGTAAGTTGAGATAAACCAGACATCACATATATTTTGTTGGCTTTATTTGTGTTGCATCATGGTCCTTCCATAGTTTTATTAGTGTCACACAAAAGTATGGTGAATTTGTTTCTTGAATAGTTTTAAATAGTAGTATAATAATGTTTTTTAGATATTAAGTTTGTTGTATCATGATCCTTGTTATATAAACAGTCGCTTAATTTGCTCTTTTGCATGTGCAGGAAAAACTACAAGCTGCAATTAAGGATTCTGTGTTTGAAAATGAGGCATTTCAAAAAGTATTTGGAAAAGAACATCCTGGATATGTTCGTAGTATGGGCCTTGGAGTTACGCCATCCCAAATTAATAGATCTACGAGATCGTCGTCTTCTTTTGAAGAAAACGAAAAAATAAAGGAAATGCAAGAAGAAATTAATGCGCTTAAATAACAGAATTCAAAAATTGATGAATTGATGGAGGCAATTACTTTCTTAAAGGAAAGGGACAATTATAGGAAAGAAGAAATTGATTTCTTAATGCAAATGCAAAATTCTAGTGGAACACAGGTATGATTTTCATGAAATCTATTATTAACTTTAAAATATATAAGTTTAAGATTGATGCTTCATTTTAGTGGAAGACGTTCTTCCAAGTTTAATACTTTTTTTTTTAGGGATTGGAGTCACCAGCTGATGGAAGGCGTTCTTCTGAGTCTAGCTACCGAATTGCAGATAATGGATTATCAAGAAGGAAAAATTAGACTTTGATATGTTTTTCTATATACTTTTTTAGCTACCTACTGATGGTAGACGTTCTTATGAACTTTTCTATGTATTTTTGGCATTATGATGCTTATTATTATAAGATTAGGATATTATGATTATGGATATTATATGTTTTATGGATATTACATGATTATGATATAACATGATTATGATTATGGATATTACATGTTTTTGATTGGATTTAATTTTACTACGTTAAAAAGTAATATAGAAAATCATATAAAAAAATAAAGAAGTATTAAAAAAACTATTACCATAAATAAAAATATTTTAGTGAAAATAATTTAAAGAAAATAAATAATATTGAAAAAAATAATATTATATTTAAAAATATTTTAGTAGATAATAATTAAAATAAAAAATATAAATAAAATAATAGTATAAACAAAGTTACGACGGTTGGTAACCGTCGTAATCAACAATAAAAATAAAAATCAAACGGAAAGTTACGACAGTTCTAACTGTCACAATCAACGATGTAAACATGAATCAAACGGAAAATTATGACAGTTGTAACCGTCGTAATAAAAAATAAAAACAAAAAACATTTGGAAAGTTACGGCAGTTATAACCGTCGCAATCAACGATATAAACATGTACCAAACAGAAAGTTACTACAGTTGTAACCGTCGTAATCAACAATTTAAACAAAAAACATTAAGCAAGTTAAGACGGTTGGACACCGTCACAATATGGAGATTACGTTAGTTAGCTACCCGTCGTGAAAATAACGACAGTTTGTATGACAGTTTTCACAGCCGTCGCAATACGGCCTCGCGAGGCGCGTTTCCGCGACAGTACTGAAACTGTCGTAACTTACAAACTGCGACATTTCTAACCGTTGTAATCTGCCAAAATGAACCGTCGCAATTTGCCAATTTTCTTGTAGTGAACCAAGAATTAGGGTTTTGAGCTCTCTCAGAACACTTAGACAAAAGATCAATCAAGAAATGACATGATATTCAACTTGTCTAACCTCTAAAACATCCAAGAAGGATCAAGAAGTCTCCCATATCAAGAATGAAGCACAAAATTGCAACATTCTAAGTGGATCAAGCCTCAAGATCGCCAGTGTCACCAAATTAGGGTTTTGGTCGACCAAGGCCTCCAAATGAAAATCTTCATATGGACATGAGCCAATACTTCAAAACATGATTTAAATGCTCAAAGGGACCTCATGGATCCAATTATCAAGTCAAAACAACCTCAGGGGAAGCATTCATCAAAGATCAGGAATTAGTGTTTCTTGACCTAATTCACCCCTAAGTTGACTTTTCGAGCAAGACATAAGCCAAGACCTCAAGAAGTGTTTTGGAGACCTCCAATACATAATATTGATCCATTTATAAAATTGGATTGATTCAAAGAACTTGGTTCATGAGCCACACAAAGATTCAAATTCATCTAGGCCAATTAGGGTTTCCTGATGAAAAGTCAATTGTGCCTTTGACTTTTGACCAAGACATGTTCCCAAACCTTGGGACATGATTCAAGACACCCTAAAACACCTACGGAATCCATCCATTAGGTTTTGTTTAGGTCAAGTACTTGATTTCATAAAAGATCACACAGTTTGGAATTCATTTGACAAAAAGTCAATTGTGCCTAAAATCACGTTTGACTTTTTGGAAAATTTCACAAATATGGTTCCCCTAAGTAAAAAAAATGTTAATGTATGATATTGATAACCATTCATCAAGAAAAATCAAGAAAAGTGAGGTTTCTTGCAAAAGGGGCAACCAGGAGAAACCAAAAATTTTCTAAGTTATGAAATAAAAGTGATTTGGTACCAACTTTGCAAGGCCATATCTCCCAAACCCTAAGGCCTTTTCCTCCCATTCAAAGCTCAAATGAAAGTTCATCTTACATAATTTAAAAGTGTCAACTACAATAGATTCCAAATCCTCGCGGATTTTAAGTTATGGATTGATCAAATTCACAAAAAATGAAAATGACCACTTTTTCCCATACTTAGTGAAATATTGGTCATAATCTGTTTCACTTTTTCCAAACTTTGAGGACATTTTTCACATTGATCCCAGTTGAACCAGGTCCATTGGTGAACAACAAAGTTAAAGTACATCATCTAAGCTTTCCAAAATGTCCAAGAAGTCATTCAAACTCCATTTGAGCTAGGAGTTATGGATCTCACAAGTTGCCTAAAAAAAACTATTTTGTTGACAGCATTTGGTGCAAACTTGCATCACACGATTCCTTAGGCCAATTTAGGACACTTTGATCATTCAAATTCTGTCTAATTACAATAGAAATGAATGAGGAATCTGATCCATAACACAAAATGCCAACAACCTAGCCTTCCATGTGCAAAATCATCATAAAAGGAATCTTGAAATTCAAATTTGGCATCAAGCATTCAATGGATGCATCAAGGTGGCATGGACTGAAGCAAACCCAACTGAATGATTCAAGCCCCATCCCTGCAATAGAAGACTATAGGCCTGTGCTCTAATCTCAAGTCAATGGCTAGAGGAGACTTGAGATTCCTTTTGAAAGCCATTGGATAACAAACTGTACCAGTTTCCACTCACTATTCCTTGCAAAACAAACTTTCTCTACTATAAATATAGATCATTTTTTATTAATTGAAGTACACCAAAGCACTACAACTGATGCTTTCCTCAAAATCACTTTCAAAAAACTAGATTTTCCTTCTATTTCAAGTCACTATCGAATTTTGAAATAGGAAGCAATTAAAACCAAACCAATCATGCCAACACCTCATAAACATCATATATGAGTGATCCATGACCTTGAAACTCATCTAGAACACCTGAATCACAAAATCACCCCTCACTTGCTCAAGCTTTTGACCTGTTTGCAGTTGAGGTGCCACAACAAGTTCTGGGCTAATTCAATCCATTCCAAGCTTTCAAACACATTACTTGAGGTCTACTGAAGTTGTCCAAATCATTACATAACATCTGCGACACCTCCATCATCAAACTCGATCGCCAGCTGCAAGAGGTAAGTCAGAAGCCTTCAAACTCCATATTACATGCATCATAAATGAATTTTTGAGTTACCATCTTGTTCCTGCATGTATATAGAGTGATAACCCTCAATCAATTGACATGTATGAATCGTGTATGGAATTTCATAGTGTTCATGCTGAAATTAGGGTTCTTGAGGTTATCTTCTGATTTCTCCCTCCAAACTTAATATAAATGCAATTAATTTATATGGTTGTGATCCTTGTTCAAAAATGATTGAGATTGATGTTTGAATCGTGCAAAACCATTGAGTAATCAGAGAGAAAAGTGTGAAAATGCAAATCTGGGGAAAACAGAGTCGCGCGTGTTCTTCCCTTTTTCTTGGCGCCCTTTTTCAAAATTTTGAATTTTTGAATTTTAGTTATTTTATTTAATTGATTCAAAAATTAATGTCTCTTTAAATTTTAATGTTTTTGAATTGATTCTTTTTTTCAAAATTCATAAAAATGTTAAAATATTTTATTCTACAAAAATTTCACAAAAATATTATTTATTTTATATATTTAATATTTTTATAAATAATTTATTTTTTAATTGTTTTAAGTATTAAAAAAATATTTCTTTCTCTTGATTTTTCAAATTCAAATGATTTTCATGTCATTCTAGGGATAAAACATGATTTTTCAAACATTTATCCTAGATCACAATTTGTTTTTATACATGTTTAATAATTTTGATCATTTTTATTTGATTTTATTCAAATTAAAATACATTTTTTTTATCAATATTAGGGTTTTAATTATTTTCACCCTCACAAACATTTTCAAACAGTTTTTGGGCCTCTAATAGAGTGTAAGTCCCATCCCTTTGTAAATAAATAATTTTTGGGCCTCAGTAATTGTTTAAGACCTAATGCGATTTTTAAAACGACTGTGCGATCACTATTTTCATTTGGGCATCTCTCTGAGCTGTAAGCCCCATCTCTTGTACAAAAATAAACTTTTTGGGCTTCTATTAGAGTGTAAGACCCAACCCCTTTGTATATAAACCTTTTTGGGTCTCAGTCATTATATAAGTCCCGATACGTTTTCAAAATCTCGACGCGATTGTCAGTTTTAAAACAATAATCATATGGGCCTCTCCTTGAGTTGTAAGCCCCATTTCTCTTCTTTTTGGGCCTCTAATAGAGTGTAAGACCCAATCTCTTTATAAATACAATAATTTGGGGCTCAGTCATTGTATAAGTCCCTTTGTAAATTTGCAAAACTACGACGCGATCGTCGTCTTTTCAAAAGAATTCATCTGGGCCTCCTTTTGAGTATAAGCCCCAAACTTCCTTTTACAACAAAGTTTTTATTCAAATTCATATTTGTTATCAAAACTTTCTTCAATTTGTTGAATAACTAACCCTACAACCGTGTTTATAATGCTGGAAGCTTGCACACTTGTAAGTTTTCTTATCACTCCTCAGCAATAGTTGTATATATTCTTCTGTGCAATATATATGCTTGTACATACTTGTTTAGAGTTTTTCCTAACAATTAGGTCTAGGTTTAGATCAAGCCAATGGTCACTCTTTCAACACGGTCAAAACTAGTTCCCCATAGGAAATTCTAGATACAGTCTTGCCTTCTCTTGGGCTTATATAATATGGAACAGAGAAAGACATTATTCCCGGTGAAGCTTTTCTCAAGACTGTCACTACTTAGAAATTTGTGCAAGAAATTCATTTCCCCTAAAGAGGATTAATTCCCGGTGAAACCTCTTTTGAATTTCTTCAAACTCTAGAACTGTTCACTAAAGAAAGCATTATTCCCGGTGAACCCTTTCTTGAACTTTTCTTTGGTTTGAACCCACAGGCTTTCTGAAAGCATCCCCAGCATCCTCTTGGGCTTAGTACAAGGACCCTCAGGCTTTTGAGAAGTTCTCAGCCTCCTCTTGGCCTTTGTACAAGAACCCAAAGACCTCCTACAGGTATATGACATAACTTAGTCATCTTTTGCTAGAGCAGACCTCTAAAAGAGTCAAAGCATCAGACCATTCTAGGGGTTAACTTTCATCCTTTAAAACATCGGCCTCCTCTTGGGAATTATACAAAGATCATCCTCCAACTGAGAGTCAATCTCTTGACAGCATTAGACTTGGAAAGTATTATTTCTTTTTGAATATCACATAGAAATCCACAAGTTTCCTAAAAAAGCATAAGAGAGGATTTAGTCATCTACACATGCCTAATCCCCATGAGAGCCTAAATTCTCAAATTCTCCCAACTTATCTTAGAATTTCTGTGATTCTCCACAAGGTTCAAGAAATCCCAAATCAGGGTCAGTATACCCTTTACAAATCCATAGCAGTATCAGAACCTCATGGCATATGATATTCTAACTCTTCTTCAATCCACAAGCAAGAGTTGATTTCCTTTTGGATTCCCCAATACGATTTGGACCTGTCTTTGGATATAAATAATCGTCAGCAGGAGCTAGCCTCCTCTTAGGCTTCATATAAGAATTCCCCAACCAGCCTCCTCTTAGGCTTTGTATAATGATTATCCCTCAGTTTAATTTTAGCCTCAATCTTGGGCTTTGTACAAAACAAACTATATTCTCCAGCTGAGTCATTTCTATTTAGCCTCAATCGTGGGTTTTGTATAAGAAAAATAAAACCTCTCCCCAGTAGAGTCAATTTCTTTTCAGCCTCAATCTTGGTCTTTGTACAAGACAGACAAAACTTTCCCCGGAAGAGTCAATTCTTTTTAGCCTCAATCTTGGGCTTTTTACAAGACAGAAATCAAACTCCCTAAACAGAGTCAACTTTTTAGCTTCAACCTTGGGCTTTGATCAAGGCACACAAAAATCAACATCCCCTTAGAGGAAATCAAAAGTTCTCCCTGTAGGAAGACATTTCACTGTATATCACATGTCAATACAAGTAATCAAACAAACCCTAATCCCAGATAACTGCTGTAAGTGGCACACTTGTTGATTCAAAAATCCAATATGTAGTCCATCTCTTATCCCGATAAACTTATTCTTTCATATAACTGATGTAAGTGGCAAGCCTCTGGATTATTTACATCCAAGCCAATGTCCCTCTCTTAGCATGAAAGACTCCTAAGGAAAAATGGCATTGCTCTACACTGAGTTAGAGTTTTTTCCTTCAGGACAATCCCCTTATAAAAGAAATTATGGGATTGCTGGATTCCATACATTCCGGTTAAAGTAATTCTTCTTTATAATCAGTTACCCAAAAACTGTGATAAACAGGTGAGATACCTCCCTTTAGAGATGACAAATTCTCTCATAGTCAAACCTTTAGCTTCAACCTTGGGCTTTGAACAAGACACAAAAAAACTTTAGCTTTAATCTTGGGATTTGAACAAGACACAAATAGGATTTAGCTTCAATCTTGGGCTTTGAATAATACACCAAACATCTTTTTTCCTCCCATAGAATATGAGGAACTATGATTGCTCTGATTTCCCTGTACCTCTTTACAGGAATACGTAGGCATAAGATTGTAAAATCTTAGCGAGCACACTAAAGAAAACCTTAGGTCCAGTACCTTACCAAAAATAACAGAAAAAAACGAAAACAACAAAAACTTCCTCTCAACATTCTCTTAACACTCCCAAAGGAGAAAATTTCCTAATTTATGACAGATAAACACCAGTAAGTAGATGATAGAAGAAAATGCCAAACAATCTATGGATAACCATATATACGTTGGGTAATTAACAACTCCCCACTGTATAATCTTAACCCGGACCCCCCCCCCCCCAATCTCTTATCATTTGTTAAAGAAAACATTTTTATGCAAGGTTAGTTTTAGATATTGTCCCTTTCCTTTCCAGCTTCATAGGATAAATAAGAAATCAGAAAGTAGCACCCAATTCCAACCATTACGATAAGGTGGTCGCGTCACCGACAAAAATAACACGCTACATAACCTCTTACTAGTATTTGTAGTTTTATTTGCTATTGTTTTGTGTTTGGTTTATGGTGAGAGATAGGAACCTAAGGGTTTAGTAACTAAGTATGCTCGCCAAAACTTCGTGGTCTTGTTCCTACATATCCTTACACGGATGAAATTAGAGCATTTGTAGTTCACCTTACTAAGCATGAATGAATACTTTGATTATGATCAAGGTTCAAAGGGGAATTAAGTGTTATGTCTTAACACTTTCTTGACTTGACAAAGTCAAAGAGTTGTACATTCTATCCTAAATCTAAGTTGTAAACCTAATGACTCTAACAAGGTTAAAGGGAATGGGTAATGCTAAGCTATCTATGACAGTGGAGTCAATAGAGAGACTTTCCCTTGGATCAATGAATAAAAGGCAACTTTAAGGATGGAAGCTAACAAGCTAACATCATTTGGGGGAGAAAATCTCGACAAAGATAAAAGAGGTATGATTAAGATGGATGATATGAACAAGTATGATATTCAAACATGACATCAATTGAAAGTATTCAATGTAACATTTAAACATGATGTTAATTGTAAAAGATAAATCACATGGTTAAAACCAAAGAGTAAGAACAAATGTGACAACATCTAAGATAAAGAATTGACAATGTCATGAAAGAAAACAAGGTAAGTCCAATCATACAAAGATGTTACAACATCTAAACAAATCATGAGATATAGTTCTATAAAGACCAAAGTTTCATGGGTGATAAGTTCAAGTACATAATTAAGGCAAGCATGCTTTAGAGTTTACTAACACCACTTAATCATGAATACAATTTAAACATTTCAACATGTATGTGTCGTTACAACACTTAAGCATGGTAAGGTTTAAAGTTCAAGTTAGCATGTATAAGTTATGACAACACTTGAGCATGGATAAAAACAAGAGTTCAAAATTAACATGTATAAGTTAATACATCACTTAAACATGGGTGGAAGTAAGGCATATACAAGCCATGATAACAATCAAAGATCAAAGCAATCACGTATAAGTTAAGACATTACTTAATTATGAATACAATTTAAGAATAATTAATGATAACAACCAATCATACTTGAACATAAAGACATGTTTATGACAATAACATAATGGGTGAATATGCAAGCATACAAAGGATGCCATGTGAGAGTGCTTAAAGATGACATGTTTTAAAGTTCAATCATTATGTGAACAAGTTAAGGAATTACTTGAACAATTAAGCATGGTACAAGTTAAGACAAGTAGGTATCAACCAAACATGCATATTAGGGTTCAACATGTTCTTTAAATAAAGTGGAAACCTCACAAAGGTTTAAGCATACAAACATGTATTCAAAATCATGTTTAAGACAAAAATCAAAGGTGTAAGGATATATAAACATAGTATGACTCAAACAAGGGTTTGTATGCACATAAAAGTCATGTAATCATGGAAGAGAATCACATGTTAGAGGCAAAATGACCAAGCAAAAGTTCATGGCATGGTTGGAAATTCAACATACATTTACACCTAGACATACACTTGAAAATGCATTAAATCAAGTAGAAACAAGCATGTACAAGTCCACAACATCACACAAGATTCACATAAGTTTCAAATGGTTCAAGCATGTCCATATAGGCAAATAAAATCAAAAGAATTAACCAAAGAATCAAAATGGTCATTAAGAAAACCCTAAAAATTCACATACTTTAAACATGAATAAGTTCCATAAAAATAAATATTTTTAGGAAATTCTTTTCATCACAATAAAATAAGCAGCAATATGAACATGTAGCAAAAAGAATGGATCAAAAAGCCTATAAAATTAGGAAGTTATGAGGTTCAAAGTTGTGAAGAAACATAACAAAAATAGGTCATAACAAAATTGGATGGCCTTGGTGGGTGTTGATCCCCCGCCACTGGACTGACTGGCCAAAACCTTGCTAACTCAACCAGCGCGCATGTTGTGACTAAGGGTGAAACCAATATAATATATGTGAAAACTACTTGGAGTTCAGAAAAATAATAAAATGGACTAGGGCGAGGGGGATTCGAACCCTAGTCCTCTTGTTTGCAAACACACACAAACCCTCCTTCCGGACCAGCGGTGCTACGCTCTCATCCAATAATTATACTAACTCCAATAATATATATTTTTAGTAAACACTAAAATGGCCAAGTCAGCGCCACTTATGCACCAAGTTAGCGCCAACTCACCTTCTTCTTCCTCATTTTCTTTTTCTTCTCTTTCTCTCTCCCCGAGCCCTAGTTTCTTACCATCATCAGAACTTCAACCTCCCATATCTCTCTCATTTCCCCAGTGTTTTAAAAATTGGACCGGTCATCAAACCGGTGAGGGTACTGGTTCACTGGTTTATCGGTCGAACGACTGGGTCATTGGTTGAACCGTATGACTAAACCGGATTAAACCGGATAACTCGGTTGAATAAACCTGTCATTATAATAGGTATAAAACCGGTAAAACCGGTCGAACCGGATGATTCAGTCCCTAAAAACTATAACTAGCACTTAAATTTTTTGAAAGATCATATCATAAATTCACAGGTTCATAATTTAAATTCAAATTTTAAAAGAGTCTAATTGTAAATTTTAAACAGAGTCTAATTTAAATTCATAGTTTTAATGTTAATAAAAAATAAGTTTTAATGTTAATAATTAAAACAATACAAATATTAACATTATTTTAAATAATAAATTTTTCAAGTCTATATATATATATAATGGAAATCAGTTAAGTCTAAAATTATATTATATTTTGTTTCTTAATTTGTGTTCTTAAATTTCTATACAAATATTTGTAGGATGATTTTTCAATCAATATAAATACACAATAGTAAAAATAGTTTTGTGGATATTACAAAACTTAATTTGTGTATCACTTGAATTAAATGAGTGATTACTATTATTCTTGAAGAAAAGTTCCTATGTATTTGAGTAAGAAAAATTAAAAATTAAAAATTAAAAAAAAATTAAAAAAAAATAAAAAAAATTAAAATGTATATTTTTTTAAAATATGCAGTTGAACCGCCGGTTTGCAGAAACCGCCGGTTTTCCCGGTTCGCACCGGTTTTCCCGGTCCGACCGGTCCGACCGGCCGGTCCGGTCCGGTTTTTAAAACTATGCATTTCCCAACAATTTTTTATTTTGTAAAGATCAAAATTAAAGTAATTTTTACTAGGATTCCAAATATGTCATTAACTCAACCTAAAACCAACTGTGTAATTCATAAATTACTCAACAACAGTGCAACACACATGAACTTCAACATGTTAAAACATCATACATTCAACTCATATAATGCAACCAAAGCTTCAAACAGATTTTGCATAGTGTAGACTACATTTTTGCTTCAAACATGAGACAATAAAAATGCACGGATTCTGAGTTTAAAGATTCAAGGTTCTTACCTCTTGGAGTCAGTCCAAGGCTTCTTCAAATGATCTTCCAAAAGTGTAAAGACAACCTCTTTAGCTTTGTTGACCCTTAGAGAGATGGTTTAAATGCTTAAAGGGATTGGAAATAACTTCAAGAATCAAACCAGTGCCTTCTTGCAAGATGAAGGTGTGAAAATGGTGAATGTGGTATGGCTTGATACATAACTTGTTGATGATTGGAACAAGCTCTAAGGAGTATTTAGGGATGGTTTTTGGAGTTTCTTTGGATTTTACACGAAGGAAATGTGTTTGGCCAGAGGTTTTGCAAATTTGGAGTGTTTTTGCAAAAAACTATGGGAAGAGAGGATACTGAGGTTTTTAGTGTGATATTCTTGTGTGTTTTGAAGCCTTATGAGTCCCTCTATTTATAGGGAAAAAGTGGAGGAAAGCTCTGGTTAGAAATTACAAGCATGAGAGTTTTGGTTTGATTGAGATCAAATTGAGGTTTTCATGGATTTTTGAGTTCCAATGCCAAGTACAACCTGTTGTAGGATGGTTGAGAGCCTTAGAGGTGTTGCTTCTGATTCACAAAGTTATTTGAGTGCAAAGGAACAATGGAGAGGCTCAAGAAATTGACTTTATGATTAAAGTTAACTTTATCAAAGTGGAAGTCTCACCTTTGTGCCAAAAATGGAATGATCAAGTGGTTAATGGCTCAATTTAATGGATAATGCACCCTAAATTCGTGTAAACTTCTGATCAAATGGAGATTTGCAAGTAATAGCCTGTGAAAACAAAGATATGCAGCATGGACGTGAATTTGCATCAAGTTCATCATGTACATAACCTTGAATTTCAAGTTACAAAACTCTAACTTCACGACTTCGAATCTCCAAGTGTGCTCTAAAACTTTCATGTTTGACTAAAGTCTTGAATCTCAAAGGATCATAGTGAAAATTGGCTCCAAAGATTGTTACTTCTAAGGACCAAAATCTGATGGGTTTATGATCATTCCAAAACATTGACTGATCATGTGAAGATTCTCTTGATTCTCTTGATTCTCTTGAGCAACACCCTAATTTTGAGGAAGCAAAACAAAGAACAATATTGAACAATAGCTAGGGTTAGGAATTCAATGTGTAATGCTTCCTAGAATGATGATGAAATATAAGGTCAAAATTTGGGGTATGACAGTTGCCCCTATGTGGTGGAAAAATCTAGCAGTTACAATCACTGCATAACTGATGTTGTCATTGCTGGTTTTCTGTTATATAACATGTTTGGAGATCTTCTGGTGTCAGTAATTTGAATTAAGGTGGTCATTGGCAGATAATATGGTGGCTAGAGCAGTTTCCTTGCGCTCTAGCAGTGGGATGTGAGGTTTGGCCAGTTTACTGTCCTGGTATTTGGATTTCTGGTGGATTTTTCTCCTTGTTTCAGTTGCAATCGAGTCAGGTCCTTTCAAGCTTCGAGATTTCGGCAGCTGCAGGCGTGCGTAGTTGCAGTATGTTCCATATATGTTGGTGCAAATGTGCAATGCAGAGAAGTGAAGCTTTTGATGTTATTTTGAAGCTCGATCAATTGATGTTTTTTGCATGGTACATTCTAGATTGATTTATTGGAGTGGCTCTCTCTGGTTTGGCAGTGTAGTTTTTCAGTTTTGTTTCTGGTGGGGCTGGTGTAGTGCGGTCATCTCGCGGTGCCGGTAGGTCTTGGTGCAAGCAGAGGCATTCTCTTCTAATTCAGCTGATATTTTCCTGTTCTGCTTTTCTGGTTTTGGTTGCTGCAGTATTTTGGTATTTGATGCTTATCTTAGATGGATTTTATTTGTAGTAGGAGTAAGTTTCATTTAGTGCTATTTGTTTAGCATCTGGCGGTACTGTTTATGTCTAAACTATTGATCCTCATTTTTAGTGTGCATTGGTTGTGCTGGTTGTACATTCCCTTAGGCATTTCTTGTGCCAAATTAATATTAGTTATCCTTTTTGCCTGTTAAAAAAAACAATGAGCTGGCCGCGTGGCTGAGTTTGGATACGTCCAAGTTTGATTTTTTTTTCTTTTTGTTTTATTCTCTTTATTCCTAGAGAGAGATAGATAGATAGAGAAAGATAAGTAGATAGATAGATAGATAGATAGATAGATAGATAGAGAGAGAGAGAGAGAGAGAGAGAGAGATTTGGGTATGGGTTGCGTGGAGCCTAGTGACTGGAGGGATTCATCATTCCGTTTTTATTTTCCATTTGCATCTGTTGGAGACGTGACTCACTCTCATTGGCTGAGGGTGTTGATTCTTTAGAGCATTGTTTTAATCTCTTTTGTGCTAAAAACGTTTTTTTCTTCTGCCTTTCACTTTTGTCTTGTGCATTGAGAGAAGATTTGTGAGGGGCCACATGTCCTACAATGATGGGGGACTCTATTTCCCTTTCTCTTATTTTCTTTAATTCAATTCCTTTTTATTTTTTATATTTATTTTTTATTGGTCAATAATGGTTAACATGGGTAGCCAATAAGAGCCTTTGATCATTTGGATTCGATGGTCAGGATGGAAACAAAGAAACACATTGTTAAAAATTTAAGAATGCCTAAAATTCCCCTTTTAGATGCTTTAAAAGATCCAAATAAATTTAAATCAATTTAAACAAATAAAACTCATACCTTTTAAAATAAACACAATAAAATCGAAATGAATACATGGATAACTCTATTTATTTTTTCTCGACAATTTGACAAAACTATAAAAAATAAAAGGACTCAAAATGAATAAAAATCGAGCGCAAAAATGCTTAAAAAATTAAAATGAATGCACTAAAATGATCAGTGCAAAATAAATTTCTAGAAAACAAACATGTTTTGATTGAATTTTGAAGTATAAAATGACCAGCTAAAAAGGCTCAGGCTAATCAAAATGTGAATGAAAAAGTAGTCGAAAAAATTAAACAGGCACATCAGGTTAAAATAAGAGAACCGAAGATTATCAAGACTGACGTCTACAAGCTCGATTTTGAAACTTTTCGTCTGTTAATTTTATATATATTTGAGAAACGATTCAACCAGTCTGTCTGTATATCTAAAAATTTATTGTAGTCGAATTTTTAGGCTTTATGCATGATGAAATGTATGTGATGCTATGCAAATGATGAAAATTAAAGTAAAGTCGAATGCATGAAAGTTTTAAAATACGCGGATAAATTTGGGGTATGACAGATAGCCTCAATACTCAATAGGTTCTCAATAGTAGGGACTGCCGAAAAGAGGGTTTTATTTGCATACTGAAGGTAAGAGACCACCAAATCATTTGTTTTGACCTTAATCCCATATTAAAGACTAGGCTCAACAACCCTAGAATCTAAACAACTAATTTAACCCCTTAGCCACAATGAGAAAAAGGAAAGGAGCTAGAGAATTCCCTTGCTTCAAATCTCTTTAGATGATTATCTTTTGAGTTGGGTATCTATTACTAACATCACAAGATTCCCCAAAAAAAAGTACAAGCTTTTATCTAGGACCGCTGTTGGAAAAGTGACTCCAACATAAGAGGAGAAAAATTGTGTGGTTTTGAAATTGATGTCATGTCTATCTAAAAATTGTTCTAGTTAACAAAATCAATATTTGATATATTGACATCTTCATAACCATTTTTTTGTATTTAATTACGTTACCGTTCTTCACAAAACAAATCCACTTTCTAGGGATGACAATTTGGGCCATACCCATGGATATCAGCAAAAAATACCTACAATGGGTAGGGTAAAACTTCACAAAATGGGAACGAATATGGACAATGATAATTACCACTAAAACAAGCAGGTATGGGTGGAGGTACATGTATTCTAATACCCATCCCGCCCTATACGGGCACAATACATATTGATATCTATAATATAAGAAAATTAGATGTTATGGAAAATCCTTTTCTGCCCTTCTTTTAAAAAATGCCACGTCACCAAATTAGGCGCAATTTGTGTCCTGATATTACTTTTTCCATAACCATACCGATATTGCTAATGACATGGTTACACATTTTGTACCAATTAACTCCTATTTTTTAACAACTAAAAAGGATTCTAGAACTATTTATTTCAAACAAACTATGTGGTTTCCATTTGTTAACATTTTTCGTTGTCCAATGCAACCAAAATCTACATGTGATCCACTCAATCTATTCTCTGTCACACAACACTGCTGCTAACAAATACTTTTTATTTTCTCTCTCTCTCTCTCTCTCACCAACTTTATTTTTCTCTCTCTCTAAACCCATTCTCTCAACTTCTTCAAGTTTTTAAATAATAACCAAGCTTTTTAAAGAATAAACTTATATTTTAACGTGATGCACCATATGTTAGTCCACTTAGCCTCCCCTAAGAAAAGAGTGTTATCTGCGAACTAAGTGATGCTTACAGATATCTCAGACCCCACTTTGAAGCCATCATATAAACCTAGAGACTCAGCCTTCTTTACCATCCTGTTAAGCACTTCCATTACTAGAATGAAGAGGAAGGGCGACATTGGGTCCCCTTGGCACAATCTCTTCCTAACAACGAAGTCCTTAGCAGCACTCCCGTTAACTAACACTGACATAGTTCCTTTACACACCAGAGATACGATCCAATAAATTCATTTACGGCCAAAGTTCATCTTAACAAGTAAACTTTTGAGGAAATCCCACGACACACAGTCGTAAGCCCTCTCAAAGTCTATCTTCATCATCAGGCAGCTCATGTTACTACGTTTAGCTAAGTCGAGCACTTCATTCAATAGAAGAGCTCCGTTGAAAATACATCTTCCATGCACGAACGCCATCTGTTCAGATGACACTAGCAAATTGACCACCTTTTTCATCCCGCTCGTAAGCAATTTGGGTATAATCGTTTGAAAGAATTTGACTAAACATATGGGCCTGTAATTACCAAGTTCTTGAGGATTCTTGGTTTTGGCTATCATAGCAATAAAGGAAGCTGATGAAGCTTTCGTGAGAACCGGGTTAGCAAGAAAGTCACGGACGAACACTATCACATCCTCTTCAACGATCTCCCAACACGCCTGAAAAAAAAGCTAATGTGAATCCGTCAGGCCCCGGGCTTTTACCTCCGTTGCATCCCTAAACAGCTTCCTTGATTTCGTTCGTAGAAAACTCAACTTCCAACTCTCTTTTGTTTTCCTCAGATAATCTCTTCAGATCTAGACCATCTAGAGTAGGACGGATGCGACTATTTTCATTAAAACTCTCCTCGAAGTACTTACTTACTTCATGTTTAACTCCTTCAACGTCTTCTATATTACCTCCCCTAGTTTTAACAAACCAGATGTTATTCCTCCTTCTTCTCCTCTTTACAGCATGGTGAAAAAGTTTTGAGTTACAATCTCCCTCCTTCAACCAAAGTTCACGTGCATTCTGCCTTAACAACTCCTCTTTCTTTAACAGGTTGCTCGACACCTCATCAGCTAACTTGGATCTTTTCCTTACCATCTCCTCAAAGCTAGAAAATCCTTCCCATCTTACTTCTTCGTCAAGGTTATTCAAGTCGTCAATGGCTTTCACTACTTTAACATCTACCCAACCGTATACCTCTCGACTCCATTTTTTGAGATCTTCCTTCAATCTCCCAAGCTTGGACTTGAGAATAAAGTTACCTTTAACCCTTACCTCATAAGAACTCCAGGCGGACTTGACAAAAGGCAAGAAATCCTGATGCTTCAGCCAACCATTGTTAAAGCGAAAAGGCTTAGGCCCCTAATTCTGGACGTTAGCCATCAGCCACATAAGGCAGTGATCAGACACCTCTCTTCTTCCAATGGCCTGGCCTCTAATATTCCATTCTACCACCAGATTGTCTGACAACAAGAATCTGTCTAGTCTACTTATGGAATTACCTGTCCTGTTGAACCAGGTGAACTTACCTCCTTCACACGGGACATCTACGCAATCTATATCAAACAAAAATCTTCTAAACTCCTCCATCTCCTTGCCACCGTAGTTACCCCCCAATCTTTTCCTTTCTTCTTTGAATTCCACAGCATTAAAATCTCCTCCTATTACCCAATCCCCTCTCCCAAACCACCTTTTTATCCTTAAGAGATCCTACGAAAAACAAATCTTTGCCTTTCCAAACCGCATTAAGGCCTACAAATCCTTCTCCCTTAAAACTACAAGAAGGCTCCAATAGACCTTTTCTCCAAAGAATGACCATTCCTCCTGCACTCCTTGCCGAACCAGATTCCGACCAATCCACGTCTTGATTACCCCACAAAGAAGCAACCAACAATCCGCCAATCTTCTCCTTCTTCATCTCCTGGATAAAGTAAACATCAACACTTCTAAGCTGGATCAACTTCGCAACCTTCTTCCTTTTCACTGAAGAACCGCACCCTCCCATATTAAGGGAAAAAATATTCATTAAGAACCAATTGATTTTGCCTCCCTCTTGCCCTTTGCAACAACATCTCTCCTCTCCAGTGCATTGATTTCTTTCACCATGCCGCACGCCTTTTCTCCTCCTTTGACACCCAGAGCAACCACAATCTCTCTCACTTTCTCTGATACTTTGCTTTCTAATTCCTCCCAGAACCTCTTATTCCCCTTCATGACTTCTGAATCAGTGACCGAGTGACACCTTGAGACATGATCGACATTACCCCTTTTACCTCCGTGACCTACCTCTAAACTCTTTGTACTTTGATTAGATGCGTCAGGGAATTCCTCAATGGGGTATTCAGAGTTCTCAGTTGACATAACGACTCCAGAAAACTTCTTCTTGATCTTCTGTCTCTTGGAAGAAAAGTCAGACGCCACCCCCTTGTTGGACTTACCAGGAACAAGAGGAAAAGACTCCTTGACAAAAGTTTGGGCCTTAGAAGACCCAACTTCAACATAAGCGAACAAAGACTCTTGGGCCTTAGTAAACACATGGGCCTTTATCTACCCATCAAAACACAAATCCTTCCCAGTAGCAAACGATGACAAGGGTACTTTACAGCTTCTCTGACTTGACTTCTTCTTTGACACACTCTTATTACCACCAACATTAAATACAGATGTTGAGTTCTCACCACGTGTCAGATCTTTACCCTCCACATCTTTCTGAACTATGTTTCCGAAATCCTCGAGCCCTACCTTAAACACATCATGACCTACACCTGACAGGCTATCAGTAGGCGTTATGGTGACAAAAGTAGCCTCTGAGCCCCCTAACTTAGGCTTAGGACTGCTCTGAACAGAACCTCGACAGTCGCTCCCCAATTCTTCATCTTCTCCGGCATTTTCCTCCCCTGAGCTCCACCAACGCGAACAGTCTTTAACCAGAGAATCAGACGACTCGTCAAAATCTGAATCTGATGATACCCCTGTAACCTTTGATTCAATATTCCACCTATACCCTTTCGCTTCTTCTACCATCCTAATTATGAAAACAATGTCATTAATGGAGACTTTGAAGACTTCATCAATAGTCATACCACAAGCGGTTCTAATCATGACACTTGTGACGTCCATTCTGGAGAAGCTCATAGAATCTTCATCGCAGCTGACGTACTTACCACAATCTATGGTTTCTAATTAGACGAAATATTCCTTTCTTCTAACAAATAATATTTTTATCTAACACAATTAATTCTTAATTTTATTTCATTTCAATCTAACTTTAATTTCATTTGTTTTTGGTCTACCTATTAATTAATATTTTTTGTTTAATATTTTCAATCATCACTGCATTATTTGAATTTATATCAATAATTAATTTAATTCATTCTTTTACAATACAACAATTTCTTATACTTACCAATACAAATTTTTAATTTCAATCATACCTATTTTTATAATTTTACCATTTTTTTTCAATTTGGTTAACAATTACGCGTCCATAACATAAAATCCTCGAACAGACATGTCCGTGTGAACGCACAGATTAGTTACTAGTATTATTATATAAAAATGTATGTCTATCAATTTTTAAAAAGGACATCGCTATTAAGCTATTGTACATTTTAATGTAAGTGTTTAAAAAAGATAATTTTTATATTGTTTTTAGAGAGAGAAGTTCTCCCTTCTCTCTAACATCCTAACATTAGTTCTTTTGAGCTTCTACCTTCATCCCTACAAGATAATCACCTTAAACCCACTTCAGAATTATGTATCAAGTTCATTAACCAAGATTCTATCTGGAGCTGTGTATTTCGGATTGTTTGCTAAGCTGGTAGGTTCAAAGGGTTTGGTTTAAAGTCCTAGCCTTAGGGTTAGGGACCTTCCTCCCTTTGGGGCTACATTGAACAGTGAGGGTTCAATCCGTGGTATCTTCTTCCTCTTCTTGTGCGTTGAATCTTGGGGCTTCGCTTTCAGTGGGTTTGTGGTGAGTGGTGGTGAGTCGTGTGGTCGGGGCTTGGAGATCAATATGGGTGTTGATGTCGGATGGGAACAAATCATGAGAGGGAAGACAAACAAGGGGGTCACTGCTTCGGGATCGGTGTGGAGAGCTTATGGAAAAAAGACGACTGAAACCGACGCTAATAATATATCTTCTTTCTTCTTCACTGAAATCCCAAATTCATTTGAGGCCAAAGAGATGTTCAATGTATTTAAGGAATACAGATTAGTCATAGAAGTTTTCATCCCGGCCAGATTCGACAAAAGGGGAAAGAGATTTGGTTTTGTTCGATTTAAAAAAGTGTGGGACGAACATCTCTTTGCCATTGAGTTGGACAAGATTGTGCTCAATGGCAGAAAGATTTTTGTTAATACCCCGCGGTTCCAAAGAGGGGATAGGGCAAAGGTAATGGATAATACGAAATCAAGGGCAGAGGTTAATCAAAGGAGCTGGGAGCATGGGGAAGTGAATTTACAGAAACTAACTTTTTGGAATGGCAAAAGGTCATTTGTGGAGATTACCAAGGGGGCCATGAAATAAAAGGTGAAGGGGAAGTTGTACATGGATGACAAACCAAGTTTCGCCCATCTCATGTTCGACGTGAAGGAAGAGGAGATTGAACGGTTTCAGCAAGCATTTGTTGGTAAGATGGAATTACCAGGTCAATCTTATGAGTTTCAGGATGCGCTTCATAGAGAGGGATATTTTAAAATCAAGGCTACCCCTATGGGTGCGAATTTGGTATTGTTGGAAGAAGAGGTCACTGGTGACATTAAGAAGATGATTGAGGAGGACAAAGAATGGGTGGAGAAGTGGTTTTCAGAGATTCAGCCTTGGAGCCCTTCAGCCGTGGATTGTGAGAGGTTGACGTGGGTCAGCATTTTTGGATTACCTTGTCATGTGTGGGGAGATAAGTTCTTCAAATTTTTGGCAGGAACTGTTGGAGTGTTTGTTAAAGCGGATTTGGAGACACAAAGGCATGAAAAATTCGATGTGGCAAGGATCCTTTTAAGAACTAAATTTGCTATGAATCTAAATGAAGTTATCAATATTGAAATAAATAATATGACTTTCCGCATTAAGATGATGGAAGAAGCGCCTCATTGTTGTCCAAAGAGAAATTGTGGTTCCTTCAGTAATTGGTACATGTTGATGTTGAACCTCCGGTTAATATCCCTGAGTCAAAGGGGGGTACACTCGATGTAGGGGAGAAGAAGAAGACCAATAAATTTGATTCTAGGGGTACGGGCTGCTGTAGGGAACCGTGTTTACAAAAGAATAATGACCTGGTGGGGCCCTCTCATTATGGGAACTTTTCATCTGAGGTCAGTCCTATTGATACAGCTCTGCTTTTTCAGGAGAATAGGTCTGATCAACAGTCAAACGATTCGTTGGAGACTTTTAAAGATATTAGGAAAGGTGAATTCTATACGGAGGAAGGAAACATAACGAAGTGGTTGAAGGGTTAAGTAACGTCAATGATTCTTTTGGAGAGGAAATAGCCTGCACGAATAAAGTGAGCAATAGAGGACAGAGGATTACTTCGTTGGTGGAAAACATTCAGGTTCGTAGAAAGAAGTCACTGAGTGATATTTACGATAATTTGAAGATCCCGTATACGCCTTCATTTTTCGCTTCCTTGATGCTTGCTGATAAAATTTTGCCTAGCTCGGGTTCGTTTGTTAGTGAGACCCTCTCTCCGATCAATAGTGATTCTATATCAAGTGGCTCTGAAGGGACAGTCAGAAGGAGTGATGGTTCTATTAGAGACAAAGAAATAATGCTTAGTAATTCTAGAATTAAGAAGAAGCTAGTCGGTCTGCCGAAATGTATGTGGAAGTATATCAGAAGATTGGGCATAGAAGCTGATGAAGATGAGGAGGTGTTCGAGTCTATCATTCGCAACTTAGAAGCAGAAGATAGAAATTCAGTTGAAAACAAGTTGGAGGCAGCTACTGTTCCTTTATGAATATAGTACCATATAACGTAAGAGGGTGTAGGAGTTCGTTAAAGAAACGGAAGATTAGAGAACTGTTGAAGAAGGGTGGGGCGGATATTGCCTTTATTCAAGAGACCAAGTGTGAAGTTATGACAGACGAGTTTTTTCACAAATTGTGGGGTGATGAGAATTGTCAATGGTCTGCGGCAAATTCTGTTGGGTTGTCGGGCGGGATTCTTACCATATGGAAAAGTGGGGTTCTTGACCCCATTTGCAGTTATAAGGGAGGTGGATTTGTGGGCCTTAAGGCTTGGTGGAAGGACAAACTCTGTTATTTCATTAATGTTTATTCGTCCTGTAATAACTGTTAGAAAAGGAAGCTTTGGAGTGACATACTTAATTTAAAAAAGAATCAAGAAGCAGGAGAATGGGTCATCGGTGGTGACTTCATTGCCATCAAAAATTCAAGTGAGAAAAAAGGTAGTCGTCATCACAATAAGAAATTAATGTTGGAGTTTGAAGACTTCATACAATTGACTAGGTGTATAGACTTAGCTACTTCCGGCAATCGATTCACTTGGTTCAGTCCCTCTAGTGAATCTTGCAGCAGAATTGATCGCATTCTGATTTCTTTGGGTTTACTGAATGGGTGGAATGAGGCTTATCAGAAGATTGATAAACGGGACATATTAGACCATAGACCGGTGTGGTTATCTATGAGAAATATCAATTGGGGTCCCAAACCATTTCGTTTGCTCCGGTGCTGGTTTCATCATCCGTAGTTTTCTAGCTTTATAAAACATGTTTGGGAGGGTTCCAATTTCCATGGCAGTCGTATATTTGTCTTTTCCAAGAAGTTGCAGGCCCTAAGGATAAAACTTAGATGGTGGAACAAAAGTGTCTTTGGATGGATAGACACTAACATAGAAGAGAATAGGGAGTTGATAAATAATACTGAAGACATTTTGATTGACATTGATGATTCAATGAGAGAACAACCTATTAAGCTAAGAAGACATGCTGAAGAGGAGCTTTGGAAATTTTTGAGAATAAAGCAAAGTCTTCTTTATCAAAAAGCCGGAACAAAATGGATAGAGGATGGGGATCAGAATACAGCTTTCTTCCATTCAACGATTCGTCATAGACACTTGCTGAACGAGATTAATAAGGTGGTAGTAGAGAACAGAAGTATTGAAGATGTCGAAGGGATTAAGGAAGCGGTTGCAGCACATTTTGAGAAGAGATTAACTTCATCTGGCAGACGGCTAACCCGCATCTCGTCTGATTATTTTGAGAAAGTATCAGAAAATGATAGAACCATGTTAGAAGAAGACTTTACTGATGCAGAGATCAAAGAAGCAGTTTTTCTATGTAATGGTGATAGAACCCCAGGCCCCGACGGTTTCAATTTGGAATTTTTTCAAAGATGCTGGGACATTGTGGGAGATGAATTCATAGGTTGTATTAAGGAATTCTTTGTTAAAGCTAAACTTCCAAAGGTGCTAGCTTCTTCTTTTCTAGTTCTTATTCCAAAGAATACTAACCCTTGTGATCTTGATGATTATTGGCCAATCTGTTTAGTGGGTTGTGTTTATAAGGTGATTGCTAAGTTATTGGCTGGCAGACTTAAGAGAGTCATGAACATGATTATTTCCCCATCTCAAACAACGTTTGTTGGTGGGAGGAATATCCTTGACGGTGTGCTAGCTTTGAATGAGATTGTTGATTATTCAAGAAGGAGTAATCATTAAAGCCTCATCCTTAAAGTCGATTTTGCGAAAGCTTACGATTGCACTGAATGGGCTTATATCCGCCAGGTAATGAGCTATATGGGATTCGGCAGCAAGTTCATGAGTTGGATAGAAGGGACAACGTTCAATAGTTTTATGTCGGTACTTGTGAATGGTAGTCCTACGCGCGATTTCCAGGTTACCCGTGGAATTAGGCAGGGTGATCCTCTATCACCTTATCTTTTCGCTATGGCTGCCGAAGGACTGGTTTGTATGATTAAGAAAGCAGAAGAAGTTGGTTTATATCAAGGATTCTGAATTAATCGTAAGGAGGCCATAAAAGTGCTCCAATACGCTGATGATACGGTTCTTATCGGGGAGGCTAACTGGAGAAACCTATGGGCGTTCAAAGTTATTTTGAGAGGCTTCCAATTATTGTCTGGACTGGAGATTAATTTCAACAAAAGCAGCCTTATTGGGTTTGGAGTTGAAGACTCATTTTTGAAAGCGGGTGAAAGGTTCCTCGATTGCAAAATCCAGAATTGCCCATTCAAATTCCTTGGTATCCAAATTGGTGGGAATCATAGGTTACTAGCATTTTGGAAATCAGTGATCCATAAGGTCCAAGCGAGACTAGCTTCGTGGAAAGGAAGATTTTTATCTATGGGGGGAAGAACTACTTTGATCAAATCGGTGCTCACTAACCTGCCTATACACTATCTGTCTTTTTATCGGATGCCGTCGAAAGTTATCAAGATTATAACAGCATTGCAGCGGAAATTTCTGTGGAATGGATCTACTTTAAAGAAGGGCATTGCTTGGATACCTTAGAGAACTGTGTGTAAATCGAAGGAGATGAGGGGTCTGAACATCATGGAAGTGCAGTGTCTGAATGAGGCTCTTCTCGCGAAATGGTTATGGAAAATGGTGAGCTCACAGGTGTACATTTGGGATGACATTTTGCACGCTAAATATGGAGATGTCACGAATGTGTTGGTTAGAGGAGATTATTCTATTGAGCATGTCAAATCTTCCTTATGGTGGCGTGATATTAAACGGTTAGCAAATAACTTTGGCAAGGATTCTTTCTTTTCTCTTTTGAATGTTGATGTGGGCAATGGAGAATCTACAGACTTCTGGCAGTCCTCTTGGTGTGATAGCAAACCATTTGTGTCTTTGTTTCCAGATCTTCATAATATTGCTCTGCAGGCCAGGAGTCTAGTGTCGGATAATGGAAGGTGAGATGGTGCAGTTTGGCAGTGGAATTTGGAGTGTGATCAAGCCATGTCTAACCAACAGATTGCTCAACAGTTGGATAGGTTATATCAGCTACTTCAATGTAAGGTGCTGTGCAGGAATCGCAAAGATGAATTTTCATGGAAACTAAAATCTGAGGCTCGTGCTGATTTTTCTGTTCATTCTGCATATGAATTTTTGCATAGTAGATTGGTTAATCATCAGGATATGCCTTATTGTCTGGCTGCGACATTCAAATTGATTTGGTCAGCTACCTCACCTATTAAAACGGTTGTGTTTGGGTGGAGATTAATTCACGACCGACTGCCATCGCGCGACAATTTATTGGTTAGAGGTGTTATTTCTTCTCCACATGAAACAGTCTTCCCCGTATGTTTTCAGGTTGCAGAGTCGGATCCTCATCTCATGTTTCAGTGTCCAAAAACTATTTTGGTGTGGAGGAGATTGATGGACTGGTTATGTGTGTGGGCGCCGTTGGATGGATCGTTGTTGGATCGCCTTAGGATTTGGATTTCGTCTTTAAATGCGGTGGGGGTGTCTGTTAAGAATGCAACTGGTTTGTGGCTTATAGTTTATTGGTTTGTGTGGAAAACCAGAAATGATATATTATTTAATGATGCATTTTGGATAGAAGAGGATATTGTGCATAAGATCTTGATTTTAGCTTGGAGGTGGATTGGTAGAAAATAAAACTTTACTTGTAACTATTACGATTGGTTTAATTCGCCTAAAGATTTTTTGTAGTGGCAGTTGATTGGTCGGTTTTTGTGTAATTGGGCCTGGATACCCCTTTTGTATCCCTTTTGAATATATTTTTGTTTATTAAAAAAAAAATGTAAGTGTTTATTTATTACATAGTTCAATAATAAAATTTTTGAACTATTTTTGTCGTAAAATACTTAAAATAATATAATATTTTATAATTGATCAATTTATTTTTACTAAAACTACAACTAATCGAAACAAATATGACGACTTAGTATCCATCGAATAGAATAATGAGTACAAAATTGATGTTCACATGAGTATGATTTTTTTCTTCAAATCACGTATATGGAAACAATTACTATAACACCATATGCAAACCATAGTTATTGTCATTCCTACCACTTTCTACGTTGCAATATACTATAAATTAAGAATTATAATTATTATAAAAAACAATATAATATTTAAGTTAATGTATGATTTTAATGTATGACTTATTATGTTTCATTGTGTTTTACTTATAATAAATTCATGACAGAATCTTAAAACAATATAATAAGTTATGAAGAAAATGAGAGATAATAAATTAAATATAATTTGTATTTAATTTTACTTGAAAGGGATGTATTTTTTTAAACAAAATAATTAAATTGAATAAAAACTAGTTTATTCCTACTTATAGTTTATAAAAAAAATATTTGTACGTATATTTTTACGGAAGGAGTAGTATAGTATGTAACAGAAAAAAAAAGTTAAAAACGAATTTCCATTATATACGCTTTTATACGCATAACAAATCTTTTAAATATTTTGAATAAAAAAGGTAACAAATCTGTTTGATTAAAAACAAAATAAAATCCATAAATAAAACTTGTTGGCTACGCTAGAGTCCAACCCTAGTTGCAATATAAATACTATCAAGCTATTCACTAGTTTATAGCTTCCAAGGGTTAGGGTTTTTTCTTTTGAAACTAGTTTATAGCTACCAAGGGTTAGGGTTTTTAATTTTGAAAAAAAGCCGAAGAAGAATACTATTCAACAATCATCGTTCAATCATGGCATCAACAAAGAAGATCAACCTCAAGAGTCGTGATGGTGATATTTTTGAAATCGACGAAGCGGTGGCGTTGGAATCACAAACCATCAAGCATATGATTGAGGATAATTGCACTGATGCTACCGGAATCCCTCTTCCAAATGTAACCAGCCAGATTTTGGCAAAGGTTATTGAGTACTGCAAGAAGCATGTTGAGGCTGCGAACTCCGAAGAAAAGTCGGAAGAAAAGCCCGGTGACAAAGAGGATCTCAAGACTTGGGATGCCGAATTCGTCAAGGTGGATCAAGTCACACTCTTTGAACTCATATTGGCTGCAAACTATTTGGACATCAAGAGTCTATTAGATCTTACGAGCCAGACTATTGCGAACATCATGGTTGGTAAGACAGTGGAAGAAGTTCGTGAGATGTTCAACGTTGTGAATGATTTCACAAAAGAAGAGGAGGAACTTCGCCGGGAAAATCATTGGGCTTTTGAAGAATGATTATATATGCTTAGTACTTAATTTCTTTCAGAATTATATTTATAAATTTGAGTATGATTTTATGTTTCTCTGATATTTATAGTCGATGATGTGTTGATTGTTTTGTGCAATGGTTCTGTTTGGAACTAATATTGAAACAGTTTCAGTATCTTTTCTTATAATTGTATCATTCAGATCTCTTATTGTATTGTGTATAATTCTTCTCTTTTACCTATTGTGTAGTAATGAACACTCTCAACATAACACCGACAATAACAAATCTACTTCAATAATAAATAAATAAAATAATAAATTAATCAGAATCATAAATGTCTTTACAGATATGCAAACATACATAAATAATATCATAATAGGAAAAATCTAATATATATTACGCTTAATTTTGTAATTTGTTTGAGCACGATTTATGAAAATGAATGTTCAAGAATTCGAAAGCCATTATTTATTTATTTATTTATTTATTTATATATTTAAATGTTAATACTATTTATTCATGGACATGCTTTGATGAAAAGTAATACAAACTTTATTATTTCTTTTTCTCTCTTTTATCTATATTTTTCATTATTTTAGTTTTAGTTTTGTTAATTTTATAACAAACACTATTATTATGGAGTTTAAAGAAATTTGTTTGTTTGTTCCTAACCAATAGATTTGCTATGTTTGATCCGAATTAGTAGATCAATTTAATCGTTGTGGTGGAAGGATGATTCAACTTTTTTTTTATTAAATTTTTTGATTAATCAGGTTAATCAAATTAAACAGATTTGAGCTTTTTTTTTTTAATATAATTTTTTTTATATATGATCCAAATCCTTTATACTAACATGTAAATTAATATGAAAAAATATTGTATATTATAATTTTCATATAGATCAATTTTTTTTTTTCTGTAGTGTTATTTTAGGCATGGATAAAATGAGACCTAATGAATCAATGATTAATTACATCATTCAAATTTTAGTCCATAAATAAGTAGTAATAACTTTAATAATATTAATCAAGTGGGATAAAATGAGAATATAATGATTTTATATAGCCTTCTAAGTTTCACAAATTGATCCAATTTTAATGACTTTGTCATAATGTTTGCAATTTTTGTTCTTGTATTCTACAAAAAACCAACTTTACAACTCCCTGATCTGAAAGATCAAGTAAATAATGATATCTGATATCAATGTGTTTAGTCCTCCGATGCATCACAGGGTTTTTAGAGAGCGTGATTGATAAACTGTTGTCACAAAGAATATCAATACATTCACAATTTTCATCTCCAATTTGTTCAAGAACCCATATCATTCAAACACAGTGATAAGCACATGAGGATGCCGCCACATATTCAGCTTCGATAGAGGATAATGTAACGATGGATTGCTTTTTCGAACTCCAACAAATTGCTGCCTCACTTAGTAGAACCACATACCCTAAAGTACTCTTTCTGTCATCTACATCTCTTGCATATTCACTGTTAGTATATGCTAAAAGCTTCAATGTAGTCATTCTTCTATAAAAAAAGCTAAAATCCAAAGTACCTCTTAAGTACCTCAAGACTCTTTTAGCAATCAATTGCTTGTACAAAGTTGAATCAACATCTTCTCCACCTTCTCTTGACAACACAGTTCCAAGAACTATAGAATTTTTGACAGATTTATAATTCCACATATTGAATCTTTCCAAAACTTCTCTGGCATATATCTTTTGGCATAAGTGAATTCCATTTTCATTTTGACTTACTTCTACTTCAAGGAAGAACCTCATTTTACCAAGGTCTGTTATCTCAAACTCTTTCATCATGGATTGCTTAAATATTGCACACAGTTCTTCATTATTCCCAGTATATATCAAGTCATCAACATAAATACTTACCATGTTTATTTTTTCCTTTCATCTCTTAATGAATAAAGTATGGTCATGTTTACTCTTTGTAAATCCTTCTCGCCGGAAGTAACTATCGATTATGCTAAACCATGTTCGTGGTGCCTGCTTTAGGCCATATAAGGCTTTGTTCAGCCTGTATACCTTTTCTTCCTCTCCTTATTTAATGAAGCCCTCAAGTCGATTCACATATACCTCTTCCTTCAATTCTCCATATAAGAAGGCATTTTTCATATCCAACTGGTACACACTCCATCCTTTTTGTGCTGCTACAACCAATAAAATTTTATTGAATCCTGTCAGGCAACATGAGCATATACTTCATTATAGTATACCCTTTATGTCTGTGTATACCCTTTTGCAACAAGTCGAGCTCTGTACTTATCAACCTTTCTTTCTTCATTCAATTTGGTTTTGTTAATCCATTTCACTCCAAATTTCTTAGCTTGCGTTGGTAAATTCACTAACTCACATGTTTTATTCTAATCGATGGCATCTATTTCACGGTTCATGGCTTCTATCCATTTTACATCATTCATAGCTTCCTGATAATTTGTGGGATCATCATTTGACATGAAAAAACCATTCTGGCCTCTTGTTCTTCTTCATAAAGACCCTCCCCACTTTCGCAATCTTGTAGCCTACTAGGTGTTCTTCTTTCTCTTATTGGTTGTTCCTTATGTTGTTGCTCTTCATGTTGTCGTTCCCTATTTTGTAATGTATGCTCATGGTTTCCAGCATTACCCACCTCTGTTTCTATATCTGATTCTTCATCGGAATCCTCCATGTCACTACCATCGTTATCCCAATAAAGAGTAATTTCTTTTTCTTCTTCTGAATTTATGTTCCAATTCCATTTTTCTCCTTCTTCAAATATGACATCCCTGCTTACTATGATTTTCTTTAATATTGGACCATACAACCAGTAAGCCTTTTATTCGTCACTCACTCCAATTAAGATACATTTACGGCTTCTATCATCAAGTTTAGTTCTCTTCTGCTCAGGTATATGTATGTGTGCAATGTATCCAAACCCCCTAAAATAGTCAACTCTAGGTTTTAGTCCACTCCATCTTTCTTCTGGTACCATTTCCTTTACTGCTTTGGTAAGGCTTCTGTTAATCACATGATTTGTCAACTTCGCAGCTTCTGCCCATAAGGTCTTTGGCATCTCTTTCTCAGTAAGCAGCGCACCATATTCATAATTCTTTGATTTCTTCATTCGGCTACCCCATTTTGTTGTGGTGTGAAAGCAACTGTTAGTTTTTGTTTAATTCCATTCTCTAGGCAGAACTTATTGAACTTGTTTGAGGTGAATTCTCCTTCCCTGTCAGTTCGTAAACAACATATATGTTTCGGAGCTTCTTTCTCAACCAGATTCTTGAAGCATTTGAATATCTCAAATGTTTCACCTTTTTCCTCAAGAAAATAAATCCAAGTTTTGCAAGAGTAGTCATTATCAAACACAAGCAAATATTTCTTACCACTATGAGAGATTGGAATGATTAGACCACACTGATCTGCATGCACCAATTCAAGTTTTTTTATGCTCTCTGTCATACCCTAACTTTTACCTCTAAGATTCCACCTATCATATCATTTGCATCTCATCAAAATCACATGCATGGTATCCTCCTAACCCCTTCTCTTTGGGTTTTTCATTGGGGAGAGATCACCAAGCACCTTTGTGTTTTCCTTGCTTGCTTGTATTCTAACATTGCTAACCTTACCCAAAATACAAAAGATATGTGTTATTTCCCTTTCTTATTGTACAACGTAGGAAGTTGCTATCAATGTATCAAGCTTGGTTTCTAAATTACGATTTTGATTCCCAAAGTCAAAGTTTGGTCAAAAAGTGGTTCACAGGAGCTCTTACCTCAAGGCATGAACTATAATCTTAGGTCATATTCATGTCAAGCTTCATTCAACATCATTTGATCAAGAGAGGTTCAAGTTTGGTGCATGGTTTCAAAGTTGATTCAAGTATGGTTCGTGTGTTTATTTTCATGCCGTCTCCATCCAATTCTTAAGCAAGCATCAAAATTGTGCCATGAATATGCCAAGAAAATAGCAATTAAGTATCCCTTATATGGTGTCCAAGTGTTCATCAATGGGCCTTTGGATGCAAGAAAATAGCAGGACATCACAAGTTGGCACATGTTTTGTTGGCCTAAAATTAAGTGTGGCATGTCACTTGGTCCAAACACCATAACTTCTTCATTTTCAAATTTTTTGGAATCTTATTGAGCTAAATGTCACATTTGAACTCCTATAAAACTTTGTTTCAAGGGTCAAACATCAATTCAACCTTTAAGTCCATCAATTTTGGGATTTGCTCAACTGCCCATGTGTGCACAAAAGTAGGCCCAAGACTTGGTCGACCTAATGCTTGACCTGAAATTTCAGGCCACGACCCTAACTTTGAATCAATGCCATATTCAATCCAAGCATCCTTTTGATGTGATTCTTTTTGCATTTGATTCCTTGCAATGAGAAGAACATTTGACACAAAGAAAATCTCAAAATGCATGAGTGAATTTCATTTGGCCTAAGTTCAAACATAGTGTCATGAACTCTGCTTTCCACACAAGTTTCAGGTCATAATTTTCACTCCAATCTCAATTTGGGACCACAAGCACATGTGCATCTCCTTTGTGAACCAAAAATGCATGCAAACAAACATAAAACGACTTGTTTCTAGTTCCAATTCACACATTTCATGCCTCATGTTTACACAGTTGCAAAACCAAAATTCCAACCCTAGATCACACAAATTTCAGATCCAAACCACATCTGTGATCTCACCATTTCATTTCTTATAAATAGAGGATCATTTTTCCTTCATTTCCATGCTTGAACAGCCAAAGAAACTTTGAAACAACTTAAACCCGATACCTCAAAAAACCAATTCATCATTTCTTCGATTCAAGTTCTTTTAGCTTTGTTTCTTCGCCCAAAATCATTCAGCGCCATCATCTGAAGATAACTGAACCATTACATCAACTTGGAACCTCTTGCAACCTGGAACTCAATTTCACCATTGTTAGACATTCGAGTTTCAACTGAAAAAGTAGTTACGAGTAAAATTTCTGAGCAAACAAGTTACCAGCCTCTTTGCCTTGATTCACTGATTGAAAGCCCCCATCTTCCTTGAATTTATCTTGTGAGTTAGTCATTTAATTTTACTTTGAAGAACTAATGTTCTTCACATGTTTGAGAAAATTCTCTTTGCTCAGAGAAAATCAATGGCTCTAATGCAGAGAGACATGAGCGATGATGTGTTGCGCACTGGAATCCATGGTTGATTCGTGCTATCTCAGATAGGGTCGTATCATCCCCATATACCTCCAAGTTCTTCCCTATTTATGAAGCAAATACCATATCCATCAGTCTTTGATAGGTATCCCCTTCATTTTTTAAGTCAGAAAGGCATCACCTCATAGTAGCAATTATTCTTGTTCATTGAGAATGTCGTCTTAGGAGAATCCAATGGATTCATTTGTATCTAATTTTAACCTGAGTACGTATCCATGAATATGAGAAGATGGAAATTGGAAGCCCTATAGATGAGTCGATCAATGTGGGGAAATAGATAAATATCTTTGGGACATGCCTTATTCAAATTAGTGAAATCTAGAAACATTCACCATTTTCCTAATTTCTTTTTTACAATGAGTATATTAGCCAAACAGGTCAGATACTTTATTTCCTTACTGAAACCGGCCTTGAACAACTTTCGGATTTTATCTGCTATCGCTCTTCTCCTCTCTACGCCTTCCTTCCGCTTTCTCTGAGACATCAGTTTGATGGTTGGATCTAGTGCTAGGCAGTGGCAAACTATGTTTGGATCGATTCTAGACATGTCAGCTGGCTTCCACGCAAAGAGATCTATATTCTCTTTCATTACTTTTATGATCCCAGCTTCCTCTTCCAGAGACAAATTAGAACCAATATGAGTTATCTGGGATATTTGGGCACCGATCTGTACCTTCTTCACATCCCTGATGAGTGTCAGACTATCTTTTGTTGGGTCTTCTCTTGGATCGATATCAACTAGATTCACCTTTAGGTGATCACCTTTCATGGGCTCATCAGTTTGAGCTTTGGTTTAGAGTTTCAGAATGTCTTTATAACATTTCCTTGCTAGTCTCTGATCACCTTTTATTACCCATACTCGACCATCTTTTATAGGATAATTCATTGTGGTGTATAAAGTGGATAATGCTTCCTCCAAAGAATTTAATGACAATCTGCCAATAACAATATTGTAGGGAGATGCGACATTGATAATCAAGTATCTAAACTTTAAATTTTTCACATTGTCTCCACTGCCAAAAGTCGTTATCATAGGAAGATGCCTTAGAACATGCACTTGTTCTCCAGAGAAATCAACCAAAGTACCTTAAAAAGGTAACAACTCATCGATATCAAAAGTCATAACCTTGAATGCATCCCAATACCAAAAACTAGCTGATCTTCCTGAATCTACTAATTAATACTCGTTTCGCGCTCCTATCACGAATTTGTATTTTAATTACCTTTGGGTCATTCTCGTGACCAATACTTCTTCGACATATTTTCTGGGAAAACTGATTATATTCAGGTTTTCATCTTCTTCTGAAAGTTTCTTCTGTCTGATATGCATCACTGCATGTGCATATATTTTCCTGGCCGAACTGGTTTTTCCTCCTCTTGTGAGTCCTCAAGCAACAGTGTTTAGTGTATGACAGTTCACTCAGTTTCGTGAGCCTTATTTGTATTATTCCCCTTTATTTTTAAGAATTTTTCGAGTTGATGTCCCCCCAGGATTATTTCTCTTTTTTGGATGTCCTCCTACATAGGACAACAAACGACCTCTCTGAATTAATGTCTTGATTTCTTTTTGGAGGTGATGACAATCCTCTATGTGATGACCACTATTGTACCCCAAATTTTACCTCTTAGATGTCATATCATCTTGCATAGGAATTTAGGATCAATCATATATGCATTGTTTAACTAACCCGTATCTTGCAGTTTGTTTCTGTTATGTTTGAAATTAGGGTTTACACAGAGAGATTCAAGGCCTCCTAAGGCATTCTATGGTTCCATAAAACCACCATGAAGATTCACCATTTGATTGGTACCAAGATCTCAGGATTTTGAATCAAGTCAAGTCAACGAAAAGATCACCAGACCCAAGCTGTGGAACTAGGGTTTTAACCTATGGAATCACTGAAGAATGTTGTCATGTTAGGTCAAGTTTTGCTTGGTTCATCAACCATTTGAGTTACCTACATCTAAGAGGTCTCACTCAACAAGAATTCAAGGTCATCTGGCTCTCATCATGATTAGGTTGAGCCATAGTTTCACCCTGTCTCCAAATTAGCGTTTCTGTTAAGACAAGTGGATCATTGCCTTTGATTTTGATCAAGAGGTGCTCTCAAGCCTTAGGACTTGACTCCATATGATAAAAGATATCCCTAAAGGCCATCTATGAGCTTTACAAGTAAAGGAAGAAGCAAGATCATAAGAGGTTGTCCCAGTGCATTCACAGTTGAAATTAGGGTTTTGACTGAAATCTAAACCCTTGGGATGGTGATCCAAATGAAACCTCCAAGGCCTCAACTCATCATGGCATATCTTATTAATGATTTAAAGTGTTTGAGATCAAGCTTCAAGGAGTTTTTGGAAAAGGAAGTAAGTTTTAGTTCATGAAACTTTTCATATGTGGAATTTTCCCCTCTTGTGCCAAATTGAAATGGTCATAACTTCCAAACCACACATCCAAATTGAGGGACTCAAAGCCCAAATGGAAGCTCTTTGCAAGATCTTCAAAGTGTTAAATATGACTTTTCACCAAAAAATGCATGGTTTGTGAGTTATGAAGCTTACAAGCCAAACTCATCCAAGACTTAGTGAAATTTCAGCTTGTTTTCTCTTAATGAACAACCAACTTCAACCCAGTTTTTCACAAAGTTCCAGGCCTCAACTCAAAAACCATTGGACATGAAAGTTGTATAGGGCATTGAGGGCTTTCCAAAAAGTACAAGAACTCCTCAATCCATGGAGTGAGCTGAGAGTTTCAAATTAATGAAGTTTGAGGTTCTTTTCTTAAGTTTTAAGTAAACAATTTGTGCATAATGATGCATTACATTTCTAATCACCAAGATTTCCACTTTTCTGATGCTTAATCACAAATTAGCATGATCCAAAACCTGTGCCACGAATTTGCCAAGTTGCAACATAAAATATATTTGTTTATTCAAATGTGTGCAAGTGGATCAAGTGAGAGAAGCTTTAACAAAACATCATGGCAGCTTCTTGAAACTTGGAGCCTGAACCAATCTAATCAGCATACATTGCCAATAGAAGCTATGGCTATCTTTGAAGACTTTTTGGCTCATCAGAAAATATCTCACTCGATTGGAAAGGGCAGACTTGGCATTTATGCAAGTTTGGCCATGCCTTGCATCCTCTTGCCTCCCCTATAAATAGCAGGCCATTGTGCTTGCATTTCTCACCAACATCCTTAACATAATCACTTTAAAACATCTAAGTTCAAAGTTCTGCAAGAAAAGAAGGAGAGTGAAGCTTTACATTAGGAGCTCGTGTTTGGTTCAACAAGGAAGAAGCTTGTGCATAACTGAAGTTGCAGTGGACATATTCCACTTGGTAACATCTTTTTTTTTCATTTCCCGTATTCCTACTCATTGCTCATACTCCATTACATGTCTTGTCTTGGTTCCTGCTATAATACATGTCTTGTGTGTTTTTATTTCATTCAGCCAAAATATATAAACAATGTATGTGAACTTTCTGTTCAGGGCCTATAACCATAGTTTGGTTATTCTACTGATATGAAGTAGATATTAGGCATTATCCTTTGTGGTTGTTATTATGTGTGAAGCATTATTGGCCTAATGAGTATGTGTGACTAAGTTGTTATTCAATGTTGAACTTGTCAATACTTGGATGCAAGGAGAAGTAACAGGTTTATGACTGTTTCTGGTAGGCATGGATGTTATCATGATAAGGTCGTTGAATATAGCTCTTTCTGTGTGATTTGAAACACCTACACTTTTAGGAAGGTATGCTCATTTGCACTTGTTCATGTGTTTATCTATATCCTGATGTGTACAAAACTTTGACATGTCATTGATCTGGTTTTGTACCAAGTTGGTTTCTTGTGCTTGAGGTTAGATATTTGAACTGTTAACTTACTGAAGTTATGTAACTGGTTATGATTTGTGGTTTTAACTTGTTTACAACCTGCTGATATGGTTGGTTTCTCCTTGTGTGCCAAAACTTATGCTATGTGTTCAATCTTGTTTCGAAATGCTATTTGATTGAAATTCTGGCCTATATATCAGATGTCCTATCGAGATGTCGAGACACTGATATACAACAACAATGAACAAGTTCAAAATAAAAGTGTGCAGAAAATGTAGAGAACACCAGAAATTGTTAACCCAGTTCGGATCTAACTATCCTACATCTAGGGGCTACCAAGCCAGGGATGAAATCAATATTCGATAGTATCAATTCACTAATAATCACACCCGGTTCAATCAGCTCACTTTATCACTACCCTTCCTATGACTTCTACCTAAGACTCCCCTAGGTATGAGGCCCTCCTCAAATCCTTCTTCAATCACAACCCGTAACTGGTTCCTTACAATACAAGTAACAATGGTCGAAACACAAATTCTTAATACTTCACAGCTTATGAGAATTAACACACAGCTACTCAATGCTTAAAAGCTTATGAGCAACCTTACATAACTTACACTACAGTCCTTATACTGTTATCATAAGATACCAGTTAGGCTCACAAAACACAAGCACACAACCCTAAAAATACATGTAAGTTCGACACCTAAAACTAGGTTTACATCAGTCTATTTATAGCTTGTAATCTGGACTGAATTGGGCTTCAAAAACGCAGCAATTAGGCTGCTCACAAATCTACAAAATTAACTCCAATAAAATAGGTCTTCAATCCAAAGTTTCCTATTTTGTCTCCATAATTAGAAACAGCAGCAAATTCGAAAACTAACAACTAACCCTAATCCAAAAATGCTTTGGATGCCACATAGGATAACCAAATATTCACAGAATATTCAGTTACAAATCATAGTAATAGAATCTGCATTAAAACTGACTTCACAACGCGATGTCCTATGAGCTGCCATGGAACATCTTCATGCGACATGTTGAACAAAGAGTAATGAAACATATTATTAGACATCTTCATTCAACATCTGCTGCTACATGAGTTTTAGCAAAATAATGCCAACCATAAAACCAAGGAAATAACAATCTCCCCCTTTGGCTTATTTTTGGCTAAAACTCCACACACACTTAAATATCATCAGTATCAGCAGCGGAAAAAAAACCCCATTAATAGCAGTAACAAAAAAAACTCCCCCTCAGTTGCATATACACACACAGTCCAGCAAAAACACTAATCATAGTAAACTGGCAAAACTTCCCCTCAACAGCAGCAACACACCATCCATTTGCAGCACACACACACACTACCTGCAACAGCACAAGCACATAACAATGTTGCTCCCCCTCATACTTACTATATCTCCCCCTTTTTAACCACAAATATGACAAAGAGAGGTCATAGACAAAAGTAACCAAATCACATAGCAGTATATTGTTCAAAACCAAAACAGAATTAAGTTGTCCTAAAAGAAACAAAAACAAACAAAAACCAGAAAGTAAACTTGCAGATAGCCTCTAGCTATTCAGCACTGTCCTCTTCAGCCACCTCATCACTTTCACACTGCACTTCCAGAACCTCCTTTAGTCTTTTCATTCTGGCAGCCAGAAAGCACATTGATTGCTATAGGTCTTCATGAATGCACACCCCAAGTCTGCTCCTCAGGTTTTCAAACTAAACTGCATCCAGAGCCTTGGTAAATATGTCAGCAAGCTGATTTTCTGTGCTCACATGCTCAAGTGTTATGACTTTGTCCTCCACAAGTTCTCTGATGAAGTGATGTCTGATGTCAATGTGCTTTGTCCTGCTATGTTGGATGGGATTCTTGGAAATATTAATAACACTCAGGTTGTCACAAAATAGTGTCATGACATCTTGTGTGACATTATACTCTGACAACATGTGCTTCATCCATACCAGTTGTGCACAACTACTACCAGCTGCTATGTACTCAGCTTCAGCAGTAGAGAGGGATACTGAATTCTGCTTCTTGCTAAACCATGAAATAAGATTATTTCCTAGAAAGAAGCATCCACCTGAAGTGCTTTTCCTATCATCTGCACTTCCAGCCCAATCAGCATCACAGTATCCTCTTAAATCAGTCCCAGAATCATGGCTATATAGCATCCCATAGTCACTTGTGCCATTCACATATTTCAGAATCCTCTTCACTTGATTCAAGTGACTCACCTTAGGATCAAATTGATATCTGGCACACACTCCAACAACAAAGGAAATGTTAGGTCTGCTTGCTGTGAGATACAGTAGACTTCCAATCATACTTCTGTACAAGCTGTGGTCCACACTTACTCCATTCTCATCCTTGGATAACTTCAAATGGGTGGGAGCAAGTGTCCTTTTGTGATTGGCATTATCCAGGCCAAATTTCTTTACTATGCTCTTAGCATATTTGCTTTGAGAAATAAAGATAGAATCCTCCATTTGTCTGACTTGTAATCCAAGAAAGTAGCTAAGTTCTCCAACCAAACTCATTTCAAATTCTAATTGCATTTGTTGAACAAACTGTTTCACCATAGCTTCTGTCATTCCCCCAAATACAATGTCATCCACATAAATTTGGGCTACCATTAATTTTCCGCCTTCTTCCTTGACAAACAAAGTTTTTTCAATCCCTCCTTTTCTATAGCCATTTGCTACTAAGAATTCTGTCAGCCTCTCATACCAGGCCCTTGGAGCTTGTTTCAGGCCATACAGAGCTTTCCTCAGTTTGTACACATGATTGGGGAAGTTCGGATCAGCGAATCCTTTAGGTTGATCCACATAGACTTCTTTATTCAGATAGCCATTCAGAAAATCACTCTTCACATCCATTTGGAACAGCTTGAATTTTAGATTACAAGTCATCCTCAAGAGTAGTCTGATGGATTCTAATCTAGCCACTGGAGCAAAAGTCTCATCAAAGTCAACTCCCTCAACTTTAGTATAACCTTGTGCAACAAGTCTCGCTTTGTTTCTTGTAACCATGTTTTTGTAGATCCACTTTGTTCCAATAACATTCACCCCTTCTGGTCTTGGTACAAGATCCCAGACATCATTTCTTCTGAACTGCTCCAGTTCTTCTTGCATAGCATTTATCCAAAACTCATCTGTCAGAGCTTCCTTGACATTCTTTGGCTCGATCTTTGACACAAAGCAAGCATTTGACACAGTCTCCCTTCTTCTGGTTCTCACACCTTCATTCAGATCTCCAATAATTAATTCCCTAGGGTGATCCTTCTGAATTCTTATAGAGGGTCCCCTGTTAGCATCCTCTACCTCTTCATTCTCAGGTCTGGTGTTGATTTCTTGAGCACTATCTTCTACAGACTCAATGTCTGGAGAGTTTTCACTGTTCATGGGCAGACATGCTCCAACATCATCTGGGACATCTTCATCGTTGCCAGAATCATCAACCACCACATTTATGGATTCCATCATCACCTGAGTTCTGGAATTGAACACCCTATATTCTTTGTTGTTTGTAGAGTAACCCAAAAATATTCCTTCCTCACTCTTAGGATCCATCTTTCGCCTTTGCTCACGATCCGCTAAGATATAGCACTTACTACCAAACACATGGAAATACTTCACATTTGGCTTTCTACCTTTCCATAGCTCATACAGAGTGACAGAGGTACCTGATCTGATAGTCACCCTATTGTGTATATAGCAAGTAATATTCATGGCTTCAGCCCAAAAATGATATGGAAGCTTTTTGGCATGAATCATGACTCTTGCACATTCTTGTATGGTCCTGTTCTTGCATTCCACCACACCATTCTGCTGAGGAGTGATTGGTGATGAGAATTCATGAGTGATTCCCTCAAATAGGCAGAACTCTTCAAACATGCTATTTTCGAATTCTTTCCCATGGTCACTTCTGATTCGAACAACACCACAATCCTTTTCCCGTTGAATTCTTTGACACAATTCTTTAAAGGCTGCAAACACTTCAGACTTTTCTCTGATAAAACTTATCCAAGTGAATCTAGAGTAGTCATCTACGACAACATATGCATACTTCTTCCCACCAAGACTTTCAACCTACATAGGTCCCATTAAGTCCATGTGAAGAAGTTCCAGAACTCTAGAAGTTGTGGTAAGATGTTGAAGCTTCTTGTGTGACACCCTTGTTTGTTTCCCAACTTGACATTCACCACATATTTTGTCCTCATCAATCTTCAGCTTGGGAATACCTCTAACAGCTTCACTTGACATAACCTTCTTCATCCCTTTCAGGTGTAAGTGACCCAATTTCTGATGCCACAGTTTGGTTTCATCTTCCTTTGACATCAAACATGTAGACAGATTTTTAGGTTCTTGAGGATTCCACAGATAGCAGTTATCCTTAGACCTGGTACCCTTCATAACAACTTCATCTTTCTCATTGGTTACCAGACATTCAGATTTGGTGAAATTTACCTTGAGCCCTACATCACACAATTGGCTTATACTGATTAAGTTTACGGCCAGTCCTTTGACAAAGAGAACACGATCTAGATTTGGTTGTCCTGTGTATTCCAGCTTTCCATCACCTTTTATCTCACCCTTTGATCCATCCCCAAAGGTGACATAATTGGTGGAGTGAGGCTTAATGTTAGACATGAACTTCTTCACACCAGTCACGTGTCTTGAACAACCACTGTCAAAGTACCAATCTTCTCTTGCAGATGCTCTAAGAGAAGTATGTGCTATGAGGCCAGCCATCATTTGTCTAGGAATCCATCTTCTCTTCACTTTACCCCAACTCTGTTCTTTATTTTGTTGCTGAGCAGTTTTGGGATAGCCGTGCAACTTGTAGCAAAAGGATTTTAAGTGACCAATCTTGCCACAGTAATGGCATCTCCATGGTTTATACTTTAATCTACAAACTCTTTTCTGATGCTTCATCTGATGTTGAAACATGTGATTTGAATCTCCACTTCTTGCTTTATTTTCTGAGGAACAAACTTCAATACAATCTTCTTGGAAGTCTCTGTTTGATCGTTAAAACCAAGGCCTTGCACATTTCCAGCTTCTTTCCCATTCTGAAGGATCTCATCCAGCTGCGTGGTACCATTGTACAACATTCTTATAGATTTGGTCATATTGTCAAGTTTTGACTTTTGCCATTCAACCTCCTCCTTCAGATCAGCAATGGTTGATAGATGTTCTTCCTTCTCAGCTTCCAGTTGAGCTATCAAGATCTTCTGGTCCAATATAATCTGGCACCTTTCTTCATTCTTGATACACAATTCTGAAAACCCTGAGAATACTTCTTCCTTATTGAGTTCTCCAACATAAGATTCTTTGTCAGAGTCAGATTCACAAGAAGTTTCTCCATCAGCCTTACAGACTCCAGTCAAAGCTGTCACCAATTTTGCTGATTCTTCTTCAATATCACTCTCAGACTCTCCTTCTGACCAAGACACGGATATGCCCTTCTTCTGCCTTTTGAGATACGTGGGACACTCAGTCTTTATGTGCCCATTTCCCTCACATTCATAGCATTGAACTCTCTTCCCTTGATTAGAGTCTTCTTCAGTTCTGGATCTTCTGCCTCCATCCTGGTTCTTTCTGATGTCGAGTGACTTGTTCTGAGAATTTGCTCTCGACTTCCAGTCAATCCTTTTCAACACTTTGTTGAATTGTTTACCAAGTAATACCAGATCTTTAGACACATCTTCATCTTTGACCAGTTCTCCTTCATCATCTGAGTCATCAGCATTCGACACAAATGCTATACTCTTCTTCTTTTCAGCTTTTTCACTGAATCCTAACTCAAAAGTTTGGAGTGATCCCATAAGCTCATCCACCTTCATCTTGTCAATGTCCTGAGCTTCCTCTATAGCAGTGACCTTCATATCAAATCTCTTAGGTAGAGACCTGAGAATCTTCCTGACCAGCTTGCTGTCAGACATCTTTTCTCCTAAGGCACCAGAGGCATTAGTTATCTCAATAATGTTCATATGAAAATCATGAATGCTCTCATCCTCTTTCATCTTCAAACTCTCAAACTTGCTAGTGAGAAGCTGAAGCTTGGACATTTTCACCTTTGAGGTCCCTTCATGAGCAATTTTCAAGACCTGCCAAGCTTATTTGGCAATAGTACAATGCTCAATCAGTCTGAAGATATTTCTGTTGACACCATTGAACAATGCGTTCAGGGCTTTAGAATTTCCAACAGATCCTTTGTAGTCAGCATCATCCCAGTCCTCTTCTTCCTTCAAAACATCAGTAAGATTTCCTTCTCCATCTCTTACCTTTGGAGGCTCCCAACCTTTGAGAACAGCTTTCCATGCTTGATCATCCATGGACTTGATGAAAGCTATCATCCTAGGTTTCCAATACTCATAGTTAGAACCATCCAGCATAGGTGGTTTATTCAGAGCTCCTCCATCCTTGTCCATTGTACCAGAAAGTACCTTCCCTGAATCTCACCCAGAAACAACAAAGGGTGCCTGCTCTGATACCAATTGAAATTCTGGCCTATATATCAGATGTCCTATCGAGATGTCGAGACACTGATATACAACAACAATGAACAAGTTCAAAATAAAAGTGTGTAGAAAATGTAAAGAACACCAGAAATTGTTAACCCAGTTCGGATTTAACTATCCTACATCTGGGGGCTACCAAGCCAGGGATGAAATCAATATTCGATAGTATCAATTCATTGATAACCACACCCGGTTCAATCAGCTCACTTAATCACTACCCTTCCTATGACTTCTACCTAAGACTCCCCTAGGTATGAGGCCCTCCTCAAATCCCTCTTCAATCACAACCCGTGACTGGTTCCTTACAATACAAGTAACAATGGTCAAAACACAAATTCTCAATACTTCACAGCTTATGAGAATTAACACACAGCTACTCAATGCTTAAAAGCTTATGAGCAACCTTACACAACTTACACTACAATCCTTATACTGTTATCTTAAGATACCAGTTAGGATCACAAAACACAAGCACACAACCCTAAAAATACATGTAAGTTCGACACCTAAAACTAGGTTTACATCAGTCTATTTATAGCTTGTAATCTGGACTGAATTGGGCTTCAAAAATGCAGCAATTAGGCTGCTCACAAATCTGCAAAATTAACTCCAATAAAATAGGTCTTCAATCCAAAGTTTCCTATTTTGTCTCCATAATTAGAAACAGCAGCAAATCCGAAAACCAACAACTAACCCTAATCCAAAAATGCTTTGGATGCCACATAGGATAACCAAATATTCACAGAATATTCAGTTACAAATCATAGTAACAGAATCTGCATTAAAACTGACTTCACAACGCGATGTCCTATGAGCTGCCATGGAACATCTTCATACGACATGTTGAACAAAGAGTAATGAAACATATTATTAGACATCTTCATTCAACATCTGCTGCTACATGAGTTTTAGCAAAATAATGCCAACCATAAAACCAAGGAAATAACAATGTACATTAGGGTTGAGCTACTGCATCCTTGCTATCTGTTCAGGTCATGTGTGTGAGTTTTGTGAAACAAGTCCTCTGGTCTAAATAATAGAGCACATCCTCTATATTGGCCTATGTGTGAGGCAACATAGTGTTACTTTGTGATGACTGACTGCTGGTGTATGTACTTGCTAATGTCTGTCTTTCAAATAGAAGTTGGTTGTGAACTCATTTTGACATAATACCACATTCACATCCTATTGTGCACACAAATTGCCATACCATGTTCACATTACTGATTGATGATTAAGTTAACATATCTGGATTTATGATGGGCATGTTCTTACTTAGTTGAATTTGTTTTGCCCATGTGCCTGTCTAAATCTCTAATCATGCCATGCCATTTGTTTTGGGCTAATGTGATTTGTGCACTTGTGACTGATGCATGAGCTATCTACTTCTTAAAGTCTTTGCCTGCTAATTTCATGCCATGCTTGATACATTCTATATGTGCAAACTCTACATATTCTAGTTAGGTGTATGTGTCAACTCTTGACATGCTTGTCTGCCACGTATCCAAATTGTTTAAACCACTGCATTATCATATCATTAAGTATGTGTGCAAAATTTATGGATAAACTGTTATGTTCAAAAGAAATGGAATACATTCCCAATAATGACTTGTGTGTGAAGAAATGTTGCTCTGCCCTATCAAATAACAGTTATCTTAGGTGTTGATACTTTGTTGAGTTTTCATCTCCCTATGTTTTCTCATGCCATGCCATGCTTTAACCAGTTGCTTCTAGGTCAAACAACCTTAGACATATGTGTGAAATTGTTGAACTCCTTGTCTGATGATAAGTTATCCACAGCCTTGCCCTTTATATGGTTGCTTTCTAAATGGCATGCTTAATCTGAACCAATTTGGTATGTTGATATCTTCTAAAAGTGAGTACATTGAATATTGTTAAATCTCCAAGGTTTACATGTTAGGATTTCTAAGCCTTATGTTGTCTTTTCTTTGATGTGCTGCCACAACCATGCTCACTTTGAACCTCTACTATATGCTGATATTGTTGAGTTTCAATACCTGAAATAACATGCTCTATTTTTCCTATTAACACTCATTTGATATGTTCTAAAGCATGTCACTGATGATTAAAGTTGTCATGGAATCTGTTATTATTTGTCCTGTCCTATTCTTATTTCATAACTTAGATTAACATGCTTGAGCTACTTTTGAATATTAAAAGTGTGTTACTAGAGCTGACTGCATCACACCTAGCCATGTATTTGCAAATAACATCATCATGCTATTTTCATTTGATACTTTGAGTGAAGGATGCTGCCATTTGCTGGTTTGAACTGTTGGTACCATTGATATTTGATTCAAAAGGTTATCTGAGTTATCTTCTAAAGTTTTTTTTCAATTCTTGTAATTATTGGTTAAATAGAGTGTCATCATCTATTATCACTACTACAAAAAACCCATTTAACAATGGTTAGAAATGACATATAATGACGCGGGCGAAGGCGTTGTTATGTAGAGTGTTGTTGTATACGCGGTACGTACAATGACGACCCAGTAACCATTGTAATAAAATGGAAAACGTGCTACCTATAATAACGGTTATTTTAAATACCCGTTGTTGTATGTCCTTTAATAAAATAAAAAAAATACAGCATTAGAACTACCTATAATGACGGTTATTTTAAAAAAACCGTTGTTGTATGTCTTTTAATACAATAAAATAAAAATTGCAGCATTAGAACAAGAACAATAGCAAGAGCATCAAGAACAACAATAAGAACAAGAACAACAGTAAGAACATTAAGAACAACAATAAGAACAACAACAACAACAACAAGAACAAGAACAAGAACAAGAACAAGAACAAGAATAAGAACAAGAACAAGAACAAGAACAAGAACAAGAAGAAGATGAAGAAGAAGAACAACAACAACAACAACAACAATAATAACAATAATAACAACAAGAACAACAACATCAACAACATCAACAACAACAACAATAATAACAATAATAACAATAATAACAACAAGAACAACAATAATAAAAAAGAACAACAAGAACAACAATAATTAAAAAAGAACACCAACAACTAACATTGCTAACTCGAGTTCTGAAATTTGTTCTGAAATATGGTTTAGTGGAGAAATAGAGTATCGTAACTGAAAGATGATGTTTGGAGGTAGAAGATGTAGTTCGTCTAAGTTTTAGGTTTCACGCGGATCACTTATAGTAGTGTCTTGGCCGTTGATAATCACTAAATGGACGACCAAGATTTGTTTAAGGATAGTGAATAGAGTCAATATGCGCGCCACCTATAATGTTGGTAATAAGAATTGAAAAAATAAGTAAAAAACCAAAAATGCTGGTGCTGGAACTTGAGCCCATGACAAGACGCTACCTATAATGACGGTCGATTTAAATTACCCGTGGTGAAAGGTCTGTCATCATTTTGAAAAAATAAGTAAAAAAAGCTACCTATTACAACGGTTGGTTTAAATACCCGTTGTGAAAGGGTCTGTCAACATTTTAAAAAAATAGGAAAAAATGATTAAAATAAATTCAGAAAAATCTAAAAACACGAAATTTAATCTAATTAGGTGAAATAAGAATTTTGAGAATTTTTTTAGACTATGAAAACAGTAAAAAATTCATTAAAAATAGAAAAAAGATGAATTTGGGGTTTTGAGGGTGAAGTCCCGTAACTCTTTCCGAGTACGGGACTAATGACCGCACGATTTTTCTGCTTCAGATGCGCGAAACAAATCTTAAAAAGGAGACGATTTTCCCTAAAACCGATTTTTTGAAGTGCAAGACCTAAAACTAAATTATTGGCTATAATGACGGTTGAAAACATACCAGTGGTGAAAGGTTGTGGGTATTTTAAAAAAATATGTAAAAAAACCATAAATGTTGGTGCTGGGACTTGAACCCATGACCATGCGCTACCTATAATGACGGTTGAAAACATAATTGTGGTGAAAGGTTGCAGGTATTTTGAAAAAATATGTAAGAAAACTATAAATGTTGGTGCTGGGACTTGAACCCATGACCATACGCTACTTATAATGACGGTTGAAATCATACTTGTGGTGAAAGGCCTCACATTTCACCAGGGTTTGAATATTAACCGTTATTAAAAGCCTTTTAACGAGATTACAAAAAAAAGCGCGCATCTATTAAAACGGTGAATAGGCAATCCGTTGTAAGCCTGGCGCTGTTGTTTCCGCGTTTTGTAGTAGTGTATAAAGGCTGCGCATTCAGGTTGATGTTTTCATCCAACCTTGTTGGTTCTGGCCTTATGCATGGCAGGAATTTAATCCACCTCATCATCTTGTTGTTGTTCATTTGCTAGCATATGACATATAGCATATTTGTGCTCTGCTTGTTAGCATACACGGCTCTAAAATCATTGTACCCAATTTCAATATAATAATTCATGTCATGTTTACTATTTTGGTTAAGTTGAGTTTGATTTTGGGAGAAGAAACTGTTGAATATGTCCAGTTGGGATAGTTGAATTGATAGGTTATTAGGATGAATTCTTGAACTCATTGCTCTGGCTGATTGTTGCAAATTGTATGCTAGCACTCATTTCCTCACTTGCCAATACTTAAATAGATATAAAGTTATTTTTATTACCAGATGTAACAGCCACCCCAGTGGCAAGCACACACATACACACGCCATATGACCACTAGGACTCGAGTTCGAATCCCCCTCGCCCTAGTCCTTTTATTTTAATTTTCCAAAGCGCCTTTGTTTTCAATATATTGTTTTGTGTCTATAACCTATTAAGCACGCGCACATTGGCATGAATGGCATGGTTTTAGGGTTGTACACGCAGGGTCCCGGGTTCAACATCGATGGGGACTTCTCCCATTATTTTTTATCCCATGTTGTTTTGTACATTTTTTTATGGTTTATACCCTAACTTCAAGCTTTCATAACTCAACCATTTTTCATCCTTTTTCACTCATTATTTTTGCTAAATGTTTATAAATGAATTTACTTTTTGAACATAAAAAGAGATTGATGAAGTCATTTAATTTTGAGGCCTTTATTCATGTTGGAAGTGGAAATATCTTTTTAGGGTTTCATTGCACTTCTTATTTGCTCTTGATTCTTCCATCATGTCATTATCTAATGAACATTTGTTCTAACCTTGCATTATGCTATAAACTTTGTTTCATTTGAATGCTTTGTCATTTATTGTTGCATCTTCATGTAAATATCCATGTAAACTTCTTGTTTCATAAAACTGTTATCCCCCTGATTCCAAAGGAAAAGTCCTCCTAAGTGACTCACAAGTCAATAAACCAATCACACACCATCTTGGCCTCCTAAGAGCCATCTTCCCCCTAGGCCTCCTAAGAGCCTTTCTCTTATCTTGGCCTCTTAAGAGCCATGAATAATAACCTAGAAGTAGGATAGAGTTTCTAAACTCTATGTGGTACTTACCATGTTAAGTATTCACTTTCTCCCCTATAACTTAGATTTAGAGAGTTTCCTTAAACTCTAAAATGAGCTCACACTCATTTCCCCTTGGAACTTTGGGCATAGTCAATGGTTCCTCAAATTCACCCTTAGTTAGGTGAACTACGGCTGCTCTGATTCTTTATTCAGATACGTAGGCACAAGATGCAATGTCTTGGCGAGCAAACTTAGTGTACATACCCTTAGGTCTTTACCTTCACCTTTAGCATAGATATCATTAGCAAGCAAACATAACATAACACAAACATAAATAAGAGGTTCCTGTAGAGTACTACAGATACTTAGGGTGCTAATACATTCCCTTAGTATAACCAACCCCCGAACCTTAGATCTCCCCCTTTAGGTTTTCTCGATCTTGAACCTTTCCTTTGGATAAATCAAAATCGGTGGTGAATTTCAAAGTTTTGTGATGCAAGTTAATTAGATAGCTTATTATTCGATTCTCACCACAACAGAAATGGCAACTTCACTGGGGATACTTCCCCTAAGAGGGTTATTTATATGTTTGCTTGCTTCTATACTTGTATATTTTGTATATTTTTATATATCTGTGCATACTTGTATATCTGCTTGGTTTCTTCTGTTCGGCAGGGTGTTCATGAGTGGTGAGATAAATCTTAACCCAAATTTGAGTGCAATTATGATAGGACAATGATATATTCAAGGAGGATTTGAGGGAGTCGATTCCTGAAAAAGTTGACTTGAGACACCATCACTCAGTTTAGGCCCTCTTGAGAGTTTAGTCATGTTCAACGAGTCCATTCGTGAAAACGTGCTACTCTCGATGTTAGTGCCATCGATACTGAGAACCTTAGTTATTTCCAAACCCCACATAAGCCTTTTTTAGGATGTAGTGCGAGGACTATGAGAGAGTCTATTCCTGAATTGGTTGCTACGCGATACTACACTCAGACGAGATTCTCTTGAGAATTTTATTGACTACCAAGTCATTTGGGAAATCGATAAAATCCAAAAGATGGGTTGTCGACTCTGGGAACTTCTTAGAACCCTGTTCTACAGATGAAAACCAATAGTACATACCAATTTAGGAGGGTAAACCATGACTCCATACTCTTAACCATGACCTTTTGGCTTGTGTGCTTGTACATTTGTGAATATGAGTATATGTGCTTGTCTTGCATCCATACATCATAAACATTCATTTCATATAGGTTTCATGGAACTCATACTTCTCTTTTTGTGAATACTTGAAGGATACCATGGACAGTTCAAGAAGGAATACTGTGAAATAAACTTTCAAGAGTCCTAAGTTGGATGGCCTAAGGAAATTGGGAGGTTTGGTAACCAATCCTGAGGAATTCAAAGAAAGATATGGGAAGTTGTGGGTCTTGTTGAGAAAAAACATTGATGAAGGACTCCTCTCAACTCTGCTTCAGTTCTACGATCCAAAGTATCACTGCTTCACATTTCCTGATTATCAACTCTTGCCTACCCTTGAGGAATATTCTCAGATAATTGGTTTGTCTATCAAGGATGAGTCCCCGTTTCCTATCTTTGAGAGGAACCCTAAAGAGGAAGAGATAGCTAAGAAAACTTACTTGGAGTTAGGTGACATCAAAAGCAACTTAACTTCCAAGAGAGGAATTTTTGGATTAACTGCTAAGTTTTTGTTTGAAAAAGCCCATTACTTTGCTAAGCACTCCAACAGGGATGCCTTTGAAGCTGTTTTTGCCTTACTCATCGATGGACTTTTCTTGTTCCCGAATATTGACAACTTTGTGGATCTGAATGCAATTAAGATATTCTTGAAGCAAAATCCTGTACCCACTTTGCTTGCTGAAGGTTATCACTCCGTCCGTACGAGAAATGCTCATGGTAGGGGGCAAATCTCTTGATGTGTCCTTGTGTTGTATAGATGGTTTATTTCGCATCTACCAAAGGCAGACGCATTCTGGGATTCCAAGAAGGGATGGTGATCTAAAAGGATTATGGCCCTTTCTCATGCAGACATTGACTAGTATAATCGTGAGTATGATGGAATTCTGATTACAGATAGCTATGGAAACTATGGCAACGTACATCTTCTTGACCTCAAAGGTGGAATTAGTTATAACCCTGTATTGGCACGACGCCAATTAGGGTACCCTTTGAAGGATAAACCTCTTAGTGTTCATTTGGAAAGCATCTACTTTGAAGAATATGACAAGAACAAAGAGTAGAAGGAGTTGATCTTAAATGCTTGGGGTAGCAGGCACAAAAGAGGAAGTAGTTCTTTGGGAAAACCTAATTGTGTTTCTTTGGAGCCCTATCTCCAATGGGTCTGAAGAAGAGCCATTGAGTTGAATATACCCTACAACAGGCAGGAACCAATTGCTTTGAAGAAAAAACATGTTCTATACTTAATGTCAAGGGAAGAAGAGCTGGAGATTTGTTTGAGACAAACCCAACAGTCAGAGGAAGCATGGAAACTCAAATATCAAGTGGTTGTTGAAGAAAACCTGGAACTTCAGAAGCAAATACAAGCCAAGGATGAAGAGCTACTCTCGTGCAAGAAAAGAAAAATCCACGAAAGACCAAGTTCCTCTAGTGCTCAACCTACTGCATGGAATTCAATCGTCGATGACCTCGTCACAGAAAGAGACCAGATGGAGAAAGAGATCAGAAGACTCAACATGAGGCTCTTAGGAGAATCTCCTTTGGACTTTCTAGCTTTTATTTAGCTTCATGTTTAGGACTCTTGGAAGTATATCAACTTTCGTAATTCACCTTTTATTGATGAAAACGAGGTCTTTTGATATCCTTTGATGTCCTACAAAATGTCTGAATTCCATGGAACTTTGCATTGCACCTCGTATTTTGCTAAACTATCAAGATACTAACTTTATTTTGCAGATTTTGTAGACATGGATGTTGCAGGAGAAAGAGTTTTGCCTTACTTCTTTGAGCTCCCAGAGTTGGAGCAATTGTTGTGATTGGGGGACATGGTTGAAGACCAATCAGCCTTCGCTGACAGGTATGGGTGTATTCTTCCCTTGATGAGACGCCCGGTGACTGAGGGGCCTCTTGAAGTTTTGGTTCAACTATATCATCCAGCATATCATTGCTTCGTGTTCCCGAAATTCCAGTTGGTGCCAACTTTGGAAGAATTCTCCGCTATGATAGGGATTCCTGTCAGGGAAGCTCCTATCTTTTCTAGAATTGAGGGAATGCCCCCCCTTAGAGACATCGCCAGGACAACAAAGATCAGAGTGTCTGACATCCAGGCTAATCTGACTATCAAAGGAGGACGACACGGACTGCCCGCCCAATTCTTGCTGGAAAAGGCTCTTTATTTCAAGAACAGAGGGAAGGAGGCACTGTTTGAATCAATTTTCTCTCTACTAATCTACGGTTTATTTAAGTTTCCAAATGCAAAGCACTTTGTGGATGTTCAGGCCATCCAGATATTCACATTCAACAATCCAGTTCCAATGCTGCTAGCAGATGTCTACCATGCCGTGCAGACCATGTATACATGAGGTAGTGGGCAAATTGTCTGTTGTGTGGCCCTTTTCTACAAATGGTTTATTTCCTATTTGCCAAACACTCCAGCCTTCTGGGAGGTCGAGGACTACAAAATCTGGTCCAAAAAGCTGATGGAACTAAAGCATACCGGCATCGAATGGTATGATTCAACTGATGAAGGAATTATTGTAATCCATAGCTGTGGGGATTTCCCCAACGTACCCCTTACGGGAAGGAAAGGTTGTATCAATTACAACCCTGTCCTAGCCCGCCGCCAGCTGGGCCATTTGAAAGAGGGAATTCTAGATAATGATGACATGCAGATGATGTATTATAAGGAAGAAGAAGGATTTGAAATGAAGCTGCGATTTGAGCGAGCCTGGCGCCAAATCAACAAAAAACTGTGGAGGGCTGAATGCCCTGTCACCGAGGCTCACCTAGAATGGTCTCGTGACATAGCTCGTATGATGAGGAAACCATTCCCTAAGACTAAACAGAGGATGAGGGACGATTTGACAGACTTGTTTCTTGAGAAAGAGAAGATCCAGAAGCGCATTGGTGAACTAAAAAAGAAGATCAATGAAGGAGAGGGGACCTCAAATAGTGGGTCCAACTTTTAGTTTACTTGGTGTTGCTGTTATTTCCCTTTTTGTTCTGTTATTATTTCCTGTTGTTGTTGGTATTTCCCTTTTGTTGTGGGTGTAATCCCACTTATGTATTCGGAGTATGAAGATGCACTACTCCTAATCTAATGTTCGCTAGATTTCTTAATGAAGAAGTTTGTTTTGTTGAAGACCCCATTGTCTACATTAGTTGTAAAATCTCTTTGGTTGCTTGATAGTTTAGCTCGCATTTGCATCAGCATCCTCATTTGCATCATGTCATAACATGTGCATTTTCCTCTTTGTCCTTATCTTATGTCACCATTGATCTCTCTAGAATCGTCACACTGAATCCCAAACACGGCTATAACACTAGAGCCCAAGTTCGACTAAGGATGTCAGAAGAGTACGGAGAAATGGATAAAGTCAACAACAAATTGAATGAGATACAAGGAGGGATGGGATAGATCCTAGAGGCTATTAATATCATGAGAGAAAAAATGGACACCCAGGCTATTGTGGTTTCTGAAATCATCATTACAACAGTGGAACCCCCTATCATCCCTTCCGTGAACCCCACTTTATTTTATCCGTGCCACAGTTCCTTTGTCTGCTCCGCAAACGGTTCCTTTGATTAATGAAACTTTGCAAGCCGTTCCCACATTTACTCCAGCAACGGTACAAACAACAGTACACCTAGTTTTCCAGAACCCTCCTCCGTATGATTACATTGATATGCCCGAAGAGGGGGATGATCAGAATGAAAAATTGAAAGAAAGTGTCGAGACGATGCAAAGAAAGCTAAATGCGATAGAGGGAAATAATACATTTAGCACTGATGTTAAGGATATGTGTTTGGTTTCAGACTTAGTGATTCCTTCCAAATTCAAACTGCCAAATTTTGAGCTATACTCAGGGGCCACATGCCCCAGGTCTCATCTAATCATGTACTATCGAAGAATGGCTGCACATGTACGTAATGACAAATTGATGATCCACTATTTTCAAGACAGTTTAAAAGGGGCTGCTGCTAAGTGGTATTTGAGTCTGGACCAGTCTCAGGTCCGTTGTTTCCAGGATGTGACCGAAGCTTTTATGAAACACTACAAGTACAACATGGATTTAGCTCCTGACCGCAGGCAGTTGTTAAGTATGATCCAGAGCAGTACTGAATCCTTCAAAGAATATGCACAACGATGGAGAGTAACGACATCTCAAGTTGAACCGCCCTTGACTGAGAAAGAGTTGGCTGATTGGTTTGTAGATATGGTAAAGCCAGAATTTTATGAAAGAATGATCAGCAGTGTCAGTGCTAATTTCACTGATATTGTCGCAGTTGGCGTAAAAGTGGAGGCTGGATTGAAAAGTGGGAGAGTAGTCAGTTCCTCAAGCAGTTCAACCAATACCAATACCAGTACCAAGAAAACCCCTAGCCACTTCCAGAAGAAGAAAGAGGGAGAGACTAATGCCATCATGGTGGGTAAGAAAATAATCCAAGGTGGAAATAACCTATGTACCAACAGCAGTCGGTTCTAAACTTAACTCAACAACCGATCTACCATATGCAGTTTGCTCAGCAACCTTACATAGCAGTTGTCACACCTACTTTTAACCATCAAGCAGCGCAACCGGCGCCAACCTATCAACAGTCCGCTTATTAGCAATGGCCAAAAAATCAGAATTACCAACAGTAGAGACAACAGGGTTCACAGCAGAATTCTCCTCAAAGAAGGGAAGGGGCAACGCCCACATTTCCACCTATACCAATGTCATATGCTGAGCTCTACCCTTCCTTAGTAGAGCAAGGACTAATCGTTACTCGGCCTTTGGGACCACCTACTGAGAAATCTATGTCGTTCTTCAATCCAAATGTGAATTATGCTTTTCATCAAGGAGGTGTCGGTCACGATTTGGACGGTTGTTTAGCATTGAAAAACATAGTGAAGAGATTGATGGAGAAGAGTATCCTATCATTCGCAGACAATCAGCCGAATGTGAAAAGCAATCCTCTACCCACCCATGGGACTACTAATGCCATTGAAGATGAAAATAATGAGGTGTTGGTTCTGGACGCAGCAAAGATCAAGATTTCTATCAAGGCCTTTCATGCTAAGTTGTTTAAGGTTGGGTTGGTCAAAGTTTGTCATGGTGATTGTGAAGAATGTAATACCAGTATCAAGGGCTGCAGTTTAGTTCAAGACGATGTTCAGTGTTTGATCAACGAAGGTTTTCTACAAGTATTCAGCAAGGAAAAGGAGAGTAAGATTGCAGTAATTGAACTTATGTTTAATCTACCAAAGCCAAGAGAGCGGGTGCCTGTGTCCAACATACCTAAGTCAGGTTCTGTGATTCCTGTATTCAACAAACCCGTACCGGTTTTTAACAACTCTGAGTCTGTTGCTGTTTCCACTGCCAATCATTCCAAGCAATATGGCGTCCGACAACCTATACCATTTTGGTTCAGAGGGACCAAGGCCGTACAGTGGATTTATGAGAATGTTATGGGTAACAAAGGACGAGAATACGTGATTCCAATGAATGAGGTGGGAATCACTATTGAAGACGTGGTTCCAAGGAATGAGGTGGGAACCACTGTTGAGGATGTAACAAACATAGTTGGAACAGGAAAGATAACCCAAAGCGGCAGAATTTACACTCATTCTTTCAAAGAAACTGCACCCAAAGAGACCGTTGTTTCCATACCCCCTAAAGATAAAGGAAAGGAGGTAATTTATAAAGAAGAAGATGAAGAGTTCTTAAGGATAATTAAAAGAAGTGATTACAAGGTGGTAGATCAGCTCCATCAGACTTCATCCATGATTTCAATCTTGTCCCTGCTAGTCAATTTACCTGTTCACATATCAGCCTTACAGAAGGTATTGGCCCAAGCACATGTGGCCCAAGATATAACCGCTGGACAATTCGACCATGTCGTTGCCAACATTACAGCTTGTAACAATCTCAGTTTCAGTGATGAAGAGTTGCCTCGAGCACGTAGGAACCATAAACTTGCCTTACACGTGTCAGTGAAGTGTCAAGAAGATACGATCGCCAGAGTTCTTGTGGACAACGGTTCATCTTTAAATGTTCTACCAAAAAGGACCCTTGAAAAGTTGTCTTACCGAGGAGTCGTGATGAGACCCACCTCACTTGTTGTTAAAGCCTTTGACGACTCAAGAAAATCGGTGATGGGTGAGATTAAATTGCCTATTTTGATTGGTCCTCAGGTGTTCAACATACTTTTCCAAATCCTGGACATCAACCCTGCTTACAGTTGTCTGTTAGGTAGACCTTGGATCAATGGAGCCGGTGCTGTGACATCGACTTTGCATCAAAAGATGAAATTTATAGCTGATGAAAAGTTGGTTATTATCCATGGGGAGGAAGATCTAATGGTCCGTAACCTGTCATTTTTCCGATATATTGAAGCTGACGAAGACGCCTTGGAAACCTCTTTCCAAGCTCTTAAGATAGCAAATGTTGTTATGATTAATGATAAAAAAAACCAGTGGCCTCCGATTATCCATCCTTTGCTTCTTTCAAAAGCATTCAATTTTCTCTGCAAAAAGGTATACCGAAGGCCGGGGCAAAGTCGTCGATGTCCAGGAAAGAGAGAAGTACCAAGGGTTAGGTTACAAACCAACTCCTGAGGAAAAAGCCACTCCAACAATGGGGAGACTGAAGACAATTCAAGAGATGTTCGTCAGTGGAGGACATCAGGTCCATGCCATTATCGAAGATGTTGAAGATGAAGACATCAACCATTTGGTTTTTCAGTGTGAAGCCGCTTTGAGCAATTGGGAATCTGTTGAGATCCCTATCTTGTACCCTATGCCAGAGTAATTTGTTTGCTTTGTTGTTGTTTTCAAATTCCCTAGCCTTGCCCAAGGCTAGCAAATTATTTTGTATGGGCCACCGCTTTCATTTCCTATTAATCAATGAAAATGATGTTTTGTTAAATTCTCTGTCTTTACTGTTTTTTCTTTTTAAGAAAAATGGCAATCTTTTCAAAACTACAAAAACTTCTCTCTTTCTTGCATTTAATGTTTGTGCATTTTAATAAAATAAATCCCTCCATCATGCAGAATGAATCCCAAACCCGTTGTAGTCAATGACTCTCACTATTGACTTTGATTCACCTATCTATCAAGCTGAGGATGAGGAGGATTATGAGATTCCTGATGATTTGGCAGAAATGTGTGAGTATCATACACGGATCTTCAACCGCATGAGGAACAAGTTGACATCATCAATCTTGGTTCCGAAGAAAGAAAGAAAATGGTCAAGGTTGGGGCAACACTTGGGGCGGGAATCAGACAACGACTAGTACTGCTTCTTAAAGAATATATGGATGTGTTCGCATGGTTTTATCAAGATATGCCTGGCTTGGATACAGATATAGTAGTCCATAAGCTACCACTCAAACCTGAATATCCTCCAGTAAAGCAGAAGCTTCGAAGGAGTCGACCTGACATGGCTCTCAAGATCAGAGATGAGGTTAAAAGACAACTGGATGTAGGTTTCTTGGCAGTATCAAAGTACCCTGAATGGGTAGCCAACATCGTGCAGGTAATGAAGAAGAATGGTAATGTGCGGATGTGCATAGATTATAGGGATCTCAACAAAGCCAGTCCTAAGGACGATTTCCCTCTACCGCATATCGACACTCTTGTGGACAATACAACTCGATTTGCAGTGTTCTCATTTATGGATGGTTTCTCAAGTTACAGTCAGATCAGAATGGACCCGGCCAATATGGATAAAACTACATTCACCGCCCCATAGGGAACCTACTGCTACAAAGTCATGCCCTTTGGTTTGAAAAACGCATGGGAAACTTATCAAAGAGCCATGGTGACCTTATTCGATGACATGATCCATAAAGAAATTGAAGTGTATGTGGATGATATGATTGCTAAATCTCAGAGTGAGGAGGAACATTTGAACCATCTTCTGAAGTTATTCAAGAGACTCCGGAAATATCAGCTGAAGTTGATTCCTACTAAATGTATTTTCGGTGTCAGATCAGGAAAGTTACTTGGTTTTATCGTCAGTCAGAAAGGAATTGAAGTAGATCCTGATAAGGTACGAGCTATTCAAGAGATGCCAACTCCGCAGACTGAATCTCAAGTGAGAGGTTTCTTGGGTCTTTTGAATTATATATCCAGGTTCATCTCCAACACGACTCTTATTTATGAACCAATCTTCAAGTTGCTCCGCAAAGATCAGACCGTAGAGTGGAATTCTGATTGCCAACATGCTTTTGAGAAACTCAAAAACTATCTGCAAGAACCCTCTATTCTGATTCATCCTGTTCCTGGAAGGCCTCTCTTCATGTACATGATTGTGTTAGAAGGATCCATGGGCTATGTCTTGGGCCAACATGATGAAACTGGTCACAAATAACATGCCATCTATTACTTGAGTAAAAAGTTCGCCGATAGCGAAAGCCGTTATTCACTGCTCGAGAAGACCTGTTGTGCTTTAGCATGGGCCGCCAGAGGTCTGAGGCTGTACTTGATATGTCATACTACTTTGTTGATTTCAAAAATGGATCCAATAAAGTACATCTTTGAAAAACCTACTCAAATAGGAAGACTTGCTTATTGGCACATGCTATTGTCAAAATATGATATCCAATATGTCGCTCAGAAGGCTATCAAGGGAAGTGTTTTATTAGAGTACCTCGCAGATCAACCCGTTGAAAATTATGAGCTTCTCAAGTTTGACTTTCCCGATGAGGATATCATAGTAGTAAAAGATTGCTAAGAGCAGGTCCTGATGAGGATGTAGCACCCCAAAATTTGCCCTACCTTTTTCTGGCTTTTGTTTCGCACTCATTTGCATATCATTAGGTCATGACTCATTCATTCATTTGCATTGGGCTCCTGAGGCATGGGATAATGGTTTCTTATCTTCTGTGTGACTTGGTTGATATTCATCCATTCAAGATGGTGGTTATGGTTATATGACAAATGTATCTTGGTATTCACGGTTAATGGATTTTGTTGATTGAAATTGGAGATTGGTTTAGAATGCGAGTTTGCCTTGGATTTGAAATGTGAGATGAATTAAACATGCTAAGACTGGTCATGTGGATCTCTTGAAACTCACACTTCATTATCCATCTTTGCTACCCATAAATCCATCTTCCGGACAAATTAGTGTTCATGTCCACTTTGTTTAGAATTTACATCCATGTCCATATTCATTCTTTTTTTAGTTTCCATAATATCCATTTAAATTCCAATTATCCAAATAGATCCATCTTAACCCATTTTGTAAATCCATTTATTAATATCCATTTTTACTTCCCATTACAAATATCCATATTCATTTATAACCAAAGTTCATAAACCTTGTAAATATCCAAACTTATCCACCCATATCCATTTCTCTAATTCAATTTCCAAACCATAATTCAAATTTTAAATATCCATTCTTGATATCCATTTGCTAAATCCATAAACCATTTCTGTAAATACCCGTTTTATGACCAAGAAACCCAACTTTTAAACCAATTTCGAAAATTCATTACTCATTAACCACATTCACTCTATTAATCCAGTTAATTCTATTTTGCCTAATCCCATTTTGATTATTTTAAGTCCAAACCAATTCGATGTCTATTTTTTTTCTTAAGACCATTACTACAATGATTTGTAGTCCTCAGTATAGCCAGCTTGAACGGGTGGACAGTTGTGTTAAGGACCTTGATGTCACCGAACCATAGCCAGGCCGGATTCGTTTAGTAATATATTGAGCCAAAAAAAAAAAAGGAAAGGTATACAAGTTCTTTAACATTTAAAGTCCATGAACATAAAGGTGTTGCAGTCTATATATGGGTAGAGGATGCCAACGGCCAGCGGAGCAAAAATAAAAGGTGCAGAAAATAGAAAGAGGAAATTACATAACAAAAACTAACGAAACTGATAACAGAAACACCAGAACTTCATTCTAACATCTACAAACCCTCCATTATCATCCCTAACACTCTTCTAATATTTCCTAACCTCTAACCAACAATAACTGAAAAACTGAAAAACTAACTGATTCAAAAACCTCTAACAAACTCTAACTGAATTTCAGTGTGAAAATACAAATTTGCCCTCATCCGATTTCTGCTATAAAACCGGCATTACCTTCATTCTTCAGTCTTCTCTTCTTTTTTCCACACTTCAACTTCTTGATTCTGCACCATTTTCTTAATTCTCCATCTTTTCTCTTCATCTTCAATCTTCAATTTTCACTCTGCAACCACCTTCATACTCTATTTTCTCTTCATCTTCACCTTCTATCACCAATTCAAGTTCATCACCATAGCCTTCAACTAAGTGTTATGCAGTTTTCTTCAATTTCAACCGTAACATCCAAATTCTTTACGGAACAATCTTCAGCATCTCCAATTCATGAAACCTGCAAGAACAACATCAACAATTCATCCATAATCATTCAACATCACACAATACGTACAGAAACGAAGAAATAGGGGAAGAAAGGAGTAAAATCAACATCAAATTCAAACGCGTTTCCGATAACAACATCTCAGGGAAGAAGAGTCAGAACGAAGAAGAAGTGAAGAAGAATATTATCTCACCTCTGGTTTTCTGTTTCTCGTCGCAAACGTGAAGAAACGCCAGACTCTCTCCGGTCGGTAAGCTTTTTGAACTCTTCTTTCCCTCATTTCGTATGTTTGTAAGTAGTTTGTGTTGTTTCCAATTCTCTATTTCCTTTTGCCATGAGTGAATTTCTCAGTCCGGTGTGTTGTCGTGAGAGCGCGTAGAGTAGACATTTGTGGCTTGCTGTTGAATCTGATCCGTGTCGTGTATGTTGAGCGAGCTTGAGCGTTGCCGGCACTGTTGCGAGGGAGGAGATACGAGCGATCGAAGAAGGATACCGTCGCGTCGTGTTTTTCCGGTCTTGAAAATTGTACGAATTAAGTTGAAGCAGAGATCGAAGAGCAAGCTTCTGTTGAGTTTATTTTTCGTCGCGGTGAGGTTCGGATGATGGCGAGTAGGAATGAGTTAGACGGAGGGAGGCTGCAGTTTGTCATCGGAGAATGAGTTTAGAAAAAGTCGCGTTGAGATTTGGAAGGAGTTTAGGTGTCGATCACGCTTTGTTGTTGAAGATGGAGTAGAGATGATGATGGCGGCGAGGAAAATAGGAGGGGGAGAGGTTGAGTTGAGACGGAGAAGAAGAGATAAGTTGAGAGATTGGAGAAGAGTTCCGACGAAGGGAGACGGAAGGAGGCGAGTAAGGCTGAGCGAACCAGATGGAGGGTTAAGAGGTGGAGTTGACAAAGGAAATGGTGGTATGAAAAGGACGGTGACGGACGGAGGGAGTTTCGCGGTGATGAGGTGTGGCGGCGGCGATGGGTGAATGATTGAGTGAGTTTGTTGTTGAAAGACTTAGGGTTTTAATAAGAGGAAAGGAAACCTATTTGCTTCAGGTTATTGGACCGGGTTTGAGCCCAACGCCATTTCTCATTTTCCCACACGCCCTGCTTCACTCAACGTACCCCCTGGCCATGTTCAAAGGACATTGGGCCTGAACTTTCAAGCCCGTAAACCTGATTTTCAACCACGCCTCCCATTTTCTGCTGCACTCTTGGTTTTTTTGGTTTTAGTAGAAATTAATTTTGATTAATTTTTTAGATTTATTTTAAGGTTAGAATTTAATTCTAGATTAGATTAATTTTCTAATTAGAACTTAGTCATGTTTTAGAATTAATTTTAGAATTAGGATTGTTAGCATTAATTCATAATTATAGATTTTTAGAACTAATGTCCAATTGGAAATAAATCTTGGCTCTTAGCATTGATTAGAGGTTAATTAGTTGTAGAATAATTTTAGTTAATCTTGACTAATTGGAGTAGATTTTGGATAATGGTTTTTTAAATAATGATTTTTAGTTTAATTGCCCAAATCGAATTTTTAGCTTAATTGTTCATTAGTTTAGATTTTAATTTTAGGTTAGGATTAATATTAGTTTTAACTCTAGATTTAACTTTAGGATTAATGTTCTTAGATTTAGTTTTGAAATTAATCGGAATCAATTTTAGGATTAACTTTAGATTTAATCTCAATTTAACTTTCTTACTTAGAATTTAATCTTGATTTTGTTACTTAGCATTTTAATTCTAACTTGGATTTTTTATGCTTATTCTGATTAATTCCTGATTAATTGTTTCTTTGCTCACTTAATTTTCTTCATCCCTCTTCAAGATCAACTTAACTTCCATCTTGGAAGTAAGTTGCTTCTTATGTTCTTCTCCCTTTTTTAGGATAGTGTTCTTATACCTCACAAACCATTAGGATCACTCCCTTAACTAATCAATTAGGATCGAGTCTTAGTTCACATAGATTTTTACCTTTGATCCACTCTTGAGTCTTTCATCTTCTTATCTCAAAGAAAATTCAAAATATCTAATAAAGGTAGGCATTTATTGCATTTAGGCCTTTCATATAAAGAAAAGATTATAAGGGGTCTTCTCTTATAATCTTAGAATGTTTAGCATATAGCCCATCTTGGGTCAATGTGTTAAACATTTGATCTTGTATGAGGGACTTAAATGCAATACTTGTTGAAGATATAAATAAAAAACACTTATTCATCCCATAATCAACAAAAACACTTAATAAATACAAGTATGCTAGTGTGTTTGAACCTTAATAATTGGAACTAAGTGTGAGGGTCTTCTTCACCCTTAGTGTACTTTCTTACCCATTCCATCTTGGAATGTGAGGATGTACACATTCCAATGATTAAGATTTAGATACACCATCATATGCAAACAAATAAAAACACTTCTTAAAAGACAAAAACAAACAATAACGTCTTTCCTTCGGGAATTCTTTTCTCACCTCATTCACTCTTAGCGTACGAACGTGCTCCTTCTCGTTCTCTTGCAAGATGGTAACGCACTCGGACCAGCGAGCCTGCAACACCTGAGCTAGAACGTTAGCCGTTCCTTAAAAAACACAAACAATCCATCCCTAGTGAAGGGGAACTACGTCGCTCTGATTCTCGTGTTCCCGATGAGATACGTAGGCAGTGGGGTAGGGCCCATTCGAGCACTTATTTTATTTTCCCTACATTTGTTTCTCTTTCTCTTTCCATTCCTTTTCCAGTTCCTTTTCCAGTATCATTTTTATCACCCTTTGATCGAGACAAGCAAGCGTGGATCCCATCGGGTACGATGGACGCGAGGGGGTGCTAATACCTTCCTCTCACATAACCGACTCCCGAATCCAGTTCTCTTGGTCGCAAGACCATGCTCTTCCTTCCTTCAGGTTTATGCGGTGTTTCCTTTCCCTCTCGTGGGATAAATACACATTGCTGGCGACTCTGTTTCAGTGCCACTTTCGCGTTTGTACTAGGATGAAAATCCCGGGAGCGACAGAGGGTCCTGAACCCGGTTCTAGATGGAAGATGGTGTTTGATGGTTCTTCTAATTACAAAGGACATGGCGTGGGTGTTGTATTGATAAACCCTGATGCGGTTACACTCCTTTCACGGCAAGGTTAGACTTTGGATGCACGAACAATGTTGCTGAATATGAAGCATGTATCTTGGGTTTGGAAGCCGCAATTGATCTCAGAATCAAGATCCTAGAAGTCACTGGTGATTCGGCTTTAGTTATCTACCAAGTAAAAGGCGAATGGGAGACTAAAGATGAGAAATTAATCCCATACCGTGCTTATATTGTGGAGATGATCAAATACTTCGATGAGATCACTTTCCGTCATGTTCCTTGCTCAGAGAACCACATAGTTGACTCCTTAGCCATGCTAGCTTCAATGTGGAGAATTAACTTTGTTAATGAAGCACCACTCATCAGCATTGAGCGCAAGACCGAACCAGCTTACTGTCAGTCGGTTGAAGAAGAGGTGGATGATAAACCATGGTTTCATGATATTATGAATTATCTGAAGACTCAAGAGTATCCTGCTAATGCTTCTAGTCTTGATAAGAAAACTTTGCGAAGGTTGTCATCCAAGTTCTTCCTCAGCAACGATGTACTTTACAAAAGGAATCACGACATGATCCTGCTAAGATGCGTTGATAAACGAGAAGCAGACCTGTTGATTCATGATATTCACGAAGGAGCCTTTGGTACTCACGCTAGTGGGCATGTTATGGTCAAGAAGATCTTGAGTGCTGGTTATTATTGGTTGACTATGGAAGCTAACTGTATCCAATACGCCAGAAAGTGTCATAAATGCCAGATCTATGTTGATAAGATGCGTGTTCCTCAGACTTTGCTAAACGTGTTTTCGTCTCCTTGGCCTTTTTCTATGTGGGGCATTGATATGATTGGGGCTACTACACTCAAAATAAATTCTTTCCTAGTAAATTTTCAGCCTGCTCGGGTGATTCCACTTGCTGTTAATTTCCTAAGAAGGGATCATTGAGAACTGTGGAGGTTTCCACAAAACCCTTTAGTACAAACCATATGGGGATGGGTAGAGCCATGACTCCATGCTCGTGACGCTAAACCTTTGAAGCCATGTTTTTTTTATGTTTTTGTGTGCTGCATTCATGCATTCATCTAAAAAACTTAAAACAGAAAAAATCATTTCTCTTCTATTCCCTCTCTTTTTCTAAAAAAAACTTAACAGTAATTGAAAATGTCAGAAGTTGCGTTATGGATTTCGGTAGAAGGAAAACACACAAGTACACCTTCAAGGCTCCAAAACTGGAGGATTTAAGGAAACTGGCAAGGATGATTACAAATCCAGAAGCTTTCAGAGCTAAGCACAGAGGACTGTTGGCTCTTTTGAAGGTCAACGTAGTTGAAGGAATCATGTCTACACTCGTTTAGTTCTACGACCCGGTGTACCATTGCTTCACCTTCCCAGATTACCCGCTGGCACCAATACTGGAAGAATATTCCCATCTGATTGACTTGCCTATCACCGATCGAGCTACATTTTCTGGACTGGAAGAAATTCCAAAGGATCTAACCATTGCAAAGGCAATCTCCATGGAAGAATATGAGATCAGGGCTTATATGACCACCAAGGGAGGAATTCAGGGTTTACCAGCTAAATTCCTGACGGAGAAAGCTCTATACTTTGCCAGTATAGGAAACATTACTGCTTTCGAGGATATCTTTGTTTTGCTCACTTATGGACTATTCCTCTTTTCGAACTTTGACCACTTCGTCGATATGAACGCCCTTAAGATTTTCTTGGTTAGGAACCCCGTTCCAACTTTGCTCGCAGATGCTTATCATTCTATAAATTTAAGGAATTTATATAAGACAGGAATGATAACATGTTGTGTGCCCTTACTCTACAAGTGGTTCATCTCTCACTTACCCAAGTCAACTGCATTTTGGGATCTCAAAAATAACCTACGATGGTCACAGAAGGTTATGTCTCTTACCCACTCTGACATAGATTGGTGCAATAGGATCTTTGAGGGGATAAACATCATCGATCGTTGTGGAAATTTTCCCAATGTCCCCCTCATTGGTGTTAAAGGAGGAATTAACTATCATCCAATCTTAGTCCGTCGTCAACTTGGATACCCGATGAGACATGTCCCGCATAATGTTCATCTGGAAGGTCTTTTCTTCAAGGAAGGAGAAAATGACAGAGCACTAAAGAAAGAAATAATGCATGCTTGGCAACACATTCACTAGAAAAGAAAAGAGTCTTTGGGAAGACCAAACTATTCTGTTACAAAATCATATCTCCAGTGGGTACATGCTAGGGCCCTCAAGTTAAGGATGCCTTACCCTCGCCAAGAAGTTTTTCCGTTTAAGGAATCTGTCCTTTATTTCATGTCTAACACGGAAAAACTCTAAATAATTCTCAGCAAAGCCCAACGGGAAAAGGACGCTTGGAAGAACAAGTACCAGATCCTCAATTTGGAATGTACCAAGATTCAAGAACTACTAAAGGAAAATGATTCCCTGATTTAGATACTTGAGCAACATGCTATGGAGAATCAGGATGAACCAAGAAGCTTCACTTGGCAAAGAATCAGTGAGCTGACAATTGCCGAAGAGGCCCGATCAAAGAAAAGAAAAGTTCAGGAACCAGCATCTGAGCTCTCCTCAGAGAGAACTCATGATCTTTAGATCTAGTTTTCCTTCTAAGAACTTTGTAAAATATTGTACTTTTCTTTGTGACGTATCGCACCTTTTCCTTTTCAATAAAAAAATGGGTCTCCCCTCTCTGTGTGATATTTGCAATTAGTTTGTTCAGTTTTTTATAAAAAAACAAATATAACAATAAATATATCTGCATTATCATTCATCATTTTCACATAACGCGTCTTCTTTCTCTCGAGTCTCACTTCTGTGTCACACTTTAGAATCAAACTGTCTCATTCGTACAACACTCGGGATAATCGACAAAAGAAAATGGACGAACTCGAGGAAGAGAACAGAGAGCTGAGAGAAGAAATCGACACTCTAAAGGAAAGTTTGGAGAAACTTCACAACGTTATGCAAACCCTGGCAACAGCTCAGGAACAGCAACAACAAAGGACTGTAATCTCGGAGATTACATCAGCCCCAATATCTGGAAAGCACGACAATCACCCTCGGTACAACATGCCAAGAGGTCGCCCCTGGGGCATGCCTCCCGACTTTATACCAGAAGGATACATTTCGCCAGTCATTGAAGATCTGGAAGCTACGACAGGAAATTCAAGGCCTAAAGGTTATAAACTTCGGGTAATTGAAGACGCAAAGAGAACGACGGAAAATCCTGAAGGTTACAAACTTCAGGTCACTGAAGCGCCAAGAGTCACAGCAGTGATGACAATGCCGCCGCTGGTGGTGCACATAATCCCTGAGGAGCAATATCCGCATGTCACATACAACGAATAAGTGTATGAAAGGATGAACGAATTCCAGGAACAGTTCTCGGAAATGCAGAAGGAACTGCATTCCATCCATAGACAGGATTTATTCGGAAAAGACGCCGCCGACCTCTGCTTGGTTCCAAATGTGAAGATACCACGCAAGTTTAAAGTGCCCGACTTTGAAAAATACAAGGGTAGCACTTGCCCTCAAAGTCATTTGGTAATGTGCACTCGAAAGATGTCTACTCAGCTAGAAAATCAACCACTACTGATCCATTATTTCCTGGACAGTTTAACCGGTGCCGCACTCAAATGGTACATAAGTTTAAACCGCTCAAAGGTTAGTACTTTCAGAGATCTTGGGGCAGCTTTCATTCAACAATACAAATACAACCTGGACATGGCCCTAGACAGGGATCAACTCAAAGCAATGTCTCAAAAGGACAAGGATACTTTCAAAGAGTACACTCAAAGATGGCGTGAAATAGCCACTCAAATCTCTCCACCTCTTGAAGAAAAAGAAATGACAAAGATCTTCCTGAAAACACTGAGTTCCTTCTACTACGACAGAATAGTCGCCAGTGCGCCCAATGATTTCACCGAGATGGTAAACATGGGAGTACGTCTGGAGGAAGTAGTTCGAGAAGGACGTCTGATCAAAAATACAGAGTCATCCAGTGGTACTAAGAAATACGGTAACACTTTCCAAAAGAAAAAGGAACAAGAGATCAGTAGCATATCTCTAGGAAAGCAAAGGCGAAGGTATCAACCAATAGCAGCAATAACTCCTGCTATCAGACTAGCACCGGCTCTGACTTATCAACCTCAGGTTTCTCAGCAACCAAATCAACAACAGTATCAGCAAAGGCAACAACAACCTTTTCAATAAGCTCGCCCACAGTACAACAACAACAGTCGTCCTACACGACCATCAGGGTTTGATCCAATACCAGTATTGTATGCTGAATTATTTCCACTTTTACTAGCCAAGGGACACGTCCAAACCAGGACTCCTCTCACAATACCCGAGAACCCTTCTTTCTGGTTCATGGCTGAACAAACTTGTCCTAATCATCAAGGAGGATCGGGGCACAACATCGAGAATTGCCTCAGCTTCAAGTCTGACGTACAAAAGCTATTAAGGAATAGACTTTTATCTTTCAAAGATACTAACCTAAATGTCCAGACAAATCCACTACCGAAGCACGAGAAGACTGCAGTTAACCTGGTTGAGGGAGAACTAGGCGGTAGTTATCAAATTCACAATGTACTCTTACTAGGGACAAATCTAGTGAAGATGCATTGCAAACAGAGTGGATACGGTCATGTCCCAGCTCATAACTATCATCAGTGTGATATCTGTTCAAAGAATAATCAAGGATGCACTACTGTACATAGAGACCTTCAGGAACAGATGGATCTAGGTTGGATTCAGGAACATAGGGTCCGTGAAGTAAACATGTCGCGTTCACACCCAAACATTGTTCAAAATCAGGATATCCGAGCAATGAATGTCAACCTAGTAGCCATGCCCTCCAGACAAAGTCAATACTACGATTTGCCTCGCCATGATTACGAAGCCTCCTCGATCTGCTCGCAAAATAGTCAGGGTTTCTCTTTCAGACAAGAAGCCCTCCAGCGTCAGATGGATCTTGGATGGATCCATGATTACCATCAAAGAGATAGCCATCAAGTTAATATGGTTCAGATCTTTGATATCCGCTTGATGAACACTAGTCTTGTGGAGCAACATGACAAACAAGTTCAGCTCGGTTTCCTGGTTTCACATGATTGTCAAGAATGCGATGAGTGTTGCATCAACAATCAAGGTTGTGCCTTGGTACAGAGAACTCTTCAACACCTTCTGGACCACTGGTGGCTTCCAGTCTATTTGGATGAAGAAACGCAAAAAATCAGTATGATCTATGGAAACCCGAGTAGACATCAAACTACTGACGTCCTGTCCAAAGAAACAGATCTAGTTACAATGCATTGCATACAAAGTGGGTATGGAAAAGTGTCAGCTCACAATTACGAGCGCTGCGGAGTCTGCTCAAAGAATAACCAAGGATGTTATTTGGTGCGAGCTGCCCTCAAGGATCAGTTGGATCACAAAGAAATCTTACCCTATTGGGATTCGCAATTTATCAACATGATACAAAGTTATACTCCGGTTCCCAAGAAAAACCAAGGGTCACAAAGCAAGGGAATCATCTCCATCACTAACAAAAGAGAGTCCAACAATTATGGAGTAGCCAAGACTGTTCACGCCATAATTCCTTTGCTAGACGAATCAAAGGTCCATCCTGATATTAAGAAAGTTCCCAACATGGAACTGATTGAGATTGCCTATGATGGCCGAAAAAGCCAAAAAATTCCTGTGGTCATCTACTTACCAGGATCAGTACCATACAAGTCGGATAAGGCTATCCCATATAAGTATGGTGCAACTACCATCAAAAATGGAAAGGAAACTCTATTACCCTCCGTCGTAAACATTGCCGACATCTGTCGAGTCACCAGGAGCGTACGAATCTTCAATAGAGGAGTTGGAGATCCCACAAGAGAAAAGGAACCACAAGTTGATGTTCCTAATCCAAAGATGGGTCAACCCAGTAATACGGAACCTGTCAAAAACAATGATGAAATGCTGAAGTTGATACAGAAGAGTGAGTACAACATTTTGGACCAACTATTACAAACTCCATCTCGGATTTTTGTATTATCTCTTTTACTCAGCTCCGAAGCTCATAGAGAAGCTCTGCAGAAGGTATTTGAACAGGAATTTGTATAACAAGATGTGACGATAGGGTAATTCGACAGCATTATCTCCAACATCACTTCCTGTAACAATCTAGGATTCAGTGATGAAGATCTTCCCGAAGAAGAGAAAAATCACAACATGGCTCTCAACATCACAGTAAATTGCTAGAACGATGCTTTAGCCAGCGTATTGGTAGATACAGGTTCTTCTTTGAACGTTATGACAAAGTTGGCTCTAGCACGACTTTCATATCAAGGAACCCCGATGAGAGGCAGTGAGATCGTTGTTAAATCTTTCGACGGATCTCAGAAAATAGTTATCGGCGAAGTTGATCTTCCCATAACTATTGGTCCCCACACTTTCCAAGTAACTTTCCAGGTCATGGACATCTGGGCAGCATATAGTTGTTTATTAAGAAGACCTTGGATACATGAAGCAGGGGCAGTCACCTCGACACTTCACCTGAAGCTGAAGTTTGTCACGAACAACAAGTTAATCACAGTTTGCGGGGAGCAAACTCTGATCGTGAGTAACTTATCATCACTCTCTCAGTTGGAACCAGAAGAGCTGATAGGAATGCAATTCCAGGCACTTTCGGTGAGCAATGAGAATCAACGAGACAAAGGAACATCGATTTCCTCAAACAAAGATGCTCTCAAAGTGATAGAAAACAAGGACATAAAAGGATAGGGACAACTAGTAATTCCCACTGACAACAAAACCAGGAAGGGTCTTGGTTTCTCCACAACATGTTCCCCGGATATCAAGAAGGATGAAAGTTTTCATCCCATTCAGGATTTCTTCCACATCGGAGGATTTCTACACCCGGTATCTCAAGAGGTTCACACCATCGAAGAAAATAACTAAGACGATTCAGATGAAGAATGGAAAACATATTTCAACGAAGAAGGATATATATCTCAAGTGGAAATACACAGACTGTTTTGCTTTCTCATCTACAGTCCGAGATATATACCAAGGTCAGAGGTCAGGGAAACCTATGGAGACTGTGATCCTGAAGGATACCGTGCTCCACCCAATTCCTTAGAGAACGATACCCTCTAGAAAGATAACTTTGATTACACTTCATATGATCCGATGGACGATCTGCCCATTTGGAAACCTTACACAGAGGACTAGGAACAAAAGAGTCAGCCTGATCCAACGTATCGGCTGAACGACTTTGATAAGAATCTGCCTGTTCCTCCAGAGTCATGGACTCCACATCCAGAGAATTTCGAGAGCAATCAACGCCGCGCCGATGGATTTGCAAGGCTGGCAGGACAAGAATTCATTAACTATGCATTTCCTGAAGTCAACGTCATTGAAGAAGATGACTCATCCTCTCCTGAAGAAGTTTGGGATACCTTGGGATTGCCAAGCAGAAAGTATGATTACCTGGTAAAATACACTGCTCCCGAGAGTTCTCGCAATAGAATTGAAAACATCCAGCCAACTGGATGGGGAGAATCTGTTGAAAGTACAAATACTATTGAAACAACTGAAGAGTCCTCCTATGACAACTCTGCTTGGGAAGAAGACTCTAACAACCCGACTCCACCATAAATCAGCGTTATTTCTGAAGCTAATCCAGAAAGAAAGATACCAGACTTTATGGTTCACCAAGGAGTTCGTCGCCATTGGGTTGCCGTCGATGTCCCGAATGTCGTTCGCAACTCCCGGGATTTTCATCCAGGTACAAATGCGAAAGTGGCGCGGAAACAGAGTCGCCAACAATGTGTATTTATCCCAAGAGAGAGAAAGGAAACACTGCGTAAACTTGAGGGAAGGAAAGAGCATGGTCTCACGACCAAGAGAAATGGGTAAGGGAGTCGGTTACGCGAGGGGAAGGTATTAGCACCCCCACGCGTCCATCGTACTCGATTGGATCCACGCTGGTTGTCTCGGTCAATGGGTGTCGTTGTCTGGAGTTCCACTGCTACTGGAAAGGAAAAGGAACAGGTATGGGAAGGAACGAGGAAACGGGGTAGAAAAGGAAAAGAAATGACTCGGTAGGACGTCCTTGGAGTCCTAGGCCTACGTATTCCCTCGGGAGCGGGAAAGTAAGAGTCAACGTAGTTCGGACTACGGATTGGGGAAGGGTGAAAGGATTGTGCTCGGAGAGATCTCGCACGATCTCCTGCCTATGTATCTCGCTCGCACGTGAGAATCAGAGCGACGTAGTTCCCCTCACTAGGGATGACTTTGCTTTGTTTGTGTTTTTTAAGTGGAGTACGCCAAGGTTCGCGTTCTAGCAGTTAGGTGTCGCAACTCGTTGTACGGAGTCTTAGGCATTTACCTGTTTGCGGTAGAACGGAACTGACGCATCCTTAAGAATGGAGTGAGGAAGATGAGAAAAGAATTGTTGTTTGTTTTTGTCTTTTAAGAAGAAGTGTTTTGATTATGATATGTTTATAACACATATTGCATTAAAGTCTATGACATAGGATCGAATGCCTCGCATATCGACCCAAGACGGGACGTATGCTAAACACTCTAAGAAAGTGAAAGAAGATCATCCACTATCTTATTTCCCACATGCAAGGCTCATGTGCAATATATGTTAATCCTTCATTAGATGTTTTTGCTTTTTGTTTTGAGATGAGGAAGAAGAAACTCAAAGGATGAAAGGAAAAAGTCTAAGTGGGGGACTAGGTATGCTAATGTTGTCATGCATGGAAGTCCTATGATTGTGTGGAGTATAAGAACCACCTAAGTATAGAGAAAAGAGAGGGATAGCACTACCTAATGCTTATCCTACCTCACCTTAATAAAAAATTAAGGATGAGCTAGGATCCTTAAGGGGTGTGGGAAAGTTCTACACAATCAAGCATTATGTCACGCTATTCACAAAAGAGAAATTGTAATGAAAGAGATAGGAGATGAAAGAAAAGATGAGTATGGATTACCATCCACATACTCAAATGTCTTACCTCTGCCCCTACACCAAAGGTTAGTATATAATCAATCACCAGTAGTGAATTCAAGTGAAAGAAGCTAAACAAAATAATGCTAGTTGTTTTAAGAAGACAACTTAAAAAGCAAACAATGTTTAAACCAAAAGGGAAGGGTCTTAAAGGTTAAGAACCAACACAAGTCAGTAGGTATGTCTCAAGGATCTCCACTAATGTTAACATGCCAAGTGAAAGCAAACAATGTCAAACTATGCACTAAAAGTTTACACAAATGCAAGTTGTACACAAACTAAGTAACTTGAATGCATATGGTTCATGAACATGAATGAATGCACATGTAAACATCCAAGTCAGAAGTGGATGACATTTATTAATGCATTGAGATGTCATTGAGATAGCATATGATTCATGAATGCAAGTATTGAACAAGTAGGAAAAAGTGTGAGCAAACATCATTCAAGTCCTAACAATGAAGCATACTTGTGATGCAAATAGGAAATAAAAATAGAAAATGAATAATCATGCCATATGAATGCAAGCCAGTAGCTTAAGACATTTAACATGATGTTTAATAGTCAAGAAGGTAAGCACAATGTCCAAAGAAATATCATATTGAAGCATTTTGATGATTAAGAGCAAACATGTTCAAGTTAGGTCAATCAAACTGAAGATGGCTGGTTTCTACTTGAGTGAATCGCACACTCAAAGATACAACACAGTCGCCACCGAACTTTATTTAGTCCCGAAGGACAGGGAAAATATCGATAAAACCTAAGGGGAAGAGAAACGGGAACGGGGGGTCGGTTATGCGAAAGGAAGGTATTAGCACCTAATGCATCCGTCGTACTCGACGGGAACCATTTTGCTTGCTTCTAGGCTTGGATGGGTTATCTATCTAAAGGCTTGTAGCTAAAAGAAAGAGAATAGAGAGAAGAGAAAGGGGAAAAAGAAATGAAAGAAAGAAGTGCTCGCGGAGGAACGAAGTCCTCGTGCCTACGTACCCTCATAGTGCAATGAGGAAATCAGAGCGTCGTAGTTCTTGGAACTAGGGGACGAAGAAAAGGAAAGAAGAAAAGGAGGAAGATGGAAGAAAGGTGGAAGTGTGCTCGCCAAGACATTGCGTCTCGTGCCTACGTATCATACATCCAAAAGAATGCAGAATCAGAGCTTCCGTAGTTCGGGGAACTGAACGGAAAACGAAAACAAGAAAGCAACAAGGAGACGAAAGAAGTGGTGTCGAAACCAAGAGCAAGAGTGAAAGAAAAAACTCTATTGGGAAAGACCCCGCAGTAAGAGCGTTTGCACAAAAGAATAGGAAAAGAATGGTGTCAAAACCAAGAATGAAAGAAACTCCGCTGGGGATAGCAAAGAGAATTGGTGTCGAAACCAAGAAAGTAAGAGCAAAGGGAATAGGAAGGACTCTGCTGGGGATCCAAATAAAAGGATGATGTCATAACCAAGAGAAAAAGGAGACCCTGGTACATTAGCTGGCTGGCAGTGGTTAACCGAAGAAAGAGAGTAAACCCTGGCGGGGAAAAGAAGTTGGTGTCAACAGACGGACTGTGATAAACCAAGATAGAGAGTGCTGAACCAAGAGAAGGTGTTTGACTCTGAAGGGGCCTCGGTATATTAACTGATAAATAGTGGTTAACCGAGGAAAGAAAGGACTGCAACTCTGTGGGGGTAGAGAAGCATTGGTTTTAACAGAGGATGTTGTGATTAACCAGAAGCACTGGTGTAGGACCGAACGAAGGTCGTGACCCCAAAGGGGTTCGGTAAACTGACTGAACAAACAGTACTCAACCGAAGAAAGGGCATTTCAACCAAAGAAAAGTTACTAACCCAAGGGTACAAGTATTCGAACCAAGAGGAGGTTGCCAACTGCGGGGAATTCGGTGTTTACAGACGGATTGTGACCAACCAAAGAGAAAAGTGAGTGATTAACCAAGAGAAAGTGATTAACTCGAAAGGGTTCAGTATTTTAACAGACGGACTGTGGTTAACTGAAGAAAAGGGTGATTAACCAAGGAGAGGTGATTAACCCAAGAGGTGCTCAGTGATTAACAGACGGAATGTGATTAACTGAAGAGACGGGTGATTAACCAAGAATAGGTGATTAACCCAAGGGGTACTCAGTGATTAACAGATGGATTGTGATTAACTGAGTAAGAGAGCAAAATTGGTGTTTTAACTGACAAGCAGTGGTTAAACCAACAACGGGAGAAGAATCAAGAGAGAATTGCGAACTCCTGGGGAAGAATGGTCGTGACAGGAAAACTGTGTTAGACCAAAGAAAGAGAATTGAGACTCTTCAGGGGAATCAAAAAACAATGATTGATTACAAGAAGAAAGGAGTAATGAAACAAAGAGAGATTGCTAGCGCAAGAATAATGATCTCAACCAAGAAGGATGGTGGTTGATCAAAAGGAGAGATTGAAAGAGATAGGGGTGATCAAGGATGAAAGAGATTGCAAAGAGAGAAGAATGATCAAGGATCAACTTGACAAGGGAATGAGAAACACTATATCTGGAGGATAGAGGTGACTATTCTCGAGGAGAGGACAAGACACCCTTACCAAAGAAATAGCCAGAATGAGGGCAGAAAGACTCCATCCTCATTCCTTCTCTAGCACCCAAAATATAGTGTGGAAAGTGAAACGGACAGCGCAACCACTCCAATGTTGTACAGTGCTCCTGCGGAGAGAAACGGACAGCATAACGGTGTCAATTTGTACAGTGCTCTGATGCAAGGCGCAGTGCGAAACTCTAACTCCGTCGGGGGGAAGAGAGAGAAAGCTCTAAAGGAGGCCTAAAGAGAGGAAAAGGGAAGATTGATTAATCGAAACAAAGTTTTGATCAATTAATTAAGGGATAAACATGCTAACAACTTTTCAAAGAGGATGAAAAGTCATTAAAGCAAAAAGGAGTGAATTATTGATTATACAAGATTAAGTTTATCCATAAAAAATAAACTTAATGTAAATCTGAAATGGAGGTGCAAAACAATGCCAAATGATCACCAAAATGCCACACAAAATCATGTATCATGTGAACAATAATAGTGCAAGAATTGCTATGTTCATACAATGCTAAGAACATGAAACAATTGAATAATCGAAAATGCGCATCGAAAGTTCATGAATACGCTTCAACCAGAAGTGAAATGACATTTTGAACATCCATAAAATCAAGCATGATAATCAATGGAAGTTAAAATGAAGAAAGCATGGCAAACACACTTGAAAATGCAAGAAAATTTCCATTCTGTTCAGTGGTAACCGGTTACTCACCATGCGTTAACCGGTTACTTGCTTGAAAATTAGCGTTCTTGAGGAAAATTGAACTGAGTAACCGGTTAACCACCATACGTTAACCGGTTACCACTGAACAATGGTGAGAAAAACAGTAAAAACAGCTTTCCAAAAAGTAGTTTTAAACACATAATCACTTATGTAAACTACCACATGCTTAAATACAAATTTGTGCACGAAAAGTACATCATGTAAGGGTAGTTAAACACAACTTGAAATCAATAATCACGAAGATCAAAGATCAAACAATTGCATGGTAAATCAAACCGAACACGATCAGAATCACAATGTAAACGCACGAAATCAATCGAAACAGAGAGAAGAGATAGATCCACCAACCTACAAGGCTGAGATGTGCCTTGGTGATTGTTGCAAAGGATTCTTGATGCAAAAAATCAAAGAAAACCAGAGGAATATTCAATTTGTGGGCGAACCGTATCGAAATCGAGCAAAATACGATAAAGCTCCAAAATGCGAATTCGAACTGTTGAAAGTTGCAGGAAATACTCAAGATTAGTCCAAAAGCTGAAATAACTCTAGAAATCCAAGTGTAATAGCAAGAATGATGAAGGTTGAGCTCAAGAAATAATAACTTTTGATGTAAAAGTGATTATCCTTCAAAGTAGAAATGAGCTTCGGTGAGGTTTGGGAAGAGAATTGAGATGAAGATGAAGATGTAGTAGTGAAATTCAGAGGGAATGTGGGAGAATTGAGAGTGAAATGGAGCAAAATGGTTGAAGGTCCTTGAAAATGAGTGAAGGTGAGTTTATATAGATTTTAGGTTTTGAGTGTGAGATGGTTTGGAATTTGGTTTGGAATTAGCTTTGGGTTTGGAACTAGGCTAGGAGTTAGTTGAACTTGACTCACCGAGTCAAGGCGGTTAACTCGGTTAGTTAGAACCAACTCGGTAACAATCCCAAGGTGCACTCCATCATCCAAAGGTTGATATACTTGGAAAACAAGGGACATGGTGCACTTGAATTAGAGTGATGCATTGGAATAAATACACATGGAATGTCTTGAATAGTCTTGAAATGTCTAGAGAGGTCAAGAATGTTCCACACACTGCTAGAATCAAGTAGAACCAAAGACCAAAGAGAGTGCATGGATGCTGTCCCAAAAATGCAGCAGGAATTGCAAAATTGCACTGAGTAATCGGTTCCTCACCATGCGTTAATCGGTTACTTTAGTCAATTTTTGCCCAAATTGCTCAGGAAATGATACTGGAGTCCCGGTTGTGGTTTTCCACCTCTTGTCTTGATGAATAGGTATGGAAACCTTCATTTTGTGCTTGTTTTGATGAGGTGATGACCTTGTGAGAATATGATTAATCGGGCTTGAAAAACCTGAATATCCTGCAATTAAAACACCATAGGAAAAAAATGCTAATGCGTATGTCAGCGATGCGAATGCTTATGCTTATGCAAAAGGCAAAAGAGGGAGGTCAAATTTTGGGTTACGACAGTTGTCCCTATTTAATCCTCTTGGACCTGAATGTACGAATTGCGCCAGCTTTTCGATGATTCGAGGTAAAAGGGGATTAAATAAAAGAGTAGCTCGAGAATTTGGTCGATGGCGACAAAAGAAGAGTTGAAAGTGTTTGAAGGTTGATAAGTGCAAAGTTTGCTGAAAATCTGCTGGGAGATAAGTCAGGCAAAAAAAGAGAGGGAGTATGATCGATGCATATGCTATGTATGCGTTTCTACATGATGCTTGATATCAAGCAATGCAAAGACTAAAGTTGAGGCACAATGTGAAGTGATTAGGCAGAAACCGTAGTAAAATGACTTCGACATCCTCGGTTGGGGAGAGAACCCGTAGATGAAGACAATATCTGTTAGAGACAACAGTTCACAAAGGACGATGATTCCGCAAGGGAAAGAAAACTAAGAGCATCTCAAGTTTCTAGATCACCATGGTTATCCCTGTTGGGGATGAAAGAACCAAGTCAATCCTTCCTACCAAGACTGGCTCTGCGCGGGGAAAAGAGAATCCTGAATCATGTTGACTCAGCTGAGGAGAAGCCACTGCTGCTGGTGACAGATAGTTCCTGGTCATTAGAGATGATACACAACCCTTGCTGGGGAAAAGTGAACAAAGATGTCTTTGCTGGGGAACACCTTGGCCACCTACTGGGGAGACTGATGACTCTGCTGAGGAACTGTTAAGGTGACAAAGACTTCTTCACAGAATCAAAACATTACTAGCCAGGCGTTAGGCTTACCAACGAATATTACCGCTCACCCTGCAGGAGTTACCAGTAACACATGCAATGCATATTGTTTTCTCGATTGATTTAGCTTTTTATTGTTCTCAACGTTTTTTAGTATTATGTAATCACAAATAATTGTTTATTTTGCAAACAAAATACTGGAATGAAAACAAATTGAGGTAACAAAAATTCATTTTATTGAATGTGAAATTTTTGTACATAAAGTGTGTACATGGATGCAAAATCCTTGATGAGGAATTTTGCAATAAAATTGAAAAACAAATGTAAATGGCAAAAGGAAATTATGCTTTGCATTGATTACAACATTGGCCACCATCCACTGTAAGTCTAGGTTCCAATGCCTTGCCCCAGTTGATGATGATTGGACTGCTCTGTTACCGTCTGAGGTCTAGCCGTGAGGAAAAGAGGCTCAAGTGTTCACGGTCAATTCCTTTATCCTTAATTTTTGCCTGGACATGTTTTCACATTTTTTTGGTCCACCGGGATGCCCATTTTTGCCTAAGTCGCCCTTTCAGGTTTTCAACTTAGCGGGCTATTATTATTTTTTTTCATTGTCCCTAACTTTTGCAAGGACATTTCTTTTTTTGGTCCATCGGGACGTCCATTTTTGGCTACATTGTCCTTGCGGATGTCAATCTAGCGGAGTCTTATCCATTTTTTTCAGGAATAATATTTTTTGACTGTATCGGAGTTCACGAGCGATGGCAACTCCTCCCCATCCATTGTGGTGAGGGTCAGGGCTCCGCCTGAGAAGGCCTTCTTGACAACAAAGGGTCCTTCATAATTGGGAGTCCACTTGCCTCGTGGATCCGAGTGAACAGGTGAATATCTCTTGAGCACGAGTTCGCCTTCACAGAATGTTCGAGGAAGAAATTTTTTGTCAAAAGCTCGCTTGAGGCGTCTCTAATACAATTGACCATGACAAACGGATGCAAGGCGCTTCTCTTCGATGAGATTCAGCTGGTCGTATCTAGACTGAACCCATTTGGCTTCATCAAGACCTGCTTCCATGATGACTCTGAGCGAAGGAATTTCGACTTTGATGGGTAGAACAACCTCCATACCATACACAAGTGAGTACGGAGTTGCCCCAGTAGAAGTGCGAACTGAAGTTCTGTAACCATGCAGTGCAAAGGGAAGCATTTCATGCCAATCCTTGTAAGTTTTGACCATTTTCTGGACGATCCTCTTGATGTTTTTGTTTGCTGCTTCAACAGCGCCATTCATCTTGGGCCGATATGGTGACGAGTTGTGGTGCTCGATCTTAAATTCTTGACACAATTCCTTCATCATGTTGTTATTCAGGTTGCTTGCATTATCCGTGATAATGCTGCTAGGAATGCCATAGCGATAGATTATCTCTTTCTTGATAAATCTAGCAACCACTTGTCGTGTAACGTTTGCATAAGAAGCAGCTTCAACCCACTTGGTGAAGTAGTCGATAGCAACTAGAATGAATCGATGACCGTTGGAAACCTTCGGCTCGATCATTCCAATCATATCTATACCCCACATGGAGAATGGCCAAGGTGAAGTTAGAACATTCAATGGAGTTGGAGGCACATGGATCTTGTCTCCGTAGATTTGGCACTTGTGACATCTTTTGGCAAAGTTGTAACAATCTACCTCCATTGTCATCCAGTAATACCTAGCCCGAAGGAACTTCTTAGCCATAGCAGGACCTTTAGGATGTACACCCTTGCAGCCCTCATGTATGGACCTTATGATTGTGTTTTCGTCGTGTCTATCCACGCATCTGAGCAACACGGAATCATAATTCCTCTTGTATAGTATACCACCACTTAAGAAAAATTTGGCGCAAAGCCGTCTAAGAGCCTTCTTGTCAGTGATAGTGATACCCTCGGGATATTCCTGTTTTTCCAGATATCTTTGGATGTCATAGAACCAAGGCTTTTCATCAGACTCATCCTCGATTGCTAAACAGTGAGCTGGTTCGTTCAAGTGATCAACGCGGATATGAGGAGCTTCATTCTTCCACTTGACCTTGAACATGGATGCTAAAGTTGCAAGAGCATCAGCTAATTGATTTTCCTCTATAGGAATATGATAAAAAGTGATCTCATCAAAGTAAGGAATCAACTTCTCTATGTGTTATTGGTAAGGAACCAGCTTGGAATCCCGAGTCACAAAGTTCCCTCTGACTTGACCGATGACCAAGGCAGAATCTCCATAGACCTCAAGAATCTTGATTCTCATGTCAATTGCCGCTTCAATACCGTAGATATATGCTTCGTATTCAGCCATATTGTTGGTGCATGTAAAGCATAATCTGGCAGGGAAGGGAAGGTGAAAACCTATTGGAGAGATGAGGATAGCACCGATTCCATGACCTTTGGAATTAGAGGCACTGTCGAACACGAGCATCCATCGCGCCCCTAGTTCGGGTCCTATGTCAGGATCTGGAGTCTCATAATCTCTAATAAACAGAACATCCTCATCAAAAAAGTCAAACCTCATCTGTTGATAACCCTCTATAGGTTGATGAGCAAGGTAGTCAGACAAGACGTTCCCTTTTATTGCTTTCTGGGTAACATGCTGGATATCATACTCAGTTAACAGCATCTGCCACCGAGCAATCCTTCCAGAGACAGTAGGCTTTTCAAATATGTACTTTATCAGATCCATTTTGGATATCAATAAATTAGTATGGTAAATCATGTATTGTCGTAGGCGTCGAGCAACCCAAACCAGAGCACAACAAGTTTTCTCCAAGAGTGAGTATCTGGTCTCACAATCAGTGAACTTCTTGCTCATATAGTATATTGCATGCTCTTTTCTGCCAGTGTCGTCATGTTGACCTAAAACACATCCCATAGATTCATCGAGAACGGTGAGATACATGATTAAAGGCCTACCAGGCACCGGTGGTACTAATATCGGTGGTTCTTGCAAGTATTGTTTTATTTTGTCAAATGCTTCCTGACAATCATTATTCCATTCAACCGATTGATTTTTTCTTAGTAATTTGAACATTGGTTCACAGGTAGCCGTCAAATGAGAAATGAATCTTGAGATGTAATTAAGTCTGCCCAGAAAGCCACGGACTTCTTTTTCTGTTTTGGGAGGCGGCATGTTCTGAATTACCCGAACCTTATCAGGATCAACTTCAATGCCCTTCTGATTTACAATAAAGCCCAACAGTTTACCAGATCAAACTTCGAAGGTACACTTCGCAGGATTCAACCGTAATCTAAACTTCCAGAGTCTGTCAAACAACTTATTCAGACGAACCAAGTGATCATCTTCAGTTTTGGACTTGGCAATCATATCGTCCACGTAAACCTCAATCTCTTTATGAATCATATCGTGAAAGAGGGTTGTCATGGCACGCTGGTATGTTGCCCTTGCATTATTTAGACCGAATGGCATGACTTTGTAGCAATATGTACCCCATGGCGTGATGAAAGTAGTCTTCTCCATATCAGCCGGGGACATCTTGATCTAATTATATCCTGAAAAACCGTCCATGAAGGAAAAGACAGAGAACTGTGCAGTGTTGTCTACCAAGACATCAATATGAGGCAAAGGAAAATCATCCTTCGGGCTTGCCTTGTTGAGATCTCGATAATCCACACACATTCTGACTTTTCCGCCCTTCTTGGGAACCGGGACAATGTTGGCAACCCATTCAGAATATTTGGAAGTGACTAGGAACCCAGCGTCAAGCTGCTTCTTTACCTCTTCTCTGATTTTTAGTGCCATGTCAGGTCTAGTCTTCCTGAGCTTCTGCTTGACAGGAGGACATCCGGGCTTGAGTGGCAAGTGAAGCTCAACGATGTTGGTATCAAACCCAGGCATATCTTGATAGGACCAGGCGAAGATATCAACATACTCTTTCAACAACTTGACCAACTCAGAGTGTACATGCTTTGCGAGGGATGCTCCAGCCTTGACTTCTCTTCTAACCTCATCAGTGCTAAGATTGAAAACTTCTACTGGCTCTTTGTGTGGCTGAATCTCTCTACGCTCATGCTCAAGGAGCCTCGCCAGTTCAGCCGGTAATTCACAATCTTCCTCACCATCTTCTTCGGCTTAGTTAATTGGAATTCCAGAATTACAATGGATGTTTTCCATGTTGTTATCAATGCTTTTATTAGTTCTGCATGTTTATGAATATGTTTAGAATGAGCTATTTAAAAAGTGAAAAAGAAAAGAAACTTTTGCCATTTGTTTTGTGAAAAAGTAAAATAAAGAAAGAAAATAGAGCATGATTTTGAATGCAAAAAACTTTCATTTATTGGTCACATAATATTGCAAAAGTGTGAGGCCCTTTACAAGCTATCTACTCATCTCGGGCGAGGACGAGGGAATGAAAAAGCAAAATGAATTACATGTTATATGGGAAAACCACAGGAATCACGGTAGATGTCCAATTTTTGAGCTTGAAACCTGGCAGACACCTGCGCACAAAGCTTGAAATCTGATTATTGGGACCAGCATAATCAACAGCTGCCACGATGTCCCCCTGCTGGAAGCCCGTGCCGTGGAACTTGACAAAGTTGCTTTGCTTCTGATCAGAGGAACCAGATTGATGACCAGGATGATAACCCACTCCAAAACGATTATGCTTCTCAACCACATCAATCACGTACCCCCAGCCTGGCAAGGCACCTCTATCGATGGTCTCTTTAGCACTCTTAGCAGATGCTAAAGTCAATTGTGGTGATCTACTTTGACTAGTTGAAGCAGAGTTGACATCTTCGAACTCAAGACACTGCAACGGCACCTCAGCTATGCCTTCTTCTGTCTCGACATATCGGAAAGATGATAACTTACTTACTATCAAATCCTCTTCACCAAGACGATGACAAGCTGATCATCAAACATGAATTTCAACTTCTGGTGTAGAGTGGATGTAACTGCCCCTGCCGCCTGGAACCATGGACGACCCAGGAGGCAAGTGTACGCTGGATTGATATCCATCACTTGGAAAGTAATGGTAAACAGATGCGGCCCAATGTTGATGGGTAAGTCCACTTCTCCAATGACCTGTCTTCGAGAACCGTCAAAGGCTCTGACAACTAAGGCACTTGGTCTCATCTCGATTCCTTCCACTAGTAATTGACTCAATGTGCCCTTAGGCATCACATTGAGAGAAGAACCAGTATCCACTAGAACACGAGATAACAGGATGTATGTGCAGGTTACAGATATGTGCAGTGCTTTATTGTGGGCAGTTCCTTCAGGAGGTAATTCTGATTCATTGAGACCCAAATACCGACTTGCAGTTATGTTGGCCACTACATCATCGAATTCGAAGACGGATATATCTTGCATGACATGGGCGCTGTTCAAAACTTTCAACAAAGCTGATCTGTGCGCAGGTGAACTCATGAGTAAGGACAAAATTGAGATCCTCGAGGGAGTCTGACCCAGCTGATCCACAATCTTAAAGTCACTTTTTTTATCAGCTTAAGGAACTCTTGATCATCAAGGGTCTCTTTGCTCTTTGAAACATTCTCAGACGGGATAGTCGATACTAGAATAGCAGTATATGATGCCCCTTGTTGAACAGCAGGAATTGCAGATGCAGGCGTTTCCTTAGGAGGAACAACAGCTGGAACTTGAACAGGCTTTGTAGTGACCTTCAGAGCAAACACTCGTCCACTACGAGTCATACCTCCACCAGCTGTAACATTCACGATCTCTGATTCGGCGAACCTTATCTCTTGACCTCCAGAAAACACAGAAGACCCATACTTCCACGGTACCTCTTTAGAATTCTGATACGGAAACGACTTTGGCGGGAAAACAATGATGGGTTACACCTTCTTCTGTTTAGGGGATCCCACAGGAACCTTCCTATAGACGATGGTGAACGGCTCAATAGCAGCAACTTCCTCGACAGGTTTAGATCTGGCAAATTGCACTTCGTCTCAGTTCATCAAAATCTAGACACAACCTTTCAGGCTTCGACACTGGTTGGGATTATCGTCGCAAATCTGACACTTACCATGCAACCCTTTCAACAGCCCGTGTCTGTTCAATCTCTTAAAAACCACAGCCATCGGGGTCTTTACTTCGTCAACATCCATGATCAATTCTGCCCTCGGACTATCCCCAATTATGTTAACCGCAGGCCCACCGTGATTCGGCAACAGATTACTCTGAATGTTAGGTCCTTCCTTAGCGAAAGTTAGAACCTTCTTATCAATGAGTTCTTAAACCTTGGTTTTGAAAACAAAGCAATCCTCTGTCTCATGCCCTATGTATCCAGCATGATAGGCACAAGATGCATTTGCGTTATGCTTCGGGCCAAATTGAGGAATTGCAGGCGCAATCTGCTTGGGGACAATTGCCCCTTGGTGAACCAGATAAGGAAATAATTCTATGTATGACACCGGAATTCTGTTGAAATTCGGACGTTTACGGTTTCCTTGACTGTTGTTGTTCTGACGGTTTTAATTCTACTGATTTTTGTTGTTCTGTTAATTCTGTTGCTGATTCTGAGCATTCTGAACTGGTTGTTACGGATGATAATGATATGGAGGTTGTTGATACTGTGAAGCAGCAATATACGGATATTGATAATATGGTATGGGAGCCATGGGAGCTTGATACTGAGGAGAAACTTGAGCAGTCACAGCGTTGGCTTCACCTTCCTTTTTCTTGGACTAACTGTTCTGAGACTTTCTAGCGGTCGGCTGTTGGGAAGGAGCACCAGGAATCTTTCTAGTCTTCAAACCATTTTCAATCCGTTCGCCAATCGTTACCCCATCAGCAAAGTTTGACGAAGAACTACCCACCATTTTCTCGTAGTAAGATCCTTGCAAAGTACCCATAAAGATGTCAACCAACTCATTATCAGAGAGAGCAGGTCACACACGAGATACCATCTCACGCCATCTTTGTGCATACTCCTTGAACATTTCAGCTGAGTGTTGTGACTGATTCTGCAATTGCAATCTAGTTGGTGCCAGATCAAGGTTATATTTGTATTGTCTCACGAACGCTTCATACAATTCCCTCCAAGTACGGATTTTGCTGTGCTCCAAGCCCATGTACCAATCTAATGAAGCGCCAGACAAACTATCTTGAAAACAATGAACAAGCAATTCATCATTATCAATATGGGATGCCAAACCTTTATACTTTGGCAAATCAGGTATCTTGAACTTCTGTGCCATCACAACATTTGGAACCAACCACAAATCTTTGGCTTCCATGGCATAAGCTGAGAACCCTTCGATAGCTCTGATACGGTCTTCTAACAACTTATAGTCAACCGATCTATTCTGATTAGTGGGCCTGACAAGAATCTGAGGATTTGGCAGCTGAGAAGCGGTAGGATCATTCACTTGCAGAGTAGCAAACTGAGAAGGGTACATCAAACCCGGATTAACCATCTGACCAACATTCTGACCCATCGGAACACCATACAGATAATTCGGAGGAGGTACCCCAGCAGCTGAGAAAGAGGCCCCAGGGTAGAACATCCCAGGATGAGCATTCGAAACAACAGTTTGAGCAACTTGAGACGAAACTGGAACATGAATAGGACGACCTCTATACACATGCTCTTCTTCATCAGGAATTTCAGTGCCAACCAATCCGACAGTTTGATGAGTTTGAGCCTGAAGATTCTCAGGATCATCATTCACCACTGGAGGTGGGACTGGAGTAGGCATGCCCCATGGGTAGGCGGCAGCATTCCCATTAGGCATGGGTGCAACAAAAGGCTGATATGGCATGAAGACACTACCATTATTTGCAATCTGAGGAGTGTAATTTGGAGGCATGTCCCAAGGGAAACCAGCGGGCATCTGGTTCAAACTGGGTTGAACAGTAGGCTGATTCACAGGCTCAGTTGGCACTTTAACTCTAGCAGGAGAAGGAACAACAACAGTAGGAGTAGCTGTAACAATAGGAGGAACAGTCACAACAGGAATGACAACAGTTGCATCAGTATTGGTTGCAACAACAGTGGCAGCAGCAGCAATATCTCTCTGAGCACGAAGGAGCTCCATAATGACATCCATGTTCGTCTGAAACTGATCGATCCGTCCTTGGAATTTTGCCAGAGTTTCCTTATAAGCAGCGTTCTCAGCTTCAAAGTCAGCCATGATTCTGGATTTGTTTGAGCGAGTAAAATACCGATGTCGATTCGTCGTCTTGCTACAAGGAATGCGGAGAAGGATGAGCAACGGTTCCCGGATGAAGGACATGCATATGCGGGCATGAGTGAATGCAATTCATGCATAAATAAAGTTTTAAAGTGCTTATGCAAAAATTAATTTGACATGATGAGATGATATTCAACATCAGAATCAATAAGCCAGCATAGTCTGAATAGTCAAATCTGAACATCTGCTAAGGTAGTGTTGCTTTGGGGCGAGATCTGAAGCAATGAGAGAACAAAGGTCGGAAGAGTCTTGGTTTCCTGCAGAAAACCCGATATCCCCCTCACAGGTAGTTCCTAGAAAGCGGGATTCTCAGTTTCGGATTTTCGATTTGAGAAGCAATAGTACATTCATCCCTCGGGGTACAATACTATCACCAAACAAAGAGGTCGTCCACTGATTCCCCCCAAAAAAGGTCATCCTATGGCAAGTTCCCAGCTTTGGGTCCTCGGATCAAGAAGCGTAATGGGTTTTCCATTTCTGGTCTGCCATTATCGTTCCTTGGGAGGAGTGCCGCAACTGAGTCCTCGGGAATGGTCGCCAGAGTCGACAGCTTTCTAGGTTAACACCCCAAAATGCACAAGACGCGCAAATCAGAACATCTCCTAAGAAAACCTCGTTTGGGTGTGGATTTCATGTAAACCATACGTACCAAGATGCTACGTAGGACACACTACTTTCCACTCTAGTCCTATATGTACTCTCAAGCCTGTGTAATTGGCTTATCTCTCAAGTAGCAACCCAACCGACAACAGCAAAGAAAATAGCAGATATCCAGAATATGCAGCATATGAATATTCAAAGCAGTAAAGAAATGCAATAAATAAACATAAAGCTAAAGCAAGTAAAACAAAGCTAGTAAAGCGCGAAAGATATACACCCAAGCAAGCAAGAAAGCAAACGAAACTAGGCGAGACCCCTCAAGGGATGGACCAGCAAGAGGTCAATCTTTCCCCAGCAGAGTCACCAACTGAAGATGGTTGGTTTCTACCTGAGTGAATCACACACTCAAAGATATAACAGAGTCGCCACCGAACTTTATTTAGTCCTGAAGGACAGGGAAAATATAGATAAAACCCAAGGGGAAGAGAAACGGGAACGGAGGGTCGGTTATTCGAAAGGAAGGTATTAGCACCTAACGCATCCGTCGTACTCAACGGGAACCATTTCGCTTGCTTCTAGGCTTGGATGGGTTATCTATCTAAATACTTCTAGCTAAAAGAAAGAGAAGAGAGAGAAGAGAAAGGGGAAAAAGAAAAGAAAGAAAGAAGTGCTCGCAGAGGAACGAAGTCCTCGTGCCTATGTACCCTCATAGTGCAATGAGGAAATCAGAGCGTCATAGTTCTTGGATCCAGGGGACGAAGAAAAGGAAAGAAGAAAAGGAGGAAGATGGAAGAAAGGAGAAAGTGTGCTCGCCAAGATATTGCGTCTCGTGTCTACGTATCATACATCCAAAAAACGCAGAATAAGAGCTTCCGTAGTTCGGGGAACTGAATGGAAAAGGAAAACAAGAACGCAACAAGGAGACGAAAGAAGTGGTGTCGAAACCAAGAGCAAGAGTGAAAGAAAAAACTCTACTGGGAAAGACCCCGCAGTAAGAGCGTTTGCACAAAATAATAGGAAAACAATGGTATCAAAACCAAGAATGAAAGAAACTCCGCTGGGGATAGCAAAGAGAATTGGTGTCGAAACCAAGAAAGTAAGAGCAAAGGGAATAGGAAGGATTCCGCTGGGGATCCAAATAAAGGGATGGTGTCATAACCAAGAGAAAAAGGAGACCCTGGTACATTAACTGGCTGGCAGTGGTTAACCGAAGAAAGAGAGTAGACCCTGGCGGGGAAAAGAAGCTGGTGTCAACAGACGGACTGTGATAAACCCAGATAGAGAGTGCTAAACCAAGAGAAGGTGTTTGACTCTAAAGGGGCCTCAGTATATTAACTGATAAACAGTGGTTAACCGAGGAAAGAAAGGACTGCAACTCTGTGGGGGTAGAGAAGCATTGGTTTTAACAGAGGAAGCTGTGATTAACCAGAAGCACGGGTGTAGGACCGAACAAAGGTCGTGACCCCAAAGGGGTTCGGTAAACTGACTGAACAAACAGTACTCAACCGAAGAAAGGGAATTTGAACCAAAGAAAAGTTACTAACCCAAGGGTGCAAGTATTCAAACCAAGAGGAGGTTGCCAACTGCGGGGGATTCGGTGTTTACAGACGGACTGTGACCAACCAAAGAGAAAATCGAGTGATTAACCAAGAGAAAGTGATTAACTCGAAAGGGTTCAGTATTTTAACAGACGGACTGTGGTTAACTGAAGAAAAGGGTGATTAACCAAGGAGACGTGATTAACCCAAGAGGTGCTCAGTGATTAACAGACGAACTGTGATTAACTGAAGAGACGGGTGATTAACCAATAATAGGTGATTAACCCAAGGGGTACTCAGTGACTAACAGACGGACTGTGATTAACTGAGTAAGAGAGCAAAATTGGTGTTTTAACTGACAAGTAGTGGTTAAACCAACAACGGGAGAAGAATCAAGAGAGGATTACGAACTCCTGGGGAAGAATGGTCGTGACAGGAAAACTGTGTTAGATCAAAGAAAGAGAATTGAGAATCTTCAGGGAAATCAAAAAGCAATAATTGATTACAAGAAGAAAGGAGTAATGAAACAAAGAGAGATTGCTAGCGCAAGAATAATGATCTCAACCAAGAAGGATGGTGGTTGATCAAAAGGAGAGATTGAAAAAGATAGGAGTGATCAAGGATGAAAGAGATTGCAAAGAGAGAAGAGTGATCAAGGATCAACTTGACAGGGGAATGAGAAACACTATAGCTGGAGGATAGAGGTGATTATTCTCGAGGAGAGGACAAGACACCCTTACCAAAGAAATAGCCAGAATGAGGGCAGAAAGACTCCATCCTCATTCCTTCTCTAGCACCCAAAATATAGTGTGGAAAGTGAAACGGACAGCGCAACCGCTCCAATGTTGTACAGTGCTCATGCAGAGAGAAATAGACAGCATAACAACGTCAATTTGTATAGTGCTCCGATGCAAGGCGCAATGCGAAACTCCAACTACACAGGGGGGAAGAGAGAGAAATCTCTAAAGGAGGCCTAAAGACAGGAAAAGGGAAGATCGATTAATCGAAACAAATTTTTCATCAATTAATCAAGGGATAAATATGCTAACAACTTTTCAAAGAGGATGAAATGTCATTAAAGCAAAAAGGAGTGAATTATTGATTATACAAGATTAAGTTTATCCATAAAAATAAAATTAATGCAAATCTTAAATGGAAGGTGCAAAACAGTGCCAAATGATCACCAAAATGCCACACAAAATCATGTATCATGTGAACAAAAATAGTGCAAGAATTGTTATGTTCATACAATGCTAAGAACATGAAACAATTGAATAATCGAAAATGCGCATCGAAAGTTCATGAATACGCTTCAACCAGAAGTGAAATGACATTTAGAATATCCATAAAATCAAGCATGATAATCAATGGAAGTTAAAAGGAAGAAAGCATGGCAAACACACTTGAAAATGCAAGAAAATTGCCATTCTGTTCAGTGGTAACCGGTTACTCACCATGCGTTAATCGGTTACTTGCTTGAAAATTAGCGTTCTTGAGGAAAATTGCACTGAGTAACCGGTTAACCACCATACGTTAACCGGTTACCACTGAACAATGGTGAAAAAAATAATAAAAACAGCTTTCCAAAAAGTAGTTTTAAACACATAATCACTTATGCAAACTACCACATGCTTAAATACAAATTTGTGCATGAAAATTACATCATGTAAGGGTAGTTAAACACAACTTGAAATCAATAATCACGAAGATCAAAGATCAGACAATTGCATGGTAAATCAAACCGAACACGATCAAAATCACAACGTAAACGCGCGAAATCAATCGAAACAGAGAGAAGAGGAAGATCCACCAACCTACAAGGCTGAGATGTGCCTTAGTAATTGTTGCAAAGGATTTTTGATGCAGAAAATCAAAGAAAACCAGAGGAATCTTCAATTTGTGGACGAACCGTATCGAAATCGAGCAAAACACGATAAAGCTCCAAAACGCGACTTCGAACTGTTGGAAGTTGCAGCAAATACTCAAGATTAATCCAAAAGCTGAAATAACTCCAGAAATCCAAGTGTAATAGCAAGAATGATGAAGGTTGAGCTCAAGAAATAATCTCTTTTGATGTAAAAGTGATTATCCTTCAAAGTAGAAATGAGCTTTGGTGAGGTTTGGGATAAGAATTGAGATGAAGATGAAGATGTAGTAGAGAAATTCAGAGGGAATGTGGGAGAATTGAGAGTGAAATGGAGCAAAATGGTTGAAGGTCATTGAAAATGAGTGAAGGTGAGTTTATATAGACTTTAGGTTTGGAGTGTGAGATAGTTTGGAATTTGGTTTGGAATTAGCTTTGGGTTTGGAACTAGGCTAGGAGTTAGTTGGACTTGACTCACCTAGTCAAGGCGGTTAACTCGGTTAGTTAGAACCAACTCGGTAACAATCCCAAGGTGCACTCCATCATCCAAAGGTTGAAATACTTGGAAAACAAGGGACATGGTACACTTGAATTAGAGTGATGCATTGGAATAAATACACATGGAATGTCTTGAATAGTCTTGAAATGTCTAGAGAGGTCTAGAATGTTCCACACACTGCTAGAATCAAGTAGAACCAAAGACCAAAGAGAATGCATGGATGCTGTCCCAAAACTACAACAGGAATTGGAAAATTGCACAGAGTAACCGGTTACTCACCATGCGTTAACCGGTTACTTCAGTCAATTTTTGCCTAAATTGCTCAGGAAATGATACTGGAATCCCGGTTGTGGTTTTCCACCTCTTGTCTTGATGAATAGGTATGGAAACCTTCATTTTGTGCTTGTTTTGATGACGTGATGACCTTGTGAGGATATGATTAATCGGGCTTGAAAAACCTGAATATCCTGCAACCAAAACACCAGAGGAAAAAAAATTCGAATGCGTATGCCAGCGATGTGAATGCTTATGCTTATGCAAAAGGCAAAAGAGGGAGGTCAAATTTCGGGTTACGACACAAACATCCAAAGATTTATGAACTTAAGAAACATGTTGTAGCGAGCGATTTTGGATGCGGCTCTTAAGCGCTGGTCGCTCTCTGCGGTTTGAGCTTAAACTACAGGTCGATTCATTTTTTATCCTATTGTGAGCTGAATAAGGAAGGGAAATAGATGTCTCCAATTAACCCTGCTTGCATACTGAGTTTAAACAGTGGTCTGTTAGGTTACGGATGCTATCAATGTGGAGGGACCCTTGTACGGGTTATTTGTATTTTCGCCAATACGGTTTTCTTTCTTTTTATCTTGGCAGAAGGTTTCTGGCGGGGAACAAGGATTAGGATGTTAGGACTGATGCTTTTGACAGATACATGGGAGTATGGGATTTTGGGTTTTTGTTTAGTGTGCTCGCTAAGATCTTTTCTTTCGATCTTATGCCTACGTATTCCCGTTTACCGAAATAAGGAAATCAGAGCGTTCGTAGTTCCTCCTATTCTATTGGAGGAAATTGGTTTTTGGTGTCTTGTTCAAAGCCCAAGACGTGAATCGAAAGGTTGTTTGTATCTTGTTCAAAGCCTAAGATATGAAGCTGAAAGGTCTTGACTTTAGAGAGAATTTGTCATCTCTAAAGAAGGGTTTGTCTGTCACAACTGTTGGGTGACTGGTTTATAAAGGAGGATTACTTTAACCGGGATACGCGGATCCTAGTAATGCCATAATTTCCTTTATAGGGGATTTTAACCTAAAGGAGAAGACTTTAACTCAGTGTAGAGCAATGCTCTCTTTCCTTAGGAACTTCTCATGCTAAAAGAGGGACAGTGGCATGGATATAGATGATCCAGAGGCTTGCCGCTTACAGCGATTAGATGAAGGGGAAGGAGTTATTGATGTTTGTATGCTGTGAACGAGGCACAACTTTGATGCTAAAAGGTTGATTGGATCAACCAGTGGTTTTTTTATACAAAGCCTAAGAGGAGGCTATCGGCCCAACAAGAGGGAGTTTTTATGTGTCTCGTACGAAGCACAAGAGAGAGGCTAAAAGGGTTGACTCAACAGGAGAATCTTTTATACTCAATAAGAGAGTGTTTATGTATCTCGTACGAAGCCTGAGATGGAGGCGAAAAGGTTTTGACTCGACGAGGGAATCTTTTCGTATCTCGTATAAAGCCCGAGATAGAGGTGATAGTCTGTTTGGCTCGATAAGAACCCTTTTGTATCTCGTACAAAGCCCGAGATGGAGGCGAAATGGGTGATTGACTCAACGAGGGAGTCTCTTATGTGTCTCGTACAAAGCCCGAGAGAGAGGCTAAACATTTGCTTCCGCTAGGAAGAATCATTGTATAAAGCCCAAGAGGAGGCTATTGTAACTGTTTTAGTTAAGTGACAGGTCCAGTATACTGATTTTAAAGAGAAAATCAGTTCTTATATGAGCAACACTGTACTCATGGATTTGATTCAAGGAAATCCAAAGGGTATTGAGACTGTACGAGTCTGCGGGTTTTTTTCCTATTCTTGAAGGGTGCTTGAGAATGTCTTTGAGACTCAAGGAGATTAGACTGTCCAAGTCTAGAGTTTTATCTTTTGTACCATGCTTTGAGAAACAATAGTAGACTCTATGAAAGGACTGTTCTATGAGGATGACTAGGTTCTGTTCCTATACCTCTAGGAGGTCGTCGGGACAATTTGTACGAAGCCCAAGAGGAGGCTAGAATCTTTTAAGAAGCTGACGGGTCCTTGTACTAAGCCCAAGAGAAGGCTATCATTCCCAGGGGAAGAGATCATTATACGAAGCCTAAGAGGAGGCTGTGAATACTTCTAAGAAGCCGTAGGGTCCTTGTACTAAGCCTAAGAGGAGGCGGGGTTGCTTTTAGGAAGCCTGTGGGTCCTTGTACGATGCCTAAGAGGAGGCCGATGCTTTTAAGAAGCCTGTGGGTCCCCAAACCCCTAAAAATTCAAGGCAAGCTATTCACAAGGAATAGATCAAGTTAGGAAAGTTCAAGAATTTGGAAGAAACTCAGAGATGCCGTTCACGGAGAAGACATTCATCTCTGGGAGTAGAGTTTCTTGACAATTCCTAATGAGGACAGCCGAAGAGAAGACTGTATCTGGTGATCCTATTGGGGATCTAGTTGTCTATTTCTATGAATAAACGAAACGGCGTCACCTAGTTCTAGACGTAGTTGCCGGGGAAACTCGAAATATCTATACTATTATTACACAGTTGATATGAGTTTATGAAAGGAGACTTACAGTGAAACAGCCCCACAATACAATTTATATGTATATGAAAGCAATAACCACGTACTCGGTTGTAGAGCTTCCATGCTGTTTGGTTAGTTGTTCAACAAAGAAAGATTGAAAACAACAGTATATTCAAAATCAAAGGAGAAAGTGCTTTGAAATAAAAAGATTTGGGGCTTACAGCTCAAGGAGAGGCCCAGGGTTTTATCAGTGAGCGCACTGTTTGAATTTGTACAGAGGAACTTATACAAGTGACTGAGGCCCAAAATATTTATGTACAAGGGGGTTGGGTCTTACACTCTCTCAAGAGGCCCAAAAAGTTTTAAAGAAAAAGAGTGGGGCTTATAACACGAGGGTAGGCCCAGGTGATTTTTCGTTTAAAAATGGCGATCGCGCCGAGGTTTTCTTTTAACGCAGAGGGACTTATACAATAAGTGAGGCCCAAAATGATTTTGGTTAAAATGGGGTTGGGTCTTACACTCTATTAGAGGCCCAAAAGTGTTTTGAATGGGTCTTATAGCTCAAGGAGAGGCCCAATGTGATTTTTGAAAAGGCGACGATCGTGCCGTTGGTTTTTGACGGTATCGGGACTTATACAATAAGTGAGGCCCAAAAATGATTTGGTCAAAAAAGGATTGGGTCTTACACTCTATTAGAGGTCCAAAGTGTTTTGAAAATGATTTATGAGGGTTGAATTAATCAAAAACCCTAATTTGTTTTCAAAAATGTATTTAATTGAATAAAAATTCAATTAAAATGATCAAAATTGTTTAACATGTGAAAAACAAATTGTGATCTTGGATTAATGCTTCAAAAATTAAGTATTGGCCTACAAAATAATTAGAAAGCATTAAAAGTTGAAAATCAATGTGGAAAAAATATTTAAAATGTCAAAAACAATTAAAATATTAATTCTTTGCAAAAATATCAATTATATGAAATAAATAATATTTTTGCGATTTTTTGATAAAATAAAATATTTTAACATTTTTGTGAATTATTAAAAAAAGAATCAACTCAAAATCATTAAAACTCAGAGAGAAATTAATTTTTGAATCAATTAAAAAAAATCACAAAATTCAAATATTTGAATTTCAGAAAAAGGCGCCAAGAACACAAGCAAGAACACGCGCGTTTTTCTGGGTTTGGCTGATTTGCGTTTTCCATCCAATCTCACTGAATTCGTAATCATATCATGCAATCCACATATCATTATGCTCGTCTCAACCTCACGATCATGTTTATAACACTTAATTTCATTTAAATTAAACATAAAACATGAAATCACGAAGAAACCTCAAGAACCCTAATTTTTTGATGAAGGCTAGGATTTTTTATACACGATTCAAACAATGTAATTAATTGAGGGAAAACATTCCATGCATGATTATGAACATATGGCCAAATTATTGTGCGAGGAAATATGCATGGATTGAGAGATGACCAAGTATATGCTTACCTTCAAGCCGTGACATCAAGTGCAATGTGATTTTTGATTTGGAGGTGTTACAGGTGAGTGGTGATGATCTGAACAGCTTCCCTACACCCTATGGAGTGTGTTTGAATGGTTGGACTTGATTGAAATTGGCTGGATCACTTTTTGGTACCCCAGCTGCAACTTGTTTGAAAATTTGAGCAACCAGCTGGTGATTTTGCGAAGTGTTTGATCAGCTCATATGTGATGTATGTGAGGTGTGTGAGTGATTGGTTTGATTGGAATTGCTCTCAAACTCAAAACCCGATAGCTACCTTTCTAAGAAAGGCATTTTTGCCAAGAGAAAGAGATTTTGAGGAAAGCATCTGTTAGATGGTTTTGGTGTACTCAAACTGATCATAATTGAGCTCTATTTATAGTAGAGCAAGTTTGTTTTCCAAGGAATAATGAATGGCAGCTGGTAAGTAGGTTTGGCCAATGTTGGCAAATGAAAATCCAAGTCTCCTCTAGCCATTGACTAGAGGTTAGGGCACATAGCTTTGGTTCTCTTGGTCTTGGATAAGTCTTGACTGATTTTAGATGAGAATGGCTCAGTCCATGCCACCTTGATGGTTCCATTGAATGCTTCAATCCAAATTTGGAGTCTTGTCCCTATTTTGGCCATTCTAGGTTCAACATGCTATTTCTTGTTCCATGGACTTTGGAGGCTTGGCTCAGTGATTGTCCCCTTTAAGTTCAATCCTCTGAGGTGTCCAAGTGGATGGGAGCATTTGGATTTGGCTAATTTTGGAAAATCGAGCCAAAATGCAAAATCTGCCTTGCCTTTGACAGATTTCAGCAAGGCAACTTGACAATGTCATATCTCTTGGTGTAAGTTGAATTTGGCAATGTTCTTGGCCATTTTGGAAAGACCTTACATGATATAACAACTGTTTGAACAAGTTTGGTTTTGATCTCTTTTGAATCCAAGTGAAAAATCCTTCTACATTTGGCAAAAAGTGAAGCAAAATCTGACTTAGTGAAATTTTCACTAAGTGTTGGAACAAAGTGTGATTTCTTGATTTTGATCACTCCATAACTCAAAATCCTTAATGAATTGGACTTAGGTCTAGTTGAAGTTTTTGTAGAGGGTAATGAGGGCTACAAATCCATCTTTGGATGAGAAAAAATGGCCATGTGGTTTAGGAGTTATGATCCTCCAAAGTTAGTGTATTAGTGGTACTTTTTCCATAACTTAGAAAAATTTCTAAGTTTTATGGTTACCCCTTTTACAAGTTATCCCACTTTCTTTGGTTTTTCTTGATGAATGATGATTCAAATCATACATTAACATCATTTTAGGGTTAAAAATCCATTTTGGTGAAAAATCTCAAAAAGTCAAAGTTGACTTTTGTGCACAGTTGACTTTTTATCAGATGAATTCCAAATTGTGCAATTCTTCAGGAAATCATGTCCTTGACCTAAATCAAACTTGATGGACATGTTCCATGGGTGTCATAGGGTATATTGAGGCATGTCCTAGGGCTTGGGAGCATGTCCTGGTCAAAAGTCAAAGTTACAGTTGACTTTCCTCGCGAAACTCTAATTGTGGTGCAGATGAAAATGAGACTTGTTGCTCAAGCTTCTTGGATTAATCCATTGTTCCAAATGGATCAATATAGTTAATTAGAGACCCTCAAACTCTCTCTTGAGGTCTTGGTTCATGATTTGTCCCAAAAGTCAACTTAGGGGTGAATTAGGTCAAGAAACCCTAATTCCTGATTTTTGATGTATGCATCCCCTGAGGTCAAATTGACTTGATGTTTGGGTCCATGAGGTTCCATGGAGTATATTAGGTTGTGTTTTGGATCTTTGGCTTGTACCCAGATGAAAACTTCCATCTGGAGGCCCTGATTGATCAAAACCCTAATTTGGTGACACTGGTGATCTTGAGGCTTGATCCACCTAGAAGGGAGCAGCTTTGTGCTTAATCCTTGGAGTGGGAGTCCTTTTTGATCCTTTGTGTATGTTTGAGAGGTTAGACAAGTTGAATATCATGTCATTCCTTGATTGATCCTTTGTCTAAGGCTCTAAGAGGGCTTGAAACCCTAATTTTGATTGTAGTGGATGCTCACCCATCTTTGGGGAGATTGATGAAATAGGATGGTTCCCCCATATTGTGATGATGATTTGCACAATGATGGGAAATCTTAGTGGTCAAAATTTGGGGTATGACAGATGCCCCTATTTAATCTTCTTGGACACGAAGGTGTGAATGGCGAAGGTATTCGGGCATTCGGGGTGCAAGAGGATTAAATATCGGAATACCCGAAATTTTGATGGTGGTTATGAATGGTAGCTTGCGCATTCATCTTCTTTTGCTAAGCAATGATGCTTAGAAAAGGTAAACTTCCCCTTGATCCTGGTCTTCAGCCAAGGAACTGGTCTTAGTTGCGGAAACTAACTTCCCCTCGATCCTGGTTACCTACCAAGGAACTGGTCTCAGTTGCTGAAATAAACTTCCCCTCGATCCTGGTTTCCTACCAAGTAACTGGTCTTAGTTTCTGATTTAAACTTCCCCTCGATCCTGGTTTCCTACCGAGGAACTGGTCTCAGTCTCTTTCGTCAATAAACTTTACTGACAAGGGACGCTATTCGTAGAGGCTTTCCTTCAAATTTCTCGCTGAATTTTCCTGGGGAGATGCCATTTGACGGAAAAAGTTTTGATGTCAGACTCGCTGGGGAACCCAGTAGTCTGAATTGTAGAGTTGCACAAACTTCTCTGTTGGAGACGCCATTTGTTGACTCTGCTCGGGGAATGCGAGTCCCTTGAGAGACTGCATTCGTTTGGGAGCTTGCATCATACTTTTCTCGGGATCTTCCCGGAGAAATTCCATATGATGGGATCCAATTTTGAGGTGTCGATGACCTTTTCATCAGTGGGTTTTTCGGAGAAAAACTACCGTACCGCCGAATCTCCGATTTAGGAGGCTTTCTCTCGGGATTTTCTTTAATCCGGGAAAACAATGATGTCATCTTCAATGGAGAAGAGTGATGTTAACTGAGGGCTCTCTGGTCTTTCAGAGGTTCAAGTCATCAAAGTGGTCGAGGACCCCACTTCAATCCAGAAATAAAACTGGAGGAGAGAGAATGTTCAGACGTAACACTTCCTGACGAGGAAAGGGCTGACAACTCAATTGAGAGGACTTTTTATCACTAGGGGACAAGACCGACTAGAGTGATTGTGATGCAATATGAAATGTGAATGCAAATAAAAAATGCATGATGCATGTATGTTTATGCCGACAAAACCGACGTGACATACAAACTAAAAGATGAACATGACTGGATACTCGGCCATCGCGGGGCGTGTAGAGATATCGCTGGTTCAAGATAGCAATTCCACCTTGCTTAGGAGAGATAGTCCCTGCGGGGAATATCGTTGATCGGGCTTAGGAGACGAGAACTCGGCCGAGGCGGGTCAGACGAAACAAGGTCTCTGACATAGTTGATCCTTCATTTAGGCGTACTGGGTTAGAAGAAGTACTTTGATTCTGGACTTTGAAGTTCGCTTACTTCTGAAGAAGCGACTGATGTTCTTCTGATGTTCAACAGTTAAAAGAAATTGCCATCTTTATTTAAAAGCAGAAAAAGTTTTAACAAGTAAATTCATTTTTCTTTCATTTCAAGAATCGTTAATCATGTTAACAACGTCGTTCTGTAAAGCTAAAACAAATAAGAAATACAAACAAAAGCACAAAGGCTCAAATTTTATTGATAGGATGGAGATCAGTCAAACGCGTGATTCCAAAGAGTATATACAAAGCTAGAAAATGGTAATTTACAGGGAAAAGGGCTACGTTGAAACATAACGACCACTATCCTTCTACCAACTTTGAATTCGGGGCATCCTAAGCTTCTGTCGAAGATGACCTTGACTAGAGTTTTCCTGACGGATGATGCAACTGCTGCTGCTGAGGGATTTGCCTCTGTTGAACATAGTTACTTGCCATTATCCCTAATTTTTTCCTGGATTGTACTATGAGATTTCCAATCCATCGGGATGATTTTTTTTTCATGTCTCTAACTTTTGCCTGGACCGCCCTTTCGGGTTTTCAATCCACCGAGACATTTTTTTTTTTTTAAGTTTAGGTGAAGTATTTCTTGACTACATCAACATTCGTGGGGTAGGCAAATTCCTCTCCGTCCATGGTTGCAAGTCTCAAGGCGCCGCCTGAGAAAGCTTTCGTGACCACATAGGGGCCATCATAATTTGGGGTCCATTTGCCCCGAGAGTCAGTGAGAAATGATTGTATTTTCTTGAGCACGAGGTCTCCTTTTCTGAAAACACGAGGTCAGACCTTTTTGTCGAACGCCCTCTTCATTCTCTGTTGATACAGCTGACCATGGCATAGCGCCGTGATTCGCTTCTCTTCAATCAGATTCAGCTCGTTGTGTCGACTTTGACACCATTCAGCTTCGGTAAGCTTAGCTTCCATCAATACCCAGATTGATGGGATCTCTACTTCTATGGGGAGCACTGCTTCCATGCCATATACTAGAGAGAAAGGGGTTGCCCTTGTTGAAGTACAGACAGATGTCCGATAACCGTGAAGAGCAAAGGGTAGCATGTCGTGCCAGTCTTTGTAGGTTACAACCATCTTTTGAACGACCTTCTTGATGTTCTTGTTAGCCGCTTCTACCACTCCGTTCATCTTGGGTCGGTAGGGAGATGAGTTATGGTGTTCGATCTTGAACTCTGCGCACAGCTCCTTCATCATCTTGTTGTTCAAGTTAGATCCATTATCAATAATGATCTCGCTTGAAACACCATAACGACAGATGATATTGTTTTTGATAAATCGGACCACCACTTGTCGGGTCACATTAGCATACGACACTGCTTCGACCCACTTGGTGAAGTAGTCAATGGCTACTAGAATGAATCGATGTCCGTTTGAAGCCTTGGGCTCAATCATGCCAATCATGTCGATTCCCCATATCGAGAATGGCCATGGGGAAGAAAGAACTTTGAGATGTGATGGCGGCACATGAATTTTGTCGGAGTATACCTGAGACTTGTGACACCTCCTCATGTACTTGTAGCAATCGGATTCCATTGTCAACCAATAGTACCCTGCTCTTAGAATTTTTCTCGCCATTGTGTGTCCATTGGCATGAGTGCCAAAGGATCCTTCATGAATTTCTTTCATAAGTATGTCTGCTTCTGGTCTGTCGATGCATCGGAGCAAAACCATGTCAAAATTCCTCTTATAAAGAGTGTCACCGCTCAGGAAGAAGTTTCCAGCCAATCTTCTGAGGGTTTTTCTGTCTTTTCCAGATGCCCCAGGTGGGTATCCTTGTTTCTGAAGGAAGCATTTGATATCATGATACCAAGGTTTGTCATCTATGACTGTTTCGATCGTGAAGATGTAAACGGGCCGTTCAAGGCGCATCATGTCGATCTTAGGTATGTTATTCCATTGACCTACACTAATCATAGAAGAGAGAGTGGCTAATACATCAGCCATGTGATTCTCATCACGAGGGATGTGATGAAACTCGATTCTGTTGAAGAAAGGTAGCAACCTTCTTGCGTAGTCTTTGTAAGGAATCAATCCTGATTGATATGTGTTCCAATCTCCTTTTATCTGATTGATACCCAGGGCTGAGTCATTGTATACGTCCAAGTTTTTGATCCTTAAATCAATTGCTTCCTCGAGACCCAAAATACAAGCTTCGTATTCGGCCTCGTTGTTCGTACACTTGAACGTAAGTCTGGCAGTGAAAGGAATGTGGGTACCCTGAGGGGTAACAATGATTGCCCCAATTCCGTTTCCATAATGATTAACTGCTCCGTCAAAGATAAGCCCCCATTGGGAACCTGGTTCTGGCCCTTCACTGGGTAACGGTTCATCGCAATCTTTCATCTTTAAATACATGACATCTTCATCTGGGAAATCAAACCCGATTGATTCTTGATCGTCAATCAGTTGATGAGCCAAATGGTCGGCTAAAATACTTCCCTTAATGGCTTTTTGAGTGTGGTACTCTATGTCATATTCTGATAACAACATCTCCCAACGGGCGATTCTTCCCGTGAGAGCAGGCTTTTCGAAAACATATTTGATTGGATCCATTTCAGAGATCAACCAAGTAGTATGCCGAATCATGTACTGGCGAAGACGTTTGGCTGCCCAAGCCAAAGCGCAACAAGTTTTCTCAAGCATCGTGTACCGAGTTTCACAGTCGGTGAATTTCTTGCTTAGATAGTAAATGGCAGACTCTTTCCTTTTGGTTTCGTTTTGTTGGCCAAGTACACATCCCATTGAGTCCTCTAGAACTGTGAGGTAAATGATCAGTGGTATTCCTTCCACTGGAGGTGATAGAATCGGAGGATTCAACAGATATTCCTTGATACTGTCGAAGGCAGTTTGGCAATCTTCTGACCAAACACAATCCTGGTTCTTTTTCAGTAATTTGAAAATCGGCGCACAAGTAGCGGTCATAAGGAATATGAATCTGGAAATGTAATTCAAACGTCCCAAGAATCCTCTGACTTATTTTTCAGTTTTTGGAGAAGGCATTTCTTGAATGGCCTTGACCTTGTCGGGATCAACTTCAATTCCTTTCTGGCTGACGATGAACCTTAGTAGTTTCCCTGAACGGACACCGAAGGTGCACTTGTTGGGATTCAAGCGGAGCTTGAATTTTCTTAGACGTTCGAACAATTTTGACAGATGTTCAACATGCTCACTCTCTGTTTTTGATTTTGCTATCATATCATCGACATATACCTCGATTTCCTTATGTATCATGTCATGAAACAGAGTAGTCATGGCCCTTTGATAGGTTTCCCCGGCATTCTTCAAACCGAACGACATTACCTTGTAACAAAAGGTACCCCATGGGGTAATGAACGAAGTTTTCTCCATGTTTTTCGGCGCCATTTTGATCTGGTTATAGCCCGAGAATCCATCCATGAAGGAGAAGACTTTGAACTTTGCTGTACTGTCTACCAGCATGTCAATGTGTGGTAAAGGAAAGTCGTCCTTTGGAGTAGCCTTGTGCAGATCCCTGTAATCAACACACATTCTGACCTTTCCGTCCTTTTTGGGGACGGGTACGATATTGGCTATCCATTGAGGATATTCAGATGTAGCGAGGAAACCTGCGTCGATCTGTTTTTGTACCTCCTCTTTGATTTTGATGGCCATGTCCGGGTGAGTTCGTCTCAACCTTTGCTTTACTGGCGAACATTCTGATCTTAACGGTAAGTGATGTTCCACGATGCTGGTATCCAACCCTGGCATATCCTGATAGGACCAAGCGAATACATCGGGGAATTCTTTGAGAAGCTTTACAAAACTCTCTTTGGCAGTTGGACTGAGCAGTGCCCCAATCCTGATTTCTTTTCTCTCTTTTTCTGAACCCAAGTTTATCGTTTCCAACGGTTCTTTGTGAGGTTCAATGGACCTTTCCTCTTGTCTGAGTAGTCGGGAGATCTCTTCTGGAATTTCGTTGTCAACTTCTTCTTCGGCCTCGAATACCGGGAACTCAAAGTTGGGAGAAGGCATCGGATCGTATGTTTCAACTGGGTTTAAAACAAGCAATCTGCATGACGTGATGATTCGTGTTTAGAAGAGATAGAGGAAAATGCAAGTGTGTGCAGTGTTTTATTTTACTGCTTGTTTTTATTTGAATTGTTTTTTAGGATTACCATTTTCTGAAAAAGTAAAAAGAGAAAACAGCAATTAATGCGGAAATTAAAGAACGACGTTATTTTATTAATGAACAAGTCGATCCTTGAAACTATAGCCCTATAAAAGAAAACTCTGTCGCTTTGGGCTAAGCGAAGAGGGAAAATTTACATAAAGCAAGCCCTATCAAAACATCCATTCCACCTGGGCAGGGTGAAAGGTTAAAGATGGCAATTACTTTAACTGATGAATGATCTTCGTAACTTCGACGACAACCCATTGGCGGCGAACTCCTCGGTGAATCACAAAGTCTGGCACCTTCCTTGATTTGTCTTCAGAAATGACGCTGATTTCTAGTGGAGCAGGATCATTGGAATCTATCTCCTAGGCAGAATTGTCGTAGGAGAATTCCTCTATTGCATTTTGTAGAGCATTTGTGCTCTTAACTGTATCTTCCCATCCAGTTGGCTGGATATCTTCGAGCCTGATACGAGAGCTTTCGAGAGCGGTGTACTTGACCATAAAGTCGTATGTTCCACTCGGTTGTCCCAAGGTATCCCAAACTTCTTTGGAACTGGAGGAGTCATCTCTCTCGATGACGTTAACCTCGGGAAAAGCATAGTTGATGAATTCAAGTCCTGCGAATGTTGCGAATTCATCTTCGTGTTGAGTAGTTTCTGAATGACCTGAGTGTTGATCCCATGACATGCTGGGGACACAGGTATTCTGTTCAATGATGGTCAGCTGAGTTTCATCATTCGGCTGACTTTCTTGCCCCAAATTTCCTGGATAAGGTTGCCACATCGGCAGACCATCCATTGGGCCATAGTAGTTGTAGTCAAAATTGTCTTTCATCGGAGTGTCTTTCTCTAATGAATTTGGCGGAGCACGACATCCTTCCGGATCATAATTTCCATATATCATTTTGACATCTGATCTTGGTATAAATCTCGGACTTTCCGTAGGAAAGCAAAAAGGTATAGGCACCTCTTCTTGAGACATATAACCGTCCTCATTAAGATAGGACTTCCATTCTTCATCCGTGTCAGAGGGATCTTCCTCGTTGATAGCATGTACCGCTTGAGACACTGGGCAAAGGAAACCTCCACTGTGGAAGAAGTTTTGAAGTGGATGAAGACTTTCGTCGTTGGCAGCTGTCTGGGTACAGGTTGCAGAAAAACCAAGACCCTTCTTTGTTTTATTGTCAGTGGGAATGATAAGCTGTCCCCATCCTGTCGTATCGGTACTCTCGACCGCTTTGATAGCATCTTTGTATGAAGAAATCGAAGTTCCTCCTTTGAAATGATTGTCCTTGCTCACTGACAGTGCTTGGAACTGCGTTCCAATAACCTCTTCAGGTTCTACACAAGCAGATGATGATAAGTTACTCACAAGCAAGGCCTGTTCTCCACAGACTGTGATGAGTTGGCTGTTCTGGACGAACTTTAGCTTTTGGTGGAAGGTTGAAGTAACCGCTCCAGCCTGATGTATCCAAGGTCTTCCTAATAAACAACTGTATGTTTCTCGGATATCCATGACCTGGAAAGTGACCTGGAAAGTGTGAGGACCAATAGTTATGGGAAGATCAACTTCGCCGATAACTGTTTTTATGGATCCGTCGAATGCTTTGACGACAACCTCGCTGACTCTTATCGGAGGGCCTTTGAATGATAATTGCATCAAAGTGGACTTCGGCATAACATTCAGGGCTGACCCTGTGTCTACCAATACGCTGGCTAAAGCATCGTCCTGGCAGTTAACTGTGATATTGAGCGCCATGTTATGACGGCGACCCTTTTCGGGTAATTCCTCATCACTAAATCCCAAATTGTTGCATGAAGTGATGTTAGAGACAATGCTATCGAACTGTCTGATTGTTACATCCTGTTCCACAAAGGCTTGCTCCAAGACTTTCTGTAGAGCCTCCCTGTGGGCTTCTGAACTGAGTAACAGTGATAATACCGAGATCTTTGAAGGAGTTTGTAACAGTTGATCGACAATGTTATATTCACTCCTTTGGATGAGCTTCAGCATCTCATCATTATTTTTCGAAAGGTCGGGATTACTGGATTGACCGACTGGTGGATCAGGAGCTTCTGTCTGAAGTTCCTTTTCTTTGTTAACTTCCCCAACCCCTCGGTTGAAGATTCTACCACTATGTGTTACACGACCGATGTCTGCAATATTCCTGACAGAAGGTAATGGAATTTCCTTTCCATTTTCAACTGTTGTCGCACCGTATTTGTAAGGGATAGCCTTAGTTAATTCATACGATAATGGTCTCGGTAGATAGATGACTACGGGAGCTATCTGATTTTTCTGACCATCGTAAGTAATCTCGACCGTTCCTGGTTGGGAACCTTAGATTCGTCAAGTAGAGGGATAATGGCAAAAACATCCCTGGTCTGGTGACGACCGGAGATTGTGACAACATCCTCAACTTGCTTGGCAAGGTAGTTCGGCGTCCAGTTGATGGGTCCAGAACCCGGATATGGACGAATTTCCCCACGGTCCACCCGACCCTGAAGAGCTGCTCTCACAAAGTAACACCCTTGGTTACTTTCCGAACAGACGCTACAACGGTCGTAATTGTGCAGCGGCACCTGACCACGCCCACTTTGAATACAATGCAACCTCACTAGGTTACCTTCCACTGATCGGACATCCTGACTTTTACGCCGAGTGGGATTCCTGTTACTGATACTAATTTGCTGAGTATCTTCATCCATATAGATGGGCATCCACCAATGATTTAACAAGTGCTGAAGTGCCTCCTGGACAAGGGTACAACCCCGATCATTTTCGCAACCCGCTTTACAACTTTGATAGTCATGTGATATTAAGAATCCGAGTCGGACCTGCTCAGCATGTAACCCTACGAGGTTGGTATTCATCACGCGAATGTTAAAGATCTGAACCATGTTGATCTGATAGGAATTCCTATCATGGTAGTCTTGGATCCATCCAAAATCCATCTAACGCTGGAGGGCCTCTTGTATGAAAGAGCAACCCTGTTTGTTTACCGAGCAAGTCAGACAGGAATTGTAATCGTGCCGCGGCAGATTATGATACTGGCTTTGCCTTGAGTGCATTGCCACCAAGTTGACACTCATTGCACAGACATCGTGGTTCTGAATGACGTTGGAATTCGTGTAGACCATGTTAACTCCACGAACTCGGTGCTCTTGGATCCATCCAAGATCCATCTGTTCCTGCAGAGCTGCTTGCACCACAGAACATCCTTGATTATTTTTAGAGCTGATATCACACTGATGATAGTTATGACGTGGAACATGGCCATATCCACTCTGTCTACAATGCATCTTGACCAGATTGGTTTTCAACAAGAGTACATCGTGAATTTGATAGACGTTGTTAATCTCTTTCTCAATCAGATTGACTGCAGCTTTCTCATGTGGAGGCAGCGGGTTCGTGAGAACATTAGGATTCGTATCTTTGAAAGATAAGAGCCCGCTCCTAACAAGCTTTTGCACGTCAAACTTGAAATTAAGACAAGTTTCTATGTTATGCCCTGGACCTCCTTGATGATAAGGGCACGTTTGATCCATCTTAAACCAAAAAGGTGGATTTTCCGGTACTGTAAGAGGGGACTTAGTTTGAATGTGCCCCTTGGCTAGCAGTAATGGAAACAGCTTTGTGTACGTTATGGGTATAGGATCGAACCCTGGTGGCCGTGTTGTATGGTTGTTGTTGTATTGGGGACGAGCCTGCTGAAGAGGCTGTTGTGTCCTTTGCTGATCAGGTTAGCTCTGTGCAACCTGAGGTTGATACGTAGGAATAGGCGCAGGGCTGATAGCAGGAGTCACAGCTGCTACTGGTTGATAACGTCGCCTTTGCTTTCCGAGAGAGATATTCCCAATATCTTGCTCTTTTTTCTTAGGGAGAGCACTACCATATTTTTTAGTACCGCTCGGTGATCCAGTGTCTTTTACCAAACGTCGGCTTCCTCAAGAAGTACACCCATGCCCACCATTTCGGTGAAATCACTGGGTGCACTGGCAACCATTCTGCCATAGTAAATGAGCTCAAGGTCTTTAAGAAGATCTTTGTCATCTCTTTTTCCTCAAGAGGTGGACAAATTTGAGCGGCAATTTCACGCCACCTTTGAGCATACTCCTTAAAGGTTTCCTTGTCCTTTTGCGACATTGATCTGAGTTGATCTCTGTCGGGTGCCATGTCCAAATTGTATTTATAATGTTGAACAAAGGCTTTTCCAAGATCTCTGAATGTGCTAATCGTAGCACGGTTTAAACCCATGTACCATTTTAAGGCGGCACCGGTTAAACTATCCTGAAAGTAGTGAATCAGCAGGTCCTGATTTTCAGTCTGAGCTGACATTCGTCGAGCGTACATTGTCAACTGACTTTGAGGGCAAGAGTTACCCTTGTATTTTTCAAAGTCGGGCACTTGGAACTTGTGCGCAACTTTCACGTTGGGGACCAAGCAGAGATCTGCGGCGTCCTTTCCAAACAGATCCTGACCGCGAATGGCTTGCAATTCCTTCTGCATTTCCAAGAACTGCTCCTGGAATTCCTCAATTCTGTCAAACATAGTTTCCTTTTTACCAGAAGGTGTTGGTGGAATCTGTCCTTCCGGGACAGTGTGCACCACAGGGGGTGGTACCGTGACTACAGTAGTGAGTCTTGGCGTTTCCTGAAGTTTGTAACCTTCAGGAGTCTTCAGTATGCCCCTGGCATCTTCGCTTTCCTGAAGTTTGTAACCTTCAGGCCCATCGGCTTCTGTTGTGATTCCCTGATCTTCAGTGATCGGCGGAACATATCCTTCCGGGATATAGTTAACAGGCATGCCCCAAGGATGATCTTTCGGTATCTGATACCTAGGATCATACTTCTCCACTATGGGCGTTGAGGTGATCTCTGAGATCACAGTTCTTTGTAGCTGAGCTTCTGCCATGGCTTGCATGTCGTTACGAAGCTTTCTCATATCCTCTCTCAGAGCGTCGATCTCTTATTTCAACTCTCTGTTTTCCTCCTCAAAATCATCCATCTTTTTCTGACGATTGGCCCGAGTATTATACGAATGAGACAGTTTAACTCTAGAATCGAGACACAAACGTGAGATTCGTAGGTAAGAAGAATACGTGACGTGAGAATGAAGAATGCAATGATTATATTAATTGTTTTTTGGTTTAATCAAAATGAACTTCGACAATTAGATTGCAAATATCAAACAGTGGGGAAACCCCTTTTTATTGAAATTCAAAGGATTACAGAAATGGAAATATAGTAGATTACAAAGTACAGAAACAGAAACCTAAGCTAATGGGTCCCGAGTCCTCTCTGGAGAGAAATCGGGTGCTGACTCTGGTACTTTCCTTTTCTTTGACCGGGGCTCTTGGCCCGTTGTCGGGTTGTCATTCCTTTGCCAGGTAAAAGGAGCGAGTAAATTCCTTTGGTCATCTTGATTCTCTACAGCATGTTGCTCCAAAATCTCAATCAGAGCATCTTTCTCTTTCAATAATTGCTGTATTTTGATGCACTCTATGTCGAGGGTGCGGTACTTGTTCTTCCAAGACCTTCTCTCCTGTTGAACTTTGTTAAGAGTAACCTGAAGCTTTTCAGTTTCAGTCATGAAGTACATGACAGATTCCTTTGGCGGAAGAATTCCGTAACGAGGATAAGGCATCTTTAGCTTGAGAGCTCTAGTTTGTACCCAGTGGAGATAAGGCTCCACCGAGACACATTCTGGTTTTCCCAGAGACTCTCGTCCTTTCTTATGAATGTGTTTCCAAGCGTGCACTATTTCCATCTTTAGTGCTCTGTCGTTTTCTCCTTCCTTGAAGAAAAGACCTTCCAGATGAACACCCAGTGGGATGTATCTCATCGGGTATCCAAATTAACGGCGGACCAATACCGGATGGTAGTTGATTCCTCCTTTAGTTCCTATGAGGGGTACGTTGGGGAAGTTTCCACAACGGTCAATGATTCTGATTCCATCATAAATCCTATTACACCAATCTATATCAGAGTTGGTAAGAGACATGATCTTCTGTGACCAACGTTAGGCACTCTTACAATCCCAAAAAGCAGCAGACTTGGGCAAGTGAGATATAAACCATTTGTAAAGCAGAGGTACACAGCATGTGATCTCCCCTCCACTGTACAAATTTCCTAAGTGTACAGAATGATACGCATCTGCGAGCAAAGTCGACACAGGGTTTCCAATGAGAAAAACCTTAATGGAGTTAATGTCAACGAAGTTATTAATGTTTGGAAACAAAAATAACCCATAGGTGAGCAAGACAAAGATGCTTTCAAAAGCAGTTATGTTTCCTATACTGGCGAAATACAGGGCTTTCTTCGTCAAGAACTGGGCTGGCAAACCTTGGATGCCACCCTTAGTAGTCATGTGAGTCCTGACCTCAGACTCGTCCAAATGGATTGCTCTTGCAATGGTCTGATTCTTTGGAATTTCTTCCAGTCTAGAAAATGGAGCTCGATCAGTGATATGTAGATCAGTCAGATGAGAATACTCCTACAGCGTTGGTGCTAGCTGGTAATCCGGGAATGTGAAACAGTGATAAACCGGATCGTAAAACTGAATGAGCGCATCCATGATTCCCTCAATCACATGGACACTTAACAGTGGTAGCAAACCTCCGTGCTTGGCTCTGAAAGCCTATGGGTTAGTGATCATCCTCGCTAACCTTCTCAAATCCTCTAGTTTTGGAACCTTGAAGGTATACCTATGAGTTCTCCTTCTACCGAAATCCATTAGTGCAATCCTTTTCTCTGATATTTGCAATCACAGTCTTAGTTTAATTTGAAAAAATAGAGAGACTAGAAGAGAAGTTTTTTTGAATGTTTTAATGTTTTTTTTAAATGAATGCATGAATGCAGCACACAAAAACATAGAAAAAACATGGGGTCAAAGGGTTGTTGTCATGAAGTCAAGGCTCTACCCATCCCCAAAGGTTTATACTAGGGTGATTTTTGTACCTGTACTCATTATCATCAGCTCCTCCCAGGAAAGCAAAACAACAAGCGGATCTCCAGCGAGTTGTAGAGCGATCTTAGAGTAAGTGCCATTCACCGAGAATAGATCACCAGCCTCAAATGAGGGTAGTATCGCGTAACAACTATTTTCGATAGTTTTCGCACTACGAAAGGGTTTGGCTCCTCAGCTTCTCAGACTTAACAACCGGCCCATTGTCTGGGTGAGAGAATGGGTTGTGTTGGTCAGCCTCCACTGAGGTTGATGGTCGACCCCGTCGCCATCACTTATCTTAAGTGTATACTCAATCTTTCCACATACGGCATCACCCGCATTCCCATTAGCAGAAAAATAAACACGTATAGCAATTAGGAAAAGTAGTATATATATATTTGTCCTAAACATCCTAGACCTATAAAGCTAAGAATCCTAAGTTCCTGACAGAAGTGGGTTCCCCGACGGAAGCCCCAATCTGTGGTTTTCACATAAGTGAAGAGAAAAAAGGAAAAAAAGTTTTAGAAAGACCTGGCCCCACGGTGGGCGCCATTTTTCTGTAGCGAGCGATTTTGGACGCGGTTCTTAAGCGCTGGTCACTCTCTGCGGTTTGAGCTTAAACTACAGGTCGATTCATTTTTAATCCTATTGTGAGCTGAATAAGGAAGGGAAACAGATTTCTCCAATTAACCCTGCTTGCATACTGAGTTTAAACAGCGGTCTGTTAGGTTACGGATGCTATCAATGTGGGGGGGACCTTGTACTGGTTATTTGTATTTTCGCCAATACGGTTTTCTTTCTTTTTATCTTGGCAGAAGGTTTCTGGCGGGGAACAAGGATTAGGATGTTAGGACTGATGCTTTTGACAGATACATGGGAGTATGGGATTTTGGGTTTTTGTTTAGTGTGCTCGCTAAGATCTTTTCTTTCGATCTTATGCCTACGTATTCCAGTTTACCAAAACAGGGAAATCAGAGCGTTCGTAGTTCCTCCTATTCTATGGGAGGAAATTGGTTTTTGGTGTCTTGTTCAAAGCCCAAGACGTGAAGCGAAAGGTTGTTTGTATCTTGTTCAAAGCCCAAGATATGAAACTGAAAGGTCTCAACTTTAGAGAGAATTTGTCATCTCTAAAGAAGGGTTTGTCTGTCACAACTGTTGGGTGACTGGTTTATAAAGGAGGATTACTTTAACCGGGATACGCGGATCCTAGTAATGCCATAATTTCCTTTATAGGGGATTTTAACCTAAAGGAGAAGACTTTAACTCAGTGTAGAGCAATGCTATCTTTCCTTAGGAACTTCTCATGCTAAAAGAGGGATAGTGGCATGGATATAGATGATCCAGAGGCTTGCCGCTTACAACGATTAGATGAAGGGGAAAAAGTTATTGATGTTTGTATGCTGTGAACGAGGCACAGCTTTGATGCTAAAAGGTTGATTGGATCAACCAGTTGTTTTCTTATACAAAGCCTAAGAGGAGGCTATCGGCCCAACAAGAGGGAGTTTTTATGTGTCTCGTACGAAGCCTGAGAGAGAGGCTAAAAGGGTTGACTCAACAGGAGAATCTTTTATACTCAACAAGAGAGTGTTTCTGTATCTCGTACGAAGCCCGAGATGGAGGAGAAAAGGTTTTGACTCGACGAGGGAATCTTTTCGTATCTCGTATAAAGCCCGAGATGGAGGCGATAGTCTGTTTGGCTCGATAAGAACCCTTTTGTATCTCGTACAAAGCCCGAGATGGAGGCGAAAGGGGTGATTGACTCGACGAGGGAGTCTCTTATGTGTCTCGTACAAAGCCCGGGAGAGAGGCTAAACGTTTGCTTCCGCTAGGAAGAATCATTGTATAAAGCCCAAGAGGAGGCTATTGTAACTGTTTTAGTTAAGTGACAGGTCCAGTATACTGATTTTAAAGAGAAAATCAGTTCTTATATGAGCAACACTGTACTCATGGATTCGATTCAAGGATCTAGGTTATTCCTGTTCTTTAAGGAAGCGGGAAATCCAAAGGGTATTGAGACTGTCCGAGTCTGCGGGTTTCTTTCCTATTCTTGAAGGGTGCTTGAGAATGTCTTTGAGACTCAAGGAGATTAGACTGTCCAAGTCTAGAGTTTTATCTTTTGTACCATGCTTTGAGAAACAATAGTAGACTCTATGAAAGGACTGTTCTATGAGGATGACTAGGTTCTGTTCCTATACCTCTAGGAGGTCGTCGGGACAATTTGTACGAAGCCCAAGAGGAGGCTAGAATCTTTTAAGAAGCCGACGGGTCCTTGTACTAAGCCCAAGAGAAGGCTATCATTCCCGGGGGAAGAGATCATTATACGAAGCCTAAGAGGAGGCTGTGAATACTTCTAAGAAGCCGTAGGGTCCTTGTACTAAGCCCAAGAGGAGGCGGGGTTGCCTTTAGGAAGCCTGTGGGTCCTTGTACGATGCCCAAGAGGAGGCTGATGCTGTTAAGAAGCTTGTGGGTCCGCAAACCCCGAAAAATTCAAGGCAAGCTATTCACAAGGAATAGATCAAGTCAGGAAAGTTCGAGAATTTAGAAGAAACTCAGAGATGCCGTTCACGGAGAAGACATTCATCTCTGGGAGTAGAGTTTCTTGACAATTCCTAATGAGGACAGCTGAAGAGAAGACTGTATCTGGTGATCCTATTGGGGATCTAGCTGTCTATTTCTATGAATAAACGAAACGACGTCACCTAGTTCTAGACGTAGTTGCCGGGGAAACTCGAAATATCTATACTATTATTACACAGTTGGTATGAGTTTATGAAAGGAGACTTACTGTGAAACAGCCCCACAATACAGTTTATATGTATATAAAAGCGGTAAATGAAAGCAATAACCACTTACTCGATTGTAGAGCTTCCATGCTGTTTGGTTAGTTGTTCAACAAAGAAAGATTGAAAACAACAGTATATTCAAAATCAAAGGAGAAAGTGCTTTGAAATAAAAAGATTTGGGGCTTACAGCTCAAGGAGAGGCCCAGGTTTTTATCAGTGAGCGCACTGTTTGAATTTGTACAGAGGGACTTATACAAGTGACTGAGGCCCAAAACATTTCTGTACAAGGGGGTTGGGTCTTACACTCTCTCAAGAGGCCCAAAAAGTTTTAAAGAAAAAGAGTGGGGCACGAGGGTAGGCCCAGGTGATTTTTCGTTTAAAAATGGCGATCGCGCTGAGGTTTTCTTTTAACGCAGAGTGACTTATACAATAAGTGAGGCCCAAAATGATTTTGGTTAAAAGGGGGTTAGGTCTTACACTCTATTAGAGGCCCAAAAGTGTTTTGAATGGGTCTTATAGCTCAAGGAGAGGCCCAATGTTATTTTTGAAAACGCGACGATCGTGCCGTTGGTTTTTGACGGTATCAGGACTTATACAATAAGTGAGGCCCAAAAATGATTTGGTCAAAAAAGGATTGGGTCTTACACTCTATTAGAGGTCCAAAGTGTTTTGAAAATGATTTATGAGGGTTGAATTAATCAAAAACCCTAATTTGTTTTCAAAAATGTATTTAATTGAATAAAAATTCAATTAAAATGATCAAAATTGTTTACCATGTGAAAAACAAATTGTGATCTTGGATTAATGCTTCAAAAATTAAGTATTGGCCTACAAAATAATTAGAAAGCATTAAAAGTTGCAAAATCAATGTGGAAAAAATATTTAAAATGTCAAAAACAATTAAAATATTAATTCTTTGCAAAAATATCAATTATATGAAATAAATAATATTTTTGGGATTTTTTGATAAAATAAAATATTTTAACATTTTTGTGAATTATTAAAAAAAGAATCAACTCAAAATCATTAAAACTCAGAGAGAAATTAATTTTTGAATCAATTAAACAAAATCACAAAATTCAAATATTTGAATTTCAGAAAAAGGCGCCAAGAACACAAGCAAGAACACGCGCGTTTTTCTGGGTTTGGGTAATTTGCGTTTTCCATCCAATCTCACTGAATACGTAATCATATCATGCAATCCACATATCATTATGCTCGTCTCAACCTCACGATCATGTTTATAACACTTAATTTCATTTAAATTAAACATAAAACATGAAATCACGAAGAAACCTCAAGAACCCTAATTTCTGCATGAAGGCTAGGATTTTTGATACACGATTCAAACAATGCAATTAATTGAGGGAAAACATTCCATGCATGATTATGAACATATGGCCAAATTATTGTGCGAGGAAATATGCATGGATTGAGAGATGACCAAGTATATGCTTACCTCCAAGCCGTGACAGCAAGTGCAATGTGATTTTTGATTTGGAGGTGTTACAGATGAGTGGTGATGATCTGAACAGCTTCCCTACACCCTATGGAGAAAATTTGAGCAACCAGCTGGTGATTTTGCGAAAATTGGTGTTTCATAAGTGATCTAAGTGTTTGATCAGCTCATATGTGATGTATGTGAGGTGTGTGAGTGATTGGTTTGATTGGAATTGCTCTCAAACTCAAAACCCGATAGCTACCTTGCTAAGAAAGGCATTTTTGCCAAGAGAAAGAGATTTTGAGGAAATCATCTGTTAGATGGCTTTGGTGTACTCAAACTAATCACAATTGAGCTCTATTTATAGTAGAGCAAGTTTGTTTTGCAAGGAATAGTGAATGGCAGCTGGTAAGTAGGTTTGGCCAATGTTGGCAAATGAAAATCCAAGTCTCCTCTAGCCATTGACTAGAGGTTAGGGCACAGAGCTTTGGTTCCCTTGGTCTTGGATAAGTCTTGACTGATTTCAGATGAGAATGGCTCAGTCCATGCCACCTTGATGGTTCTATTGAATGCTTCAATCCAAATTTGGAGTCTTGTCCCTATTTTGGCCATTCTAGGTTCAACATGCTATTTCTTGTTCCATGGACTTTGGAGGCTTGGCTCAGTGATTGTCCCCTTTAGATTCAATCCTCTGAGGTGTCCAAGTGGATAGGAGCATTTGGATTTGGCTGATTTTGGCAAATCGAGCCAAAATGCAAAATCTGCCTTGCCTTTGACAGATTTCAGCAAGGCAACTTGACAATGTCATATCTCATGGTGTAAGTTGAATTTGGCAATGTTCTTGGCCATTTTGGAAAGCCCTTACATGATATAACAACTGTTTGAACAAGTTTGGTTTTGATCTCTTTTGAATCCAAGTGAAAAATCCTTCTACATTTGGCAAAAAGTGAAGCAAAATCTGACTTAGTGAAATTTTCACTAAGTGTTGGAACAAAGTGTGATTTCTTGATATCTCATGGTGTAAGTTGAATTTGGCAATGTTCTTGGCCATTTTGGAAAGCCCTTACATGATATAACAACTGTTTGAACAAGTTTGGTTTTGATCTCTTTTGAATCCAAGTGAAAAATCCTTCTACATTTGGCAAAAAGTGAAGCAAAATCTGACTTAGTGAAATTTTCACTAAGTGTTGGAACAAAGTGTGATTTCTTGATTTTGATCACTCCATAACTCAAAATCCTTAATGAATTAGACTTAGGTCTAGTTGAAGTTTTTGTAGAGGGTAATGAGGGCTACAAATCCATCTTTGGATGAGAAAAAATGGCCATGTGGTTTAGGAGTTATGATCCTCCAAAGTTAGTGTATTAGTGGTACTTTTTCCATAACTTAGAAAAATTTCTAAGTTTTATGGTTACCCCTTTTACAAGTTATCCCACTTTCTTTGGTTTTTCTTGATGAATGATTATTTAAATCATACATTAACATCATTTTAGGGTTAAAAATCCATTTTGGTGAAAAATCTCAAAAAGTCAAAGTTGACTTTTATCAGATGAATTCCAAATTGTGCAATTCTTCAGGAAATCATGTCCTTGACCTAAATCAAACTTGATGGACATGTTCCATGGGTGTCATAGGGTATATTGAGGCATGTCCTAGGGCTTGGGAGCATGTCCTGGTCAAAAGTCAAAGTTACAGTTGACTTTTCTCGCGAAACCCTAATTGTGGTGGAGATGAAAATGAGACTTGTTGCTCAAGCTTCATGGATTAGTCCATTGTTCCAAATGGATCAATATAGTTCATTAGAAACCCTCAAACTCTCTCTTGAGGTATTGGTTCATGATTTGTCCCAAAAGTCAACTTAGGGGTGAATTAGGTCAAGAAACCCTAATTCCTGATTTTTGATGTATGCATCCCCTGAGGTCAAATTGACTTGATGTTTGGGTCCATGAGGTTCCATGGAGTATATTAGGTTGTGTTTTGGATCTTTGGCTTGTGCCCAGATGAAAATTTCCATCTGGAGGCCCTGATTGATCAAAACCCTAATTTGGTGACACTAGTGATCTTGAGGCTTGATCCACCTAGAAGGGAGCAGCTTTGTGCTTTATCCTTGGAGTGGGAGTCCTTTTTGATCCTTTGTGTATGTTTGAGAGGTTAGACAAGTTGAAGATCATGTTATTCCTTGATTGATCCTTTGTCTAAGACTCTAAGAGGGCTTGAAACCCTAATTTTGATTGTAGTGGATGCTCACCCATCTTTGGGGAGATTGATGAAATAAGATGGTTCCCCCATATTGTGATGTTGATTTGCACAATGATGGGAAATCTTAGTGGTCAAAATTTGGGGTATGACACATGTAAAGTGCAATTAAGGGTCATGGAATGTGGTTGAGGATGATTACAAACAGAAATGAATCATGTATGAGTGGTTGTGCAAGATCATGCAAGTTATGATACAAACAAGTCATCAAAGAAAGACAAGTGAAGATGCATAAGTTCCATAACACATTTCAAGTCCAAACATGTACACATAAACCATGCAAAGATGCATCAAGAATGACTTATAACATGAGTCAAGTGACCTATAATACTCATGCAACATGAATTAAAAAGCCTCAACAAATGGTCAAAGAAGATAGCACACAATGATCATTAAGACCTAAACATAAGTCTTCCACATTCACACAAACCAACATGCTTTCACACAATCCATAAAGTCATGTCAAGATAATAAGAAAATTGAGAAAATGAAATCAAATTAAGGTGAAATCAGTGTGTAAGCATACTCCAAGAGGATGGCTCAAAAATCATTAGGAATCATGCTAAAAGATGTTTCACAATGCCATACAAAACACACAAACAATTGGTTCAAATACCTCACTCAAAAGTCAACAAGAAATGACTAGAAAAACTCACAAAAAATGTATAACATGCCTAAACATATCATAAATGCATGTACCAATCATTAGGTAGAAATTCAGTGCACAACCATGTCAAACAAATTTGGAATGAAGCATAGGTCATGACTTAATGCACACACAAAAGAAATTACAAGAAAATTCATGAAAATATACCAAGACATGATAAAATCAGAAATAAAAAAAAATAAATAATTATTTAAATGTTTCTAGATGCTTCATGAATTTTTATGGAATTTTTGGATGCTTAAAAGTAATTTTAACAATTAAAAATCAAATATGTAGGAAGAGAAAATAAAAACACAAAACGAATGGGTCAGGGGGTGCAGCGTGAGAAAAAACCAAGTTCAATTGCATTTGGGCTAAAAAAAGGAGGGTGTGAATAGCGCAACATCAGCCCAGTCCAAAAGCGTGTTCAGAGAAGTGCATAGCATGGAGTTCAGTCAACAAGTTGACTCAAAGAGAACCAATGGATCAGTCCACATGAGATGATCAAACATAGTCAAACAATCAGACGAATCAAGATGCACGTACATGATAGATTAACATGCAACAACCACACGTGATTGTCAGAGTAAAAAATTATTCCAAATTGAGAACACGTGCAAGGCATGTGAATCATTTATTCGCTGGCAAGATCTGGAGCATTGGATAGAAACAAATCAACGGCCACGACTTAAACTGGACTCAGGCTAGGGTTCATCTGAGTTGAAGAACGCCACCGGCCGGAGAAGACTCCGGTCATCTTCTCCGGCCACTTCTCCACCGTGCCAAATTTTCAGGTCACCGGAACTTAACAAATCAAAGATCAAAATAATCCTCAAGTCATGTAGATCATGGATCCAACATCAACATTCACAATCAAATCCCACACAGAGAGATTCGAAGGGAAACATTTTGCCCTAGAATTTTGAAACTACGCACCTATGGTGCCTATCAACTAGCCAGTTATCACATTGCTTGTATTAAGCTCAGCAACACACAAAACAAGTAAAATTAAAGCATAATGAGAGCAAGAGATGTAGGTGTGAAGCTGTACTTTTGAAGCTACTTCTGATCAAAAGAATGCCAGAGAGGAGATTTCAATAGCTTCTTGAACTTCAGCTTAACCAAATAAAGGCTATGTAGTGCTTTGGATCAGTGAGATTTGGAAGAAAACTTGGAGAAGAAAATGCAATCTGAAGCTTCAATGCTAGAAGTCTCAAGATCCTTTGATGATGATGAATCTTTAAGAAAACTTGAACAATCTTGTAGAGAAGATGAGCACGAGAGAGATTGATGCTAAACTCAGAGAGAGAGTGTGAAGTTTCAGAGGAAGAAGACATGTAGAATGAACCAAGCCTCCTCCAAATTCTGCTATGAAATGGTTTTATAAGGTGAGTTAACTGTTAACCACCTTGGTTAATAGTTAGAACTCAGGTTAATTGAGTCAGTGGTGAGTCAAATTAGTTAGACACGAGTTATGGTGTTTTTGTTTAAGTGTGGAGAGATCATGGAGCTTATGGTGGTGGTGAAGGGAATGTAAGGTGATGATGTAAGGTGAAGTTGCAACAGCTTGCTCTACAAGTTTTCTCTCTTTCCATTATTTGCAATGTGAGCACAAGAGCATGCATGGCATGTGTAAGGTTTGTTTGGCTTAAGAGAGCAATATTTTGATGACATATGCTGATACATGATGGCATGCGCATGAGAATGAGAATGACAACACTCTTGTTTAACTAAATTCATCTTCTTGAGCATGAAGAAACTAGATGGCATAGTGACCAGTTTAGAGCATGATATCTTTATGATCATGGAGTTAAATGACATGTCCAAGGGTTCTTTGGAAAAGGGCATTGAGTAGAGCAAGATTGGAGTGGAAAACAAAAGCAATGGAAGCCTCTAAGGTAATAAAAAATGATTATGGAGATGGATATGCATAACTGATGTTGCAAGTCAACCTGACCTGGCCTGGCCAGCTCGTATGCAAATGGATAAATCAGTTTAAGGCTACCCTCTTTGAACCACCATAACTTCCAAATAATTGATCAAATGAAAAATTGTCCAGCACCAAAGTTGAAGAGGACATAGACATGAACAAAAGTCATGTTGAACTCTTTTCCATTTGGAGTCTCTATCATTGAGAAATTTGACCATGAACTTAGGTACAACATTCACACCAAGTGTTTGTGGAAATTATGGCACATTGGCTGGTCATGACTTGTCATTTTGCCTTGATTTGTCTCAACTTTGAAATACCATATATCTCTCAATTTTGATCCAATGGGGATGTTCTTGGTATGGATTCGAAGCTTGAAATGTGAACTTTTGATAGGCCTCCCTAGCCTTTCCATTTGGTTCTTGGATCATGGAGAAAGAAAGCTCTAAAGTTTACCTCTCACCTTGCCAAAACTTGCCATAAATAGAAACCCTAATTTCTATTTTTGGCAACTTTGCACATTTCTTGATTTTTGATGAACTTTCATTATTTCTTGATCAAACTCTCACCAATGATCATATTTGACATGAGGAACATGATTTTGACCTAAAAAAGTCAAGGGTTGACTTTTTCCTCTGCACAACTGACTTTTCCCCAATTATCTTGATTCTCAATCAATTGGTCAATTGAAACCCTTCCAAATCAAATTCATGGACAATTCTTCATCCTTAGACCCTTCAGGACATGTAGAATACCATAGAATCAAGTCTTGTCCAAAAAATCAGAAATAAACTGATTTTGTGGCAAACCATAATTTTGAACCCTCAATCTAGGTTAAATCAGCACATCCTCCAAATCCAAATTCCTCTGAGTATGATGTATATCCTCTCTAACAAAGATGAGATATGCCATTTGGAAATGAAAAAGCTCAAAGATCTTGCCCATTGGGGTGTTATACTTCAGAATTCCAAAACCCTAGTTTGCACTGGTTAGGAGAATATGACCTCTTTCAATCTTCTATTGAATTCTCATGAGGTGAATTGAGATTTGAGGAGCCCTTGTGACTTATTTGGAAAAGCTTTTCTCTTGTCTTTTGACATTGAACTGTTTATGCCTTGAGACACCTGATCCCATGCCTTGCAATCAATGATGTATAGGATTTAGTATGACCTATTATGAAATGCAAATGAATGAAACATAAGCTAATTATTGGTGAGAGATAAGAGGGCGAATTTTGAGGTATTACACGCAAGTCAAAGTAATTGCCGCGTCTTTAACCTTTCACTTTCGCCCGAGTGAAACGGATATTTTATAGGGCTTACTTTTCTGTAAATATCCCTCTTCACTCTGCCCAAAGCGTTAGAGTTTTGTTTTATAGGGTTGTGTTTCAAGAATCGACAAATCATAAATAAATAATGTCATTCTGTCATTTCCACATTTATTGTTGTTTTCACTTTTCGCTTTTTCAGAAAATGGTAATCCTAAAAAAACAACCCAGAAATTAAAGACAAAACACTACACACACTTTTGCATTCTCTCTATCTTTTCTTAACGAAATCATCACGTCATGCAGATCACCTGCTTCGAACCCCATTGAAGCATATGATCTGATGCCTTCTCCCAACTTTGAGTTCCCGGTATTCGAAGCCGAAGAAGAAGATGACACGGAAATTCCAGAAGAGGTCTCTCGACTACTCAGACAAGAGGAAAGATCTATTGAACCTCACAAAGAACCGTTGGAAACGGTTAACTTGGGATCAGAGGAAGAAAAGAAAGAAGTTAAGATTGGAGCACTGCTCAGTTCAATTGTAAAAGAAGATTTGATAAAACTTCTCAGAGAATTTCCAGATGTCTTTGCTTGGTCCTACCAGGACATGCCAGGGTTGGATACCCGCATCGTGCAACACCATTTGCCACTAAATCCAGATTGTTCTCTTGTTAAATAAAGGTTAAGAAGGACTCATCCGGATATGGATATCAAAATCAAAGAGGAAGTACAGAAACAGATCGACGCAGGTTTCCTCGCCACTTCAGAATATCCTCAGTGGTTGGAAAACATAGTGCCAGTTCCGAAGAAGGATGGAAAACTCAGAATGTGTGTAGACTACAGAGATTTAAACAGAGCAAGTCCAAAGGACAAATTTCCTCTACCACACATTGACATGCTGGTTGACAACACATCAAAGTTCAAAGTATTCTCCTTCATGGATGGATTCTCGGGCTATAATCAAATCAAAATGGCACCGGAGGATATGGAGAAAACTTCATTTATCACCCCATGGGGAACTTTTTGTTACAAGGTAATGCCGTTCGGTCTAAAGAATGCCGAGGCAAATTACCAAAGGGTGATGACTACTCTTTTCCACGACTTGGTGCACAAAGAAATTGAGGTGTACGTCGATGATATGATCTCCAAATCAAAAACAGAAGAAGAGCATGTAGAAAACTTGACAAAACTGTTCAAACATCTGAGAAAATACAAACTCCGCTTGAATCCCAACAAGTGCACCTTCGGTGTTCGTTCAGGAAAGCTCTTGGATTTCATCGTCAGCCAGAAAGGAATTGAGGTCGATCCTGACAAGGTCAAGGCCATTCAAGAAATGCCTTCTCCAAAGACTGAAAAACAAGTAAGAGGATTCTTGGGACGTCTCAATTACATCTCTAGATTCATATCCGTCATGACCGCGACATGCACGCCAGTTTTCAAACTCCTCAGAAAGGATCAAAGCTGTATATAGATAGAAGATTGCTAGAAAGCTTTTGACAGTATCAAAGAATATCTGCTAAATCCTCCGTTTTTGTCTCCTTCAGTGGAAGGAAGACCACTAATCATCTACCTTACAGTCTTGGAAGATTCCATGGGATGTGTACTTGGCCAGCAAGACGAAACAAAAAGAAAAGAATTTTCCATTTATTACTTAAGCAAGAAATTCACAGACTGTGAAACTCGATACACTATACTCGTGAAAACTTGCTGCACTTCAACAGGGGCAACCCCTTTCTCTCTAGTATATGGCATGGAAGCAGTGCTCCCCATAGAAGTAGAGATCCCATCATTGAGAGTCTTGATGGAAGCCAAGCTAACAGAAGCTGAATAGTGCCAGAGCAGGCATGATGAGTTGAACCTCATCGAATAAAAGAGAATGACGGTTTTATGCCACGGTCAGCTATATCAACAAAGAATGAAAAGGGCATTTGACAAAAAGGTTCGACCTTGTGTCTTCAGAGAAGGAGACCTTTTGCTCAAGAAGCTACCATTATTTCTCACTGATCCCAGGGGCAAGTGGACCCCAAATTACGATGGCCCTTGCGTTGTCAAGAAAGCCTTCTCAAGCGGTGCCTTGAGACTCGCGACAATGGATGGAGAATAATTCACTTATCCTACAAACGTAGATGTAGTCAAAAAATACTTCGCCTAAATAAAATGAAAAAAAAAACGTCTCGATGGATTGAAAACCCAAAAAGGCGGTCCAGGCAAAAATTAGAGACATAAAAATAAAAATCATCCCGGTGGATTGGAATCTGAAAAGACAATCCCGGCAAAAGATAGGGATTCATGGCAAGTAACTACATTCTCACAAACGCTTCAGCGGTAAATCATATGTCAAAAAAGTCTCCAAACAGAGTCACCTTCGACAAAAGCTCAGATTGTCCGGAATTCAAAGTTGATGGGAGGATAACGATTGTTATATTTCAATGTAGCCATTTTTCCCTTTAAATTACCATTTTCTAACTTTGTACTGCTCCATGGTATCACGCTCTAGGATGATTACCATCCTATAAATAAAACTCGAGCCTTTGTGCCTTTTGTTTATAATTCTCATTTATTCTGCTTTGCAAAATGAGATGTTTATTTGATTAACATTCTTGAAATAGAAAAAATGAATTTACTCTTGTTTTAAATTTATTTTAGCTTTTAAAGACGGCAATTACTTTTTCATCGAACACAAGAGGAATATCTACGTTTTCTCCGAAAAACGGTCGAACTTCGAAGTGCAGGATCAAATGTCCTCGGTAGAATTCTTACTTTGGAAGCCATTGATGGGTCTTGTTCCCCCCAGAAGATTCTATCTCTCGAAAAAAGCAAGAGTAATTTCCGATCACTAACGGGTTTATACCTTCAACACAGGGATCTTGGTTCCCTAACAAAAGTACGACGCTTCAGCGATACTCTTATTCCCCCCAGAGCGGTCAGATATCCCGTTGTACACATCACTTGTCTATATGTCGTGTATGTTTTGTCAGCATACATTCATTCATACATATATCATGCATATTTAATGTAATTCATATTCATATTCATATTGAATCACTATCACTCTGGTCAGTTTCACTCCCAAGTGATAAAGTCCTCTCGTCGGTTGAGTCGTCAGGAAACGTTCGTCTGAACAATTTCTCTTCGGTCTACTTCTAGATTGAAACCGTTCTCGACCACTTTGATAACTTGAACCTCTAAAGGATAAGAAAATGTCTTACGGACATCCTTTGGAACATCACTCTTCACCATTGAAGATGATACCCTTTGCTTTCCCGGATTAAGGAAAATCCCAGAGAAAGTCTCTTAACTAATGACTCTCGACAATACATCGGTCTCTCTCCAATGAAAACCAATGTTAATGAAGTCATCAGCACCTCAAATTTGGATCGGGTTACATGGCGTTTCTTTGCGAAAGAATTCTGAAGAAACGTGTAATATCCCCAAGCAGAAAGCAGTCTCTCAGAAGGCTCGTTTTCCCCAGTAGAGTCTACAAATGGCATCTCCAACAGAGAAGTTTGCATACCTCTACAGCTCAGACCCATGGGTTTCCCTAGCAAGTCTGACATCAACACTTTTTCCATCAAATGGCATCTCTCCAGTAAACCTCGACGAGAAGTTTGATAAAAACCGCTACAAATAGCATCCCTTGTCAAGAGAAAGACTCGACAAGAAGAGACTGAGACCAGTTCCTTAGTAGGAAACCAGGATCGAGGGGAAGTTTATTTCAGAAACTGAGACCAGTTCCTTTGGTAGAAAACCAGGACCGAGGGTGTAACGTCCCAAATAATTATAATATTTATTTATTTATTTAATTATTATGATTATGCGGTGTTTTGGTGCTTTGTGATGACTTTGTGAAGTTGATGAATTAAGGGATCTTGTGGGGTAGCCTTGAGTTAAGGGAACATGGAGACCTTAGAATTATCAATTTAATTAGATTATTTTATTAATAATAATATTGAAATAATTTGAATATTTAAAATATTATTTTAGATTATTATTATTATTATTATTGTTAATTAAAATAATTAGGAGATCATTAAGGGTAAGACGGTAATGTAGGGGGATTAGTGGAAGATAATTTGGTAAACAGGGATTAAGGCCAAAAAACCCATAGGTTTAAAAAAAAGAGAATTAGGGGGTTTTGAGATCAGAATTTTTGGCAACCCTAAGGAGATTAGAGATCTGAAGAGAGAGGAGGCTAGATTGAGGAATCAACCATAGAACCCCGGAGAACGAAGAATTTCTGCTGAAATTTTGAGTTATGGGGGGTAATCCGGGTTAATACGTTTGATATGGGTTTAAGGTAGAAGTAACAATGTGTTTTTGTTTTTTGATGAATTCGTGTGGATCTGTGATGAATCTGTTGAGTATTTTCGTGATCTGATGTATGTGATTTTTATGATGAATCTGGTGTAAATTTATGTGTTTTGGATGTTGAACGATTTGTTGATGCTGTGACGAACCTTGAATAACCGGATCTGTAAATCGAACCTGATAAAAACTAAATTCAGACGTAGTAATTAAGCATAATTGATGTAGATGATGAATTAATACGAATAACATCGATCTGGGATGAATTGGGGTCCAATTGAGACTGTTTCTGATGGATTGAGGGTGCTGGAAGGAGAGACTTCGTGTTCAGATGCGATTTTTGAGTTTTATAGGAGTCTCTGGTGATACGCGTATGGAAGAAGGTGATACGTGTATGAATACTGGAAATACGCGTATAAGGGAGGGCAGTACGCGTATGGGGACATTCCCAAGGTGATACACGTAGCCTATGCACCTGTTCCCAAGGGCTGACACAACCCTCTATTGATTTGTGTATCATACGCGTAAAGGAGTTGGGCCATACGCATATTGATGAGGGCAGTACGCGTATGGGGTGAGGGAAAACGAGTCTACGCGTATGGGTTAACCAGTATGCGTAAAGAGATCTGAAGGAGAATGGAGAGGAAAATCCTCTCTACTGATACGCGTAAGGGATGGGGCAGTACGCGTATGGGGTGGCGTGAATTGAAGCCATACGCCTTTAGGGAGGTTCATACGCGTATGGGCAGAGACATGTGCAGAATTTTCCGTTCTTGCGATTTCTGTCCCGATCTCACTTGTAACGTGGTTTCCTTGAGACATGGGGTTATATTGATGTAATAAGACACTAGTAATCCAGTAATAACGATAAATAGGATAAAAATCGGGAATTTATATGATGAACTAACTATGACGCATTGTGATTTATGATGATGAACTTTGACGAGTGTGACTTGGTGTGTTGTTATGATGTTTTATTTGATGAAGAATTCATGAATGATGATGCAACCATGACGATTATACGACGATGTTTATTATGACGATTTTGCATCATGCATTCATGGCATAGTAGGACTTCAGTCCATTTGGTGGCTTCAATCCCATTGTGTGGATTGAAGTGTTTTTATGACGTATTTCGGTTCTTGTGTAGAATCGATCCTATTGGTGGGTATCTTTGGAGGGTGATGGCCCAGTGTCCATCGATTATGACGATGTTGGTACCACATGCATGAGTCTGATGTTGCATTGTATACTATGTGGCATTGCATGAGATTGTTGTGATTGTTGTATTCTTGATTTATTGATGTTTGGATGTTGTTGTCGTACGGTGCTTTATCTTTTACGCATATCTTATATATTAATTTCGTGATTACTCACCCTGATTGTTTGAATGTTGCCTCCACATGGGTAACGTCCAGGTGATCAGGTTTAGCTCCTTTGGCGCATGAAGATTTATTTTAAAGCATTTTTTATTTCTCCGTCGATTAGAGGGTCTTGCTCTGATATGTAACATCGGGTCGGGACGTTTGAGTCGAACAATTTTGTTCTTTGTTTTTATGGACATGAAGTTTTTCATGAGTTTTATTTGAGAAGTTTTGAATTATAAAAGTTTTGTTTAAACTTGATTTTTCGCTGCACAGTGTTTAATTAACTTATGATGGTAAAACCCGTGTGACGGGACAATTGGTTATTATGACGTTTTGTGACGATATGTGATGCCCTTTTTTGGAAAGTTACTCTGATTATTTTGCCGAAGTATTGTGTCATTTTGTAGGGTAGAAAAAGGGTGTTAAATTAGAGGCATCAGAGCTGGTCGGTTCGTCCGGCCAGGTTTTTACGTGACGTCAGTCCCCTGTCAGTCGACGAGTGTGTGTACACTGTCAATGTTTTATTTCTTCTAACCTTGTTGGTGGTGTGCAGGAGGGTTGGAAGAAATGACTGTGCTATTGCTGATGCTTTGGAATCAATTGCTAATGTGGTGGCGCAACTCAATTCGAATGGTGGAATTCCAGATGAGTTTCGTGCTTTGGGGGAGTTCAAGAGGAACAATCCACCGACTTTCGTCGATACTCATGACCCAACAAGTGCACACAAGTGGCTGAAGGCAACTGAGAAGATCTTCCGGGTGATGGGGTGTACAGATTCGCAGCAAGTTAAGTTTGGGACGCATATGCTGGAAGAAGAGGTCAAGGACTGGTAGGATAACACCTGTTAGAGACTGGAAGATGTTGGAACTGTGATAACCTAGGATGTGTTCAAGCAGGAGTTTCTGAACAAGCATTTTCCAGAGGATGCTCGTGGCAAGAGAGAGGTGGAATTCCTTGAGCTGGAGCAAGGAGACATAACTGTGGCAGAGTATGCTACAAAATTCGAGATGCTGGTGAAGTTCTGGCCTCACTACAACCGTGCTGATGCTGAGATGTCCAAGTGTCTCAAGTTCGAGAAAGGACTGAGACCAGAGATCAAGCAAGGTATTGGATACCAACAGATTCGCATGTTTGCTGAGTTTGTTAACAAGAACAGAATCTACGATGAGGATAGCCGAGCTCGATTTGCTCACTACAAGCAGATGAGTGAGAAGAAGAGGCAGTATAGGGGTAAGCCTTATACGACTTCAGCTGACAAAGGGAAGCAGAAGGCTTCAGAGGGGAAAAAGACAAGTGGGGGAGTATCTCCCGCTTCTAGGAAGTGTTATAAGTGTGGCGAGCAAGGCCACCGTGCTGATGTGTGCACCAATAATGTGGGGAGGTGCTTCAGATGTGGTAAGAAGGGACGTAGAGCTACTGACTGCAAGGACGATGGTCCAACCTGTTTCAACTGTGGTGAGAAAGGTCATATGAGTACTTAATGTCAGAAGCCGAAGAAGACTGCGACTGCTGCTCAGACCAGTGGCAGAGTGCTTGCTTTGAGTGGTGCAGAGGAGCCAGAGAAGAACAACCTGATACGAGGTACTTGCTTTATTAATAATATTGAGTTGATTGCTATTATTGATACTGGTGCTACTCATTCTTTTATCTCGCTTGAATGTGCTAATAGATTGGGTTTAAAGTTATCTGATATGAATAGTAACATGGTAATAGAAACCCCAGCTAATGGTTCTGTCACTACTACTTTTGTGTGTTTGAGATGTCCTGTGACGATTTTTGAGTAGAGTTTTGTGATGGATTTGGTGTGCTTGCCCTTGCACCAAATTGATGTAATCTTTGGAATGAACTGGTTGGAGTTCAATTGTGTTCATATCAATTGTTATAACAAGACGGTAGAGTTTCCTGAGTTTGGTGATGGTGGAGAGTTGATGTTCTTGTCTGCCAAGCAAGTGGATGAACTTCGAGAAGACGAAGCCTTGGTATTTTCAATGTTTGCATCGTTGCAGATTGATCGTGAAGCTGCAGGTGTGGAGTTGCCTATTGTCTGTGAATTTCCAGAGGTGTTTCCAGACGACATCAGTGATTTGCCTCCAGAACGTGAAGTAGAGTTTGCAGTAGACTTGGTACCAGGTACGAGTCTGGTGTCAATGGCTCCTTACTGGATGTCCGCTTCTGAGTTAAGTGAATTGAAGAAACAGTTGGAAGAGCTGCTTGAGAAGAGGTTCGTTCGACCAAGTGTTTCTCCGTGGGGTGCTCCTGTGCTGTTAGTGAAGAAGAAGGATGGAAGTATGAGGTTGTGTGTTGATTATAGGCAGTTGAATAAAGTGACTATCAAGAATAAGTATCCACTACCGAGAATCGACGACTTGATGGATCAGCTAGTAGGTGCCTGTGTGTTCAGCAAGATTGATTTGAGGTCGGGTTATCATCAGATTCGAGTTAAGCCTGATGATATTCCGAAGACGGCTTTCAGGACGAGTTATGGACACTATGAATACACTGTGATGTCGTTTGGTGTATCCAATGCACCCGGTGTGTTCATGGAGTATATGAATCAGATCTTTCATGACTATTTGGACCAGTTTGTTGTAGTCTTCATTGACGATATTCTGATATATTCTAAATCGGAAGAAGAGCATGTTGGGCATTTGAGGGCGGTGTTGTAAGTCTTGAAAGAGAAGAAGTTGTATGCAAAGATGTCAAAGTTTGAGTTCTGGTTGAAGGAAGTGAGTTTTCTTAGCCACGTGATTTCAAGTGGTGGAATTGCTGTTGATCCTTCGATGATTGATGTTGTATTACAGTGGTAGACTCTTAAGTCTTCTATCGATATAAGAAGTCTTCTAGGATTAGCGGGTTACTAACGCAAATTTATTAAACGCTTTTCTAAGTTGGCATTACCTTTGACTCAGTTGACTCAAAAGGGCCAAGCTTTTGTGTGGGATGAAGCTTGTGAAGAGAGTTTTGTGGAATTGAAGAAGAGGTTGACGACTGCTCTAGTGTTGATTTTGCCTAATCCAAGTGAACCATTTGTAGTGTATTGTGATGCATCGAAGATGGGTCTTGGAGGAGTACTAATGCAGAATGGCCAAGTTGTTGCTTATGCTTCCAGGCAGTTGAGGGTTCATGAAGTTAATTATCCTATCCATGACTTGGAGTTAGCAGTTGTTGTATTTGTGTTGAAAATTGGGAGACATTATCTATTTGGCTCTAAATTCGAAGTGTTCAGCAATCATAAGAGTTTGAAGTACTTGTTTGATCAGAAAGAACTGAATATGAGACAGAGAAAGTGGTTGGAATTGCTGAAGGATTTCAACTTTGATTTGAATTACTATCCAGGTAAAGCAAATGTAGTGGCTGATGCGTTGAGCAGAAAGTCATTGAATATGTCGATGCTTATGGTGAAAGAGTTGGAGTTACTTGAACAATTCCTTGGCTGAAAACCAAGATCGAGGGGAAGTTTTACCTTTTCTAAGTATCATTGCTTAGCGAAAGAAGATGAATGCGTGAATTACCATTCATAGACGCCGTCAAAATTTCAGATATTCCGATATTTAATCCTCTTGCACCTCAAATGCCCGAATACCTTCGCCATTCACACCTTCGGGTCCAAGAAGATTAAATAGGGGCATCTGTCATACCCTAAATTTTGACCACTAAGATTCCCATCATTGTGTAAATCCTCATCACAATATGGATGTACCTTTATGCCTCATCAATCTCCTCAAGGAATTGTTGAGCATTCACCACAATCAAAATTAGGGTTTCAAGCCCAATCTGAGCTCTTAGACAAATGATCAATCAAGAAATTACATGATCTTCAACTTGTCTAACCCCTCAAACATCCACAATGGATCAATAAGACTCCCACTCCAAGGATTAAGCACAAGGTTGTTCCCTTCTAGATGGATCAAGCTTCAAGATCGACAGTGTCACCAAATTAGGGTTTTGGTCGACCAGGGCCTCCAGATGGAAATTTTCATCTGGGCATAAGCCAAAGATACAAAACATAACCTAATATGCTCCATGGAGCCTCATAAACCCAATCATTAAGTCAACCTTGCCTCAGGGGATGCATTCATCAAAAATCAGGAATTAGGGTTTCTTGACCTAATTCACCCCTAAGTTGACTTTTGGGACAAATTATGAACCAAGACCTCAAGAAATGATTTGAGGGTCTCTAATATACCATATTGATCCATTTGGGACAATGGATTGATCCAAGAAGCTTGAGCAACAAGTTTCAATTTCATCTGAACCACAGTTAGGGTTTCGCGAGAAAAGTCAATTGTAACTTTGACTTTTAACCAGGACATGCTCCCAAGCCCTAAGACATGATTCAACATGCCCTATAACACCCATGGAACATGTCCATCAAGTTTGATTGAGGTCAAGGACATGATTTCCTGAAGAATTGCACAGTTTGGAATTCATCTGACAAAAAGTCAACTGTGCACAAAAGTCAACTTTGACTTTTTGAGATTTTTCACAAAAATGGATTTTTAACCCTAAAATGATGTTAATGTATGATTTGAATCATCATTCATCAAGAAAAATCAAAGAAAATGGGATAACTTGTAAAAGGGGTAACTATAAAAACTTAGAAAATTTTCTAAGTTATGGAAAAAGTGACAAAGGTACTAACTTTGGAGGATCATAACTCCTAAACCACAAAGCCATTTTTTTCCTTCCAAAGCTTGATTTGTAGATCTCACTGCCCTCTACAAAAGCTTCATATTGACCTATGTCCAAATTCCTCATGGATTTTGAGTTATGGAGTGATCAAATTCAAGAAAAGTCACTTTGTTCCAACACTTAGTGAAAATTTCACTAAGTCAGATTTTGCCTTACTTTTTTCCAAATGTAGGGACATTTTTCACTTGGATCCAAAAAGTATCAAAACCAAATATGATCAAACAGTTGTTGTATCATATAAGAGCTTTCCAAAATGGCCAAGAACATCACCAAATTCAACTTGAGCCATGAGATATGACATTGGCAAGTTGCCTTGCTGAAATCTGCCAAGGCAAGGCAGATTTTTGCACTTTTGGTCGATTTACCAAAATCAGCCAATTCCAAGCCTTGTCATCACCTTGGACACATCTGAGGATTGAATCTAAAGGGGACAATCACTGAGCCAAGCCTCCAAAGTCCTCGGAACAAGAAATAGCATGCTAAACCTAGAATTGCCCAAAATAGGGACAAGACTCCAATTTTGGATTGGAGCATTCAATTGAAGCACCAAGGTTGCATGGACTGAGCCATTAGTAACTGAATTCAGTCAAGACTTATCCAAGACCAAGGGGACCAGCAGCCTGTGTCCTAACCTCTAGTCAATGGCTAGAGGAGACTTGGATTTTCATTTGCCAACATTGGCCAAACCTACTCAGTAGTTGTCATTCACTATTCCTTGCAAAACAAACTTGCTCTACTATAAATAGAGCTCAATTGTGATCAGTTTAAGTACACAAAGGCCTACAACACTTGCCTTTCTCAAAATCCACCTCTTACTCTAAAAAATGCCTTTCTTAGCAAGTCACTATCAGGTTTTTCATTAGAGAGCAATTCCACTCAAACCAATCACACACACACCTCATATACATCATATGTGAGCTGATCAAACACTTAAACAACATCTGGAACACTGATTTCTTAGAATCACCAGTCAATTGCTCAAGGTTTTAACCAAGTTACAGTTGAGATGCCATGAAGTGATCCAGCCAATTTCCATCAAGTCCAAGCATTCAAACACACTCCATAGGGTGTAGGGAAGTTGTTCAGATCATCATAATTCATCTGTAACACCTCCTACTCAGAAATCAATTTGCTCTTGCTTTCACGACCTAGAGGTAAGCCTAAACTTGGTCATCTCTCAATCTATGCATATTTCCTCGCACAATTCTTTTGCCAAATGTTCATAATCATGCATGGAATGTTTCCCCTTAAGTAATTGCTTTGTTTGAATCGTGTATCAAAAATCCCAGCCTTCATGCAGAATTTAGGGTTCTTGAGGATTTTTCGTGATTTCTTGTTTTATGCTTAATTTAAATGAAATTAATTGCCATAGACATGATCGTGAGGTTGAAACGAGTTGATTGGTATGTGGATTGCATGATATGATCAAGTATTTAGTGAGATTGGATAGAAAATGCAAATCTGGGCAAAACTGAAGAACGCACGTGTTCTTCAGCTGTTCTTGGCGCCATTTTTCTCAAATTCAAATATTTGAATTTTGTGATTTTATTTAATTGATTCAAAAATTAATTTCTCTATGAGTTTTAATGATTTTGAGTTGATTCTTTTTTTAATAATTCAAAAAAATGTTAAAATATTTTATTTTCCCAAAAAATCCCAAAAATATTATTTATTGCATATAATTGATATTTTTACAAAGAATTAATATTTTAATTGTTTTTTGACATTTTGAATATTTTTTCCACCTTGATTTTGCAACTTTTAATGCCTTCTAATTATTTTGTTGGTCAATACTTAATTTTTGAAGCATTAATCCAAGATCAAAATTTGTTTTCCATATGTTAAACAATTTTGATCATTTTAATTGAACTTTTATTCAAATAAAACACATTTTGAAAACAAATTAGGGTTTTTGATTAATTCAACCCTCATAAATCGTTTTCAAAACTCTTCGGCCATCTATTAGAGTTTAAGACCCAACCCTTTGTAAATACAAACCAATTTTGGGCCTCACTTATTGTATAAGTCCCGTTGTATTTCAAAAAGTTCAGCGCGATCGTCGTCCATTGAAAAACAAACTTTGGGCCTACCCTCGAGTAGTAAGACCCATTCTTCTTTTTTAAACTTTTTTTGGGTCTCTTGAGAGAGTGTAAGACCCAAAACCCCTGGTACAACCAATTTTGGGCCTCACTTATTGCATAAGTCCTCCTGTACAAGTAAACGGCGCGATCGTCGCCTTTTAAAAATCAATTGGGCCTACCCTCGAGTAGTAAGACCCATTTCAAAACTTTTGGGCCTCTATTAGAGTGTAAGACCCAATCCCCTTTTAACCAAAAACAACTTTGGGCCTCAGATATTGTATAACCCCCTTCGCGTTAAAAGAAAATCTCGGCCGATCGCCATTTTACACGAAAAATCATCTGGGCCTACCCTCGTGTTATAAGTCCCACTCTTTTTCTTTAAACCTTTTGGGCCTCTTGAGAGAGTGTAAGACCCATCCCTTTGTACAGAAAAAATTTTTGGGCCTCAGTCACTTGTATAAGTCCCTCTGTACAAATTCAACAGTGCGCTCATTGATAAAACCCTGGGCCTCTCCTTGAACTGTAAGCCCCAAATCTTTCTTTTTCAAAGCACTTTCTCCTTTGATTTTGAAATATACTGTTGTTTTCAATCTTTCTTTGTTGAACAACTAACCAAACAGCATGGAAGCTCTACAACCGAGTAAGTGTTTATATGCTTTCATTTACCGCTTTCATATACATATAACTGTATTGTGGGGCTGTTTCGCTGTAAGTCTTCTTTCATAAACTCATATCAACTGTTTAATAATAGTATAGATATTTAGAGTTTCCCTGGCAACTACGTCTAGCATTAAGCCCGTTGATCACTCTTAAATAGTCAAAACTAGATCCCCATAGGATTACCAGACACAGTCTTCCCTCCTCTTGGGGTTAAACAATAAGGAGACATGAAAGGCAGCATTCTCGGTGAACCCTTTCATAGAATGTCACTCGTAGAAGTTGTCAAAGAAACTCTACTCCCCAGAGATGATCTTTTCTCTGTGAATTGCATCTCTTGAGTTTCTTCCAAATTCTCGAACTTTTCTGGCTTGATCTATTCTTTGTGAATAGCCTGTCTTGAACTTCTCGGGGTTTGGGGACCCACAGGCTTCTTAAAAGCACTTGTCAAGAAACTCTATTCCCCAGAGATGATCTCTTCTCCGTGAATTGCATCTCTTGAGTTTCTTCCAAATTCTCGAACTTTCCTGGCTTGATCTATTCTTTGTGAATAGCCTGTCTTGAATTTCTCGGGGTTTGGGGACCCACAGGCTTCCTAAAAGTATCCCCGTCTCCTCTTGGACGTTGTACAAGGACCCATCGGCTTCTTAGAAGTATTCACAGCCTCCTCTTAGGCTTCGTATAAATGATTCTTTCCTCCGGGAATGATGGCCTCCTCTTGGGCTTCATACAAGGACCACTCAGTTTCTTAAAAGTTTCCAGCCTCCTCTTGGGCTTCGTACAAATTATCCCGACGACCTCCTAGAGGTATAGGAACAGAAATCAGTCATCTTAATAGAACAGTCTTTCCAAGAGTCTACTACTGTTTCTCAAAGCATAGTACAAAAGATGAAACTCTAGACTTGGACAGTCTAATTTCCTTGAGTCTCAAAGACATTCTCAAGCACCCTTCAAGAATAGGAAGGAACCCCGTATACTCGGGCAGTCTCAATACCCTTTGGACTTCCCATTTCCTCAAAGAAAAGGAAATATCCCGGATCCTCGAATCAAAATCCTTGAGTACAGCATTACTCATATAAGAACTGATTTTCTCTTTAAATCAGCATACTGGACCTGTCACTCAACTGAAACAGCACCATAGCCTCTCTCTTGGGCTTTATACAATGATTTTCCCCAGCGGAGCTAACAAATAGCCTCCATCTCGGGCTTCGTACGAGATACAAAATCACTCTCTTGTTGAGTATTAAAGATTCTCTTGGTGAGTCACCATCTTTAGCCTCCATCTCGGGCTTCGTACGAGATACAAAAAACTCTCTTGTTGAGTCAAATAGCCTCCGTCTTGGGCTTTGTACAAGACACAAATCACTCTCTTGTTAATTATAAAACCCTTGGCCTCCATCTTGAGCTTCGTACGAGATACCATAGAGGACTCTCTTGTTGAGTCACCTCCCTTTTAGCCTCTATCTCGGGCTTTGTACGAGACAGATAAAAAATACCCTCTTGTTGGGCCATCAGCCTCCTCTTAGGCTTTGTATAAGAAAACCACTGGTTGATCCAATCAACCTTTTCACATCAAAGCTGTGCCTCATTCACAGTACACAAACATCAACAACTCTTTCCCATTCATCTAATCGCTGTAAGCGGCAAGCCTCTGGATCATCTACATCCATGCCACTGTCCCTTTTTTAGCATGAGAAATTCCTAAGGAAAGATGGCATTGCTCTAAACTGAGTTAAAGTCTTCTCCTTCAGGTTGGAAATCCCCTATAAAGGAAATTATGGCATTTCCAGATTCACAAATCCTGGTTAAAGTAATTCTCCTTTATAAACAGTTGTGACATACAAACCCATCTTTAGAGATGACAAATTCTCTCTAAAGACAACACCTTTTAGCTTCACATCTTGGGCTTTGAACAAGATACAAACTACCTTTAGCTTCACATATTGGGCTTTGAACAAGATATAGATCACCTTTAAGCTTCACGTCTTGGGCTTTGAACAAGACACCAAAACACCATTTCCACCCGTAGAATAGGAGGAACTACGATCGCTCTGATTTCCCTGTTTTGGAAAAACGGGAATACGTAGGCATAAGATTGAAAGAAAAATATTAGTGAGCACACTAAACAAAAACCCAAAATCCCATACTTTCATACATCCGTCCTAACATCTTAACCTCCCACCAATCGACCGAACACTATTTTTAACAAAATAAACCTAAAAGAGACCCTGAATCTTTGTAGCATCTGTAAACCAACAGTTTTGACTATTTAACCTCAGTTTGCAAGCAGGGTTAATTTGAGACATCTATTTCCCTTCCTTCAACAACTTCAATAGGATAAAAAAGGAATCGAGCTGTAGATACCAAAGAGCGGTAGTGCTTCGCAACCACATCCAAAATCGCTCGCTACAGTAACATGCAGAAATTAAAATCATAAAAGCAAATAAATAACAAATTATTTACAAAGGAGAAACTCATCAGGAGTTGCATTTCATTATACCCATCATGTACGAGAAAAAACATATCGATCAAACGTACTCACCCTAATACTCATCAACCCCCCCCCCCCCTGTATCACTCACAAACGGAGGTTATGTCTAATGCAAAGTTTGAGAGATCAACCACGTTCTTTCAAATGTGATATCTCCCACGACAAAACAACACGGAACATTAAGCTCCGACACACACGCGTGAACATTTAGACCATTTCCCATAGCCAATAGATCATCATCTTAGGTCGAGTTTGAAAAGTATATGTATAGAGTGATCCATACCCATTAAGATAGATATTAAACCAAAGATAACATTGATTAAGATTTATAAAAGGGATTTTATACAAAGATCCATAGATGAACATACAATCTAAGTAAACATACATACAACAACCCCAACATAATGAAAAATACAAAGAGAAGAAGGAAGAAGAACAAAATTCTCAAGGTTTGTCATCTCTGATTGAACTTCTCATGATTTGTCATCTCCGATTGAAGTATGATTTGGCTCCGAATCATCTAGATGCATCATCCATCTGTTTTTTCTAACCTAAAACTACTAAAGAATATGTTTATGATCATCTGGGTATAAAAACTCCTAAAAGATAACCTAAAAAAATTTGAAAATGTGACTTTATAAGCAAAATTGGATTCCCGTGCTCGTTGGGTGAACACCGATTCGCACTGCGAACATAGCAAACCTAGATACTGCCAAAACAATGTTTTTGCACGCTTCGGAGAAAATTTTATTCTCCTTGGGTTCGTTGGACGAACTCTTGGCGATCTCGCTCGCCTCCTGTTCGCACAACGAACATGACAGCAAACTCAGAACAAGTTTCGACCATAACTTGAGAACCGTAACTCCGTTTTACACGCGGTCAGAAGCGTTGGAAAGCTTATTAAATGCTCTATAAGACAATGACAAAATAGCATTGCTTGTGTACCTACAAAAATGATAGATAAACTATCAAACTCAAAGATATGTACATGATTACACATATTGCACACTATAATGTAAACTACACAAAACATACACTAAAGTTGAGGTTTATTGGTATAATTAAGCTGATAAGTATCAATTATTTACACCCAAAATCACTACAATTTAGCACTTATCACTACATAAAGTATCATACACACGAACTTTCTTAAGATAATCTTCTTCAATATCACAAATTATATCTTCTAGTTGATCATCCATTTCTTCATCAACTTCATCTTATGTGATATAATTTGTTTTTTTTTCACTTCACCGTGTCGCTATGATCTATTGTCTGTCATCTAACTATGATCCATAACTACGTACTTTCTAAAAATAAAATAAAATCCTACACAAATTAATCATGCATTTTGAATGATAAATTTGCTAAGTTAGATTGTAGTAATTTTGCACCTACATAAACTACACATTTTAACTACCTTTAAGAGAGATGTCAAGACTTGGTTAAGTCAACACACCAACAACATTGAACATTTGATCTCAATAAAAATAACAACATTAAACATTCATTCTTAACAACAACAACAACAATAACATTAAACCTTAAATATTTCAGCAACAATAACAATAAACCTTAAATATTTCAATAGCAACAACATTACTTGTACAAACATGGACAATGTATTTATGTATCGAAAATGTGATGAGAGATTCAAAGAAATGAGTTTGTTTGAGTTTTGAATTTCCTTATTTGGGTTTTGTTCGAGTTTCCTTCTTCCTTTGCTTACTCTGTTCGACTTGGGAAATAGAGTTTTGTTTGATGTAGTGCAGAAGATGGAGAATGGTGTTTCATTCTTTATGTGGAGAAGATAAATAATATACTTTGTTCTCTAGGGCTAAATAAGTTTACAAGAAATGAGAAAGTGAATGAGAGATAACATTGTGTTTTGGAAAACAATGTTGTTGAAAGTTTTCCCCTTGAATATGAAGTATAACCGAGGGAATATGTGGGAGTTTTTCTCTCCGAATTGGTTAGTACAATTGAGGAAATAAATAATATTTTTTTTAATTAAAAAATAGAATAAAATAAGGGTGCTATTTTAAAATAAATAAAATCATAAAAATAAGTTGATGAGATTTAAAGCATGCTCCTGAGAGATTTTTCACCATGGTTTACTCCAACTCACGGATTAGATGACTTCTATTGCAGACCAATAAAAATGATGAACAATAAGAGATATTATTTTCAACTTCTTATCATTCACCATTTTTTTTGGATGCGATATCTTCTCAATATTAATAGGAATAATTTCTCAAATTTTTCAGTCAAAGAAAGTAATATGTCATTGAATTTTTGTTTTTGCATAACTACATACAGAAACGATACATAAAAATAAGAACTACAACTGTATAAAACTACAACAACAACAAAACCAACACTATATAGAGCTTGCTTTAGGAGAGAAATATGGATTCGTAAATGGAAAATGAAGTTTGGAGGTCGAATTAGGTTTAGGGAAAAAAATGAAAGAACGCGGTGCTTTATGTATAATTGGGGTGACATTTCTCCTTAATTTTATCAAGTAAACGAGGGAAAAAGTTTTTTATTTAAATTTTAAAATAATAAAAAAAATAACAGGATGGTTTAATTATAAATAAAGCACTAAATTGCGAGTGTTGCAATTCGCAGCTTGTCCCTGAGATTTTTCTCCTTGATTTTTGTGAAAAACACTTCATGAAATAAATTTTAGGTTTAATTAAATTTTTGGTCCCCTATTTTACTTGACTCACGAAATTGGTCCCCTTATTTTAAATTTAAACAATTTTGGTCCTTCTAATTTAAATTTAAACAGTTTTAGTCCCCCACTCATATTTTTGAACTTAAAATTAACGATGTTTTCATTTCTTAAATGATTATTTACGTGTAAATCAGAACAAATCATCGTATATAAACTTATTGTTAACCTTTGTAATTAAAAATATAAGTAAAAAAACAAAATTTTGATTGGGTTTATATGAAAAAATTTTAAGAGGTGACTATAACTGTGTAAATTTAAAATAGCGTGACAAAAACTGTTTAAATTTAAAATAGAAGGATTAATTTCGTGAATCACACAAAATAGGGGGACCAAAACTGTAATTTACCCTAAAGTTTACTAGTTAATCAAGGAAATTTTTCGTTAAAAAATATACCATTTATTGTAGTGTATATTTTTTTTGATAATCAGCAACTTCTATTAAAGAATACAAACAGTATTCCAAAAATATAATAGATACAATGGATATTAAACCTGTAGTGTGCGATTTTTGTTGGTGACGTGACCACCTTATCGCCATGGGAATTATCCTCACCACAATGGTAGGAATTGGGTGCTACTTTCTGATTTATTATTTATCCCGTGAAGCTGGAAGGGAAAGGGAAGCTATCTAAAACTAACCTTGCATGCAAATGTTTAACTAAACAAACGCTAAGAGAGATTGGGGAGTTCGGGGTCAGGTTATACAATAGGGAGTTGTCAATTATCCATCATATACATGGTTATCCATGGGTTGATTAGCATTAGGTTCTGCTTTATACTTGATGGTGTTTGTCTGTAAATGGGAAAGTTTCTTCTTTGTGGGGATGTCTGAGAGAGAGAGAGTATTTGGTTGTTTTTCGGGTTTTTCGATGTTTTTGGTAAGGTACTGGACCTAAGGTTTTTGATAAGTGTGCTCCCTAAGATTTCGCAATCTTATGCCTACGTATTCCCGTTATGATAACAGGGAAATCAGAGAAATCGTAGTTCCTCCTATTTCTAAGGGAGGAAAAGATGTCTGGTGTCTTGTTCAAAGCCCAAGATTGAAGCTAAAGGTTGTATTTGTGTCTTGTTCAAAGCCTAAGATGAAACAAAAAGGTTTTGACCGAGAGAGAATTTGTCATCTCTAAAGGGAGACATCTCATCTGTTTATCACAGTTGTTTGGTTAACTGGATTATAAAGGAAGATTACTTTAACTGGAATGCATGGAGTCCAGCAATGCCATAATTTCCTTTACAGGGGATTTGTCTTGAAGGAGTAAACTTTAACTCTGTATAGGGCAATACCATTTTTCCTTAGGAATTTTTCATACTATGAGAGGGACATTGGCTTGGATGTAAATAATCCAAAGGCTTGTCACTTACAGCAATTAAATGAAGTTTACCAGGATAAGAGATAGACTACAGCTTGGATGTTTGTATCATCAATTGTGCCACTTACAGTAGTTATCTAGGATTAAAGTTTTTTTTGATTTTCTGTTTTGGTGTGTGTTTATACAGAGAAATGTCTTCCTGCAGAGAGATTTGGATTTCCTCTGAGGGGATGTTGATTTTTGTGTGCCTTGATCAAAGCCCAAGGTTGAAGCTAAGAGGTTGATTGACTCCACTGGGGAGATCATTATACAAAGCGTAAGAGGAGGCTGAAGGATTCAATGACTCAACAAGAGAGTGTTTATCTGTCTTGTACAAATACCAAGATTGAGGCTAAAAGAGAATTGACTCTTTTGGGGAAAGGTTTTATCTGTCTTGTACAAAGCCCAAGATTGAGGCTAAAGGGATTGACTATGCTTAGAGAGTTTTTATACCTGTCTTGTACAAAGCCCAAGATTGAGGTTAAAGATTATGACTCCACTGTGGAGGACACTTATGGGTGTCTTGTACAAATCACAAGATTGAGGCTACAAGATCCTGACTGACTCAGTTGGAGAGATATTTATATGGTGTCTTGTACAAACCCCAAGATTGAGGCTGAAAAGTTATAACTGACTCTACTGGAGAGATATTTAGGTGTCTTGTACAAAGCCCAAGATTGAGGCTGAAAGTTATGGAATGATCATTATACAAAGCCTAAGAGGAGGCTGGTTGAGGAATTTCTTATATGAATCCTAAGAGGAGGCTAAATTCTGCTGAGGATTATTTGAGATTGAGAGACAGGTCTAAATTGGGGGAATCAACTCTTGCAGGGGTTTACAGAAGAGTTGAGATATCAGATGCCTTGAGGTTCTGATTCTGTTGAGGATTTTGTTAATGGTAAATTAACAGTAGATGACCCTAACTGGGGAAATTTAGAGTGAGGGTTTAGAGATTGAGTTATGAAACCTGTGGGGGTTTTAACTCTGCTTGGAGATTGATTAGGTGATCAGGATTTTTCCTCTGCTTAGGAAGTTTTGAAGGTTTCTTTGAGATCCAAAAGGATATGAGATTGTCCAAGTCTACTGGTATGGAGAGGTTGAGTCTCAGCTGGAGAATGATCTTTGTATGATGCCCAAGAGGAGGCTGATGTTTTAAGGGATGAGAATCAACCCTAAACTGGTTTTATGTTTTGACTCAGAAAGACTGCTCTAACAAAGGATGACTAGGTTCTGTCCTATACCTTTAAGAGGTCTCTGGGTCCTTGTACTAAGCCCAAGAGGAGGCATGAGAACTTCTAAGAAACCTGAAGGTCCTTGTACAAAGCCCAATAGGAGGGTGGGGATGCTCTTAGGAAGCACGTGGGTCCAAACTTAAGAAACGTTCAAGAAAGGTTTCATCGGGAATTAATACTTTCTTTAGTGAACAGCTCTAGGGTTTGAAGAAATTCAAGAGAGGTTTCACCGAGAATTAAGACTCTATGGGGAAAATGAATTTCTTTGACAATTTTCTAATAGTGACAGTCTGAGAAAAGTTTCATAGGGAATAATGCCTTTCTCTATTCCATATTGTAAATGCCCAAGAGGAGGCAAGACTGTATCTAGAAATTCCTATGGGGAACTAGTTTTGACCATGTTGAAAGAGTGACCAATGGCTTTATCTAATTTTGACCTAATTGCGGGGAAAACTCTAAGCAGATATACAAGTACATATACAGTTGGAATATATACACATGTATGTAAAAGAGGGTAGAAGGACTTACAGGTGAGCAAGCTTCCAGCAATACAAACAAATATATATATATATCTATATATGTAAGTATGTAAAAGAAAGTTGTATAAAACTTACATGTGAGCAAGCTTCCATAGCTGTATGGTTAGTTGTTCAAGAAATTAAAGAAAGTTTTGATAACAACTGTGAATTTGAATTTGAATAAAAAGGAAAGTTGTTTTAAAAAGAAGTTTGGGGCTTATACTCAAGGAGAGGCCTATATGAACTCGGTTGAAAAAGCGACAATCGCGCAGTAGTTTTGAAAATCACAGAGGGACTTATACAATTACCGAGGCCCAAATTTATTGTATTTTACAAGGAGGATTGGGTCTTACACTCTATTAGAGGCCCAAAGTTTATTTTTGTACAAGATATGGGGCTTACAACTCAAGGAGAGGCCCAGATGAAAAACAATGATCGCATTGTTTATTTTGAAAACTGTCGGGACCTATACAATGTCTGAGGCCCAAAATTATTTATGTACAAAGAGGGATTGTGTCTTACACTCTATTAGAGGCCCAAAAGTGTTTTTAAAGAAAATAAATGGGACTTATAACTCAGGGAGAGGCGCAGTTGATTTTTTTTTTGAATTGGCGATCACACCGAGATTTTTGAAAACACCGTGGGACTTATACAATGACTGAGGCCCAAAAAAGTTTGTGTTTACAAATGGGTTGGGTCTTACACTCTATTAGGGGCCCAAGAATGCTTTGAAAAAGATTTGCAAAGGGGAGAAATAATCAACCCTAATTTGATTTTAAAAATGTATTTTAATTGAATAAAATTTCAATAAAAATGACCAAATTTATCAAACATGTGTGAAAAACAAGTTATGATCTTGGATTAGTGTTTGAAAAATCATGTTTCATTCATAAAATGATTTGAAAATCATTTGAATTTGCAAAATCAAGAGAAAGAAATATTTTCAAATGCCTAAAAAACAAATAAAAATATAATTCTTTACAAAAATATCAAATACATGAAATAAATAATATTTTTCTGAAATTTTTGTGGAATAAAATATTTTAACATTTTTGGGAATTTTCAAAAAAAGAACCAATAAAAAATAAATTTGGAATTAATTAATAAAAACCATGAAAAATGTGAAAAAAAAATAGAAAAATAGGAGAAAATAGCAAAATGGTCTGGGTGAGTCTTGAACCCACGACCTCCCAACTAAACACACATACGCGCTACCACTGGGGTGGTGATACATCCGTGTATCAAAACCACTCCATCAACATATATGGGTGACTTGGATTTCAGGCTTGGCCAAGGCATGGCTTGATTTTTGCCTCTTGCATGAAGGCTTTAATTTCCTCATTTCTCCATGGATTTTGACAAAATTTAGTTGTATCTTGCCTAGAATTTCATGAGGAATCCAATGGTGCTTTTAGATTTTTCTAAAGATGTCCCTATTTTAAAACCCGATAGTGGTTTCAAAATAGGCCTATATTTGCATGTTCTGTGCAATCTCATCATACAGGCAACAATAGCATGGAAAATTGGTTCAAACATAACCTCTATGATATGTATGAGATGTCCATGATCAATGGACATCAAAGCAATGCATGATTTAGAGAGTTCAAGTTGTGAGACATTTACCTCTTGAAGCTCCTTGTGCTAACTGTCAAGATCCTTGTTCCAGAAGTAATCCAATGCTTTAGACACTCTTGATTGATCCCTTAGAAGCTTTTAGAATGATCAAAATCAGCTGGAATACTCAGGAACAAGTATTGGCTCTTGCTTGCAAAAGTGGCAAAAGTGACCAAGATGGTAACTCTCTCAAATGGTGTTCAAGATGAGGGAAACTAATTGCGACAGTTTGAGGATGATATTTTGAGTGTGTTTGAGGCTTTGTTTGGTTTTGAAAGTGACTGAATCAAAACATGGCTTGAAAAATGCAGAAAAGTCAAAATTTGAGGTTTTGGAGGTTGACTTTCTGATTTTAGTGTTTCAAATCAAGGATGAGTGTTTGAACAACTTATATATGATACATTGGATGTGTTTGAATCATGAGTTGAGGTGGAATTGCTCTCTAACTCGAAAACTCAGTTGTGACTTACAAAAGAAGGCAAATTCGGAGTGAAAGAGATAATTTGAGGAAAGCATTATTTAGTGTGCTTTTGGGTACTTAAACTGATCACAAATGATCTCTATTTATAGTAGAACAAGTTTGTTTTGGCCGAAATAGTGAATGGAAATTGCAGCAGGTTTTTGGCCAATTGTGGCATAAAGGTATTCAAGTCTTCTCTAGCCATTGACTTTAGATTAGGGAGCAGGCTATGAGTCCTTTATTGCAGGAATAAGGCTTGACTCATTCAGTTAGACTTACCTCAGTTCATGCTATCTTGATGCATCCATTGTATGCTTGGTGCCAAATTTGAAAATTCAAGGTTTTGCATCATGAGATATCACATGCCACAATGATGCTCTTTTGTCTTGGAAGGCTAGGCTTTTGGTATTTTGTGTTATGGATCAGATCATTCATTCTTATGTGTTGTAATTGGACAGAATTTGAATGATCAAAGTGCTCAAAATCAGTCAAAGGAATCGTGGGGTGCAAGTTTGCACTAAAACCTGTCTTGAAAATAGTTGCAGCAAGGAAACTTGGGAGGTCCATAACTCCTAGCTCAAAGGGAATTTGATGGAGTTCTTGGTCATTTTGGAAAGTTTGCATAATGTACTTCAACTTTGAAGTCCACCAATAGACCTAGTTCAACTTGGATCAAGGTGAAAAATGGCCTTAAAGTTGAGAAAAAAGTGAAACAGATTCTGCCTAAAAAAATTTATATGTGTTGGAGCTCTTTTCACACTTTTCTTGATTTTGATCACTTCAAAACTTAAAATCCAGGCAATAATTTTGCTATGGACCAATCCTACACTTTTGTAGTATGTGTGGCAAGCTTTCATTTGAGCTTTGGATGGAAGCAAATGGCTTTATGGTTAAGGATTTATGACCTTGCAAAGTTGGTACCAAAACACTTTTGTTCCATAACTTAGAAAATTTTTGGTTTATCAAGGTTGCCCCTTTTGCAAGAAACCTCACTTTTTTTATTTTTTTTTATGAATGATGATCAAAATCATACATTAACATTATTCTTGATTTTAGGCACAGTTGACTCTTTGTCAGATGAATTCCAAACTGTGTGATTCCTTATGAAATCAAGTCCTTGACCCAATTCAAACCTAATGGATGGATTCCATAGGTGTTTTAGGGTGTATTGAACCATGTCCCAAGGTTTGAGAACATGTCTTGGTCAAGAGTCAAAGATACAGTTCACTTTTTCTTCAAAACCCTAATTATGATCCTGATGAAATTGAAACTTGTGAATTAAGCTTCTTTGGTTAATCCATTGTTTCAAATAGATCAATGTGGTGTACTTGAGGCCCTCAAATCATGTTTTGAGGTCTTGGCTGATGTTTTGCCTCAATAGTCAATTTAGGGGGAATTAGGTCAAGAAACCCTAATTCCTGATTTTTGATGAATGCTCTCCCTAATGCTAATTTGAATTGATGATTGGGTACATGAGGTCCCTTCGAGGATTGTGGGTCATGCTTTGAAGTAATGGCTCATGCCTAGATGAAAATTTTCATCTGGAGGCCTTGGTCGACCAAAACCCTAATTTGGCGCCACTGGCGATCCTGAGGCTAGATCAGCTTAGGACGTTGCACTCTTGTACTTGATTCTTGATATGAGAGATCTCTTGATCTTTCATGGATGTTTTAAGAGGTTAGACAAGTTGAACACCATGTCATTTCTTGATTGATCCTTTGTTTAAATGCTCTAAAAGGGGTTAAAACCCTATTTCTTGATTGTAGTGAATGCTCAACAATCCTTGAGGAGATTGATGAGGCATAATGGTACATCAATATTGTGGAGATTATTTTCACAATGGCGGGAAATCTTGGTGGTCTAAATTTGGGGTTTGATAGATGCCACTATTTAATCTTCTTGGACCCGAAGGTGTGAATGGCGAAGATATTCGGACATTCAGGGTGCAAGAGGATTAAATATAGGAATATTCGAAATTTTGACGGTGGTTATGAATGGTAGTTTGGTCATCCATCTTCTTTTGCTAAGCAATTTTACTTAAAAAAGGGTAAAACTTCCCCTTGATCCTGGTCTTTAGCCACGTAACTGGTCTAAGTTTCTTTTGAAATAAACTTCCCCTCGATCCTGGTCTTCAGCCACAGAACTGGTCTAAGTTTCTTTTGAAATAAACTTCCCCTCGATCCCGGTCTTCAGTCACAGAACCGGTCTAAGTTTCTTTTGAAATAAACTTCCCCTCGATTCTGGTCTTCAGCCACGGAACTGGTCTTGGTTTCTTCTCGTCGAGTTCCTTCCTCGACAAGGAACGCTATTTGTAGCAGTCTCTATCAAACTTCTCGCCGATTTATACTAGGGAGACACCATTTGACGAAAAAATTTGATGTCAGACTTGCTGTTGGGGACCATTTGTTAGAGATGCTATTTGTTGACTCTACTAGGGAAAATGAGTCTCTTGAGATACTGTTTTGTGCTTGGGGGATATTACATCATACTTTTCTTCGATATTTTTCGGAGAAATACCATGTGATGTAATCCAATTTTGAGGCGCTGATGACTCCATTAACATCGAATTTCTTAAGAGAAAAACCAATGTATCACCGAGAGTCTTTTAGTGGAGAGGCTTTCTCTGGAGATTTTCCTTAATCCCGGAAAGCGAAAAGATCATCTTCAATGGTGAAAAGTGATGTTCCAAAGGTGTCTGTCGAATGTCTTCTTACCTTTTAGAGGTTCAAGTTATCAAAGTGGTCGAGGAGAGTCTCCACTCCATAAATAAACTGGGGAGAAATCGCTTAGACAACACATTTCATGACGAGGAAAGAACTCAAACTAGGATTTTGTTTTATCCGACGTGGAAAGGAAGACTGACACTTGATTGACAAGAGGACTTTAATGCAATACGAATATGAGTATGAATCAATAATGCATGATATATGTATGCTTATGCTGACAAAATTAACGCAACATATAGACTAGTGAAGGAACACGACTGGATAGTCGGCCACTGCGGGGGATGAAAAGTACCATTGGTTCAAGATATCAATTTTTTGTTGCCTAGGAGAAGTAGACCCCGTGGGGAGAAAGAAGTTGTCAATCGGTCTTAAGAGGTGAGAACTCTGCCGGGGAGGTCAGATGAGACATTGCATCTGAACAGTTGATCCTTCAGTCAGGTGCCCTAGTTTAGAAGGAGTACTTTTGATTCTGCATTTTGAGGTTTAATCACTTCCTGGGAAGTTGTCGATGTTCTTTTAGATGTTAGAGTCAAAAGCAAATGCCATATTTATTTTTAAAGCAGAAGAAGAAAAAATGTACAAGTAAATTCAATTTTGTTTTGTTTCAAGAATCGTTGATCATGTTAAAATGTCGTTCTATAAAGGAAAAACAAATGAGAGTCGCAAACAAAAGCACAAGGGCTCAAATTTTATTGATAGAATTGAAATCAGCCAAGTGTGTGATACTATAGAGTATTACAAAGTTTAGAAAATGGTAATTTTAAGGGAAAAGGGGCTACATTGAAACATAACGATCGTTATCCTTCTACCAACTTTGAATTCTGGACATTCTGGGATTCTGTCGAAGGTGACCTTGATTGAAGTTTTTATGATGGATGGCATTACCGCTGGGGATTTAACCTTGTTAAATGTAGTTACTTGCCATGAATCCTTAATTTGTGCCTGGATTGTCTTTTGAGGTTTCCAATCCATCGGGATGATTTTTGCTTGTGTCTTTAATTTTTTCCTGGACTGCCCTTTCGGGTTTTCAATCCACCGAAATGTTTTTATTTATTTAAGAGAAGTATTTCTTGACTACATTAACATTCGTGGGGTAGGCAAACTCTTCTCCTTCCATGGTTGCGAGTCTCAAGTCACCGCATGAGAAGGATTTCTTGACCACAAAGGGGACGTCATAATTCGAAGTCCATTTGCCCCAGGAATCAGTGATAAACGATTGTATCTTCTTGAGCACGAGGTATCCTTTTCTGAAGACACGGGGTCAGACCTTTTTGTCAAACGCTTTCTTCATTCGCTATTCGCTTCTCTTTGATCAGGTTCAGTTCATCGTGTCGACTTTGACACCATTCAGCTTTTATTAGCTTAGCTTCCATCAATACCCATATTGATGGAATCTCTACTCCTATGAGGAGTACTGCCTCTGTGCCATATACTAGAGAGAAATGGGTTGCCCCTGTTGAAGTGCAGACAGATGTGCGATAACTGTGAAGAGTAAAGGGTATCATCTTGTGCCAGTATTTGTAGGTTACAACCATCTTTTGAACGATTTTCTTATTGTTCTTATTAGCCGCTTCTACCGCTCCGTTCATCTTAGGCCGGTAGGGAGATGAGTTATAGTGTTCAATCTTGAACTCAGTGCACAACTCTTTCATCATCTTATTGTTCAAGTTAGATCCATTATCCGTAATGATCTGGCTTGGAACACCATAACGTAAGATGAGATTGTTTTTGATAAATCGGACCACCAATTGTCAGGTTACATTAGTGTATGACGTTGCTGGGACCAATTTGGTGAAGTAGACAATGTCTACTAAGATGAACCAATATCCGTTTGAAGCCTTGGGTTCAATCATGCCAATCATGTCAATTCCCCATATAGAAAAGGGCCATGGATAAGAAAGAACTTTGGGATGTGTTGGCGGTACATGGATTTTGTCAGCGTATATCTGACACATGTGACACCTTCTCATGTACTTGTAGCAATCAGATTCCATTGTCAGCCAATAGTACCTTGCTCTCAGAATTTTTCTTTCCATTTTGTGTCCATTGGCATGAGTGCCAAAGGATCCTTCGTGAATCTCTTTCATCAACATGTTTGCCTCTTCTCTATCTACGCATCTGAGCAAAACCATGTCAAAGTTTCTTTTATAGAGTGAGTCACCATTCTGAAACAAGTTTCCAGCCAGTCTTCTGAGAGTCTTCCTGTCTTTTCTTGATACCCACGTGGGTACTCTTGTTTTTGAAGGAAGCACTTGATATCGTGGTACCAAGGTTTGTCATCGATGACGGCTTCAATTGTGAAAATGTAAGCGGGCCTTTCAAGGCGCATTACGTCAATCTTAGGTACGTTGTTCCATTGACCTACACTAATTATGGAAGAGAGAGTGGCTAGTGCATCAGCCATGTGATTTTCTTCACGAGGAATGTGGTGAAACTCGATTCTATTGAAGAATGGTAACAACCTTCTCGCGTAATCTTTGTAAGGAATTAATCCAGATTAGTACGTGTTCCACTCTCCTTTGATTTGATTGATAACCAGAACTGAGTCTCCATACACATTCAAGTCCTTAATTCTTAAGTCAATTGCTTCTTCGATACCCATGATACATGTTTCGTATTCGGCCTCGTTGTTTGTGCACTTGAATGTCAATAGGGCAGTGAAAGGATAATGGGTGCCCTGAGGGGTAACAATGAATGCCCCAATTCCGTTTCCATAAGTGTTGACAGCTCTGTCAAATATTAGTCTCCATTGGGATCCTGGTTTATTCCCTTCGCTGGGTAGCGGTTCATCACAATATTTCATTTTTAAGTACATGACATTTTTGTCTGGGAAGTCAAACCCGACTGATTCCTGATCATCAATCGGTTGATGAGCCAAATTATTGTCTAAAATAATCCCTTTGACGACTTTCTGAGCATGGTACTTAATGTCGTATTCTGATAGCAACATCTGCCAACGGGTAATTCTTCCCGTGAGAGCAGGTTTCTCAAAGACATACTTGATCGGATCCATTTTGGAGATTAACCAAGTAGTGTGACAAATCATGTACTGGCGAAGACGTTTGGCTGGCCAAGCCAGAGTACAACAAGTTTTCTCGAGCATAGTGTACCGAGTTTCAGAGTCGATGAATTTCTTGCTTAAGTAGTAAATGGAGGACTCTTTTCTTTTTGTTTCGTCTTGTTGGCCAAGTACACAACCTATCAGGTCTTCCAAGACTGTTAGGTATATGATTAGCGGTCTCCCTTCCACTAGAGGAGACAGGATAGGTGGATTCAACAGATATTCCTTGATACTGTCGAAAGCTTTCTGGTAATATTATGTCCATACACAGTCTTGATTCTTTTTTAGTAGTTTGAAGATTGGCGCGTAAGTCGCGTTCACGAGGGATATAAACCTTGAGATGTAATTCAGACGTCCCAAAAATCACCTGACCTATTTTTCGGTCTTTGGTGAAGGCATTTCTTGAATGGCCTTGACCTTGTCAAAATCAACCTCAATTCCTTTCTGGCTGACGATGAACCTTAAGAGTTTTCCTGAGCAAGCACCGAATGTGCACTTATTGGGATTCAAGTGGAGTTTGTATTTCCTCAGACGCTCTAATAACTTCGACAGATGTGTCACATGTTCTTCTTCTGGTTTAGACATTGCAATCATGTCATCGACATATACTTCAATTTCTTTATGCATCATGTCGTGAAACAGAGTCATCATGGCCCTTTGATAGGTTGCCCCGGCGTTCTTCAAACCGAACGACATTACCTTGTAGCAAAAAGTGCCCCGTGGGGTGATAAAGGAAGTTTTCTCCATATCTTTCGGCACCATTTTGATCTGATTATAGCCCGAGAATCCGTACAGGAAGGAGAAGACTTTGAATTTTGTTGTACTGTCTACCAGCATGTCAATGTGTGGCAGAGGGAAGTCATCCTTTGGACTTGCTTTGTTCAGATCCCTGTAGTCTACACACATTCTGACTTTTTTGTTTTTTTTGGAACTGGAACTATGTTAGCTAGCCATTGAGGATATTCTGAGGTGGCAAGGAAACCTGCGTCGATCTGTTTTTGCACTTCCTCCTTGATTTTGATAGCCATATTCGGGTGAGTCCGTCTCAACCTTTGTTTTACCGGTGGACATTGGGATTTCAACGGTAAATGATGTTCCACGATGCTGGTATCCAACCCTGTATTATCCTGATAGGACCAAGCAAACACATCTGGAAACACTTTGAGAAGTCTTATCAAGTCTTCTCTGACAGTTGGACTGAGCAGTGCCCCAATCTTAACTTCTTTCTTCTCTTCCTATGAATCCAAATTGACCGTTTCCAACGGCTCTTTGTGAGGCTCAATATAACTTTCCTCTTGTCCGAGTAATCGAGATATATCTTCTCAAATTTCTTCGTCATCTTCTTCTTCAGCTTCAAATACCGGGAATTCAAAGATGGGAGAAGGCATTGGATCGTATGTTTCAATGGGGTTTAAAATAAGCAATCTGCATGACGTGATGATTTATTTTTTAGAAGAGATAGAGAGAAATACAAGAGTGTTTGCAGTTTATTTTCTGAAAAAATGCTTGTTTTTTTTTTATTTTGAGTTGTTTTTAGGATTACCATTTTCTGAAAAAACGAAAAGTGAAAACAGAAATAAATGCGGGAATGACAAAATGGCATTATTTATTTATGATCTTGTCGATTCTTGAAACTATATCCCTATAAAACAAAACTCTGCCGCTTTGGGCGAAGCGAAGAGGGACATTTACAGAAAAGTGATCCCTATAAAAACATTTGTTTCACCTGGGCAGGGTGAAAGGTTACAACAAAGATGACAAATACTTAGACTTACGGACGACTTTCGAGACATCGACAGCAACCCATTGGCGACGAACTCCTCGGCGAATCACAAAGTCTGGCACCTTCTTTCTTGATTTGTCCCCAGAAATGACGCTGATTTCTAGCGGAGCAGGATCAGTGGAGTGTTCCTCCCAAGCATAGTTGTCATAAACAAACTCTTTTGTTGTATCTTCCTTAGTGTTTTCACTCTCGAGAGGATCTCCCCATCCAGTTGGCTAGATGTCTTAGTATCTGATGCGAGAGCTTTCAGGAGCGGTGTACTTGACTAAGTAGTCGTACTTGCCACTCGGCTGTTCTAAAGTGTCCCATACTTCTAGGGGACTGGAAGAGTCATCTTCTTCGATGACGTTGACCTCTAGAAAAGCATAGTTGATGAACTCTTGTCCTGCAGTCCTTGCAGGTTCATTGTGGTGCTGGTTATTTCCAGAATTTCCTGAGTAATGATCTCGTGACTTAGTGGGGACACAAGTATTCTTTTCAATGTTGCTCAGCTGATATGCCCCGTTGGGCTGACTCTTTTGCCTCAAGTCTTCTGGGTATGGCTGTCAGATAGACAAGTAATCCAGTGGGTCATAATGGTCATAGTTGAAGTATATTTCATTGGATCATCTTCTAATGAGTTAGGTGGAGCACGGCATCCCTCAGGATCACAATCTTCGTACGTCATCTTGACGTCTGATCTTGGTATATATCTCGGACTCTGCGTGGGAAAGCAAATTGGCATATGGACCTCTCCCTGAGACATTTAACCATCCTCGATGAGATAAGATTTCCACTCTTCATCCATATCGGAGGAGTCACTCTCATTGATAGTGTGTACTTCTTGAGACACTGTGTGGAGAAATTCTCCATTGTGGAAGAAGTTCTGAATGGGACGAAAACTTTCATCTTTCTTGGCAGTCTGGGTACAGGTAGATGAGAAACCAAGACCTTTATTCATCTTGTTATCTGTAGGAATCATAAGTTGTCCCCATCCCTTTATGTTATCACTTTTGATTACTTCGAGGGCGTCTTTGTATAAGGAAATCGACGTCCCTTTTTCTGATCAATTCTTATTTCTCACCGAGAAAGCTTGGAATTGGGTTCGATTAACCTCCTCCGGTTCTAAATAGGAGAATGATGATAAGTTGCTCACGATTAAGGCTTGCTCTCCGCAGACTGTGACTAGCTTGTCATTCCTGACGAACTTTAGCTTCTGGTGAAGTGTCGAAGTGACTGCCCCAGTTTCGTGTATCCAAGGTCTTCCTAATAAACCGATGTATGCTGCCCGAATGTCCATGACCAGGAAAGTGACTTGGAAAGTGTGAGGACCGATGGTTATGGGAAGATCGACTTCGCCGATAATTGTTTTTCTGGATCCGTCAAAAGCTTTGACAATGATCTCACTGCCTCTCATCGGAGCTCCTTGAAATGATATTTGTGTTAAAGTTGACTTTGGCATAACATTTAGAGATAATCCCGTGTCAACTAATACGCTGGCTAAAGCGTCGTCTTGGCAGTTGACTGTAATGTTAAGCGCCATATTGTGATTTTTGCCTTCTTCCGGCAGTTCTTCATCACTGAATCATAAGTTGTTGCAGGAAGTGATGTTGGAAATGATGTTGTCAAATTGGCCTATTGTTACATCTTGTTCCACAAAAGCTTGCTCTAAGACTTTCTACAGAGCTTCCTTGTGAGCTTCGGAACTAAGAAGGAGAGATAATACAGAGATTCTATATGGAGTTTGAAACAATTGGTCTACAATGTTGTACTCTCTTTTATGGATGAGCTTCAGCATCTCATCGTTGATCTTTGAAAGTTTGGGACTACTAGATTGCCTGATTTGCTGATTTGGAACTTCTGTTTGAGGTTCCTTTTCTTTGGCGGGTTCTCCAACTCCTCTGTTGAAGATCCGGATGCTCCGTGTGACTCGACTGATGTTGGTAATGTTTACGATGGAGGGTAATGGAGTTTCCTTTCCATTTTCAATTGTCGTCGCACCGTACTTGTAAGGGATAGCCTTATCAGATTTGTACGGTATTGGTCCTGACAGGTAGATAACTACAAGAGCCTTTTGATTCTTCTGACCATCGTAGGAAACCTCAATTGGTTCGAGGTTGAGAATCTTTCTATTATCGAAAGAGACGTTTGACTCGTTGAGCATAGGGATTATGGCGTATACGTCTTCGGCCATTTCATGACTGGAAACTATGACAACATCTTCGCTTTGATCAGGAAGATAGTCTTGTATCATGTTGATCGACCCGGCACTTGAACATTGGCGAATCTCTTTTTGGTCCAACTGATTTTGAAGAGCTGATCGTATAAGGTAGCATCCTTGGTTGTTCTCTGAACAAACTCTACAGCACTCATAATTATATGGTGGCTCCCGACCATGTTCGCTTTGTATACAGTGCATCTTTACCAGATCTATTTCCATCGAGCGGACATCCTGACTTTGATATCTACTAGGATTTTCGTTAGTCATGCTGATCTATTATGTAGCTTCATCCAAGTAAAGTGGAAGCCACCAGTGATCCAACAGATGTTGAAGTGTTCTTTGGACAAGTGCACATCCTTGGTTATCCTCACGACACTCTTCACAGTCCTGTTAATCATGTGAAGCCAGAAAGCCGAGCCTGACTTTCTTACCATGTAGTTCCACAAGGAATGCATTCATCAAGCGTATGTCAAATATCTGAACCATATTGACTTGATGGTTATTTCTTTCCTGGTAATTCTAGATCCATCCGAGATCCATCTGACGTTGAAGGGCCTCTTGTACAAAAGAGAATCCCTGATTGCTTGTTGAGCAGATTGGATAGGCATTGTAATTGTGTCGTGGCAGATTATAATATTGACTTTGCCTTGAGTGCATCGCTACCAAATTGACGTTCATCTCAAGGATGTTGTGGTTCTGAACAATGTTGGGATTTTCATGGGCCATGTTGACCTCCCGGATTCTGTGATCTTGAATCCAACCTAGATTCATTTGTTCTAATTACACTACGGAACACCCTTGATTATTCTTTGAGTAGATATCAAACTGGTGATAGTTGTGAGGAGGTACATGACTGTACCCGCTTTGCCTGCAATGCATCCTAACCAGATTGGTTCCTAATACGAGAATGTCATACCCCAAATTTTGACCACTAAGATTTCCCATCATTGTGCAAATCATCATCACAATATGGATGAACAGTCTCCCCAAAGATGGGTGAGCATCCACTACTATCAAAATTAGGGTTTCAAGCCCTCTCTGAGCCTTAGACAAAAGATCAATCAAGGAATGACATGATATTCAACTTGTCTAACCTCTCAAACATCCACAAAGGATCAAGAGGACTCCCACTTCAAGGATTAAGCACAAGGCTGCTCCCTTATAGGTGGATCAAGCCTCAAGATCGCCAGTGTCACCAAATTAGGGTTTTGGTTGACCAGGGCCTCTAGATGCAAATTTTCCTCTGGGCATGAGCCAATGCTTCAAAGCATGACCTAATATACTCCATGGAACATCATGGACCCAATCAGCAAGTCAATTTAGTCTCAGGGGATGCATTCATAAAAAATCAGGAATTAGGGTTTCTTGACCTAATTCACCCCTAAGTTGACTTTTGGAACAAAACATGAGCCAAGGCCTCAAGAGAGGATTTGAGGGTCTCTAACACACTACATTGATCCATTTGCAACAATGGATTAATCCAAGAATCTTGATCAACAAGTTTCAAGTTCATCTGAACCACAATTAGGGTTTCGCGGGAAAAGTCAACAGTGCCTTTGACTTTTGACCCAGGCATGCTCCCAAACCTTGGAACATGATTCAATAAACCCTATAACACCTATGAAATCAATCCATCAAGTTTTATTTAGGTCAAGGAATTGATTTCATAGAGGATTGCACAGTTTGGAATTCATCTGACAAAAAGTCAACTGTGCACAAAAGTCAACTTTGACTTTTTGAGATTTTTCACAATTATGGTTTTTTAACCCTAAAATTATGTTAATGTGTGATTTGAATCATCATTCATCAAGAAAAATCAAGAAAGTGGGATAACTTGTAAAAGGGGTAACCATAAAAAACTTAGAAATTTTCTAAGTTATGGAATAAAGTGGCTAGGGTACCAACTTTGGAGGATCATAACTCCTAAACCACAAGGCCATTTTTCCCCATCCAAAGCTGGATTTGTAGCCCTCATGGCCCTCTACAAAAGCTTTAACTACACCTCATTCCAATTCATTATGGATTTGGAGTTACGGAATGATCAAAGTGGTTGAAAACATGAAATGCCACTTTTTCCAACACTTAGTGAAATTTTCACTAAGTCAGAATCTGCCTTCACTTTTTTCCAAATGTAGGGGCATTTTTCACTTGGATCCAAAAAGTATCAAAACCAACTATGATCAAACAATTGTTGTATCATAGGAGGGATTTCCAAAATGACCAAGAACACCACCAAAATCAACTTGAGCCATGAGATATGACAATGGCAACCTGCCTTGCTGAAAACTGCCAAAGCAAGGCAGATTTTGGAGTTTTGCTCGATTTGCCCAAATTTTGTAAATGACAAGCAACTCTATCCATCTGAACACCTCAAGGGGGGACAAAGGAGGAACCAACTCTGATCCCAAGACTCCTAAGTCTTTGGAACGAAAAATAGCATGCCAAACCTAGAAATCCCTAAAGAGGGGACAAGACTCCAATTTTGGATTGGAGCATTCAATGCACACACCAAGGTGGCATGGACTGAGCCATTTCCAACTGAATTCAGTCAAAACTTATCCAAGACCAAGGGAACCAGCATCCTGTGCCCTAACCTCTAGTCAATGGCTAGAGGAGACTTGGATTCTAATTGCTCAACATTGGCCAAACCTATGCAGCAGTTGCCATTCACTATTCCTTGCAAAAAAACTTGCTCTACTATAAATAGAGCTCAATTGTGATCAGTTTGAGTACACCAAAGCCATCAAACAGATGCTTTCCTCAAAATCTCCTTCTTCACTCCAATTTTGCCTTCTAAGGCAAGTCACTATCGGGTTTTGAGTTTGAGAGCTATTCCAACCAAACCAATCACACACACACACACACACCTCATAAACATCATATAGAAGTGATCCAAACACTCACATAACATCTGGAACACCAAAATCACAAAATCACCAGCCATCTGCACAAGCCTTTGACAGATTTGCAATTAAGGTACCATCTCAAGTTCCAGATCATTTCAATCCACTCCAAGCATTCAGACACACTCCATGGCACCTAGGGAAGCTATCCATATCATTGGAACCTAGCTGTAACACCTCTAACACAAAACACGATCACCAGCTGCAAGAGGGAAGCATGAGCTATTCTAACTCTATGATCCATGCATTTTTTGCTGCATAATAATTTGACCATATGTTCATAATCATGGATATAGTGTTTTCCCTCAATCAATTGCATTATTTGAATCGTGTGTAGAATTTCTGAACCTTCATGCAGAATTTAAGGTTCTTGAGGTTTCTCTTTGATTTCTTATTCCATGTTAAAAATAAATGAAATTAAAGACCATAGACATGATCGTGAGGTTGAAACGAGTAGATTGATATGTAGATTGCATGATATAATCAAGTATTCAGTGAAATTGGATAGAAAACGCAAATCTGCAGAAACAGAGGAAGGGCGCGTGTTCTTGCCATGTTCTTGGAGCCCTTTTTAAAAAATTTGAATATTTGAATTTTGTGATTTTATTTAATTGATTCAAAAATTAATTTCTCTCTGAGTTTTAATGATTTTGAGTTGATTCTTTTTTTAATAATTCATAAAAATGTTAAAATATTTTATTTTCCAAAAAAATCCAAAAAATAATATTTATTTCATATAATTGATATTTTTGTAAAGAATTAATATTTTAATTGTTTTTGACATTTAAAATATTTTCTCCTTCTTGATTTTTCAAATTTTAGTGATTTCCAAACAGTTTGTGGATCAAAACCTAATTTTTGAAACATTAATCCAAGATCACAATTTGTTTTCCACATGTTTAACAATTTTGATCATTTTAATTGAATTTTTATTCAATTAAAATACATTTTGAAATCAAATTAGGGTTTTTGATTAATTCAACCCTCATCAAACTTTTTCAAACTCTTTGGGCCTCTAATAGAGTGTAACACATAATCCTTTGTAAATACAAACCTTTTTGGGCCTCAGTCATTGTATAAGTCCCACTGTGTTTTCAAAATCTCGGCGCGATCGTTGCTTTTCAAAACATTTTCATCTGGGCCTTTCCTTGAGTTGTCAGCCCCATCACTTGTACAATAATAAATCTTTGGGCCTCTAATAGAGTGTAAGACCCAATCCTTTTGAAAAACAAACCTTTTTGGGCCTCAGTCGTTGTATAAGTCCCACTGTGTTTTCAAAATCTCGGCGCGATCGCCAAAAAATATCATCTGGACCTACCCTCGTGTTATAAGCCTCATTTCTTTTCAAAAATAACTCTATGGGCCTCTAATAGAGTGTAATACCCAATCCCCTTTTAACCAAAACAATTTTGGGTCTCAGACATTGAATAAGCCCCTCTGTGTTAAAAGACAATCTTGACGCGATCGCCATTTCAAAACAAAACCCTGGGCCTCTCGTTGAGCTGTAAGTCCCACCACTTGTATAAAAATAAACCTTTGGGCCTCTTGAGAAAGTGTAAGACCTATCCATTTGTACAGAAAACCTTTTTTTTGGGCCTCAGTCACTTGTATAAGTCCTTCTATACAAATTCAAAACAACGGTGCAATCATCGTTAAACTTTGGGCCTCTCCCTGAGCTGTAAGCCCCAACATTCTTTTCAAAGCACTTTCTCCTTTGATTTTGAATATAATATTGTTATCAAAGCTTTCTTTGTTGAACAAACTAACCAAACAACATGGAAGCTCTACAACCGAGTAAGTGTTTACCCGTTTTCTTTATCCGCTTTCATATATATAACTGTATTATAGGGCTGCTCACTGTAAGTCTTCTTTCACAAACTTTTATATACCTGTCAAATATCAACTGTGTAATACTAGTATAGCTATTTAGAGCTTCCCCGACAACTACGTCTAGCACTAGGTAAAGCCCCGTTGATCACTCTTAAATACAGTCAAAACTAGATCCCCATAGGATTACCAGACACAGTCTTCCCTCCTCTTGGGGTAAAATAATATGGAGATGTGAAAGGCATATTCTTTTTGAACCCTTTCTCAGACTGTCACCCTTAGAAGTTGCTAAAGAGACTCTACTCCCCAGAGATGATCTTTTCTCCGTGAATGGCATCTCTTGAGTTTCTTCAAAATTCCCGGACTTTCCTGGCTTGATCTATTCTCGGTGAATAGCATGTCTTGAATTTCTCGGGGTTTGGGGACCCACAGGCTTCTTAAAATCACCCTTAGAAATTGTCAAAGAAGCTCTAACTCCCCAGAGATGATCTTTTCTCTGTGAATGGCATCTCTTGAGCTTCTTCCAAATTCTCGGACTTTCCTGGCTTGATCTATTCTCTGTGAATGGCATGTCTTGAATTTCTCGAGGTTTGGGGACCCACGAGCTTCTTAAAAGCATCCCCGCCTCCTCTTGGGCATTGTACAAGGACCCTTCGGCTTCTTAGAAGTTCTCATGCCTTCTCTTGGGCTTGATACAAGGACCCTGACGACCTCTTAAAGGTATAAGACAAAACTTAGTCATCCTTTGCTAGAGCAGTTTTTCCAGTGTCAAAAAACTCCGGCCATTTGATGGTTGATACTCATCCCTTAACGCCCGCGCCTCCTCTTGGGCATTGTACAAAAGATGAAACTCTAGACTTGGACAGTCTCGATACCCTTTGGATTTCCCGTTTCCTTAAAGAACAGGAAATAACCCTGATCCTCTGATCAGTGCCAAAGTATAGCCTTACCTTTTATCAGTCCCTTTATAAGAACTGATTTTCTCTTTTATCCAACATACTGGACCTGTCACTAAACTGAAACAGTTACCAGTACCTTAGCCTCCTCATAGGCTTAGTACAAATGATTCTCCCCAGTGGAGCTAACCTTTTCAGACTCTCTTGTTGAGTCAAATCTTTATAGCCTCCATCTCGGGCTTCGTACGGGATACAAATCACTCTCTTGTTGAGTATAAAAGACTCTCTTGTTGAGTCAATCACCTTTAGCCTCCATCGAGGGCTTTGTACGGGATACAAAACACTCTCTTGTTGAGTATAAAAGACTCTCTTATTGAGTCAAACCAATAGTATCCTCTTAGGCTTTGTATAAATAATCCTTCCTCCGTGAAGTCAGCCTCCTCTTGGGCTTTGTACAATGATTCTCCCCAAAGGAGCCAGCCCTTTTAGCCTCTCTCTCGGGCTTTGTACGAGGCACATAAAAACTCCCTCTTGTTGGATCAATAGCCTCCTCTTAGGCTTTGTATAAAGATAACCCCAGTTGAGTCAATCAACCTTTTAGCATCAAAGTTGTACCTTGTTCATAGCATATAAACATCAACGACTCCCCTTTAGAGATGACAAATTCTCTCTGAGTCAAACCCCTTCAGCTTCACATCTTGGGCTTTGAACAAGATACAAACCACCTTTAGCTTCACATCTTGGGCTTTGAACAAGACATCAAAACAGCTTTTTCCTCCCATAGAATAGGAGGAACTATGATCGCTCTGATTTCCCTGTTTTGTCAAACAGGAATACGTAGGCATAAGATTGAAAAATCTTAGGGAGCACACTAATCAAAAGCCCAAAATCCCATACCTTCATACATCAATCAAAAAACATCAGTCCTAACATCCTACCAATAGTCTAGACCCCGTGTTCTCAACAACATAACCTACGAGAGACCCACAATCTTTGTAGCAGATGTAAACCAGCAGTTATCTGTTTAAACTCAGTTTACAAGCAGGGTTAATTGGAGACATCTATTTCCCTTCCTTCATCAGCTTCAATAGGTTAAAAAATGAATCGAGTTGTAGTACCCAAAAGCGATAGTGCTTCGCAACCACACATAAAACTCGCGCTACGGAGTACATCGCGAATTTGATAACTGCGGCTAAATTCTTCTTCTATCAAATTTACTGCAGCCTTGTCATATTGTGGCAACGGATTCGTGTGAACATTCGGATTAGTATCTTTGAAAGATAAGACCCCGTTCTTGACAAGTTTCTGTATGTCAGATTTGAAGCTGAGACAGTTTTCGATGTTTTGCCCCGATTCTCCTTGATGGTAAGGGCAAGTTTGATCTGCTTTGAACCAAAAAGGTGGATTTTCTGGTACCGCAAGTGGAGACCTGGTTTGGACGTACCCCTTGCCCAGTAACAGCAGAAAAATTTCCGCGTACAACATCGGTATAGGGTCAACCCCTGGTGGTCGTGTTGTACGATTATTATTGTTGTATTATAGACGAGCCTGCTGAGGAGGTTGTTGTGTCCTTTGTTGATACTGTTGTTGACTAGGTTGGCTTTGAGCAACCTGTGCCTGATAAGCTGGAATTGGCGCAGGGTTTATAGCGTGAGTTATTGCCGCTACTGGTTGGTACCTTCGCCTTCGCTTTCCTTGAGATATATTGCTGATCTCCTGTTCTTTCATTTTCTAGAATGCACTACCATATCTTTTGGTACTACTGGATGGTTCTGCCTCTTTAACTAACCGTTCTTCTTAGACTGCCTCTTCAAGGCGTGCTCCCATGTTTGCCATCCCGGTGAAGTAACTGGGCGCACTGGCGGCTATTCGGTCGTAATAGAATGAGCTCAAGGTCTTCAAAAAGATTTTTTTCCATCTCTTTTTCCTCAAGAAGGGGACAAATCTGGGCGGAAATTTCACTCCATCTCTGAGCGTATTGCTCAAATGTCTCTTTGTCTTTTTGCGACATCGCTCTGAGTTAATCTCTATATGGTGCCATGTCCAGGTTATACTTTTATTGTTGGACGAAGGCAGCGCCGAGATCTTTGAAAGTATTGATCTTGGTGCGGTTTAAACCCATGTACCATTTGAGAGCGGCACCGGTTAAACTGTCCTAAAAATAATGGATTAGTAGCTATTGATTTTCTGTCTGGGTTGAAGTTTTTCAAGCGTACATCACCAAATGACTTTGAGGGCAAGAATTACCTTTGTACTTTTCAAAGTCGGGCACCTTGAACTTGTGTGGGATTTTGACATTTGGGACCAAGCAGAGGTCAGCGACGGCCTTTCCAAACAAGTCCTGACCGCGAATGGCATGCTTTCCTTCTGCATCTCCAAGAATAGTTCTTGGAACACATTCATCTTTTCATACATGTCTTCGTTTCCACTAGAGATTGCATGTGGAATCTGTCCTTCTGGGACAGTGTGTACCACTGATTGTGGTAAAGTCACTATAGCTAACACTCTTGGCGCTTCAGTGCCCTGAAGTTTGTAACTTTCAGGAGTTGCTGTCGTAAACCTTGCGTCTTCACTATCCCAAAGTTTGTAACCTTCAGGACCAGTGGCTCCTACTACAGTTTCTGGGTCTTCAGTGATCGGCGGGATGTATCCTTCAGGGTTAAAGTTGAAAGGCATGCTCCAGGGCCGACCCTTAGGCATGTTGTACCGTGTATAATTCTCATGTGTCTCCACTATGGGCATAGATGTGATCTCTGAGATTACAATCTTTTGCCGATGATGCTCTTGAGCCGCTGCCAGGGATTGCATGTCACTGTGAAGTTTTTTCAGATCTTCCTTCAGAGCGTCGATTTCTTCTCTTAGCTCACTATTCTCTTCCTCGAGATCGTCCATTTTCTTTTGTCGATTGGCCCATGTATTGTCTGAGTACGACAGTTTGACTCTAGAACTGAGTCACCTGCGTGAGACTCGAGAGAATGCGTTATGTGAGAATGATGAATGCAATGACATATTTTTTTATTTTTTATTTTAATAAAATAGAAAATTCAAGTAAATTGCAAATATCATACAGTAGAGGGAGATCCCCTTTTATTGAAATTGAAAGATTGCAGTATGTTACAAAGAAAAGTACAGTTTTTTACAAAGTGCAGGTAAAGTAAATGTCTAAGCTCATGGATCCTAAGTCCTCTCTTAAGAGAGCTCAGATGTCGGTTCTGGTAGTTTCCTTTTCTTCGATCGGGGTTCCTCAACTGTTGTCGGGTTGTCAGTCCTTTGCCAAATGAAAGGAGCGAGAAAATTTCTTTGATCTTCCCGACTCTCTACAACAAATTGCTCTAATATCTCAATCAGAGCATCCTTTTCTTTCAACAGCTCCTGAACTTTGGTACACTCTACATTGAGAATTCGGTACTTGTTTTTCCAAGAGATCTTCTCTCATTGAACTTTGTTGAGAGTGACCAGTATTTTTTCTGTTTCAGACATGAAATAAAGGACAGATTCCTTTAATGGAAAAACTTCTTGACGAGGGTAAGGCATCCTCAGCTTGAGGGCTCTAGTTTGTACCCACTGAAAATAAAGCTCCATGGAGATACAATCTAATTTTCCTAGAGAATCTCGTCCTTTTCTGCGAATTTGTAGCCAGGCATGCACCATTTCTTTCTTAAGTGCCCTATCATTCTCTCCTTTCTTGAAGAAAAGACCTTCCAAATGAACATTTCGCGAGATATGTCTCATCAGGTATCCGAGTTGACGGCGAGATAAAATTGGATGATAGTTAATTCTACCTTTAGTTCCAACGAGGGGTACATTAGGGAAGTTTCCACATTTGTCGATGATTTCTACCCCCTCATAAATCCTATTGGACAAGTCTATATCAGAGTTGGTTAGAGACATGATTCTCTGTGGCCAATGTAGAGTATTCTTATGATCCCAAAAACTAGCAGACTTGGGCAGATGGGAAATGAACCAGTTGTAGAGTAAGGGTACACATCATGTGATCATTCCTCCGCTGTACAAATTCCTTAAGTGTACAAAATGATAAGCATTTGCGAGCAAGGTTGGTACAGGGTTTCCAATCAGAAATATCTTAATGGCATTGGTATCGACGAAGTTGTCGATGTTGGGAAAAAGGAATAATCTGATTGTGAGTAAAACAAAGATATCCTCGAAAGCGGTTATGTTTCCTACACTGGCAAAGTATAGGGCTTTCTCAATCAGGAATTTAGCTGGTAAACCCTAGATTCCTCCCTTAGTGGTTATGTGAGTCCTGACCTATGACTCGTCCAAATAGATTGCTCTTGCAATGGTTTGTTCCTTTGGAATTTCTTCCAGTCCAGAAAATGGAGCCTGGTCAATGATATATAAATCAATCAGGTGAGAGTACTCCTCTAGAGTTGGTGTCAGTTGGTAATCCGGAAAGGTGAAACAGTGGTAAACTGGATCGTAAAACTGTATCAGTGTGGACAAAATTCCTTCAACCACATGGACCCTTAATAGAGATAACAATCCTCCGTGCTTAGCTCTGAAATCTTCAAGGTTGGTAATCATCCTTGCCAACTTCCTCAAATCCTCTAGTTTTGGAGCCTTGAAGGTGTACTTGTGCGTCTTTCTTCTACCGAAATCCATAACGCAAACTCTGATATTTGCAATTTATTGTTTAGCTTTATTTGAAAAAGATTTTTTTCTTGTTTGAAAAGAGTTTTTTAGATGAATGCATGAATGCAGCACATAAAAATATTGAAAAAACATGGGTTCAAAGGTTCAGAGTCACTAGCATGGAGTCATGGCTCTACCCATCCCCAAAGGTTGTACTATTTTGGATAATTTTGAACCTGTAGAATGGGTTCTAAGGTTCCCAAAATCATTGTCCCCCCTAGGAATATCAACAGCAAGCTGGTTCACCTGAGCGAGCTGTAGCATCCTAGGATTAATCTCATTTTGAGTGTAGTATCGTGTATCAACTATTCCCGATAGACACCGCACTACCAAATGGCCATATGGTTAATGTCTACTAAATCCTCAATTTCACGGGTATCGCCATGAGATATCGTCTGCTCACACAACGAGCGGTCGTTCAGCATAGTATCCACACGGATACCTCCACTGATTTGATGGTCCACCAGGTTCAACTTAGTCCGGAATCACTCCCGATAAATGTTCCCCGTCTATGCCATCACTTATCTTATGGTTTCTCTCAAACTTTCCACATGCGTATCAATCGCATTCCCATTGACAGAAAAATAAAAACGAATATCAAGTAGGAAAAGCAGTATATATATATATGAGAAATACTAACATACACCCAAAATTGGTGCCCCCCACACAAAAATACACTACATCTATTTTCTTTCTATTTTTTTCTTTATCTTTCTAATGTGGGTCCCACCCAAAATTGGTGGGCCTCACACAAAAATACACTAAGGTGTATGTTGCTAATGCACACCGACGTCGGTGTGCATTAGCATAACCATATATATATATATATATATATATATATATATATATATATATATATATATATATATATATATATATATATATAGTATTTAAAACTAATCATCCTAAACCTCTTATGAACTATAATCCTAAAGACTCCCCAGCAGAGTCGCCATTTTTCTGTAGCGTGCGATTTTTGTCGGTGACACGACCACCTTATCGCCATGGGAATTATCCTCACCGTAATGGTAGGAATTGGGTGCTACTTTCTGATTGCTTATTTATCCCGTGAAGCTGGAAGGGAAAGGGAAGCTATCTAAAACTAACCATGCACGCGAATGTTTAATTGAATAAATGCTAAGAGAGATTGGGGAGTTCAGGGCTAGGTTATACAATGGGGAGTTGTCAATTACCCATCCTATACATGGTTATCCATGGGTTGATTTGCATTAGGTTCTCCTTTATACTTGATGGTGTTTGTCCGTAAATGGGAAAGTTTCTTCTTTGTGGCGATGTCTGAGAGAGAGAGAGTGTTTTGTTGTTTTTAAGGTTTTTCGATGTTTTTGGTAAGGTACTGGACCTAAGGATTTTGATAAGTGTGCTCACTAAGATTTCACAATCTTATGCCTATGTATTCCCACTATGATAACAGGGAAATCAGAGAAATTGTAGTTCCTTCTATTTCTAAGGGAGGAAAAGATGTCTGGTGTCTTGTTTAAAGCCCAAGATTGAAACTAAAAGGTTTTCAATGAGAGAGAATTTGTCATCTCTAAAGGGAGACATCTCATCTGTTTATCACAATTGTTTGTTTAACTGGTTTATAAAGGATTATTACTTTAACTGGAATGTATGGAGTCCAGCAATGCCATAATTTCCTTTACAGAGGATTTGTCCCGAAGGAGAAAACTTTAACTCTGTATAGAGCAATGCCGTTTTTCCTTAGGAATTTTTCATACTAAGGGAGGGACATTGGCTTGGATGTAAATAATCTAGAGGCTTGCCACTTACAGCAATTAGATGAAGTTTATCAGGATAAGAGATGGACTACAGCTTGGATGTTTGTATCAACAAGTGTGCCACTTACAATAGTTATCTGGGATTAGGGTTTGTTTTGATTTTCTATTTAGGTGTGTGTTTATATTGAGAAATGTCTTCCTGCAGAGAGATTTTGATTTCCTCTGAGGGGATGTTGATTTTTGTGTGCCTTGATTAAAGCCCAAGGTTGAAGCTAAGAGGTTGATTGACTCCACTGGGGAGATCATTATACAAAGCCTAAGAGGAGGCTGAAGGATTCAATGACTCAACAAGAGAGTGCTTATATGTCTTGTACAAAGCCCAAGATTGAGGCTAAAAGAGAATTGACTCTTTTGGGGAAAGGTTTTATCTGTCTTGTACAAAGCCCAAGATTGAGTCTAAAGGGATTGACTCTGCTTAGAGAGTTTTTATACTTGTCTTGTACAAAGCCCAAGATTGAGGCTAAAGATTATGACTCCACTGTGGAGGACACTTATGGGTGTCTTGTACAAATAACAACATTTAGGCTAAAAGATCCTGACTGACTCAGTTGGAGAGATATTTATATGGTGTCTTGTACAATGCCCAAGATTGAGGCTGAAAAGTTATGACTGACTCTACTGGAGAGATATTTAGGTGTCTTGTACAAAGCCCAAGATTGAGGCTGAAAGTTATGGGATGATCATTATACAAAGCCTAAGAGGAGGCTGGCTGAGGAATTTCTAATATGAAGCCTAAGGGGAGGTTAACTTCTGCTGAGGATTATTTCTGGTCCAGAGACAGGACTAAATTGGGGGAATCAACTCTTGTTGGGGTTTACAGAAGAGCTTAGATATCAGATTTCTTGAGGTTCTGACTGAGGAAATTTAGAGTGAGGGTTTAGAGATTGAGTTATGAAACCTATAGGGGTATTAACTCTGCTTGGAGATTGATCAGGTGATTTGGATTTTTCCTATGCTTAGGAAGTTTTGAAGGTTTCTTTGAGATCCAAACGGATATGAGACTATCCAAGTCTACTGGTATGGAAAGGTTGACTCTCAGCCGGAGAATGATCTTTGTATGATGCTCAAGAGGAGGCTGATGTTTTAAGGGATGAGAATCAACCCTAAACTAGTTTTATGTTTTGACTCAGGAAGAGTGCTCTAAAAAAGGATGACTAGGTTTTGTCCTATAACTTTAAGAGGTCTCTGGGTCCTTGTCCTAAGCCCAAGAGGAGGCATGAGAACTTCTAAGAAGCCTGAGGGTCCTTGTACAAAGCCCAAGAGGAGGCTGGGGATGCTTTTAGGAAGCCTGTGGTTTCAAGAAAAGTTTCACCTGGAATTAATCCTTTCCTTAGTGAACAGTTTTAGGGTTTGAAGAAATTCAAGAGAGGTTTCACCGGGAATTAATCCTCTCTGGGGAAATTGAATTTCATTGACAATTTTCTAATAATGACAGTCAGAGAAAAGTTTCACCGGGAATAATGCCTTTCTCTGTTCCATATTGTATAAGCCCAAGAGGAGGCAAGACTGTATCTGGAAATTCCTATGGGGAACTAGTTTTGACTGTGTTGAAAGAGTGACCATTGGCTTTATCTAACCTTAGACCTGAGTGTCGTGAAAAACTCTAAGCAGATATACAAGTATATATACAATTGGAATATATAGACAAGTATGTAAAAGAGGGTAGAAGGAATTACAGGTGAGCAAGCTTCCAGCAATACAAAAAAAAATATATGTATATCTATCTATCTATCTATCTATCTCTCTCTCTCTCTCTCTCTCTCTATATATATATATATATATATATATATATATGCAAGTATGTAAAAGAAAGTTGTTTAAAACATACAGGTGAGCAAGCTTCCATAGCTGTATGGTTAGTTGTTCAAGAAATTAAATAAAATTTTGATAATAACTGTGAATTTGAATTTGAATCAAAAGGAAAGTTGTTTTAAAAAGAAGTTTGAGGCTTATACTCAAGGAGAGGCCCAGATGAATTCGGTTGAAAAGGCGACAATCGCGTCGTAGTTTTGAAAATCACAGAGGGACTTATACAATCATTACAAGAAAATTTCTAGATTGCGACGGTTATTTTTACAGGTTACGATGGTTAAAACCGCCGTAATTTCCAAGTCACGACGGTTGCTTAATTGTCGCAGAAACGTGCGTCGCGAGGTTGTATCGCGTCGGTTGTCAAAATCGTCACACAAACTGTTGTTATCTCTCACGATGGTGGTGAACTGTCATAATTTGCATATTGCGTCGGTTCTAACCGTCGTAAATTTCAATTTGATTTTTTTTTATTGTTGGTTACAACGGTTCCAACTATCGAAACTTTCTGTTCCACAGCTACATCTACAGGTAATTCCATAGAAAATTTCTTTTCCACAAGTAAATCCGCAAGTAATTTATTTTTAAAATTAAAAAAAAAATTTGTAGAAATTTGAACAAAATGGGAAAGAAAATCACATATACTCTTCATTCAACAAAACATATATATCATATTACATTTATACAAGCATCATGTCATTTTATATGTTAGAAGCTTATCATATTACAATTACATTCAGATAAGGAATCAAATACACTGAAACAAATCAATTACGTGATTGGTTTGACACTAGAGATGATTCACTTGTTATATTTGTATATTGAATAATTTTTTCAACTGATATCATCTTGTTTTCTGCATTACAAATGTTCCATATAACTGAAGCTTGCAAGACACTTAGATTGATTCCATATGTTACTGCCAACCCTGCAATGCCTGTAACATATAGAGAAACAAATCTTCAATTCCTGTTAAACGCTTTATATGGAAATAACTTAATATGTTTTCATAAAACATTGAAAATTGATGATCTTAAAGGGTTCTACTTTTATCGGCTGCTATTGATGTTTTCTCAGTAAAGATTTGTACTTACTTGGATTGATGAAACCTTAAGGGAGGCTCACTAGCAAGACAAGTGAAAAGGCAAAAACAAAATTTGAAAGCAAATTCAATTTGAAAGAAAGCCATTCCATTGCAGACACATTACGAAACCACGGCCTTGAGAAGCCATCCAAAGGGACAAGATTTGTGCTCATGAAACGACCTTCTTGATCGAAAGCTCGTATTGACGCAGCTCCTGCTAAAGATTCTGAAAAATGGTGGAGTATTGGAGTAATATGTATCTGTGCTAACCGAGCCAGCTCTCTTGCCGTCAGATTAACACTTGTCCATAGAAAAACTAGAGATCTCGTATAGTGGAAGTTGAAGTATCTATTACGTATCTGTCTATCTGATGTCCCTTTGTTGCTGAGAATTGATCAGTAAACATAATCTTGTAAAAGTGATACATATAATGTAAGCTAAATATCAACCAATGTTGTAATGATAAAATCAAAGTACGCACCTCTGTAGCTAGAACTAAGCTAGTACTTTCATCTGCACTTGGTAAGAAATCACCATAATACTGCCAAAAGTTGTCTTTGCAGTCGAATGAAAACAAGAGAAGGCAGGCTAATCGTAAATCCCAATCTCTCTGCCACAAAGATTTACGCAATTACATTAAGCAAATAACTAAAAAAATTAACAAAGTTTCGACTTTTGGTGACAAGTTGGTTATACATATACTTATCATGAAAACAATCAAGAAATTAATTGTATTATATTTTGAACTAATGACTTTAGAGGAGAACGACAATTACCTCTGGATTTGTCAAGTTGATAATATCAAATATCGGATGACCAAGTGGAATTATATCAGGGAAAAACATCCATGGGAGTTTCGTGCTTATTATTAGCATCAATTCAAGAGGAATTTCCATTATAACCTGTCCAAGTACACACCATTACGCAAAACAGCCATGGACAAGTACTAACAATATAATCATGAAAAACATTATATGTTCAATTATGCCGCATGTGACACTACCACCAATCACGCATTGGCTTTATAACAGCTACAATGTAAGTGGTGTACTACCATCACTTGAATGAGGCTACTCACCCTTGGTCGGCGAAGAGCCTCAACATCTTTAGAAGAATACACACCAAAACCATTTGGTCCTTCCTTAAAATCAACTCCATAAGCTTGCATGCTTCGGACAACTCCTATCCTGTAGAAATCAGGATCCACAGGCTCCGACTAGAGGAACAAATAAATTAGCACAAGAAACAAAAACTTACAACCAGATATCACACTCTCATCAAAACAGAAGACCCTCTAAAAAATTCATCCTTTGCATATACAAGCTAATTTCTTAAGGCTTTAGTCCTAATTGTTACCTCAGAAGATGAGTCTTCAGCTGCAGGAGGATGAAACAAGGGAAATGGGCCTACATCAACAGAAGTTTTTACATGTTGTAGTTTATTTTGAGCACAAGAGCCAAACAAGTAAGTGGGTTTGCCATTTCCAAGTCTAGCACACTTTGATCTGTTGAGGCCTGAAATTGATATTTTGCTTTAGAAGTTCTTCAAATGTTCCAGCTTGTGCAAAGAGTAAATCAGTCAAAATATGGATATACGATAGTGTTCGAGAGAAAAAACGTCAGGACTTTGTTATATGTTTTTTTATAGATTTATATAAATTAAGTTTGACTTTGTTATCTGTTTCTTTATAGAAATAGCCTATACATAATAACTTATATTATAAGCACTTCCAAACAGTGCCAAACCTTATAAGACTTGTAAAAGTAATATATATGAAGAAAAGGGGCTTCAACCATAACTCACCATTATTGAGATGTATATCAGGAAGAAGACCAGACTTGATAGGCTCCTCAATTGCAGAAGTTATAGTAACTGCATTGTTAGATTCATTCTGAGAAACTCCTTCAGATTCTTTATGAGTAGTTGATGAAGCAACATCCACATTGTTCTCATCTTTTGATGCAGATACATTCTTTCGAGGCAGTTGTTTCAGTTTAGCCTTAGGCGCAAACCTGGCACCTGGTCTAGCTACAGAACAAAACAGTATAAAGAATCAACCAAAATGAATGCATAGATTGAAATGAATGAGAGAAAAAAAAAGGTTTGATTTGAAATAGCAGTTACCACGTGTAGTAGGAGTAGGAGCAATATCATCGAAAATATTTTCCATGAATGAGTTAATTAGGCTTTGATTGTGAATTAACCGATGCGACTGAGTTGGCATTGACAGGGGCGGTTATCGTGACAGAATTGTAACCGTGTGGGTGGTGCCGGAGGGTGGAAGGGAAATCGGAAATTGGGGAAATGGAATAGGTGGATGAGTTTTTTACTTGTGATCAATAAAATACTGTTAATAAATTGCAGTGATTGAAAATTATAGGAGGGCTATTCAATAACATTCACCTTGAGGAGTCAGATTTTGCACTGCTATAGGAAATCTTCAGCATGAGAATCACAAAGCTAGCAATGAATAATTGCAACACCACTTCTATTTACGATGAGCCTCCACATCTATAACTAGCTTCACTGTCTTACTTTTTTTCTGCTGATATTTAGCATATGAATACCACACGCCACCGGCTGTATTGATGACCAATCCAGACACATTCAGAGCATGGACTTGAACACCGCCCAGTAAGAACAAACCAAAGGTCTGAAAAAACAATAAGAAACTGACTTAGTGCATGTATTTCATGTAATAACTCACAAAAACAAATAAAAGATTGACAAATAATAGGTGCCAATGACAACTATTCACTAGCTTTTCAAAGAATAAAATTCAAGTTTTTGAGCTGTGATAGAAGGTTCTATGGCAAACACCGAATCACTCCTAGCTTACCGTGGAACCAACTCCTTTGAGAACGCCCACAATAGTCGTAGTTAAAGCAGAATTAACAATAGTGCACAAGAACATGGTGAAGTTGAGAACAATTCCCATCACCAATGAAAGAATAAGGATCATCAAAAACGAAAAAGAATAACTCTGCGAAGGTAAAAAAAATTGAGTTAGATATTAGCTTTCACATCAATATATCACCAAAATAATAAATGACACGGCCCTGTCATATTATCAGATATGTTGCAATTAGTTGTCTCAGATGCCAACCATCAAAGCAAAGTTTATACTTGACGTTTTTTCTTTTGAACACTATAGTTTTCTCTTTGAGAATCCCAATAAGACATTCCTGCAAAAAATATAAGGAACAAAACATTAAGCAATGCGATAGTTTCTCAAAAGAATGTCCTCATACCATGAAGCAATTACATATTTAAAGTATAAATACAAAAATTCTGACCTGAAAGAGGTGAGTGCCTGTATGCGCATCAACAGCACTGAAATGATCATCAAAAAGGTACATATCAGCATCTTGATAAACTACTCTAGCAATCTGTACCCTTTATTTCTGTCCACTCATATTAATCCCTATTTCACCAATCTCAGTCAAATCACCACATGACAATAGCTTAAAGTCCTTCTTCAACGCGCATGCTTCAACGGTTTTCTCGTATTCATCTAGATCGAACTCTTTTCCAAAGGTTATATTATCCCTTATATATCCAGTAAGTATCCATGCAGATTGTGAAACATAAACTTTTGTTCCACTAATCTTAACATTCCCCGATTGTTTATATATCTCTCCCAGAATTCCCAATAGTACACTAGATTTCCCTGAACCTACAGAACCGCAAATTGCAACCTTCGTTCCTCTCTTAACTTTCAACTCGATTTCATCAAGGGTTGGAATTGTTGATTCAGGATCCCCAGCTGAATCTCCCTCTCTCAACAACAACATCAAATTATGTTTTGTCCTTTGCAACATATTCAATAGCACCGTGTTGGATTTCTTCTTTCTTAAGAAACGAAGCGATCCTATCGACTGAAAGTTTTCCTTGAGCAATGACATTGAGTAAAACAAGTAGACTAAAGATAGGATCCTGTAACATTTGAAACGTTGTGAATGCTGATAAGACTCTTTCGGCTGTTAGTTCAATCCCTAAGTATGCAACTTAGTTCTAATAACCTTAATATTATAGCACTAAAGTAATTTATATGAATCTAAAGTAATTTTTAGCAAAGTAATTTATGTGAAGAACAACAAGGAAATGCAAGAGAAAGACATAACTACAGTTAACTTTCAATTAATGCACCTGAAAATGACTGGATACTATGTCTGAATCCTGAAGGTACTCGGGACGCCTAAGTGATAAAAAAGCAAACTTCCACTGGCCAATAAAAAATTATCATAAAACAGTTGGGTCAAATGAAATCAAATATAATATTTGTGTTCAGTGAAACCATCAAGTAAATAAAATGACTTCAAAAGCTGCAAATGTAACAAATAACAACTCAGGTAAGTGACGAAATACCTTAAAGCTTCTTCTGTATTTTCACTTTAATTTCAGATAGAGCCACCTTCATGTATAACCAAGAAAAAAGGATCTCCAAAGTTTTGAATTTACTGTAAATTTCAGGGAGGGAAATAAAATACACAATTATCTTCGGCGTGAATATCAGAAACATCAAAATATTTAAGATGTTTTTAAAAAATGAATCAATTAAAACTATTTACCATTTGATTTTGAGCAGTGTCTTTAGTAAAATGGTACACGTGAATAAGCCGATCCTGTGGACCAATGTTTTTTTCTTCTTCTGGAATCTGTGAAATTCAAATAAAACCACAAAAGAGCTTCATTTATTTTGCAAGAAACCAAGCAATTAAAAATAGCAACAAATTCTACATCCAGTCTGACATTGTAATTAGTAGAGCAAATGACATAAGAAATACACCATACTCTAAAGGTCTCATACCCCACTTAAAGAAAGAGATTCCTTCCTCTTTTGCTCGCAATGTCCAGTATTGATCATTAATATTTTCAATATTTTCATTGGATGAGAACAACTACACAGGCACATTAACAGGAAGTGATAAACCTAAATAATTATTATTTTTTGTCTAATAGTCAAACCGGAAACACAGAAACGCATGCAATTGACGAATCTTAATTGAATACTTAATTTAGAAAACTTAACTATGATTTACAGATAATTTTGTTTGCAACAGTAACAAAATATTACAAATCCGTGAATCAGTCTCAACACAACGGATGTAACTAAATACCTTGTATATCTTGTGATAGAAGAATATATGAAAGTGCACCCAAACGTGACGTGCGAAAAAGTATACCAGAGACTGTGTAGAATGAAAGAAGCTTGGCGATGATGTTATTCTTAAGAGAGAGGCCATTGACAACTACTTGGCTATGAATCTGTGCGATGTTCGTTTCACTGTTGCAGCTTTGAAGTAACGAGAAGACATGCTTTTGAATAACTTTTTTCCCAGTTGCAGGAACATAACCTTTAGTCAACATCCAATCCCAAAATCAACAACACATCGTAAAAGACCAAAAGTTTGATTAAACCATAAGAATAACCTGAGCAGTTTTCTAAATGTGCCTCGTGTTTAATGGAATCAATGGCTGGAGCTACGAACGAAAACGTTAAAGAACGCTTAAACTTATTTAGACTTCACTCTAGATCATCTAATCCACCAACAGTGCCGGTAACAATGTTCCAAAGCTCATGCAATGGGGAGATGCAGATACATGGTGCAATGTGGAATAGAGGGACAATTAAAGTAATTGGGATTCGTGGGTACTCGCATTATGATGCCAACAGTGTTTCAAACTGGGGTTTAGCAAAACATGCACGTTAAATTTCATTTGAGAAATTCATCAAACATGTTATCTGCAATACTTGTAACTCCAAACCTTGAATATAACACAAACTTTCAACTTTACGTGCCTCCTCTAAAATGTAAAAACTGAGATGAAAAAAGATCCAAAACTCAGCAAAGTAAAATCATTTTCATTTATACTTGTAATAAACAACTTTACCATTAAGTTCCCATTTTCCCAAGATTAAACTTAAAATTAGGGTTTTCACAACTCCACTTCCATTTCAGGATCCGATTCAGATTCACTATCCGCAACAACAAACCCTTTCACTCTAGACCTATTAGCCACAATTTTTATCATCATCTTCCTAACCCATTACCCCCAAGTTCAAAGCTACAATTTTCATCCACAGGATACCTTAAGGGAAAACTCATCAGTAACTATTCTAACAAAAATACAAATTGAAACATAAAGAATCAAGTGGAATCATGTTCGAATAAGAGAGAGTTAAAAATCGTATTGATGAGTTTTAGAGGTAGAAGGTTCAATCGACAAACTTGTTCGTGTGAAGGTGAAGGATGTTAGAATCTGACAAAAATCGTATTGATGAGTTTTGGAGGTAGAAGGGTCTGAGAATGTGAAGGTTGTAGAAGGAGAAGTCTGAGAAAGCGAACAAAGGAAAACTGCTCAGTGTTTGCGCGGCCAAAGGGTCTACCTGGGCGGTTCTTTGTTACGGAAAAATAGATGAGTTTTAAAGGGCGACGGTTGGTTCAACGTCGTGGATATAGCGAAAAATTGAGAGCTAGAGGGTTTTCGCTATTTTTTTTATTTCTATGGATATTGTTATTATATTATTAAATAAATAATTATGGTATGGATATTGCTATTATATTAGTATGAATATTGCTATTATATTAGTAAATAAAAAATTATAGTATGGATATTGCTATTATATTAGTATGGATATTGCTATTATATTATTAAATAAAAATTTGAGAGCTAGAATCTTGTAGTATGGATATTGCTATTATATTAGTAAATAAATAATTATAATAATTATTTATTAAAATTAATTTATAAAATTGAAAAGGTTGGAAAATAAAAATGAAAGAAAAAAGTGGGAAATTAAAGGATTAATGAAATAGTGATTATGATTGGCTAAAGTAATTGCGACAGTTCGCCTTAATTGTCGCGGGTGTGGAAAGAGGGCGGTTCTTTGGTAACAGTCGCAGTTATTTTATACAACCTGCGTAAAAAATTTGCGACGGTTGGCTCGATCCGTCGTGAGAACTGTCGTAGTCCAGGAATAAGGACGGTTTTTTGATAACTGTCGCAAAAAACTATGATAGTTGACCCTAACTGTCATGACAACCGTCGCAATCCAGAAATAAGAACAATTTTGTGATAACTGTCACAACTCAAGTGTCGTAAATCTCCTTTTTTCTTGTAGTGAATGACTAAGGCCCAAATTTATTGTATTTTACAAGGAGGATTGGGTTTTACACTCTATTAGAGGCCCAAAGTTTATTTTTTTACAAGAGATGGGGCTTACAACTCAAGGAGAGACCCATATGAAAAACAATGATCGCACTGTTTATTTGGAAAACTGTCGGGACTTATACAATGTCTGAGGCCCAAAATTATTTATGTACAAAGAAGGGTTGGGTCTTACACCGTGGGACTTATACAATGACTGAGGCCCAAAAAAGTTTGTGTTTACAAAGGGGTTGGGTCTACCACTCTATTAGAGTACCAAGAATACTTTGAAAAAGAATTGAAAAGGGGAAAAATAATCAACCCTAATTTGATTTTAAAAATGTATTTTAATTGAATAAAAATTCAATTAAAATGACCAAATTTATCAAACATGTGTGAAAAACATGTTGTGATCTTGGATTAGTGTTTGAAAAATCATGTTTCATTCATAGAATGATTTGAAAATCATTTGAATTTGAAAAATCAAGAGAAAGAAATATTTTCAAATGCCTAAAAAACAAATAAAAATATAATTCTTTACAAAAATATCAAATACAGGAAATAAATAATATTTTTGTGAAATTTTTGTGGAATAAAATATTTTATCATTTTTTGGAATTTTCAAAAAAAAGAACTAAAAAAAAATAATTAAAATTGAGAGAGAAATTAATTTTGGAATTAATTAATAAAAACCATGAAAAAAGTGAAAAAAAAAAAGCAAAATAGGAGAAAATTGCAAAATCGTCTGGGTGGGTCTTGAACCCACGACCTCCCAACCAAACACACATGCGCGCTACCACTGGAGTGGTGATACATCCGTGTATCAAAACCACCCCGTCAACATATATGGGTGACTTGGATTTCAAGCATGGCCTGATTTTTTCCTCTTGCATAAAGGCTCTAATATCCTCATTTATCCATTGATTTTTACAAAATTTAGCTGTATCTTACCTAGAATTTCATAAGGAATCCAATGGTGCTTTTAGATTTTTCTAAAGATGTCCCTATTTTAAAACCCAATAGTGGTTTCAAAATAGGCCTATATTTGCGTGTTCTGTGCAATCTCATCATACATGCAATAATAGCATGTCAAATTGGTTCAAACACAACCTATATGATATGTATGAGATGTCCATGATCAATGGACATCAATGCAATGCATGATTTAGAGAGTTCAAGTTGTGATGCACTTACCTCTTGAAGCTCCTTGTGCTAACTGTCAAGATCTTTGTGTCAGAAGTAATCCAATGCTTTAGACACTCTTGATTGATGCCTTAGAAGCTTTTAGAATGATCAAATTCAGCTGGAATCCTCAGGAATAAGTATTGGCTCTTTCTTGCAAAAGTGGCAAAAGTGACCAAGATGGTAACTCTCTTAAATGGTGTTCTAGATGAGGGAAACCAATTGGGACAGTTTGAGGATGATATTTGTAGTGTGTTTGAGGCTTTGTGTGGTTTTGAAAGTGACAGAATCAAGACATGGCTTGAAAAATGTCGAAAAGTCAAAATTTAAGATTTTGGAGGTTGACTTTCTGATTTTTGTGTTTCAGATCAAGGATGACTGTTTGAACAGCTTATATATGATACACTGGATGTGTTTGAATCATGAGTTGTGGTGGAATCGCTCTCTAAATCGAAAACTCAGTTGTGACTTGCAAAAGAAGGCAAATTTGGAGTGAAAGAGAGAATTTGAGGAAAGCATTAGTTTGTGTGCTTTGGGGTACTTAAACTGATAAAAAATGAGCTCTATTTATAATAGAGCAAGTTTGTTTTGGCCGAAATAGTGAATGGCAACTGCAACAGGTCTTTGGCCAATTGTGGCATAAAGGTATTCAAGTCTTCTCTAGCCATTAACTTGAGATTAGGGAGCAAGCTATGAGTCCTTTGTTTCAAGGATAAGGCTTGGCTCATTCAGTTAGACTTGCCTCAGTTCATGCCACCTTGATTCATCCATTGAATGCTTGGTGCCAAATTTGAAAATTCAAGGTTTTGCATCATGATATATCACATGACACAATGATGCTCTTTTGTCTTGGAAGGCTAGGCTTTTGGCATTTCGTGTTATGGATTAGATCATTCATTCATATGTGTTGTAATTGGAAATAATTTAAATGATCAATGTGCTCAAAATCAATCCAAGGAATCGTGGGGTGCAAGTTTGCACTAAAACCTGTCTTGAAAACAGTTGCAACAAGGCAACTTGGGAGGTCCATAACTCCTAGCTCAAAGTTAATTTGATGGAGTTCTTGGTCATTTTGGAAAGCTTGCATAATGTACTTCAACTTTGATGTCCACCAATAGATCTAGTTCAACTTGGATCAAGGTGAAAAATGGCCTTAAAGTTGAGAAAGAGTGAAACTGATTCTGCCTAAAAAAATTTCTAAGTGTTGGAACTCTTTCCATACTTTTCTTCATTTTGATCACTTCATAACTTAAGATCCATGCATTTTCTGGCTATGGACCAATCCTACACTTTTGTAGTATGTGATATGAGCTTTCATTTGAGCTTTGGATGGAACCAAATGGCATTATGGTTAAGCATTTATGACCTTGCAAAGTTGATACCAAAACACTTTTGTTCCATAACTTAGAAAATTTTTGGTTTCTCAAGGTTGCCCCTTTGGAAAGAAACCTCACTTTTCTTGATTTTTCTTGATGAATGATGGTCAAAATCATACATTAACATTATTTTTTACTTATGGGAACCATTTTTGTGAAAAATTCCAAAAAGTCAAACTTGATTTAAGGCACAGTTGACTTTTTGTCAGATGAATTCCAAACTGTGTGATTCCTTATGAAATCAAGTCCTTGACCCAATTCAAACCTAATTTATGGATTACATAGGTCTTTTAAGGTGTCTTGAACCATGTCCCAAGGTTTGAGAACATGTCTTGGTCAAGAGTCAAAGATACAGTTGACTTATTCTTCAAAACCATAATTGTGATCCTGATGAAATTGAAACTTGTGAATCAAGCTTCTTTGGTAAATACATTGTTTCAAATGGATCAATGTGGTGTACTTGAGGCCCTCAAATTATGTCTTGATTTCTTGGCTCATGTTTTGACTCAAAAGTCAACTTAGGGGTGAATTAGGTCAAGAAACCCTAATTCCTGATTTTTGATGAATGCTCTCCATGATGTTAATTTGACTTGATGATTGGGTACATGAGGTCCCTTTGAGCATTGTGGGTCATGCTTTGAAGTAATGGCTCATGCCCAGATGAAAATTTTCATCCGGAGGCGATCCTGAGGCTAGATCAGCTTGGGATGTTGCACTCTTGTACTTGAGTCTTGATATGAGAGATCTCTTGATTCTTCATGGATGTTTGAAGAGGTTAGGAAAGTTGAAGATCATGTCATTTCTTGATTGATCCTTTGTTTAAATGCTCTGAGAGGGGTTAAAACCCTATTTCTTGATTGTAGTGAATGCTCAACAATCCTTGAGGAGATTGATGAGACATGATGGTACATCCATATTGTGGAGATGATTTGCACAGTGGTGGGAAATCTTGGTGGTCAAAATTTAGGGTATGACAAAACCCCACCGACACTAGTTACAAAAAGTCGGTCGGATTAGTAAACCAATCGTTATTATTACACCTACCTACATGAGATCTAGACAAATCTAGCCAACACCAAGAAAAGAAAATAATGTTATGAAAAAATTCCATCGGACTCCAAAATCCCTCATTAAATAAAATTTTATTACGTTTCCTCCATATACACCATACCGTGCAGAACCAGATTACGACAGTAGTGGTTTTGGACGAAAACTTAACCAAAATAACGTACCACTCAAACAAGTGATCCTTGGTGAAAACTGCCGACGGCACCGGTACCCCTAACCACAAACCATCCGCCTTCCAAATTTTCATACCCCAAATTTTGACCCCAATAATTCCCATCATAGGGAAAATCATCATCACAATAAAGATACATCTATCCTACATCATCAATCTTCTCAGAAGTGGCTGAGCTTTCACTACAATCGAGGATTAGGGTTTTGAGCCCTCTCAGAGCTTTTAGACAAAAGATCAATCAAGAATGGACTTGATCTTCAACTTGTCTAACCTCTTAAACATCCAATGAAGGATCAAGAGGTCTCCCATATCAAAAATCAGGCATAAATATGCAACATTACAAGAGGATCAAGCCTCAGGATCGCCAGTGTCACCAAATTCGGGTTTTGATCGACTAGGGCCTCTAGATGAAAATTTTCATATGGGCATGAGCCAATACATCAATCAATATTCCAACAAGCCCTAATGAACCTTAAGAGTCCATCCACAATGACCCAATCACCTTGGGTGTTCATCTACCAAAAAATCAGGAATTAGGGTTTTGACCTAATTCAATCCTTGAGTTGACTTGTGAAGCAAGACATGACTTAAAGCTTAAAGATGACCTTCAAGGACCTTAAATACATCACATTAACATGTCTACAAGATTTGATTGACTCAAATCACTCAATTCATAAGCCACAAGAATTCAAAGTCATCTGATCACAAATTAGGGTTTTCTGAAGAAAAAGTCAACCCTACCATTGACTGTTGACCTACACTTGATTTCAAACCTTGGGGAAGGATCCAAGACATCACTAAACACCCCTAGAGGCCATACATCAAATTTCATTAGGCCCAAGGATTAATTTCACAAAAGAATCACAAAGTCAAAATTCATCTAATAAAAAAGTCAAATGTGCAAAATTCCAAGTTTGACTTTTTGAAATTTTGGTCAACCAAGTTTCCATTAACCCTAAAATGATGTTAATATGTGATTTGAATCATCATTCATCAAGAAAAATCAAGAAAAGTGAGATAACTTGTAAAAGGGGTAACCATAAAAACATAGAAATTTTTCTATGTTACTGAAAAAGTGGCTAGGGTACCAACTTCCAAGGGCCATAAGTTGAGATCCAAGCAACCATTTTGAGTGATCCAAAGAAGGATTTGTAGGTCTTGCTACATTCTACAAAAGCTTCAACTACGTCAAACTCTAATTCCTCATGAATTTTAAGTTATGGAGTGATCAAATTGGCAAAAAATGAAGATAACACTTTTTTCCAACACTTAGTGAAAATTTCACTAAGTCAAAATCTGCCTCAATTTTTCCAAAATGTAGAGGTAGTTTTCAACCAAATGCAAGTTGATTCAAAACCAAAGTTGGACATCACATAAAAGTAGGATGTATGAGCTTTCCAAAATGTCCAAGAACATCATCAAACTCCATTTGAGTAATGAGTTGTGAATCTCCACAGTTGCTATGTTGCAAACTGTCTCCATGACAGTTTTGCACAGGTTTTGCACATTTCTTGTGCCACACAAATCATTTCTCCAATTTTTTCATCTTGCCAAGCCTTGTCATCAAGGAGGATCAGATTGAAACAGAAATCTCTGATCACCAAGCCTCACAAGTCCAAGAGTTATCATTTAGGCATGTGGAAATTCAAGATTCTCATCCAAAACATTCAAAGTTGTCAAGAAGCATTGAATGGATACATAGAGGTGGCATGAACTGAGCCAAAGCTATCCAAATGAGTCAAGAATGAATCAAGGATCAGAAGACCTAGGCCTGCACACTCTAATCTCAAGTCAATGGTTAGAATAGACTTGAGATTCCTTTTGAACCACATTGGCCAAACCTCTGATGCAGCCTCCATTCACTATTGCTTGCAAAATAAACTTGACACACTATAAATAGGCATAATTTCTGATCAATTCAAGCACACCAAAGGCCCCAAACAGATGCCTTTCTCAAAATCACTTCTTTCACTCCCAAAACAGCTTCTTTTTCAAGTCACTATCGGGTTTTGCATTTGGGAGTGATTCCAACCAAACCAATGGTTCACACACCTCATAAACATCATATAGAAGTGATCCAAACACTCACATAACATCTGGAACACCAAAATCACAAAATCACTAGCCACCTGCTCAAGCTTTTGACAGAGTTGCACTTGAGGTACCATCTCAAGTTCCAGCTTGTTTCAAACCACTCCAAGCATTCAGACACATCACTTGGCACCTAAGGAAGCTGTGCAGATCATTGGAACCATCTTGCAACACCTCTAACACAAAACACGATCACCAGCTGCAAGAGGTAAGCCAGAGCTCTTCTAACTCTATGATCCACGCATATTTTGCTGCACAATAATTTTGCCATATGTTCACAATCATGCATAGAGTGTTTACCCTCAATCAATTGCTTTGTATGAATCATGTATGAAATTTATGAGCCTTCATGCCAAAATTAGGGTTCTTGAGGTTTCTCTTCAATTTTTCATTCCATGCTTTAAATAAATGAAATTAAAGACCATAGACATGACCGTGAGTTGAAAACGAGCAAATTGGTATGTGGATTGCATGATTCCATCAAGTATTCAGTAAGATTGGAGAGGAAATGCAAATCTGAGAGAAACAGAAGACGCACGTGTTCTTCCCTTGTTCTTGGCGCCATTTTTCAAAAATTTGAATATTTGAATTTTGTGATTTTATTTAATTGATTCAAAAATTAATTTCTCTCTGAATTTTAATAATTTTGAGTTGATTCTTTCTTTAATAATTCACAAAAATTTTAAAATATTTTATTTTACAAAAATTTTCCAAAAATATTATTTATTTCATATATTTGATATTTTTCCAAAGAATTAATATTTTAATTGTTTTAAGCATTTCAAAATATTTTTCTTTCTTGCTTTTTCCAATTTAAATGATTTTTAATCATTCCATGGATAAAAACATGATTTTCCAAGATGATGACTCATTTTTGACAATTTTTGATCATTTTATTAATTTTGAATCAAAATTAATTATCTTTTTTAAACAAATTTAGGGTTTTGATTATTTTCACCCTAAACAATCTTTTCAAAACACTTTTGGGCCTCTTGATAGAGTGTAAATCCCATCCCTTTGTAAATAAAACAAATTTGGGCCTTACTTATTGTATAAGTCCCTCTGAACATTTTCAAATAAACGGCGCGATCGTCGCCTTTTCAACAAAATGATTTGGGCATCTCCTTGAGCTGTAAGCCCCGTCTTTTCTTTTAAAATAACACTTTTGGGGCTCTAATAGAGTGTAAGACCCAACTCCCTTGTACAAAAATAATTTGGGCCTCAGTATTGTATAAGTCCCTCTATACAGTTTTCAAAACAACGGTGCGATCGTCGTCTTTTTAATTAAATAATCTGGGCCTCTCCTTGAGCTATAAGACCCACATCTCTGTACAAAAATAATCTTTGGGCTCTCTTGTTGTATAAGACCCAACTCTCTTTATAAATACTCTGTTAACGATACAGTCTGTATTCTATAATCATCAGGGCATCTCTAGTTGAATGAGCCCCAACAACTTTATTGCTTTGAAATAACTGTTATCATATTTATTTGAATGTCTTTGAATAACTAACATTAAACAACATGGAAGCTTGCTCACCTGTAATTTTTTATCTGCTTTCATTTACTGCTTTATATATATATATATACTGTATTGTGGGAAGCTGCGCATGGTAAGTCTTCTTTCATCTTTTTAAATACCAAACATATATATATATATATATATATATATATATATATATATATATACTGTGTTGTGGGAAGCTGCGCATGGTTAGTCTTCTTTCATATCCTTTTAAATACTTGTCATATATCAACTGTATATATACTTGTATAAACTGCTTAGAGTTTTCCTTGGCAACTAAGTCTAGAATTAGGTAAAGCCAGTTGGTCACTCTTTCATAACAGTAAACCTAGATCCCCCATAGGATTCCTGATACAGTCTTGCCTTCTCTTAGGCTTAAACAATATGAAACAAAGAGAAAGGCAGTATTCTCAGTGAACCTTTTCTCAGACTGTCACTTTAGAAATTGTCAAAGAAATTCAATTCCCACAGAGAGGATTAATTCCCGGTGAAACTTCTCTAGAAGTTCTTCAAACTCTAGAACTGTTCATTACAGAAAGGATTAATTCCCGGTGAAACCTTTTTGGAACATTCTTAAGTTTGGACCCACAGGCTTCCTAAAAGCATCCCCAGCCTCCTCTTGGGCTTAGTACAAGGACCCTCAGGCTTCTTAAAAGTTCTCAGCCTCCTCTTGGGCTTAATACAAGGACCCAGAGACCTCTACATGTATAGGAACAGAACCTAGTCATCATTTGCTAGAGCTATCTTTCTGAGTCAAGTGTCAGACCAGTTATGGGTTGACTTTCATCCCTTAACTTACCAGCCTTCTCTTGGGCATCATACAAAGATCACCATCTAAGAATCTATTTCTTAAACACCACCAGTAAACTTGGACAGTCTCATACCCTTTGGATTTCCCATTTCCATAAAGAACAGGAAATAACCTTAATCCTCTGATCAATCCCAAAGCAGAATTAAAACCAACAGTTTTCACAGTTTAAACCTTTAACCCTCCCTACTTTGGGACAATTACCCTCAACTCTCACATTTTCAATTAAATCCCTGACATGGGTCATTTTACTGTCAAAAACCTCATCAGAACCTCAAGGTCTCTGATACTTCAACTTTTCTGTAATCCCCAGTAAGAGTTGAATTACCAAACTTTGGACCTGTCTCTAGACTGAAACAGTCTTCAGCAGAAGATAGCCTCCTCTTAGGCTTTTTATAAGGAATTTCCCTCAACAAAAATAGCCTCCTCTTAGGCTTTGTATAAGGATTCTTTGTCTGTCCCCAACAAAGATAGCCTCTTCTAAGGCTTTGTATAATGATGCTCTCCCCTAATAGAGTTAGCCTCGTCTTAGGCTTTGTATAATGATCATCCCTCAGCAGTCAGCCTTCTCTTAGGCTTTGAATAATGATAAACACCTCAGCTGAGTCCCCACTTTAAGCCTTCATCTTGGGCTTTGTACAAGATACTCCCAAAAAAACCTCTCCAGTAGAGTCAGTCATTTTCATCCTCAATCTTGGGCTTTGTACAAGATAGATACTCCTCAGCAGAGTCAAAAACTTTTCTTTAGCTTCCATCTTGGGCTTTTTACAAGATACCATCTAAATAATCTTCAGCAGATTCGAACCCTTTTAGCCTCAATCTTGGGCTTTGTACAAGACAGATAATTTTTTCCCCACATAGTTAAATCTCTTTTAGCCTCCATCTTGGGCTTTGTACAAGATACAAATAAAACACTATCTTGTTGCATTAATCTCTTGTAGCCTCCATCTTGGGCTTTGTACAAGATATAAAATAAATACTCTCTTGTTGAGTTAAAACAGTCTTTTAGCCTCCATCTTGGGCTTTGTAAAAGATACAAAAATAAACACTCTCTTGTTGAGTCAACCTTTTCTAGCTTCCTCTTACGCTTTGTATAACGATTCTCCCCAGTGGAGTCAGTCAATCTTTTCAGCCTCCTCTTAGGCTTTGTATAATGATTTTTCCCCAGTGGAATCAGTCAATTTTAGCCTCCTCTTAGGCTTTGTATAATGATTTATCCCCTACAGAGTCAGTTTCTTTCAGCCTCAATCTTGGGCTTTGTACAAGACAGATAAACACTTCCTAAAACAGAGTCAACCAGTAGCTTCAACCATGGGCTTCAATCAAGGCACACAGAAATCAGCAAAATCTCAGATGAGACAAGGAACTCTCTCTGTAGGAAGACTTTTCCTCTGTACATCACAAACCAAAATCAAAATCATCAAAACCAACTTCTAGATAATTGTTGTAAGCGGCACACTTGTTGATCAGATCCAAGCTGTAGTCCTTCTTTTATCCTGGCAAACCTCTCATCTAATTGCTGTAGTGGCGAGCCTCTGCATAATTTACATCCAAGCCAATGTCTCTCTCTTAGCATGAAATGTCCATTAAGGAAAAATGGCATTGCTCTACACTGAGTTAAAGTTTATTCCTTCATGACCCCCCTCTTTCAAAGGAACTTATGGCATTGCTGGAATCAGTGTTTTCCAGTTAAGGTAAACACCCTTGTAAACCCACCAATCTCAGTGATGGATAGTAGAGATTTCTCCCTTTAGATATGACAAATTCTTTCTCAGTCAAAACCTTTTAGCTTCACATCTTGGGCTTTGAACAAGATACAAACAACCAACCTTTAGCTTAAATCTTGGGCTTTTGAACAAGACACCCAGACATATGTTTCTCCCTTAGAATAGGAGGAACTACGATTGCTCTGATTTCCCTATACTTCATAATAGGGAATACGTAGGCATAAGATTGCGATAATCTTAGCGAGTACACTAAACAAAAAACCTTAGGTCCCTGACCTTACCAAAAATAACAAAACTCTCTCTCTCTCAAACACAACAGACATTTTCCCATTTCACAGTCAAACACGAATCAATACCAAATACTAAAGCATGATCCTAAAACTATAACCTGTGGATAACCACTTACAGGATGGGTAATTGACAACTATCCATTGTGTAATCTGACCTCGGACTCCCCAATCTCTTTACCGCATTTGTTAGGATAAACATTTGCAAAGCAAGGTTAGTTTGAGATAGCTTCTGTAACGCCCCGTTTTGCCAATTTTATATTATTGAGTCTTTTTGGATTATTTTATTATTATTTTATTTTATTCTCGACTTTTATGCGAAAATATGTTATTTTTCGTCGTGATTATATTTTATCGCGTTTTGGGAACATTTGCGGGATATTTGAGTGTGGGGGTATTTTGGACATTTCATAGATATTTTTACTAAGTTAGTAAGAAAGAAAAGAAAATAGAAAAGAAAAGGGAAAGAAAAATAGAGAGAAAGAAAGAAGAAAGAAGGAAAAAGAGAAGAAAAGAGGAGAAGAGAGAAAATTGGAGAAAAAGTGGAAAAATCATCAAGAACAATTTCTAGGAATCGATTAATCGGGTAAGGGTGCGAAACTCGATTATTCTATGATTGTATACGATTATGTATGTGTTTTGTTGTTGTTTTTGGATTGATTTGGAGAATATTAGTAAAACTTAGATTGTGTAAGAATTGATTAGAAATGAATTTGATTGTGGTAAAAATCTTGTTGAATGCATTGTTGATTGTTCATACATGTTTGTGGTATGCTATTACACTTCAAATTGCTGTTTTTCTGAGTTTTAGGTGAAGAAATTGGTTGATGTTGGGTAGGAAAACGCAGAAATTGTTCTGCAGAATTTTTCTGGGTATGCTCTGGCCATACGCGTAAGGGGCATGTCCATACGCGTATGAGCCAAGGCGATACGCGTATCATTGGCTTGTTTTTGGGCCAATACGCGTATGAATCTTGGCATTACGCGTAACATGGGCGAGCCATGGGCCAATACGCGTATGGGTTTTGGAACGAGGAATTTGTGAAGGAAATGGGTTCTGTCCGTACGCGTATGGACATGAGTGATACGCGTATGGACAGGAGAATGTCAAAAATGTGATTTTTCAAAATGTGTTTTCGGTTTTGTCCGTAACTTTGGTTCCGATTATCCGATTTTTGAATTCTTGGTGTCGTTAGAAAGGTATCGAGTTGTACTTTGTGAATATGAGGTTTTGAGAATCGTTAGCCGATTAAATTTGGTCGGAAAATGTGAATAGTGTCGAATCTCGACTTTTGTCGTTTTTAATAGTGCGTATTTGACTTGTATTGTGTTATATGTTTGTGCTTTGGATGTGTATGCCTTATGTGCTGTTGTGATGACGATTTGTGGCCGAGAGGCAAGAAAATGCTAAGTGTGGTATATTGGTGTTTGTGGCCATTTTGGGCAATTGTGTGCATTACTTTGTGTGCACTTGAAATACATGAATATTGTTGATGCATGAGTATTTGATGTTGGCATGAGTCATTAATGTGTCAAGTATCATGATATGTATTCTTGCATGGGAAGATTCATAGATGAATCAGTTTTATAGTCTTACGCCATGAAATATTGGTAGAAGCGATTAATCCCAATTGATTGTGCGCCCTGAAATACTGGTAGAAAGCAATCGGATTGTGCGCCCTGAAATACTGGTAGAAAGCAATCCATAAACGTCGTTCGCCCTGAAATATTGGTTTATAGCGACGGGGAACATCGTAGGCCCGACGGGGAGTTACTCTATGTAACGAGCGATGATTCCAAGAGTTCCTGGGGGACTAATGAATTACAAGATTTGAAGTCGGTACCGCATGGCATGTGCATAGAGTCGTTGTGTCGGTCTATGTGCATTGCATAAATCATGAGTAATTGTGCTTGGAACGTGTTTGATTGTATTGTGAATGATTGATGTGATGTGGTATACGATAAGTGAGAATTGTACCGTGTGATATTATATGCGACTGTTGAGCATTTGTGGTGAGAATGTGTTGCTTGTGTATTTTTGTGTTAATATATATAATTTTATGCAATTATATTATGGTTGTTTTTCTCACCCTTCTGCTGTTTTATAACGCTCTATGAGGCGTTGCAGATTAGGTTTGCCGGAGGTATTCCTTTTGTGAAGCTTTGCATCTTCATTATTTTGGTCGGTCGGCTCTGATATGTGACTCCGGGTAGTTAGGGTGGCCGCGTGCTATTGTTTTGTATATCTGATGATATATTATATTTTGGTTGTACATATGCTACTTGATGTATGACAAACTGTTTATATGTGTATATGTTAATCAGATTTTAGATTTTCCGTTTTATTTCTAATTTCTGAAAAGTGGGTGTAAGGAACGAAGTTTCCTCTGTATGATTGCTACCCCACAGTTGCATATCATTATGGGCAGGTGTTGCATGTTATGTGTATATTTTGGTTACGTTGATGGGATGTCTCCTTTCTATGCCGTGATTTCAAATGTACTCTGATCAATTTTTGAATTTTTCTTTTAACTGCTTTAAATGCATGCTAATTGGGGGTATTAGATTGGGGGCGTCACATTAAGTGGTATCAGAGCTGTTTGTGTCAGTTTGTGTCAGTTGTGGTTGTTGTGTCTGGCATATTGGGCGAGTTACGTTGGACGAGTTGTTGTTTAACCATAATTTGTTATCATTGGAAACGTTCAGATTATGGCTGGAAGACGTGATGCTGCTATGACTGCGGCCATGCAAGCTATGGCGCAGGCGATGCAGAATTTACCGAATGCTGCGGCGGACGAGGAGTCGCGTAGTATGGATAAGTTTCAGAAGAATAACCCACCGAGCTTCAATGGTACTCATGATCCTGAGGGAGCACAGATTTGGCTGAAGAAGATTGAGAAGATCTTCCGTTTCATTAAGTGTTCCGAGGATCAGAAAGTGCAGTTTGGTACTCATGTGCTGGAAAAGGAAGCTGAAGATTGGTGGATAAATGCTTCTCAGAGGTTTGAGGAGGATGAAATAGTGGTTACGTGGGCTGTGTTCAAAGATGCTTTTCTCGAAAAGTATTTTCCGGAAGATGAGAGAGGTAAGAAGGAAATTGAATTTCTTGAACTGAAACAGGATAATTCCTCTGTTGCGGATTATGCTGCTAAGTTTGAGGAACTTGTGAAGTTCTGTCCTAATTATAATACAGCGGGTTCAGAGAGGTCGAAGTGTTTGAAGTTTGTGAATGGCTTGAGGCCAGAAATCAAGCAGGGTATCGGTTATCAGGAGATAAGACAGTTTTCAGTGTTGGTGAACAAGAGTCGGATCTTTGATGAGGATAGCAAAGCACGTGCTACTCATTACAAGAATCTGAATGATAAGAAAGGAAAGGGGCAGTTCAGAGGTAGGCCTTATGTTACCCCTGTTGACAAAGGGAAACAGAAGTTTGCTTTTGATAGGAAGCCTAGTGGTGGAGGAATGAATTCTGCTGTGAAATGTTACAATTGTGGTGGTTTAGGACATCGTATATCGGAATGTAAGAGGAAAATGAATAATGTGGATATGTGTGCTAGTTGTGGTTTGAAAGGTCATGTGGCTGCTGATTGTAGGAGGAAGAATGGAGTTACATGTTATAATTGTGGGGAAGTTGGTCATGTTAGTACAAGGTGTACGAAACCAAGACAGGCTCAACCTGGAGGAAAAGTGTTTGCACTAGCAGGAACTCAGACCTCGAATGCAGATCGTTTGATTAGAGGTACTTGCTTTATTAATAATACGCCTTTAATTGCTATTATTGATACTGGAGCGACTCATTCGTTTATTTCGTTTGAGTGCGCGAAGAGTTTGAATCTTGTGTTGTCTGTGATGGGTGTTGAGATGGTTATTGATACTCCAGCGATGGGATCAGTAACTACTTCTATGGTTTGTCTAAATTGTCCTTTAGCCATTTATGGTAAAGATTTTGTGATGGATTTGGTGTGTTTACCATTGGAAGGGTTAGATGTGGTGTTGGGAATGAACTGGTTACAATTTAATCGGGTTCACATTGATTGTTATCATAAGCTAGTAAGGTTTCCTTCTCTGGAGGAAGACGAAGACTCGAGTTTCTTATCTACCAAAGAGTTGAAGAGACTTTTGGCGGATGAGGCTCAGTTGTTCGGTGTGTTTGCATCGTTGTCGGTGGAGAGTAAAGTTTCTCTTGAGGTGTTTCCTGTTGTGTGTGATTTTCCTGAGGTATTTCCTGAAGATATTTCAGATGTACCGCCGGAGAGAGAGGTGGAATTCTCGATAGATCTAGTCCCTGGTACTAGACCTGTTTCTATGGCACCTTATCGAATGTCGGCATCTGAATTGGTGGAGTTGAAAAAGCAGTTGAATGACTTACTGGAAAAGAGGTTCGTAAGACCAAGTGTTTCTCCTTGGGGTGCTCCAGTTTTGTTGGTGAAAAAGAAAGATGGGAGTATGCGATTATGTATTGATTATCGCCAGTTGAATAAAGTGACGATTAAGAACAAATATCCGCTTCCAAGGATTGATGATCTGATGGATCAGTTGGTTGGTGCTTGTGTATTTAGTAAGATTGACTTGAGATCGGGGTACCATCAGATAAGGGTGAAAGAAGAAGATATTCAGAAGACGGCCTTTAGGACACGCTACGGGCATTACGAGTTTGCTGTGATGCCGTTCGGGGTTTCTAATGCGCCTGGTGTGTTCATGGAATACATGAATCGGATTTTCCACGAGCATTTGGATCGTTTTGTGGTGGTGTTTATTGATGATATTTTAATCTATTCTCAGTCTCGTGAGGAACATGCAGAGCATTTGCGTATTGTTTTGCAGGTGTTGAAGGAAAGGAAGCTTTTTGCCAAATTGACCAAGTGTGAATTTTGGTTGTCGGAGGTGAGTTTTCTCGGGCACGTGATTTCAGGTAATGGTATTGCTGTGGATCCATCTAAAGTAGAAGCAGTTCTACAATGGGAGGCTCCTAGATCCGTTACTGAAATTCGAAGCTTTTTGGGTTTGGCTGGTTATTATCGGAGGTTCATTGAAGGTTTTTCCAAGCTAGCATTACCTTTGACGCAGTTGACTTGTAAGGGTAAAGCATTCATTTGGGATATTCAGTGTGAAGAGAGTTTTTGTGAGCTGAAGAGAAGATTGACGACAGCTCCGATTCTTATTTTACCTAATCCTAATGAACCATTCGTTGTGTATTGTGATGCTTCTTTAATTGGTTTGGGTGGTGTTTTGATGCAGGAAGGTAAAGTTGTAGCTTATGCTTCAAGGCAATTAAGAGTTCATGAGAAAAACTATCCTACTCATGATCTTGAATTAGCTGCTGTGGTTTTTGTGTTAAAGATTTGGAGACACTATCTCTATGGTGCGAGGTTCGAAGTCTTTAGTGATCATAAAAGCTTGAAATATCTATTTGATCAGAAAGAGTTGAACATGAGGCAACGGAGATGGTTGGAATTCTTGAAAGACTACGACTTTGGCTTGAATTACCATCCTGGTAAAGCTAATGTGGTAGCCGATGCATTGAGCCGTAAGTCTTTGCATATGTCCGCATTGATGGCGAAAGAGTGGGAACTTTTGGAATCATTTAGAGACTTGAGTTTAGTTTGCGAAGTGACATCGGTGAGTGTGAGACTTGGTATGTTGAAAGTTACGAATGAGTTTTTGTTGTCGATTTGTGAGAAACAAAAGCTGGATTTGAAATTTGTTGATTTGATGATGAACGAGAATGAGGATTTCAAGGTTGATAAGTTTGGCGTTTTGAGATTTCGTGATCGTATTTGTATTCCTGACGATGCGGAGTTGAAAAGAATGATTTTGGAGGAAGGACACCGGAGTATTTTAAGTATTCATCCCGGAGCGAATAAAATGTACCAAGATTTGAGGAAGATTTTCTGGTGGTCTGGTTTGAAAAGAGATGTGGCTCAATTTGTTTATGCTTGTTTAACTTGTCAGAAATCGAAAGTGGAACATTTGAGGCCTAGTGGTTTGTTGCAACCATTAGACATTCCTGAGTGGAAATGGGATAGCATTTCGATGGATTTTGTAACGGGGTTACCGAATACTCAGCGAGGGCATAATGCTATTTGGGTGATTGTGGATAGGCTGACTAAATCGGCGCATTTCATTCCGATTGACATCAGTTTTTCTTTGGAGAGGTTAGCTGAGATTTATGTCGGTGTGGTTGTGAAATTGCATGGTGTCCCGTTGAGCATTGTTTCTGATAGAGATCCGAGGTTTACATCGAGATTTTGGGAGAGTCTACAGAAGGCTTTGGGTTCTAGATTGAAGTTGAGTTCGGCTTATCATCCGCAGACGGATGGTCAGACCGAAAGAACTATTCAGTCTTTGGAGGATTTGTTGAGATCGTGTGTTTTGGAACAAGGTGGTACGTGGGACAGTTATCTTGCTTTGGTTGAGTTCACGTACAATAACAGTTTCCATTCTAGTATTGGAATGGCACCTTTTGAGGCTTTATATGGGCGAAGATGTCGAACGCCGTTGTGTTGGCACGAAACAGGTGAGAGTTCTGTGGTTGGACCGGAATTGGTGCAACAGACGACGGAAAAGGTAAAGTTTATTCGTGAGAAAATGAAGGCTTCTCAGAGTAGGCAGAAGAGTTATCATGATAAGAGACGGAAGGATCTTGAGTTTCAAGAGGGTGATCACGTATTTCTGAGGGTTACGCCGGTTACGGGTGTTGGTCGTGCTTTGAAATCTAAGAAACTTACTCCTCGATTTATTGGTCCTTACCAGATATCTGCGAGAGTTGGTGCTGTAGCGTATCGGGTGGCGTTACCGCCGAATCTGTCGAATTTGCATGATGTGTTTCATGTTTCGCAGTTGCGGAAGTATGTTTCAGACCCTTCACATGTGATTCCTATGGACGAGGTTGAGGTAAGAGATAACCTTACGGTCGAGGCATTACCAGTTAGTATTGTGGATCGCGAGGTGAAGCGGTTGAGGGGTAAAGAGATTGCACTTGTGAAAGTGGCGTGGGGAGGCGCTGCTGATGGTAATCTGACGTGGGAGTTGGAAAGTAGGATGCGAGAATCGTATCCAGAGTTATTTGAATCAGGTAAGATTTTCGAGGACGAAAATTTCTAAGTGGGGGAGAATTGTAACGCCCCGTTTTGCCAATTTTATATTATTGAGTCTTTTTGGATTATTTTATTATTATTTTATTTTATTCTCGACTTTTATGCGAAAATATGTTATTTTTCGTCGTGATTATATTTTATCGCGTTTTGGGAACATTTGCGGGATATTTGAGTGTGGGGGTATTTTGGACATTTCATAGATATTTTTACTAAGTTAGTAAGAAAGAAAAGAAAATAGAAAAGAAAAGGGAAAGAAAAATAGAGAGAAAGAAAGAAGAAAGAAGGAAAAAGAGAAGAAAAGAGGAGAAGAGAGAAAATTGGAGAAAAAGTGGAAAAATCATCAAGAACAATTTCTAGGAATCGATTAATCGGGTAAGGGTGCGAAACTCGATTATTCTATGATTGTATACGATTATGTATGTGTTTTGTTGTTGTTTTTGGATTGATTTGGAGAATATTAGTAAAACTTAGATTGTGTAAGAATTGATTAGAAATGAATTTGATTGTGGTAAAAATCTTGTTGAATGCATTGTTGATTGTTCATACATGTTTGTGGTATGCTATTACACTTCAAATTGCTGTTTTTCTGAGTTTTAGGTGAAGAAATTGGTTGATGTTGGGTAGGAAAACGCAGAAATTGTTCTGCAGAATTTTTCTGGGTATGCTCTGGCCATACGCGTAAGGGGCATGTCCATACGCGTATGAGCCAAGGCGATACGCGTATCATTGGCTTGTTTTTGGGCCAATACGCGTATGAATCTTGGCATTACGCGTAACATGGGCGAGCCATGGGCCAATACGCGTATGGGTTTTGGAACGAGGAATTTGTGAAGGAAATGGGTTCTGTCCGTACGCGTATGGACATGAGTGATACGCGTATGGACAGGAGAATGTCAAAAATGTGATTTTTCAAAATGTGTTTTCGGTTTTGTCCGTAACTTTGGTTCCGATTATCCGATTTTTGAATTCTTGGTGTCGTTAGAAAGGTATCGAGTTGTACTTTGTGAATATGAGGTTTTGAGAATCGTTAGCCGATTAAATTTGGTCGGAAAATGTGAATAGTGTCGAATCTCGACTTTTGTCGTTTTTAATAGTGCGTATTTGACTTGTATTGTGTTATATGTTTGTGCTTTGGATGTGTATGCCTTATGTGCTGTTGTGATGACGATTTGTGGCCGAGAGGCAAGAAAATGCTAAGTGTGGTATATTGGTGTTTGTGGCCATTTTGGGCAATTGTGTGCATTACTTTGTGTGCACTTGAAATACATGAATATTGTTGATGCATGAGTATTTGATGTTGGCATGAGTCATTAATGTGTCAAGTATCATGATATGTATTCTTGCATGGGAAGATTCATAGATGAATCAGTTTTATAGTCTTACGCCATGAAATATTGGTAGAAGCGATTAATCCCAATTGATTGTGCGCCCTGAAATACTGGTAGAAAGCAATCGGATTGTGCGCCCTGAAATACTGGTAGAAAGCAATCCATAAACGTCGTTCGCCCTGAAATATTGGTTTATAGCGACGGGGAACATCGTAGGCCCGACGGGGAGTTACTCTATGTAACGAGCGATGATTCCAAGAGTTCCTGGGGGACTAATGAATTACAAGATTTGAAGTCGGTACCGCATGGCATGTGCATAGAGTCGTTGTGTCGGTCTATGTGCATTGCATAAATCATGAGTAATTGTGCTTGGAACGTGTTTGATTGTATTGTGAATGATTGATGTGATGTGGTATACGATAAGTGAGAATTGTACCGTGTGATATTATATGCGACTGTTGAGCATTTGTGGTGAGAATGTGTTGCTTGTGTATTTTTGTGTTAATATATATAATTTTATGCAATTATATTATGGTTGTTTTTCTCACCCTTCTGCTGTTTTATAACGCTCTATGAGGCGTTGCAGATTAGGTTTGCCGGAGGTATTCCTTTTGTGAAGCTTTGCATCTTCATTATTTTGGTCGGTCGGCTCTGATATGTGACTCCGGGTAGTTAGGGTGGCCGCGTGCTATTGTTTTGTATATCTGATGATATATTATATTTTGGTTGTACATATGCTACTTGATGTATGACAAACTGTTTATATGTGTATATGTTAATCAGATTTTAGATTTTCCGTTTTATTTCTAATTTCTGAAAAGTGGGTGTAAGGAACGAAGTTTCCTCTGTATGATTGCTACCCCACAGTTGCATATCATTATGGGCAGGTGTTGCATGTTATGTGTATATTTTGGTTACGTTGATGGGATGTCTCCTTTCTATGCCGTGATTTCAAATGTACTCTGATCAATTTTTGAATTTTTCTTTTAACTGCTTTAAATGCATGCTAATTGGGGGTATTAGATTGGGGGCGTCACAGCTTCCCTTTCCCTTCCATCTACACGGGATAAATAAGAAATCAGAAAGTAGCACCCAAAATGTTTCCTCCCACAGAGGTGAGGAAATTAACCCTGCGATAAGGTGGTCGCGTCACCGACAAAAATCGCTCACTACAGAAAAATGGCGACTCTGCTGGGGAGTCATTGTAAGATCTGTTTTACCTTAGTCATCATCATCCCCATTTTCGCTAGAAAAATGGCGACTCTGCTGGGGAGTCACTGTAAGATCAATTTTACCTTAGACATCATCGTCCCCATTTACCACAGAAAAATTGCGACTCTGCTGGGGAGTCACTGTAAGATCAGTTTTACCTTAGTCATCATCGTCCCCATTTTCCACAGAAAAATGGAGACTCTGCTGAGGAATCACTGTAAGATCTGTTTTACCTTAGTCATCATCGTCCCCATTTTCCACAGAAAATGGCGACTCTGCTGGGGAGTCATTGATTGATCTGCTTTACCTGGGACACCATCGTCCCCATTTTCCACAAAAAAATGGCGACTCTGCTGGGGAACCATTGACTGTATAGGATATAGAACTAGCTCTTAAGAGGTCTAGGATGTTAGTTTTAGGATCAAATACTATATATATCGCTTTCCTACTTGATATCCGTGTTTATTTTTCTGCTAATGGGACTGCAAGTGATGTCACATCTGGAAAAAGAGAAAAACCATAAGATAATTGATGGCATAGACGAGGAACATTTTTCGGGAGTGAATCCTGGGTAAATTGAACCTGGTAGACCATCAGCCGATGGAGATACCCGTGTGGATACGAAGTGCTGCGCGTCTGATTTTGTCGCAAAAGCATGGCAATCCCAGTGTGGTATCGGAGAAGCTGGTTCTTAGCCTTTTAAACATTAGTTATAAGGTAGTGCAGTGACTATCGAAAATAGTTGATACACAATACTACACTCAAAAGAAATTATTTCCTAGAGAATTTTTAGCCTGTTCGGGTGATTCCACTTGCTGTTAATTTCCTAAGAAGGTATCATTGAGAACTGTGGAGGTTTCCACAAAACCCTTTAGTACAAACCATTTGGGGATGGGTAGAGCCATGACTCCATGCTCGTGACGCTGAACCTTTGAACCCATGTTTTTTTTATGTTTTTGTGTGCTGCATTCATGCATTCATCTAAAAAACTTAAAACAGAAAAAACTTTTCTCTTCTTATCCCTCTTTTTTCAAAATAAAACTTAACAGTAATTGCAAATGTCAGAAGTTGTGTTATGGATTTCGGTAGAAGGAAAACGCACAAGTACACCTTCAAGGCTCCAAAACTAGAGGACTTAAGGAAACTGGCAAAGATGATTACAAATCCAGAAGCTTTCAAAGCTAAGCACGGGGGATTGTTGGCTCTTTTGAAGGTTAACGTAGTTGAAGGACTTATATCTACACTAGTTAAGTTTTCCGACCCAGTGTACCATTGCTTCACCTTCCCAGATTACCAGCTAGCACCAACACTGGAAGAATCTTCCCATCTGATTGACTTGCCTATCACCGATCGAGCTCTATTTTCGGAACTAGAAGAAATTCCAAAGGATCTAACCATTGCGAGGGAAATCTCCATGGAAGAATCAGAGATCAGGGCTTATATGACCACCAAGGGAGGAATTCAGGGTTACCAGCTAAATTCCTGACAGAGAAAGCTCTATACTTTGCCAGTATAGGAAACATTACTGCTTTTGAGGATATCTTTGTTTTGCTGACTTATGGACTATTCCTCTTTCTAAACTTTGACCACTTCGTCGATATGAACGCCCTTAAGATTTTCTTGGTTAGTAACCCCGTTCCGACTTTGCACGTAGATGCTTATCATTTTATACATTTAAGGAATTTATACAAGGCAGGAATGATAACATGTTGTGTGCCCTTACTCTACAAGTGGTTCATGTCTCACTTACCCAAGTCAGCTGCATTTTGGGATCATAAAAACAATCTGCGATGGTCAAAGAAGATTCTGTATCTTACCCACTCCGACATAGATTGGTGCAACAGGATCTTTGAGGGGATAAATATCATCGATCATTGTGGAAATTTTCCCAATGTCCCCCTCATTGGTGTTAAAGGAGGAATTAACTATCATCCAATCTTAGTTCTTCGTCAACTTGGATACCTGATGAGACATGTCCCGCATAATATTCATCTGGAAGGTCTTTTCTTCAAGGAAGGAGAAAATGACAGAGCACTAAAGAAAGAAATAGTGCATGCTTGGCAACACATTCACTGGAAAGGAAAAGTGTCTTTGGGAAAAGTAAATTGTTCCGTTACAGAATCAAATCTCCAGTGGGTACACGCTAGGGCCCTCAAGTTAAGGATGCCTTACCCTCGCCAAGAAGTTTTTCCGTATAAGGAACCTGTCCTTTATTTCATGTCTAACACAGAAAAACACCAAATCATTCTCAGCAAAGTCCAACGGGAAAAGGATTCTTGGAAAAACAAATACCAGACCTCAATTTGGAATTTACCAAAATTCAAGAACAACTAAAAGAAAAGGATTCCCTGATTGAGGTACTAGAACAACATGCTGTGGAAAATCAGGAGGAACAAAGAAGCTTCACTTGGCAAAGAATCAGTGAGCCGACAACGGCCGAAGAGGCCCGATCAAAGAAAAGAAAAGTTCAAGAACCAGCATCTGAGCTCTCCTCATAGAGAACTCACGATCTTTAGATCTAGTTTTCCTTCTAAGCACTTGTAAAATATTGTACTTTCCTTTGTAACGTATCACAACTTTTCATTTTCAATAAAAAAAGGGGTCACCCTTCTCTGTGTGATATTTGCAATTAGGTTGTTCAGTTTCTTTTAAGAAACAAATATAACAATAAATATATCTGCATTATCATTCATCATTTTCACATAACGCATCTTCTTTCTCTCGAGTCTCACTTCTGTGTCAAACTCTAGAATCAAACTGTCTCATTCGTACAACACTCGGGCTAATCGACAAAAGAAAATGGATGAACTCGAGGAAGAGAACAGAGAGCTGAGAGAAGAAATCGACGCTCTAAAGGAAAGTCTGGAAAAGCTTCACAATGATCTGCAAACAGCTCAAGAGTTACAACAACAAAGGATTGTAATCTCGAAGATTACATCCACCCCAATAGCTAGAAAGCACGACAGTCACCCTCGGTACAACATGCCAAGAGGCCGCCCCTGGGGCATGCCTCCCGACTTTATACCAGAAGGATGTATTCCGCCAGTCATTGAAGATCCGAAAGTTACGGCAGGAAATTCAAGGCCTCAACGTTACAAACTTCGGGTAATTGAAGACGCAAAGGGAACGATGGAAAATCCTGAAGGCTACAAACTTCAGGTCACTGAAGTGCCAAGAGTCACAACAATGATGACAATACCGCTGCCAGTGGTGCACACAATCCCTGAGGAGCAATATCCGCAAGTCACGTACAACGAAGAAGTGTATGAAAGGATGAACAAATTCCAGGAACAGTTCTCAGAAATGCAGAAGGAACTGCACTCCATCCGCGGACAGGATTTATACAGAAAAGACGCCGCTGACCTCTGCTTGGTTCCAAATGTGAAGATGCCACGCAAGTTTAAAGTGCCCGACTTTGAAAAATACAAGGGTAGCACTTGACCTCAAAGTCATTTGGTAATTTACGCTCGAAAGATGTCTACTCAGCTAGAAAATCAACCACTACTGATCGACTATTTCCAAGACACTTTAACTGGTGCCGCACTCAAATGGTACATGAGTTTAAACCGCTCAAAGATCAGTAATTTCAGAGATCTCGGAGCAGCCTTCGTTCAACAATACAAATACAACCTGGACATGGCCCCAGACAGGGATCAACTCAGAGCAATGTCTCAAAAGGACAAGGAGAATTTCAAAGCTTATGCTCAAAGATGGCGTGAAATAGCCGTTCAAATATCTCTACCTCTTGAAGGAAAAGAAATGACAAAGATCTTCCTGAAAACATTGAGTTCCTTCTACTACGACAGAATGGTCGCCAGTGCGCCAGTCATTTCACCGAGATGGTAAACATGGGAGTACATCTGGAGGAAGCAGTTCGAGAAGGACGTCTGGTCAAAAATACAGAGCCATCCTGCGGTGCGAAGAAATACGGTAACATTTTCCAAAAGAAAAAGGAACAAGAGAACTGTAGCATATCTGTGGGAAAGCAAAGACGGAGGTATTAACCAATACCAGCAATAACTACTGCTATCAGCCCAGCACCGACTCTGACTTATCAACCTCAGGTTGCTCAGCAACCAAATCAACAACAGTATCAGCAAAGGCAACAACAACCTTTTCAACAGGCTCGCCCACAGTACAACAATAACAGTCGTCCTACACGACCTTCAGGGTTCGACCCGATACCAATATTGTATGCTGAATTGTTTCCACTTTTACTAGCCAAGGGGCACGTCCAAACCAGGACTCCTCTCACAATACTAGAGAATCCGCCTTTCTAGTTCAAGGCTGATCAAACTTGTCCTTATCATCAATGAGGATCAGGGCACAACATTGAGAATTGCCTCAGTTTCAAGTATGACGTACAAAAGCTTGTAAGGAATGGGATTTTATCTTTCAAAGATACTAACCCAAATGTCTAGACAAATCCACTACCGCAACACGAGAAGACTGCAGTTAATCTGGTTGATGGAGAACTAGGCGGTAGTTATCAAATTCACGATGTACTCTTACTAGGGACGAATCTATTGAAGATGCATTGCAAACAGAGCGGATACAGTCATGTCCCAGCTCATAACTATCATGAGTGTGATATCTGTTCAAAGAATAATCAAGGATGCACTACTGTGCAAAGAGACCTTTAGGAACAGATGGATCTAGGTTGGATTCAGGAACATAGGGTCCGTGAAGTAAACATGTCGTATTCACACCCAAACATTATTCAAAATCATGATATCCGAGAAATGAATGTCAACCTGGTAGCCATGCACTCCAGACAAAGTCAATACTACAATTTGCCTCGCCATGATTACGATGCCTGCTCGATCTGCTCGCAAAACAATCAGGGTTGCTCTTTCATACAAGAAGCCCTCCAGCGTCAGATGGATCTTGGATGGATCCAGGATTACCATCAAAGAGATAGCCATCAAGTTAATATGGTTCAGATCTTCGATATCCGCTTGATAAACACTAGTCTTGTGGAGCTACATGCCAAACAAGTTAAACTCGGTTTCCTGGCTTCACATGATTATCAAGAATGTGAAGAGTGTTGCATCAACAATCAAGGTTGTGCCTTGGTACAGAGAACTCTTCAACACCTTCTGGACCACTAGTGGCTTCCGGTCTATTTGGATGAAAAAACACAACAAATCAGTATGATCAATGGAAACCCGAGTAGACATCAAACTGCTGACGTCCGGTCCACAGAAATAGATCTAGTCAAAATACATTGCATACAAAGTGGGTACGGAAATGTGCCATCTCACAATCACGAACGCTGCAGAGTCTGCTCAGAGAATAACCAATGATGTTATTTGGTGCAAGCTGCCCTCCAAGATCAGTTGGATCACAAAGAAATCCCACCCTGTTGGGATTCACAATTTATTAACATGATACAAAGTTATACTCCAGTTCTCAAGAAAAACCAAAGGTCACATTGCAAGGGAATCATCTCCATCACCAACAAAGGAGAGTCCAACAATTATGGAGTAGCCAAGACTATTCACGCCATAATTCCTTTGCTAGACGAATCAAAGGTTCCTCCTAATATTAAGAAAGTTCCCAACATGGAACTGATTGAGATTGCCTATGACAGCCGAAAAAGCCAGAAAGTTCATGTGTTATTTACTTACCAGGATCAGTACCATACAAGTCGGATAAGGCTATCCCATACAAGTACGATGCAACTACCATCAAAAATGGAAAGGAAACTCCATTACCCTTATCATACCCCAAATTTTGACCACTAAGATTTCCCATCATTGTGCAAATCATCATCACAATATGGATGAACCATCATGCCTCATCAGTCTCCCCAAAGATGGGTGAGCATCCACTACTATCAAAATTAGGGTTTCAAGCCCTCTCTGAGCCTTAGACAAAAGATCAATCAAGGAATGACATGATCTTCAACTTGTCTAACCTCTCAAACATCAACAAAGGATCAAGAGGACTCCTACTTCAAGGATTAAGCACAAGGCTGCTCCCTTCTAGGTGGATCAAGCCTCAAGATCGCCAGTCTCACCAAATTAGGGTTTTGGTCGACCAAGGCCTCCAGATGGAAATTTTCCTCTGGGCATGAGCCAATGCTTCAAAGCATGACCTAATATACTCCATGGAACATCATGGACCCAATCAGCAAGTCAATTTAGTCTCAGGGGATGCATTCATAAAAAATCAGGAATTAGGGTTTCTTGACCTAATTCACCCCTAAGTTGACTTTTGGGACAAAACATGAGCCAAGGCCTCACGAGAGGATTTGAGGGTCTCTAACACACTACATTTATCCATTTACAATAATGGATTAATCCAAGAAGCTTGATCAACAAGTTTCAAGTTCATCTGAACCACAGTTATGGTTTCGCAGGAAAAGTCAATTGTAGCTTTGACTTTTGACCAGGACATGCTCCCAAACCTTAGGACATGATTCAATACACCTTATAATACCTATGAAATCAATCTATCAAGTTTGATTTAGGTCAAGGACTTGATTTAATAGAGGATCGCACAATTTGGAATTCACCTGACAAAAAGTCAACTGTGCACAAAAGTCAACTTTGACTTTTTGAGATTTTTCACAATTATGGTTTTTTAACCCTAAAATGATGTTAATGTGTGATTTGAATCATCATTCATCAAGAAAAATCAAGAAAAGTGGGATAACTTGTAAAAGGGGTAACCATAAAAAACTTAGAAATTTTCTAAGTTATAGAATAAAGTGGCTAGGGTACCAACTTTGGAGGATCATAACTCCTAAACCACAAGGCCCTTTTTCCCCATCCAAAGCTGGATTTGTAGCCCTCATGGCCCTCTACAAAAGCTTCAACTAAACCTCATTCCAATTCAATATGGATTTTGAGTTATGGAATGATCAAAGTGGCTGAAAACATGAAATGCCACTTTTTCCAACACTTAGTGAAATTTCACTAAGTCAGAATCTGCCAGGGGCATTTTTCACTTGGATCCAAAAAGTATCAAAACTAACTATGATCAAACAGTTGTTGTATCATAGGAGGGCTTTCCCAAACGACCAAGAACATCACCAAACTCAACTTGAGCCATGAGATATGACAATGGCAACATGCCTTGCTGAAAACTGCCAAAGCAAGGAAGATTTTGGAGTTTTGCTCGATTTGGACAAATTTTGCAAATGACAAGCAACTCTATCTATCTGAACACCTCAAGGGGGTACCAAGGAGGAACCAACTTTGATCCCAAGCCTCCCAAGTCTTTGGAACCAAAAATAGCATGCCAAACCTAGAAATCCCTAAAGAGGGGACAAGACTCCAATTTTGGATTAGAGCATTCAATGCATACACCAAGGTGGCATGGACTGAGCCCTTGCCAACTGAATTCAGTCAAGACTTATCCAAGACCAAGGGAACCAGCAGCCTGTGCCCTACCCTCTCGTCAATGGCTAGAGGAGACTTGGATTCTCATTGCTCAACATTGGCCAAACCTATGCAGCAGTTGCCATTCACTATTCCTTGCAAAACAAACTTGCTCTACTATAAATAGAGCTCAATTGTGATCAGTTTGAGTACACCAAAGCCATCAAACAGATGCTTTCCTCAAAATATCCTTTTTCACTCCAATTTTTCCTTCTAAGGCAAGTCACTATCGGGTTTTGAGTTTGAGAGCTATTCCAACCAAACCAATCACACACACACCTCATAAACATCATATAGAAGTGATTCAAACACTCACATAACATCTGGAACACCAAAATCACAAAATCACCAGACATCTGCACAAGCCTTTGACAGATTTGCAGTTGAGGTACCATCTCAAGTTCCCGATCATTTCAATCCACTCCAAGCATCCAGACACACTCCATGGCACCTAGGGAAGCTATCCACATCATTGGAACCTAGCTGTAACACCTCTAACACAAAACACAATCACCAGCTGCAAGAGGTAAGCATGAGCTCTTCTAACTCTATGATCCATGCATTTTTTGCTGCACAATAATTTGGCCATATGTTCATAATCATGCATAGAGTGTTTTTCCTCAATCAATTGCATTGTTTGAATCGTGTGTGGAATTTCTGAACCTTCATGCATAATTTAGGGTTCTTGAGGTTTCTCTTTGAATTCTTATTCCATGTTAAAAATAAATGAAATTAAAGACCATAAACATGATCATGAGGTTGAAACAAGTAAATTGATATGTAGATTGCATGATATAATCAAGTATTCAGTGAGATTGGATAGAAAACGCAAATCTGCAGAAACAGAGGAAGGGCGCTTGTTCTTGCCATGTTTTTGGCGCCCTTTTTCAAAAATTTGAATATTTGAATGTTGTGATTTTATTTAATTGATTCAAAAATTAATTTCTCTCTGAGTTTTAATGATTTTTGAGTTGATTCTTTTTTTAATAATTCACAAAAATGTTAAAATATTTTATTTTCCCAAAAAATCCCAAAAATATTATTTATTTCATATAATTGATATTTTTGTAAAGAATTAATATTTTAATTGTTTTTGACATTTAAAATATTTTCTCCTTGATTTTTAAAATTTAAGTGATTTCCCATCATTTTGTGGATCAAAACCTGATTTTTGAAACATTAATCCAAGATCACAATTTGTTTTCCATATGTTAAACAATTTTGGTCATTTTAATTGAATTTTTTATTCAATTAAAATACATTTTGAAAACAAATTAGGGTTTTTTGATTAATTCAACCCTCATCAAACTTTTTCAAACACTTTTGGGCCTCTAATAGAGTGTAAGACCCAATCCTTTGTAAATACAAACCTTTTTGGGCCTCAAATGTTGTATAAGTCGCGTTGTATTTCAAAAGTTCGGCGCGATCGTCGCCAGTTCAAAATAAAATCTTGGGCATCTCCTTGAGGTGTAAGCCCCATCACTTGTACAAAAATAAATCTTTGGGCCTCTAATAGAGTGTAAGACCCAATCCTTTTGAAAATCAAACCTTTTTTGGGCCTCAGTCATTGTATAAGTCCCACTGTGTTTTCAAAATCTCGGCCCGATCCTCGCTTTTCAAAACATTTTCATCTGGGCCTACCCTTGCGTTATAAGCCCCATTTCTTTTCTTGAAAACTCTTTGGGCCTCTAATAGAGTGTAAGACCCAATCCTTTTTGAAACAAAACCTTTTTTGGGCCTCAGTTATTGTATAAGACCCACTGTGTTTTCAAAATCTCGGCGCGATCACCACAAAAAATCATCGGGGCCTACCCTCGTGTTACAAGCCGCATTTCTTTTCAAAAATAACTCTATGGGCCTCTAATAGAGTGTAAGACCCAATCCCCTTTTAACCCAAAACAATTTTGGGCCTCAGACATTGTATAAGCCCCTCTGCGTTAAAAGAAAATCTCGGCGTGATCGCCATTTCAAAACAAAACACTGGGCCTCTCCTTGAGCTGTAAGCCCCACCACATGTATAAAAATAAACCTTTGGGCCTCTTGAGAGAGTGTAAGACCCATCCCTTTGTACAGAAAACCTTTTTTTGGGCCTCAGTCACTTGTATAAGTCCCTCTGTACAAATTCAAAACAACGGTGCAATCATCGTTAAACTTTGGGCCTGTCCCTGAGCTGTAAGCCCCAACAATCTTTTCAGAGCACTTTCTCCTTTGATTTTGAATATAATATTGTTATCAAAGCTTTCTTTGTTGAATAAACTAACTAAACAACATGGAAGCTCTACAACCGAGTAAGTGTTTACCCGCTTTCTTTATCCACTTTTATATATATAACTGTATTGTGGGGCTGCTCATTGTAAGTCTTCTTTCACAAAACTTTTATATACCTGTCAAATATCAACTGTGTAATACTAGTGTAGTTATTTAGAGTTTTCCCCGGCAACTACGTCTAGCACTAGGTAAATCCCCGTTGATCACTCTTAAATACAGTCAAAAGTAGATCCCCGTAGGATTACCAGACACAGTTTTCCCTCCTCTTGGGGTTAAACAATATGGAGATGTGAAAGGCAGATTCTTTTTGAACCCTTTCTCAGACTGTCACCCTTAGAAATTGTCAAAGAAGCTCTAACTCCCCAGATATGATCTTTTCTCCGTGAATGGCATCTCTTGAGCTTCTTCCAAATTCTCGAACTCTCCTGGCTTGATCTATTCTCCGTGAATGGCATGTCTTGAACTTCTCGGGGTTTGGGGACCCACAGGCTTCCTAAAAGCATCGCCGCCTCCTCTTGGGCTTTGTACAAGGACCCTCCGACTTCTTAGAAGTTCTCATGCCTTCTCTTGGGCTTGATACAAGGACCCTGATGACCTCTTAAAGGTATAAGATAGAATTTAGTCATCCTTTGCTAGAGCAGTTTTTCCAGTGTCAAAAAACTCCGGCCATTTGAGGGTTGATACTCATCCCTTAACGCCCGCGCCTCCTCTTGGGCATTGTACAAAAGATGAAACTCTAGACTTGGACAGTCTCGATACCCTTTGGATTTCCCATTTCCTTAAAGAACAGGAAATAACCCTGATCCTCTGATTAGTGCCAAAGTACAGCCTTACCTTTAATCAGTCCCTTTATAAGAACTGATTTTCTCTTTTATCCAACATACTGGACCTGTCACTAAACTGAAACAGTTACCAACACCTTAGCCTCCTCTTAGGCTTAGTACAAATGATTCTCCCCAGCGGAGCTAACCTTTTCAGACTCTCTTGTTGAGTCAAACCCTTTTAGCCTCCATCTCGGGCTTCGTACGAGATACCAAATCACTCTCTTGTTGAGTATAAAAGACTCTCTTGTTGAGTCAAATCTTTCAGCCTCCATCTCGGGCTTCGTACGAGATACCAAATCACTCTTTTGTTGAGTATAAAAGACTCTCTTGTTGAGTCAAACCTTTCAGCCTCCATCTCGGGCTTCGTACGGGATACAAATCACTCTCTTGTTGAGTATAAAAGACTCTCTTGTTGAGTCAATCACCTTTAGCCTCTATCTCAGGCTTCGTACGGGATACAAAACACTCTCTTGTTGAGTATAAAAGACTCTCTTATTGAGTCAAACCAATAGCCTCCTCTTAGGCTTTGTATAAATGATCCTTCCTCAGTGAAGTCAGCCTCCTCTTGGGCTTTGTACAATGATTCTCTCCAAAGGAGCAAACCCTTTTAGCCTCTCTCTCGGGCTTCATACGAGGCACATAAAAACTCCCTCTTGTTGGGTCAATAGCCTTCTCTTAGGCTTTGTATAAAGATAACCCCAGTTGAGTCAATCAACCTTTTAGCATCAAAGCTGTGCCTTGTTCACAGCATACAAACATCAACGACTCCCCTTTAGAGATGACAAATTCTCTCGGAATCAAACCCCTTTAGCTTTACATCTTGGGCTTCGAACAAGATACAAATAGACCCTTCAGCTTCACATCTTGGGCTTTAAACAAGATACAAACCACCTTTAGCTTCACGTCTTGGGCTTTGAACAAGACACCAAAACAACTTTTTCCTCCCATAGAATAGGAGGAACTACAATTGCTCTGATTTCCCTGTTTTGTCAAACGGGAATACCTAGGCATAAGATTGGAAAATCTTAGCGAGCACACTAATCAAAAGCCCAAAATCCCATACCTTAATACATTAATCGAAAATCATCAGTTCTAACATCTTACCAATAGTCTAGACCCCGTGTTCTCAACAACATAACTTACGAGAGACCCACAATCTTTGTAGCAGCTGTAAACCAACAGTTATCTGTTTAAACTCAGTTTGCAAGCAGGGTTAATTGGAGACATCTATTTCCCTTCCTTCATTAGCTTCACTAGGATAAAAAATGAATCGAGTTGTAGTACCCAAAAGCGATAGTGCTTCGCAACCACACATTAAACTCGCGCTACAACCTTCCGTCATAAACATTGTCGGCATCAGTCGAGTCACCAGGTGCAGACGAATCTTCAACAGAGGAGTTGGAAATCCCACCAGAGAAAAAGAACCACCAGTTGATGTTCCTAATCCACAGACGGGTCAACCCAGTAATGCGGAACCTGTCAAAAACAACGATGAAATGCTGAAGTTGATACAGAAGAGTGAGTACAACATTGTGGACCAACTATTACAAACTCCATCTCAAATTTCTGTATTATCTCTTTTACTCAGCTCCGAAGCTCACAAAGAAGCTCTGCAGAAGGTCTTAGAATAGGCATTCGTAGAACAAGATGTGACGATAGGGCAATTCGACAACATCTTCTCCAACATCACTTCCTGCAACAAACTAGGATTCAGTGATGAAGATCTTCCCGAAGAAGGGAAAATCACAACATAGCTCTCAACATAACAGTAAATTTCCAAAACAATGCTTTAGCCAGTGTATTGGTAGATACAGGTTCTTCTTTGAACGTTATGCCAAAGTCGACTCTAGCACGACTTTCATATCAAGGAACCCCGATGAGAGGCAGTGAGATCGTCGTTAAAGCTTTTGACAGATCTCGGAAAACAGTAATCGGCGATGTCGATCTTCCCATAACTATTAGTCCCCACGCGTTCCAAGTCAGTTTCTAGGTCATGGACATCCGGGCAGCATACAATTGTTTATTAGGAAGACCTTGGATACATGAGGCAGGAGCAGTCCTCTCGACACTTCACCAGAAGCTGAAGTTTGTCAGGAACAACAAGTTAATCACAGTTTGCGGGGAGCAAGCTCTGATCGTGAGTAACTTGTCATCACTCTCTCAGTTGGAACCAGAAGAGGTGATAGGAACGCAATTCCAGGCACTTTCGGTGAGCAATGAGAATCAACAAGACAAAGGAACATCAATTTCCTCATACAAAGATGCTCTCAAAGTGATAGAAAACAAGGACATAAAATGATGGGGACAGCTGGTATTTCCCACCGACAATAAAACCAGGAAGGGTCTTGGTTTCTCCACAACATGTTCCCTGGATATCAAGAAGGATAAAAGTTTTCATCCCATTCAGGATTTATTCCACAGCGGAGGATTTCTACACCCGGTATCCCAAGAGGATCACACCATCAAAGAAAATAACTCAAACGATTCAGATGAAGAATGGAAAACATATTTCAGCGAAGAAGGATATATATCTCAAGAGGAAACACACAGGACGTTCTGCTTTCCCATCTACAGCCCGAGATATATACCAAGGTCAGAGGTCAGGGAAACTTATGGAGATTGTGATACCGAAGGATGTCGTGCTCCACCCAACTCCTTAGAGGACGATACCCTCTGGAAAGATGACTTTGATTACACTTTAAATGATCTGATGGACGATCTGCCCATTTGGAAACCTTACACAGAGGACTTGGAACAAAAGAGTCAGCCTAATCCAGTATATCAGCTGAATGACTTTGATAAGAATTTGCATGTTCCCCCGGAATCATGGACTCCATATCCAGAGCATTCCGAGAATGATCAACGCCACGCCGATAAATTTTTTAAGGCTAGCAGGACAAGAATTCATTAACTATGCATTTCCTGAAGTCAACGTCATTGAAGAAGATGACTCATTCTCTCCTGAAGAAGTTTGGGATACCTTGGGTTAGCCAAGCGGAAAGTATGATTACCTAGTAAAATACATTGCTCCCGAGAGTTCTCGCATCAGAATTGAAAACATCCAGCCAACTAGATGGGGAGATTCTGTTGAAAGTACAAATACTGTTGAAACAACTGAAGAGTCCTCCTACGACAACTCTGCTTGGGAAGAAGACTCTAACAACCCGACTCCACCAAAAATCAGCGTTATTTCTGAAGTTAATCCAGAAAGAAAGATACCAGACTTTGTGATTCACCGAGGAATTCGTCGCCATTGGGTCGCCGTCGATGTCCCGAATGTCGTTCCCAAGTCAAAGTAATTATCGTGTCTTTAACCTTTCACTTTCGCCTGAGTGAAACAAATGTTTTATAGGGCTTACTTTTCTGTAAATATCCCTCTTCGCTCCGTCCAAAGCGACATAGTTTTGTTTTATAGGTTTGTGTTTCAAAAATCGACAAATCATAAATAAATAATGTCATTCTGTCATTTCCGCATTTATTGCTGTTTTAACTTTTTGTTTTTTCAGAAAATGGTAATCCTAAAAACAACCCAGAAATTAAAAACAAAACATTACACACACTTTTGCATTTTCTCTATCTTTTCTGAACGAAATCATCACTTCATGCAGATCATCTGCTTCGAACCCCATCCAAAAAATACGATCCGATGCCTTCTCCCAACTTTGAGTTCCCAGTATTCGAAGCCGAAGAAGAAGAGGACACGGAAATTCCAGAAGAGATCTCTCGACTACTCAGACAAGAGGAAAGATCTATTGAACCTCACAAAGAACCGTTGGAAATAGTTAATTTGGGATCAGAGGAAGAAAAGAAAGAAGTTAAGATTGGAGCACTGCTCAGTTCAACTATCAAAGAAGATTTGATAAAACTTCTCAAAAAATTTTCACATGTGTTTGCTTGGTCCTACCAGGACATGCCAAGGTTGGATACCTGCATCGTGCAACAACATTTGCCACTAAAGCCAGATTGTTCTCCAGTTAAACAAAGGTTAAGAATGAATCATTCGGATATGGCTATCAAAATCAAAGAGGAAGTGCGGAAACAGATCGACGCAGGTTTCCTCGCCACTTCAGAATATCCTCAGTGGTTGGAAAACATAGTGCCAGTTCCGAAGAAGGATGCAAAAGTAAGAATGTGTGTAAACTACAGAGATTTAAACAGAGCAAGTCCAAACGACGACTTCCTCTACCACACATTGACATGCTGGTTGACAGCACAACAAAGTTCAAAGTATTCTCCTTCATGGATGGGTTCTCGGGCTATAATCAGATCAAAATGGCACCGGAGGATATGGAGAAAACTTCATTCATCACCCCATGGGGCACTTTTTGTTACAAGGTAATATCGTTCGGTCTGAATAACGTCGGGGCAACTTACCAAAGGGAGATGACTACTCGTTTCCATGATTTGATGCACAAAGATATTGAGGTGTACGTCAATGATATGATCGCGAAATCAAAAACAAAAGAAGAGCATGTAGAAAACTTGACAAAAATGTTCAAGCGTCTGAGAAAATACAAACTCCGCTTGAATCCCAACAAGTGCACCTTCGGTGTTCGTTCAGGAAAACTTTAGGGTTTCATCGTCAGCCAGAAAGGAATTGAGGTTGATTCCGACAAGGTCAAGGCCATTCAAGAAATGCCTTCTCCAAAGTCTGAAAAACAAATAAGAGGATTCTTGGGACGTCTCAATTACATTTCTAGATTCATATCCCTCATGAACGCGACATGCAAGCCAATTTTCAAACTCCTCAGAAAGGACCAAAGCTGTATATGGACAAAAGAGTGCCAGAAAGCTTTTGACAGTATCAAAGAATATATGCTAAATCCGCCGATTCTGTCTCCCCCAGTAGAAGGAAGACCACTAATCATCTACATAACAGTCTTGGAAGACTCTACAAAAAGGTCCGACCCCGCGTCTTCAGAGAAGGAGATCTTGTTCTCAAGAAGCTACCATTATTTCTCACTGATCCCAGGGGCAAGTGGACTCCGAATTACGATGGCCCTTACATTGTTAAGAAAGCCTTCTCGGGCGGTGCCTTTAGACTTGCGACAATGGATGGAGAAGAATTCACTTATCCTACAAACGCAGATGTAGTCAAGAAATACTTCGCCTAAATAAAATGAAAAAAAATTTCTCGGTGGATTGAAAACCCGAAAGGGCGGTCCAGGAAAAAATTAGAGACATAAAAATAAAAATCATCCCGGTGGATTGGAATCCGAAAAGACAATCCCGGAAAAGTTAGGGATTCATGGCAAGTAACTACATTCTCACAAACCCTTCAGCGGTAACATCATCTATCAAAATAGTCTCCAGTCAGAGTCACCTGCGACCGAAGCTCAGAATGTCCTGAATTCAAAGTTGACGGGAGGATAACAGTTGTTATGTTTCAATGTAGCCCTTTTACCCTTTAAATTACCATTTTCTAACTTTGTACTGCTCCATGGTATCACGCTATCGATTGATTACCATCCTATAAATAAAACTCGAGCCTTTGTGCCTTTTGTTTATAATTCTCATTTATTCTGCTTTGCAAAATGACATGTTTATTTGATTAACATTCTTGAAACAGAAAAAATGAATTTACTCTTGTTTTAAATTTATTTTCGATTTTAAAGATGGAAATTACTTTTTCATCGAACACAAGAGGAATATCTACGTTTTTCCGAAAAAACGGTCGAACTTCGAAGTGCAGGATCAAATGTCCCCGGTAGATTTCTCACTCTGGAAACCATTGATGGGTCTTGTTCCCCCGAGAAGATTCTATCTCTTGAAAAAAAGTAAGATTGATTTCCAATCACTAACAGGTTTATACCTTCAACACATGGATCTTGGTTACCCAACGAAAGTATGACACTTCAGCGATACTCTTAGCCCCAGAGCAGTCAGATATTCCGTTGTACACATCACCTGTCTATATGTCGTGTCTGTTTTGTCAGCATACATTCATTCATACGTATATCATGCATATTTAATTTGTAATTCATATTCATATTTATATTGCATCACTATCACTCTGGTTAATTTCACTCCCAAGTGATCAAGTCCTCTCGTCGGTTGAGTCGTCAGCATTCCCTTCGTCAAGAAACGTTCGTCTGAATAATCTCTCTTCGGTCTACTTCTAGATTGAAACCGTTCTCGGTCACTTTGATAACTTGAACCTCTAATGGATAAGAAAACGTCTTACGAACATCCTTTGGAACATCACTCTTCACCATTGAAGATGATACCCTTTGCATTCCTGGATTAAGGAAAATCCCAGAGAAAGTCTCTTAACTAATGACTCTCGACAATACATCGGTCTTTCTGCAAAGAAATTTAATGTAAATGAAGTCATCAGCACCTCAAAATTGGATCAGGTTACATGGCGTTTCTTTGTGAAAGAATTCCAAAGAAAAGTGTAATATCCCCAAGCAGAAAGCAGTCTCTCAGAAGACTCGTTTTCCCCAGTAAAGTCTATAAATGGTATCTCCAACAGAGAAGTTTGCATACCTCTACAGGTCAGACCCATGGGTTTCCCCAGCAAGTCTGACGTCAACACTTTTTCCATCAAATGGCATCTCTCCAGTAAACCTCGACGAGAAGTTTGATGAAAACGGCTACAAATAACATCCCTTGTCAAGAGAAAGACTCGACAAGAAGAAACTGAGACCAGTTCCTTGGTAGGAAACCAGGATCGAGGGGAAGTTTATTTCAGAAACTGAGACCAATTCCTTGGTGAGAAACCAGGATCGAGGGGAAGTTTATTGACAAAAGAAACTGAGACCAGTTCCTTGGTAGGAAACCAGGATCGAGGGGAAGTTTATTGATAAAAGAAACTAAGACCAATTCCATGGCTGAAAACCGGGATCGAGGGGAAGTTTATTGATAAAAGAAACTAAGACCAGTTCCATGGCTGAAAATCGAGATCGATGGGAAGTTTTACCTTTTCTAAGTAACAACGCTTAGCGAAAGAAGATGAATGCGTAAACTACCATTCATAGACACCATCAAAATTTCGGGTATTCTGATATTTAATCCTCTTGTACCCTAAATGTCTGAATATCTTCGCCATTCACACCTTCAGGTGCAAGAAGATTAAATAGGGGCATCTGTCATACCCCAAATTTTGACCCCAAGAATTCCCATCATTGGGCAAATCATCATCACAATAAAGATACATCTATCCTACATCATCAATCTTCTCAGAAGTTGCTGAGCATTCACTACAATCGAGGATTAGGGTTTTGAGCCCTCTCAGAGCTTTTAGACAAAAGATCAATCAAGAAAGGACTTGATCTTCAACTTGTCTAACCTCTTAAACATCCAATGAACGATCAATAGGTCTTCCATATAAAAAATCAGGCATAAATATGCAACATTACAAGAGGATCAAGCCTCAGGATCGCTAGTGTCACCAAATTAGGGTTTTGGTCGACCAGGGCCTCCAGATGAAAATTTTCATCTAGGCATGAGCGAATACATCAACCAATAGTCTAACAAGCCCAAATGAACCTTAGGAGTCCATCCATAATGGCCAAATCACCGTGAGTGTTCATCTACCAAAAAACCAGGAATTAGGGTTTTGACCTAATTCAAACCTTGAGTTGACTTGTGAAGTAAGACATGACTTGAAGCTTCAAGATGAACTTCAAGGAGCTTAAATACATCACATTAAGGTTTTCTAAAGAAAAAGCCAACCCTACCGTTGACTGTTGACCTACACTTAATTTCAAACCTTGGGGAAGGATCCAAGATATCCCTAAACACCTCTAGAGGCCATCCATGAAGTTTCATTAGACCCAAGGATTGATTTCACAAAAAAATCACAAAGTCAAAAATCATCTGATAAAAAAGTCAACTGTACAAAATTCCAAGTTTGACTTTTTGAATTTTTGGTCAACCAAGTTTCCATTAACCCTAAAATGATGTTAATATGTGATTTGAATCATTATTCATCAATAAAAATCAAGAAAAGTGAGATAACTTGTAAAAGGGGTAACCATAAAAACTTAGAAATTTTTCTAAGTTATGGAAAAAGTGGCTAGGGTACCAACTTCCAAGGGCCATAACTTGAGATCCAAACAACCATTTTGAGTGATCCAAAAATGGATTTGTAGGTCTTGCTACATTCTACAAAAGCTTCAACTACATCAAACTCTAATTCCTCATGAATTTTAAGTTATGGAGTGATCACATTGGCAAAAAAATGAAGATAACACTTTTTTCCAACACTAGTGAAATTTTCACTAAGTCAAAATCTGCCTCAATTTTTCCAAAATTTAGAGGTAGTTTTCAACCAAATGCAAGTTGATTCAAAACCAAAGTTGGACTTCACATTAAAGTAGGATGTATGAGCTTTCCAAAATGTCCAAGAACATCATCAAACTCCATTTGAGTAATGAGTTGTGAATCTCCAAAGTTGCTATATTGCAAGTTATCTCCATGACAGTTTTGGACAGGTTTTGCACATTTCTTGTGCCACATGATTCATTTCTCCAATTTTGTCATCTTGCCAAGCCTTGTCATCAAGGAGGATCAGATTGAAACAGATATCTCTGATCACCAAGCCTCATAAGTCCAAGAGCTATCATTTAGGCATGTGGAAATTCAAGATTCTCATCCAAAACATTCAAAGTTGTCAAGAAGCATTGAATGGATACATAGAGGTGGCTTGAACTGAGCCAAAGCTATCCAAATGAGTCAAGAATGAACCAAGGATTAGAAGACCTAGACCTGCACACTCTAATCTCAAGTCAATGGCTAGTGGAGACTTGAGATTCCTTTTGAACCACATTGGGAAAACCTCTGTTGCATCCTCGATACACTATTGCTTGCAAAACAAACTTGACACACTATAAATAGGCATCATTTATGATCAATTTAAGCACACCAAAGGCCCCAAACAGATGCCTTTCCCAAAATCACTTCTTGAACACCTTCTTTTGCAAGTCACTATCGGGTTTTGCATTTGGGAGTGATTCCAACCAAATCAATGGTTCAAACACCTCATAAACATCATATAGAAGTGATCCAAACACTCACATAACATCTGGAACACCAAAATCACAAAATCACTAGCCACATGCTCAAGCTTTTAACAGAGTTGCAGTTGAAGTACCATCTCAAGATCCAGCTTGTTTCAAACCACTCCAAGCATTTAGACACATCACTTGGTACCTAAGGAAGTTGTCCAGATCATTGGAACCAGCTTGCAACACCTCTAACACAAAACACGATTATCAACTGCAAGAGGTAAGTCTGAACCCTTCTAACTCTATGATCCATGCATATTTTACTGCACAATAATTTTGCCATATGTTCACAATCATGCATAGAGTGTTTACCCTCAATCAATTGCTTAGTATGAATCGTGTATGAAATTTCTGAGCCTTCATGCCAAAATTAGGGTTCTTGAGGTTTCTCTTTAATTTTTCATTCCATGCTTAAAATAAATGAAATGAAAGACCATATACATGATCGTGAGTTGAAAACGAGCAGATTGGTATGTGGATTGCATGATTCCATCAAGTATTCAGTGGGATTGGAGAGGAAATGCAAATCTGAGAGAAACAGAACACGCACGTGTTCTTCCCTTGTTCTTGGCGCCATTTTTCAAAATTTTGAATATTTGAATTTTGTGATTTTATTTAATTGATTCAAAAATTAATTTCTCTCTGAATTTTAATGATTTTCAGTTGATTCTTTTTTTAATAATTCACAAAAATGTTAAAATATTGTATTTTACAAAAATTTCCCAAAAATATTATTTATTTCATATATTTAATATTTTCCAAAGAATTACTATTTTAATTATTTTAAGCATTTCAAAATATTTTTCTTTCTTGATTTTTTCAAATTAAATGATTTTTAATCATTCTATGGATAAAAACATGATATTTCAAACATTGATCCAAGGTCATAACTCATTTTTGATAATTTTTGATCATTTAATTAATTTTTAATCAAAATTAATTATCTTTTTTAAACAAATTTAGGGTTTTGATTATTTTCACCCTAAACAATCTTTTCAAAACACTTTTGGGCCTCTTGATAGAGTGTAAGTCCCATCCCTTTGTAAATAAAACAATTTTGGGCCTCAGTTATTGTATAAGTCCCTCTGAACATTTTCAAATAAACGGCGCGATCGTCGCCTTTTGAAGAAAATCATTTGGGAATCTCCTTGAGCTGTAAGCCCCATCTTTTCTTTTAAAATAACACTTTTGGGCCTCTAATAGAGTGTAAGACCCAACCCCCTTGTACAAAAATAATTTGGGCCTCAGTATTGTATAAGTCCCTCTGTACAGTTTTCAAAACAACGGTGCAATCGTCGCCTTTTTAATTAAATAATCTGGGCCTCTCCTTGAGCTATAAGACCCACATCTCTGTACAAAAATAATATTTGGGCTCTCTTGTTGCATAAGACCTAACTCTCTTTGTAAATACTCTGTTAACGATACAGTCTGTATTCTATAATCATTAGGGCATCTCTTGTTGAATAAGCCCCAACAACTTTACTGCTTTGAAATAACTGTTATCATATTTATTTGAATGTCTTTGAATAACTAACATTAAACAGCATGGAAGCTTGCTCACCTGTAACTTTTTATATGCTTTCATTTACTGCTTTATATATATATACTGTATTGTGGGAAGCTGCGCATGGTTAGTCTTCTTTCATCTTTTGAAATACCAGACATATATATATACTGTATTGTGGGAAGCTGTGCATGGTTAGTCTTCTTTCACATCCTTTTAAATACTTGTCATATATCAACTGTATATATACTTGTATAAACTGCTTAGAGTTTTCCTGGGAAAATAAGTCTAGAATTAGGTAAATCCAGTTGGTCACTCTTTCATAAAAGTAAACCTAGATCCCCCATAGGATTCCAGATATAGTCTTGCCTTCTCTTGGGCTTAAACAATATGGAACAAAGAGAAAGGAAGTATTCTCGGTGAACCTTTTCTCAGATTGTCACTTTAGAAATTGTCAAAGAAATTCAATTCCCACAGAGAGGATTAATTCCCAGTGAAACTTCTCTGGAATTTCTTCAAACTCTAGAACTGTTCATTACATAAAGGATTAATTCCCAGTGAAACCTTTTTGGAACATTCTTAAGTTTGGACCCACAGGCTTCCTAAAAGCATCCCCAGCCTCCTCTTGGGCTTAGTACAAGGACCCTCAGGCTTCTTAAAAGTTCTCAGCCTCCTTTTGGGCTTAATACAAGGACCCAGAGACCTCTACAGGTATAGGAACAGAACCTAGTCATCATTTGCTAGAGCTATCTTTCTGAGTTAAGTGTCAGACCAGTTATGGGTTGACCTTCATCCCTAAACTTACCAGCCTTCTCTTGGGCATCATACAAAGATCACCATCTAAGAATCAATTTCTCAAACACCAGTAGACTTGGACAGTCTCCTACCCTTTGGATTTCCCATTTCCTTAAAGAACAGGAAATAACCTTAATCCTCTGATCAATCCCAAAGCAGAGTTAAAACCAACAGTTTTCACAGTTTAGACCTTTAATCCTTCCCCACTCAGGGAAAATTACCCTCAACTCTCACATTTTCAATTGAATCCCCAGCATGGGTCATTTTACTGTTAAAAATTTCATCAGAACTTCATGGTCTCTAATACCTCAACTTTTCTGTAATCCCCAATAAGAGTTGAATTACCAAACTTTGGACCTGTCTCTAGACTGAAACAGTCTTCAGGAAAAGATAGCCTCCTCTTAGGCTTTATATAAGGAATTTCCCTCAACAGAAATAACCTCTTCTTAGGCTTTGTATAAGGATTCTTTGTCTGTCCCCAGCAAAGATAACCTCCTCTTAGGCTTTATATAATGATGCTCTCCCCTATTAGAGTTAGCCTCCTCTTAGGCTTTGTATAATGATCATCCCTCAGCAGTCAGCCTCCTCTTAGGCTTTGTATAATGATAAACAACTCAGCTAAGTCCCCACTTATAGCCTCCATCTTGGGCTTTGTACAAGATACTCCCAAAAAAACCTCTCCAATAGAGTCAGTCATTTTCAGCCTCAATCTTGGGCTTTGTACAAGACAAATACTCCTCAGCAGAGTCAAAAACTTTTATTTAGCTTCCATCTTGGGCTTTGTACAAGATACCATCTAAATAATCTCTAGCAGATTCAAACCCTTTTAGTCTCAATCTTGGGCTTTGTACATGACAGATAAAACTTTTTCCCCACAGAGTCAAATTTCTTTTAGCCTTCATCTTGGGCTTTGTACAAGATACAAATAAAATACTCTCTTGTTGAGTTAATCTCTTTTAGCCTCTATCTTAGGCTTTGTACAAGATACAAAATAAATACTCTCTTGTTGAGTTAAGACAGTCTTTTAGCCTCCATCTTGGGCTTTGTACAAGATATAAAAATAAACACTCTCTTGTTGAGTCAACCTTTTCCAGCCTCCTCTTAGGCTTTGTATAACGATTCTCCTCAGTGGAGTCAGTCAATCTTTTCATCCTCTTCTTAGGCTTTGTATAATGATTTTTCCCCAGTAGAATCAGTCAATTTTAGCCTCCTCTTAGGCTTTGTATAATGATTTATCCCCTGCAGAGTCAGTTTCTTTCAGCCTCAATCTTGGGCTTTGTACAAGATAGATAAACACTCCCTAAAACAGAGTCAACCAGTAGCTTCAACCTTGGGCTTCAATCAAGGCACACAGAAATCAACAAAACCTCAGATGAGATAAGGAACTTTCTCTGCAGGAATACTTTTCCTCTATACATCACAGACCAAAATCAAAATCATCAAAACTAACTTCCAGATAATTGCTGTAAGAGGCACACTTGTTGATCAGATCCAAGTTGTAGTCCTTCTTTTATCCTGGCAAACCTCTCATCTAATTGCTGTAAGTGGCGAGCCTCTGGATTATTTACATCGAAGCCAATGTCCCCTCTCTTAGCATGAAATGTCCATTAAGGAAAAATGGCATTGTTCTACACTGAGTTAAAGTTTATTCCTTCATGACCCCCCTCTTTCAAAGGAACTTATGGCATTGTTGGATTCAGTACTTTCTAATTAAAGTAAACCCCTTTGTAAACCCACCAATCTCTGTGATGGATAGTGGAGATTTCTCCCTTTAGAGATGACAAATTCTCTCTCAGTCAAAACCTTTTAGCATCACATATTGGGCTTTGAACAAGATACAAACAACCAACCTTTAGCTTAAATCTTGGGCTTTGAACAAGACACCCAGACATCTGTTTCTCCCTTAGAATAGGAGGAACTACGATTGCTCTGATTTCCCTATACTTCATAACAGGGAATACGTAGGCATAAGATTGCAATAATCTTAGCGAGCACACTAAACAAAAAACCTTAGGTCCCTGACCTTACCAAAAACAATAAAACTCTCTCTCTCTCTCAAACACAACAGACATTTTCCCGTTTCACAGTCAAACACGAATCAATACCAAATACTAAAGCATGATCCTAAAACTATAACCTGTGGATAACCACATACAGGATGGGTAATTGAAAACTATCCATTGTGTAATCTTACCCCGGACTCCGCAATCTCTTTACCCCATTTGTTCGGATAAACATTTGCAAAGCAAGGTTAGTTTGAGATAGCTTCCCTTTTCCTTCCAGCTTCACGAGATAAATAAGAAATCAGAAAGTAGCACCCAAAATGTTTCCTCCCACTGAGGTAAGGAAATTAACCCTGCGATAAGGTGGTCGCGTCACCGACAAAAATCGCTCGCTATACAAATCAAATGAACTTTCGGACAGACTGCAAAAACATCGTCTAATGCTTCAAGACTATGAAAATAGAATACGCAAACCAGTTCTTGGGGATTAGAAATTACTCCCCTGACTGCTAAATTGGATCTTGATGGAAACCTATCCAATAACAATCTCTAACCGAATACTTTGACCTTCAAAGGAATCTCCGAAAGCCCCAAGATTTCTAATGCATTCTTGAGAGTAATATCCAACTCAACTACCAGAATCGCCTTTTGAATAAAGTCGTATCTCAACTTCACAGAAAAATATGGTCCACAGTGTTAGCCCAAAGAAACGTGTCTACCATACTTAATGATGGCTTAATATCTGCAAGAACCTGAGAAAGATCCAAACTGTCTTATAATTCTTGCCCCTCCAACGTACAATCAGTTCCAGGAATGCACCAACGCCAAACGCCATCTGCCCAGAACCCCATCTCCGCTACACTAACGTATTTAACCTCATCTGGAAAAAGTGCAAATAGCACAGGAAATGAGACCCGCAACGGTGCAGCCTCCATCCAACAAGAATTCCATAATGAAATCTTTCCTCCGTCCCCCAATTTACACGACATCTGCTGCATAAAACCCTCAGGTTCTTTAGATTGAACAATCCCAGCTATATTCTTCCACCACAGAGAACAATACCTGTCACAAGAGTTAAACCAGGACAACCAAAAGTTGTTAGCATTCCTACCATATTTAGGACACAAAAGACTCTTCCAACAAGTTTCTGCTTCCTGACTAATCCTCCACACCCATTTCAAAATTAGAGCTAGGTTGAATATCCTTAAATCCTTGATTCTGATACCACTGTCTTCTTTAGGAAGGCAAATTTTGTTCTATGCAACCCATGCAATCTTCGACGTATTTGCACAACCCGCCCACAAAAACTTCCTCTGAATCGACGAAAATTCTTTCACGACTTTAGAGGGTGCTTTAAAGAAAGATAGGTATTGGATTGGAAGATTAGTAACTATAGAACTGATCAAGGTAACCCTCCCTCCCAAGGAAAGCAACTTGCCTTTCCAACTTGACAACCTCGATCTAAAATCATTAATCATCGGCATCTAAAAATTATACCGTCTATGGTTTCCACCAACACTCAGCCCCAAAAAATTAAATGGAATACAACCAGCCTTGTACACAAGGAACTGTGATGCTGCAGACATGAAGGACTCGTGCACTCCCACCCCATAGAGAATACTTTTGTTAAAATTCGTCCTTAGGCCCGACACCAGTTTAAACCCTCTTAGCAACGCTTTGATTCCCCACAGATTTTTCCTCTCGGCCTCACTAACGAGAGTTGTATCATCCACAAATTAAATGATACTATAAACATCTTCCCTATTAAGATTGAAACCTCCAAATATGTTGAGAGTTAATTCCTTTCTAACCATAAGTGCTAGAGCCTCCGCCACTAGAGCAAATAGAAGCGGAGACAAGGGGTCTCCCTGCCTCAGGCTTCTAGAGGTTTTAAAATCTTCAGAAGTGCTTCCATTGACAAGAACAGAGAGAAAACAGTTACAAACACTAGCTTTAATCCATTCTAACCACTTTGGCCCAAATTTCATTGCCTTCAAAACAGACAGCAAAAACTCCCATTCCACACTGTCGTAGGCCTGCATAAAATCTACCTTAAAGAACACACAATTTCGGTTTCCACGAATAGCTAAATCAATTAATTCGTTAATACTCCATCCAGAAGCTGCCTACCCGGGATAAACAGATTCTGAGAGGATGAAACGAGTCCACCAATCACTCTCCTCAACCTAGAGGCCATAATCTTAGAGATAATATTGTACACACACCCTACCAAACTGACGAATTCAACGCCTTAGGGAGTATTCCAAATTCTTGAAATTCTTGTATACAAGCCATAACATTTTTTCCAACCACCTCTCAACAATGCTTTAAGAACTCAAGGTTGAACCCATCCGCTCCAGGGCTTTAATTCCCGTCGCACCCGATGAATACATTCCAAACATCTTCTCTGGAGAACATAGCTTCTAACATTTCAACGTCCTCCGCCAACATCTTTGGTAAATCATACATGTCAAGAGACAAATTGGCCCCTGCCTTAACCTTAAACCGTGAAGCAAAAAAGTTATTAATAGTCTCTTTCACTACAGCTACTTCTTCAGACCTGCCCTCACCTAAATTAACTAAGGAGATAAAGTTGGATCTACTTTTGCTCTTCATGACAAAGCGAAAATACTTTGAATTAAGATCCCCCTATTTAATCCAATTCACCCCCGATTTCTGATGTATCATACATTCCTTTAGATGTAGGTTTTTCCATATATTATCAATGGCCTCACCTTTGATCCCAATTGATCCTCATCAATTTCGCCATCCAGAATATCCATACCATCCTGAATCTTATTTAAAACGTCCACTCCATCCTTAATGTTCAAATCCACCCAGCCGAAAACATTGGTATTCCACCACCTAAGCCTTTATCTGAGAAGTTGAAACTTTTTCACTAAAACTTGACTATGGCTACCACGAAAAATTGTCGAATTCCACACATTCCCCACAAAGCTCATGAACTCAGGGTGGTCGAACCAGCTCCTAAACACCGTGAAAGTTTTAGGACCACAGTTTGACCTGCTAGCTTTCAATTAGCCGATGGTTAGACACGTCATAGTTGCCCACATGTTGGGCCATAAGGCTCAATTCCCTAATCAGACCTTCAGACACCAAAACCCTATCCAATCTACTTTTAGCCTCCCGATTGGAGTTAAACAAAGTAAACTTATTTCCTACACTAGGGAGATTAGTTAACTCCAACATATCAATGAAAGTAGCAAACTCCTCCATCTCCACCACTTTTGCCTTCCCCTACCCCTTCCTTTCTTCCTTTATTTTCACGGCATTGAAGTCACCCGCAATCATCCATTCCCCCTTCGAAAACTTATTTTTGACTCCCAAAAGTTCAAACCAGAGCTTTGTTTTCTCTACTATAGAACAGGGTGAATAATCATTAACAAAATAGCTGTTGATTCCTTTCCAACAACAGTTTATTCCTAGATAGCCTTTTCCACTGAAACTGAAACAAGGGATAAAAGTCCCTGCCTTCCAAATTGATACGATTCTCCCTGATTGACGAACAAAAACAGTAGCTGACCAATCACAGTTCCTATCACCCCACAGACTCCATATCACCTCATCTTCGATGGACTTAAGCTTTGATTCCAGTAAAAAACACAAGTCTACCTTACCCTCCGCAATCATCTGCTTGATCCTTCTCTTCTTAATAATGTAGCGAGCGATTTTGGACGCGGTTCTTAAGCGCTGGTCGCTCTCTGCGGTTTGAGCTTTGACTACAGGTCGATTCATTTTTTATCCTATTGTGAGCTGAATAAGGAAGGGAAATAGATGTCTCCAATTAACCCTGCTTGCATACTGAGTTTAAACAGCGGTCTGTTAGGTTACGAATGCTATCAATGTGGGGGGGCTTTGTACTGGTTATTTGTATTTTCGCCAATACTGTTTTCTTTCTTTTTTACCTGGGCAGAAGGGTTCTGGCGGGGAACAAGGATTAGGATGTTAGGACTGATGCTTTTGAAATACTGCTTTTGATTGATGGAGATATGGGATTTGGGTTTTTTGTTGATTGCGCTCGCTAAGATCTTTTCTTTCGATCTTATGCCTACGTATTCCCGTTTACCGAAACAGGGAAATCAGAGCGTTCGTAGTTCCTCCTATTCTATGGAAGGAAATGGTGTTTTGGTGTCTTGTTCAATGCCCAAGACGTGAAGCGAAAGGTGATTTGTATCTTGTTCAAAGCCCAAGATGTGAAGCTGAAAGGTCTATTTGTGTCTTGTTCAAAGCCCAAGACGTGAAGCTGAAAGACCTCGACTTTAGAGAGAATTTGTCATCTCTAAAGAGGGGGGAAGGAGAATTACTTTAACTGGGATACGCGGATCCGACCAATGCCATAATTTCCGAAGAAAGGGTTTTAACCTGAAGGAGAAGACTTTAACTCAATGTAGAGCAATGCCATCTTTCCTTAGGAATTCCTCATGCTAAAAGAAGGACAGTGGCATGGATGTAGATGATCCAGAGGCTTGCCGCTTACAGCGATTAGATGATGGGAAAGGAGTTGTTGATGTTTGTGTACTGCGAACGAGGCACAACTTTGATGCTAAAAGGTTGATTGGATCAACCAGTGGTTTTCTTATACAAAAGCCTAAGAGGAGGCTAATTTCCGCTAGGAAAATCATTATACAAAGCCTAAGAGGAGGCTATTTTGTGTCTCGTACAAAGCCCGAGAGAGAGGCTAAAAGTTTGACCCGACGATAGGGTCTTTGTGTCTCGTACGAAGCCCGAGATAGAGGCTATTGTTTGTTTGACTCAACGAGGGAGTCTTTGTGTGTCTCGTACAAAGCCCGAGAGAGAGGCAAAAAGGGTTGACTCAACAAGAGAATCTTTTATACTCAACAAGAGAGTGTTTTTGTATCTCGTACGAAGCCTGAGATGGAGGCTAAAAGTTTGACTCAACAAGAGAGTCTTTAATACTCAACAAGAGAGCGTTTTTGTATCTCGTACGAAGCCCGAGATGGAGGCTAACAGTTTGTTTCAGTTGAGTGACATATCCAATATACTGATTTTAAAAGAGAAAATCAGTTCTTATATGAGCAACACTGTACTCAGGGATTTGATTTGAGGATCAGGGATATTTCCTTCTCTTTGAGGAAACGGGAAATCCAAAGGGTATTGAGACTGTCCGAGTCTGCGGGTTTCCTTCCTATTTAACGAAGGGGTCACTTGAGAATGTCTTTGAGACTCAAGGAAGTTAGACTGTCCAAGTCTAGAGTTTTATCTTTTGTACTATGCTTTGAGAAACAGTAGTAGACTCTATGAAAGGACTGTTCTAGGAGGATGACTAGGTTATGTTCCTATCCCTCTAGGAGGTCGTCGGGACAATTTGTACGAAGCCCAAGAGGAGGCTGGAAACTTTTAAGAAGTCGATGGGTCCTTGTACGAAGCCCAAGAGGAGGCTATCATTCCCGAAGGAAGAGATCATTATACGAAGCCTAAGAGGAGGCTGTGAATACTTCTAAGAAGCCATAGGGTCCTTGAATAATGCCCAAGAGGAGGCCGATGCTTTTAAGAAGCCCGTGGGTCTATCATCTCCTTTCCATTAGGAGAGATAACTCTTTTAAAGATAAAAACTACTGGTAAATGTGCGAGGTTTACTATCCAGCGACTTTTAGCTTTTAAAGAGGGTTCCTTAGTTAAGGTCCAAGATTATGACCGTAGGGGGTACCCAAACCCCGAGACATTCAAGGCAAGTTATCCACAAGGAATAGATCAAGTCAGGAAAGTTTGAGAATTTGGAAGAAACTCAAAGATGCCATTCACGGAGAATACATTCATCTTGGGGAGTAGAGCTTCTTGACGATTCCTAAGGAGGACAACCGAAGAGAAGACTGTATCTGGTGCTCCTATTGGGGATCTAGGCGTCTATTTCTACGAATAAATAAAACGGCGTCACCTAGTTCTAGACGTAGTTGCCGGGGAAACTTGAAATATCTATACTATTATTACACAGTAGATATGAGTTTATGAAAGGAGACTTACAGTGAGCAGCCCCACAATACAGTTTATAATATGAAAGCAGTAAATGAAAGCGATAACCACTTACTCGATTGGAGTGCTTCCATGCTGTTTGGTTAGTTGTTCAACAAAGAAAGATTGAAAACAACAGTATATTCAAAATCAAAGGAGAAAGTGCTTTGAAAAAGAAAGATTTGGGGCTTACAGCTCAAGGAGAGGCCCAGGGTTTTATCAGTGAGCGCACTGTTTGACTTTGTACATCGGGACTTATACAAGTGACTGGGGCCCAAAAAGGTTTTCTGTACAAAGGGATGGGTCTTACACTCTCTCAAGAGGCCCAAAAAGGTTTAAAGAAAATAGTGGGGCTTATAACACGAGGGTAGGCCCAAATGATTTTTCGTTGCAAAAATGGCGATCACGTCGAGGTTTTCTTTTAACGCAGAGGGACTTATACAATAAGTGAGGCCTAAAATGTTTTGGTTAAAAGGGGATTTGGGTCTTACACTCTAATAGAGGCCCAAAGTGTTTTGAATGGGTCTTATAGCTCAAGGAGAGGCCCAGATGATTTTTATTTTTAAACGGGCGACGATCGCCCCGTTTACTTGTACAGAGGGACTTATACAATGAGTGAGGCCCAAAATGTTTTTGTACAAGGGGGGATGGGTCTTACACTTTCTCAAGAGGCCCAAGAGTTTTGAAAATGATTTATGAGGGTTGAATTAATCCAAAACCCTAATTTGTTTTCAAAATGTATTTAATTGAATAAAAATTCAATTAAAATGATCAAAAATTGTTTAACACATGGGAAACAAATTGTGATCTTGGATTAATGCTTCAAAAATTGAGTATTGACCTACAAAATAATTAGAAAGCATTAAAAGTTGCAAAATCAATGTAGAAAAAATATTTAAAATGCCAAAAACAATCAAAATATTAATTCTTTACAAAAATATCAATTATATGAAATAAATAATATTTTTGGGATTTTTTGTGAAAATAAAATATTTTAACATTTTTGTGAATTATTAAAAAAAAGAATCAACTCAAAATCATTAAAACTCAGAGAGAAATTAATTTTTGAATCAATTAAACAAAATCACAAAATTCAAATATTTGAATTTCTAAAAATGGCGCCAAGAACAAGCTGAAGAACACGCGCGTGTTCTTGGTTTCTCAGATTTGCATTTTCTATCCAATCTCTATGAATACGTAATCATATCATGTAATCCACATATCATTATGCTCGTCTCAACCTCACGATCATGTCTATAACACTTAATTTCATTTAAATTAAACATAAAACATGAAATCACGAAGAAACCTCAAGAACCCTAATTTCTGCATGAAGGCTAGGATTTTTGATACACGATTCAAACAATGCAATTAATTGAGGGAAAACATTCCATGCATGATTATGAACATATGGCCAAATTATTGTGCAAGGAAATATGCATAGATTGAGAGATGCCCAAGCATGTGCTTACCTTTAGGTCGTGACAGCAAGTTCAAAGTGATTTTTGATCTGGAGGTGTTACAGATGAGTTGTGATGATCTGAACAGCTTCCCTACACCCTATGGATTGTGTTTGGATGGTTGGACTTGATTGAAATTGGCTGGATCATTTTGTGGTACCTCAGCTGCACTTTGGTTAAAACCTTGAGCAACCAGCTGGTGATTTTGTGAAATTGATGTTTCAGAAGTAATCTAAGTGTTTGATCAGCTCATATGTGAGGTGTGTGAGTGATTGGTTTGATTGGAATTGCTCTCAAACTCAAAACCCGATAGTGACTTGCCTTAGAAGGCAAAATTGGAGTGAAAGAAGAGATTTTGAGGAAAGCATCTGTTAGATGGCTTTGGTGTACTCAAACTGACCACAATTGAGCTCTATTTATAGTAGAGCAAGTTTGTTTTGCAAGGAATAGTGCATGGCAGCTGGTAAGTAGGTTTGGCCAATGTTGGCAAATGAAAATCCAAGTCTCCTCTAGCCATTGACTAGAGGTTAGGGCACAGAGCTTTGGTTCCCTTGGTCTTGGATAAGTCTTGACTGATTTCAGATGAGAATGGCTCAGTCCATGCCACCTTGATGGTTCCATTGAATGCCTCATTCCAAATTTGAAGTCTTGTCCCTATTTTGGCCATTCTAGGTTCAACATGCTATTTCTTGTTCCATGGATTTTGGAGGCTTGGCTCAGTGATTGTCCCCTTTAGATTCAATCCTCTGAGGTGTCCAAGTGGATAGGAGCAATTGAATTCGGCTGATTTTGGCAAATCGACCAAAGTTGCAAATTCTGCCTTGCCTTGACAGATTTCAGCAAGGCAACTTGGCAATGTTGTATCTCATGGTGTAGGTTGAATTTGGCAATGTTCTTGGCCATTTTGGAAAGCTCTTACATGATACAAAAACTGTTTGAACAAGTTTGGTTTTGATCTCTTTTGATTCCAAGTGAAAAATCCCCCTACATTTGGCAAAAAGTGAGGCAGAATCTGACTTAGTGAAAATTTCACTAAGTGTTGGAAAAAGGGACATTTTCACTTTTCAACCACTTTGATCACTCCATAACTCAAAATCCTTAATGAATTGGAATGACTTGTAGTTGAAGTTCTTGTAGGTGATAATGAGGGCTACAAATCCATCTTTGGATGAGAAAAAATGGCCTTGTGGTTTAGGAGTTATGGTCCTCCAAAGTTGGTACCCTTGCCACTTTATTTTTAACTTAGAAAAATTTCTAAGTTTTATGGTTACCCCTTTTACAAGTTATCTCACTTTTCTTGATTTTTCTTGATGAATGATGATTCAAATCATACATTAACATCATTTTAGGGTTATAAATCCATTTTGGTGAAAAATCTCAAAAAGCCAAAGTTGACTTTTGTGCACAGTTGACTTTTTATCAGATGAATTCCAAACTGTGCAATTCTTCAGGAAATCATGTCCTTGACCTAAATCAAACTTGATGGACATGTTCCATGGGTGTCATAGGGTATATTCAATCATGTATTAGGGTTTGGGAGCATGTCTTGGTCAAAAGTCAAAGTTACAGTTGACTTTTCCCTTAAAACCCTAATTGTGGTGCAGATGAAATTGAGACTTGTTGCCCAAGCTTCTTGGATTAATCCATTGTCCCAAATGGATCAATATGGTATATTAGAGACCCTCAAATCATCTCTTGAGGTCTTGGCTCATGGTTTGTCCCAAAAGTCAACTTAGGGATGAATTAGGTCAAGAAACCCTAATTCCTGATTTTTTATGAATGCATCCCCTGAGGCAAAATTGACTTGATGCATGGGTTCATGAGGTTCCATGAAGTATATTAGGTCATGTTTTGGATCATTTCCTTGTGCCCAGATGAAAATTTCCATCTGGAGGCCCTGGTCGACCAAAACCCTAATTTGGTGACACTGGCGATCTTGAGGCTTGATCCACCTAGAAGGGAGCAACCTTGTGCTTAATCCTTGAAGTGGGAGTCCTTTTGATCCTTTGAGGATGTTTGAGAGATTAGACAAGTTGAAAATCAAGTCCTTTCTTGATTGAGCCTTTGTCTAAAGCTCAGAGAGGGCTTGAAACCCTAATTTTGATTGTAGTGGATGCTCACCCATCTTTGCGGAGACTAATGAAGCATGATGGTTCATCCATATTGTGATGATAATTTTCACAATGATGGGAAATCTAAGTGGTCAAAATTTGGGGTATTACAAATAAGATACCCACACCCTCTAGTATTAAATGAGCAAATATTCATTTGACCCCATTATCCACCCCATTCCTTGAATCCAAACACTTCCTATCCCTTGCCTTCATATCCCTAATTACAGCTTTAAACACTTCATCATCTTCGTCACCTTCGACACCCATCTCCTTAATAAGCTTCCAAACTTTTGCTGGAATGTTATCCAGGGATTTCCTCCCTCGCACATTACCTTGCTGAATATCCCCATCACTTAATGATTCGCAACACAAAATTGATCCTCCAGAATAGTATGAACGAAACTTTTCCTTTTCTGACGAGTTGGCCAACACTCCTTCAGGAGAATCGATTACTGGAACTCCAGGATCCTTATTATGCACAGAATGAAGAAGCGCATTAAAGTAAGAAGCAGAATATGGAATTCTAATATTATCGTAGATATCCTTTAACCCTTTTGATTTCTTTTGTATGGTTAAATTTCCCATCCAAAAAGGCCCAAAAGAGGGAGCTTCGAATGGGCCAGTAGTTGCTATCACAAGGCCCACATCACCACTACTCTGATGTACCAACTCCTGTCCATCCCTTACCCACTCCATCGGAAATGAACCTTCTTTGACATATTCCAAACCAACACTACTACCATCTGTCCTATTCATGGCCACCCTACCTCCTAGGTCATAATTCTCGCTACCTCCAAGGGGTACCTTTTCCCTGGGCCTACTATCCGTCCCCAAGTTTGACACAACTTTCGTAACCACCCTTTCCCAAGGAACTGAAAGAGACAACCCCTGCACATTCTCCGAATCCCCTGAGCCCTCCACATCAAGTGTATTAGATATTCTTGTTCTCTCTTCTTCCTCCTCCGACGTCTCTGATACCCCATAGGAATCATCTGAACCACCACAATCCCCTGATTGCAAGCCACTACTTTCCCTACCACCCCTCCTAAAAGATATTCTTCTATGACTATGGAAATCTGCTACGAGTTTGATCCTGAAAATACTGTTGTTGATTTCTACATTAAATACTTTATTGAGATTTAATAAATATCTGGTTTTTTTTTCAGGAATCTAGCAACATCAAAAGATTTATGCTTCTCAGTATTCTCGTTGCAGGCAATGAATTCACCAACACACCCAGAGATGAATTTGATAAAACTGTTACACCAGGCGTGACATGGAAGTCGAAAACACTTTACCCAGGTTAATCGTTCGTTATCAACATCCAAAGAAGACCATGGATGGATATCCTTAAACCATTTCTTCACCCAAGCAACATCTTCTTGAATCATAGTCTTTATATCACCAGGGTTATCCTCCTCCAACAAAACCAACTTTGCACCTATAGGCGAGGCTTTAATCATAAAATACCCTTCCATATTTAATCCTTCTTACACACTAAATATATGACCTTCTTTACACACCACTCCCACAAAGGCTTTATTGAATATCTCCAAATCCTTATCCTGTATGTTGAATTATAGGTGGGCAAGGAAGGTTTGTCATCCACCTTCAACCTTGTCTTATAATGGTCGTCTCTGCCCAAGGCCTCAGCATATGGTCTCCCTTCCTTTCCCTTATCCTGATACTTCATAGTAAGATGGATGACCTTCATGCTGACTTCTGACTTTTCACCCTTATAATTCCCATTCTCGCGTGTCCCACCCCTGGTAAACCTTGGTGTATTTGCAAATAGCTTCTTACCTTTGATAATAATGTTATCAAGTTTAATCCCCAACATTCTCTCGTCTGTCACCTTTCTAAACCTTACGAATCCATACCTTTTGCCCCTTTTATCTCGCCTAGCCGGAATAAACACTTCAGACACCAGTCCATATTCTTTGAACACTTCAAACATTTCCTTCGCTCCATGCTCCTCTGGAAATTCCGTGAAGAAATACGAAGTAATAGTTTCTTGCCCAACACCTTCCTTTCCATGCCTATCCTTCCACACCAAAAATCTAGGCCTATAGTTATTATCGTTTCTTTTCCTACTCACATGTTCCCAACCATAATAATCCATACCCATGACCAAAGCAAACTCCGATGAATGACCAAAGCAAACTCCGATGACAACACCAAACAAAGTAGACAAACCACTTGCCAAGGTCCCAATACATAAGTATTGGACTTTAAACCGAAGACAAATGATTTTCTACGATTGGGGATGATACTACCAACCAAAGTTTGGGATTGATCAATTAAGAAAACTGGGTTGGTTAAGGTTTCGATAAAGAAGCGATGAAGAATCTAATGGACTTGATACATAGTTGGTTGAATGAATGATGAACAAAGAAGTAGCTGGGATGTTAAAACACATTGTAGTGTATTTTTATATTTCTGATTTTATTTATAAAAAAATTAATTAAATAATTCTGTTTTACAATTTATTAGGAAAATTAAATTTTATCATTGTTTTAAAAAATATTTACAAAAATTAAGGTGAGAAGATCTTGAAGCTCATATTTATTAAACATTTAAATTTTAAATTAGTATTTCTATCGTAATATTTTTTTTTGGGCGTGTTTGGTGGGCGTAAAAAATATGATAGATCACATTTTATTTCAATTCAATATTTGATATCACATCAAGATATAATAAATTTACTCTAAAATTGATCCTATCCTTGTTTTACAGTAAAAAGTTATATTTTAAATTTGAATTAGATTAGAAATCAATAAGATATCATTAAAAATGAATTATTGGTTGAATAACACATAATTTGAATATAAAAAGTAAAATACAAATTAATTTAAATAAAAATAAGTTTGCCATTAAATTAAAAATAAAAAATAAAAGTGTTATTAAAATTTTTAAAATATTAATGATATTAATTATTATGCCATGTCAATGTAAAAAGTTTTACACTATCAATGCATCACAACCATTCATTTATATTACTTTTCAAGTGGTTAAATTAAAAGTTAAATCTTTCAAATAAATTAATGGTTGTCAATAATCGATAGTGTAAAAAATCTTTACATTGTCGGTACATATCAATTAAATTCAATATTAATATTAATTACTTTTATAAAAAATTAAGTATATGTTTTTCACAATGATATTTTTATTATTTAGATTATAATATATATTATATTTATATAAGAAACATTTAATATTAGAAAAAAAGGGTGCACTAACCGTGTAAATTTTTTTTACACTGTCACCCAATGACGATTATGCATCCCGCTAAGTTATATTGAAAATTTTAAACTAATTATATAACATAGCAGAATGATATATTCTTATTGAATGATCGTGTAAAACATTTTTACACGGTTACTGCCAAACAATTAAACCCTTAATATAAATTATTTCGTTTCACATGATTATTTTTAAATAATTATATTTAATTGTTTAATAATGTCCCTGAATTTTTATTAAAGTTATAAAAAAAATTGTTTTATTAGTTTTAGAATTTCGTTTTGTTATCTATATAACTGAGAACCCAATATCTACGGCATAGCAATTCTCTTAAATAATTTGAAAAAAAATAAACTTTTTGATACAAATTCAAATAAATCAATTCTGTGAATAAAAGTTTTATTTATTTATTTTAATAAGCAGGATATATTGATTTTTGAGTATAAAGGAAACTCTTCTCTCTTACCTACACCAATCTACTTTAATTGATCAATATGATGTTTATACCACTCATAAAAGCTACACAGTTTATCTTTCAGAGTGTCAATGATCAACCACAACCATAAGATTCAACCACAACTATAAGATTAATTGGACGTTTCTTAGCATCAATGATCAACCACAACCATAAGATTCAACCACAACTATAAGATTAATTGGACATTTCTTAGCATTAATGATCAACCACAACCATAAGATTAATTGGACATTTTTTGGTAGGTATGATTGACCCTCTATTTTCCCTATAAATACTACTCGGCCTTTTGATTTTATTCACTCCACACCTCACTCTCTAGTTTCGAAAACGTTAATGTTTTAGGATTACGGCTTTGTCTTATCCAAAAAAGTTAACATCAAAATTCAATCACGGCATCATCGATCATGGCATCAACATCAACAAAGAACATCAATCTCAAGAGTTCTGATGGTGAGATTTTTGAAATTGAAAAGGCCGTGGCGTTGAAATCACAAACCATCAAGCATATGATTGAGGATGATTGCGCTGATGAAATCGGAATCCCTCTTCCAAATGTAACCACCAAGATTTTGGCAAAAGTGATTGAGTACTGCAAGAAGCATGTAGAGGCTGCGAATCCTGATGAAAGGCCTGTAGATGAGGATGATCTCAAGACTTGGGATGCTGAATTTGTCAAGGTTGATCAAAATACACTCTTTGATCTCATTTTGGCTGCAAACTACTTGGACATGAAGAGTCTATTAGATCTTACATGTAAGACTGTGGCGGACATGATGAAGGGGAAGAAACCGGAGGAGATTCGCAAGACTTTTAACATTAAGAATGACTACACTAAGGAGGAAGAGGATGAAGTTCGTTGCGAAAATCAATGGGCTTTTCAATGATTACTTAATTACCTTTAAGATTAAATTTAACAGTGATAAGTTTAGAGACCACGTTAATGTTTCTCTGATATTTATAATTGATGCTGTGTTGATTGTTGTCTGCAAATGGTTCTTTCTGGAATTAATATTGTATGGTTGTATCATTCTGATCTCTTTCACATATTGTGTAGTATCAATGTCAACCAGTTTCTAGGAAAAAATTTGTAGTTTTCCAAAATGTAGTATAGATAAATATTTGTACTCGGCTTCATATTAATTTTGCATGTGTATAACTTCACTTATCAAGATGTCGACTATCACATAAGACAATAGATTTAGCAAGTTAGAAAAAACCTTCGCAATATAACCATCCAACCCTTTGTAAAAACACTAATTGCAACTATTTTGTTAAGGGTATAATCACTGACAACATTACCGTGGGGTAAAATCCCTTGCAAAACCGTAACAATTTTTTTGTTACGGGTATCCCTTAGAGTTGTGTAACTTTTTAAAATTAATATGGATAACACCTTGCAACCAGTTTGCATTTTATTAATAAAAATTTATTTATTATAATCATATTGTTATTTATATTAAAATAATAATATTTTAAAATTTATAATAATATAATTATAACAAATAAATTTTAGGATATTAATTAAGCATTAAATTTATAATTCGTAAAAATAAAATTCATATAAAATCGATAATACAACCTCTGGTTCTTTATATAAGAAAAAAATTTACTTTTTAGATTCATTAAAGATGTAATGTATAGAGCTATATTTGGGAAGTCCTAGACTAGGGTGCCCTCACATAGCAGATAGATCGTCCAAGCTAAATCTAAGGGATTCGCTTGAGAGGGCTCACGTATGTAGGACCCACGTGAGAGAGAGTACTCGCTGACTCTGAGAATATAGGCGGTCAATAAAGTCCCTAGTAAGTGGGGAGCAGTTAAGACCACATTTAGGACACAAAAACCCTAGGCCTCGGAAATGCCTATAAATACATTCTTCCACAAGGGAAATAGAGATGCTCAAGTCATACACATCTACTACTACTCAAAGAGTATTACGCTTCTAGTAGCCCTAACATCGTCAATCTAACCATTCGTCTGCAACCGACCAACGACGACCACCAACAGGGCTTCTCACCTCACCGTACAGGGCTACTCGCCACTCTGAGCTAGTCCCCCACCTGCCAAAACTATAATATTCCTACTAATACCTTTGAGTATCATTACCATTGTATGAGGAACACACACACCCTGCACTTTTTGGACATTACAGTGACGTCCATCGTAGGACCTTGATAAAACTAACCCGGGTCACACTCTTTTTTAACAACCATCACTTTCCCTATCAAACTGTCAACTTCAGCACCTAAGTATTATTCGCTATGGTGAACATAAGAGCTTTATCAATTACTATTAAGGGTACCTGTTATTTCATTTATTCTGTGGTTGGCATTTATTTTGCTAAAACTTCTTCTAGCAGCAAGATGTTGAAACAAGATGTTCTAATTTGCTGCACTCAACATGTCGAATGAAGATGTCCCATACCTGCTCATAGGACATCGCGCCTAAACTCAATTTTAAAGAAGATTTTGTTGCTGTTAATTGTTACTCAATATTCTGTGAATATTTGGTTATCCTATGTGGCATCCAAAGCATTTTTGGATTGTGTTTATGTGTTGCTTTTTTGGATTTTCAGCTGTTTCTAATTATAGAGACATATTAGGAAACTTTAGATTGAAGACCTATTTTGTTGGAGTTTATTTTGCAGATTTGTGAGCAGTCTATTTGTTGCGTTTTTGAAGCCTAATCCAGTCCAGATTAAATGCTATATATTGACTGGTGTAAACCCAGTTTAGGTGTGGAACTTACATGTGTTTTTGTTAGGGTTTTCGAGTGTATTTTGTGAGCCTAACTGGTATCATTCTGATAACAGTATAAGGACTGGTTTTTGTGTTGTAAGTTCTGTCAGTTACTCATAAGCTTTTAAGCATTGAGTTTCTTGTGTGTCAATTCTCATAAGCTTTGAAGTATTGAGAATTTGGTGTTTTGAAAGTGTGACTTTCGGTTTGTTACTTGTGTGAAAAGAAACCAAACACGGGTTGTGGTTGTAGAGGGATTTGAGGAGGGCCTCAAACCTAGGTGAGTCTTAGGTAGAAGTCATAGAAAGGGTAGTGATTAAGTGAGCAGATTATAACAGGGTTTGGTTATTGTATGATCTGTGAATTGATACTATCGTATATTGGTTTCGTCCCGGGCTTGGTAGCCCCCAGAGTAGGATTGTTGATCCGAACTAGGTAAACATATCACTGTGTTCTTTACTTTCTGCACTGTTATTTTTATTGTTATCTTGTTCATTGTGTTGGATATCAGTGTCTCAACATCTGTGTAGGACATCTGATATCTGTGCCAGAATTTCAATTGGCATCAAGAGCTTGCACCCTTGTTTGGTTCTGGGTGAGATTCAGGGAAGGTACTTTCTGGTACAATGGACAAAGATGGAGGATTTTTGAACAAACCACCTCTGCTTGATGGTTCCAACTATGACTATTGGAAACCAAGGTTGATAGCATTCATCAAATCCATGGATGATCAAGCATGGAAAGCTGTTATAAAAGGAAGGGAACCCCCAAAGGTTAAAGATGGAAAAGGTACCCCTACTGATGTGGTGAAGGAAGAGGAAGACTGGGATGATGCAGACTACAAAGGGTCTGTAGGAAATTCCAAAGCCATGAATGCATTGTTTAATGGTGTCAACAAGAATATCTTCAGGTTGATTGAACATTGCACCATTGTAAAAGAGGCGTAGGAGGTCTTGAAGGTTGCTCATGAAGGAACTTCAAAGGTGAAGATGTCAAAACTTCAGCTTCTCACTAGCAAGTTTGAGAGTTTGAAGATGAAGGAGGATGAGAGCATTCATGATTTTCACATGAACATTATTGAGATATCAAATGCCTCAAGTGCCCTAGGCGAAAAGATGCCTGACAGCAAACTGGTCAGAAAAATCCTCAGATCTTTACCTAAGAGATTTGATATGAAAGTGACTGCTATAGAGGAAGCTCAGGATATAGACAAGATGAAAGTAGATGAACTTGTGGGATCTCTTCAAACATTTGAATTAGGGATCAGCGAAAAGTCTGAAAAGAAGAAGAGCATAGCTTTTGTGTCAAATGCTGGTGACTCAGAAGATGAGGGTGACCTGGTCAGAGATGAAGGGGTGTCTAAAGATCTGGTATTTCTTGGAAAACAATTTAATAAAGTGTTGAAAAGGATTGACTGGAAGTCGAGAGCAAATGCTCAGAATAAGTCACTCGACATCAGTAAAAATCAGGATGGAGGCAGAAGGTTCAGAACTGAAGAAAACTCCAATCAAGGGAAGAGAGTTCAGTGTTTTGAATGTGAGGGATTTGGGCACATAAAGACTGAGTGTCCCACGTATCTCAGAAGGCAGAAGAAGGGCTTATCTGTGTCTGGTCAGAAGGGGAGTCTGAGAGTGATCTTGAAGAAGAATCAGTAAAATTGGTGACAGCCCTGACCGGGATATGTAAGGCTGATGGAGAAACTACTTGTGAGTCTGACTCTGACAAAGAATCTTATATTGGACAACTCACTAAGGAAGAAGTCTTCACCGGGTTCTCAGAGTTGTGTATCAAGAATGAAGAAAGGTGCCAGATAATATTAGAACAGAAGGTTCTGATAGCTCAACTAGAAGCTGAGAAGGAAGAACATCTATCAATCATTGCTGATCTGAAAGAGGAGGTTGTATGGCAAAAGTCAAAACTTGACAATATGACCAAATCTATAAGAATGCTGAACAATGGTACCACGCAGTTGGATGAGATTCTTCAGACTGGGAAAGATGCTGGAAATGTGCAAGGCCTTGGTTTTAACAATCAAGTAGAGAACTACAAGAAGCCTGTATTAAAGTTTGTTCCTCAGAAAATAAAGCAAGAAGAGGGGATGTCAAGTCACATGTTTCAACATCAGATGAAGCATCAGAAAAGAGTATGTAGTTCAAAGTATAAACCATGGAAATGTCATTACTGTGGAAAGATTGGTCACTTAAAGTCCTTTAGCTACAAGCTGCACGACTATCCCAAGACTGCTCATCAACAGAATAAAGGACAGAGTTGGGCTAAAGTGAAGAGAAGATGGACTCCTAGAAAAATGATGGCTGGTCTCATAGCACATACCTCTCTTAGAGCATCTGCAAGGGAAGATTGGTACTTTGACAGTGGCTGTTCAAGACACATGACTGGTGTGAAGAAATTCTTGTCAGATATCAAGCCTCACTCCACCAATTATGTCACTTTTGGGGATGAATCAAAGGGTGAAATAAAAGGTGTTGGAAAGCTGGACTACACAGGACAACCAAATCTGGATCGTGTTCTATTTGTCAAAGGGCTAACCGCAAATTTGATCAGTATAAGCCAACTGTGTGATGTAGGTCTCAAAGTAAATTTCACTAAATCTGAATGTCTAGTAACCAATGAGAAAGATGTAGTTGTTATGAAGGGAACCAGGTCTAAGGATAACTGCTATCTGTGGAATCCTCAAGAACAGGAAAGTTTGTCTACTTATTTGATGTCAAAGGAAGATGAAACCAAACTGTGGCATCAGAAATTGGGTCACTTACACCTGAAAGGGATGAAGAAAGTTATGTCAAGTGAAGCTGTTAGAGGTATTCCCAAGCTGAAGATTGATGAGGATAAAATATGTGGTGAATGTCAAGTTGGGAAGCAAACAAGGGTATCACACAAAAGGCTTCAACATCTTACCACAACTTATAGAGTTCTGGAACTGCTTCACATGGACTTAATGGGACCTATGCAGGTTGAAAGTCTTGGTGGGAAGAAGTATGCCTATGTTGTCGTAGATGATTACTTTAGATTCACCTGGATAAGCTTTATCAGAGAAAAGTATGAAGTATTTGCAGCCTTCAAAGAGTTGTGTCAAAGGATTCAACGGGAAAAGGATTGTGGAGTTGTTCGAATCAGAAGTGACCATGGGAAAGAATTCGAAAATAGCAGGTTTGAAGAGTTTTGCTTATCTGAAGGAATCACTCATGAATTGTCATCACCGATCACTCCTCAGTAGAATGGTGTGGTGGAACGCAAGAACAGGACTATACAAGAGTGTACAAGAGTCATGATTCATGCCAAAAAGCTACCATATCATTTTTGGGCTGAAGCCATGAATACCGCTTGCTACATACACAATAGGGTGACTATCAGATTAGGCACTTCTGTCACTCTTTATTAGCTATGGAAAGGTAGAAAGCCAAATGTGAAGTATTTCCATGTGTTTGGGAGTAAGTGCTATATCTTGGCAGATCGTGAGCAGAGGCGAAAGATGGATCCTAAGAGCGAGGAAGGGATATTCTTGGGATACTCTACAAACAGTAAAGCATATAGAGTATTTAATTCCAGAACTAAGGTGATGATAGAATCCATAAATGTGGTGGTTGATGACTCTGGGAAAGACGAAGATGTCCCAGATGATGTTGGAGCATGCCTTCCTATGAACAATGAAATCTCACAAGACATTGCCCCCGTAGAAAATAATGCTCATGAAACTGACACTAGACCTGAGAATGAAGAGGTAGAGGATGCCAACAGGGGACCCTCTATAAGGATTCAGAAGGATCACCCTAAGGAATTGATTATTGGAAATCTGAATGAAGGTGTAAGAACCAGAACTAGGGAGACTGTGTCAAATGCATGTTTTGTTTCAAAGATTGAACCAAAGAATGTCAAAGAAGCATTGACAAATGAGTTCTGGATAAGTGCTATGCAAGATGAACTTTGTCAATTCAAGAGGAATGAAGTCTGGGAACTGGTACCACGACCAGCAGGAACAAATGTGATTGGAACAAAATGGGTTTATAAGAATAAGTCTGATGAACAAGGAGTTATTACCAGGAACAAAGCCGGATTAGTTTCTCAAGGATACACACAGATTGAAGGAGTAGACTTCGATGAAACATTTGCTCTTGTGGCTTGATTGGAATCCATCAGATTGCTGCTAGGAGTGGCATATTTGTTGAAATTCAGATTGTTTCAAATGGATGTCAAGAGTGCCTTTCTGAATGGCTATCTTAATGAGGAAGTCTATGTTGAGCAGCCTAAAGGGTTTGTGGATCCAAATTTTCCTGATCATGTTTTCAAGCTAAAGAAGGCTTTGTATGGGTTGAAGCAAGCTCCACGAGCTTGGTATGAAAGACTGACTGAGTTCTTAGTCAACCATGGATACAGGAAAGATGGTATTGATAAAACTCTTTTTGTCAAGGAGAAGGATGGGAAACTAATGATTGCCCAGATTTATGTAGATGATATTGTGTTTGGTGGTATGTCGGATGAAATGGTCTAACACTTTGTCAACCAAATGTAGTCTGAATTTGAGATGAGCTTGGTAGGTGAATTGACCTACTTCCTTGGATTACAAGTTAAGCAGATGGAAGATTCCATTTTTATTTGTCAGAGCAAATATGCGAGGAACATTGTGAAGAAGTTTGGACTGGATAATGCCAAGCATAAGAGAACTCCTGCTCCTACTCACTTGAAGTTATCCAAAGATGAAAAGGGAGTGAATGTTGAACAAAGTTTGTACAGAAGCATGATTGGCAGTCTGCTGTATCTTACAGCAAGTAGGCCAGACATAACATTTGCTGTTCGTGTGTGTACAAGAGACCAAGCAGAACCCAAGGTCAGTCACATCAATCAAGTTAAGAGAATTCTTAAGTATGTGAGTGGTACATGTGATTATGGGTTGTTGTATTCCCATGACTCAAGTCCCATTTTAGTAGGTTACTATGATGCTGATTGGGCTGGAAGTGCTGATGATAGGAAGAGTACCTCTGGAGGATGTTTCTTTTTGGGAAATAGTCTTATTTCGTGGTTTAGTAAGAAGCAAAATTCTGTATCTCTTTCTACTGCTGAAGCTGAGTACATAGCAGTTGGAAGTAGTTGTGCTCAACTGGTGTGGATGAAGCAAATGTTATCTGAGTATAATGTCACACAAGATGTCATGACATTATTTTGTGACAACATAAGTGCTATTAATATTTCCAAAAATCCTATTCAACATAGCAGGACTAAGCACATTGATATCAGGCATCACTTCATCAAAGAACTTGTGGAGGACAAAGTCATAACTCTTGAGCATGTGAGCACAGAAAATCAGCTTGCTGACATATTTACCAAGGCTCTGGATGCAGTTCAGTTTGAAAACCTGAGGAGCAGACTTGCGGTGTGCATTCATGAAGAACTATAGCAATTAATGTTCCTTCTGGCTGCCAGATTGGAAAGATTAAAGTAGGTTCTGGTAGTGCAGTGTGTGAATGAAGGGAAAATGCTGAAGTCTGTGCATGACACTTGGTCATGTGATGTGGTGTTCTACTTGCCTTTGTCATATTTCTGGCTAAAATGGGGGAGTAGTATGTTTGTGTGTGGTGTGCTTGTGCTGGGTGGTGAGTGGTGTGCTTGTGGTGCTGCAGTTGAGGGGGAGAATGTGGAATGTTTGTGTTGCTGGTGTTGCTGCAGTTGAGGGGGAGTTTTTTTTTATGTTGTGTGTTGTATGCAGTTGAAGGGGAGTGCTGCTATGCTGTTTTTGTATGCAGTTGAAGGGGAGTGCTGCTATGCTGTTTTTTTTTACTGCTATGTGTGTTGTGTGTTGGCATTTTGCTGTTGTCTCTGATGTGGATTTTTTTGTGTGCTTCTTTACAAGATTTGTTTGGTGTGTAGTTTTAGCCAAAATAAGCCAAAGGGGGAGATTGTTATTTCATTGATTCTGTGGTTGGCATTTATTTTGCTGAAACGTTTTCTAGCAGCAAGATGTTGAAACAAGATGTTCTAATTTACTGCACTCAACATGTCGAATGAAGATGTCCCATACCTGCTCATAGGACATCGTGCCTAAACGCAGTTTTAAAGAAGATTTTGTTGTTTTTAATTGTTACTGGATATTCTGTGAATATTTGGTTATCCTATGTGGCATCCAAACCATTTTTGGATTGTGTTTATGTGTTGGTTTTTCGGATTTTCAGCTGTTTCTAATTATGGAGACATATTAGGAAACTTTAGATTGAAGACCTATTTTGTTGGAGTTTATTTTGCAGATTTGTGAGCAGTCTATTTGCTGCGTTTTTTAAGCCCAATCCAGTCCAGATTAAATGCTATATATTGACTGGTGTAAACCTAGTTTAGGTGTGGAACTTACATGTGTTTTTGTTAGGGTTTTCGAGTGTATTTTGTGAGCCTAACTGGTATCATTCTGATAACAGTATAAGGACTGGTTTTTGTGTTGTAAGTTCTGTCACTTACTCATAAGCTTTTAAGCATTGAGTTTCTTGTGTGTCAATTCTCATAAGCTTTGAAGTATTGAGAATTGTGTGTTTTGAAAGTGTGACTTTCGGTTTGTTACTTGTGTGGAAAGAAACCAATCACGGGTTGTGGTTGTAGAGGGATTTGAAGAGGGCCTCATACCTAGGTGAGTCTTAGGTAGAAGTCATAGAAAGGGTAGTGATTAAGTGAATAGATTATAACAGGGTTTGGTTATTATATGATCTGTGAATTGATACTATCGTATATTGGTTTCGTCCCTGGCTTGGTAGCCCCCAGAGTAGGATTGTTGATTCGAACTGGGTAAACATATCACTGTGTTCTTTACTTTCTGCACTGTTATTTTTATTGTTATCTTGTTCATTGTGTTGGATATCAATGTCTCAACATCTGTGTAGGACATCTGATATTTGTGCCAGAATTTCAGTACCAACGATATAGGTGATGTCGAGGCCATGATAAAGATGTGAGTAACACAATAAACCCCAAACACTAATTTTATAAAGAAATGCATATAATTTACTCAAAACCAAGGGTGTCACACATTTTCTTAGCAAAAACATTTTTCTCAATTATCATTTTATAGGAGCCGAAAATAAATAATAAAACAACTTTAATTGTCTCGTAAATCAAATTCAAGTTTTTTCAAACCATAAAAGAAACAGTTCAATAATTTACATAAAACATAATAGAAAGGTAATTCATCACAGTGTTACACTATCAGAGTAACGCTCAAAAACTAAACTAAAATCAAAGTGATAAATAACAAACAAGGCTACTACGCCATCATCCAAAACACAACAACAACTAAGGCTCCTCTACCCGAGTATCTACACCACAAACGTAAAGACAACACAGAGAACAAATAGGGGTGAGAATACATTCACATATATTAGTGGTGCATAAACCAGCAAAGATACTATAAATAATATCACTCATCAATCACATAACTCATCCATAACAAAAATTAACTTCAAATGCGGTTATGTATGCAATGTATCTCATCTCCTCTACTCCGATGTATATGGTATCAAATTTTGTTTGGATATCAAAGGTATGTTACTGATTAATTCACTCGTCATTGGTTCCATCTCTGAACATGGTTCAATATTTGAACCATTAGACTCGTTATTGGTTCCTCTCTGAACCTGATTCCATCTTTGAACCAACATACTCGTTACAAGTTCCTATCTGAAACTAAGACTTGTCACTAGGCTGAAGTTTGTCACCTATCTCTGATATACATGACGCATGAATGCAACAAACAAATATAATACCCGTCTCAAACCTCCAACTTCATTACTTGTAGTAGGTTTCTATCTTAACCTAAAATTTAGCATGATAATCGCCAATATAAGGTCACATTGATTCCTCTTAGAACCAACATCTCAACACAACTCGGCATTTTAATCATAACTCAGCATAATAATAAAATTATGTACTTTCTCAACAAAACTCATCAATAGCAACAAAATAACATCAAACAAAAATGAAAAATAGAAATTACTCGAAAAGCTGAGTCAAACGACCCAAAATCGGTCAAACAGAGGTATGACGCCACACCCACCAGGCTTGGCGGGCGTCATGTGTTGCATTCTTGTTTTTTTGTTTAATTAGTTAATTAAGCTAATTTGTGTATTTGAGTGCTTTAGCAAGGTTATATAATTTTACATATTGATTTAAATTAAATATTTGCTTTATGTGTGCGGGGTGTAGTGAGATGGTTGAGAAGAATAAAGTAGTGTGTTGATAATGTAGAAGTGGTAGAATAATAAAATTAATAATGTTTTGCTTATTAAATGAAATAATATGAGTAGTAGCATTTTTATTGAATTTAATTAATTTTTTATCTGAGATAAACTAATAAGAATAGAGTAATTAAATTTAGAAAAGTGTGGATTTAAGATAGAATTTATTTAATTGACTAATTAATAGAGAAAATAGGACTTAGTAGAGAAATAAGAGACTATGAGGATATTTAGGAGAATAAGTCAGGAGCTAATGAGGTAATTTAAAAAAATTGTGTCGAAAATCCAATATACATATATATATTAGAAACGTGTGGATTTAAGATAGAATTTATTTAATTGACTAATTAATAGAGAAAATAGGATTTAGTAGAGAAATAAGAGACTATGAGGATATTTAGGAGAATAAGACAGGAGCTAATGAGGTAATTTAAAAAAATTGTGTCGAAAATCCTATATACATATATATATATATATATATATATATATATATATATATATATATATATATACAAAGAGAGAGAGAGAGAGAGAGAGAGAGAGAGAGAGAGAGAGAGAGAGAGAGAGAGAGAGAGAGAGAGAGAGAGCGCTAGAAGAGAATAGGAAAATCATTGGAGAAGAGCATGCTTGCTAGAATTCTTCTAAGGTAAGGGAAGAATTACTCTCAATATGCAGGAGTGGTAGGGTAGAGGAGTCCATAACCACCAATAGGTCGTTGGGTTGTTATTGAAATTTTGAGTTTCTATGATATTTTGATGTTGTTTGGGTAAATTGATAGGTATTTTTGTGTATAATTTGGTATGTGATTACTGTTTTGAAATTGTTTTTCAACGTTGTCGAAGGTTTGAAGTTTAGGGGTAAATGTCATAGTATGAAAATACATGATTTTGTTGATGTTAATTTGTGATAAATTGTGATTTTGTGGTTTTAATCATTGGATAATTGTTGTATGTCACATTCAGATATCAGAGCTTTTTACGGAATTGAAATTGGAGGTTCATAAGGTCTTTTATGGTGGAAAACGCAGAAATATTAATTCTGTGTATTTAACCATGGATTTTGAGATTTAGCGACAAATTGGCCATGGGAAAAAAAACTAAATTCTAGGTGACATCTGTCAATCCTTATGAGTTTTGCTATGCCTAATAAAAAATGTCATAACTTGAGATCCGTGAGTCCGCGTAGGACGTGATTCGAAGCGTTGGAAAGCTAACACGTGGTACTATCTTATGGTGATGCATTAAGAGGATGATTGTGCATTTTATTATGTAATATACTATTTTAGTTAAGGTGTAATATCGATGGATGTGATTCTAGTTGCTAAGTTGGGTTTTATGTGTTGCGTTGTCATGCAGTTCATGTTAATTGCTACTAGGAATGTTTGGGTTACTTAAATTAATTAATTGTATTATTACATTGAGTTGTTGAGTTGTAATAATTGATTTAGAAAAATTGTTTAATTGTTATAATTAAATCGATAATGTTATTTGGCGTTGTTATGTGATTAACGAAAGATGATGTTTTGTATGCATATATTTGGTTAAGTGAGTCATTTTTGGTATGATTAAGTGAGTTGTATGATGCTTGTATGTGAATACGGATAATTTTTGATGTGGTGGTGGTAGTTCTAAGAGGGATCTGCATTGTTGTATGTTATTTATGTTTTGATGTTGTTTATGGAACATTGTATGATTAATTATTGTGATCATTATGTTTAAACAACGAGTTAATTAAATTTATGTTTTGTTTGAAATATAATTTTATTGAGAAGAATTAGTAGCATGTTTGTGTTGCGTAATTGATTGATAATATACATTTTTTGATTTTGGTGTGATGTAATCCATAAATAGGATTACTAGTGTTTTCACTGCGTTACGTTAGGATCAGAAGATGGGTCTTAATGCATTTATTTGATGATATGATCATGCATCATAAGAGTTGTGTCAAAAGGCATGTCACCAAGTTTAGAAGAGGGGACTAGTGGCTTGTCGCAACCTTAGAAGATGAGGCTTGGAGCTCAGAAAAGGGGCATAATTGGTTCAGAAGAGGGGGCCCGGTTCCAAAGATAACCAAATGTTGTGTTGGTACCACATGCATATGCATAGAGTTGCATAGTCGAGTTGCATTGCATAATGAGTTATATGCATAATTGTTGAGTTGTTATTGATTGGTGAGTTTGGGTGTGAGATTATAATGAGATATATTATGAATGAAATTGTGTAGAGGATGCTGTGTTATTATCCTGCCTAGCAGTATATGTCTGTTATTATTGTTTTTGATTTCTCACCCATTCAATGTTGTTGTGGTTTGTGTTCCTCTTCGCGATACAGATAAACAGGTAACTCAGTAGCTACTTAGAATGGAGGATGGCGTGAGGTTGTTTCTTCTTTTCCTGTATGTGTTAAGATTACGTGCCCTTATATGTGACATTGGGGGTAACATTTGTGATTTAGCTTATGGTTGATGTTTTAAGGTTTTAAAGAGATTGCATTGATGACTTCATTTATGTTATAAAGTCTTTAAAATTAAATGATTTATTGATTGCATGTTTTGTTGATGAGATATTCAACTACGATGATACACTATGTGAAGGTGAGCATGCGTAGACACCTTAAGAGAAGGTGTTGATTATTGTCACTATTTGTTAAAGTGTTACAAGGCATATATGTTTTGAAAAGAGACCATCTTACATCCCGTTTGATTGTGTGAATACTTTGATTTTACTGTATAATTAAGCGCGTGGGAAATATGGTGTTACGTAGTTGGTATCATAGCAGGTCGGTCGATCCGGCCTGGTTGTTGTAATGTTGTTAGTTCCCTAGTATGCAACATGTGTGCGAAACACAGTCGATACTAATTTGTTTGTTTTATTACCACTTGTCTGTAGGAGAGGGATTGGAATAAGCGGGGTAGATGATTCTGCTTCTCTGAGATGTTTCACGTGTGGAGAGTTGGTTCGTCGTATCTGACTCTGTTTTCTTGAACTAATTTTTGAGGTAAAAAATTCTTTAAGTAAAGGGGAGCTGTAATATCCTGATTTTTTTCGTTTAACAATTTCATTAAGTTAATTTTTGTATTTGAGTGGTTTAGCATGGTTTTATGATTTTACATAGTGATTTTAATTGAATATTAATTTATGTGTGTGGAGTGTAGTCAGGTGGTTAGAAAGAATATAATAGTATATTGATAGTGTATAAGTGGTAGAATAATTAAAATAATAATGTTTTAACTATTAAACGAAATAATATGAGTACTAACATTTTTAGTGAATTTAATAATTTTGTAATTAGAGTACAGTATTAATAATATAGTAATAAAATATAGAAAAACGTGGCTTTATGATAGAAATTATTTAATTAATGAATTAATAGAGAAAATAGGAATTAGTAGAGAAATAAGGGGCAGTGACGATATTTATGAGAATAATTTGGGAGCTAATAAGGTAATTAGAAGAGATTGTGTAGAAATTCTTAGATATATATTCTAAAAGTTGAAGGAGAGTTAGATTTCATCCAATTCTTAGAGAACCTGAGAAAGAGACAAGAGGAGAACCCTAGAGTTAGAAGAGGAGAGGAAAACCATTGGAGAAGAGCTTGCTTGCTGGAATTCTAAGGTAAGGGGAGAGAATAACTTTTAATAGGCCTTATGCATGAGGGGTAGGGTAGAGGAATCCTTAACCTCCAATAGGGCAATGGGATGTTCATGAAATTTTTAGTTTTTATGATATTTTGATGTTGCTTGGCTGAATTGATAGGTGTTTTCGTGTATAATTTGGTTTGTGATTACTGTTTTGAAAATGTTAATATTTTTTCAACATTGTTGAAGGTTTGAAGTTTTTGGGTAAATGTGAAAATAGGAAAATACATGATTTTGTTGATGTTACTATGTGATAAATTATGAATTTATGATTTTAATCATTAGATAATTGTTGTATGTCAAATTCTAATATCGAGGCTTTTTGCGTAATCGAAATCGAACGTCCAAAATGTCTTCTATGGTGGAAAATGCAGAAAAATAAATTCTAGGTATTTACCCACGTATTATGGAATTTAGCGACGAACTATTCGTGGGAAAAAACCAAGTTCTGGGTGACGTCCATCAACCCTCATGACTTCTGCTATTGCTACTGAAAAATATCATAACTTGAGATCCGTGACTCTTTTTAGGACATGATTCGAAGCGTTGGAAAGTTAACGCATAATACTATCTTATCTTTACGCTTTAAGAGGCTGGATGTTCAAATAATGATGTGAATATACTATTTTACTTAAGGTGTAATGTTAATGGTTGTGTTTCTAGCTGCTGAGTTGGATTTTATGTGTTGTGTTGTCATGCGATTCATGTTAACTGCTGCTAGGCATGTTTTGGGTGACTTAAACTAATTAGTTACATGATTATATTGTGTTGTTGAGTGTTAATAATTGATTTAGAAAAATTATTTAATTGTTATAATTAAACTGATAATGGTATCTTGTGTTATTATGTGATTAACAAAAGATGATGTTTCGTATGCATAAATTTTGTTGCATATGGTGTATGAATAAGTGAGTTGTGTGATGTTTGTATGTTAATATGCATAATTGTTGTTGTTGTGGTAGTAGTATGAAGGGGAAACTACATTTCGGTATGCTATTTATGTTTTGATTTTGTTTATTGAACATTGTATGATTAATTGTTGTGATCATTATGTTTGAACAATGAGTTTATTAAAATGATGTGTTGTTTGAATTATAATTCTTTTGAGATGAATTATTAGCATGATTGTGTTGCAATAACTACGCCAAAATTCGCTTTTGGAAGCACAAAAAAGACAGCGCTTTTATTACAAAGCGCTGCTATAAATTTTGGAAAAAATTCGCTAAATAAAAGCGCTGCTAAAGGCTACCTTTAGAAAGTGCTTTCTAAAAGCGCTGCCAAAGGCCTTACATAGACACCACCTGAGAAAGCGCTTTTATAAAATTGTTGCTAAAGGTATAACCTTAGAAAGCGCTTTCAAAAAGCGCTGCTAAAGGTATAACCTTAGAAAGCGCTTTCTAAAAGCGCTGCTAAATGTTAACCTTAGAAAGCGCTTTCGAAAAAGCGCTGCTAAAGGCCTTAAATTGGCCCTACATTTGAAAGCGCTTATAAGGAAAAAGCACTGCTAAATATAACACTTAAGAAAGCGCTTTTCAAAAGCGCTGTCTTAAGTCATTTATTAATTAAAAATTAAAAAACACCACATTTTCAGAAGAGCCTTATTCAATTTTTCTAATCATTTTCACTCTCGCGATTGTTCTTCCTTTCTCCTTCCTTCTTTCTCCGGCCGTTATCTCTCATTTTTTTCAGTTCTCTCTGTATTTTTTCCATTATCGACCGTCTGCTACTCATTTTTTCGTTCGAAGAAGAAAAAGAAGCGGAAAACGAAAACGAAGAAGTTATCGTGCATTCTGTATTCTTCTCCGACCGTTATCGTGCAGGTACGCATTCTTCTCCGACCGTTTTAGGTTTTCTTGAGATGTTAGAGTTTAAGTTTAGCCTATTTTCTTGAATGTTGGTTCTTGAGAGTTACTGTCATCATATTTTAGGTTCTTGAATGTTGGTTCTTGAATGTTAGTTCTTGAGAGTTCTTGAACGAAGAAATATTGGTTCTTGAATGTTGCTCATGTTGTATTGAATCATGTTGTATTGACTCTGTGTTATTTAGGGTTATTTTCGGTCTTTTTTTCTTTTGTCCTTTACTGTTGTATTGAATCATGTCCTTTTTTTCTTTATTGTTATAAGTTACACAAGAAAGCAATACAAATTATGTCCTTTACTGTTGAGAATGAATTAATATTTCAATCATTATTCAACTCCTTTTCTATTTCCTTTTGTTGTCTTTGTCACAGAACTGGATACTTTTCCAAACTTTACTACATATGCACACAAATTAATTAATCATAATGTCATACCTGTTTTCTTTGCAGGGACCTTGGTCCCGTTGCAACTTACGATCTAAAAGTTGTTAGTAGCAAGATCCTTGGACAATGAGAAACTCTCCATGTGCATGGCTTGTGTAGAATGTGTGTGTCATATACAATAACAATAAAGAAAGAGTTTCATTTATTATATATGATGAAATCAAAAAGCTCTCTTGTTGTATCTTTTTAGAATAATATAATCCCTAAAGTTGGGACTGATCCATACGAGTACCCCACAATTTGAACTTTTGACTTCTATTAAGAGTATAACAACATAAACAACCAAAAAATTTCATGTTGTCAAATTTAGGGACTTTTTCAAATAATGCTTCATAAGGTATCATATAATTAAGCATACTAAACCCTGTTTGATTAATTTTCTTTTAATCTTCTAGCCTTGAACATGTAATTCTCACTCTAATTTTGATTTATATCTTTTTTTTATTCTAAATAACTATTTGTCATAACAATTAAGATTACCTTGTTCCTGAGGATATATCTTGTTGAAGAGACATTGAAAACTGAAAAGTTGGATTGATATTGATAGTATGATTGTTTTACAGGTGCAAAGTGAAAGTCTGATCGTTGGAGGAATCTTACATTGTGTGGGTCCAGAACTTGATTACTTCTCTACAGGTACTTAGTTGTTCTTTTGCTATAGTTGCGTGAATATTTAACGTTTTTGTTTAGCTTATTTAGTAAAACCATTGGAATGAACTGCTTTGAATGAACTGCTATGATGGATGAGCATTGCTTGCAATGATTGAGAACTAACTTATTGAATTTGCTATATATAGGGGTTACTTGTGATCAAAGTGTGAAAGTCGGATCGTTTCCCTACAGGTAAATATTTTTTATTTTGTTTTTCTTTAGCTTAATTAGTATAACTATGGATAAGAAATGGATGTCTTCAAGTCGATTGTCGAAAGAGTATGAGAATGGGGTATCGGAATTCGTTAAGTTTGTAACGTAAGTGAGATTGGCTTAAAATGTGAAGGAAAATATACTGGTTTCTACAGGTTTCTGCATAAAAAAGAAGGAAAATGTGATTTTTAAAAAAAATCATTAAAAAGAACGTGAACAAAAGAAAGCCATTTTAAGAAAAAGCGCTGCCTATAGTGAAAATAAAAAATAAAAAAGAAAGCGCTTTCAATTAAAAGCGCTGCCTTAAACTGAAAATAAAAAACATATTTAGACAGCGCTTTCAAAAGCGCTGTCTAAAGGGGGACAATAGAAAGCGCTGCCTAAAGATGCCAATAGAAAGCATAAAAGGATAGAAAAAGCGCTGCTAAAGGCCCACTTTAGAAAGCGCTTTTTCAGTTAAAAGCGTTGCTAAAGGCCTACTTTAGAAAGCGCTTTTAAAGGTAAAGTGCTGCCTAAAGTAGGCCTTTAGCAGCGCTTTCTCATAAAAAAAAGCATTATCTTTACCTACGGCAGCGCCACCTTAGGCACGCTTTTAAGCGCTGTTAAAGGCCAAAAAAAGCGTTGTCTTTTCCTTTCTATGGCGTAGTGAATGTTGATTGATAATGTGTATTTTTTTTTATTTTGGTGTTATGTAATCCATAGAGGGGATTACTAGAGTTTTTAATGCATTACGTCAGGATTAGAAAAGGGTCTTAACGCAATGATTTGATGATATGATCATGCATCATATAAGTTGTGTTAAGAGGCATGTCTACTAGTTCATAAGAGGGGACCAGTGGCTTGTCCCAAGCTCAGAAGATGGGGCTCACGGGTTCAGAAGAGGGGATCCAGTTCCAGAGAGAACCAAATGTTTAGTTGGTACCACATGTATATGAATAGAGTTTCATAGTCGAGCTGCATTGCATAATGAGTTATAAGCATAATTCTTGAAGTGTGATTGATTGATGAGTTTGGTTGTGAGATTGTGATGAGATATATTGTGAACGAAATTGTGTACAGAATGTTGTGTTATTATTCTGCCATGCAGTATATGTTTGTTATTATTGTTTGTGATTTCTCACCCCTTTAATGTTGTTATGACTTTATTTATGTTATAAAGTCTTTGAAATAAAATGAACTTTTGAATACATGCTTTGTTTACGAGAGATTCCACCGCGATGATACCCTAAATGAAGGTGAGCATGCAAAGACACCCTTAGAGAAGGTGTTGATTATTGTTACTATCTGTTAAAGTGTTACAGGACATGTAAGTTTTGAAAAAAGAATGTATGACATCCTATTTGATTATGTGAATACTCTGATTTTATTGTATAATTTTGCACAGGGAAAATAGGGTGTTACATCACGCATGAAAGTCATCTCTCTCTCTCTCACTCACTCTCTTTCTCAAACTTCATCATTCTTACAGATGGGCATGGAGTCCATATCTAGGGTCCATGACGGTTTGCCCATCATCCCATTGACGTGCATCAGCCCTCTCAACGCAGTGTCGATAGACCAGTCATTGTTGTGCACACGCACGCCTGGGCATGGAGCCCATCCCTAGGGTCCATGACGGTTTTCCCGCCATCCCATTGACGCGTGTTAGCCCTCTCAACGCAGTGACGATTAACCCGTCACTACTGCGCAAACACAGAATTATGCATTTTTATCGTTGAAGCACTTCGGAAGCTCATACTTCGATTCCAAAAAATCTAAAATTAACAATAAATCATCACACTTCATTTATACAATATTAAACTTATCAATTTTACGCAATAATCATTTAACATCAAATTATTCATATTTTTCATCAAAACATCACATAGGCATATGAACACCAAAAATCGGAATTTCACGTACAATTTTATACGAAAATCGGTTATCAATTACAACATGAATTTCACAAAACATTATTGTAATTAAGAGAGGCCTTTTGCACAAATCATCTCTAAATTCAACAAATTCATCAAAGTAGGAAAATCAAAAAGAAAAAAAGAAATCCTCTCTATCGTTATGCCCTAAACACCCATATCATGAACAATCCCCTTCAACCTTCCTTACTTCGAATTTTACGCAATCTTCAAGTTACAATAAAGGGATCTCTCTCTTCTCCTACATCTTGCTTTACTAGAGCTCTCTCTGACTCTGCTGACAACTATTTCTCACAACAACCACTCTAACTCTAATTATCTTATCTATATAAATTAAACCCTACTAATTTTATTAATTCACTAACTCCCCGCAATTCTCACTAATTCCACATTTTCCTAATTTTTAATATAAATTCTAATTTCTTTTTAAAAATTCATTTTCTCATTATTTCTATTATTTAAATTATTAAATATTATTGATAATTCTAATAAAGTTCTGCTCAACCTCAATAATACTGATAGAATAAATATAACACTTAAATAAAATAATATAAAGTATTTTAAACTCAATTAAATTTCTGCATCGAAGGAAGCATTTGAAACATTTTGAAACATACTTCAGAGTAATTATGCATTCACTTATGATTTTATAAATATTGTTACTAGATATAAAACTAATTATGCATTCACTTATGAATTTTATTGAGATAAATGGTTCATGTTATTGTGTCAAAAATCTATGACCAAGTGGTCTATTATAGAGCTTTCGTTAAATCTCTCACCGACTCGTGATAATCTTGCTCGAAGAGGAATAATTATTAACAGAAATGAAAAGGCATGCCTTTCTGTTATTTAGAGGACGAAAGTGTCGAACATGTTCTTTTCTTGTGCTACAAGACCAGAATGGTTTGGAAATTTGCAACCAATTGGTTGGGCATTTCTGAGATCCTGGTAGGAGATATGATGAACCACTTACCGTGTTGGGTATCGGGGTGTGTTAGAAAAAAAATTTTGATCTCTAATGCTGTAGGAATGTGGATCCTAATATGTTGGATTAATTGGTATTCTAGAAACAACATTATATTTAAAGATGAGTTTTGGGACTTAGACACGATGTGATTCAATTGAAATTGGAACTACAAGCAAAGTTAATAGATGCATTTTCAATGTCATAGAGGTCAACTTTGTATTTGATGAAAGTGTTCACTGCCTAACATTCTTCAAAGCAATAGAGTACATGTAATATGACATGTGGATTATGGATTGATCTGTTGTTTTTTGTAAGTCAGGTTTGGAGATGAAAGCGATAGATCTCAGACTATGCATTGAATGAATGGTGTTTAATGTTCTTGCAGGCCTGTCTGTATTGTTCCTTAGATTTCAAGCTAAGACTCAAACGAATGGAGATGAAAGCGAGAGTTCTCAGGCTATGACTAAACTTTATTCAATGTAAGTGAATATAAATGGCCATGACCTTGTAGGGTATGTGCACTTGCATTCATTTTTTATGTTTGAAGTCATGCATGTTTGACTATATAATTATCCAGGACATGAGGGTTTTGGTAGTTTTTTAGTGCATTTGATAATTTAGATTAGTGTTGCCCCTGTAATAGGTATCAGGATGACTGGCCTAAGGCATCGGCAAACTGTCTACACCATTGGGAAAAGGCTCCTCTTGAACCTTATGTTCTGCAAAAACTTGTACGCTTATAATTACTAGATGATATTGTTGTTGGAAAATGAGTATAACTAACTTACTTTTGCTGCTGATTATTTTTCAACAACTAGGAGCAGGCAAGTAGTGGTAATTATGCTTCAATTGATCTACAATGTCTGTTTGACGACATTTTAGAGGGTGCATATTTGAAATCTTTTATCCTTACAATCTGGCTATAGTAAATTTTGTATACATATCTAATTATTTAAAATGGAGATATTATAGACAGTAAAAAGGATAGAAAAATATGGAGAAACCATACTAAAATCTTTTATCTTGGAAAATAAATTTTTTTCTTTAATGGGATAGTTTCTTCTATTAGAAGTTCTTAGAGTTGTTTAAGTTGCATGACTTTCCTATGTGTCATCATGAAGTATGCTATGCCAAAAGTATGCTTCCAGAATTAATATATTTAGCGGCGGTTATATACCTTCGCAATTTGTTTTTAAAACCGACTCAAATTGCAGAATTATTAAAAAATATTCAACTCATTTAATGTAGGTTACATATATCGCAAATTGACTAACGACGGTCTTTGAAACTTCCATGAATTGTAACACTCTGAAATTTGATTAGTTTATTTAATCAAATTATGTGTGTTTTATTTAATTATTTAACGAGGTCTTTGAAACCGCCACAAACAATGCTCGCATCACCAAGTTTTATGATGGTTGACCAAGTGTCAGAAAGTCAGTTGTGTGACGGTTTTAACCGCTGCAACTTGCTTTCAAAATCAACGCATAACAACTTTTTTTTTCTAGTGTATCATGAATTATGGGAAACTATAATCAATGGTCCATTTATCCCTACTTATCAAGTAAATGAAAAAGTAGTAGATAAATTCGATTTCCTTTGGACTATCCTGGAAAAGAGATAATGAAAAATAGATTTCAAAACTAAGAGTTTTATAACAATGTCTCTTGATGATATTGAATCTGTCTATGTTCATCATTGCAAAACAGCCATGGCAATGTGGGATATTCTTGAAATTATATATGGAGTTTCTCTAAGTATTGATTAAAAGCAAATTAACACACGAGGGAAGAAGATGAAGATACCACCTTTAATTGATTTTCAAAGTTTAGAAACATTAAAAAATGTATTGGATTGTTTGTCACTAACAAATGACTAAGAGTTAAGAATTGGAAGCTTAATCCAATCCTTAATTCAAAAGATGAGAGACTTCATGAATTTCAGGAAAAATCAAGAAAGAAGGAAATCATAAAGAAATTTAACAAACTAGTTCTATTGCTCAAAGAGGAAGAAACAAAAAATTAAGAATCATCAACCTCATCATTTTCCTGACAAACAACTCCAGTAAAATCCTTTGAAAGAACGTAATCGGTAGTTGTATCTTCTGAAGATTCAACATCAAATGAAGGAACCTTATATTTGAAAATCCGTGAAGAAGAAGAATCTTCAAGTGAAATCATCAAAAGAAGAAAAGGAGAAGAGGCATCAACCTCAGGGAGAAACATGAAAGAACCTTGTTCCAATGATCAAGATGAAGTTTTTTTAAAGGCATCCAACGAGGTAGATATTGTCCAGGTAACTAAACCACCTTACAAATTGTTCTAGCCAAAAACGGTTAGATACACCAAAAGTGCCAGTTCCCCTTGTCCTGGACAAGAAGAGCTACGATGTCTATATTGTGAGGGATATTTGGGGATTTGAGAGCTACACATGTGTTGTGTATTGTCTCAAGATGGTTGTGTCTTATTAACCCTCATTTGGGAGACCCTTTTTCTAGACTTCTATTAAGATATGCCATTAAGAGAAGTCTCTTGTCCTTCTGGCGTTTCTGGCGTTTCATGAACGTAGTCTAGTTCATACTTAATCTTGGTCGACTACGCAACTCAGCTTCAAATATATTTGGCATGTACATAAACCCCCCGAGTATTATATCTGTTTATAAGGGTATAATATTCGGCAGTAACATGAGACCGGATATATATGACTGATGTCGTGCTATAGGTCGGCTTTTCTTCTTAGGTCCTTACGTGTCAAACAAAACCTTCGAACGGTCGTGTCCCGTAATCTTCCCTAGCGTTATGATGACTTTAATGCGTCATGAGTGGTTATTCTCTAGCTATTTTTGAACGTTGGGCTCCTATTAAAGTCATTTTTCTCTTCCTTTTACTCCTACGCTCTGATTCTCCTTTAAAAAAATATGTTTCAACTTCAAGTGTTCTCTTCATTTCAGGTATTTTTTCTTTCGCTCTTGATTTTCCTTTATTTTTCTTTAACATAAATGGTAGTTCTTAGGGAATGTGATGATGAGGGTAAGGTCATCCATAAGAGTGACGAGGAGAGGAAAAGATTATGGAAAGAAAACATGGAAGTCATCATTACCTCAAAATTGGATCAGGTTACATGGTGTTTCTTTGCGAAAGAATTCCAAAGAAAAGTGTAGTATCCCCAAGCAGAAATCAGTCTCTCAGAAGACTCGTTTTCCCCAGTGGAGTCTACAAATGGTATCTCCAACAAAGAAGTTTGTATACCTCTACGGCTCAGACCCATGGGTTTCCCCAGGAAGTCTGACGTCCACACTTTTTCCATCAAATGGCATCTCTCCAGTAAACCTCGACGAGAAATTTGATGAAATCCACTACAAATAGCATCCCTTGTCAAGAGAAAAACTCAACAAGAAGAAACTGAGACCAGTTCCTTGGTAGGAAACCATGATCGAGGGGAAGTTTATTTCAGAAACTGAGACCAGTTCCTTGGTAGGAAACCAGGATCGAGGGGAAGTTTATTGAAAAAAGAAACTGAGACCAGTTCCTTGGTAGGAAACCAGGATCGATGGGAAGTTTATTTCAGAAACTGAGACCAGTTCCTTGGTAGGAAACCAGGATCGAGGGGAAGTTTATTGATAAAAGAAACTAAGACCAGTTCCATGGCTGAAAACCTGGATCGAATGGAGGTTTTACCTTTTCTAAGTAACAACGCTTAGCGAAATAAGATGAATGCGTAAACTACCATTCATAGACGCCATCAAAATTTCGAGTATTCCGATATTTAATCCTCTAGTACCCTGAATGTCCAAATATCTTCGCCATTCACACCTTCAGGTACAAGAAGATTAAATAGGGGCATCTGTCATACCCTAAATTTTAACCCCAAGAATTCCCATCATTGGTCAAATCATCATCATAATTAAGATACATCTATCCTACATCATCAATCTTCTCAGAAGTTGCTGAGCATTCACTACAATCGAGGATTAGGGTTTTGAGCCCTCTCAGAGCGTTTAGACAAAAGATCATTCAAGAAAGGACTTGATATTCAACTTATATAACCTATTAAACATCCAATGAAGGATCAAGAGTTCACCCATATAAAAAATCAAGCATGAATTTGCAACATTACAAGAGGATCAAGCCTCAGGATCGCCAGTGTCACCAAATTAGGGTTTTGGTCGACCAGGGCCTCCAGATGAATATTTTCATCTGGGCATGAGCCAATACATCAATCAATAGTCCAACAAGCCCAAATTAACCTCAAGAGTCCATCCACAATGACCAAATCACCTTGAGTGTTCATCTACGAAAAAATCAGGAATTAGGGTTTTGATCTAATTCAACCCTTGAGTTGACTTGTGAAGCAAGACATGACTCGAAGCTTCAAGATGAACTTCATGGACCTTAAATACATCACATTAACATGTCTACAAGATTTGATTGACTCAAAGAGCTTAACTCATAAGCCACAAGAATTCAAAGTCATTTGATCACAAATTAGGATTTTCTGAAGAAAAAGTCAACCCTACCATTGACTGTTGACATACACTTGATTTCAAACCTTGGGGAAGGATTCAAGACATCCCTAAACACCCCTAGAAGCCATCCATGAAGTCTCATTAGGCCTAAGGATTGATTTCACAAAAGAATCACAAAGTCAAAATTCATCTGATAAAAAAGTCAACTGTGCAAAATTCCAAGTTTGACTTTTTGAATTTTTGGTCAACCAAGTTTCCATTAACCCTAAAATGATGTTAATATGTGATTTGAATCATCATTCATCAAGAAAAATCAAGAAAAGTGAGATAACTTGTAAAAGGGGTAACCATAAAAACTTAGAAATTTTTCTAAGTTATGGAAAAAGTGGCTAGGGTACCATCTTCCAAGGGCCATAACTTGAGATCCAAGCAACCATTTTGAGTGATCCAAAGATGGATTTGTAGGTCTTGCTACATTCTACAAAAGCTTCAACTACATCACCTGTAAGTTTTTATCTGCTTTCATTTACTGCTTTATATATATACTGTGTTGTGGGAAGCTGCGCATGGTTAGTCTTCTTTCATCTTTTTAAATACCAGTCATATATATATATATATATATATATATATATATATATATATATATATATATATATATATATATATATATATATACTGTATTGTGGGAAACTGCGCATGGTTAGACTTCTTTCATATCCTTTTAAATACTTGTCATATATCAACTGTATATATACTTGTATAAACTGCTTAGAGTTTTCCCCGACAACTAAGTCTAGAATTAGGTAAAGCCAGTTGGCCACTCTTTCATAACTGTAAACCTATATCCCCCATAGGATTCCAGATACAGTCTTGCTTCCTCTTGGTGAAACTTTTCTCAGTGAAGCTTCTCAGATTGTCAGATTGTCACTTTAGAAATTGTCAAAGAAATTCAATTCCCACAGAGAGGATTAATTCCCGGTGAAACTTCTCTAGAATTTCTTCAAACTCTAGAACTGTTCATTACAGAAATGATTAATTGCCGGTGAAACCTTTTTGGAACATTCTTAAGTTTGGACCCACTGGCTTCCTAAAAGCATCGTCAGCCTCCTCTTTGACTTAGTACAAGGACCATCTGGCTTCTTAAAAATTCTCAGCCTCCTCTTGGGCTTAGTACAAGGACCCAGAGACCTCTACAAGTATAGGAACAGAAACTAGTCATCATTTGCTAGAGCTGTCTTTTTGAGTCAAGTGTCGGACCAGTTATGGGTTGACCTTCATCCCTTAACTTGCCAGCCTTCCCTTGGTCATCATACAAAGATCACCATCTGAGAATCAATTTCTCAAACACCAGTAGACTTGGACAGTCTCATACCCTTTGGATTTCCCATTTCCTTAAAGAACAGGAAATAACCTTAATCCTCTGATCAATCCCAAAGCAAGGTTAAAACCAACAGTTTGCACAGTTTAAACCTTTAATCCTTCCCCACTCAGGGACAATTACCCTCAACTCTCACATTTTCAATTAAATCCCCAGCATGGGTCATTTTACTGTCAAAAACCTCATCAGAACCTCAAGGTCTCTGATACCTCAACTTTTCTGTAATCCCCAATAAGAGTTGAATTACCAAACTTTGGACCTGTCTCTAGACTGAAACACTCTTCAGCAGAAGATAGCCTCCTCTTAGGCTTTATATAAGGAATTTCCCTCAACAGAAATAGCCTCCTCTTAGGCTTTGTATAAGGATTCTTTGTCTGTCCCCAACAAAGATAGCCTACTCTTAGGCTTTGTATAATGATGCTCTCCCCTAACAAAGTTAGCCCCCTATTAGGCTTTGTATAACGATCATCCCTCAGCAGTCAGCCTCCTCTTAGGCTTTGTATAATGATAAACTCCTCAGCTGAGTCCCCACTTTTAGCCTCCATCTTGGGCTTTGTACAAGATACTCCCAATAAAAGCTCTCCAGTAGAGTCAATCTTTTTCAGCCTCAATCTTGGGCTTTGTACAAGACAGATACTCCTCAGCAGACTCAAAAACTTTTCTTTAGCTTCCATCTTGGGCTTTGTACAAGATACCATCTAAATAATCTCCAGCACATTCAAACCCTTTTAGCCTCAATCTTGGGCTTTGTACAAGACAGATAAAACTTTTTCCCCACAGAGTCAAATCTCTTTTAGCCTCCATCTTGGGCTTTGTACAAGATACAAATAAAACACTCTCTTGTTGAGTTAATCTCTTTTAGCCTCCATCTTGGGCTTTGTACAAGATATAAAATAAATAATCTCTTGTTGAGTTAAAACAGTCTTTTAGCCTCCATCTTGGGCTTTGTACGAGATACAAAAATAAACACTCTCTTGTTGAGTCAACCTTTTCCAGCCTCCTCTTAGGATTTGTATAACGATTCTCCCCAGTGGAGTCAGTCAATCTTTTTAGCCTCCTCTTAGGCTTTGTATAATGATTTTTCCCCAGTGGAATCAGTCAATTTTAGCCTCCTCTTAGGCCTTGTATAATGATTTATCCCCTGCAGAGTCAGTTTCATTCGGCCTCAATCTTGGGCTTTGTACAAGGCAGATAAACACTCCCTAAAATAGAGTCAACCAGTAGCTTCAACCTTGGGCTTCAATCAAGGCACATAGAAATCAACAAAACCTCAGATGAAACAAGGAACTCTCTCTGCAGGAAGACTTTTCCTCTGTACATCACAGACCAAAATCAAAATCATCAAAACCAACTTCCAGATAATTGCTGTAAGAGGCACACTTGTTGATCAGATCCAAGATGTAGTTCTTCTTTTATCCTGGGATACCTCTCATCTAATTGCTGTAAGTGGCGAGCCTATGGGTTATTTACATCCAAGCCAATGTCCCTCTCTTAGCATGAAATATCCATTAAGGAAAAATGGAATTTCTCTACACTGAGTTAAAGTTTATTCCTTCATGACCCCCCTCTTTCAAAGGAACTTATGGCATTGCTGGATTCAGTGCTTTCCAGTTAAAGTAAACCCCTTTGTAAACCCACCAATCTCTGTGATGGATAGTAGAGATTTCTCTCTTTAGAGATGACAAATTTTCTCTCAGTCAAAACCTTTTAGCTTCACATCTTGGGATTTGAACAAGATACAAACAACCAACCTTTAGCTTAAATCTTGGGCTTTGAACAAGACACCCAGACATCTGTTTCTCCCTTAGAATTGGAGGAACTACGATTGCTCTGATTTCCCTATACTTCATAACAGGGAATACGTAGGCATAAGATTGCGATAATCTTAGCGAGCACACTAAACAAAAAACGTTAGGTCCCTGACCTTACCAAAAACAACAAAACTCTTTCTCTCAAACACAACAGACATTTTCCCATTTCACAGTAAAAAACGAATCAATGCCAAATACTAAAGTATGATCCTAAAACTATAACCTGTGGATAACCACATACAGGATGGGTAATTGACAACTATCCATTATGTAATCTAACCCCGGACTCCCCAATCTCTTTACCGCATTTGTTTGGATAAACATTTGCAAAGCAAGCTTAGTTTGAGATAGCTTCCCTTTCCCTTCCAGCTTCACGGGATAAATAAGAAATCAGAAAGTAGCACCCAAAATGTTTCCTCCCACTGAGGTGAGGAAATTAACCCTGCGATAAGATGGTCGCGTCACCCACAAAAATTGCTCGCTACACAAATCAAACGAAATTTCAGACAGACTGCAAAAACATGGTTTAATGCTTCAAGACTACGAAAATAGAATACGTAAACCAGTTCGTGGGGATTAGAAATTACTCCCCTGACTGCTAAATTGGATCTTGACGGAAACCTATCAAATAACAATCTCCAACCGAATTCTTTGACCTTCAAAGGAATCGACGCAAGCCACAAGATTTCTAATGCATTCTTGAGAGTAATATCCAACTCAACTACCGGAATCGCCTTTTGAATAAAGTCGTATCTCGACTTCAAAGAAAAAATATGGTTCATAGTGTTAGCCCAAAGAAACTTGTCTACCGTACCTAATGATGGCTTAATATCTGCAAGAACCTGAGCAAGATCCAAACTATCTTATAATTCTTGCCCCTCCAACGTACAATCAGTTGCAGGAATGCACCAACTCCAAATGACATCTGCCCAGAACCCCATCTCTGCAACACTAACGTATTTAACCTCATATGGAAAAAGTGCAAATAGCGCAGGATATGAGACCCGCAACGGTGCAGCCTCCATCCAACAAGAATTCCATTATGAAATCTTTCCTCCGTCCCCCAATTTACACGACATCTGCTGCATAAAACCCTCAGGTTCTTTAGATTGAACAATCCCAACTATATCCTTCCACCACAGAGAACAATACATGTCACAAGAGTTAAACCAGGACAACCAAAGGTTGCTAGCATTCCTACCATATTTATGACACAAAAGACTCTTCAAACAAGTTTTCGCTTCCTGACAAATTCTCCACACCCATTTCAAAATTAGAGCTAGGTTGAATATCCTTTAATCCTTGATTCCAATACCACCGTCTTCTTTAGGAAGGAAAATTTTGTTCCATGCAACCCATGCCATCTTTGACGTATATGCACAACCCGCCCACAAAAACTTCCTCTGAATCGACGATAATTCTTTCACGACTTTAGAGGGTGCTTTAAAGAAAGATAGGTAGTGGATTGGAAGATTAGTGACGATAGAATTGATCAAGGTAACCCTCCCTCCCAAGGAAAGCAACTTGCCTTTCCAACTTGACAACCTCGATCTAAAAACATCAATCACCGGCATCCAAAAATTATACCGTCTATGGTTTCCACCAACACTCAACCCCAAAAAATTAAATGGAATACAACCAGCCTTGCACGCAAGGAACTGTGATGCTACAGACATGAAGGACTCGTGCACTCCAACCCCATAGAGAATACTTTTGCTAAAATTCGTCCTTAGGCCCGACACCAGTTCAAACCCTCTTAGCAACGCTTTGATTCCCCACAGATTTTTCTTCTCGGCCTCGCTAACGTTAATTGTATCATTCACAAATTTAATTATACTATAAACATCTTCCCTATTAAGAAGGAAACCTCCAAATATGTTGAGAGTTAATTCCTTTCTAACCATAAGTGCTAGAGCCTCCGCCACTAGAGCAAATAGAAGCGGAGACAAGGGATCTCCCTGCCTCAAGCCTCTAAAGGTTTTAAAATCTTCAGAAGTGCTGCCATTGACAAGAACAGAGAGAAAACAGTTACAAACACTAGCTTTAATCTATTCTAACCACGTTAGCCCAAATTTTATTGCCTTCAAAACAGACAGCAGAAACTCCCATTCCACACTTTCGTAGGCCTGCATAAAATCTACCTTGAAGAACACACAATTTCGGTTTCCACGAACAGCTAAATCAATTAATTCGTTAATACTCCATCCAGAAGCTGCCTACCCGGGATAAACACATTCTGAGATGATGAAACGAGTCCACCAATCACTCTCCTCAACCTAGAGGCCATAATCTTAGAGATAATCTTGTACACGCACCCTACCAATCTGATAGGACGAAATTCCTCCAAGTTCTGAGGATTAAGATTCTTAGGAATCAATGCAATAAATGACGAATTCAACGCCTTAGGGAGTATTCCAAATTCTTGAAATTCTTGTATACAAGCCATAACATTGTTTCCAACCACCTCTCAACAATGCTTGAAGAACTCAAGGTTAAACCCATCCGGTCCAGGGATTTGATTCCCGTCGCACCCGATGAATGCATTCCAAACATCTTCTCTGGAGAACTTAGCTTCTAACATTTCAACGTCCTCCGCCAACATCTTTGGTAAATCATACATGTCAAGAGACAAATTGGCCCCTGCTTTAGCCTTAAACCGTGCAGAAAAAAAGTTATTAATAGTCTCTTTCACTACAGCTACTTTTTCAGACCTGCACTCACCTAAATAAACTAAGGAGATAAAGTTGGATCTACTTTTGCTCATCATGACATAGTGAAAATACTTTGAATTAAGATCCCCCTATTTAATCCAATTCAGCCCCGATTTCTGATGTATCATACTTTCCTTTAGATGAAGGTTTTTCCATATATTATCAATGGCCTCACCTCTGATCCCAATTGATCCTCATCAATTTCGCCATCCAGAATAGCCATACCATCCTCAATCTTATTTAAAACGTCCACTCCATCCTTAATGTTCAAATCCACCCAGCCGAAAACATTGGTATTCCACCACCTAAGCCTTTGTCTGAGAAGTTGAAACTTTTTCACTAAACCTTGATTATGGCTACCATGAAAAATTTTAGAATTCAACACATTCCCCACAAAGCTCACGAACTCGAGGTGGTCGAACCAGCTCCTAAACACCGTGAAAGTTTTAGGACCACAGTCTGACCTGCTAGCTTTCAACCAGATTGGCTGATGGTTAGACACATCATAGTTGCCCACATGTTGGACCATAAGGCTCCATTCCCTAATCAGATCTTCAGACACCAAAACCCTATCCAATCTACTTTTAGCCTCCCCATTGGAGTTAAACCAAGTAAACTTATTTCCTACACTAGTTAGATCAGTTAACTCTAACATATCAATGAAAGTAGCAAACTCCTCCATATCCACCACTTTTGCCTTCCTCTTCCCCTTCCTTTCTTCCTTCATTTTCACAGCATTGAAGCCACCCGCAATCACCCATTCCCTCATCGCAAACTTATTTTTGACTCCCAAAAGTTCAAACTAGAGCTTCCTTTTCTCCACTATAGAACAGGGTGAATAATCATTAACAAAATAGCAGTTGATTCCTTTCCAACAATAGTTTATTTCTAGATAGCCTTTGCCACTGAAACTGAAACAAGGGATAAAAGTCCCTGCCTTCCAAATTGATACGATTCCCCCTGACTGACCAACAAAAACAGTAGCTGACCAATCACATTTCCTATCACCCCACATACTCCATATCACCTCATCTCCAATGGACTTAAGCTTTGATTCCTGTAAAAAACACAAGTCTACCTTACCCTCGGCAATCATCTGCTTGATCCTTCTCTTCTTAATAAGAGACCCACACACTCTAGTATTAAATGAGCAAATATTCATTTGACCCCATTATCCACCCCCTTCCTTGAATCCAAACGCTTCCTATCCCTTGCCTCCGTATCCCTAATTATACCTTCAAACACTTCATTATCTTCGTCACCTTCGACACCCATCTCCTTAATAAGCTTCCAAACTTTAGCTGGAACGTTATCCAGGGATTTCCTCATCCGCACATTACCTTGCTGAATATCCCCATCACTTAATGATTCGCAACACAAAATTGATCCTCCAGAATAGTATGAATAAAACTTTTCCTTTTCTAACGAGTTGGCCAACACTCTTTCAGAAGAATCGATTACTGGAACTCCAGGCTCCTTATTATGCACAGAATGAAGAAGCACATTAAAGTAAGAAGCATAATAAGGAATTCTAATATTATCGTAGATATCCTTTAACCCTTTTGATTTCTTCTGTCTAGTTAAATTTCTCATCCAAATAGGCCCAAAAGAGGGAGCTTCGAATGGGCTAGTAGTTGCTAGCACAAGGCCCACATCACCACTACTCTGATGTACCAACTCATATTCATCCCTAACCCGCTCCATCAGAAATGAACCTTCTCTGACATATTCCAAACCAACACTACTACCTTCTGTCCTATTCATGGCCACCCTACCTCCTAGGTCATAATTCTCGCTACCTCCAAGGGGTACCTTTTCCCTGAGCCTGCTATCCATCCCCAAGTTTAGCACATCTTTCGTAACCACCTTTTCCCTAGGAACTGAAAGAGACAACCCCTGCACATTCTCCGAATCCCCTGAGCCCTCCACATCAAGTGCATCAGATATTCTTGTTCTCTCTTCTTCCTCCTCCGACGTCTCTGATACCCCATCAGAATCATCTGAACCACCACAATCCCCTGATTGTGAGCCACTACTTTCCCTACCACCCCTCCTAAAAGATATTCTTCTATGACCATGGAAATCTGCTACGAGTTTGATCCTAAAAATATTGTTGTTGATTTCTACATTTAATACTTTATTGAGATTCAATAAATATCTAGTTTTTTTCAGGAATATAGCAACAGAAAAATATTTATGCTTCTCTGTAACATGGAAGTCGAAAACACTTTACCCAAGTTAATCGTTCGTTATCAACATCCAAAGAAGACCATGGACGGATATCCTCAAACCACTTCTTCACCCAAGCAACATCTTCTTGAATCATAGTCTTTATATCACCCGGGTTATCCTCCTCCAACAAAACTAACTTTGCACCTATAGGCGTGGCTTTAATCATAAAATACCCCTCCATATTTAATCCTTCTTGCACACTAAATGTATGACCTTATTTACACACCACTCCCACAAAGGCTTTACTGAATCTCTCCAAATCCTTATCCTGTATGTTGAATTGTAGGTGGGCAAAGGAAGGTTTGTCATCCACCTTCAACCTTGTCTTATAATGGTCGTCTCTGCCCAAGGCCTCAGCATATGATCTCCTTTCCTTGCCCTTATCCTGATACTTCATAGCAGGATGGATGACCTTCATGCTGACTTCTGACTTTTCACCCCTATAGTTCCCATTCTCGCGTGTCCTACCCCTGTTAAACCTTGGTGTATTTGCAAATAGCTTCTTACCTTTCATAATAATGTTATCAAGTTTAATCCTCAACATTCTCTCGTCTGTCACCTTTCTAAACCTTACGAATCCATACCTTTTGCCTCTTTTATCTCGCCTAGCCGGAATAAACACTTCAGACACCAGTCCATATTCTTTGAACACTTCAAACATTTCCTTTGCTCCATGCTCCTCTGGAAATTCCGTGAAGAAATACGAAGTAATAGTTTCTTGCCCAACACCTTCCTTTCCACGCCTATCCTTCCACACCGAAAATCTAGGCCTATAGTTATTATCGTTTCTTTTCCTACTCACCTGTTCCCAACCATAATCATCCTTACCCATGACCAAAGCAAACTCCGATGGCAACACCAAACAAAGTAGACAAACCACTTGCCAAGGTCCCAATACCTAAGTATTGGACTTTAAACCGAAGACAAATGATTTTCTACGATTGGGGATGATGCTACCAACCAAAGCTTGGGATTGATCAATTAAGAAAACTGGGCTGGTTAAGGTTTCGATAAGTAAGCGATGAAGAATCTAATGGACTTGATACATAGTTGGGTGAATGAATGATGAACAAAGAAGTAGCCAGGATGTTAAAACACATTGTAGTGTATTTTTATATTTCTGATTTTATTTATAAAAAAATTAATTAAATAATTTTGTTTTACAATTTATTAGGAAAATTAAATTTTATAATTGTTTTAAAAATTATTTACAAGATTTAAGGTGAGAAGATCTTGAATCTCATATTTATTAAACATTTAAATTTTAAATTAGTATTTCTATCGTAATATTATTTTTTGGGCGTGTTTGGTGGGCGTAAAAAATATGATAGATCATATTTTAATTCAATTCAATATTTGATATCACATCAAGATATAATAAATTTACTCTAAAATTGATCCTATCCTCGTTTTACAGTAAAACATTATATTTTAAATTTGAATTAGATTAGAAATCAATAAGATATCATTAAAAATGAATTATTGATTATTTGAATAAAACATAATTTTAATATAAAAAGTAACATACAAATTAATTTAAATAAAAATAAGTTTGACATTAAATTAAAAATAAAAAATAAAACTGTTATTAAAAATTTTAAAATATTAATGATATTAATTATTATGCCATGTCAGTGTAAAAAGTTTTACACTATCAATGCATCACAACCATTCATTTATATTACTTTTCAAGTGGTTAAATTAAAAGTTAAATATTTCAAATAAATTAATGGTTGTCAATAATCGACCGTGTAAAAAATCTTTACATTATCGGTACATATCAATTAAATTCAATATTAATATTAATTACTTTTATAAAAAATTAAGTATACGTTTTTCACAATGATATTTTTATTATTTAGATTATAATATATATTATATTTATATAAGAAACATTTAATATTAGTAAAAAAGGGTGCACTAACCGTGTAAAATTTTTTTACACTGTCAACCAATGACGATTATGCATCCCGCTAAATTATATTGAAAATTTTAAGCTAATTATATAACGTAACAGAATGATATATTCCTATTGGATGACAGTGTAAAACATTTTTACACGGTTAGTGCAAAACAATTAAACCCTTAATATAAATTATTTCGTTTCACATGATTAATTTTAAATAATTATATTTAATTGTTTAATAATGTCCCTGAATTTTTATTAAAGTTATAAAAAAATTGTTTTATTAGTTTTAGAATTTCTTTTTGTTATCTATATAACTGAGAACCCAATATCTACGGCATAGCAATTCTCTTAAATATTTTGAAAAAAAATAAACTTTTTGATACAAATTCAAATAGGATTTAATTGAAATACATTGACAGTGTAAAAAGATTTTACACTGTCAGTTAATTATAACCGTTGGATATAAAGAGATGTTTGACTTTTAATTTAATAATCTGTAAAGTAATCCAAACGGATGATGGTGATGTATTCACAGTGTAAAACTTTTTACACTGTCAGTGCATAGTAATTAATTTCATTCAAATAAATCAATTCTGTGAATAAAAGTTTTATTTATTTATTTTAATAAGCAGGATATATTGATGTTTGAGTATAAAGGAAACTCTTCTCTCTTACCTACACCAATCTACTTTAATTGATCAATATGATGTTTATACCACTCATAAAAGCTACACAGTTTATCTTTCAGAGTGTCAATGATCAACCACAACCATAAGATTCAACCACAACTATAAGATTAATTGAACATTTCTTTGCATCAATGATCAACCACAACCATAAGATTCAACCACAACTATAAGATTAATTGGACATTTCTTAGCATTAATGATCAACCACAACCATAAGATTAATTGGACATTTTTTGGTAGGTATGATTGACCCTCTATTTTCCCTATAAATACTACTCGGCCTTTTGATTTTATTCACTCCTCATCTCACTCTCTAGTTTCGAAAACGTTAATGTTTTAGGGTTACGGCTTTGTCTTATCCAAAAAAGTTAACATCAAAATTCAATCACGCCATCAACATCAACGATCATGGCATCAACATCAACAAAGAACATCAATCTCAAGAGTTCTGATGGTGAGATTTTTGAAATTGAAAAGGCCGTGGCCTTGAAATCACAAACCATCAAGCATATGATTGAGGATGATTGCGCTGATGAAATCGGAATCCCTCTTCCAAATGTAACCACCAAGATTTTGGCAAAAGTGATTGAGTACTGCAAGAAGCATGTAGAGGCTGCGAATCCTGATGAAAGGCCTGTAGATGAGGATGATCTCAAGACTTGGGATGCTGAATTTGTCAAGGTTGATCAAAATACACTCTTTGATCTCATTTTGGCTGCAAACTACTTGGACATCAAGAGTCTATTAGATCTTACATGTAAGACTGTGGCGGACATGATGAAGGGGAAGAAACCGGAGGAGATTCGCAAGACTTTTAACATTAAGAATGACTACACTAAGGAGGAAGAGGATGAAGTTCGTTGCGAAAATCAATGGGCTTTTCAATGATTACTTATTTACCTTTAAGATTAAATTTGACAGTGATAAGTTTAGAGACCACGTTAATGTTTCTCTGATATTTATAATTGATGCTGTGTTGATTGTTGTGTGCAATGGTTCTTTCTGGAATTAATATTGAAACAGTTTGTGTAACTTTTCCTATGGTTGTATCATTCTGATCTCTTTCACATATTGTGTAGTATCAATGTCAACCAGTTTCTAGGAAAAAAATTGTAGTTTTCCAAAATGTAGTATAGACAAATATTTGTACTCGGCTTCATATTAATTTTGCATGTGTATAACTTTACTTATCAAGATGTCGACTATCACATAAGACAATAGATTTAGCAATTTAGAAAAAACCTTCGCAATATTATCATCCAACCCTTTGTAAAAACACTCATTGCAACTATTTTGTCAAGGGTATAATCACTGACAACATTACCGTGGGGTAAAATCCCTTGCAAAACCGAAACAATTTTTTTGTTACGGGAATCCCTTAGAGTTGTGTAACTATTTAAAATTAATGTGGATAACACCTTGCAACCAGTTTATATTTTATTAATAAAAATTTATTTATTATAATTATATTGTTATTTATATTAAAATAAAAATATTTTAAAATTTATAATAATATAATTATAACAAATAAATTTTAGGATATTAACTTTAGGCATTAAATTTATAATTAGTAAAAATAAAATTCATATAAAATCGATAATACTACCTCTGATTCTTTATATAAGAAAAAAATTTCCTTTTTAGATTCATTAAAGATGTAATGTATAGAGCTAAATTTGGGACGTCCTAGACAAGGGCGCTCTCACATAGCAGATAGGTCATCCAAGCTAAATCTAAGGGATTCGCTTGAGAGGGCTCACGTACGTAGGACCCACGTGAGAGAGAGTACTCGCTAACTCTGAGAATATAGGCGGTCAATAAAGTCCCTAGTAAGTGGGGAGCGGTTAAGACCACATTTAGGAGACAAAAACCCTAGGCCTCGGAAATGCCTATAAATACATTCTTCCACAAGGGAAATAGAGATTCTCAAGTCATACACATCTACTACTACTCAAAGAGTGTTACGCTTCTAGTAGCCCTAACATCGTCAATCTAACCGTTTATCTGCAACCCACTAGCGTCGACCACCAACAGGGCTTCTCACCTCACCGTACAGGGCTACTCGCCACTGTGAGCTAGCCCCCACCTTCCAAAACTATAATATTCCTACTAATACCTCTGAGTCTCATTACCATTATAGGAGGAACACACACACCCTGTACTTTTTGGACATTACAGTGAAGTCCATCGTAGGACCTTGATAAAACTAACCCGAGTCACACTCCTTTTTAACAACCATCACTTTCCCTATCAAATCCTCAACTTCAGCACCTAAGTATTTTTCACAATGGCGAACATAAGAGCTCCATCAATTACTATTAAGGGTACCAACGATATAGGTGATGTCGAGGCCGTGATAAAGATGTGAGTAACACAATAAACCCCAAACACTAATTTTATAAAGAAATGCATATAATTTACTCAAAACCTAGGGTGTCACACATTTTCTCAGCAATAACATCTTTCACAATTATCATATTATAGGAGTCGAAAATTAATAATAAAACAACTTTAATTGTCTCGTAAATCAAATTCAAGTTCTTTTCAAACCATAAAAGAAACAGTTCAATAATTTACATTAAAGAAAACATAAAGGTAATTCATCACAGTGTTACACTAACAAAGTAACGCACGGAAACTAAACTAAAATCAAAGTGATAAATAACAAACAAGGCTACTACGCCATCATCCAAAACACAACAACAGCTAAGGCTCCTCTACCCGATGTTATTTATGTTTTGATGTTGTTTATGGAACATTGTATGATTAATTGTTGTGATCATTATGTTTAAACAACGAGTTAATTAAATTTATGTTTTGTTTGAAATATAATTTTATTGAGAAGAATTATTAGCATGTTTGTGTTGCGCAATTGATTGATAATATGCATTTTTTGATTTTGGTGTGATGTAATCCATAAATAGGATTACTAGAGTTTTCAATGCATTACGTTAGGATCAGAGGATGGGTCTTAATGCATTTATTTGATGATATGATCATGCATCATAAGAGTTGTGTCAAAAGGCATGTCACCTAGTTTAGAAGAGGGGACTAGTGGCTTGTCGCAACCTTAGAAGATGAGGCTTGGAGCTCAGAAAAGGGGCATAATTGGTTCAGAAGAGGGGACCCGGTTCCAAAGATAACCAAATGTTGAGTTGTCACCACATGCATATGCATAGAGTTGCATAGTCGAGTTTCATTACATAAAGAGTTATATGCATAATTGTTGAGTTGTTATTGATTGGTGAGTTTGGGTGTGAGATTATGATGAGATATATTATGAATGAAATTGTGTAGAGGATGTTGTGTTATTATTCTGCCTAGCAGTATATGTCTGTTATTATTGTTTGTGATTTCTCACCCCTTCAATGTTGTTGTGGTTTGTGTTCCTCTCCGGGATACAGATAAATAGGTAACTCAGTAGCTACTTAGAATGGAGGATGGCGTGAGGCTGTTTCTTCTTTTCCTCTATGCGTTTATATTACGTGGTCTTATATGTGACATTGGAGGTAACATTTGTGATTTATCTTATGGTTGATGTTTTAAGGTTTTAAAGAGATTGCATTTATGACTTCATTTATGTTATAAAGTCTTTGAAATTAATTGATTTATTGATTGCATGTTTTGTTGATGAGATATTCAACTGTGATGATACCCTATGTGAAGGTGAGCATGTGTAGACACCTTAAGAGAAGGTGTTGATTATTGTCACTATTTATTAAAGTGTTACAAGGCATATATGTTTTGCAAAGAGATCGTCTGACATCCCATTTGATTGCGTGAATACTTTGATTTTACTGTATAATTATGCACGTGGGATATAGGGTGTTACATAGTTGGTATCACAGCAGGTCGGTCCATCCGGTCTGGTTGTTGTAATGTTGTTAGTTCCCTAGTATGCAACATGTGTGCGAAACACAATCGATACTAATTTGTTTCTATTATTACCACTTGTCTGTATGAGTTGTTTAGCATGGTTTTATGATTTTACATATTGATTTTAATTGAATATTAATTTATGTTTGTGGAGTGTAGTGAGGTGGTTGGAAAGAATATAGTAGTATATTGATACTGTACAAGTGGTAGAATAATTAAAATAATAATGTTTTGACTATTAAACGAAATAATATGAGTACTAACATTTTTAGTGAATTTAATAATTTTGTAATTAGAGTACAGTAATAAGAATATAGTAATAAAATATAGAAAACGTGTCTTTATGATAGAAATTATTTAATTGATGAATTAATAGAGAAAATAGGAATTAGTAGAGAAATAAGGGGCAATGACGATATTTAGGAGAATAATTTGGCAGCAAATAAGGTAATTAGAGGAGATTGTGTAGAAATTCTTAGATATATATTCTAAAAGGTGAAAGAGAGTTAGATTTCATCCAATTCTTAGAGAACCTGAGAAAGAGACAAGAGGAGAATCCTAGAGTTAGAAGAGGAGAGGAAAACCATTGGAGAAGAGCTTGCTTGCTGGAATTCTAAGGTAAGGGGAGAGAAAAACTTTTAATAGGGCTTATGCATGAGGGGTAGGGTAAAGGAATCCTTAACCTCCAATAGGGCAATGGGTTGTTCATGAAATTTTTAGTTTTTATGATATTTTGATGTTGCTTGGCTGAATTGATAGGTGCACTACAACAGTTTTGGCTTACGGCCACGCTAAATTTTTCCACAACTCAAAAACTGTGGCCACATACAAGCTTTGGCCAGGGTTTACAAATCGTAGACATATGTTTAGAAACATTGAATCTGGAGTGTGAAACTGTGGCCTTTTCTTCAATTGCCACGGCTACAAAATCACATATTATTTAAGCCATGGTCAGCAAACTGTAGATATTTTAAGCCACAAAGAAAAACCGTGGAATTATAATTTTCACTTCAAACTGTGGCCCAAGCCCAAAAAGATATACCCCTCCAGAATTTCCCTCTCGTTAATTATTTTCTTTTCTATTTTTTTTTATTAAAAAAGAAAAAAAAATTGAAAAAGTAAATTACGTCACAATTCTCTATCTCAGTTCACTCTCTTTCCCTTCCTCCCTTGTCTCCGTCTATCTCTCTGCTACTGCCTCCGCCGTGCTTCTTCTCACCATCACATCTATCTTCGCATCGTTTCATTATCTTCCCTCAATCTCCCAACTCTCTCTCCACCGCGAACCCTTTGCTCGCTAGAATACCACGCATTCTCACATGACTTTCTCTCCCGCGCAAGTTCTCGGACCGGAAAAAACGCGTGTTTTGAATCGCACTAATTGGACCAACAATGGCGGAATTGGAGTGAATATTTTGACACGGCGACTTCAAAGGTAACTCCTTATACTTCTCTCCCTCTTCAATCATCGTCCTGAATCAAGGCAAAGTGAGACTCTGATTGTTCTTCGACGATCTTAACATGCTCAGTAAGTCAAATAAGAAAGAAGGGTTAAAACGTTGCTGGTTCCTTCTAAAACCCCACTTCAACACCATTTCCGATCTCACTTCTCATCTCCAAACCCTTTTCCGCCTCCACCGCACCTCCCCCGCCGACATCACTCTTTCGGCATACATTTCTCATACTTGCATGCCCTTTTCGTTCCTCTTTTATCAATTCATTGTTTTGTTTGTTTGATTTATTATTTTTGATTCAGATGGATGGCTTTGTTTTACCGTTGTTTGAGTCCACTTGTATTTTGAAGGATAATGACATTGTGTGGTGAGTTTTTTTTATCCAATGGTTGTATTGAATTTCTGATGATGTTGTTAACTTGTTATATTTTTTATGACTTATATTATTGTGTTTTTGCATGTGTATGGTAGTGTGAAGAGAAAGGGAAGTAGGTTAACTGATATTAAAACTGCAATGCTACCGATAGATGCTCGTGAGAATCAATCTATAGAGGCTCTGAACCTTCTTGCAATTGAGGGGTTTCAAGATGAGAAGCCTGAATATTAAACTATTTCCTTAGATGATGATGATGACGATGACGATGATCAACCTGAAGATGTGGTTTATGTGGAATCTAAATCTGATGTGAATATAAATACAACCTCGAAGAAGAGAAAGGCGTCGAATAAGTTTAAGAGCCCTAGGTTTGTTTCTTCATATTTTCTAACTGTTTTACCTTAAAACCTACAGACTTGTCAAATTGTATGAGTTTTGTTATTTATGGTGCATTTTTTATTTTGGTTTTGGGTGTTTAAGAATCTAGTTTCATTGAAGTAACTTTTGTAAGGGTGTGCAACTTGTTTTTAGCTGAACAACTTGTTTTAATTTTATAGTTTAGAATTTCTGTAGCAGTTATCTGTGGATGTAATGGATGCATTATTCGAGCTGTTACTTGTTAGTTTGATTCAATTATTTTTCTATTCAGTCAGAAGAAGATTAAGATGTCTACGACTGAAAACGTATCAGTCATTCCTGAGATTGATGATGAGGAAAATGCATGTATTAAAGAAGGTACTCACCACCAGCCAAGTCCTGCAAAGAAGTCGCCAAAAAAGTTGTCAAAAAGTCTAGCAACCTTGATTTAATTAAACAAAAATATATCAAAATTGGGTCAACAAGCGATGAAACAAGGTGCTGCATTTTTACCAGAGATTTATCATTTATAAGATGTTTGATTTATATATATTCCATTTTCTAATCGTAAATTACAGTGTGTATTTGTAAAGTTTGTGCTAGACACTTGGCTGAGAAAATTTCAGGGACAATTTGTTGCATGCTTGGTGATCTTATATTCTTGCCATTTTTTTGGTTTTTCTATCCAGCTTTTTAGATTGAGAGATGCACTTTCATGAAGTTGGAAATGGGGTTTCATGCATAAGCTGTTTTATTTCTGTATCCCTACTATCAAATCCCTTATTTTCATCCCACTTTATACCCTTGATCACCCACAATGATGATTCTCGTTTCCAGCATATTGAAAGTAGAATTTTTTTTTTGTTTACCTTTATTTCTTCTATATTTCGTGTGGGTCTCTTCAGCCTCAAGGTGAAGGCAAAACTAAAAAGGTACTGTTTTATTTTAAGGTTTTGAATACACATTTAACTGAGGTTCTATTACGTGAGTAGAAAGAATCTCACGTTATAAACCGTGATTTTTCTTGCTCTGAACATGTGAATGATGATGATGACATTGTTTCCTTTTTAATCCAAACATGTCTGAACACACTTCTTGCTCAATTTATTGCGTGTGATCTTGTGTGCTGTAATATGATGTTGAATTTCCATTTTGGCTTGAAACCGATTGTGGTTTGGTTTTGGAAAGAATTTGAATCCGCCTGTTGATTTTGTTTTTGGAATATGTAATAAAGATGTGTGATCCTTGCATTAAAGATGATGGAAACTTGATATTTTTGGTTAATCATGTTCGAACCTGCCGTAAGCATTTTATTGTGTTTGGATTGTGTTGTGATTATGTCTGAGCATGGTTTTGAAACAAATTGATTCGCTGTGATTATCTTGTTTTGAATGAGACTGAGACTGATTAATTCATGGACTTGCAGGATGCTAGCCTATTTTCCAAGAAGTCAACTCACAATATACTATTTCCTCTTCAAAACCTTCATCGCCACACGTAAACTAAACAGACACCTTAAGCATCTTAGTTTTCCATGATTCACTGCTTCTAATTATGACGATTTTGATTCCATTTTGAATGTTTCTGTTTATACATTGCAGCAAAGAATCTCTGATGCAAACCTGGGCTAAGACCCTTTAAAGATCGTAAGAACTTGGGGAAGTCAGTTGGTGCAAGAATGGTGAGTGATGAGTCCATTATAGACGCCTCGTGACACTTTATGGTTTAATTTTCATGTGTTATTGAATCGGTGACTAGGACAGAACTTGAGATTAGGATATCAATAACCCGCCGCTAATGCACTTTGCTGCTATTGCATACGTAGGGGAAAGCACTGTGGATCCTCTTAAGTAAGCACTTCTGGTTTGGTTTCTTTTCTGGCACATTAATCTCTGTCGAAGACAAATGAAATTGGCACTTTTTTATAGTTTCTAATTTTTATGTTTGTCAGGTATTATCACAATATAACTTAAAATACCTTGTTGGTATTGGAATCTATGGCTAAACATGATGTGAAGACATTGATATATTCTAGTACTTGTGCAACATATGTGGAACCCGAAAATATGCCAACCACAGAAGTAACACCGCAATTCACGATTCACCGGTTTATTAATTTTCTATTATCTTCTAGCTTCGTGACAGTTTTAATTCATATAAGTATTATCATTTTTATTTTGGTAATAAGAATGTCATGAATATTAACCTGGTCATATGATAATGTTAAGTTATCATGACTTGTTCCAGGTAATCCGGGTAAACCCACGGATTTGTGCAGCGGTATTCCACCAAGAACGATCTATGATGATTGGTCCATAATATTCCCGGCTTCCGACATGTTTGCTCAAGACCGAATGGGATAAATCACTGCACAACGACCAACATCCAGCCCAATGACAGTATTGTCTTATAGATGATCCAAAATTCTTATTAAACTATTTACTAAAAATTTAATACTAGTATATTTTTATGGAAAACATGTACAAGTATTTATACTGCAACAATACGCTACAAATATACAAATTGTGTCAGTGTATTGTGCAATTAGGAGTATGACAGCTAGTAGAAGCTGCTAGTGCTTCCCTCTTTTCGACATGCATGTCACGTGAGTGTTTTGTGCCATAATTTTTCCATCGTTCTTCCCTCTTTATAAATAGTGTGAGTGTTTGGTTAACAATTTTTGTTTGTATTTTGTAGGACTGTTGGTGATGACTTGAGCTTGCCAGATCTTGTAGTCAAAGTTTTAGCACTGCTGATAATGGGTGGAATAGATTATGTTTTCAAGTTTCCATGGATGGAAGATTTAATAAAAAGTGAGAAAGCCAAAGAGCTAGTTCCCAATTTAGAGGTTAAGTTTATTCCAGAGGGAACCCATTTTGTTCAAGAATAATTTCCTAAACAGGTGATTCAGCTTATCCTTGCCTTCATTGCTAAAAACATTTATAGTTCTGTTAATGAATTGAATGGTGTGTCTGTGTATGCCTGTATGGTTTTGCATGCTCGTGATTATGTTAAAGCTAATACTTCGACCTCAAATGAAAAACACCATTATAAGATTGAATACTTCTCTTAGTTCTATTCACATTCCTGCTTCAATGTCGGTAAGTAAAATCAACCCTGATACAACTGTGAAAATTGTTTATCTCTGCCAGACAAAATTTAATGACAGCTTATTGATTGTGGAATAGGTCTATAAGAATGTTGAGAAAACGTTCATTTATGATGCTCAGCAGCCACCAATTGGAATTGGAAGAGGGAGTGTGCCAAAGCAAATTATCAGTTTAAGCAGTATTGTGAAACATAAAAATTAGATCGGATCGGACCCTGAAGGAAGATTGGGCGAGATACTTTGAGGGTTTCCTCATTGAATTGTACCAGGTACTCACGTACTGATTCTGACTGTTTGTGTTAAACATTGAACAGTGTGGTCGTGAACACCTTCCAACGCTTGCTTGCCGAGAAGTGTTGCACTAACTTCTTAGTCAAGTCTTGGTAGCTTACGATGGAGAGCCGAGGAAGGCTCATGTACCATCTTAGATCTACATCCATAAAGTTATCGGGAGCTTGTACTTCAGTGAATCCGAAGGGGCAACTATGGCCGTTTGATTGTTAATGGCAATAACATACTCCTGAGGATCCGTCTTCCCATCATAAGAGGTTAGTGATGGTGCTTTAAATTTTTTTGGGATGTGGTCATCCTATATCTATTAAGAAATAGGTTGTGGCTCGAGAACCTCCTCCTCACAGTCGACATCAGCCTGACTTTGTTGTTGCAGAAGTTGTATGTTATCTTGCAGCGTCTCATTCTACTGACGCATGGTCTCCATCATGGCTAGTAGTTGAGCCATGTCTAGAGGATCTCCTATAGAGGATATGTTGTTAGTATAAGGTGTGGCCCGGGAGAGTTTTACCTATGCCCCACGGTGGGCGCGAAATGTTCTAGCCAAAAATGGTTAAATACACCAAAAGTGCTAGTTCCCCTTGTCCTAGACAAGAAGAGCTACGCTGTCTATATTGTGAGGGATATTTAGGGATTTGAGAGCTACACTTGTGTTGTGTATTGTCTCAATATGGTTGTGTCTTTTTAACCCTCACGTGGGAGCCCCTTTTATAGTCTTCTATTAAGATATGCCATTAAGAGAAGTCTTTCATCCTTCCGACGTTTCATTGCCATCATTGTTGTAACTCCCCTTCATGAATGTAGGCTTTGAAGCTTTGGTATGTCCATATTATTGTGCGGCCACCGCTACAACTGTTGGTATGTCAGTTGAGTTCATGTTCGACTTAGTATCGGGTTGATGGAGGTTAATACTCGGCCTTGTATGAGTTTGGCTGATGGGAGTCGGGCTCCCTGACCGACCCGAGTTATGGAGGGTACTTGCCTAGCTCTCTACATTGCTTGACCTTTGCTGCTATCGTAGTATAGTTCATACTTAATCTTGGCCGACTACGCATCTCGACTTCAAATATATTTGGCATGTACACAAATAACTGTTTAGAATGAGTGCTTAGCAAGTTAAAGAAAATCATAAATTGATAGAACTTAACTTAGTTCTTAAGGAATCTTTATAATCTCTTGAATTAATCAATAAATCGTTTAAGATAGAAATGATTAAAATTAGAAAAGGTAGGTATCAAATGAGAAACGTTTGTGTTTTTACAAGTATGCTTTGCAGCTCAAAGTTTTAACGATTAAACATTTATTCATAAAATTTGGTGTGTCAACCACAAACAACAAATATATCTAACTGACATACAGTCTGTGATACTCATTCAGTGCTTCATCATAATGAGTAATAGTGCCATTAAAATGACATATGTATATCTTCTCCAACAATCTAAACTATGCATGGCATCCTCGTATATGAGCAATCTCTGTTTGGGCCACATCATGATTAGTTCCTAAGTGTTAAACCACCAATTCTAATCCTTCACATATATGAACAATAGAGTGATCCAATAGTCGGCTTCTAATAGGAAGATTTATTAGACAAGAAACATCATTTAGGGTGAGGCTCATCTCACCAATGGTCAGGTGAAATGAAGGCGTCTCTGCATGTTATCTCTCAACAAACACTGACAATAATCTATGGTCAACGGAGGTGTATTTTATCACTACTACAAAATGTATATACAACAACACCAAATTTATCACGGTGCTAAGAAGGATTGTGATGGCTTTTATTACTTAACGTGTGATTATTTTCTTTTATTTACTTATTAAAATTATGCTATGATATACTCAAGGTTGAAAGATATGAGTGTGGTTATATAATCACCCTTTTATTTCTTTAACATTTAGTCGTGCCTTTGTATTTTTATATATTTTTAATTTAAAATAAATGTGATACCACCACAGTTATTTAAAAAACTGCTGTGATATATTTATCATTTTTTTATAAATTTTTTAAATAAATGTAATACCACCATAGTTGCGTAGCTGAACCGTTGTGACATATTTTTCATTTTGTTTTAAATATTTTAAATTGTAATTTACTGGCACTTCTTTATGAAATTTAATTAAGAAAATAATATATCACCACAGTTCTGGTTGTTGACCGTGGTGGTATCTTTCATTCACTTTTATCACAGCTAACTAGCTTGTCTCTTCAGTAGCCATTCTTTCCACTGAATAACTATACGATACGAAAAACCATCTCAACCTTAACGTTTAGTGCTGAAAAACGAAACACCATATCAACCCTAACATTCATCATTCATCATCACCATTTATCGCTTTTCATCAATTGTTCAAAGGTTCATCATTTTTTATCGGTTCATCATTTTCCATTCATTGTTCATTTTCAACTTGTAGTCATCGCGGGGAGGAAGACAACACACCAACACCAACACTAACATCATCGTCATTGTAAAGGAGGAATACAAAAACATTATCTGTTTCAACCCAAATATTCATCTTTACTTAGTCATCACGTTTACAGTACGTAAATTTTTTCCCATGCATCTATAGTAAACTTTTGTTTCCATTGTTGTTGATGTTGTTGTTCTTGTTGTTTTTGTGGTTGTTTTTGAATGTGTGTGATAACACTTGATTAATCTTTTATTGTGGTTGTTGTTTTTGTAGTTGTTGAATGTGTATGTGATAACATTTGATTAATCTTTTGTTGATGTTATTGTTATTGTTGTTGTTGAATGTGTATGATAACATATTTCGATTCATGGTTATAAGTGGAAATAATAGATGAAAGAGTTTGTTGTTGTTGTTGTTGAGGTTGTTGTTGTTTTTGAACATACATGTCGTCTTCATTGTATTCTTCATCTAGTAGTGAGGAAACTATGACAAGTGAAACTCGTACAAATGATACTCAAGACGGAAATAAAAGATCACACAGAGGTACCATAATGCTTACCAAATTAACCAAAGTCCGCAACCTAGGTAACAAATTGTCGATCACGTTTGCTTCGTATTATAGAGTAGTTGATGGTAAAAACTTTTTACTTTTTAAGAGTTATGTTGTGTTCCTTGGACGAAGCAAAGTCGGTATATTTATAGATGATTGAAAACAAGCGCCAAAGGCTATCAATGATAGCATATGGATAAACGTTAAGGTATTAATTTTAATTTTCATATATTCGATATGACTTTCTATAATTTTTAATACATTATTATTGATTTAAATGTAGTTGACTTTTGAGTTTACAAATGATGATAAGTTAAAAAAAGGTGGATAAGTCAAGTTGGTATGTGTTTGAGGAGCTTTAAGTCATAGCTCACTCGTAACTACATTAGGGAGCCTAAGTATGGTCTTGAGCATCCATGGGTGAGATATAGTTATCTTTCGAAGAAGGTTTGTAAAAAGTTTGCGAAGGACCGTCGTTTTGAGAAATTCATGGTTAGTACTAGTCTTATTTATCTTGATAATTTTATGCTATTGAGTTAAAAATAATAAGCATATTTTATTATGTTTATAACAGGCTAAAAGTCAAGTAGGAATACAAAATAAAGCAAAAACAAATTTACCCCCCAAAGATTGCCTCGTGGTGGTTACAGGAAACTTGAGAAAACAGTGATGAATGAAAAAAAACAACAAATGGGAGATGAGAACTCCATTAGTTGTGATCGTAACTCATCTCCACCATCAAGACATGAGAAGTGGAAGAGGGCTCAACTAAGACCAAATGGAGAGTACGCCTCAGATGCGTCAAGACACTACTATAAAACACGCAAACAATAATGCCAGGTTTACAACAGATTCATTTACACCGTTGTAATAGGTTATAATGTTCGCGCAATATTCGCACATCAGTGAATAGCAGGATCTATTACTACAGTTGTCTAATAACACTGTAGTAATATATGATTTGTAGCAAGCTTCGATCTCCAACATATACATGTTTTCAATTTTTTTGACTACATTAAGCGTGTGTCACTTAAGTCTATTATTTAAAAATTAAATTATAAATGATTTTACAACAGGTAATAAACCAATCGTTGTTATAGGACTTTAAAAAAAATAGAAAATAGAAAATTATTTAACCAAGACATTTAACCACGGTGGTACTAAACAACCGTTGTAAAATTATTTAACCAAGATATTGCATGACGGTTGTAATTTCTAACCGTGATGAAAAGTGATATTTTTAGTATATAAGCGAACGTATTTATCGTTCACTACATAGCAGCCGTTTCTCTCATAAGAAAACCCTAACATATTTCACTCTTCCCTCTCATAAGATAAATCTAAACATACTTCAATCTTCAGATATGTCTTCAAATTCGTCTTCACTAATCGCTAACTTCAGGTTCGTTCATTACACATATGCTTCGATTTCGTTTACTTGTCTTGTTAAAAATGGTATCTAATTTTTTTTCTTGAATGTTCTCATTTTTTCAGGTCCATCATCACAACCTTAACAAATACAAGAAGTATACTTTTGCTATGTTACATATGGTTAGTGTAGCTATGAAGAAAAATACAAGAAGTATGAAGCTATTGAGTTAACTTCATTCACCCTGTACTTTTTTTTCATAGCTTCATGAACTAGATGAGATAGGAAAGTGTCTCAGTAAATCCTTCCATAAAGTTTCACTGTATACTTTTTTACATTCTTTTCCATTAAGTTTCCATCAAATCTTTCTATTAAAATGTCTCAGCAGTCCGGCTGTAGCCATAGAAGAAGGTCCTCAAATAGTTCAAGGTATGTATGCAAGTATGGTCTCAACGCTTCGTTGATGACGACATGGACCGACTCGAACCCAGGCCGCTGTTTCTATGGTTGTGAGATATATAAGATTCAAGGATATAAACAATGCTCTCACTTTGCTTGGTTGGATGACGAGATGGATCCTAGAGCAAAACAAATAATTTCTTCAATAGTAAAGAACTTGAATGAGGAGAAGGGAATGGTTAACACCTACAAAGCCAAGGAGGTCGAATTGATGTTGAAGGTGAAAATCCTCAATGAATATTATTATAACTTTATCACAAATTTGTGTTGTATTTTCTGCTGTGATATGGTGAAACTTAATATAGTTTAAAAATTGGTATAAATTATTAAAGCAGAATATAATTATAAATTCTGCAGAAAATGTTACAACGGTTATTTATCATAACTGTTATAATAACTCGCGTGTTGTCCAGTAAAAAATTTAGAGCGCGCGCTTTCCAGTTTATTACAATGGTTACAGGGTCGTAATTGTAAGTATCATATATATAACCACACTCTACATAACAATGTCTAGACCTGCATGGTTATACATCTTTCCCAACCATTGTTAAAGGTCTGTTTCATAGTAGTGAGAGCAATTGCTGAGAAAATTGTAAGTATGATTTATTGTGCATATGTTATGTGTTATCTAAAAGTTGTGTTAATTACAATATTTATATTATCATGCATGTTGTGTAGGATCTATTGGTTGAGGAGGCCCGTGAAAATCGAAGGAAAGACATGGAAAAGTTAGATGAGTTATATGTAATATGTGTTTTATGTGAAATGTTAGTGTTTTATATGAAATGTATGATATATTGTGTTTTATCTTAAAACTTAGAAAAGATAGAAATGTGTTTATTATGTATTGTGTTCAAAATGAATATTATGTTGCAGAGAATAAATGGATCCTTCCAGCAACATACGAATGAAAATGATGATGATGATGCTGATGATCAATTTCCCAAAACAAATATTGTATGTGGTGCTAGCACAAAAGGAAGTAACTCTTCAGCCGCCCATGTTTAAGAGATCAATGAGATATTGGATCCTTCCGCACATGAAATCACCATGTTATACCACTTGGTTGCGGATAGCGATGACCCAATTTATCTTCCGCTAGAGCATTATCCCAAGATAGAACTCTTTTATTTTGCTCCTAGTGATATACGAGAATTTCTCTCTATAAATCATTAGCTAGATATAGGGATATTACAAGTTTGGTGCATGTAAGTATATAATTGAATACGCATGTCATTATATATAGTACATTATCTTTTTTGTATTTCCTCACTTATTTTTTGAATTTTGTTTAACAATTTAGGTACATTCATCGTGTTTGTATAGAATTAAATAAATCTAATATGTATGGCATCTTGGATTCATATACTATCCAATGGTCAAATAATGATCCAATAGAGATTGAAACTTACATTTCAGAACGGTTAAGTGAGGGGGGAAAGAATGTTACTTAGCACCACTTATCAAAAGGTAAATAATTTTGAAATTGTGGGTTATCTGTTATAGTTATTTTTGTTTTAGAAATTACTAATTATATATATTCTCGTGTTTATTCAATGACCATTGGCAATTGATCATCATATCACTTAGGACAAATACGTTAACGACCCTGTGTTTCTTACATCAACCACTCGATCCTAAAATGAAGCATATTATTAATAGGTAAGTTTATGTTTATATGAAACTTTTTAGTAATATTTTCTTTGACTTTGTAATTGGTTTAACTCGTAATATGTTTAAATTATTTTCAATGTACAGTGTTGTGCAGCGACAGTATATCTTGCACAATATTATTAGAAAAAAAACCGACATTTATCTTGCCTAATGTAAGTTGCTAGATTACTTGTGACATTCATTTATATATATTGTTGCATGCATATGTGGTTATAATATTCTTGAAATTAATGTTGAAATTTGTAGACGATGAGGCAATCAAAGGGACAGGAGTGTGGTTATTATGTAATGAAACATATGTTAAACATTGTCTTTACTGACATTGTTGATTCATGGGATCAGGTACATATTATATATGTAATGAATTGATTACAAAAACATATTATTATTTAAGTTGGCTATGATTATCATATATGTGTGATACTCACATTTTTTTCAATTTTTATGTAGTCATTGAACAACGTTACATCATTCCCCTACGACGACTTTGTAGACATTCGTAAACGTTGGGCGTATATCTTCAATGTGCTTAAGGGTCATCAAACATGAGTTTAATTTTTAATATATATATATATATATATATATATATATATATATATATATATATTATTTTTATTTTTTGGGAAATCTTGGTATCCGGCCTTGCGACTGACTAATCCAAGAGGGACCAATACCCACCATCCACTAGCGGGGGCCCCGTTTCAAGCCAGAGCAAAACTCAGTATGGACTGGCCCACACAAGAGTTGATTGCACCTAGTAGGATTCGAACCAGAGACCTTGAGAGGAGCACACTCTCAAGACCCAAGCCTCCACCACTAGGCCAACCCTTGGGGGTTATATATATATATATATATATATATATAGGGAAATGCTAACACACACCCAAAATTTGTGGGCCCCACACAAAAATACACTACATCTATTTTCTTTCCATTTTTTTCTTCATCTTTCTAATGTGGGTCCCACCCAAAATTGGTGGGCCCCACGCAAAAATACACTAAGGTGTATGTTGCTAATGCACACCTACATGGGTGTGCATTAGCATAACCCATATATATATATATATATATATATATATATATATATATATATATATAGGGAATATATCATATGAGAATGCCATTTTTAGGTGAGAACATGAAAATGAATTTAAACCATTAGATTTTAAAATGAATGGTGGAGATTATGTGTCAGTTTTTTTCTCTCTTCTCCATAATTTATTTTAATAATGAAGGAGAGAGAAAAACAAAAACCACACATAATCTCCGCCATTTATTTTAAAATCTAATGATTCATATTCATTATCATGTTCTCACATAAAAATGTCATTCTCATAGGATATGAACCCTATATATATATATATATATATATATATATATATATATATATATATATATATATATATATATATATATATATATATATATACACATTTGAGTTTGATGTTGTAAATATTTTTTGAATTTGATGAAGTAAATAAATTTTTTGGCTTTTGATGTAAATTCTATTTACCTTTTGTAATATATGTATAAAATCAGGTTCAGAATACAAGTACAAAAATAATGATCTGGTAATGCAATAATATAAAAAAAAATTAAAAAAACTAATAAATTTTTCACAACGGTTTATACAAGGACCATGGTGATAGACAACGCGCCTAATATAAATTTTTACACAATTGTTGAGATTCGAACACATGACCTTGAGACTATGTTACAACGGTTGCAACCATCAGTCATGGTTATAAGTAGAGAGCTACCTAGTATATCCCAACGGTGAAACGCTCGTAGTGGTATATATCGAACATTCAACCACGAGCTACTTCACAAATGTGGGTCACGCGTGATGGTATCTCTTTTCTAACCGTTGTTGTATATGTTTTCCGTAGTAGTGGATCCTCGCAATATACTTCACCCCATATCCTATTAATATATCCTAAAACCATGCATCATGAGTCATACTTCAGTATCCTATGGCACTACTGTCGCAACGCGAAAAACAACCGGTGGAAAACAGAGTCGCCAGCGAACGTTATTTATCCTGGAGGGGGAAAGGAAACGATCGAAGAAACCTCAAAAAGCGAAAGGAACATGGTGTGGCAACCAAATCCTGGGTTCAGGAGTCGATTACGCGAGAGGAATGTGTTAGCACCCCTCGCGTCCGTTGTACTCAACGGGATCCACTCTTGTTGTTCTAATCAAAGGGTGTGTTTATCCTTAGATGAATTTGTTTATCACCAGTGTCCTTTGACAAAAACCCTAGCCCAGGGCCACTAAGATCTTGATAAGATGAATCCTTTGAAATCCTTGAAACCCTAATCCTCCGATGTTTGGGTGAGATTGTTGAGAATGACTTGATGAATATGAGAACCTTGTAGCTCAATAATAACATGATGTTGAGACTGTCTCCTTGCTTATTTCTTTGAAAACCATCCCCTCCTCTTGAGGAAAGTCAAGAAACCCTGATCCCATGTCTAGAACCAATGATATGCATACGTGAAGATGCAAATGAAATAAAACATAAGCTAAAAAGGTTAAAGAAAAGGAGAGCAAATTTTGGGGAGTTACAGCTGCCCCTATTCAATCCACTTGGACATGAAGGTATGAACGACAACGACGTTTAGACATTCAAGGTAGAAAGGGATTGAATACAAAAAGAACCATAAAATTTGCACACTGAGGGGAGAGAAAAGGTAATTGGATAAGGTGACAGGCGAAGTTGGACTTAAAAAGGAGATTGTCGGCTGAAGGTGGACTTAAAACAAAGATGTCAGCCGAAGGTGGACTTGAAAAAGGATATACAAACTGGGAATGAGAATGTCGGCCGAAGGCGGACTTACAATAAAGATGCCAACCAAAGGTGTACTTTAAAAGAGAATATCGGTTAAAGGTAGACCTACAACCAAGGGATGCCAGCCGAAGGTGAATTATTTCACAGGTTAGATGATCCCCCTAAAGCTCAAGCAGATGAATTATTAAGGAATAGGCATCATATTCAACATCTCAATTCCCTTATTCATCCATGAAGATCGAGAGCTTTCATCTTATCAATAATCAAGTGAAAAATTACATCATGAACAAGCTCATCAAGTTCAAGATCCTTAGTGCCTCCAAATTAGGTTTTTTGACCTAATTCAGTCCCTGAGTTTAATTTTGAAGCAAGGCATGATCCAACACCTCCAAATATGTTTCAAGGACCTCAAATGCCTCATATTAATCCTTTCATATGATCGGATAAAACCAAAGGACTTGATTCATAAGCAATGCAAGAATTCAAATTCATCTGGTCCACAAACTAGGGTTTTTGAGGAGAAGTCAATTGTACCTTTTACTTTTTACCAAGACTTGATCCCAAACCTTGGGACATAAATCAAGACACTCAAAAACACCTTTGGAGTTCATCCATGATGTTTAATTTAGCCCAAGGGTTTGATTTCATAAAGGATCACAAAGTTCAAAATTCATCTGATACAAAAGTCAATTGTGGTCAAAACCAAGTTTGACTTTTGGAGTTTTGGGTCAAACATGGTCTCTTCAAGTCAAGAACAATGTTAATATGTGATTTGGATAATGTATGATCAAGAAAAATAAAGAAATGTGAGGTTACTCGTGAAAAGGACAACCATGGAGAACTTAGAACTTTTCTAAGTCATGAGGAAACAATGATTTTTGCCCTACTTTGTAAAGGCATAAATTCCAAACCAAGTATCCATTTTCTTTAAGCCAAAGATCAAATTGAAGAGCTTGTTACATACTACAACTTTGTCACTTAGGGTGGAATCCCAAAAAATGCATAGATTTTAAGATACGAGGCCATGAAGTTAGGGTTTCAATACTTTTGAACTTTGACACTTAGAAATTTTTTAGATATAATCTGTCTTGTGTTGAGACCAACTTTGAAGCTATTTTTCATTATGATCCACAATGATTCAAGACCAACTTCAAACATCAAAGTTGAAGTATGATATACCAGCTTTCCAAAATGATCAAGAATATCAAAATCCATTACTTGAGCAACAAGTTATGGATGCTATAACATACCTTGATCAAGCTGGTTTTCAAGACAGAATTGCTAAACTTCAAAATCCACACGATCTTGATAAGTCTTGAAAACCTCCAATCTTCACAAGATCAACTCCCAAATGATCATACAAGCATGTTCTCTGCAAAGCATAACTGAAATTCAAAGAATTCATCACTTAGCATGAAAATGATCATTTCAAAAGTGAGAACTGAGGTTTTGTTCTCTAGCATTAAAGTGGAATAGTGATTTTGAGCAAAAATCCTCCAATTTGATAGAACTTAATCATAGCATCAATGGATAGGATGAAACCATAAGGAACCAAGCTCAAAAGATAAGGTTTTAAGCCATGTGAAGAATAGCCCATGTGTACCTTGACTTTCAAGTTATAGGTGTGTGACATCATTTGATGGATAATAGCTTACATCCTCATCTAATTTCCTCTCAAATATCTGAACTTCTTTTCCTATAAATAGAGGTCATTTTGATCATTCTAACTACACCAAAAATCAGCAAGAAGCTAGTTTTCTCTCCTTCTTCTTCCTTGCTAAATTTCAAAATCCCAAAGAGGTGAAAACTTGGAACTTCAACTCCAAGAAATTTCCACTCAATCCAATCATCCAAACACTTCACATAAACATCATAGAAGTGATCCCACAGCTCGAATGAATTTTATCTGAGAAAAGTCAAAGTTGATATGCGATTAATTCAAAAATTATCTGATCAAGAGTTTCCAAGATTTAATTGATTATCTTTCAAGGGACTCCAAGGTTCATGTGTTTATTTCCATGTCTTCTTTGACAAGCAAGAAAATCGAGCCAGAGCCAAGACAACACATTAGAAATCCATTGTTTCCATTTTTCACCGTGTTAATCGATTAACCTAATTGCACTGTGAAGTGGTTAATCGATTAACACATGTAATTTTTGAAAAAAAAATGTGCCAAATTCAAATTCTGCAGCAATTGGCACCATTTTTCACCATTTTGATCACATGTGGAATATTCTAGACCATCTCATTTTAATTCCCTACATCACTTTGATCATTTCCCACCATGTACCTTCACTAATCACCACTCTTTTGTGATTTCCCTCCAAATTTGAATTCCATTCCTAATTTTGATCATCCAAGCGTAATTCCAAACCACCAAATTTCCAAGCCTAAATTCTATAAATAGAGGCTTCATTTCATTGATTCTACAAGCTTTTGATAGCCAACAAATCCTTTGCAATTTCTCTCCCCAAACCACAAATTCACCAAAGCTCTTATTTCTTCTTTCATAAGTTAGTAAGAATTCACATTGATTCTTACTAATTTAGAGCTAAACTTCCATTGATTCTTGTTTTTGTTCATAGATCAAGGCTTTGGAGTATAGATCTTGCAATTTGGAAGGATTTTCTGATTTGGATTGGTAATTCACTTTTCACCATTGTTGAAGCTTCATCTTCATCTTCCATAATGTAGATCCTTTGTTGATCTTGTTTGCTTGATCTTTGGATCATGCAATTTGTGTTGATTACTGGTTTTTGCTGCTGTTTTACTCCAAAATTCATGCACAATTGAATCCTTGATCCTAATATGTTTGAAGAAATGAGTGATCAAGGATTTGGCAATTTTCAAACTGATTTTCTGCTGTTTTCACAGTGTTAATCGATTAACCAAAACATGTACAATTAGTTTAATCGATTAACAGCTTGTTTCTGCGCAAAAAACTGGAAGTTTGCACTGGTTAATCGATTAACATAATTACCCTGTGAGTTGGTTAATCGATTAACCAGCATCCCGAATGTGAAAAATGCTTGTTTTTGGGGATGTTTTGGTTCCTTTTCCATTTTCTTCCCTTTTCCTTTGTTCTTAGCCTTAGATCACATATTTGTGTGGTTTAATTTGGCTTTCTCTTCATCTATTTCTTTTTCTTTTTGATCGATGAAAGTCTAAAGATCTTGGAATTCTTTTGTTGAATTTCGATCGAGACGAGATCGCTACCACTTTTCTTTTCGTGCGGTAGTGCTTTCGGATGAAGATCTATATATCGTTCATCTAGCCTACATTAGCAAAAAGAGCTATTGACCGACCTCATTGTAGGGTAATTACTCTGTAAATTACTCGATGGTTGCTTAACATAGCACAATACTTGTCCCGTATCAGAAAACTTTCAAGAATGGTTGGTTATTTGTCTTATGGTTCAAAACTCATGAAACTTGTTGTTAGGAGGCTTTGGTCTTATCAATCCTCTAATGAGTTTCATCAACCTTGACCAAAGTGCAAGTATTCAATTGTTATTGATCACTAACACTAATAACTAATCACTAACTTACTAACAATATTTTGTATTAATTTTGTTTATGTTTCCTTCTCGCTCCCTATCTCTTTTATTTTTATTTATGCTTCATTTCATATCATGTTTTTGCTTCCGCAATTTTTTCTTTGTCCGTTGGACACATGTTTATGCTTATGCCTTTTTTTCTTTGTCCATTTGGACTCAAAAACATTAATAAAGGCTTAAACCATAAAAAACTTAATTCTCCTCATCTTGGACTATTGGTTACTATCCTATGCTTTGGAGTGATCTCTTTATGGACCTCTTTTGAAGTAATGTTGGACTTATGGACCTAGAATTAGGACTTCTTATCCCTTTGCTTGGAGTATTGATTGAAGACTTGCCTTTATTGGTCAATTTTCTTAAGGATGGAATTCTTTTAATATTGCTTTGAAGTGGCTCCATTTTGGTTAGATCCTTCTTTTCCCTAGCTTTTATTTTATGCACTAGGATAGTTGCTTCTTCTTCTCCCCATTCTTAAATTTTCAAAATCCTCTCTCTTTTTTTCAAAACCTTCTTGTTTTCAACTTAAAACCGCTTTCATAATAAAACCTTGACTTTTGTCAAGTGACTTTTTAAAAGCTTTGTTTTCTTTAATAAATGTCAATCTATCTTAACCATATTTTGACCATTTCATAAAAACAAAAAATATAAAACTCATTCAAATCTTTTGTGCTTTTATGCACCTTTTTTTCTTTTAAACTCTTTTTCATAAGTTTAGACATGATTCATTTCTTTAAGCGGAATTATTCGCTTAGGAATGACGACTTGTCTTTACACTTAAAAATCAATCAAAACTAACAAATTTTTGTTCTTTGTACCACGAACTACGGGGTTTTGATCCTACATTGCACATCGTGGGTAAGTAGGCATGAGGCGATAAGTCTCTCCAAACACAAAAATCTTAAAAAATTAATTCTTCTCTCATCTCCTCAATCTCTTTACAAGCAAACCATTTTCAAACTAAAAAGCGATAGATATTTCAAAGGGTTCCTATAGAGTACTATAGACGTTTTGGGTGCTAACATCTTCCCATTGCGTAACCAACCCCCTTACCCATTCTCTGTTTGTTCTTGTTTTTTTTTGAACTGTTTAGGTTTTTTTCGCTCTTTTTCCTTTCCCTTTGTGGATAAAATAAAAGTACGGTGGCGACTCTTGCTTATTTTTTAGTTAAGTTAATCAATAGCTTACACTCACAAATTTCCCCGCTATAGAAAAGTGGCGACTCTGTTGGGGATCATTCTCCATTGAGGGGTTTAGCCTACTTTGATTTATTTACTGCTTTTTGTTTGATTTGCTTGTTACTTGTTTGTTCTGTTTGGGAGTTCCTCTGTGTGTGAGATAGGTCTTATACCCGGACCAGAGTGCACTTTGAGATAGGAGGATAGTATAGTCAAGGGAACTTTGAGATAGGTCCTAGCATGGATACGAAAGGAAAGATTCTTAGGTTACCCGCTAAGTTCTTGATGGATAGAGCTCATCACTTTGCTAGTGTGAAGAACACAGTTGCTTTTGAGGCTATTCTTGCCTTGCTTATTTATGGACTGTTCCTCTTCCCGAATGTTGAGAACTTTGTAGACATCAATGCTATTCAGATATTCTTGATTGGGAATCCAATTCCCACTTTGTTTGTCGATGCTTACCATTCTATTCACCTCAGGAATTTCTATGGTGAAGGGATGATTATCTGTTGTGCACCTTTGCTTTACAAGTGGTTTATTTCTCACTTGTCGAAGTCTGCAGCTTTCTGGAATCTCAAGGATGGTTTATATTGGTCGCGGAAAATGATGTCTCTCACTCATTCTGATATTGATTGGTGTAGCCGTGTTCCTTCTGGAGCAATGATTATTGATAGTTGTGGTGATTTTCCCAACGCGCCTCTTCTTGGTACAAAGTGGGGAATCAACTACAATCCGGTGTTGGCTCGTCGTCAGTAGGGATATCCTTTGCGAGAGGTACCGAAGAACATTCATTTGGCCGGTCTATTTTTCAAGGAAGTTGAATCTCAGGTTACTCTCAAGAGAGAAATTGTGGAAGCTTGGTACAGCATTCGTAGAAAAGGGAAGGAAAGTTTGGGAAATCCGAATTGTGTCTCTTCGGAACCTTACCTTTAGTGGGTTAAAAATAGAGCAATTACTTTGAAGATGCCTTATAAGCGCCAGGAGCCTTTATCTCTAACTGATAAGAAGCATATTCTCTACTTTATGGAGCACACAGAGAAGCTTCAGATCGCTTTGGCCGAGATGCAACAAGAGAGAGATGCATGGAAAAACAAGTATCAGATTGTTGAGTTAGAGAATGCAAGACTTCAAGAGTACTTCAAGAAGAAGAATGAAGGTGAAGTTGCCAACAAGAAGAGAAAGGTGTAAGAGGATTTATTTTCCTCTCGCATTCAGCCAGTTTCCAATATTCCGAAGAGTTAAGAATCTCCTTGGAAGTTGATCATCGATAAGTTGTTGATTGAGAAGACTCAGATGCAATCCCACATCAAGAAGCTTGAAGATAGAGCTGGGACTTCTTCTCATAGGATTCTCTAGGGATCTAGTTTTCTTCATTTCTCTATTTGTTTTAGGATTCTTGAATTTGTACTTCCGAGATGTAATCTTTTCCATCATTAATGAATGAGATTTTGGTATTTCAGATAACAATGTTTGCAATATGCCTTATATTTCCATGAAACTTTGCATTTGCATCTTGCATATCAAGCATCATCTTTTGCATTTGTTTCTTGCCTTTTCCAAGTGTCTTATGTTTACCTTTGGTCTTCATTCAGCCCAGCTGTCGCACCAGTATAATACTCGAGCTAATCTGAAGAAAAAGATGGATCAATTGCAACAAGAAAACCGTGAGCTTTGTGAAGAAGTGTCAACTCTAAAGGATGGTTTAGAAAGACTCACTGCTATGATGGAAGCCCTGGTGGCTGCTCAGAATCAGCCACCACCACCTCCTCCTCCGCTTTCAACTCCTGTACAAAGGACAGTCATTTCTGAGATTGTCTCTACACCCATCTCTGTGGCCCCTGCTAGTATTCCTCAGTATTCCATGCCTCCTGGTTTCCCCTGGGGCATGCCTCAAAACTTTGTTCCTGAAGGTTATCAACCGCCACGACCTCCTGAAATTCCAGTTGTTCCTACCGTTCAACCTGTGATGACTGTGCCACCGCCTGTGGTTCACACTATTCCTTTTGGTGAAGAACAGATTTTCCATGCTGCTCCAAGTGAGAATGCCAGTGCTTATGATAGAATGGAAGAGATTCAAGACCATTTTGCTGAAATGCAGAAAGAAATCAAAGCTCTGGGAGGTAATGAGTTGTTTGGAAAGAATGCTCATGAGTTATGCCTGGTTCCAAATGTAAAGATCCTGCGTAAGTTCAAGGCCCCTGACTTTGAAAAGTATAAGGGTAACTCTTGTCCGATGAGTCATTTGACTATGTATGCTCGTAGGATGTCGGCTCAGAAGGATAATGATCAGCTTCTCATTCACTTCTTTCAAGATAGTTTGTCTGGTGCTGCTTTGAAATGGTATATGTTACTCGATAGTGCTCGAATTCACAATTTCAAAGATTTGGTTGAGGCGTTTGTGAAACAGTATAAGTATAATGTGGATATGGCTCCTGATCGTGACCAGCTTCGAGCAATGGCTCAGAAGGATAAGGAGACATTTAAAGAATACGCGCAAAGGTGGCGCAAGACTGCTGCTCAGATCAACCCTTCTTTGGAAGAAAAGGAGATGACCAATATTTTTTTGAAAACTCTGAGTCCTTTCTATTATGAGCGTATGATTGCTAGTGCCCCGAGTGATTTCATTGAGATGGTTAATATGGGGATGAGATTGGAAGAGGGTGTCCGTGAGGGACGTCTGTCGAAAGATAGCAATTCTACTGGAAATTCCAAAAAAATATAGTGGAGGATTTGCCAAAAAGAAAGAAGGAGAGACCAATGTCGTTTCTCAAGAAATGTATAGAAGACCTCACAATAGAAACAATCAGTGTCAGCAACATGTTGCATATGTCACTCCTGTTATTAGTTCAGCTCCTGTTGTTCAGGCAGCTCCTGCTCAGCAACAACGTTTTAATTAGCTAAACAATCAACATGGCCGTTTTCAGAAGGATTTTGATCCAATTCCGATGACCTACACGGAATTGCTTCCTTGTTTAATTAAGAAGAATCTTGTTCAGACCCGTCCACCGCCTGCTATTCCAAAAGATTTAACATGGTGGTATAAGCCTAAAGCTCATTGTGCTTTCCATCAGGAAAGAGCTGGGCATGACACTGGGAACTGTTATCCATTGAAGACAGAGGTACAGAGGTTGGCTAGAAGTGGTATTTTGTCTTTCAAATATTCCAATCCTAATGTCCAATCGAATCCGCTGCCTAATCACGGCAAGGCGTCTGTCAATATGGTTCAAGATTGCCCTAGTGAACATCTTTCTACGGCTGCAATTCTTGAAGATGACCCTGTAGGTTACATCCCGTTTGGTTCTGAAGATGACATCATTCCTGCTGAAGACTGGGAGCCTTATTTGGAAGACCCCGGGTATATGTCCCCATAGGATGCATATGTGCCTTTTTATTCCCCTCGGAAGAAGTTTAAGGAACCTGAATATGAAGTCAGTGCCATCATTGAAGATGATGAAGAGGAGGAATTTCCAAATTTCGTGACACATGGACAAGTCTGCCAGAATTGGATAGTTGTTGATGTTCCTACTGTTGTTCATATTTCAAAGTAATTTGTTGTTGTTTCTTTCAAAAATCCTTTCACTCTGCCCAAGGTGAAAGTGAATTTGTGAGGGCTTTGTTTCAAATTTTATCATCATCAATAAAATGTTATTTTGTTTATCCATATTATGTTTTCCCTTTTTGCTTTATTTCTGAAAAATGGTAACATAAAAACCAAAAGTAATAATAATGCAATAATCACTTTTATCTACATGATACTTGCACTTTTTGTTCATATTCTAAAATCAAACATAAATCATTGTGCAGATTGATTGTTAAACCCATTGAAAATAATGACCCTATGCCCTCTCCCAACTTTGAGTTCCCTGTGTTTGGAGCTGAAGAAGAGGGTATTGAGGAGATTCTAGATGAAATTTCTCGGTTGCTTGAGCACGAGGAAAAGGCCATTCAACCTCATGAAGAGCCATTGGAATTGGTTAATTTGGGTTCAGATGATGATAAGAAAGAAGTCAAGATTAGGGCACTGCTTCAGTCAGATGTTAAGAAGAGGATTGTGGAGCTTCTTAGAGAATATGTTGACGTGTTTGCTTGGTCTTATCAAGACATGCCTAGTCTTGATACTGATATTATGGAGCATAGATTGTCGTTGAAGCCTGAATGACCACCGGTGAAGCAGAAATTGAGAAGAACTCATCCCGACATGGCTGTGAAGATCAAAGAGGAGGTTCAAAAGCAGATTGATGCTGGTTTTCTTGTGACTTTTGAGTATCCTCAATGGGTGGCCAATATTGTGCCTGTTCCAAAGAAAGACGGAAAAGTCCAAATGTGCGTCGACTATAGAGATTTGAATAAAGCAAGTCCAAAAGATGATTTTCCACTGCCACACATTGACTTGTTGGTAGATAATACTGCTAAATTCAGTATCTTTTCTTTTATGGATGGATTTTCCATTTATAATCAAATAAAGATGGCACCCGAGGATATGGAAAAAACAACATTCATTACCCCCTGGGGAACGTTCTATTACAGAGTGATGCCCTTCGGTTTGAAAAATGCTGGTGCAACGTACCAGAGAGCTATGACCACTTTGTTCCATGATAAGACACATAAAGAAATTGAGGTCTATGTGGATGATATGATTTGTAAGTTAAAGAATGAAGAAGATCATATTGAGTACTTATTGAAGTTGTTTCAACATTTGAGAAAGTTTAAGCTCCGTTTGAATCCAAATAAGTGCACTTTTGGTGTCCGTTCTGGAAAGTTGTTGGGCTTTATTGTCAGCCAAAAAGGCATTGAAGTTGATCCTGGTAAAGTTAAAGCCATTCAGGAAATGCTTGCACCCAAAACAGAAAAACAAGTAAGAGGATTCTTGGGACGTTTGAATTACATCTCCCGATTTATATCCAATATGACTGCCACCTGTGCGCCGATCTTCAAGCTTCTTCACAAAGATCAGGGTTGTGTCTGGACAGAGGATTGTTAGAAAGCTTTTGAAAGAATTAAAGAGTATCTGCTTGAACCTCCAATTTTTTCTCCTCCTGTGGAAGGAAGACCTTTGATCATGTATTTGATTGTGTTGGAAGAGTCTATGGGCTGTGTTCTGGGTCAACAAGATGAATCTGGTCAAAAAGAATTTGCCATTTATTATTTGAGCAAGAAGTTCACTGATTGTGAGTCTCGGTACTCAATGCTTGAAAAGACATGTTGTGCTTTAGCTTGGGCTGCCAAGCGCCTCCGCCAGTATATGTTGAATCATACAACTTGGTTGATATCCAAAATGGATCCAATCAAGTATATCTTCGAAAAGCCTGCTTTAACTGGGAGGATCGCTCATTGGAAAATGTTGTTGTTAGAATATGATATCAAGTACCGAACTCAAAAAGCGATAAAAGGAAGTGTTTTGGCTGACCATTTGGCACACCAGTCAATTGATGTTTATCAACCTATCAGGTTTGATTTTCCTGATGAAGATGTGATGTATCTAAAAGTTAAAGATTATGAAGAACTGTTATTTGATGAAGGGCCTGAGCCTGGATCCCGTTGGGGTTTATTTTTGATGGAGCTGTTAATGAGTATGGCAATGATATTGGGGCAATAATTGTTACTCCCCATGGTTCTCACGTTCCTTTCACCGCAAGGTTGATGTTCACTTGCACAAATAATGCGGCTGAGTATGAAGCATGTATTATGGGCTTGGAAGAAGCTATTGATTTAAGAATCAAGATTCTTGATGTATACGGAGATTCATCCCTGGTGATTAATCAGATTAAAGGAGAATGGGAGACACGTCAACCTGATTTGATTCCTTATTGAGATTATACAAGAAGGTTGTTAACTTTCTTCAAAAAGGTTGAGTTTCACCATGTACCCAGAGCAGCAAATCGAATGGCAGATGCCTTAGGAACTATATCCTCCATGATTGTGGTGAATCGGTGGAATGATGTGCCTAAAATTGATGTTATGCGGCTTGATAGGCCAGCTCATGTATTTCCGTTTGAAGAGGTTATTGATGATAAACCATGGTATTATGATATTAAATGCTTTCTTCAAAATCAAGAGTACCCGCTTGGGGCCTCCAAGAAAGATAAGAAGACTTTGAGAAGGTTGGCTGGTAGTTTCTTCTTGAACGATGATGTGTTGTATAAAAGAAGTTATGACATGGTCTTGCTCAGATGCGTGGATAGACACGAAGCAGACGTGTTAATGAAAGAAATTCATGAAGGATCTTTTGGTACTCATGCCAATGGGCATGAAATGGCTAAGAAAATGTTAAGGGAAGGTTACTATTGGCTGACAATAGAATCTGACTGTTGCAAATTTGTGAAGAAGTGCCATAAGTGCTAGGTTTATGCTGATAAAATTCATGTACCTCCAACTCCTCTCAATGTTATCTCTTCTCCATGGCCTTTCTCCATGTGGGGCATTGATATGATTGGAATGATTAAGCCTAAAGCTTCGAACGGACACAATTTCATATTGGTGGCTATTGATTATTTTACCAAGTGGGTTGAAGCGGCATCATATGCCAATGTGACCAAGCAAGTAGCGGTCCAGTTTATCAAGAACCAAATCATTTATTGGTATGGTGTTCCGAGCAAGATTATCACTGATAATGGGTCGAATTTCAATAACAAGATGATGAAGGAATTATGTGATGAATTTAAGATTGAGCATCATAATTCTTCTTCTTACAGACCTAAGATGAATGGGGCTGTCGAAGATGCTAATAAGAATATTAAGAAGATTGTCCAGAAGATGGTTTTTACTTACAAGGATTGGCATGAGATGCTCCTTTTTGCTTTGCATGGGTATCGTACATCCGTCCGCACTTCAACAGGGGCAACCCCTTTCTCTCTTGTTTATGGTATGGAAGCAGTGCTCCCGGTAGAGGTTGAAATCCCTTCTATGAGAGTTTTGATGGAAGCTAAATTGTCTGAGGCTGAATGGTGCCAAAGCAGATATGACCAGTTGAATTTGATTGAAGAGAAAAGAATGATGGCCTTGTGTCATGGCCAATTGTATCAACAGAGAATGAAGAAATCTTTTGACAAGAAGGTTCGACCTCGTGTGTTCAGAGAAGGCGTCCTCGTGCTCAAAAAGATCTTGACTTTTACCAATGACTCTAGAGGCAAGTGGACTCCTAATTATGAAGGCCCATATGTTGTTAAGAGAGCCTTCTCTGGCGTTGCATTACCTGTTACAACTATGGATGGTGAAGAGTTCAGTCGTCCTTTGAATGCCGATGCAGTCAAGAAATACTTCGCCTAGAAAATAAAAAGAACAGCTCGCTAAGTTGAAAACCCGAAAGGGCGGCTTAGGTAAAAATGAGCGTCTCGGTGGGCTGAAAACCCGAAAGGGCGGTCCAGGCAAAAATTAGAGACAAAAACAGAAATAATCATCCCGGTAGATTGAAAACCCGAAAGGGCAATCTAGGAAAAAGTTAGGGATTATAGAAAGTAACTGCGTCTGGCCAGTCTTGATCATTTGAAAGCAACATTGATTATCAAGGATTCTGCTTCAATCATCCTCAGCTGAAGTTTTGGGCACAGTGGAATTCAAAGTTGTTAGGGAGAATAGTGGTCATTGTATTTCAATGTAACCCTTTCCATGTATTTACCATTTTTCAAACTTTGTAATAATCCATGGAATTACGCCATTTACGGACTTTCATTCTATTAATAAAATTTGGGCATTTGTCCCTTTGTTTTCAATTCTTATTTTGTTTCTGTTTGCAAAATTTCATTTATTTTTTATGATGATTTTTGAAACAAAATATGAATAATTGATTTAAATTTTTGAAAATTATAAAATTGAGTTATGAATGTGAAAAGGAACATCAATGGTTATTCCAAGGATGGTAAGATCGATGTTTTCCTTAGCAGGGTTCGTTCTCGCTCCTTTGGCAGAATTTGTTGGCAGCTCCCCAGTAGAGTTTGTCGATATTTCCTCAGTAGAGTTTGTTCCTATGAATGGTAATTGGTGATAAGATGATAGGCTTGTCCTGGTGTGTTGAATTCATCAGGTCCAATGCTGTCTGGTTTTTCCCGAGCTAGGTCTTGATCCGAATCTTCTCCAGCTGATTATGTTATGGTCAGGCAGTTGAGTAGTTTTGAGGTCCACTTCTCCTTAATGGTGGTCCCCACGCAGAGATTCATTGTTTTTGCTGTCCCCAGCCGAAATCATATGAGGAATCTTCAATCAGAGTTTTACCCTCTAGACGTGTTGTTGTTGCTTTGGATGTCCCCAACCAAAGAGCAATGTTATTCTCTTCTAAGAATCATTGACATAGTGGTCGCTTGCCCGGTTTTATCTTGACTTGTAGATGTATTCCTCTCCAGGTTGTCCTACCCAGAGATTTATTCTTGTCGATTCCTCAACGGAGGTGGTGCATTATTGTTTTGATTGTTTCCCAAGCATGGAGCAGTGGTGTTAAGTTCTTTTCATCCCCGGCAAGTCCAGAATGTACTTCTTTCCTGATTGTTTATTTTCAGAGAAGTTTGTGCATCACTGTTGTGGCTATTCCCTAGTGAAGTCGCTGATGATATCTCTTTTAGTCACCTGTTGGGTTTTCTCTCATTTATGATGAGTATTGATTTAAACTCCCCCACAGCTTGACATTTTGCTGTTTTCCAAGCAAGTCCAGGATGCTTTGCTCAGAATTGGTTAATCCTCTGAGAGTGTTCTCGTATCTCCAGCAGATCTGCCTTGTTTTCCCAGTGGATTTTGCATAGATGTTTATATGTCTACAATCCCCAATGGATTCATTATTTCTCTGCAGCAGATCTCTTCATCCTTTTGAAATGAAAGTTTCTGTGAATTTTTTATTAACCCCAAGGAAAGTCGGAAATATTTGGGTTGTTATGATTCCCCAACAGATTTCCTGCCATCCTCAAAGTAGAGTTTATGTTGTTATCCTCTTTGTGGCTCATCTATGTTAGAAGATTGATATTTGGGTTTTTCTCCAGGGAGTATCTTCCTCTCCAGCAAGATTTGAGCCTTGTAGTAGGATTTATTTTCCTTTCATGGCTTTTGTTTATCTCTTGCAGGTTTTGTTCAGCTAAAAAACCTAGCAGAGCTGCTAATGATATCTCCATCTTGTTGAGATTAGCCGAGTATTCAGTGGTGTTGTGATGTTTGTTCCCCCCTCTGTTTTTTCTTTATGTCTGTTTTATCAGCATATTCATACTCATAAGCATCACATGCGCATTCATTTTTGTTCTGCATAGCATTTTGTTGTTGCATTGTGCATTTTTGCATTTGTGTTGGTGCTTCTTTGCTCTCTGGTGTTGTTATCCCTGCAGAGCGGGTGTGCCCTCCCTCCATTTAGAGTGTCGACCCGTAAGCAAAAAAATGCCTATCTTTGTTAATTCCCCACTGAGTTTATTTCTCGTGGAAGATTTTGATTCAGTTTCCTCTCCAGTTCATTATCTGGATGGAATTAGTCCCCATTTGAGATATTTCGTCCTCGGGATGAGTCTTGTTTGACCGTTTCTCTCCAGCTTGTTCTTGGATTGAACTTTGGTCCCCTGCAATATTTGTTTGGATCTCTAGGCCGTGAAACCTAGATTGAGAGTGCATTTATTTTGCACCTTTGAAGATTCTGCGCCCTTCAGCTGAAATCTGCGTATGATTCCCCTTTTGGAAGGTTCAATATTGTTTCGTGGCATTCCTTTATTTGAGAATCCTGGGGCGATGCAGTTAATAACTTTTGTGACTCTGATGAATGGTAAGTTTCTTCGGTTTGACGGGACAGTTCGTTGTTGAGGTTTGTTACTCTGACAAATGGTAAGTCTCTTCGGTTTGATGGGACAGTTCGTTGTTGAGATTTTGTTACTCCAATGAATGGTAAGTCTCTTTGGTTTGACGGGACAATTTGTTGTTGAGGTTTGTTACTCCTATGAATCGTAAGTCTCTTCGGTTTGATGGGACAGTTCGCTGTTAAGATTTTGTCACTCTAATGAATGGTAAGTCTCCTCGGTTTGATGGGACAGTTCGTTGTTGAGATTTGTTACTCCGATGAATGGTAAGTCTCTTCGGTTTGACGGGACAGTTCGTTGTTGAGATTTTGTGACTCTGATGAATGGTAAGTCTCTTCGATTTAATGAGACAGTTCGTTGTTGAGATTTTGTAACTTTGATGAATGGTAAGTCTCTTCGGTTTGATGGGACAGTTCGTTGTTGAGATTTTGTGACTCTAATGAATGGTAAGTCTCTTCGGTTTGATGGGACAGTTTGTTGTTGAGATTTGTTACTCCGATGAATGGTAAGTCTCTTCGGTTTAACGGGACAGTTCGTTGTTGAGATTTGTTACCCTGATGAATGGTAAGTCTCTTCGGTTTGACGGGCTAGTTCGTTGTTGAGATTTTGTTACTCCGATGGATGGTTAGTCTCTTTGGTATGCTAGAGACAGTTCATTGTTGAGGTATTGTTTGTTTTACCCAGTAGAGCCTTGCTATGCTAAGTCTTCCCTGTTGGGTTTTATCCTTGTTGTGATGTGGTTTATTTCCACATACACTTATCCCCAGTTTGTCTCCTCCCTTTGTTGGGATGTGTTTTCCCCTGCGGAGTCTTTTCTCTTTTCTTTTGCTCTCCGGTTTTTGTTTATCTCCTATGGTATTTTCTCCCCACAGCGGTCTTGTGTTGCATATCATTTACATGATCATATCACTTTGTGGTCTCTTAGGGCCAAAAATTGGGTTGTTGTTATATTTAAGTCTCTTCTATCTCGTCAAGACAAAGATGCCCATCTTCGTATCTCCGGATAGAAGAAACTTAAATAGGGGCAGCTGTAATACCCTAATTTTTACCCCTAAGATCCCACATGTCATTTGCATTTTTGCATACCACAAACAAGATCACATATTGGTTCCCTCTTTGATAGGATTGTGCCTTGCAGGGATCTTTGATTTTGTGTGCGTTTGATTTGTTTAATTTGTTTATGTTTACTAATCATTAATTAAAATCCAAAAATATTTTGTTTCTTTCACTAACATTTTCAGGGGAAGAACAGTCCCACAGCTCGAATGAGTTTTATCTGAGAAAAGTCAAAGTTGATCTGCGATTAATTCAAAAATTATCTGATCAAGAGTTTCCAAGATTTAATTGATTATCATTCAAGGGACTCCAAGGTTCATGTGTTTATTTCCATGCCTTCTTTGACAAGCAAGAAAATCGAGCCAGAGCCAAGACAGCACATCAGAATGCCATTTGTTCCATTTTCACTGTGTTAATCGATTAACCTAATTGCACTGTGAAGTGGTTAATCGACTAACACGTGCAATTTTTGAAAAAAATGTTCCAAATTCAATTTCTGCAGCAATTGGCACCAATTTTCACCATTTTGATCACATGTGGAATATTCTAGACCATCTCATTTTAATTCCCTACATCACTTTGATCATTTCCCACCATGTACCTTCACTAATCACCACTCTTTTGTGATTTCCCTCCAAATTTGAATTCCATTCCTAATTTTGATCATCCAAGCCTAATTCCAAACCACCAAATTTCCAAGCCTAAATTTTATAAATAGAGGCTTCATTTCATTGATTCTACAAGCTTTTGATATCCAACAAATCCTTTGCAACTTCTCTCCCCAAACCACAAATTCACCAAAGCTCTTATTTCTTCTTTCATAAGTTAGTAAGAATTCACATTGATTCTTACTAATTTAGAGCTAAACCTCCATCCATTCTTGTTTTTGTTCATAGATCAAGGCTTTGGAGTATAGATCTTGCGGCAATTTGGAAGGATTTTCTGATTTGGATTGGTAATTCACTTTTCACCATTGTTGAAGCTTCATCTTCATCTTCCATAATGTAGAACCTTTGTTGATCTTATTTGCTTGATCTTTGGATCTTGGAATTTGTGTTGATTGCTGGTTTTTGCTGCTGTTTTACTCCAAAATTCATGCACAATTGAATCTTTGATCCTAATATGTTTGAAGAAATGAGTGATCAAGGATTTGGTAATTTTCAAACTGATTTTCTGCTGTTTTCACAGTGTTAATCGATTAACCAAAACATGTACAATTAGGTTAATCGATTAACAGCTTATTTCTGCGCAAAAAACTGGAAGTTTGCACTGGTTAATCGATTAACATAATTACCCTGTGAGTTGGTTAATCGATTAACCATCATCCAGAATGTGAAAAATGCTTGTTTTTTGGGATGTTTTGGTTCCTTTTCCATTTTCTTCCCCTTTCCTTTGTTCTTAGCCTTAGATCACATATTTGTGTCGTTTAATTTGGCTTTCTCTTCATCTATTTCTTTTTCTTTTTGATCGATAAAAGTCTAAAGATCTTGGAATTCTTTTGTTGAATTTCGATCGAGACGAGATCGCTACCACTTTTCTTTTCGTGTGGTAGTTTTTCGGATGACAATCTATATATCGTTCATCTAGCCTACATTAGCACAAAGAGCTATTGACCGGCCTCATTGTAGGGTAATTACTCCGTAAATTACTCGGCGATTGCTTAACATAGCGCAATATTTGTCCCGTATCGAAAAACTTTCAAGAATGGTTGGTTGTTTGTCTTATGGTTCAAAACTCATGAAACTTGTTGTTTGGAGGCTTTGGTCTTATCAATCCTCTAATGAGTTTCATCAACCTTGACCAAAGTGCAATTCTTCAATTGTTATTGATCACTAACACTAACAACTAATCACTAACTTACTAACAATATTTTGTATTAATTTTGTTTATGTTTCCTTCTTGCTCCCTATCTCTTTTATTTTTTTTATGGTTCATTTCATATCATTTTTATGCTTCCGCAATTTTTCCATTGTCCGTTGGACACATATTTATGCTTATGCCTTTTTTTTCTTTGTCCATTTGGACTCAAAAACATTAATAAAGGCTTAAACCATAAAAAACTTAATTCTCCTCATCTTGGACTATTGGTTACTATCCTATGCTTTGGAGTGATCTCTTTATGGACCTTTTTTGAAGTAATATTGGACTTATGGACCTAGAATTAGGACTTCTTATCCCTTTGCTTGGAGTATTGATTGAAGACTTGCCTTTATTGGTCAATTTCCTTAAGGATGGAATTCTTTTAATATTGCTTTGAAGTGGCTCCATTTTGGTTAGATCCTTCTTTTCCCTAGCTTTTATTTTATGCACTAGGATAATCACTTCTTCTCCTCCCCATTCTTAAATTTTCAAAATCCTCTCTCTTTTTTTTCAAAACCTTCTTGTTTTCAACTTAAAACCGCTATCATAATAAAACCTTGACTTTTGTCAAGTGACTTTTTTAAAGCTTTTTTTTCTTTAATAAATGTCAATCTATCTTAACCATATTTTGACCATTTCATAAAAACATAAAAAATATAAAACTCATTCAAATCTTTTGTGCTTTTATGCACCTTTTTTCTTTTAAACTCTTTTTCATAAGTTTAGACATGATTCATTTCTTTAAGTGGAATTGTTCGCTTAGGAATGACGACTTGTCTTTAAACTTAAAAATCAATCAAAACTAACAAATTTTTGTTCTTTGTACCACGAACTACGGGGTTTTGATCCTACATTGCACATCGTGGGTACGTAGGCATGAGGCGATAAGTCTCTCCAAACACAAAAATCTTAAAAAAATTATTCTCCTCTCATCTCCTCAATCACTTTACAAGCAAACCATTTTCAAACCAAAAAGCGGTAGATATTTCAAAGGGTTCCTATAGAGTACTATAGACGTTTTGGGTGTTATCACCTTTCCATTGTGTAACCAACCCCCCTTACCCATTCTCTATTTATTCTTGTTTTTTTTTAGAACTCTTTAGGTTTTGTTCACTCTTTTTCCTTTCCCTTTGTGGATAAAATAAAATTGTGGTGGAGACTCTTGCTTATTTTTGAGTTAATTTAATCAATAGCTTACACTCACAAATTTCCCCGCTACAATTTGCTCGTCGCATATCATAAGCTGCTGTTTGAATTGAGCCAAGTGATCCTGAAGGTTTATGTTCTGGACTGGACCAATGGCTAGAACTGACCCAATCCGCCTCTGCTCCAGAGCGGCCCAAATTGCCTAAGTCCAATCCACAGAGGGGCAAAAGTGACCTTTCTGCCCCTCCAACTAGGCAAGGAATGCAAAGTTCCTCCCCGGAATTACTGCCCGTCACGCACGGCTTCATTGCTCCCCGAACAGCTATGGGCATCTTCCCGGAACTATGCTTATGCCCGACATAATGGCTAGTTTTGGGCACCCTGCCCGACGTAACAGCTTGTTTAGGCAGTTACCTATTCTTCGGGAAAACGGTTATTTCGCCCCGAAAATAGGACCGTTGGCCACGCGCTGGGGGCTCTATATAAACCCTCTCGCTTGAGAGGGTCAGGTGTCCAATATTCACCCTACGAACTAACACTTTGTACTTGCCCCTTTTCTCCGACCCTTTCTTACTTGAGCGTCGGAGTGCCTTGCAGGTACACCCCCCTCCTCTCCATACGACCAGCATCCCTGACGCACTTGGCGGCCTGATTCTACAGGATCTGATCCAGCCTTTACGATCAGTGGCGTCGTCTGTGGGAATCTTTGTTCTCCCCTTCTTTCTTTAACCGAAGATCAAAACAACTTTTGAACATCATCACGATCATGGCCTCCCAAGATCGCACCCAGGATGCTCTTCATTCCACCATCCTCTCCGTCAATAAATCTGACGTTGACGGCCAATCATCTCTCCTCCAAGATGCTCATTTCCTTAGGGATGGAGCCACTGCTTCTCCTTCCCCAACTTCTGCTGATCGCAACAACGATCAACCGTCTCTTGACCTTCAGCCCGTTCCTGTTCCGCCCAATGCCGACCCGGGCGTGGCAGCCCACCTAGAGGCACTCAACAAAACCAACACCCTGATCCTGCAGTAAAACGAGGGGATCGGGGCCCTGGAAGAGTCTCGCCGTCCAAGATCCCCTCCTACGCGGAGGAATCAGTGACGATCAAGTAGCCCGTAGCCCCGGAGAGAAATCGACCGAAGACTGCGCCAAGAGCACGATCCTCGCAAAGCCCAAAAGCGCGACCAGATCTCCCCGCGTGACCAGCACGCTCATGACCACAAAAGGACTCGAAGGAACGAGGAGTCTCCAATCAAGTCCAAAGGACGGACACGCTCACCTTCCCCGCGAAGGAACCGCTCACCTTCTCCTCGAAGGAACCGCTCACATTCCCCTCGAAGGAACCGCTCACATTCTCCACGAAGGAACCGCCGACGCGAGCAACCCGTCCGGTCACCTTCAATCACCAGTTCCAGTGACGACGACGAGCCTCACGGCCCGTTGTCCCAGGAGATCCTGGCCACCCGTCTCCCAAATGGCTTGGAGAAACCCCGTCAATTGTCACATACGACGGGACCACTGACCCAGACGAGCACATCGAGAACATCGATGCCCTCTTAGACTACCGCGGCATACGGGGCGCTATCAAATGCAGACTGTTCCCGACCACGCTTCAGAAAGGAGCAAAGACATGGTATAAACAACTGCCCGAGGAGTCCATTACCTCGTGGAAACAGCTCGGCAGGATGTTCTCGCGGCACTTCACAGCATCTCGCCGCCACCACAAAACTGAGGCCTCCCTCGGAGCCATAATCCAGAGGAAAGACGAACCTCTTCGAGCATACATCGAGAGGTTCAACAAGGAAGCAGTGCAAGTTCCGACGAAGGACAAAATGAAAAAGTTCCTGCTCGAGCAAGGGATCCTCCCGAACTCCGATTTCGCTAAAGCCATTGGCCTCGCCCCACCGAGGAATTTAGACGCCCTCCTCCTCAAAGCCCAATCTCATATCCAGTACGAGGAGAAGATTGCGGCCTGCAACATCCGGGCATCGCGCCGCTAGGAGAATGCCCGGGCCGCCAAAGGAGAATAAGCCTTGACATCTCGTCGGGGTGAACGAAGACACGAGGACCGTCCAAGGGACTCCCGCGACAGCAAGGGACCCTCCGGGCGCTTCCACGACTACACTCCCCTGACCGTTTCCAGGGAAAAAATTCTGTCCGAGTGTGCAAATTCGGTGTTCAAACAAGCCGGGGTCCATTTCCCCAAACAGCTGCCGAACAGACCAAACGTGGATAAGTCGAAGTACCACTTCCACAAAAGTCATGGCCATACTACAGAGGACTGAATCCATCTGAATGATGCCATAGAGATACTGATCAGGGACGGGCACCTGAAACAGTTCGTAAAGAAGAAGGACACTCCTCGGCAAGACGCCCAGGAGTCCAAGAAGGTCGAGGAAGAAATACCCTCCTCGGATGACACCAATGTACAGGTGGCAATGTCCATATCGCGGCCAGAGGACTTCTACGTCCCGGACGGGCTCAACGCCCCTGCTTATTTCGCGGTCCACAGCCCGTGGGAGACTTTTCCTTCCGCCATGGTCATTTCTGGCGGGGGATTCAACAAAGTCAATGTGGCCTCCGTGAAACGGAAGTTCGACCACCTAATCAACACCAGCTCCAACAAAGTGACGACGCTTGATCAGGCCCAGAAGGGCTCCGTCCCAATCTCCTTTTACAAGGAGGAACTCCTCGGCGGGTCCCCGAACTCCAGCATACCTCTCCTCGTCAGAGCCCGGATGGCGAACTTCGACGTTCGCAGAATACTTGTCGACCAGGGCAGCTCGGTCGACATCACGTACTCTCAGCTGTTCTCAACACTTCAGCTGGACGAATCTCACCTTACTTGTAATCCGACTTACAGGGATTCAACAGGTCCGTAACAAAGCTTTGGGGATACGTCGAGCTAATCGTGACCTTCGGATCAGCAGAAATGACAACATCCATCAAGGTGCAGTTTCTGGTAATCGACTGCCCGTCGCTTTACCAGTGCATTTTCGGAAGGCCAACTCTGGCCGAGTTAGTAGCAGTGCCCTCAACCGTCCACCTGAAGATGAAGTATTACACTTCAAAAGGGAAGGTCGCCACCCTCCACGATGATATAGAAGCTGCCCGACGGTGTTTCGAAGCAGCTACAAAGGGACTCAACACCATTGCGCCCAAGCCAAAGGTGTCGAGCAAGCCAACACTGCCAAGCAGCTCCGAGGAGGCCAAGCCTCTACCCCAGGTTGACTTTATCGACCTTGACAGTCGCTTCCCTGAGGACCAACAGGAGGAACGAGCAGCGTCAGCCGACCCATCTGCGTCATCCAGCAGCTCCTACCCGATGCGCCCAATCCCGGATGGCAACTTCGAGCTAGTTCTGTTCGGCGAAGACCCCCAACGGGGAGTGAAGATTGGAGCAGACCTACCTGACATCGCGAGGAATTTAGCTCAAAGCGTGCCTCCGAGAGAATGCCGACCTCTTCGCGTGGAGCACCGCAGAAATGCCCGGCTTAGATCCGACTGTCGCCTGTCACCAGCTGACCATTGACCCGCCCATCAAGGTCGTAGCCCAACGTAGGAGAAAGCAGTCTCCGGAGAAAACGGAGGCTGCTGAAAAAGCTGTAAAGGACCTCCTCAAGGCCAAATTCATTTCGGAGGCCAAGTACACCACTTGGTTGTCCAACGTTGTATTGGTTAAAAAATCTAATGGAAAATGGCGCATGTGCATTGATTATACCGATCTCAATAAGGCATGCCCGAAGGATGCCAACCCCCTCCCCAATATTGATAAACTTGTTGATAATTCCGCTGGTTTTAAACTTTTATCGTTCATGGACGCCTACTCGGGATACAATCAAATCCCAATGGCAATGTCCGACAAAAAATATACGGCCTTCATGACCGAATCAGGGAATTATTACTACAACGTAATGCCCTTCGGCCTGAAGAACGCTGGAGCAACATACCAACGAATGATGAATAAAGTATTTCGGGTAGAAATAAGCGACATACTCGAAGTATACATGGACGACATGATCGTAAAGTCCCACGAGGAAACCGATCATACCGCCCACTTGCGAAAGGTCTTCGAACAGGCCAGGAAATACAAAATGCGTTTTAACCTGGAGAAGTCCACGTTCGGTGTCCGGGCCGGCAAATTCCTCGGCTTCTACTTAACGGAATGAGGAATCGAAGCCAATCCCGAAAAATGTCAGGAATTCTCCGAGTTTCCTACGCCCAAGTCCAAAAAATCCATCCAGTCCCTCAACGGGATGCTCGCATCACTATCTCATTTCGTGGCCAAGTCCGCCCAGCACTCCCTACCATTCTTCAAGCTCCTCCGTAAAGAGGTCGCGTTCAAATAGACCGAGGAGTGCGATAATGCCCTTCTCCATCTGAAACGAGCACTCTCAGAGCCGCCGGTTCTCTCTCGGCCGGACAATGGCGAAACGCTATACCTATACATGGCCGTAACAGCCGAAGCAGTGAGCGCCGCTCTCATCTGCGAGACACCTGACGGGCAGAAGTCCATATATTTCACGAGCAAGGCGCTACAAGGACCAGAGTTATGATACCAGCAGATAGAGAAGGTGGCATTGGCCCTCATTAACGCTGCCAGGAGATTAAGGCACTACTTCCTGGCCAACACGATCGTGGTTCGAACAGATCAGTACACAAAACAGCTGCTTGGACGACCAGATATGGTCGGACGAATGCTTAAATGGTCGCTAGAACTGTCTGAATTTGACATCCGGTACGAAGGCAGAAAAGCCCTTAAGGCCCAAGCTCTGGCCGATTTCGTCGCGGAGATGACATTCGCAGACTCCCCCGCAACCGAGACACGTAAGTGGACCATCTTCGTCGACGGTGCCTCAAGCTCGGCAGGTAGCGGCACGAGCATTATACTGGAGAGCAACGAAGGGACTATCTCGAGGTATCACTCACACTATCTTTCCCAACTTCCAATAACCAAGTTGAATACAAAGCCTTCTTCGCTGGGCTACGCCTTGCCGAGGATCTGGGAGCGGAAGAAGTCGTCATTTGCACGAATTCACAACTCGTGGCCCTCCAGGTCCGAGGTGAATACCAAGCAAAAAACTACAACCTGACCGAATACCTGGCCCTGGTAAAGAAGGAAATGGCAAAGTTCACAAAAGTAGAAGTGAAACACGTTCCCCACGAACATAACGTACGAGCAGACGTGCTGTCTAAACTGGCCAGCATGAAGAAGAAAGGCGCAAACAAATCCGTCATACAAGAAGTACTTCCTCGACCCAACATCGAGAAGGCCTCCCCGACGCTCGACGTGCAGGTGTTCGGCGACAACAACTGCTGGATGACCCTAGTCTACAACTACCTCGCCAAGGACGAACTCCCGTCCGACCCAAAGGAGGCCGGCATAGTCAGGCGAAGGGCCTACTCTTATGTCCTGGTCGAAGACAAACTATACAGATGGGGATTCTCCATTCCGCTGCTCAAATGTGTCGAGGAAGAAATGGTCACGCACATCCTGCACGAAATCCATGAAGGAATCAACGCCCAACATCTCGGCGGAAGGTCCCTTGCTAGAAAGGCCCTCCGAGTAGGATACTGCTGGCTAACTATGCAAAATGACGCAAAAGAGCACGTAAAGAAGTGCGATAAATGCCAACGGCACAGGGACATGCACCTAGCTCCACCTAACGAGCTCAAGGCTATGTCCTCCCCGTGGCCATTCGCTTGGTGGGGCCTAGACATCCTAGGACCCTTCGTGGTAGGATCAAGTCAGAACAAGTACCTCATAGTGGGCGTGGATTATTTCACAAAGTGGATAGAAGCAGAACCTCTAGCCAAAATAACTGTCCTTAACATCCTGTGTTCTTACAAATAAAACATCCTTGCACGTTTCGGTATTCCCCAAGCGATAATAACGGACAACGGAACGCAGTTCACGGACAGGAAGTTTCATGACTTCGTCCCCCAACTGGGCACGAAGCAACACTTTGCATCCGTCGAACACCCCCAAACAAACGAGTAGGCTGAGCCAGCTAACCGAGTCATCCTTCGAGGCCTCAAGTGAAGGCTAGACAAAACAAAGAAGGCGTGGGTCGAGGAGCTACACAGCGTGCTCTGGGCTTACCGTACAACTCCTCATTCGATGACCGGGGAAACACCTTTCCGTTTAGCATACGGAACCGAGGTTGTAATTCCCGTCGAATTTCACGTGCCCTCTAGGCGGACAGAGTTGCCCGTAGACGAGGAGATGAACGACGGATCTTTAAGGGAAGAGCTCGACCTCGTCGAGGAAATCAGAACCGGGGAAGCTCTCTGCGAGGCCTCACTGAAACAAAAGATCACCATCAGGCACAACACCAAAGTGATACGACGAGAGTTTGACGTGGGAAGCCTTGTCCTAAGAAGAAACCACAAAGACTCTCGCGAAGGCAAGCTAGCAGCCAATTGGGAGGGACCCTATCGCATCCGGGCAAAATCGGAAAATGGGGCCTACTACCTAAAACATCTCACTGGGGAAGAACTCGCTCGACCATGGAATGCCGAAAAGCTATAACAATACTACAGGTAAATCCTCGGTTCGACTCGTCGCAATGACGAACGTCAACTACCGACCACTATGTGCATCTAGGTACAAGCGTCGCATACGATTAAAGCACAACCCTGCTCAGTAACGAGCTGGGTAGTTGCTCGACAGCGGTCCTCGATCGAGCATCGCCGTCGTCAAAGTACCATGATTGGCAGAACCCCAGCTCGCGATGGGATGTTCACGCCGCGAACTCAGGCCTCAAACGCGACCTGAGCTCCGCTCCCCAGCTGGGATATTCCCCGGCCGTTCGACCATTTCCCCACACTGTCGAACACATCTACAACGAGCAATCCCCCATAAATATTCGCACAAGTCAAAAGCTCCCAAACACGGGCAGACATACATTCACAACAAGCATGCATACAACACTTAGCAAAAATAAATGCAAGTAAAATCATGCACGTGAAGAAGCCAGAAATATAATTAACATAACAGGTGGCCACAAGGGCCAAGATTGTGCTTTATTACATAAAACGGGGCCATGCCCCCCAAAAATAAAATTACAAATAATTCAACGACACGCAGCCCGGACAAGATACAACAACATCAAAATAGCAAAACTCCTCATTCATCCGCATGCTCGGTCGACGCCGGCTCAGGTCTCTGTTCCTCCTCGGGCTGGTCCTCAGGCTGAACCTTGGGGGTATCTAGAACAAGGACTTCGGGCAAGACAATGCGACCGTCCTCAACACGCGCAAGATAGTGAGTACCCTCGGCAGAGATCTCAAGCCCAGGGTTCACCACCCGCAATTGAGCCACGACGCTTTGAAAAGACTCCTCTGCCACGACGATACCATCATCTTCGGCCAGCAGGATGAGGGCAACCAGCTCATACCTAGTCTTCAACTCTTTTATATCATCCGGTTAGTCGGCACCCGGGGCACTGGCAGCCATCAACTCTTTGTTCAGCTCCTCGACAGACTTTTTCTCCGCCGCCAGCTTGGAGACATCCTCTTTCAGCCAGGACGTATCCTCTTCGGCCTTCCTCCGAGCCTCGCAGGAATTCTTAACTTCCTCCTTTAGGGCCTCCTCAGAAGCCCGGGCAGCTTTAAGTTTGGACTCAAGTGCAGAGTCCTCTTCTGCGTAGACAGCAGCCATCTCTAGCATCCTGACCAGGGCAGAAGCATCTTGAGCCACCAGCGCCCTCTTGCTCGGGCAATCCATGCCTTCCAAGCAAAGGGATTCCGCCCGGGGGACGACCAAGGAGTTACATTCAAAGAACCTCCTATCAAGTATGCACGGAGGGAGCTCAAACTTCCTTTTCTCCGGCACACGGGTAAGGTCCACAGCGTCTAATGTCTTTGGCCGCTTCGACCGCCAAGTCAAGGGCAGAGGAGATCCCCGTGGAGCAGGAGAGGGAGAAGAAGAGGCCCCCACGACAGTTTGAACAGGAGGAGGAGCACGGGCACCAGTGGGTCGAGATTTAGGAGGAGCCGCTCCAGCTTTATTCCTCGCCATAGCATTCCTCACCACACGATTGCGAGCCTGAGGCATCTCACCTGCACATATAAAGAAAAAAAACAAGCGCGTTAGCTACGTGGAAAAGAGATAACACAAACAAAATCTAAGTAACCAAGACTACCGAGCAGCTTCTCAGCGTCCGCGGGAGTCTTGCACTCCAGCAGTGCCTTAACACTGACGAATCTGCACTCAACTCTCTGGCTCCCATCCTCCTCGAAGATAGGGCTACCCTGGATCGTCCAGCAGCTTGCAAGACTGAAGGAGTTGACCCAGTTCACCAGCCTCTCGTACGCCACGGCGTCCTGCCCGCGCAGATCGCTCGGCTGAAAGACATAATCTCTGGGCTTCTTAGAGAAATGGTCGGGTGCCCAGCGGATGGGGAACCTGTAGAGCCTCTACCCAATATATTTCCCCTCCTCGTTAAGAAGCTCATTTCCATCCTCGTCGACCTCGATTTCCCAGACGTATGTACTGTCCTGGGCCACCTCAGACACGGGTTCAACGACGAAGTACCGCTCCGTGAAAGTCCGGATCGACTCCGAGAACGGCTTAAATAGCTTTCTGGGCTGTTTCAAAGAAACCCATCCGTACTTCTTCCCCGTCAGCTGCCTTTGAAGATGGAAAATAGCAAAGAACAGATGGAGAGTAGTCCCAAGAGAGAGATGTTCGCACAACAATTCAAAAGCCCGGATGAAGGCCAGCGAAAGGCAGCCTCAGTCCCAGATCTTTGAAGGCATACTCGTACATCGTAAAGCGGTCCCCAAAATCTGAGCAGACCCGCTCGTTCAAAGTAGGGAAGTGCACATTCCACTCCCCTTCTGGTCCTACCTCCGTAAAGACGTCCGCCAAAGACTTTGCGAACGTACAAATATGCTCGGAATGTTCGGCCACCTCCCACTCCTCCGCGGAGAACCCTTCGATGTCATCCTCCTCCATATCATCCCGAACCTCTTCTTCCTCCCCGGCATTGCTGGACGAACTTGAGGCCGCCGAGCTCGAAGCCGCAGAGCTCGAAGCCGTCGAGCTACTATTTTCCTCGGAGCCAGTTTCCTCCTCGGACGTGTCTAGAATAACTTCTCTGTCTGGCCCCGTCGCCATTACGATCACCTAAAAAGTAGAGAAAGACAGTGAATTCGACAGGAAATCAAATCCACCCTTCCACTGCCAAGTCAAGTGAAAGGGCGCGCAAAAGGCTGAGGACAACGTCCCCGACCTAAGCCCTAACATCGAATGAAAAACCTCCCCGCGAGGAGATGCCCGAGAAATACCATCCTCCTATGAGGAACCTCCCGGCACTCATGCCCAGATTCCGTTTGAAGCTCCACCGGATATCGCAAAGCTTCACCGGAATCTGGAAACGTTCTACCAGAAAACTCGTCGCCCTATCAGAAGATAAACAAACACGGTGGTCACGCATGCACAACTACCGCAACCACGTCATGGACCACCCTCCTTGCTAAAAGTACTACATACTCTGGCGAAGTGCTGAAGGCAGAAAAATGGCACAACCACCGTTCACCACCAACACTCACCAGAAATCCACCTATTTTATCACCTAAAGCTAACCCTAACCGCATACAATCTACCACTAACAACAAAAGGAAGTAAAACAAGCTACAGATCAGAAAACTTACTTTATTTTGGAAGAGGGTAGAAGCTGCTCGAAGCTGGTGACGGTGGTCGGAAAGCCTGAAGACGGTGACGAGCAAGAACTGAAAGAGACGGAGAGAAATCATAAAGGAAAAGTTTCAAATGAACGGTTTCCCCCCTTTTATACAAAGGGGCACGTGCAACCACGCGCCCGTAGGTCATCATGGCTACTCGCTAGCTATCATTGCCTATTAACTGCTACACGGAGCTCTAGGTACACGTGGCGCCCCAACGTTTCAAATTCTGTCTGACCATTAGTCTCCCCGTACACCGGGCAACATGGTCACGACTACGAATCTCACGAACACCTGGGGCCACGGGCACTTTGAGACAACCTTCCTCGCCTACAAATGACGACTCTATGCTAGCTCCCCGGAGCAACGAGCAGTCCTTAAGTCATCACTCCCATGCTCGGGAGCAACGACTTGGGGGGCTCCTGTTCTGGACTGGACCAATGGCTAGAATTGGCCCAATCCGCCTCTGCTCCAGAGCAGCTCAAATTGCCTAAGTCCAATCCACAGAGGGGCAAAAGTGACCTTTATGCCCCTCCAACCAGGCAAGGAATGCAAAGTTCCTCCCAGGAATTACTACCTGTCACGCACGGCTTCATTGCTCCCCGAACAGCTATGGGCATGTGCCCGGAACTATGCCTATGCCCGACATAACGGCTAGTTTTGGGCACCCTGCCCGACGTAACGGCTAGTTTGGGCAGTTACCTATTCTTCGAGAAAACGGTTATTTCACCCCGAAAATAGGACTGTTGGCCACGCGCTGGGGGCTCTATATAAACCCTCTCGCTTGAGAGGGTCAGGTATCCAATATTCACCCTATGAACTAGCACTTTGTACTTGCCCCTTTTCTCCGACCCTTTCTTACTTGAGCGTCGGAGTGCCTTGCAGGTACACCCCCCTCCTCTCCATACGACCAGCATCCCTGACACACTTGGCGGCCTGATTCTACAGGATCTGATCTAGCCTTCACGATCAGTTTCCATTCATTCTAAGAATTGGAACACCATCCTTGAGGGACAAGGAAGCTAATCAGATCATCAAACCACATCAGTAACACCTCAAACAATGAATTAGATTCTGACTTGCAAGGTAAGTTTCTTCAAAACTTGAACTCTAGGATTCATGCATCAAATCTGATCATTCAAGTTACAAACATGTCCATCATGATATTGTGAGCATTTTCCCTCAATTAATTTCCATTTATCATGATCATACGGGATTTCATATTAAAAAGTTCAGTTAGGGTTCATATAGATTTCAAATCAATATCTTTGATTACACTTAATTTAAATAAAATTGAGTAATGTCATTCAATTCCTCTTGAAAAATCAAGCAATTTTCATTTTTACATCATTGAATTTGGTTGCGTATTAAGGGAGTTAGGATTTTCAAAAATTCTGATGAAGATGATAAAGACGACAATGGTGGTGGTGGCATCATTTCTGAAAATTAAATGTTTTTTTAAAATATATACAATTGGGTGTGGTTTGATACACAGTTGTATCATCACCCCAGTGCTTAAGGCATGTGTTTGGGACGCTTGTGAGTGTGAGGTCTGGGGCTCGAACCCCCCTCTCCCCAGATCTTTTGGTTTTATTTTTTAAACTATTTTCAAAAGGAATTTTTCATATATTATTCTCGCACACCATTCTCTATCAACCACACGTAAGTGGATCAGTTGGTAAATTTAAACATCACCACCCCAAGGGCGCAAGTTCTAACCTTGGGAGGGCCATCCTATTTTTTTGTCATTTATTTTCTTTAATTTCTTCACAACTTTACACATTTATTTCATATAGCAAAATTCATTATTTTTAATTGATTTTTTGCACACTTCTTGTTCATATGTCATATTTTGTGAATATATTAAAAAAGTGTCAAAAATAATTTTTATTTAATACATTTTTATTAGGATAAAAAGTTGTCCATTTTTAAAGTGTCTTCATACTTTTAATGACTTTCTTTTGATTTTTCTCTTAAACTAATTGATCATATGTGCTTACATGATCATGATACACTTTGTTAAGTCTTATTTAAATGTACATAACATGCTTTTTGTGACTTAAACCCCATTTATACCATGTTTAATTGATTTTTCTTTTTGAAAATACATTTGATTAAATTCTTAAGACATTTTTGTGCATGGTTAGAGCTTCCACTTGAGTTTGGATTCCCCAAAGCCCTTGATTCAATCATTGTTTAAATGCTCTGTTCATAAACTATCATTAGGGTTTGGATTACCCTCCTTTATTATTCATTTGATCTTTGATTCATCTTGAATACATACTTACTTGAACTTCCTTGTTTTTGCTTTCATAGATTAAATATTTACTCACATATTCAAGTATTTCCTTCCTAAACTCTTACCCTAATGAACATATCTCCTTGTCTGATACATTTCCACTTGTTGATATATCATTCTTAATCATTTCATGCTTATGTCATCCTTGATGACTATACTTGTTTGAAAGCTTAAATAAACTTACCTTGTTAAGTTTCTCTTGATATTTATTACACTTCGGGATTAGGTCTGAACTACAAATGGTATGACTTCCTCTTAAGGATATGTAGGCATAAGATTGCAAGATCTTAGCGAGCATAGTACCAAAGCTTGTTTAGCCTTTTCTTTTGTGTTTATACAGAAAAACATTAGGTGCCCCTTTTGTTGAAATTCAAACTGTCAACTTAGCCTTCTCTTGGGCTTTATACAAGCATGATATCCTTCTCTTGGGCTTTATACAAGTAGGATAGCCTTCTCTTGGAGTTTGAACAAAAAATTCATACTTCAAACTCAAAACTCTTCAACAAAGAGATGAGAATTCCCTTTTGGGGTCCTAAAACCAACACATTGCCTCTTATGGCTTAAAACTTCAAACCTTCAAACTCCAAAATCAAAACCCTAGCCAGCTTTTGGCTTCGAATTCAAAATATTTCCCCAGAAATTAGACCTGAATCATCTCTGTGGAAGAGATGCATCTTCTATTCTCCACAACATAAATCAAACATTTCAAACTTTTTCCATTTAAGTGATGTAAGTGGCACACTTGTTGATTCAATATCCAAGCTAGAGTCCTTCTCTTATTATGGTGTACAAAACATGTCTTTCATTCAAGTGATGTAAGTAGCACACTTGTTGATTCTATATCTAAGTCAAGGTCTTTCTCTTAATGTGCAAATACTCATTTAAAGGAAGATGTGACATTACTCTGGATTTTCTACATCCAAGTTTAAAGCTTCTTCCCTTTATTTCTTAAAATATTTATAGTGAATAGGTGAGATATCTCCCTTAAGATGACAATTTGTCTCTTCTCATAAACCTAACAAACCCAATTCTACCCATTAGTAGGTGGAACTACGAACACCTTGATTTCTCAACTTCCATTTGAGAATACGTAGGCATAAGATTGCGAGATCTTATCGAGCACAATAATAAACAAAATCATTAGGTTCTTATACCTTGTTTTAGCTTACTTTTCATTATAAAAACACCAAAAACATTTCCTATTCACTCACTCAAAACTAAAACAAAAAATTTCCATTACACAACAAGTAAAATAGCAGTAACAAAAATATAAGCAAAAGGTTCCTATAGGATACTATAGATACTTAGGGTGCTAGTACCTTCCCTTTGTATAACCAATCTTGATTCCCAATCTCTTAGAGTGCATTTTTTTGCATTGCACACCACTCACGGGTTTCTTCAGATTTTTACCCCTTCCCTACCTCTGTGATAAATTAAAAGTTCACATGTAAAATGGCGGGAGTCTATTTCGCATAGCTACAAGGTGGAATTAGAAAGGGAATGCCTGTTGGAGGAGGACTTGCAACAATGATACCAGCCGAGCGTGGATTTACAAAGGTTTGCTAGCCAAAGACTGACTTACAACCAAATGCTACCATCCGAAGGTGGACTTAAAGAGAGAATGTCTGCTAAAGGAGGACTTAGAAAGGTTTGTCGGCCGAAGTCGGCCTCACAACCAAAGGATGCCAGCCAAAGATGGACTTAAAAAGAGAATACTTTTCGAATGAGGACTTAGAAAGATTTGCAGGAAGTAGAGTCAACAGACATACGACCTGAAATAAAGAGAAGATGACTCCGTTGGGGAAGGAGAAACCATAAACAGATGAATTTGTAGTGGAGCACAAGATAATTCCTCTGGGAGGAAACGCAAGTAGGATGAACAAATCCATTGTTTGGGGAATAAAGTTAAACGATGTCTCCTGGATTACACACTTTCTGCTGGGAAAGGTTCTGGAAGAGAGGGTATCAAACCTGGCTTATACTTCGGATGCATACATTTGAATTTTTCTATCGCGTGATGCTCCATACAAGATGTAATTGCTACACGTTTTGAGGATGCAATGCAATGATGCTTATGATATGCAAAAGGACACTCCATCGAGAGAAGTGTTGAAAAACTAAAACCAAATCCGCAGGGGGAGACCAAGTGAACTATCTTCAGGTCATAATCTATGCTGCAGAAACCCAACTAAACTTCCATTTTGCGAGAAGGCAGAAATAACAAATGACTGCTGGGGAAATACCACCTAAATTATGATGATAGGATGCGCCAATGACAATTGGACTTTGACCTGCTGGGAGTACCAATCATTACCAGTTTCTACCTACTGAGGAGATAGCCAAATTTGCTAGGGAATGATGGTTAATAATGTTAACTCTGCTACGGAACAATGCTGAACTCACTCCTCTATTGGAGCATTGTCCTCTACTTTTACTCTACTAGGGATACAAAAACACCATTACTGGAGATGCGAACATGCTCGGGGAGTACAAACAAATCACTCTTATCCTGTATGGAGATATGAACTCTTGCTGGAGAGCAAAAAACATTCAAAAACTTCATAATACCCGGTTGAGGAAGATAAGACTTTAGTAATCTTTGTCGGGGAGAGAAGCTCTACTGGGGAAGAGAAGTCAAACAATCCCTACAAGCATATAACAGACAAAAAAAAAGTCCCAGGTGTAGTATGGCAACCTCGGTTACCACCCACGACACTTAAAATTTAAGCAATTTCCAATGTTTTTAACATACTCAGCAAAGCTTCAATGTTTTCACATGCAATGTTTACCAAAATATCCGACGTTTTTTACAAACAAAGTAGTAAAAGTAAAAAACAAAATGAACATCTGTTGAATGAAAGGAAATTTTTTTGATTGAAATTGGCCTGTAAATAGGCATTTACAATAGTAGGAAATTCCTAGAAAGAAGTAATTGCGCAAATACAAAGAAAATATACAGATTGGCAATGTGGAAACAGATTTCCATCAAGTTCTAATTCAGCTATGACTCGCATGTCTTCAACATTCTCAAATACTTTGCCTACTGAAGGGACTGATTGGACTGATTCCTGTCCTTCGGAATTCCCATGTGTCAAGATGAGCTCATAGATCAAACGCAGACCGCAACCTCTCGCTTTCAAATCCCTGATTTTTGTCTGGATAACCCTTTCAGGTTTTCAATCCACCAGGATACCCATTTTTTCCAAAGTTTCCTTTTCAGGTTTTCAACTTTGCGGGTTTATTCAATTCTTTTCTTTTATTTTATCCCTAATTTTTTCCCGAACCTTTTCTTTTTATGGTTCGTCGGGATGCCTTTTTTTGCCTAGACCTTTTCTTTTTGTGGTCCAGCAGGTCTCTTTTATGCGAAGTATTCTTTGGTCAAATTTAAGCCACCACAACTTTATGCGAAGTATTTTTTGACCTTTTCCAATGCGAAGTGTTGAAAACACGAATCTTGATTTTTCTCAACTTTAAGCCACCACAACTTTTGATCTATGAATCTTTTGAAGTTGCTTTCTTCAACAATCTTGTAGTATGTGATATCCTCTTTAATTTGATTTCAAGTTTGCCTCATTTGGATAAAGGATGAGTGAGATATTATTCTTGCAGGATAGCCCCATAAACATAAATTCTCCATACTTAGTGAAATTCAAGAAAAACCCTAATTTAGTAACTTCTCCTGATTTTATGATTTCTCTTGATTCTTCTTGATCAAATCTCATAATACCAGGGATGATGACTTGAAATATCCAAATGTGACCCAAGAACTCAAGAGTTGACTTTGGTAGAGCATCAGTTGACTTTTTGACCATATGACTTCAATTCCTCCTCTATCCACTTAGGAACTTTCTTAAATGATTTGTGATGAACAATGAGACATGTAGAGAACCTTTGAGATGTATGTTAAGCCATAGAACCATGATTACCCCCTAGAATCAATCACAAGTGTCCTTTGACCAAAACCCTAGCTCATGGCCACTAAGAGCTTGATCAGATGAATCATTTGAAATCCTTGAAACCCTAATCCTTAGATGATTGGGTAAAATTGTTGAGAATGACTTGATGAATATGAGAACCTTGTAGCTCAATAATAACATGATGTTGAGACTATCTCCTTGCTTATTGCTTTGAGAACCATCCTCTCCTCTTGAGGAAAGTCAAGAAACCTTGATCCCAAGTCTAGAACCAATGTTATGCACACATGAAGATGCAAATGAAATGAAACATAAGCCAAAAAGATTAAAGAAAAGGAGATCAAATTTTGGGGTGTTACAACTACAAAATTTAATTTGTGTGCATGATTAATTTATATGCTTATTATAATTATGAAGCTAATAAATATAATCAAATTAAATATTTACCTCTTTATTCCATACGCGAAGAGAAACATGGTCCAGATAGAGCAGAAATAGTAATATGTTGATGAGCCCCTATGTTATTCTTATGGGCAACAGCCAAAGCATGAGCATGTGTATATGGCTTAACACGAACAGAAGATCTTCCTTGAGACCGATAACTGTGACTCTAAGATGAAGGTCCTGGCCCATGCTGGGAACCCTCAGCATCATACGTCTTCCCTGACTCAAATTTTGTACATTGAGGTCAAATGATTTTAAATTTGACCAGATCACAATTTAAATTTTAAATCGAATCTTTACAAATATTTGTATAAACCTAATCAATCAAATCTATATATTATAAATCTTGTTATAACTATTCTTTTTTGATAATGGGACATTGCCAAACGAAAACACAACCCAACCTAGTGGGCTTACAAATCGGATCCCCTAAGATCCATGTCCCTCCTAGCTAAGATCTCCACCCTAGCTGCAACGTGAGCAGCCTCATTTCTTGCCCTCGAGATATGCTCGATCCTCACTGATGCGAATTTGCTTTTCATCTTCCTCAAACCTTTGCAGATTAATCCCATCTCATTTTTAGGAGTGTCTTTCTTGCAACCGTTTAACACTTTTGTCAAATTTTTGCAATCTGTTTGGAATATTACTGAATTTATTCCATCCTTCAGCACTCCTTCCATGATGTTTTTCATTGCCATTGCTTCAGCAGCCTCCAGATCGTCGTTCCCATTGACGCTAGTGGGGAACTCCTTAAGGATCTGGTTTTTACCATTATAGCGAATTTCTCCAAGGCCCAATCTTCCTTTCTCCACCAGACAAACATCTGTGGCAATCTTAGTTGTTTCGTGCTTCAATCTCTCTCTGGCAATCTTGTTATAACTATTGAAAAACCCTAATCAACATAAAATTTTAAAATTATCCTTTCATTTCACTAATTTTTCATAATCTTTAAGTAAATTTCTTTATTTAAAAAAAAAAAAAAACATTAATTCAATTATTTTCATTTAAATTTATTAACTAGAGCCCATAAAATGTGATGGCAAATAAAAAGTTATAATTTACAAGATTTTACCATAATTTTAATTTAAATTTTGAATCATATCTCATCAAATATTTGTAAAGTCCTAATCAATCAATTTAAGGTAATTATAATTCCATGGTAAATTAAACTTGTTCTAAATATAATAAAAAAAAAAAACCTACTCTCTACGTTGCAATATATAGGTTAAAGTATTATCCTTATTAAAAAAGAATAATATAGTAATTAATTTAATGTATGTTATATGTGTTTTTCTTATAATAAATTTCATGACAAATCTAAAAACAATAAAAATTAGTTAAGAAGAAAATAATAGAAGATAAATTAAATATAATTTGTACTTTACTTTATTAGAAAAAAAGATGTAGTTTTAAAAGAAAGGGTTAAATATGTTTTTGATCCCTATAAAATTACCAAAAATTAATTTCTGGTCCCTATTAAAAAAATTGCTTAGTTTTTCTTACTTAAAATTGACAAAATTGACTAAATAGAAAAATTTGCTTATAATTTTTTTTGCTATATACGATTATACGGATAACTATTCTTTTAAATATTACGGACAACTATTCTTTTAAATATTTTTAATAAAAAAAAGTAATAAATCTGTTTAATTCAAAATCAAATAAAATCCATAAATAAAACTTGTTAGCTACGATGCAGTCCAAGTTGCAATATAAATACTATCAAGCTATTCACTAGTTTATAGCTTCCAAGGGTTAGGGTTTTTATTTTGAAAAAAAGCTGAAAAAGAATACTATTCAACATCATGGCATTAACAAAGAAGATCAACCTCAAGAGCCGTGATGGTGATATTTTTGAAATCGACGAAGCGGTGGCGTTGGAATCACAAACCATCAAGCATATGATTGAGGATAATTGCACTGATGCTACCGGAATCCCTCTACCAAATGTAACCAGCCAGATTTTGGCAAAGTTTATTGAGTACTGCAAGAAGCATGCTGAGGCTGCGAATTCCCAAGAAAAGTCGGAAGAAAAGCCCGGTGACAATGAGGATCTCAAGACTTGGGATGCCGAATTCGTCAAGGTGGATCAAGTCACACTCTTTGAACTCATATTGGCTGCAAACTATTTGGACATCAAGAGTCTATTAGATCTTACGAGCCAGACTATTGCGAACATCATGGTTGGTAAGACAGTGGAAGAAGTTCGTGAGATGTTCAACGTTGTGAATGATTTCACAAAAGAAGAAGAGGAGGAACATCGCCGTGAAAATCATTGGGCTTTTGAAGAATGATTATATATGCTTAGTACTTTTTTCGTTCAGAATTATATTTATAATGTTTCTCTGATTCTGGATTTTCTGTTGTGATCATAGCTGATTTAATCTTTTTCTGTTTTTTTATATTCGATGTTGTGTTGATTGTTTTGTGCATTGTTCTTTTAGAATTCATATTGAAACAGTTTGAGCATTGGTTCTCTTTCACAGTTTGTGTATATTTTCTTATGGTTGTATATGGTTCTTCTCTATTACATATTGTGCAGAATATGATGGTTCATTATTTACTTATTTAATATTTAAAAACTTAAAAAATTATTTAAGTAATTTACTACGCAATCCAACCCAATCCAAAAATGAGTTGGTTTGCGTAAAATGATCCATTAGCATAACTGATGGTTATTTTCCTTAACACAAACCAGAATATGCTATATAATTTGAGTATTGAGTTTGAACAAATTCAATCTAAACACCTCTAAATTTAAACTTTTCTTTAATAATATATATATATATATATATATATATATATATATATATATATATATATATATATATATGCAAATTAATATAAAAAATATTGTATATTACAATCTTCATATAGATAACAATTTTATTTTTTGCATTCATGAGCTTAATCAGCATACTTATAAGTTTACCTTCATCAGCGGCTACAAGCATAATTCTCTTGTAAGATAAAGTTGATGATAACTAACTAACACTAGTGTAATTTATATCAATAAAGAAGACAGAGAAGCTCTATTCCATCTCTAGAATTTCCCCGGAGTGAGGGCCGCTCCATCTTTCTCCTTTCTTTCTTCAGCGATTCAACTCCGCCCATGATCCAGGTACACTAATCGGAGAAGGCCATTGTTATAACGCGGCATTTTGGGGTGTGTTCAGTTTAAACTCTTAATTTTCGAATTAGGGACCTTCTCACTTTGACTTTCTAAGAGGTAGTCTGTGGTGTTTCCGTCGGTGGTGTTGTGTTCTTGTATTGGGTCTCTTTACTGCTATGGAATGGAAAACTGTCTCAAGGAGAGGTTTTCGTAATATTATCCCTAGATGGGATGTTTACTCGAAGGGGAAAGGTCCGTGGAAGGGCGGCGATTCTTCTCTCGTGTCGATTTATTTTTCTGAGTTTCCTAATCGGACGAGATCGATGGATTTCTTCAAACTGTTTGGGTGTGAAGGAGAGGTTGTGGAGGTAATGACATATCCTAGGAGAAACAATTTAGGTAAACGATTCGGATTTGCTAGATCTAAAGGTGTGGAGGATGGGTTCTTGCGATAAAGATTGATAATATTCAGATTGACGGTCGGACAATTCATTCTAATCTCCCAAGGTTTGATAGGGGTGGTCTTGGCGAGCGGAAGGAGGCTAGAGGCGAGTTCAATGGTGGCATTAATCGGCGTAATGTTCACCGTCCTGATGAATCGAATAGGTATTTTCAAGCTCCAAGGAAAGTTGGATACAGTTCTTATGCTGATGTAGTTATCAAGAAAATAGATAAACATCAGGGTGTAGTGGACGAGGCGGTGAGTTTAGTGGTGGAATACTCGTCTGAGATATCCGCGAAAGATAACCTTCGCAAAGCTTACATTGGTATCGCTCATACGCCTGGTATGTTATACAATGTGCAGTCGGGTTTTGAAATAGAGGGGCATTTTTCAATCAAGGTCACTCTGATGGGGTCGAATTTTTGTCTACTTGAAGAATCAAAGGAAGGCGAGATACACGATCTGATTGTTGATGGTGAATCATGTTGGAAAAAATGGTTTCAAGTCATTAGACCATGGAGGGAAACAAATGTGGATATCGATAGGGTGGTTTGGTTGCGTTTGAACGGAATACCGGTTCATGCGTGGCATTCAGAATTTTTCAAGGTGTTTGCAAGTTCGTTTGGGATGTTTATTTGCGCCGATGAATATACTTTGTCCGGAGTTTGTAAAGACATCGCGAGGATTATGGTGAAGGTTTCGTCTGGGTATAATATCATAGATTCTATGAAGGTTGTGATAGATAATATTCCGTTCATGATCTTTATACAGGAAGATATTCAAGGTCCGACGAGGGTTGCTTCGATTAATCGTTCAAGTCAGGAACTTGATTCGGAATCTGAAACGCACAGTTCGGAAGATGAGCTTAGGAGTCATTTTAATGGTTATTTTGATGAGGATAATGAGGTTAGGTCGGAGGATTCTGGGTTTGAAGTTCTCTCTTTTGTTTGTGAAGAGGAAGATAGGGTGGAAGATGATTTGGGTTTTGGTGGATCCTCTTGTCCGCTGGTTAATAAGTTGGCTAGTCCTTTGCAAATTTCGAAGCATGTTGAAAGGGACAGAGGGGAGGATGTTGTAAAGGTGGTAGGCTTTGTTTCTTTCGATAAAGCTATAACTTCTCTAAAAGGGCATTCTCATCAGTCTATTATGCATAGCCCGGGTATTAGTGTTGAAGGGAGTGCCTTGCAGGGGTATGTGGGGTCCACGGTCCCATGTTCTTTGCCTTGCAGGGGTTTGATGCCTAGCGCTAACAGCAGGGAGACAGATAAGAGGGTTTTTTCCATGGCGAACATTCGGTGGAGTCTGGAATTGGTAGGTGCAATATAAGATTATTTGAGAATTTAGACACTAACCTTGGTGACAAATTATGGAAGGCTATTTCCAATTTAGGCGTTGCGAAGGGTGAATCCAATGGAGATTTTCAAAGAAGAACTGCTGAAGTGGAGAGAGATGATAAAGTTAAAATTATTAGAGGGAAGGCGAATTCAAAATTGTTGAAGTGATAGTGGGATCTTTGAACATTAGAGGGGGGTGTATTAGAGTTAAAATAAGTAAAATTTCTCACATTATTTCTAAGGGCAAAGCGGACTTGTTTTTATTACAAGAGACCAAAATTCAAGAATTGTCGGATTGTGTAGCGCGGAGCTTTTGGAGAAGTGAAGATGTTGATTATTCTTTTGTCAATTCGGAGGGGATGTCGGATGGTTTTCTTATTCTTTGGAAAGCTAACTCGGTTGAAGTCTTATGCAGCTTCAGAGGATCGGGATTCTTGGGAATTAAGGTTAGGTGGAAAAATAAATTTTACTATGTTGCCAACATTTATGCACTTTGTTTTTTTGCTTTGAAAAGAACATTGTGGAAGAAGTTGTTAGATGTGATTTCCAACTTCGTGGATGGAGAGTGGGTGTTCGGGGGAGAATTTAATGCAGTTAAAAATGCGCATGAGCGGAGAGGTAGAACCGCATTCAATTCGGGTTCGGAACAGAGGGAGTTTGAGAAGTTTATTTTGGAGGGCTATTTGGTGGATTTACCTTGTAAGGGGAAAAAGTATAGTTGGTATGGTGGTGATGGCAAGGTAAAAAGTATGATTGATTGTTTCTTTGTAACAAATGGTATCATTGATGGTTGGGGGCCGTGGGCCAATTGATTGGGGAAAGGGATATCTCGGATCATTGCCCGATTTAGCTTTTAGTTGATAAAGCGGATTGGGGTCCGAAACCTTTTAGAGTTAACAATGAATGGTTTTCTAACTCTTCATTCCTTCCTTTTGTGGAAAACGATTGGAAAAAGTTATATGTGGTTGGGAGGAGAGATTATGTGCTTAAAGAGAAGTTGCGGTTATTAAAAAAGAGCCTTAAGTGATGGAATTCTAATATTTTTGGTAGGTTTGATTTGGATATGGAGGAAGCCGTTAAGGAATTGAATGAAGGGCTGATGAGGATGTAGATTTTGGGGAGATGGAGGGGGAAGAGCTTTTGTGGAAGAAAAAGAGGGCTAGTAGTATGTTTTGGATGAATTTAAAGATTAAGGAGAATATGCTCATTCAAAAAGCTAGATTGAAGTGGCTTAATGTTGGGGATTCAAATAGTAGGTATTTTCATAAAGTAATGAAAGAGAGGAGGAGGCGTAATTTCATCGGTTCTATTAGGACGGATAATGGTATTATTGTTAAGGTAGAGGAAGTTAAGGAAGAAGTAAGGAGACATTTTACTTCGAAATTTATTGAGACCGATTTTGAAAGACCAGTGTTAGAAGGCATCTCTTTGAAGGGCATTAGTCTTTCGGAGAGATCTTTTCTTGAAGCTCCCTTTACGGAGGAGGAGATTAAAGAGGCGGTGTGGAGTTGCGAGGGTTCCAAAAGTCCGGGACCCGATGGCTACTCTTTTCTATTTATTAAAAAGTGTTGGCTCTTCATGAAAGATGATTTTATTGGTTGTTTTCAAAGCTTCGATTCCGGAACTTTTTTTCTCTAAATCTTTTGTTTCCTCTTTTTTGACATTGGTTCCTAAATCTTCTAACCTTTGTGCTTGGATGATTATAAACCTATATGTCTTGTTGGGTGTGTTTATAAAGTGTTATCGAAGCTTTTGGCGGTTAGATTAAAGTTGGTTTTGAACTCGGTTATTTCTAATTGTCAAAGTGCTTTTGTTCCAGGTAGGTAATTGCTCGATGGCGTTTTGGTGGCTAATGAGGTGGTAGATTTTGCTAAGAAGGAGGGAAGAGGTTGTTTTCTTTTCAAGGTTGACTTTGAAAAGGTGTATGATAAGGTTAGTTGGAATTTCCTCATTTTTATGTTTCGTAAAATAGGTTTTGGGAAGGTTTGATTGAAATTGATGGATGCTTTGATTTTTTTGAGTAAGATGTTGGTTTTAGTTAACGGTAGCCCTACGAAGGAATTTATTGTGGAGAGAGGCTTGAGACAAGGAGACCCTCTTTCTCCCTTTCTTTGTGTGATAGTCGCGGAAGGTTTTAAGGGTATGGTTAGTAGGTCAGTGGTGAATGAGGAGTTCGAGGGCTTTAATATAAGGGGCAAGTGTTTTGTTGATATTCTTCAATTTGCGAATGATACCTTATTGTTTGGTGAAGGAAGTTAGAAGCATATTTGCACTATTAAATCGGTTTTAAGAGGTTTTGAATTAGTTTCCGGTTTGGGAATTAATTTTCATAAGAGCAAACTTATTGGTGTGAATATTGGTTCTAGGTTTATGGAGGTTGCCTCTTTTTTACTTTCTTGTAGGAGGGAGGAAAGTAAATTTGTTTTTCTTGGAATTCCTATTGGGTTCAATTTTAATAGGATGATATGTGGAAGGAGTTTGAGGGGAAGTTGAAACGGAGGCTTTCTTGTTGGAACAATAGGCTCCATAGTTTTGGGGGAAGGCTTACTTTATTAAAATCGGTGATATCTAGCGTTTCAATTTTCATGCTTTCATTCTAAAAAGCTCTGGTGAAGGTTGTCAAAGAGATTACTAGAATTCAAAGTAATTTCCTTTGGGGGAGTAAGGAGGATAAGAGAAAAAGTCATTGGGTTAGTTGGAAGGAGGTGTGTCTTCCATTCGAAAAAGGGGGATAGGATTGAGAAGGGTGGATGATTTCAATTTGGCTCTAATCAATAAATGGAGATGGAGGATATTAACGGAATCAAATGCTTTATGGTATAATGTTTTAAAAGCTAGATATGGAGATATAAATTTGAAGATGATGGATACCGGTTGTTTTCCCATTAAGGTGAATTGTGCATCCTTTTGGTGGAGGGAATTATGTGGTTTGGAAAAAGGATTACCGGAGAATTGCTTTGTATCTAATTGTAAATCTTCTATTGGTAATGGTTTTTTATTCTCTTTTTGGCTCTCTTGGTGGATAGGAGAGTGTTGTTTAAAGGAAAAATTTCATATTCTTTTTCACATGTCTTGTCTTAAAGATGTTTCGGTGGCTTGCATGGGCGGTTGGCAAGAAGAGAGGTGGACTTGGGGAGACTTTGGGGTGGCCAGACCGGTAGTTGGAGATGCTGCCGCGGAGCTGCAGCGGTTGCGCACCTGGTTGGAGCAAGCTCGACCGACACTTTTTGGTGATGGTGTGGTTTATTGGGTGTTGCGACCAATGGAGGGTTATTCAGTGGGTAGTTTCTTTAATTTACTTAATAAGTTCTACATTCCTTATGGGCCGAGTAATATATTCGATGAAGCTTTTTCTATGATTTGGAAAGTGGTGGTTCCTTATAAGATTAAGACTTTTGGGTGGAGATGCTTTTTAAATAGGCTCCCCACTAAGGTTGCTCTTCTTTGTAGAGGTTGTGTGTTTCCGAATAGTGGGTTGGAGTTCATTTTTTGTACAACAACGGAGGATTCTTTAGATCATATTTTTTTGAATTGTTGTGTTTCTATATTGGTGTGGAAGGAGATGGCCGAATGGATTGGTTTTGAGGATTGGGGAGCTAGTAATATTAAAGAAAGCTTTTTAAAGTGGTTTGATTTTTCTAAACAAAGTAGGGTGATGAAACGGAAAGAAGGATGTGTTCGGTTGGCTACGACTTGGTATTTGTGGAATTTGTGGAACGGAATTATTTTTAGGAATGAAAGTTGGAATGTGTTAGATACGGTTTGGAATATAAAGGCGTTGGTGTGGAGATGGTCTTACATCGGGAAAATTACCCGCTCCAATTATAGCTTTTATGAGTTAAGTAAGTTTCCTTTGTACTACTTAGCTTAAGACTTAATTGGGTTGTAATTTTCTTTTGTTTCGAGGTTCGCCTTGCTTTTCTGTAAGTGGGTTCGAGAACCTATTGTTTTTGCTATCAATGAAATCCTTGCTTATAAAAAAAAAAGTTTTGGCTTAGATTTTGGTATAGAATCCGACAATAGTAACCTCGATTCTCTTTTGTGAAGGGTTGCAGAATTTTAGACAGAAAATAAGTATAAGAAAGTATTTTCTTTAAGTTATATTTTGAAAATACTTTTTTTATAAGCAATGAAAATTGTATTAAAATCAACAGAACAGAAACTACTTAAAAGTAGTTAACGAATTAGAGAACCACACAATCCTATCAATGTTCAAAGGACCTAAATGCCTAGTTCCTAACCAATCCCAAGACAAATGGTTCTGGTTCAAGGGCCTTAGAGTGTTGGTTGGTAGTAGAAGTGCATTTATTGTGGGTGTTAGGTGTTTGTGTTTGGTGGATCATGTTGTATTTTGGCATAATTTATGCCTGATTATGCATTTTAATTCATTTGGTTTTTTATAAAAAAAATCTCAAGACAGATTTTTTGAAAGCAAAACAATGTCTTCTACTCCTTTGCGCCCCCCTTTGAACAAGATTTCATTTCTCATGCGCCAAATTGACCACATTTTTGACATCCAAAATAAAATCTTGAATCTCATAGTACTTTTCTCTTTCATCCTTGTATTGAAGCAAAGCAAATGATCTGTCATGGATTCAACGTTTGTTATCGGAGACACGTCAAGCTATCTTAAAATAAAATGTCACACAACTACTTAAATGGAGCAACAAATAAAGAGGTGAATATGGGATTCCTTAGACCCCAAACACAGTGAACACACAAGGTCATGTTGACCCGGAATCACTCCACGCTTGCCTAACTCGGCTCTTGTTTGCAATCTGTTAAGAATCAATCTCCAAGCAAAAATATAAATTTTTTTAGGTAAATTAGGGAGCCTTAGAAATTTAAAAACTTTAGCCTTGTTCTCAATTAAAGGACATCCATCAGCACGCATACCTACAAGGAAATCATAGGCGAACTTAACAAAAAACCTGTGTGCATCTTGCCACTACCCAAACATGTCAGCAGAATCTGGAAGTGGAGATATGTTGATTATTCTACCACACTTTAAACGTTTTGAGGACCTTAAACGTCTTGAGGATCTGCTTACATGGCTACAACTGGAGTTCTGAGACATTTTAATGGAAGAATTTGATGGAAACTTGAAGAAAATGGGTGAGAAGAAAACGAACAGTGACTAGGGGGAAAAGAAGACGAAAAACCAATCAAAAGGATTTGATGAAAATTATGATTTTCATCTAGTTTATGAAGCTATGAAAAAAGTACAAGGTGAATAAAGTTAACACAATAGCTTCATACTTCTTGTATTTTTCTTCATAGCTACATAAACCATATTTATCATACACTACTAAAAAACGCGCATACAACAACGACAGGTTTATAACGGCTTGCCTATACACTGTTGTAATAGAAGCATGCATTTTTTTAAATCTAGTTAAAAGGCTTTTAATGACGGTTACTATTCCAACCGTGGTGAAATGTGAGGTCTTTCACTACGGGTATCTAAAAAACCGTCATTATAGGTAGCGCCTGGTCATGGGTTCAATTCCCTACACCAACATCTATGGTTTATTACATAATTTTTCAAAATGCCCACAACCTTTCACCACGGGTATTTGCAAAACCATCATTATAGCCTATAGTTTAGTTTTAGGTCTTGCGCCCTTCAAAAAATCGGTTTTAGGGAAAATCGTCTCCTTTTTGGGATCTGTTTCATGCATCTGAAGTAGAAAAATCATGCGGTCATTACTCCCGTACTCTAAAAGGGTTACGGGACTTCACCCTCAAAACCCCAAATTCATTTTTTTTCTATTTTTAATGATTTTTTTTACTGTTTTCATAGTCTCAAAAATTCCAAAAAAATTCTCAAAACTCTTATTTTACCTAATTGGATTAAATTTCGTGTTTTTAAATTTTTCTGAATTTATTTTAATCATGTTACTTCTTTCCTATTTTTCAAAATGCTGACAGACCCTTAATTGCGGGTATTTAAACCAACTGTTATTATAGATAGCGGTTTTTACTTATTTTTTCAAAATGCTTACAAACCTCTCACCACGTGTAATTTAAACCAACTGTCATTATAGGTAGCGTCTTCTCATGGGTTCAAGTCCCAGCACCTGTATTTTTCAAGTCTCATTACCAACATTATAGGTGGCGTGCATATTGAGTTTATTAACTGTCCCTAAACAAATATTGTCCATCCATTTAGTGATTCTTAACGACCAAGACACTACTATTAGTGATCTGCGTGAAACCTAAAATTTAGACATCTTCTACCTCTAAACATCATCTTTCATTTACGATACTCTATTTCTCCACTAAACCAAATTTCAAAACTCGAGTTAGCAATGTTTGTTGTTGGTGTTGTTTTTTAATTATTGTTGTTCTTATTGTTCTTTTTTATTATTGTTGTTCTTTTTAATTAATGTTGTTCTTGTTGTTATTATTTTTATTATTATTGTTGTTGTTCTTTTTCTTGTTCTTGTTATTGTTATTCTTCTTCTTCTTCTTCTTCTTCTTCTTCGTCTTCTTCTTCTACTTCTTCTTCTTGTTATTGTTGTTGTTGTTGTTGTTGTTGTTGTTGTTGTTGTTGTTGTTGTTGTTGTTGTTGTTGTTGTTGTTGTTGTTATTCTTATTGTTGTTCGTGCTATTGTTCTTGTTCTTGCTGTTGTTCTTGTTCTAATGCTGCAATTTTCTTTTATTTTATTAAAAGACATACAACAACGGGTATTTAAAATAACTATCATTATAGGTAGCGCATTTTCTAATTTATTACAACTCTTTCTGGATTGTGATTGTATGTATCATATATACAACGACACTCTATATAACAACGCCTGCGCCCGCGTCATTATATCTCTTTCGCAACCGTTGTTAAATGGTTTTTTCATAGTAGTGATAGCCAAAGTATGCGCTTTGTTAAGGTGGTAAAGACGAATCTAAAAAAAGAGAACATTCACCAAATGAAAAAATGAGAACCCATTTTTAACAAGAAACGTAAATGAAATCGAAGCAAAAGTTAAATGAACAAACCTCAAGTTAGTGATTGGTAAAGAAGAATCTGAAGACGTATCTGAAGGTTGAAGGATGTTAGGGTTATGTTATGATAGAGAAGAGTGAAATATGTTAGGGTTTTCTTTTGATAGAAACGGCTGTTATGTACTAAACGATAGATACTTTCCCTTATATAATAAAAAATATCACTTTTCATCACGGTTAGAAAGAAAAACCGTGATGCGATTTACATATTTTACAACGGTTAGTTGACTTAACCGTTGTAAAATCATTTAAAATTTATTTTTTAAATAATAGACTTAAGTGACTCACGCTTAATGTACTTTAAAAAATGGAAAAAATATAGTTGCTAGGAATCGGAGCTTGCTACACATCATTTATTACTACGGTGTTTTGAGGCAACCGTCATTAAATATCTGTTTATAAATCTAGCTACTTTTCATACCCTAAATTTTGACCACAAGATTTTCCATCATTGTTGTTAGATGTCAAACATAACTAATATTTCTATTCTATACTTGGCATTTTTCAAATCTTTCATGTTTAATTGTGGATTTTATTATTGAATTGTTGTGTTCTTCAAACATTGTTTATATACCTTTGGTGCTTGAAATATGTGTGTTATTGTGCACGAAAAGACACTAATTGATCAAAGAAGTAAGACACAAGAAAGGATACAAGTTGCTAAAGAAAGGAAGAAAACATCAGCAAGTTCGCTTTGCAAACTTGCCAGCGAACAACTGGCGAAGCTCCAACGAATGGTCCCAGGATTTGGGCAGTAAGAAAAGGGACTAAAGTTCGCTTTACAAACTCCCAGCGAATGTTCGCTGTTTCACATGCTTTGCGAAGACCTGGCGAAGGACTCCTTGGATGAGCCAGTAGCAAAAGGGGCCTAAGTTCGCTTTGCAAATTTGTAAGCGAATAGTTCGCTATGCGAACAAAAGTTTGCATTGCGAACTTATGCAGACACTCAGAGGCGGTTTAGCTTATAAGAAGGCACTTTATGTGCCAAATTCATCATTCGCTAGGCAAACAAAAAGTTTGCAATGCAAACTTGTCTGATTTTAAGTGTACTATAAATACACTTTTTGCATTTTCTTGGGATCATAACTTCACTTTATCACACCAAAACCTATTTTTCTGATATTTCTTCATCTAAGAGAGATTCTTCACATAGAGAAGCTATCCGGTCTCAATTTTTTAACGCGGATGCTTTTTCATCTCCTCACGAAACTTGTGAAACAAGCTACCATGAATATGTGTAGCTAAACACATCTGTGTGTCAAGATTAGTGGTAGGTAATCCTTCATTTTGTATGTATTGATCTTGATTGTAGTGTGTGAACTTTGTAGATTATAAATATAGAAGAAAAACTTTGTTTATATGGTTTATATTTTGTTTTAGTTCATGATTGAGAAATATGTTTTAAAACTTGACCTAAGATTCAATCCATCAATAATCATAAGGCTAGAGATAGTTTTTAAAGTTGATGTTCATAAATATTGATCTTCATTGTTATCATATTGGTAGTTTGGGTGAGAGATCATCAAAGTATCAATATGATAAATCTCACAACAAGTGTTAGAGATAAACTTATTGAGAGGATATGTGGTTATATTCATCATTAATAGGTTCACGTCCTTTATCGAGTAAATACGTACGAAACGGATTACCGATACCTAATCTTGACATGCTTTTACCAAATCCTAAAAACCAATTTCTTTACCATTGATAACTAATTTCTTATGCAAACAATCCGATACAAAACAACCAAACTCTTTGTTACTTTAAAAGTTAAAACGATTTCGACTATAGAACGGAGACAATATACATATATTCCTATGGATACGATAAAATACCCCCGAAATACTTTTTAACAAATGGCGCCGTTGTCGGGGATTGTTGTTATATTGCAAGCATTGCAATAGTTGTTGAATTTAATTCTTGTATAACTTTTTCTTGAACTTGTTGATTTGTTTGGTTAAGTGTGCAGACTCTGTTTATGCGAGGGAAGTTACCCGCAGACCAACTTATTTTCGATCCTGAGATTCAAAGAACTGCGTGTAAGTTAAACAGAAAAACAAGATGGAAGAGGCAACTTGCTAGGGAAAGACAAGAACGAGAAGAAAGTTCAACTTCGACACCAACACCACAGTTAACACCAACCATGGATGCTCCACCACCACCACCACCTGCTTCAGTTCCTTGTACTAATAGTCCGAGACATACAACTCAGTTCGTACGAAATGTACAAAATAGTCGGCAATCTGAAATGAAAATGGGTATTCTCGCTCTTCTATACTAGAATCCATTCACCAGTATAGATCACGAGGATCCCTTTACTCACTTGACCAAATTCTATGAAATTGCGGTTGCGACTGGTGCACCTGAAGCTGCAGAAGAGTCTTTGTTTAAGAGATTGTTCCCGCATTCCCTAATTGGGAAGGCTAAAGAATGGTACCTTGACCAATCGACTACTATTATGACTGACTAGAAAATATTAGAAGAGAAGCTCTTGGAACGATTTTCCTCACAATCGTTTCATGGAAGCTAAAACGGCGATTGCAGTTTTCTCACAAGGTGGGAATGAGTCTCTCAACGAAGCTTGGGAGAGATTCAAGTCCATGATTAGAAAATGCAAGGGGCACGGTTTTGATGAGCTCACGCAAATTCATATTTTCAAAAATGGTCTTCAAATGGTTCACAAAATATTGTTGGACACTACTGCAGGCGGATCTTTAATGACTAAAAGCGCCGACGACGCCATTTCTATCATTGACAAGATGGCTCTAAACGACCATCAAGGAAATCATAACCGTGGCCAATCTCAAAAGAAACCGGGAGTACTTGAGTTGGGAACTAATTATGCAATTCTCGCTCTGAAAAAATTATTTTCTCAACAATTTGAGTTGTTAACGCAACAAATGTCCAAGCTCCCTCAACAACTCAAAGAGATTCATGAATCACTGAGCAAGAATGTGTAAGTAGCTTGTTGTGAATTGTGTAGAGGAGATCATCCTACTGGGTATTGTCCTCCGGTAGTGGAAGAAGTAAATTATGCTGGAAACCCTACTCAAGGCTATCAAGGAAGACCTCCTTACCAAAATGCTCAACAACCTTACCAAAATCAACAAGGTTACCAACCAAGAGGCAACTACAAAAATCAACAAGGATATCGACAAAATCCTTACCAACCACCCTAAGATCAAAGTGGAAGTTCAAGTATGGAAGATACTTTCACACAATTCATGCAATTATCAATGACCATTTAAAAGAGTACGGAAGCTTCGATTAAAAATCTTGAATCTCAAGTAGGGGAACTTGCAAAGCAATTAGGCGAAAAGCAACCGGGGCCATCCTTCTCTGTTAACACTCAAACAAATCCAAAGGAGCATTGTAAGGCCATTTTCAAAATAAGTGGAAGAACAATTGGAGAAGATGTTGAACATAAGGTGGTATTTGAAAAGGAGAATGATATTGTAGTGGAGGAAGTCGAAAAAATGATGAAAATGGTGTAGTTGAAAAGAATGATGAAGAAGTAAAGAAGAAAAAAGAGAAAAAAAAGAAAGGAGTATGAGAAGGAAGTTTTACAAAAACGATTACCATATCCTCCTGCTCCTAAGAAAAAGAGAACGATAGGCATTATGCAAGATTCTTAGAATTGTTTAGTCGGTTGCAAGTAATTTTTCCTTTCTCTGAAGCTCTCGAACAAATGCCTAAGTATGTCAAGTTTATGAAGGACATACTTACGAAAAAGAAGAGGTGCACGGACAATGATAACATTGATTTCAATGCCAATTGTAGTGTTGTCATTCAAAGTATGCTTCCGCGGAAAAAACAAGATCCGGGAAGAGTAGCATTACCTATCACTATAGGTAATGATTTTAAATGTAAATCTTTGGTTGACATGGGTGCTAGTATCAATATAATTCCTTTATCCGTGGTTAAAAGACTTGAGAATATGAACGTGAAATCAACAACCATGACATTGCTACTTGCGGATAAGTCAAGGACTCGTCCTCATGGTGTCGTGGAGGATGTGCTTGTAAAAGTGGAAAAATTCTTGTTTTCGGTTGATTTCGTGATCATTGACATGGATGAGGATAAGGATACTCCAATCATTCTGGAAAGACCTTTCATGAAAACTGCCAAAATGTTGGTGGATGTTGATGAAGGCATAATGAAGGTGAGAATTAAGTCAAGTGGAAAGGAGGAAGAAGCTTGTTTCAAACTATTCAAAGGAGTGATGTATGCAAATCAAGTAGATGAAAGCGTTCATAAAGAGGAAGAATTTGAAAAAGAGGCTTTGCGGAAGAAAAAGGATGAAGATGCAAAAGTGGCTATGATGCGATCATGTTGGGATTTTTCCTTCTTAAAAAAAAGGGATCAAAGAAAGGACATGATAATGGTTGAAATTTTTGTTCGGGAAGTGTGTTTTTCTCGGAAGCCAACTCTTTAGCTTTTGGTTTCGAGGTGTCAAGCCTCTGGACCGTCGAGCTCAACCGGCATTAAACAAACGCTAGTTGGGAGGCACCCTAACATTATAAGTATTTCTGTTTTTCTACTATTTTTTTATTGTTAAGTTGTTTAGAATTGGTGTGGTGTTGTAGCAGCTGCAGAAAAAAAAATTCAAAAACCTGTCATGTTCGCTGGCTAGTTCGCTTTGTGAACCTGGCGAGCATTCGCTGGCTAGTTCGCATTGCGAACTTAGCGAGACAACCAAATGTTTTTCTGCTGCCACCTCATTAAAAAGGGAGTTTATTTAGGTTGGGCCAAACACTTGGGCCCATGATCCACAACTTAGTCTGTACTTTTGTGGGTAACCCTACTCCCTTAGTCACTCATCTTGCCTCTCTCACAACTCTCACAAACACTCACTCACAATTTAAAACTCTATCACGTGCTCTGTTTCTATCAACTCTCATAACTCTTTCCAAGTACTAACAAGACCAAGTTTGATGCTACTTTTCTCTGTTAATTTGTGATAAACAATGTGGTTAGGTTAGTTAGGTTAAACATTAGAGACATTTTGATTCTAGGTTTAAAGAGTGTGTACAATTCACCTCTATTTTAAGGTTTGTTTGCTTTTTCATGTTGAATTTTATGCAAACTTTAGAATAGAGGTTGTATTGTGAAAAGAAGTTTGATGTTGGAACTGATTTGGATGCTGTTATTTTTGAAATTATTCGCAGGTTAACTGACAAGTTCGCTTTGCGAACCTGGGGCTAACATTCTCCAGACTTCTCTTTGTGAATCTGGGGCAAATGTTCGCCAGGACTTTGCTTTGCGAACTTTGCACGAACAGACCAGAATTTTGAATTTCTTTTACTATCTCAGTTTGGGATTCTGTTTTGTTCCTATTCTAATGGACTGTTTTGCTGGCTGGTTATTGTTTTATCTGGTGGTTTTTGCAGATGGCTCTAAAGATCATTCCCTCAAAAAAGAGAAAGACCGGAGGTACTTCACGAACGGTTCTGATTCAGCTTGGCGATGTACGCTTTAGAGGGGAAAAATAGGCCGCAAGATACTTGACATTGGAGAGACGTACGATCTTACCCGAGAAGAGATTTAATCTAAATCCACAGGGAAGCTATCGAGCGGTAGCTCAACTCCTCGAAAGTAAAAAATAGGGGAGGCTGATTGCACCTGTGGATAGTTATAACGTCGAGATTGTACGAGAATTTTATGCTAATGCCCTCCCGGATGATAGGGAGGAATTTCGGTGGAAGACCTTAGTTGGGGGAAAAGTGGTGAAGTTTGATCGAGGAACCATTAACACTGTTCTTAAGGATCCACTAACCTTGAGAGAAAATGTGATAGATACCTTCCATAGAACATTTAGACTCCACAGAGACATTGAGACCATGACTAGAGATCTTTTGCAAGAAGGTAAATCTGTTGAGCTTAACCCATATGGGGTTGCAAAAAGGTACTATCGCGAAGATATGCGTCATTTGCCCCAATTGATCTTACTTTTGGTTCTCACCAACATTAAGCCAAAGTCGCATTCCTCGACCATTCCCATACCCCTTTCCAATTTGGTCCACCGCATTATGACCAATGTCCATATCGATGTAGCCAGGATTATAGCGGATGAGATGAGGGTTATTGTGGAGAGTGGGCTTGGTTCAGCTTCTAGGAAGAACGCTCCTCTTGCCTTTTCTTGTCTAATCATGGTTCTTTGTGCACATGTAGGGGTTAATATCCCCACACGCAGTTAGGTGACCATCTCGGCTGCTATAAATCACCGGTATGTGGACAAGTATTGTAAACCAAAGGGGCTGCGGGGTGAGACTTCAGGTGCGGGTACTGATGTCGGCACTGGTGCTGGTGATGGTTCGGGTAGTTTTGGGTCTCAAGGTTATTATCCATATCAGCAGGAAATTTTCCAATATAATTGGGATTGGATGGCGGCTTCTCAGCGCGCTATGATGGATTTACATGATTCGATGTAGGTATTACAGCTACAGATCCATGAGCCCAATGTGGATCACTCTATGATGACAAGGGAGCAATTCCTTGCTCATGTTGGTTGGCCTGAGGCCAGGGCAGTTTTCGGAGGGGGAGCAGAGGCAGCTAGTGAGCCTGAAGATGCTGATGCGGAGGATGATGGCGATGATGAGAATGTGGAGGTTTCTGGTTCTGTGTCTGGTTCTGAGGAGGATAAGATTGAGGGTTCCGGTTTCGAGTCCGAAGATGACTGATTTTGATGTTATCATTTTGTACTTCCTTTGATTCTTCAAAGTGAAGTTTTCTTTTATTATGCTTTATGTGTCAGTTATTATTGTTGTACTTTATCCACTAGGTGGATTATTTTGAGATTTGATGTACCTTGTACCCTTTTGAGGTACTCATGACTTTTGTTGGTGTTTTCACACCATAATATTATTATTGTTAGTATTATGTTTTCAGTTAAAATTATTCATTTTCATTTCATTTTTAGTTTAGTTTTATTTTATTGTGTTGTGTTATGTTGGTATGCTTGTGGGATTTAATGTTTCGAACTTTTGGATGTGATTTTGAAAGAAACTTTTAGGTTGGTGATTGTTGTTCATTAAAGAAGATTCTTCTAAGTTAGATGGCTATGATAGTATTTCAAGCATGATATTGTTGGCAAGAAACATAGTTACCTATTTCTAGAATTTAGAATGTGTTAGAACTTTTTGTCTTTGTACAAATGAAATTTTGTTTCTTGTCACAACTTTATTGATTGCTTATGTCACTTAGGTCCATAAAATCGAAATGTGAGAAGCCTCCATGCATGTTACTATATGCATTGGATTGCTGATGAATGTTGTCTTATACTTTTAATTCATGCTTTATATATTGATTTGTGTGATTTTGTGGAAGCATGAGAAATGATCAAGGCATTTGTTGATAATGAGCACAACCATTTCCAAACAGTGATTTACCTATGAGTAGTGAGTATTTGTTGGCCCTCTGAGCCTAAACAATTTAGATCTCGTTTAGTGATGAACTTTGTGTTGTACATAATTTGAAAATCAAGTTCATCATTGAATTTTTGAGAGTTTCTAAAAAAAGTTTCTTCTTGAACCTTGGAACTTTGTTATTATTGATTTCCTTGCCTTAAAAAGCAAGGAGCATTCACTTAAGGTTTAGTTGAAAATAAGTTGGTGAGAATGAAAAAGAAGATTGGTAAATTGCTCAAACTTTTGAAAAAAATTAAAGAAAGCGTGGAAAGAAAAATCAAATGTGAATATACAAAAAAAAGAGAAAAAGAATGCCTGCTTGAATGAGAAAAATAGAGACCAATAATTGTGCATAAGGACGTTTGAGAAGGTTTTTGATAAAGGAATGAAAATGGTAAATGAAGTTGAGATGTGTGTGAATGCCTTGTATAGTGAATGTTCTTTTGCATCGGAAACTTCGATTCAATGAACTTTAGAAATGTCCCTTTATTGTTAACCCGACCAAGCTACAACCTTAAAGCCCTTAGTGATCTTTTTGCTTCCATGATTTCTTATTTGATTCTTTAGATATTGTATGAATTAGTTTGTATATGCATCATTTGTCAGATGAGCGAAATTGTCCCGCACTTGTATGAGCGTTTTCCTTCAATAATTTTTTCGAAGAGGAGTGTTAGAGTGATATAAGCATAATGGTATTGTTGTTACTTGAAACATTATTTGAGATTTGTTTAAGAATCAAGTTTTTTTTGCATTGTCGATTCTAGGAATTTGTAATTGTTGCTTTGTTACAATTGTTGTTTATTTGAGCCGTTTATCTTTTCTTGGTTGAATTAAATACTTGAGCAAATCCTCTTGTTTTCAATGAGAGGCATACTTTGCTTGAGGACAAACAAAGAGCTAGTTGGGGAAAGTTTGTTAGATGTCAAACATTACTAATATTTCTATTCTATACTTGGCATTTTTCAACTCTTTCATGTTTAATTGTGGATTTTATTATTGAATTGTTGTTGTTATTCAAACATTTTTTATATACCTTTGGTGCTTGTAATATGTGTGTTATTGTGCAAGAAAAGACACTAATTGATCAAAGAAGTAAGACACAAGAAAGGATACAAGTTTCTAAAGAAAGGAGGAAAACATCAGCAAGTTCGCTTTGCGAATTTGCCAGCGAACGTTTGCTTTGTGAACAACTGGCGAAGCTCCAGCAAATGGTCCCAGGATTTGGGCAGTAAGAAAAGGGACTAAAGTTCGTTTTGCGAACTCCCAGCGAATGTTCGCTATATCACTCGCTTTGCGAAGACCTGGCAAAGGACTCCTTGGATGAGGTAGTAGCAAAAGGGGCCTAAGTTCGCTTTACGAACTTGTAGGCAAATAGTTTGCTTTGCGAACTTGTAGGCGAATAGTTCGCTTTGCGAACTTATGCAGACACTCAGAGGCGGTTTAGCTTATCAGAAGGGACTTCAGGTGCCAAATTCATAATTCGCTAGGAGAACAAAAAGTTCGCAGTGCCAACTTGTCTGATTTCAAGAGTACTATAAATACACTTTTTGCATTTTCTTGGGATCATAACTTAACTTTATCACACCAAAACCTATTTTTCTAATTTTTCTTCATCTAAGAGAGATTCTTCACATAGAGAAGCTGGATTTTCATCCGATCTGGATTCTTCGACGTGGATGCTTTGTGTCAAGATTAGTGGTAGGTAATCCTTCATTTTTTATGTATTGATCTTAATTGTAGTGTGTGAACTTTGTTAATGATAAATATAGAAGAAAAATTTTGTTTATATGGTTTATATTTTGTTTTACTTCATGATTGAGAAAAATATTCTAAAACTTGACCTAAGTTTCAATCCATCAATAATCATAAGGCTAGAGATAGTTTTGAAAGTTGATGTTCATAAATATTAATCTTGAATGTTATCGTATTGGTATTCTGGGTGAGATTTCATCAAAGTATCAATATGATAAATCTCACAACAAGTGTTAGAGAGAAACTTGTTGAGACGATATGTGGTTATATTCATCATTAATAAGTTTACATCCTTTACCGAGTAAATACGTACGAAACGGATTACCGAAACCTGATCTTGACACGCTTTTACTAAACCCTAAAAACCAATTTGTTTACCGTTGATAACTAATTTCTTATGCAAACGATCTGATATATAACAACCAAACTCTTTGTTACTTTGAAAGTTTAAAATGATTTCGACTATAGAACAACGACAATATACATTCAATCCTTGTGGATATGATAAAACACCCCCCGAAATACTTTTCAACAATTGTGCAAATCATCACCACAATATGGATGTACCTTCATGCCTCGCCAATCCTCTCAAAGATTGTTGAGCATTCACTACAATCAAGAATTAGGGTTTTGATCCCTCTCAAAGTACTCAGACAAAGCATCAATCAAGAATGGACATGATCCTCAACTTGTCTAGCCTCTCAAACATCCATGAAGGATCAAGAGGTTTCACACATCAAGAATCATGCATGAAAATGCAACATTTCAAGCTAATCAAGCCTTAAGATCATCAGTGTCACCAAATTAGGGTTTTGGTCGACCAAGGCCTCCAGACGGAAAATTTCATCTGGGCATGGTCTAATACTTCAAAACATGATCCAAGAAGCTCAAAGGGGCCTCATGGACCCAATCACAAGTTCAAAGTAGCCTCAGGGGATACATTCATAAAAAATCAGGAATTAGGGTTTCTTGACCTAATTCACCCCCAAGTTAACTTTTGGAGCAAGGCATGAGCCAAGACCTTAAGAAGTGTTTTGAAGATCTCCAATACATCATATTGATCCATTCACAAGATGGAATTGATTCAAAGAACTTGATTCATAACAAATACAAGGATTCAAATTCATCTGGACCAATTATGGTTTCTGATGAAAAAGTCAACTGTACCTTTGACGTTTGCCCAAGACATGATCCAAAACCTTGAGACATGATTCAAGACACTCTAAAACACCTATGGAATCCATACATTAGGTTTGAATTAGGTCAAAAACTTGATTTCATAGAGGATCACAAAGTTTGAAATTCATCTAACAAAAAGTCAACTGTTCCAAAAATCAAGTTTGAATTTTTGAATTTCTTGACAAACAAGGCTTCCCTAAGTCAAAAACAATGTTAACTTATGGTTTGGATCATCATCCATCAAGAAAAATCAAGAAAAGTGGGGTTACTTGCAAAAGGGTCAACCATAAGATACTTGGATTTTCACTAAGTTATGAAAAAAAGTGATTTATAACCAACTTTGCAAGACCATAACTTGTGATCCAAGTAACTTTTCTTCCATCCAAAGCTCAAATGAAAGCTCTCATTACATACTTCAACATTGTCAACTACAACAAATTCCAAATCCTCATGGATTTTGAGTTATGGATTGATCAAAATCACAAAAAATGGAAAATGGACACTTTTTCAACACTTAGTGAAATTTTGGACAAAATCTGTTTTGCATTTTCACCAACTTTGAGGCCATTTTTCATTATGATCCAAGATGATTCAAGACAAAAGTTAAACATAAAAGTTGAAGTATTTTATAAGGGTTTTCCAAAAAGTACAAGTGCCTCCCATGATTCAACTTGAGCAAGGAGTTATAAGCCTCCAAAAATGGCATTTTTCACCCTTCCTATACAAAGGCATGAAAACCAAACTTGTGCCGCACGATTTTGTCACTCAAGTTTTGCCATTTTACCAACTTTGTCATCTTCCAAAAGCACAAAACATCTGATGACTCACTTGTTTCTTGATTAAGGAGTTAAGATTTCAACTTGGCATATGCAAAACCATCATGACATGAACCATTGAATTCAACTTTGGCAAGGTAACATCAATGTAATACATTGAGGTGTCACAAACCAGGCCATAACACTTTAAGTCAGTCAAGATTCAAGTCCAACCTCTGAGCATTCAAACCCGCATAATTGAATGGAGTCACGATAAGAGAGTTGACTTGACACTTTTGGATTATCCAAGTTAATGGCTACAAGATACATGCCATGATAAGCCTTCAATTACTATTGCTCCCAAAACAAACTTCCTCTACTATAAATAGAGGTCATGTCTGACTGGTCAAAACACACTAAAGCATAACAACTCATGCTTTTCTTTAAATCACTCTAAAAAACCAGAATTTGCTTCTCTTTCAAGTCACATTCAAATTTTCAAATAGAGAGCAATTCCATCCAAACCAAACATCCTAGCACCTCACATATGTCATATACAAGTGATCCATAACCTCTAAACACATCTGGAACACCAGAATCACTAAGTCACCATCCATTTGCTCAAGCTTTTTGTCCTAGTTGCAGTTGGGCTACCAGAACAAGTTACAGGTTGTTTCAATCCATTCCAAGCTTCCAAACACCTTACATAAGGTCCATTTAAGCTATCCAGATCATCACACAGCATCTGTAACACCTCTACATCAGGATTCAATTTCTTCTTGCAAGAGGTAAGCCTGAACTCTCAAACTCTATGATCCATGCATCATAAATGTGTTTTCAAGTTACAAACATGTTTCTGCACTTATGTAGAGTGTTTCCCCTTAATCAATTGCTTTATATCTATAGTGTATAGGATTTCATAGTGTTCTTGCAAAAATTAGGGTTCATGTGTTCATCATTTGATTTCTCACTCCACACTTAATATAAATGCAATTAATTTATATCACTGAAATCCTTGTTCAAAAACACACAACTTTCATGTTTACAAAATTCAAAACCATTACGTATTGAGAGTGATATGTGAGGTTTTGCAAATCGGCCATGGAGGGAAGTCGCGAGGAAGAAGATGATCGTTGGCGCCATTATTTGAATTTTTGAATTTTTTATCATTTTTTTAATTGATTTCAACAATTAATTTCTCTCTCAATTTTTATCATTTTTTATTGGTTCTTTTTTTTTAAATTTCACAAATATGTTAAAATATTTTATTCTACAAAAATATCAAATTTATATTATTTATTTAATATAGCTTGAATTTTTGTTAATAATTTCATTTTTATTTGTTTTTAAACATTTTTAAATGAAATTTCCACCTTGATTTTTCAAATTCAAATGAATTCCAAGTTTTCATGTGCTTAAACATGATTTTTTCAAAACATTTTTTAAAGTTCACAACTTGTTTTTAAATATGTTTGATATTTTATATCATTTTTTATTTAATTTTCTCTGAAAATTGATTTTTTTAATAAAAATTAGGTTTTTTCTTTATTTTGATTTTTCAAACTTCATTTGAAACACTTTTGGGCCTCTAATGGAGTGTAAGACCCATCCCCTTTGTAAATATAAAATTTTGGGCCTTAATCATTGTATAAGTTTCTATACGATTTTCAAAATAAATGATGCGATCGCTGTTTTTCATCTGGGCATCTCTTTGAGCTGTAAGCCCCATCTCTTGTATAAAAATAAACTTTTGGGCCTCTATTAGAGTGTAAGACTTATTCCTTCTTTGTACATAAATAATTTGGGCTTCAGTCATTGTATAAGTCCCTTTGTGGTTTTCAAAATCACGACGCAATCGTCGCCTTTTCAAATTTTTCATCTGGGCCTCTCCTTGAGTATAAGCCCCATTTTTCTTCTTTACAAACATCTTTTGGGACTCGATTAGAGTGTAAGACCCAACCCCCCACCCCCTTGTACAAAAAACAATTTTTGGGCTTCTGCTATAGTATAAGTCCCACAACGTCTGTCGGTGTCGCATTGCGATCAATGTTTTCAAGAAAGTCGTCTAGATCTCTCCTTGAGTATAAGCCCGAATCTTTAATACAAAAACTTTCTTTTTTACAATAAACAAATTCCTTGGGCCTCTCTTTGAGTTGTAAGTCTTATACCTCTATTTTCAAAATCATCTGTCTGTTTTAAAATTGGTACTAAGAGGAGCATTATTCCCGGTGAAACTGCTCTTAGACCACTTGGGCCTCTCTTTGAGTTATAAGCCTCAAACATTTATTTTCTTTCAAATAAAGTTCTTTTAACTCTAATTCAAATTCAAAGTTTTCTCAAAACTTTCTTCAATTTCTTGAAACCCTAATCAATCATACAGTTGTAGTCAATACAACAGAGCACAATACACTTGGGCCTCCTCTCATAATGTAAGTCCTAATATCTTTTCAATTCAATGCATATTTGTTTATATATATCTGTCAATTCACTTATCTGTATATATACCTGTGCATATCTGTTTAGAGTTTCCCCAACAGTTAGGTCTACACTTAGGTCAAACTAGAGGTTACTTTCAACATAGTCAAAACTATTTCCCCATAGGAAATTCCCTATACAATCTGTCTACTCTTGGGCTTATTCAATATGGAACAGAGAAAGGCATTATTCCCGGTGAAACTTTTCTCAAGACTGTCAAAACTTAGAAATATATATGTGTATACAAGAAATTGATTTCCCCCGGAGAGGATTAATTCTCAGTGAAACCTCACTTGAATTTCTTCAAACCTTAGAATCGTTTAACAAAGAAATGATTAATTCCCGGTGAAACCTTTCTTGAACTTTTCTTACGCTTGGACCCACTGGCTTTCTAAAAGCATCCCCAACCTCCTCTTGGACATAGTACAAGGACCTACAGGCTTCCTAAAAGCATAGGATAGAATTTAGTAATTTCTACTAGTTCAATCCCCAAGAGAGTCAAAATTCCAGAACATCATACCATCATAAGGATTGATCTTAATCCCTTAAACCCTCAGCCTCCTCTTGGGCATCATACAAAGATCTCTCTCTACACTAGAGCCTACCACTTCTTGAGTGACTTGGACAGTCTCACCCCCTCTTTGGCTTCATTCAAGTAGACTTGGAAAATCTCATTTCCTCTTAACTCTCAAGTTTCCTAAAAGCACAGAAAAAAAACCTGATCATTTCACTAATACACTAGTCTCCAGCAGAATTGAAGACCTCATAGGTTTTCAAGCTCATCTTTAAACTCCCCTGATACCCAACAAGGTTTGACTTACAGCTTAAAAATTCGCTAACTAGGGTCAATTTACCATCCACAAATCCCTAATAGAATCAGAGCCTCATGGCATCTGATACTTCAACTCTTCCCTATTTCTCAGCAAGAGTACACCCTTTGGGTTTCCCCAATACAATTTGGACCTGCTCTTGGATTTCAATAATACTAAGCAAAAGATAGCCTCCTCTTAGGCTTCATATAAGAATTTTCCCCATTCAGCCTCAATCTTGGGCTTTGTACAAGACAGGTAAAACCTTCTCCAGTGGAGTCAGTTTCTTTTAGCTTCAACCTTGGGCTTTGATCAAGGCACAAAAAAATCATCATCCCCTTAGATGAGACCATGAGTCCACTCTGTAATAGGATATCCCCTCTATACATCACATTTCAAAACAAACAATTAAAACCTTTTCCAGATAATTAATGTAAGTGGCACACTTGTTGATTCAAAATTCAAGCTGAAGTCCTTCACTTATCCTGGCTAAAATTCCTCTTTCATCTAACCGCTATAAGTGACAAGCCTCTAGATTCCATACATCCAAGCCAATGTCCTTCTCTTAGCATGAAAGATTCATAAGGAAAAATGGAATTGCTCTACACTGAGTTAAAGTTTTCTTCCTTCATGGCATCCCTTATACAGGAAATTATGGCATAGTTGGATTCTACATATCCCAGTTAAAGTAATTCTTCTTTATTACCAATTACTCAACATTTGTGATGAAGAGGTGAGATATTCTCCCTTTAGAGATGACAAATTCACTCTCAATCACCCTTTAGCTACAATCTTGGGCTTTGAACAAGACACAAATACTCAGCTAGCTTCAATCTTGGGCTTTAAACAAGACATCACATATCTTTCCTCCCATAGAATAGGAGGAACTACGATTGCTCTGATTTCTCGAATCTCGTTACAGGAATACGTAGGCATAAGATTGTGAAATCTTAGGGAGCACACAAATCAAAAAATTTAGGTCCAGTAGCTTCCCAAAAACAAACGGAAAACCCGAAAACAAAAAAAAACATTCTCTCAATTCTTCCAAAGGAGAAACTTTCCCAAACCACAGCAGATTAACACGAGAAAACATCTTAAGTTAACAGAAAAACATACAATAAAAGGTTCCTATGGATTACCATAGATACACTGGGTGTTAAAAGCTTCCCTTTGTATAACCAGACCTCGATCCCTGATCTCTTAGCATTTGTTAAAGAAAAGATTTGCGTGCAACGTTAGTTTTAGATATCTTCCCTTTCCTTTCCAGCTTCATAGGATAAATATAGAAATCAGAAAGTAGCACCCAAATCCATTTGCGGTAAGGTGGTCGCATCACCGACAAATATAGCACGCTACACTACTCACTGGGCGCAAAAATTTTAACCTATTACAACGGTTTATATGAATCTGTTGTACACATGGCGTTGTTGTTAGCGCGTTTTGTAGTAGTGATTTTTTATATTTGCCAAAACATTACTTCATTTTTCAAACAAAGTCATCAATTAGGTTTTGTTTTCTGCCTGTTCAGGAGAAATTCTGGAGATATATCTTCAAAATAAGACATTAGGGCAATACCAAAGACGTATCTTTGAAATTAGCTTTGATGCTTGATAGAATTTTTGTGATCTATATTTGTCTACAACTTCTATAAATTTAGGGTTTGTGGTTTTTAATTTCACACAAACAGAAAATGTCTAAAATGTCACAAATAAACATCATTCGGCATGTCACAAATGTCCCCTTCTCCACCGCAACACCTGGGCAAAAGTTTAAGCTCAACGAGTACACCTCTTTTGCAGATCTGAAATACAAAGTCCATAATCTCTTGCCTTACGGAGACAATCAAAAAATTGTGAAGCTCGAGTACCGCTCACCGTCGATTGACAATAGAGGAATGATTGAGTTCAGCAACTTTGAGCTCAAGACGGATGTAGATGTAAGCGCTATGTGGAATACATTTTTACATTTCTAAACAAAAAATCTGCTCGAGTTGGAAGCAGCAATTTCAAGTTCGGTCGAAGATATTGTGAAGATATTGAAGTGTCCGCCTGAATATTGAAGTGTAATGTTGCATTTTATGTTGAAATCATCTATGTAATGCTGATTTTATGTTATGAATGATACTTTTATTGTCAAATTACAAGTTTTTGGTTTCTACCTATGATAATGTTGTGCATACGTTACGAATATGCATCTACGGACAGATTACAAAGATGAATCTCTGGGTTCAAAAACCCAACTTCTTGGTAGTCGATGAGAATTGCCTATGTTGTGTGTTTATTGGGTGCGTCTAGAGATGTATCTCTGAAATCTTAGGGCATTTTAGTATTTTCACATGGTGTACTAGTAATATATATGGTGCATTAAGAAATTCTCTAAAGAGAATTTATGATGTAAATCCTAACAACAACTTCACTTTATAATATTTCACTTTTACAATTCAGTTTCTATTTCTTTTCTCTCTTTTTCTTCTTCTCTCATCTTTCTTGAAAACCTTTTGTTCCAAAAATGATGACAGTAGTAACCTCTACCTAGTATTTTAAATATCCTATTAAACTATAAAAGTAAAACATATATTGTAAATTCAAACATACATGATATTTTGTTTTGTTTGTTGATTTGCAAGAAATTGTCAGTTTTAGCACTAAAATTATAAGAAAAAAAAATTAAGTTGTAAGGTTTTATAATTTTTGTGATTTTAAGAATATTAAGCTGAGAATTAGATAAGGGGTGCAATATTCAGACTATTTTTTTTATAATCAAATATATTAGCTCAAATAGAATACAATAAGTATTCTAAATAGATAGATACAAGATGGATGCAAAACATCAAACCCAACAACGGATTCATTTTATAAAAAAATGAGGGGAAAATTAAACCATTCGTAAAAGTTACACGAAATACTCTGCTTGAAGCAAATAGCTAACCACCACCTAGACGTGAAAACAATTCTATGGAACAATTCCTCTGGGCAACAAAAACCGTCGTTAAACAAAATTTGGTTGCGTTGCTACCAAGTGCACCAAATCGTACAAAATCAAATAAGGCAAACATTACCATTCGATGAAATTCCAACCACCTTCAAGAACCATTTCATCCAATGGTCACAACAAGTTACCGAATTTAATAACGACACTCCAATTCATTTTGCAATATACCTCCACACTAGACGAATCTTAGGACACCGAACAAACAAGTGGTCTACGGATTCAACTCTATTAAAGCAAAAGGCGCATACTAGATCATGGGGGTTAGAAATTATTCCCTTGGCCGCTACATTCGAATAAGTCGGAATCCTATTTAAAATCAACCTCCGCTCGTGGATCTTAACATTCATATGAATGTTAGAATGCAAAATAAGATCCAAAATAGTCTTGGGAATAATATCTAAATCATCAACTTCACAAGCCTTTTCTATAAATGCATACATCGATTTGACGGAGAACTAATTCGAAGGAGTTTTGGACCAAGAAAACAAATCATCTTTCCCCAACCTTGGCTCAATATCCTCTAGCAATGATAGAAGCTCCAATGATGCCCCGCGCAATTCTGCATTAATATCCTCTTCTTAAAAACCCAAGCACCATGACCAAACAATACTCAGACTATAAACATATACTCTGAATAGTTGCTTACGGGCAAGGTGTATTTGGAAAGATCATTTTAAACATAGTCAAAATAAAACTTTTGTAAGGAACCAAAAATTTTTCTATTAGTTTTTTTTTCCCGAATTACTTAATAGTTTTTTAAGCGTATTTTAACAATTAAGGTATAAAAAAAAGAGCGGTTAGCTAGTAGATATTTTATATATCAAATATCAAAACTTTTAAAAATATATTAAATTTTAGAATAAGTTTAATTGAAAATTGAATTAAATTTTAGAGTAAATTTAAAACAAAATTGACGAAATAGAATAAAAATAAAAATTTCTTACTTAATATTGACAAAATCAACTACTAAGAATAATTTACTTATAATTTTTTTTACTATATACAACTAACCTAATTCGTTGGAGCTTTCAGAATTTGCAGACAGGGAGTTATGAAATTCATTCATATCTTCATATGGAAGATGCAACTGTTTGGTCGAAGGATGCTTCAAATTCGTTTTCTGTCAAATCATATTATACCATCTTGAACCAGGATGTTGCTCCACAGGTTCTTGTGGCGAATACTTTGCTGGCTTTGGAGATTTTATGGCAATTGAAAGTGCCACTGAAAGCGAAGATTTTTGGATGGCGTTTGTTGTTGGGGCAATAATCGGGGGGTCAAGCGAGGAGCATTTTAAATTGTGGGACATACTTCTTAGTGAAACACACCTTTGTGAAAGACACACCACATATTCACCCAAAACTTTAAGGTGATAGGTGGGTGGGTTCTCTCATTTATAAATACTCAAGTCACGACATTCCTATCTAAAATGAGACTATTATCCACACTACACTTGTAATTCATTTTTAACATTTGTTACTTAATAGACTGCCCACGTGCATGAATTTAGCGAATAAAGGTATTATCACTAATAGCCACGAGAAGATTTGTGTTGGGTGATTCCGTTTTGAAGAACACAATGACCATGTCTTCTTTTGGTGTCCTAGCATCATTTTGGTTTGGAAAGAGGTTGTTAATTGGATAGGATTGTCGTCTATGGGGCAAGTTAATGGTGGAGACCACATGTTGGCTTGGTTCTTGGAAGCAAGTCGGAATTATTCGAAATCGAATGCGTGTATGATTTAGTTAATTACAACTTGGCGCATTTGGCAGTCAAGAAACCAAGTAATTTTCAATGTTGGTATAACAAGTCCCTCTGATATTTTCCCTAGAATCCAACATATTTCATGGTGGCGGTTGGCTCTTGGATCACCTCTACCTAATAGATGAAACTATTATGAATGGTACAAATATCCGATGGATTTTTAAATTAGGATCGAGAATTGCTTAACTTTGTTTTCGGTGCTGGCCATGTTTATATATAATTCTTGAACTTGTTGATATATATTTAGGTTGGGAACCCTTTGTACCCCCTTGAAATACAACTTGATTAATAATAATAATAATAATAATAATAATAATAATAATAATAATAATAATAATAACTATCTTTTAATTATTTTTAATAAAAAAGTAACAAATTTTCTTGATTAGAAATCAAATAAAATCAGTGGTTACCTAGTAGTTGTTTTATATTTCAAATATCAAAACTTTTAAAAATATAATAAATTTTAGAATAAGTTTAATTGAAAATCAAAATAAATTTTGGAATAAGTTTAAAACAAAATTGACTAAATAGAATAAAAATAAATATTTCTTACTTAAAATTGACAAAATTGATTAATAAGTTAAATTTACTTATATTTTGTTTTACTATATAGAATTAAATGGATAACAAATCTTTTAAATATTTTTAATAAAGAAAGTAACAAATTTATTTGATTCAAAATCAAATCAAATCGTGGTTACCTAGTAGATATTTTATATATCAAATATCAAAACGTTTAAAAATATATTAAATTTTAGAATAAATTTAATTGAAAATCGAATAAAATTTTAGAATAAATTTAAAACAGAATTGACTAAATTGTATAAGAATATTTTTTTCTTACTTAAAATTGACAAAATTGACTAAATAGAAAATTTTACTTATAATGTTTGTTACTATATTCAATTAAACGGATAACAAATCGTTTAAATATTTTTAATAGAAAAGGTAACAAATCTGTTTGATTCAAAATAAAATAAAATCCATAAATAAAACTTGTTGGCTACGCTGGAGTCCAACCCTAGTTGCAATATAAATACTATCAAGCTATTCACTAGTTTATAGCTGCCAAGGGTTAGGGTTTTTTCTTTTGAAACTAGTTTATAGCTTCCAAGGGTTAGGGTTTTTAATTTTGAAAAAAAGCCGAAGAAGAATACTATTCAACAATCAACGTTCAATCATGGCATCAACAAAGAAGATCAACCTCAAGAGCCGTGATGGTGATATTTTTGAAATCGATGAAACTGTGGCGTTGGAATCACAAACGATAAAGCATATGATTGAGGATAATTGCACTGATGCTACCGGAATCCCTCTTCCAAATGTAACCAGCCAGATTTTGGCAAAGGTTATTGAGTACTGCAAGAAGCATGTTGAGGCTGCGAATTCCGAAGAAAATGTTGGAATCAACCCAAAGACTATGGGAATTCCTACTATCACACAGCAATTATACAGAAAGTAGAAAGAGAATAGGGAAGAAGAAGATGAATAGTGTTCTTGCTGCCCACAAACTGTGGGACTTTCTCTCTTCTTATTACTCACTCTGCAACTGCAGAATTCTGTGAGAAATTACAAAGTGTTGTAATTGATTGATACAAAATAATGGGGGAAACTCCCTATTTATAGAATTAGGTTTGCTTGCATCTCAAGACAAAACCCAAACTATAAAAGCCCAAAATATCAAATCTAATCTAAATCATATCAAATCAAATCTAATCTAATAAAAGCAAAATCTGAATCCCATCTAAATGAATCTGTCGAAACACTTTCGACAATTCGACACTAAGCAATTCGACTTCGACTTCGACACTAGACAACAACCTGTTGTCTTCGACTTCGACACTAGACAACAACCTGTTGTCTTCGACTTCGACTTCGACAACAATGGATTACATTCAACACACCACCTAATACATTGTGTCTAAACTATATATGTTCATCATAGACCTTAGCCTTCTGAATCCTTCGACTTGCACTCCCTTCGTCATGATATCTGCAATCTGATTCTCAGTTCTGCAGTGTTCCAAATTCATCTTCCCTTCTGCTACCTGCTCTCGAAGATAATGGAACCTCATCTCGATGTGCTTGCTTCGACCATGAGCTATTGGATTCTTCGCCAAGTTGATAGCTGACATGCTGTCGATCTTCATGGTAATTGCTCCATGACTCATTGATGTAATTTCTTCGACCAGATTCACCATCCATGTTGCTTGACATGCACAAAGAGAAGCAGCAATGTATTCTGCTTCGCATGATGACAATGCCACTACTGGCTCCTTTCTCGAACTCCAAGCAACTGGTGCACCACCTAACATAAACACATATCCAGCTGTGGATTTTCTATCCTCTGCATCACTACACCAGCTAGAGTCTGTGTATCCCACTAACTTGCATTCTTTCCCTTCATCAGCTGCTGGAAACAAAATGCCATAGTCGAGAGTTCCTTTCAGATACCTTAGTATCCTCTTCACCGCTGCTAGGTGTGATACCTTTGGCTTCTGCATAAATCTACTTACCATACCAACACTGTATGCTAAGTCAGGCCTTGTGTGACAAAGGTATCGAAGTGACCCAATAAGTCTTCTGTATTGGGTTGGGTCGACATCATCTTCATCTGAATTTTTCGACAGTTGCTGTCTGGGCTCAGCTGGAGTCGAAGTTGGGTTGCAATCTTGCATCTCAAATCTCTTCAATATTTCGCCTGCATATCTTCTTTGATGCATCATTAAACCTCTACTACTCTTGTAGAATTCGATGCCAAGGAAATATGAGAGATTTCCCAAGTCTGACATTTCAAACTCTTCACTCAGGTTACGTTTGAAATCTTCGATCTCCTTCTTGCAACTTCCTGTTATCAACAGATCATCGACATAGAGACATAGTATAAGCAATTCGCCATTGCTTCTTCTTACATATACTCCATGCTCAGTTGTGCACTTCACAAATTCCTTCTCCCTTAAGAAGCTGTCGATTTTCTTATTCCAAGCTCTTGGAGCTTGCTTAAGTCCATACAGGGCTTTATGCAGCCTGTACACCTTTCTCTCTTTGCCTTGTTTCACAAACCCAACTGGTTGTGCAACATAAACTTCTTCGTCTAAGGGGCCATTCAGGAATGCACACTTCACGTCCATCTGACATGTGTGCCAATTATTCATATTTGCTAGACCAACAACCAACCTGATTGTTTCGATCCTAGCAACTGGTGCAAAGACTTCGTCATAATCAATTCCTTCCTTCTGAAGAAATCCTTTCGCTACGAGTCTTGCTTTGTGTCGAACTACTTCACCTTTTGGATTCAACTTTACTTTGTAAACCCACTTCACATCAATTGCCTTCTTGCCTTCAGGCAATTCGACAAGTGACCAGGTGTTGTTGACTTCGATGGATTTTATTTCTTCATTCATTGCTTTCACCCACTTCGAATCTTTCAATGCCTCAGCTGCATTGACAGGTTCGACATCTGCATAGAAAGCATAGTGTACCAGTTCACCTTCTTCATCGACAACATCATCTGATGTAATCACACATTCCTGCAATCTTGCTGGCATTTGTCTTGTTCGACGAGGTCTACTTGGTCCTGCTTGGTCTTCGACACTTTCTTGTCGAACTTCTCTCTCAGCTTCTCTAGCTGGTTCTTCACAACTGATTCTTACTGAATCTTTGTTGACATTTTCTGTCCAGTCCCACTCCTTAAGCTCATCAATGATCACGTCTCTGCTGATCACAATCTGCTTGTTCACTGGGTCGAACAGTTTGTATCCACCTGTCGAATGATATCCCACCAGGATCATTTGACTTGACTTGTCATCTAACTTTCGTCTCAACTGATCTGGCACATGCCTATGTGCAATCGATCCGAAGACCTTAAGATGACTTAAGCTTGGCTTCACACCAGACCAACATTCTTCTGGCGTAATCCCATTTAGCTTCTTCGTCGGACACCTGTTCAGAAGATATGTCGAAGTCGAAACAGCTTCTCCCCATAATTCTTTAGGAAGATGTTTGCCCTTCAACATACTTCGAACCATGTTCATAATGGTTCGATTCTTCCTTTCTGCAATTCCATTCTGCTGTGGAGTGTAGGGTGGCACCACCTCATGCACAATCCCTTCTTTCTCACATAGTCTGTCGAAATCTTTCGACACATATTCTCCACCACCATCAGTTCTCAAAACCTTGAGCTTACGAACACTTTGTCTTTCGACCATAGATTTGAACTTGGCAAATACCTCAATCACTTCACTTTTCTTCTTGATCAGGTAGGTCCACAGTTTTCGACTGAAATCATCTATGAATGTGACAAAGTATTTGTTACCTCCCATAGAATCGACCTGGATTGGACCACATACATCAGAGTACACAACATCAAGAATTCCCTTCGACCTGCTTCCTGCATCCTTACTGAAGCAATTCTTGTGTTGCTTTGCCTGCACACATTCCTCACAAACTTCATCTGGAATGTTAATTTCTGGCAAACCTGAAACCATGTTCTTTCTCTTCAGATCTCTGATGTCTTTGAAGTTGAGATGCCCAAGCCTATAATGCCATATCCACTCATCTCTGCTAGCTGCAGTTGCAAGACACTTGTGCTCCATCACATTTAGTTCAATCTTGAAGGTTCTATTCTGAGACATTGGAGCCTTCAAGATCAACCTACCACTTGCGTCGAGAACTCTCATCACCTTGTCTTCGACCAACACCTTGTAGTTCTTTTCGACCAACTGCCCTATGCTGAGCAAATTGCTCTTCATGCCTGGTATGTACAAAACATTGGAAATTACTGACCTCTTGCCATCCTTCCTCTTAATCAGAACATCACCAATACCTTCAGCTGCTAGAGTATTGTCATTTGCAAATTTCACTGTGTTCTTCATTGAGGGCTTCATGTTGACAAACCAATCTTTCCTTCCAGTCATGTGTGATGAGCATCCTGAGTCCAAGTACCACTGGTCCTTGAAACTCTCATTATCTCTGGTTGTAACCATCAGCATCATACCTTCTTCTTCTTCATGCTTCGCCAACTTTGCATCATCTTCTTGATTCTTTCTTTCAGGACATTTTGTCGAATAGTGACCATACTGGTGACAATTAAAACACTGAATGTGGCTTTTGTCAGGCTTTCGACCACCACCTCTTCCTCTACCTGCAGCACCACCTCTTTGGTTGCCTTGGTTCTGGGTCCTTCTATGGTTCGACCAATTCGCCTCTTGCTGATTTCCTCTGCCTGTCGAATTGTTGTAGCTTCCTCTACCTTTGTCGACCATCTTTTCTTTACCCTTCTTATCTTTCACTGATTGAGCTTGCAAGGCCACATCATTCTTCGACTTGCTTGCAGCTCTTTCAGCCATTCTTTGTTCATGAGATTCAAGCGTCCCTTGAAACTCTTCTTTCGTCACCTTCGACAAATCTTTTGATTCTTCTATGGCTACTACCACGTGATCAAATTTTGGAGCCAACGATCTCAAAATCTTTGAGACAACTGCTTTCGTCGTCAACACTTCTCCACACACTTTGATTTGATTCACAAGTTTTGTAACTCTTGTGAAGAAATCTGTTATGCTCTCATTGTCTTCCATCTGAAGCAATTCATACGCCCTTTTGTGAGTTTGTAACCTCACCTCTTTCACCTTCTCTGCGCCTCCAAACGATTTTTCCAGAATCTCCCATGCATCCTTCGCTGTTTCTGCATCACTAACTTTCTCAAAGTTATCTGCATCAACACATTGATGGATTATAAAGAGAGCTTTATAATCTTTCTTCTTCAATTCTTTGAATGCAGCCTTTTCTTGATCCGTCGCACCTTCTTCAAGAGTTGTTATTCCTTCCTTCACAAGATCCCACAAATCTTGATAACAGAAAACAACCTTGATTTGCTTGCACCAATTCTCATAATTATCTTTCTTGAGAATTGGAAGGTTTGCTGGAAAATGGCCGTTTGGATGATTCGTAGCCATCGCGTTCTTGCGATTTCTTGCCCTTGAATCTCTTAAACTGGAGCTCTAGATACCAGATGTTGGAATCAACCCAAAGACTATGGGAATTCCTACTATCACACAGCAATTATACAGAAAGTAGAAAGAGAATAGGGAAGAAGAAGATGAATAGTGTTCTTGCTGCCCACAAACTGTGGGACTTTCTCTCTTCTTATTACTCACTCTGCAACTGCAGAATTCTGTGAGAAATTACAAAGTGTTGTAATTGATTGATACAAAATAATGGGGGAAACTCCCTATTTATAGAATTAGGTTTGCTTGCATCTCAAGACAAAACCCAAACTATAAAAGCCCAAAATATCAAATCTAATCTAAATCATATCAAATCAAATCTAATCTAATAAAAGCAAAATCTGAATCCCATCTAAATGAATCTGTTGAAACACTTTCGACAATTCGACACTAAGCAATTCGACTTCGACTTCGACACTAGACAACAACCTGTTGTCTTCGACTTCGACACTAGACAACAACCTGTTGTCTTCGACTTCGACTTCGACAACAATGGATTACATTCAACAGAAAAGCCCGGTGACAATGAGGATCTCAAGACTTGGGATGCCGAATTCGTCAAGGTGGATCAAGTCACACTCTTTGAACTCATATTGGCTGCAAACTATTTGGACATCAAGAGTCTATTAGATCTTACGAGCCAGACTATTGCGAACATCATGGTTGGTAAGACAGTGGAAGAAGTTCGTGAGATGTTCAACGTTGTGAATGATTTCACAAAAGAAGAAGAGGAGGAACTTCGCCGTGAAAATCATTGGGCTTTTAAAGAATGATTATATATGCTTAGTACTTTTTTCGTTCAGAATTATATTTATAAATTTGAATCTGATTTAATGTTTCTCTGATTCTGGATTTTCTGTTGTGATCATAGCTGATTTAATCTTTTTCTATTTTTTTATATTCGATATTGTGTTTTTTTTCAATAAGCAATTATCATTAAAAAGAAGAGTCAAACACAAGATGTGCAAAGACTCTTAATACAAAATTCAGAACAGATTACAACCACCAAAGAACAGACAAATACAAATCACACAACAGAGCGAAGCTACTGTCTGCAACATAAAATGGGAGCTATGCTCCATTCTCCGAAACTAACATTCACTGTCAACAAATCGGCAGCAAGCCAAACCCAAGCCATGTGTTTAATGCTCGAGATACACTCCAGAAAACTGAAAATCAAATCGATGTTGTGTTGATTGTTTTGTGCATTGGTTCTTTTAGAATTAATATTGAAACAGTTTGAGCACTGGTTCTCTTTCACAGTTTGGGTATATTTTCTTATGGTTGTACATGGTTCTTCTCTTTTACATATTGTGTAGAAGGACAGACACTCCAAACATGGCCCAAATACATAGACACATGCTAAGGTAGATAAAAATATGGAAAGAATTAGTTATTCAATTTTCTTTAAGAAAATAAATATGTTTGTAATTTTTAAAAATAAATATGAAGGTTGATTATTTAGTTTTTTAATATTTAAAGACTTAAAAAATTATTTAAGTAATCTACTAGTTTGTTTAAAATGGCTCAGTAGCGTAGCTGATGGTTTTTTTTTTTAATAGTAAAAAATATATTCATCAGGATACTTATGGTGTATTCAAACCTATAACAATAAAATCACCAACTCAATTCCACATGAAACCTACAAAAATTCATATTGGAAGTTGGTTCATTCATAGTAATTACAAGTATACCGCCCGTTAATCCGTTTTCCTAGCCACCACCAAGTGAACAAAATGGTTCTATATTCTATCAATTAATAATTCCATACTTCTCTATTAAAGACAATTTTATTCCTTGTTATCCATAAACTCCAACCTATAGACAACCATAAACCAACCGCATTTTTGATTGCGACCTTCTTTGCCATCAATGCCTGAATCCAGTACTGTAAATGTGACAATACCGTTTCCAGATTTTCAACGAAAAATTACATGAATATAAGAGATGAAAGGCATTCTCTTCCACCCTTTGACAGAATGGGCATAACAAATCCTCCCGTGTCGATAACATTTGATGTTTATGCACATTATCTCGCGTTGCAAGCCTGTCCCGAAATAACCTCCATCCAAACAGCTGTACTTTCGGATGGGCTGAGGATATCAACACCAACTTAGAAGCATCCCTCAAGTTATTGTCTACAGCCTGCGAATTATATGTTTTCGACAGTAATTCATATCCTGATCTAACCGTGTATTCTGTTTCCTCTCCAACCTCCCAGACAACATTATCTGCGCCTGCCAAATTTATGGATCTATCTGGCAGCATACCCCTTAACTCTTCGATTTCCTGGTTGTTGTTGTTGCTGATTGATGAATTCACGCAATTAACTTGCCATAACTCTGCAGATGAATTGGAGCAGCAAAAATCCGCGACCCTTCCCCTTTTATTACTTGATACTTCCCATAATCTTGGAAACTTAGCTGCTAATGGTAGATTACCACACCATTTCAAAAGCCAAAACAGAATGTTATGCCCGCTGCCAATCTCATGTTTTATCTGCCCCATTAGTCCTTCTTTACCAAACATCCTCAAGATAATGAACAAATCTCTCCATCACAGTGATGCATCGCAGTCATATTCCGGCAACACTCCAAGATGAAAATCACCAATGTGATCAGAGTATCTTGCCTCTAATACCCCTTGCCACAGCCTGTTCTTTAGAGTCAACATTTTCCAAATCCATTTAGCCATTAATGCCCAATTGAACCATTTGACATTTTTAATATCGAGTCCCCCTTCCTCCTTAGGTTTACACACTTCACTCCACCTGACCCAAGAAATACCTTTGGAGATAACCGAGCCGCACCACAGAAACCTCCTTTGAATCGTCGTTATCATCGTTACCACTTTGCTCGGCATCATGTACACGGACATATAGTGTAAAGGAATATTAGTCAAGACAGAGTTGATGAGTGTTACCCGACCAGCCATAGACAAGAATTTTCCTTTCCAAGTTGAGAGTCGCGCCTGCACATTCTTAATCATAGGCTTCCAAAATGAGATAGCCCGATGATTACCACCTACGAACACTCCCAGGAATTTGAAGGGGAATTTATCACTTTGTACACCCAGAAAACATTCTGCCACCTTTAAGGACCAATCTTCCAATCCAATTCCATACAATGCACTTTTCTTATAGGTTATTTGTAACCCTGAAACCAATTGGAGCCCTTTCAGCAGTGCCTTTATTGTCCATAAATTAGACCAAGTGCCATCACCCACTATTATCGTATCGTCAGCATATTGTAACAATTCATATGAAACATCATCATTAAGTTTTAATCCTCGGAAAATAGAAGTTTGAGTAGCTCTCTTCACCAAAACTGCAAGGCCTTCAGCAGCAATTGCAAAGAGGAAATGGGAAATAGGATCCCCTTGTCGTAAACCTCCTCACCATAAAATCACGAGTTGGACTACCATTGACCATGACAGACATAAAATTATGCATAACCTTTCCCTCTACCCACCTCATATATTTGCTCCCAAAACCCATGTAACTCATTACTTCTTTCAAATAGCTCCATTCCACTCTATCATACGCCGTTGCAAAATCAACCTTAATCATCAAAGCATTGGATTTGCTTCTCTTTCCAAAATCAATTAACTCATTTAGTACTAAAACCCCGTCCAATATATTTCGTCCTTCAATAAACGCAGTTTGAGTGGCTGAAACAATACTATCCATTATTTTTTATCCATCCCGCCAGTAGCTTTGTCACGACTTTGTAAACTAAACCTATCAAACAAATGGGACGGAAGTCCTCCAATTCACAAGGAACTTCCTTCGTTGGAATCAAAGCTATGAAGGATGAAGTGAAGACCTTTGGAAGATGACCTGTGACAAAGAATTCTAGAATACACTTTGAAAAATCCATGCCCACCACTTCCCAATAGTGTTTTAAGAATTTCAAGTTGAAACCATCAGGCCTGGGACTCCTGTCCCCTTCACTTGTGAACACTACCTGTTTCACGTCTTCATACGAAAATGGTGCTTCCAATAACTTACTTTCCTTCTCCGACAGCCGCTTGAACCCGTTGCTTCTTATTCTAGGCATCACTCTGCTTTCTTTCTTAAATCTTTTTTCAAAGTGACTTGCCATAGCTTCTTTAATGCCATTAACATCTTCTATTATTTCACCATCTACTTGAATCGATGTAATAGAATTTGTTCTGTTGCGATGTCTAATTGCAGCGTGAAAGAACTTTGAGTTTGCATCCCCTTCAGTAATCCACTTCAGTCGTGCCTTCTATTTTAATAAACTTTCCTTGATCATCATGTTTTTCCACAAATCATCCTCAGCTGCCATTCTTGACCTTAACTCTTCATTACTTAATCCTTCCCAATTCTGGGCAATCAAATCTTCAACTTCGTTAATGGTTGCAGTATTATCAATGATCTTGGTATCAATCCATCCAAACATATTGACATTCCACCAATGTAACCGGTTCCTTAGATGCTGAAACTTCTTTGACAGAATATAAAATGCATTGCCTTCAACTTTATACGATTCCCAAACATCTCTAACGAAAGGCATAAAGTTGTGATGCTCTAAACAACAATTCAATACTTTAAAAGGTTTCGGCCCCCAATTGATGTTTCTTGCCATTATCGTTACTGGCCTATGGTCGGAGATATCCCTTGAGCTGACTTTTTGCGTGATCAAATTCCAAATAGTAGTCAAGTCAGGTGAGATGAGAAACCTGTCTAACCTGCTACAAGATTTTCCAAATGCGTTAAACCACGTGTATCTATTACCACTTACCGGTACATCTATACAGCCTGACAATTCAATGAAGTCTTTGAATTCGTCCATGATTCTGCTGCTTTGATTGCTACTCCCAATTCTCTCCCTCCTGTTTTTAATGGCGTTAAAGTCACCGCCAATAACCCATTCACCTTCATCAATTGATTCTTTAAGTTGAAGAATTTTACTCCACAAAGTCCTCTTTTCAGCATTAGAACAAGAAGAATAAATGTTCAAGAAATACACATTTATCCCTCTCCAAATAGCATTAACTCCTATGTAACCATACCCTCTGAAGCTGCTAACCGGTGTCATACAAGATTTCCTCCAAATAGTGAGGATTCCACCCGCCTGACCTACCGAACCTGCACCTGACCATAAACACTTATCATCTCCCCATATACTAGCCACTATTTCATCAGTCATCAATTCACACTTTGTTTCCTGCATAAAAACCACGTCCACCCCTTCTTTTTGTATCAATCACCTAAGCCTCCTCTTTTTAATGCTACTTCCACACCCTCTTATGTTATAGCTCATGAAATTCATTTTCCACCCTTTTCTGCCACCTTCTTGCCTCCACTACCTCTCCTTTCCTCCTCTTCACACTTTCTAATTACATTCTCGAATACCTCGTCATCTTCTTCTGCTTCTACCCCCAGCTGCTTTATGGCCACCCATATTCTCTTTGGAAGAGTTTGTAGCTTTCTTTTAATTCTCGAGTTACTTTTATGAACCTCTTCATCACCTATAGAGTCACCAACAGACGAAGGAGTCCCACCAAAACTAGATATCTCTTCTTCTTCTTCAAAATACGATTGACTTGGTTTGTTAACAATGTCTCCATACGTTCTTCTTTCATTTAGTAGTGTTGAATAATATGAAGGGGCAAATGGTATCTTTATTTTCTGGTATATTTCTTCTAGTAGTACAACCTTTTTAGGTTTTCTTTTCTCCGAGCACTGTGCAAGTTGATCCTTTATTCCATGAGTTAAAGTTTCCTCGATAGACTCACCTAATCGTGACCGACCTTTTTCAGTACTTTCCTTTTCTTTTGTGTCAGCAACACGTGATATCTCCTTTATGCTCTGTCCTTAACCTATCTTTTCTACTAAACCAGAACCCTCTGCCACTTGTGATATTTTTTCTGTCTCAAACCTCTCTCTCTCTGCTCGTATGCCAGCTCCATTCTATGACATTCTAAGTCCTTAGCAGACCTAACCTGCTCAAATCTCTGATTTTCATCATTAAACTGTGCAGGCCCCTTGTCCTCGGGCCCCCCACTTTTCATACTTGATTCTCTCTCCTCATTAAACTTTTGTTTCCCTCCAATACTTTCTCTCCCCTCACCTTTTTCCAAGCTGTCGCCAACTTCCTCCATTTGTAACTCATCATCTTCTACACTTTTAATTATAGAGTCTCCCACCTCACTGCCTAATGAAGATATGCTAGAGCTATCCTTCTTTGATTGGTCATTACCAGCCCAATAATTTCTTACTCCAATAGAATCTTCTCTAACTTTAATCCTATACACATTTTCATTTACTTCTATGTTGAACACTTCGTTAAGATTCAAAGCGAACTTAGTTCTAATTAGAATCCTGGCAACATCCATTCTTGCCATCTTTATTGTGTCGTCGTCCGCTTTTACATATTCTCCAATCCGCCCAGCCAGAAATTTATAGAACTTCTCTCCCCACACATGGCATGGCAGCCCATAAATACTTATCCAAGTCAATCTCTCGTTGTCTACATCGGTTGGAGACCACGGATGAATGTCAGAAAACCATCTTGCTATCCATTCTTCATCTTCTTTCACCATTTTCAAAATGCTCCCTTTTTCCTCCTCATCCAATAAGCACAAATTTGCCCTCAATGGTGTTGCTTTGATATGGAAGTATCCTTCGATGTGTAACGCCTCCTGGATATCGTATGCTGATCCTGGTTCCACCATCACACCAACGAAATACTTCTCAAATCTAGACAAAACATCCTTATCCACATCAAACATGAGATGCGCGAAGTCCGGTTTGTCTCCCATAAGGACCTGATTTATAAACTTATTTTGGCCCACTTGAATCCCTTTACCTACTTTAGTTACCTCTGCATATGAATGATCTCCAGTACCTCCCATCTTCCATTGACTTTTTTGAACCCGTATATCTTTTATGTTCCTCCCATTGAGTTGATGTGCTTCCTGCACTTTAGGTTGTTTACTCATATCTCCCCTCTGAAACCTAGGTTTGTTTGCGAATATCTTCTTGCCATTAATGACAATGTTGTCCAGTTTAATGGCAAGAAGATGTTCATCATCCACCTTCTTAAACCTTACAAATCCAAATCTCTTCCCTCTCTTATCTCTTCTTGGAGGAATATACACCTCCAACAACAACCCATAGTCTCTAAAAATATCGAACATCTGTTTGGCCTCAAAAGCTTCAGGAAATTCAGAGAAAAAAAATGAAGATGCATTGATGAAATCTACCTCAATAACTTTTCCACCATGAGCTCTCCCAACAGACCTCCTTGCAATGGCAACCTTCAAATGCCTATTCCTATTAACCGGTTTCCATTCCTCATCCTTCCTTGAAATCATTTTAAACCACACTCTAATACCAAGGTCTCCAGAAAATCCAACCCAATCTACAATCACACTGAAACAACAAGAATGAGGAAGGTCCCTAATCCTAAGATTAGGACTTTAAACCAATCCTTCTGGTTGAAAACGTGAAGAAACTAGCTTGAAAGGAACTAATCAACCAAACACCTAAAAAATATGTACTACACTACCCAATTGTTCCGTAGTTATATCAGGATCCAACAATTCCTTAATGAACTTGATGCATTTTGACCAGAGATGAAGGAACCATAAAAAGGAATGAAAATGGAATTGACTTAAAAACAGAGAAACCCAAGAGAAAACATCAACCAAAATAGCACTACATTATGTAGTGTAAGTCTTTCTTACCTGAGAATGAATGTGTAGTCTCTTGTAAGGGATGAGGTTGAACACTACAGGAAGTCCAAAAAGTTAGAGAGAAGCTCTCTACTATTGACTATAGCGTAGCTGATGGTTATTTTCGGTATCACAAACCAGAATATGCTATATAATTTGAGTATTGGGTTTGACCATATTCTATATACTAATATGTAAATTAATATAAAAAAATATTGTATATTATAATCTTCATATAGATAATAATTTTATTTTTTGTGTAAATATTTATTTTAAGCATTGTATTATATAGAGCACGAGTAATTAATCAATGATAAATTACATCAATCAAATTTTAGTTCATACAAAAATATTATTATTGTTTTGAAAGTCCTAATTGATTCCATGTACAAAGTTTTGGCTTACATCCTCACCCGATTGCTTAGCCTAATGGTGTAAAAGTTCTTTCATCTGATGAGGCTTATGCTTATATGCGAGAAAAAGAAAAAAAATTGAGATCATGAACACTAACCGGTTGTCTTACCATAAGTGCGTAAGGATAACGAGCGTAATGTGCTTGCACCGGAATGAAGAAGGATGAAAGAGGGATGAGTGAATTGGGCCTAGCTATAATGACATGATTTAAATTGGTTTGTATAGGAGGGAGGCTTAAGACCGTACAATGTAACACCCTAATTTTCCCCGCGTAATTATAATTAAAATCAGAGTAAAATAAAAACAAATCATGCAATTAGGATGCCACATCCAACAACAACCTGCTCATATATTTCGACATGCAACACATATAGTAATTCAAGAACACAACATAAGTCTAAACTTCAACATTTTGATAAGAAGCGGAAAACATCAGGACTGAATAGTACAACTCTTCCAACATAGTTATAACAAATGTAGTTATAAGGAAATTATCAACAAGAGAGATTCACATAACAATCTCCATCAATATAAAACTATCCAACAACTGTTAAGGGCCAAATTGTGCATACTTTTGACTATATTTTATGGCCCTTTCAATTGGTTTCCTTGATAATTTAGTAGTATATATATTAGTTTTAATGTAATTATGCTAATTTCTGATTTTATTGTAACTATTGTGAATTATGATCATTTTTATGCTCTTTGACAGGTCATTTTGCTTATATTTAATGATAGGAACAATTATTGAAGGAAAGAAGGCCTAAAAGATGATTTTCGAGGAGTTCGTGTCGGTAACTCGCGCTTAGTGCGCTTTTCAGCACGGAATCAACGCGCTCTTTCTGTTGAAGCAGTAGCTAAGGTCTCTAACCGCACTTAGCGCGCTTTCTGGGAATTTGTCTGTTTTTTCCGACCACACTTAGCGCGCTATTGATGGCGCTTAGCGCGGTGCCACTTACTGCGCTTTGTGAAGTTGCTATAAATATCTTCTTTTGTAGATATTTTGGGTGACTCTTTTCACTTTTTACTTTTCAGCATTTTGAGAAGATAGAAAGGGTTTTCTAGGTCAAAAATCCTTAGAAACTCAAGGAGATGTGAGAATCAAATCTTTGGAGCATCAATCCTCGATTCTTCAACTTTGATGCTAGCAAAGCTTCCTTTCTTACTTGTTGATCAAGCTACCAAGGTGATGGGTAGCTAAACACTTTTGTGTTAATATTAGAGGTAGTTAATCTTTCTATTATGCATTTCTTTTAATGATGTATTTATGGTTTGAATCACTCTAGACATAGATTTTCCAAGTTTTGATCTAATTTCTTCATCTATTAACCAACAAACTCTAGACATAGATTTGAAAGTTAATATTTGCTTTGTATCGATCTTTATGTTTATTGTTTTGATTGTTATTTCGAGAAATCATCTAGCAATCAAAACAATAATAATTGTGGAGCCGCTTTAGAAATAAACGGATTCATGAGGATACGCGATTGTATTGATCGAAACTAAGTTCACATGCTTGATTAATCGGATACGTATGAAAAGGGTTATCGAAATCTAATCTTGACATGCTTTTCTTAAAACAAAATAAATTTTGCCCTAATTTACTCTTTGCAACAAACTCATGTTACAAAACAAGAAATCTTTGAAAACTCTTTACTTAGAACGTTAAACTATTGAACGGTGAGCAACTATATATATTGCGCACAATCCCTGTGGATACGATAAAACACCCACCTAAAATACTTCTCAATAAAATGGCGCCATTGTCGGGGATTGTTAAGTAGGATATTGCAAGCATTGCAATAGTTTAGAGATTTTAAGATATTTGTATTGTGAATCTCTTACCTCTGTAATTCTCTTGTGCTTTTTAATTTGTTTGGCTACTGTGCATAATCTGTTTATGCGAGGGAGTATACTTGCAGAAGAACTTCTTTTTGATCCTGAGATTGAAAGAACTGCTCGTAGACTCAATAGCAGAACAAGGCAGAGACGACAACTTGCTAAAGAAAGACAAAAGCGAGGATAATCTTCTTCATTCGCACCAATTGTTACGTCAATCATGGCAGATCCACCTCTACCACCACTTTCTGCTTCAACACCATGTATCAATAGTCCAAGGAATAATGCTTAGTTTGCGCGTAACATCCACAATGGGAGGCATTCTGAGATGAAAACCAGAATTCTTGCACTTCTATACCAAAATCTTTTTACCGATATAGATCATGAGGATCCTTTCACTCATCTCATAAAATTCTATGAAATTACGGGTGCAACAGGAGCGCGGGATACTGAAGAAGAATCATTGTTCAAGAGACTATTTCTGTATTCCTTAATCAGGAAGGCAATAGAATGGTATCTTGATCAATCAACTTTGGTTATGAAGGATTGCAATTTGTTAGAAGAAAAGTTCCTTGAACGATTTTTTCCACACAATCGATTCATGAAAGCAAAGACGACAATTGCGGTATTTGCTCAAGGCGGAAATGAATCTCTCAATGATGCTTGGGATAGGTTCAAATCCATGTTACGAAAATGTAAGGGTCACGGTTTTGATGAACTTACTCAAGTGCACATCTTCCAAAATGGTCTCCAACTGGTCCACAAGACTTTATTGGATGCTACTTCGGGTAGATCGTTAATGTCCAAGAGCGCCGAAGATGCAATTTCTATTATTGATAAGATGGCACTCAATGATCACATGGGAAATCATAATCTTTGTACAACGCAAAGGAAGTCAGGCATGATCGAGTTGGGAACAAATGATGCTATTCTTGCTCAAAACAAATTGTTTTCACAACAAGTGGAGTTGTTGACTCAACAAATGTCAAAACTTCCACAACAAATCAAAGAAATGCAAGAAGTTCCTAACAACAACAAACGAGTGGCGAGTTGTGATCTTTGTAAGGGAGATCACCCTACCGGGTATTGTCCTCCAGTTGTGGAAGAGGCGAATTATGCGGGAAATCAAAACCAAGGGTATCAACCTCGACCACCTTACCAACAAGGCAACCAAGGTTACCAAAAAGAGGTAATCAAGGTTATCAGCAACAATGGAGGCCTCAAGATGTCGAAATTTCTAATCGTCAACAACAATATCAAAACTACACTCAACCTCCACAAGCTCCAAGTGGTAATTCAAACATGGAAGACACCTTCACTCAATTCATGCAAATGTCAATGTCTAATCAAAAGAACATCGATGCGGCTATAAAGAATCTTGAGACGCAAGTGGGGAAATTATCAAAACAATTTTCCGAACAACCAAAAGGAAGTTTCCGTCGAATACTCAAGTGAATCTAAAAGAGCATTGCAAGGTTATTCTTACAAGAAGTGGTAGAGAAATTGATATGGGCATGGGTGAGGAAGTGGTGGAAAGAGAGGAGTAGTTGAAAAAGAAAAAGAGATTGATGAGAAAGAAGTAGAAAAAATGTTGTTGAAAATGAAAATAAAAAGAGTGACGAAAAAGAAAAGAAAATGAGAGAAGAAAAAATGAAAAAGACTGGGAAGGGGAAGGAACAAGTGAGCACTATTCTGATTTAAAATTTACCTTATCCTCATGCTCCGTCAAAGAAAGATATTGTGAGGCACTATGCACGGTTTATGGATATTTTTAAGCAATTGCAAATTAATATTCCATTTTCCAAGGCATTGGATCAAATGCCAAAATACGCAAAATTCATGCAGGATATTCTCACCATGAAGAAAAGGTACACGGATCAAGAAACTATCATGGCTGAAGCTAGTTGTAGTGTTATCATTCAACGGACTCTTCCGCGGAAAGAATGTGATCCGGGACGAGTTACATTGCCGGTCACAATAGGAAATATTTATGTTGACAATAGGTTGATCAATTTGGGCTCTAGTACCAATTTGATATCGTTGTTTATGGTGAAAAGGTTGGGACATATGGAATTGAGAGCAACTCAAATGACATTGCAACTTGCCGATAAATCCACTACCTGTCCTCACAGTGTAGCGGAAGATATATTGGTTAAGGTAGACAAATTCTTATTTCCCATCGACTTTGTGGTGATTGATATGGAAGAAGATGAAGATGCTCCATTGATTCTTGGAAGACCTTTTATGAAGACCGCTTGAATGGCCATTGATATGGATAACAGTCTCATGAAAGTGAGAGTTCAAGATGAGGAGATTTGTTTTAATCTATTTGAAGCCATGAAGCATTCAAAGGACAAAGGTGATTATTTTAGAATCGATGCAACGAAGAAGGTGATTGAAGAAGTAAAATGGCAATTACAAGTTCTCACCTCATTACAAAAAGTTCTTACAAATGCTCTTCAAAGTATCAATGAGAATGAAGAAAAATAAATTGAAAAGTGTTTGCGAGAACTTGAAGAATTGGATGAAATTCTTCCTTTGAAAGAAAGGGTGGAAATTTTGAAAAAGGAAAATAATGAAGAAATCAAGCTAGAATCGAAGTTGTTGCCCTCTCATCTTAAATACGTGTTTCTTGACGATAAGGGGCATAAACCAGTGATCATAAGCAAAGAGCTAACCAAAAATGAGGAGGACAAATTGATTTGTGTGTTCAAAAAGAATCAAGATGCGATGGGGTGGACCCTTTCCGATTTAAAAGGAACAAGTCCTTCTTATTGTATGCATCGGATATTCATGGAAGACAATTTTAAACACGTTGCTCAACCTCAAAGTCGTTTAAATCCTACCATGAAAGAAGTGGTTAGGAAGGAAGTGGTGAAAATGTTGGATGCTAGAATGATTTACCCGATTTTCGATAGTCCATGGGTTAGGCTGGTGTAAGTGGTACCGAAGAAAGAAAGAATAATGGTTATTCGGAACAAGAAAATGAGTTAATCCCTACAAGAACCGTGACCAGATGGAGAATGTGCATTGATTATCGTAGGCTAAACCAAGCTACGAGGAAATATCATTTCCCTCTTCCGTTCGTGGATTAAATGCTCGAGAGACTTTCCGGTCAAGAATTCTATTGTTTTTTGGATGGTTATTCGGGCTACAATAGAATTATTATTAACCCTGAGGACCATGAGAAAACTTCTTTTACATGCCCTTTTGGAATCTTCGCTTATAGGAGGATGTCGTTTGGGTTGTGCAATGCATCAACGACTTTTCAACGGTGTATGCAAGCAATATTTTCGGACTTGATTGAAAAGTTAATTGAGGTTTTTATGGATGATGTCTCGGTTTTTGGACCATCGTTTGATCTTTGTTTGAAAAACTTGGAAGTGGTAATGGAAAGGTGTGTGGAAACCAACTTGGTGCTTTATTGGAAAAAGTGCAATTTCATGGTAACCGAAGGAATTTGGCTCGGCCACAAAGTTTCTTCAAAGGGACTTAAAGTTCATCAAGCCAAGGTGGAAGTCATTGAAAAATTTCTACCACCATTGAATGTGAAGGGTATAAGGAGCTTCCTTGGTCATGCGGGATTTAATCGGAGGTTCATCAAAGATTTCGCAAAAATCACAAAGCCTTTGAGCAATTTGCTCAACAAAGATAAGTTTTTTGAATTTGATGAGTCTTGCATGATTGCTTTTAGTTATTTAAAACAAAGTTTGACTACCGCACCCATTATCATCGCTGCAAATTAGAAAATGGATTTTGAACTCATGTGTGATGCGAGTGATTATGCGATAGGTACGGTACTAGGTCAACAACGAACAAAAATTTTGCATGCTATACACTACGCAAGCAAGGTCTTGAATAAAGCTCAAGTAAACTATGCCACAACAGAAAAAGAGTTGCTTGCAATAGTGTATGCATTGGAGAAATTTTGGTCATATTTAATTGGGTCTAAAGTTGTGGTTTACACAGATCATGCGGCAATTAAGTATTTCCTTACCAAGCTGGATTAAAAACAAAGGCTAACTCGTTGGGTCCTTTTGTTGCAAGAGTTTGATTTAGAAATTCGCGACAAAAAGGGATCCAAAAATTTGGTGGTGGATCACTTATCCCACCTTCTTAATGTTGAGGTAACCAAGAATGAAAGAGAGGTCAAGGAAGAATTTCCTGATGAAAAGTTGTATATGGTGCAAGTTAGACCTTGGTTTGCCGACATGGCAAATCAAAAAGCCGTCGGATTAACACTGGAAGGTCTAACTCGTAACTAGAAAAAGAAAGTTTTATCTGACGCCAAGTACATTGTATAGGATGAACCGTATTTGTTTAAGCTTGGTGTTGATAACACTTTGAGAAGGTGTGTGTCGAAAGAAGAGGCTAATAATATACTTTGGCATTGTCATAACTCTTCGTATGTAGGGCATTTTAATGGTTTGAGAATGGCAATGAAAGTCCTCCAATCAGGCATTCATTGGCCTTATTTGTTCAAAGGAGTGGTGGAATTTCAAAAAGGAATAAAATGTCGTTACAAAACATGTTAGAAGTTAAGGTCTTTGATTGTTGGGGCATAGACTATGTCGGCCCATTTCCATCATCATTTTCCAATGAGTACATTTTGGTCGCAGTAGACTATGTATCCAAGTGGGTAGAAGCGATAGCATGTGCTAAAGCGGGTGGAAAAACACTGATAATATTTTTAAAGAAAAACATTTTTTCTCAATTTGGTACTCCGAGAGTGTTGATAAGTGATAGAGGATCCCACTTTTGCAACACTCGGCTAGAAAAAGCCTTGGAGCAATATGGTGTAAAGCACAAAGTTGCAACACCATACCATCCACAGGCTAATGGGCAAGCAAAGGTAACAAATCAAGAAATTAAAAGGATTCTGGAGAAAAAGGTGTCGGCTTCTAGAATAGACTTGGTCAAATAAGCTCGATGATGCTTTGTGGGCCTATCAGACAGCTTTCAAGGCTCTGATTGGTCTCACACCTTTCAACATGGTCTATGGTAAGAATTGTCATTTGATGGTGGAGTTGTAACATAAGGCATTCTAGGCCTTAAAATTTTTTAATTTCAATCCAACTTTAAGCGAGGAAAAAAGAAAGGTACAATTGCATGAATTGGAGGAATTACGCCTCCAAGCGTATGACTCCATCAAGTTGTACAAAGACCGAGTGAAAACTTACCATGACAAAATGATAGTGACCAAACAGTTTGAGATAGGGTAGTCGGTCTTACTTTTCAATTCACAATTAAAATTGTTCCTTGGTAAGTTGAAATCTAAATGGTCTGGTCTTTTCCAGATTAAGAAGATCAAACACTATAGGGCGATTGTCATTGAAGACACGCTGTGAAATGAGAGTTAGACTGTAAATGGTCAGAGGATGAAGATTTATCTTGGTGGAGATTTTGAGCGCAATACCGCCACATTGCCTTTTTGCGATCCTTGAGGTCACATTTGACTGTCGAGCTCAAACGACATTAAACAAAGCGCTTGTTGGGAGACACCCCAACATTGTAAGTATTTACTATTTTGTTTATTTTATTTTCTGAGTTTTGGATTTAATCGGGCAGAAAAGTTGGGAGAACGCCATCTAATACCAACCTTGACTGGCTATGTTTCACTGAGCGCGCTTAGGGCGCTTCTGAGGCCGCTTAGCACGGTCATGTGAACTTGCCCAGTCATGTGTGGGCCTGAGTGGAAATTAATTGGGCATGTGGGTCAAATATTTAAAAGGTGCGCAAGGTTTCAAAAACCCTCATTTTCCCACTCAGCTCTATTTCACTCTTGGCATTCCAGGTTCTCTCTCTCAAAGTATCTCTTGTTCTTCAAGTGAAAAATCCTTTTTCTCATCTTATCTCCCATTTCCAAGTTTGCAATAGTTCTTTATTTTTCTTTATCGTAGAATGCATGCTGTTAGGGTTTTGGATTTGAACAAGTTGAAATTGATTGTTAGGGTTATAGGGAAGTGATATTGTAGAAGTGTTCTGAACCCTTTTTGATTATCTGTTAGGGGTGTGATTAAAATTTAATTTTGCATGCTAAGAACACCTTGTCTCTATGTTATTTTGTTAATGCATGTTAATAGAGTTTGGCATGGTGTTAATTTGATGATGGATGCACAGATTGGCGATGGAGATAGAGGAATTTTTGAGTGTTTTCGCAGGCGCGCTGAGCGGGCTCAAGCCGCGCTTAGCACGCCCCTCTTGCCTTGTTCTGGTTGTTTAATTTTTTCTGTTGTTTCTGATGTAAATGTGTGAAAATGTTGCTTTTTAGTGATTTTGCTATTGATAATAGAGTTTGGGGCAGGTTGGTTGTAGAGCAGATTATGCTTGCATGCCTGACCGCGCTAAGCACACTCTAGTCGCGCTAAGCGCGTCCCTTAGGATCAAATTCCTTGATTTTTAATTTTTCGTCGACTGTTTGATTGTTTTATGTTGACCTGGGGTTTCTTATGATTTTTCTTGAATTTCCTGGCTGGTGGTTTAACCTGTTTGGTGCTGTTTTGGTCTGTTTTTCTTTGATTGCAAATGGCTCCGAAACATGCCCGATTTAGCACTGGACAATCATCGCAGCAGAGACAGACGCCGGTGGAGTTTGATGCTCACAAAGGAGAAACTTTCCCAAACCACAGCAAATAAATACGAGAAAACATCTTAAGTTAACAGAAAAACATACAATAAAAGGTTCCTATGGATTACCATAGATACAGTGGGTGTTAATAGCTTCCCTTTGTATAACCAGACCCCGATCCCCGGTCTTTTAGCACTTGTTAAAGAAAACATTTGCGTGCAAGGTTAGTTTTAGATATCTTCCCTTTCCTTTCCAGCTTCATAGGATAAATACAGAAATAAAAAAGTAGCACCCAAATCCATTTGTGGTAAGGTGGTCGCATCATCGACAAAAATCGCACGCTACACTACTCACTGGGCGCGAAAATTTTAACCTATTACAACGGTTTATATGAATCTGTTGTACACGTGGCGTTGTTGTTTGCGCGTTTTGTAGTAGTAATTTTTTATATTTTCCAAAACAAAGTCATCAATTAGGTTTTGTTTTCTGCCTATTCAGGAGAGATTCTAGAGATATATCTTCAAAATAAGACATTAAGGAAATACCAAAGACGTATCTTTGAAATTAGCTTTGATGCTTGATAGAATTTTTGTGATCTACATTTGTCTACAACTTCTATAAATTTAGGGTTTGTGGTTTTTAATTTCACACAAACAGAAAATGTCTCAAATGTCACAAATAAACATCATTCGGTATGTCACAAATGTCTCCTTCTCTAGCGCAACACCTGGGCGAAAGTTTAAGATCCTACCTACCGGAGACAATCGAAAAATTGTGAAGCTCGAGTACCGTTCACCGTCGATTGAAAATAGAGGAATGATTGAGTTCAGCAACTTTGAGCTCAAGACGGATGTAGATGTAAGCGCTATGTGGAATACATTTTTGCATTTCTAAACAAAAAATTCGCTCGAGTTAGAAGCAACAATTTCAAGTTCGGTCAAAGATATTGTGAAGATATTGAAGCGTCCTCCTGAATATTGAAGTGTAATGTTGCATTTTATGTTATGAATGATACTTTTATTATCAAATTACAAGTTTTTTGTTTCTACCTATGATAATGTTGTGCATACGTTACGAATATGCATCTACGGATAGATTACAGAGATGCATCTCTGGGTTAAAAAAACCCAACTTCTTGGTAGTCGCTGAGAATTGCCTATGTTGTATGTGTATTGGGTGCGTCTAGAGATGCATCTCTGAAATCTTAGGGCGTTTTAGTATTTTCACATGGTGTACTAGTAATATATAGGGTGCATTAAGAAATTCTCTAAAGAGAATTTATGATGTAAATCCTAACAACAACTTCACTTTATAATATTTCACTTTTACAATTCAGTTTCTATTTCTTTTCTCTCTTTTTCTTCTTCTCTCATCTTTCTTGAAAACCTTTTGTTCCAAAAATGATGACAGTAGTAACCTCTACCTATGATTTTCAATATCCTATTAAACTATAAAAGTAAAACATATATTGTAAATTCAAACATACATCATATTTTGTTTTGTTTGTTGATTTGTAAGAAATTGCCAGTTTTAGCACTAAAATTATAGGAAAATAAATAAAGTTGTAAGGTTTTATAATTTTTGTGATTTTATGAATATTAAGCTGAGAATTAGATAAGGGGTGAAATATTCAGACTATTTTTTTATAATCAAATATATTAGCTCAAATAGAATACAATAAGTATTCTAAACAGATAGATACAAGATGGATGCAAAGGATCAAACCCAACAATAGATTCACTTTATAAAAAATTGAGGGGAAAATTAAACCATTCGTAACAGTTACACGAAATATTCAGTTTTAAGCAAATAGCTAACCACCACCTAGACGTGAAAACAATTCTATGGAACAATTCCTATGGGCAACCAAAACCGTCGTTAAACAAAATTTGGTTGCGTTGCTACCAAATGCACCAAATTGTACAAAACTAAATAAGGAAAACATTACCATTCGATGAAATTCCAACCACCTTTAAGAAGCATTTCATCAAATGATCACAACAAGTTACAGAATTTAATAACGACACTCCAATTCATTTTGCAATATATCTCCACACTAGACGAATCTTAGGACACCCAACAAACAAGTGGTCTATGGATTCAACACTATTAAAGCAAAAGGCGCATAATAGATCATGGGGGTTAGAAATTATTCCCCTGGCCGCTAATTCAAATGAGTCAGAATCCTATTTAAAATCAACCTCCGCCCGTGGATCTTAACATTCATAGGAATATTAGCATGCAAAACAAGATCCAAAACAGTCTTGGGAATAATATCTAAATAATCAACTTCACAAGCCTTTTCTATAAACGCATGCATCGATTTGACGGAGAACTGATTCGAAGGAGTTTTGGACCAAGAAAACAAATCATATTTTCCCAACCTTGGCTCAATATCCTCCAGCAATGATAGAAGCTCCAATGCTGCCCCACGCAATTCTACACTAATATCCTCTTCTTAAAAACCCAAGCACCATGACCAAGCAATACTCAGACAATAAACATATACTCTGAATAGTTGCTTAATGACAAGGTGTATTTGGGAAGATCATTTTAAACATAGTCAAAATAAAACTTATTAGTTTTTTTCCCGAATTACATAGTATTTTTTTTAAGCGTATTTTAACAATTAAGGTATAAAAAAAAGAGCGGTTACCTAGTAGATATTTTATATATCAAATATAAAAACTTTTAAAAATATATTAAATTTTAGAATAAGTTTAAATGAAAATCGAATTAAATTTTAGAGTAAATTTATAACAAAATTGACTAAATAGAATACAAATAAAATTTTCTTACTTAAAATTGACTACTAAGAATAATTTACTTATAATATTTTTACTATATACAACTAACCTAATTCGTTGGAGCTTTCACAATTTGCAGGAAGGGAGTTATGAAGTTCATTCATATCTTCATATGGAAGATGCAACTGTTTGGTCAAAGGATGCTTCAAATTCGTTTTCTGTCAAATCATATTATACCATCTTGAACCAGGATGTTGCTCCACAGCTTCTTGTGGCGAATACTTTGCTGGCTTTGGAGATTTTATGGCAATTTTAGAGCAACACACTTTTGTGAGAGACACACCACATATTCACCCAAAACTTTAAGGTGATAGGTGGGTGGGTTCTCTCATTTATAAATGCTCAAGTCACCACATTCCTATCCAATGTGGGACTATTATCCACACTACACTTGTAATTCGTTTTTAACATTTGTTACTTAATAGACTGCTCACGTGCATGAATTTAGCGAATAAAGGTATTATCACTAATAGCCACGAGAAGATTTGTGTTGGGCGTTTCCGTTTTGAAGAACACAATGATCATGTCTTCTTTTCGTGTCCTAGCATCATTTTGGTTTGGAAAGAGGTTGTTTATTGGATAAGATTGTCATCTATGGTGAAAGTTAATGGTGGAGACCACATTTTGGCTTGGTTCTTGGAAGCAAGTCAGAATTGTTCGAAATCGAATGCGTGTATGATTTGGTTAATTACAACTTGGTGCATTTGGCCGTCAAAGAAACTAAGTAATTTTCAATGATGGTATAACAAGTCCCTCAAATATTTTCCATAGCATCCAACATATTTCATGGTGGTGGTTGACTCTTAGATCACCTCTACCTAATAGATGTAACTATTATGAATGGTACAAATATCCGGTGGATTTTTTAAATTAGGATCGAGAATTGCTTAACTTTGTTTTCGGAGCTGGCCTTGTTTATAATTCTTGAACTTGTTGATGTATATTTAGGTTGGGTACCCTTTGTACCCCTTGAAATACAACTTGATTAATAATAATAATAATAATAATAATAATAATAATAATAATAACTAAACTGATAACAAATCTTTTATATATTTTTAATAAAAAAGTAACAAATTTTCTTGATTAGAAATCAAATAAAATCAGTGGTTACCTAGTAGTTGTTTTATATTTCAAATATCAAAACTTTTAAAAATATAATAAATTTTAGAATAAATTTAATTGAAAATCAAAATAAATTTTGGAATAAGTTTAAAACAAAATTGACTAAATAGAATAAAAATAAAATTTTCTTACTTAAAATTGACAAAATTGATTAATAAGTAAAATTTACTTATATTTTTTTTTACTATATACAATTAAATGGATAACAAATCTTTTAAATATTTTTAATAAAAAAAGTAACAAATTTGTTTGATTCAAAATCAAATAAAATCGTGGTTACCTAGTAGATATTTTATATAACAAATATCAAAACATTTAAAAATATATTAAATTTTAGAATAAATTTAATTGAAAATCGAATAAAATTTTAGAATAAATTTAAAACAAATTTGACTAAATTGTATAAGAATATTTTTTTCTTACTTAAAATTGACAAAATTGACTAAATAGAAAATTTTTCTTATATTGTTACTATATACAATTAAACGGATAACAAATTGTTTAAATATTTTAGTGATTGCTTTCGTTGTAGACGTGTGATTCAGTGGTTGCTTCCGTAAAAATATTTTAAGACCAATTTTTGATAATCATTTGCGTGTATAAAATTGTGGGATCTATTCAACCCCCCTTCTAGATCCTAGCCATCGTCTAACAACTATGATCATTTCTGATGAGATCTGAGCCATAGCCGCAAGTGGACATCGCTTGGGCACTAAGGTCCCAACTAATTTTGTTTTTCGAGGACTTATTATGGGCTCGTGTATGCGAGCAGGTGTCCCGATCCTAGGTGTGGTCCATAAGACCATTAAGGGGGTAGTGACTGACACTTGGATCCAGGGTCACTGTATGCCGAGACTAGACCATCCACCACCACCACCACCAGCCCACCCAGATCAGCCACCACAGCAGCACGACGAAGTTCCACCCGCTGACCAGGCCTTTGATGAGCGTGTCACGTGCATGTACACGTTGAGCATCCATTCTCGACTCAGGATGACTTTAATGCTTATGTAGCTTAGCCTGGGGACTTGCCTTATCATTTTCAGAGGGGAAGGTTCCACCTCATGGAGCTCAGGTGCCCCAGTCAGAGGCTGCTAGAGAGGATAAGGATGCAGATGGTATGGAGCTCACCTGATATAAGTAGTTGATCTTGGGTTATCTTATCTTTTGTTGGTTTTATATTTATGTTTGAACTTTATGGATTTTTTTTTTTATTTTTTTATTGTATTTCTGGATTATTTTGTACCATCCTTGGAAGGATGAAGAACACATGTGGGGCACCATTGTTTTAGTTGTCGCAAATTTTGGTATTATGATATTATGTTAGTATCTTGAGTAGTTTTATTTTTGCAATTGCTAGTTTTAGTAGAAGATTTTTTATTTTGTTTTGTTCCTAAGTTGAAAACTTCAAGGAACTTGTGAACTAATGTCAAGATAGACGAATCAATATGCAATTGAGATGGTAATGATATGATCGAGTAAAGGTACCACGCAAGTTGTATTTTTAATGCTTTCTAAACTAAGCATGGAAATGAAACTTGTGTTGAGTGTAAAACTTGTAGTCATTACTTCTTTTGAAATGCTTGTTCATTTTTTAATCATTTAGAACATTGCATTTGCGAGGAAGCTTTAATTATATAATATATGCAGGATACCGACATTCTTGTTTGACTCGTTCTTATTATGTTGAAATCATGCATGTGCATTAATGTGTGAAAAAGGAAGAAAAGTATCAAGGAAATTTTTGTGCATTTTAAGAAAAACCACTTGACCAAATAAGAATGGTCAATCTACCGTGCGAGTGAGCGAGTATTTGATAACCCCTTTGATCCTTTGTATCAAGATTCATGTGAATAATTGAAATCTGTAAATATTGTGCATGAAAAAGAAGTAAATTTTGAAATGGATCTTGGAATTTTATTGTGAAACTTTTAGAACCCCAACCTTAAGTATGGTTGCTCAGTTTGTTCCTTGCTTAGATGTGTGAGAGCATTCCTAATTATTATATTTTGGTTGTGTTCAAAGTTGGGAAGACAAAGGTATATTGAGGCATCAAAAAAGTGTGGTTTTGAATGACGAAAGAGCTTGAAAGAAAGAAACAAGTGAAAAAGAAAATAAATTGGGCATGAATTGCCAACAAAAAGCTCAAAGTTGTAATGATGCTTCCAAAGAAACAAAACAAGAAGGTTAAGGTCTTGAAGTGTTATGATTGTAAGATTGGAATACTCTTTAGGAATAGGCAACTTTGTTTCAATGACTTTGATAAATGACCCTTCCTTGTAGCCAAGCCAAGTTACAACCCTAGAAGACTTTGTGATTCCTTCTTTTTCATTCATTAATGCGTGTTGTTTTTTGAATGCATAATTGGTTCTGGATGTTTGCGGGATTGTTTGGCGAGTGATAAAACCTCAATTTGTTTTCATCCATTGATGAATGTGTGCTTAGGTGTGATTCAATTTTGAACTTGTATTTCTAAAGAAGTCTTGATGTGTGTTTTTTCACTTAGCAATAGTTTTATCTTCATGATGTGTTTGGATTTTGATAAGTTATCTTGTTGTTACTTGTTGTTACTGCACTTTATGCACTTGCTATAAATATCTTCTTTTGTAGATATTTTGGGCGACTCTTGTCACTTTTTACTTTTTCAACATTTTTAGAAGATAGAAAGAGTTTTCTAGGTCAAAAGCCTTAAAAACTCAAGGAGAAGTGCGAATCAAATCTTTGGAGCATCAATCCTCGATTCTTCTACTTTGATGCTAGCAAAGCTTCCTTTCTAACTTGTTCATTAAGCTACCATGGTGATGGGTAACTAAATGCTTTTTTGTCAAGATTAGGGGTAGTTAATCTTGCTATTATGTATTTCTTTTGATCTTTTGTATGTGAACAAAGTTTATGATCAATAGATGATGAAGATCTTTGCTTTTAATGATGTATTTATGGTTTGAATCACTCTAGACATAGATTTTCCAAGTCTTGATCTAATTTCTTCATCTATTAACCAACAAACTCTAGACATAGATTTGAAAGTTATTATTTGCTTTGTCTCGATCTTTATATTTATTGTTTCGATTGTTATTTTGAGAAATCATCTAGCGATTAAAACAATAATACTCACAGAGCCACTTTAGAAATAAACGGATTCACAAGGATACGCGATTGTATTGATCGAATCTATGTTCACATGCTTGATTAATTGGATACGTATTAAAAGGATTAACGAAATCTAATATTGACATGCTTTTCTTAAAACAAAACATATTTTTCCCTAATTTACTCTTTGCAACAAAACCATGTTACAAAACAAATAATCTTTGAAAACTCTTTACTTAGAACGTTAAACTATTGAATGGTGAGCATCTATATATCTTGCGCACAATCCCCGTGGATACGATAAAACACCCACCTAAAATACTTCTCAACAACAACAAAGGTATACATATAGTTTCCTCCTAACATAAACAAAATAAGTGTCAACCCCTAGTGTTACATATCAGAGCAGACACCGACTCGACCAAAGCATAGAGGAGAGTATTCTCTTCTACTAACATCCACGCCTTCACTGTGGATCACCTGCGTGTTACCCACGTGGAGGCAACATTCAAACAGAAGGGTGAGATATCTTGATAATATAAAGGAAAGCATGATAAAGAGTATGCATTAGGTTGACACATGCATTATCACTCATTTTACAATAGAACACGCCCAACACCAACACTAAGTTTCCCAAGCATAAAGATAACACAACAATAATTCAGCTAAATATCGAATATTAATCAACCAACGAAGTCATCACTACTTATCCACCAACCAACATGGAATCACATGAAAACAAATTCAATTAATCACAATAATACCACATATTAGCAACATAGCGACATAGTTAATATATAATGCAATGAAACTCACAACCTTACTCAATGCTTATGCATGTGGTCCTAATTTTCGTGAACACTCAGGGTCACCGTTCCGATCCCCACCTCATAGGATCATAATCACTCACTGACCCATCACCTCTGGAATCAGCTACCGGCCTAATCCACACAATGGGATTTTAGGCTCACCAACCACGGATCATTGTCCACAAATGTATGCAATGCGACTATTTATGCATACAACCACTATAACATCATCGTGCATAATAACTCACCACCATGGTTATTGTACACCACCCAAATTGGGAAACAAGCATAACATATAGTTCATGCAACATACATATCTTTTATTCAATCACAACAACTCAACATAATCACATTTGAAGTAATGCTTTATATCACACCACATAATAACATAACCTCAATCACGTCGAAGAATAAAATACCACTACTCATGATCACAAATGTATGCAATGCGACTGTTTATGCATACAGCAACGACAACATCATCGTGCACAACAACCCACCACCATAGTTATTGTACACCGCCCAAAGTGGCCAATATGCATAAAATATATTTCATACAATATGGATATATATATATATATATATATATATATATATATATCCTTTATGCAATCACAACAATATCATTAAAACATCCTCATATTACCATCATTAACATCACAATAACATCTTTGTAACAACACTCAAGATTTGTCACTTACAACAAGACTTCTTAGCGTACACAACAAGTAATAATCACATTCCTAAACATATTGCACATAGAAATATAGGGAAAATATTTCACCTATTTATACCATGTTAAAGTTCTATTTTATTAGCTTTCCAACGCTTTAAACGGTTCGTCATTTGGATATACAATTAAAAGTTATCATCAAAACCGTATTTAACATTTTTGTGTGCTGACGCAGAGGTCGATGCATGAGGCATGCAGGTCGACGCATACTGTCCATATTTTCAACGAATTCATTTCTGGAAGCTACGGGTCGACGCATAAGGCTTGGAGGTCGATGCATATTGTTCCGTTTGCCCAAAAATCACTTTTTATAAGCACTTTTACACCAGTTTATCATGCTAGAACCTATGCTACGAAATTCTACCATCATAGACCCATTTTCTGCTATTTTAACATTACAAAAATCAATTATTTCCTTGTTTTACTCATGGATTAACATCATATAATCATCAATCCCCTATCTATGGTTCAAACCCTCATAACCCAACAATGGAGGAAAACATATCAACAACCAAAAATAGAATTGTCATCCATATAGGCAAATGAAATTCATCATATAACCAACATATTATAACAGTATCATCATCCACTATTTCACAACATTCATAGCAGTATCGTAACACACAATTTATCAATTTAGAGAAATCAAGGTTCATAACATAGAAGAACACAACAACCCATAATGTAAGAACCTAAACCCTTACCCACTATTCATCATACTATCCCTTAGAATATCAGAACCCCGCCCTTACCTTAGATTGATGAGCTTTTCCCTTCTCTAATGGACTTATTATCTCTTCCTTGCCCTAGCCTCTTTCACCTTCTGTTCTCAAATGTTACGATCGTACCGAATGAATTATCTTTCCTTGTTTTACTTGTTTAATTCTAGGACTCTTTCTATGGTTTTCCTCTTATGCTCTCACTTACTCCTCTAACTCTCTATTATGTCCTCAATATTCTCCAAATTTCCAATTATGCCCCTTATTCTTATTCTCACCTTAATATTCTTGTTCACAAAGTTTTTTTCATTTCTATAGAGGTTTGCTTGAGGACAAGCAAAGGTTCAAGTGTGGGGGAGTTTGATAACGTGAAAATGTATCGTGTATTTAGACTCGATTCGCATGTTATTTAGTGTCGTTTTATACTGTTTTTTGTACTTTTATGTCGTGTTGTCTTTAATTCATGTATTTGTCAATTATGGAGTGTATATGCAAAGAAATCGGGAAAGGAGCGAGAAAAGAAAGAAAAATGCATAAAAAACATGTTTCTGGTGCATGGCGTTCGCCACCAGACTAATGGCGTTCACCATGCACCTCAGCCACATCACCACTTAACTTAAACTCATGGTGTTCGCCATGAGCCTAATGGTAGTTGGCACGCAATAACAGAATTGTGAAAAACTGATATGGCTCATTCTTGCCACTTCCCTACATTTTCTCCATGACTTCTACATGAACTTGGAGACTGTTACATCACCAGACCTCTATATAAGACTGAATTTTCAGAGTTTGAGGCATCCAAGTTCATGTACGCAAAAGCTCTTGCATTTTAGTTTTTAAGCAGATATTTACTTTCAAAGTGATAATTACTCACATTGAGGTTTCTTGTACTCTTGGATCACAATCCTGCCATTATTTTAGAAGTTTATTTCAATTTCGTTTATGCACTAGAAGTTTCCCGCATTTAATTCAAGTTTTTTGGTTTTTATAGTATTGCTTATTTTCCCTATTTATCATATATTTTGTTTGATTATAATGGTGTCTTTACTTTCTACTACCATGCTTGATTTGTTTAAGTTTAAATCCATGTATAGCTAAACATCTTTGAGTCTGGTATGTGAGGACCGTCGTTCCGACCAGACTTGGTAATGACTTTGGTGTTAAATTTTCTTAAATGATTTTTCTGGCTTTAATTTTCAATTCTAATTAAAATGTTTTTGCACGAGAATGAAAAACAATTAAGGTTCGAGTTGATAACACGAGAGTATGATAGTTGAACCGGATAGTGAAAACTATGCGTTGATCCTAAATACAACGAGAGCGCTTTAGGTATCAATTAAGACTTATTTAGTTTTCAAAAAATGCTTCTTAATTGAAATGAGAGAGCGATAGAAAAATCTCATGGTTAGGGAGTGTAGCTTTAATCAATAGCGTGAGAGTGTGAGATAGAGTTTTTAAACTGGTATTTTCTACTGAAAACAATTTAACATAAAACAAACGCCAATGAATTACTGAGTCTTTGAGGTACACGAAATCCATATTCCAACCTCTCTTTCTTGATATTTTCTAAATCTTATTTTAATTCTAGTTTTTAATTTCGTCTTAGCTTAGTAATGGTTAGCCTTAGCTTTACACAGTTCCAATAGATTACAATAGATTGATTGTTAATCCTTGTAGGTTTGATATCTTTTAAAACTATGCGATTGACTGCATACTTGCAGTTAGATAATCCGATAAACTCATAAAGTCACGATCATAAGTAAAGACTCCTCATTATCACTACGTAAAGTATCATACACATGGAATCTCCAAGGATAATCTTCTTCAATATCACAAATCATATCTTCTAGGACATCATCAATATCTTCATCAACTTCATCTTATGTGACGTTGTTTAGTTTTTTTTCACTTCACCGTGCCATTATGGTCTATTGACTTTCATCCAACTATGACCCATAGCTATGCACTTTCTAGAAATAAAATCACAATCATACATAAATTAATCATGCATTTTGAATGATATCTTTATTAAGTTCAAAACTTTGCTAAGTCAAATTGTAATAATTCTACACATATATAAACTACACATTTTAACAACCTTTAAGAGAGATGTCAAGACTTTGGTAAGTTAACACAAGAACAACAATAACAATGAACATTTGATCTCAATAACAACAATATCATTAAAAATTCAGTCCTAACAACAATAACATTAAACCTTTAATATTTCAACAACAACAATAGCATTAAACCTTTAATATTTCAACAACAACAACATTAATTGTACAAATATGGACAAAGTATTTACGAACCAAAAACTTGATGAGAGATTCAAATAAATGAGTTGGTTTGAGCTTTGAATTTCCTTATTTAAGTTTTGTTCGAGTTTCCTTTTTCCTTTACTTACTCCGTTCGACTTAGAAAAGAGAGTTTTGTTTGCTTTAGTGCAGAAAATGGAGAATGATGTCTCGTTCTTTAGGTGGAGATGATAAAGAAGATGCTTTTTTCTCTAAGGCTCAATAAATTTACGAGAATGCAAAAGTCAATGAGAGCTAAGATTGTGATTTCAAAAACAATGTTATTGGAAACTATTTCCTCGGTTATGAAGTATAACTGAGGGAATATGTGGGAGTTTTTCTATTGGATCAGTAAGTACAATCAAGACAATAAATGATATTTTTTAATTAAAAAGATAGAATAAAATAAGGGTGTCATTTTAAAATAAATAAAATCATATACAAAAGTTTATCACATTTAATGCATGTCCCTGAGAGATTTTTCCCATTGGTTCAGTCCAACTGAGAAAATAAATGACTTCTATTGCACAACAATAAAAAAACGGTGAATAATAAGAAATATCAATTTTTTTCATTCAAAAAAGTAATAAATCACTGAATTTTTGTCTTGGTTAATTATTTAGAGAAACTATTCCTAAAAACAATAACTACAACAACATAAAACAACAACAACAAACAACAACAACACTATATTGAGTTTGGTTTAGGGGAGAAATATAGATTCATTAATGGGAAATGAAGTTTGGATATATATATATATATATATATATATATATATATATATCCAAACTTCATTTCCCATTAATGATTCTATATAGGGATGACAATGGGGTGGAGCGGGGGCGGGTTTAACTATACCCGCACCTGCACTCGCCTCCATGTAACACACCCACTCGACCCCCAAATCTAGCCAGGGGTAAAAATTTACCTCCCACACCTGTCTCCAGTGGAGAACAGGTGCACCCGCCCCCACCCGCAAAATATTAATTTCTTTTTAATTATAATAAAAATTAATAATTTAATTAAAAAATTGATTATTTTAATAAATAAATAAATTATTTAATTAAAATTTTAATTAGTACATGAATATTAATTTGAATATTTTAATTGCAATAAGGATATTAATAATTTAATTAAAAATATAATTAATAAATTAACATTAAAATAAGTAAAATAAGGGAATTAAAGTAAAATGTATTATCCGAGGGCGGGGCGGGGGCGGATACGGTCGGGTCTTGACATGACAAAATTCATTCAATCCATCCATTAAAAAATTCATCTAATTCATCCACCACATAAAAAGTAAGTTAATGAATTTGATTAAATTCAATCATTTATATGCATGGATTGATTCAATTCATCCAACATATTTTATGAATTCAATGGGATATTTTTATTTCCGTTATATATATTTTTTTTAAATAATAAAAAATGGATTTTTTAAAGAAAAGAATTAATATTTTTTCCAAAAAAAAACTGATTTTTATCCAAAAAAAATTGATTTTTTTAAGAAAAAAATCAATTTTTTTTAAAATAAAAACCCGATTTTTTTCGGGAAAAAACCCGATTTTTTTTTCAGAAAAAAAAGTTTTTTTTCCGATAAAAAAATAAATTTTTTCCCAAAAAAAACTGATTTTTTTTCGAAAAAAAAACCGATTTTTTTCGAAAATAAAAATATCAATTTTTTAGAAAATACAAAAAGAAGAATTTCCTAAAGAAACCAATTTATTTCCGAAAAATAAAACGATTTTTTCGAAAATAGAACCAATTTTTTTTCAAAAATTAAAAAAATGATTTTTTATAAAACATAAAATTTATTTTTCCTGAAAAAAAGTTGTTTTTTTTTCGAAAATTCAAAAAATTTATTTTTTATCTCAAAAATATAAAAAATTGATTTAATTTTCAGAAAATACAAATTTGTTTTCTTAAAAATTCAAAAAATATTTTTTTTTAAACAAAAAATTTAATTTTTTCATGAATATATTAAAAAACAATTTTTTTAAAATACAAAAAGTGAATTTTTTTAAAATAAAATTGATCGTGAAAGCTGGATCAGATCCTGTAGAATCGGGGCGCCAAGTGCGTCAGGGATGTTGGTCGTATGGAGAGGAGGGGGGTGTACCTGCAAGACACTCTGACGCTAAAGTAGGAAAGGGTCAGAGAAAAGGGGCAAGTACAAAGTATGAATTCTTAGGGTGAATATTGGATACCTGACACTCTCAAGCGAGAGGGTTTATATAGAGCCCCCAGCGCGTGGCCAACGATCCTATTTTCGAGGCGAAATAACCGTTTTCCCCAAAGAATAGGTAACTACCCAAACTGGTCGTTATGTCGGGCAGGGTGCCCAAAACTAGCCGTTATGTCGGGCATAGGCATAGCTTCGGGCACCTGCCCATAGTTGTTCGGGGAGCAATGAAGCCGTACGTGACGGGCAGCAATTCCGGGGAGGAACGTTGCATTCCTTGCCCGGTTGGAGGGGCAGAAAGGTAACTTTTTCCCCTTTGTGGATTGGACTTAGGCAATTTGGGCCGCTCTGGAACAGAAGCGGATTGGGCCATGTCTAGCCATTGGTCCAGTCAAGAACAGGAGCCCCCCAAGTCGTTGCTCCCGAGCATGGGAGTGATGACTTAAGGACAGTTCGTTGCTCCGAGGAATCGCCGTTTGAAGACGAGGAGGATTCTCTTAATGCGCCCGTGACCTCTGGTGTTCGTGACCTTGTTGCCCGGTGTTCGGGGTGGTTAAAGGTCAGTCAGAATTGGAAACGTTAGGACGCCACGTGTGCCGAGAGCTCCGTGTAGCAGTTACTAAGCAATGATGGCTAGTTGATAGCCATCATGACCTACGAGCCCGTCTACTGCACGTGCCCCTCTGTATAAAAGGGGAGAATCCGTCTCATTTGGGACTTTTTCGCTTTAATTTCTCTTTGTCTCCTTCAGCATTCCTGCCCGTCACCGCCGTCTGCCACTCCGACCACCGCTTCAAGCTTCGAGCAATCACTTCAGTCTTCTTAAATCAAGTAAGTTTCCGATTTTGAGCTTGTTTTACTCCTTTTTGTTGTCAATGGTAGGTTGCATGTGGTTAGGGCTAGGTTTAGAGGACGAAATGAGTGAATTTTCGGCGATTGTTGGTGGTGGACGGTGGCTGTGCCATTTTTCTACCTCTGACATGTCGCCGGAGTTAGTAGTATGTTTCAGTGAGCGAGGTGGTCCACAGTGATGTTGCGACAGCTATGCATGTGTGACCGCCTTGTCTGTTCATCATCTGAGTGGGTGATGAGTTTTCCGGTAGGACATTCCCAGATTCCGGTGACGCTTTACGATTTCCGGCGAAGCTTCAAACAGAAACTGGGCATGAGTGCGGGGAAGCTCCTCGCTCGGGATGATTGGCTTTGAGCGTCTCCTCGCGGGGAGATGTCAGCTTTTCCCTTTGATGTTAGGGCTTAGGTCGGGGATGTTGTCTTCAGCCCTTTGCGCGCCCTTTCACTTGACTTAGCAGTGGAAGGGTGGATTTGATTTGCTGTCGAATTCACTTTCTTGAAAGCGTATTCATACATGGTACATCCGAGGAAGAAACGGGCTCCGAAGATAATAGCAGCTCGACGGCTTCGAGTTCGGCAACTTCGAGCTCTTCCAGCGATGTCGGGGAGGAGGAAGAGTTGGACGTCATGGACGAGGACGTCGACGGGTTCTCCGCGGAGGAGTGGGAGGTTGCCGAACCTGCCGAGCATGTGTCCAATTTCGCAAAGTCCTTGGTGGACGTTTTCACGGAGGTAGGGCCGGAGGGAGAGTGGAAGGTGCACTTCCCTTCCTTAGACGATCGTGTCTGTACGCACTTCGGGGACCGTTTTACCATGTATGAATACACTTTCAAGGAGCTGGGCTTGAGGTTGCCGTTCACTGATTTTCAATAGTCAGTGTTCGAACATTTGAGATTGGCCCATACGCAACTGCATCCCAACTCGTTGGCCTTTATCCGGGCATTTGAGCTGGTATGTGAGCATCTCTCCACAGGGGATACTCTTCCTTTGTTCTTCACTGTCTTTCATCTCCAACGGCAGCTGTCGGGGAAGAAGTACGACTGGGTTTCTCTGAAGCAGCCCCGCAAGTTGTTCGAACCGTTTTCGGAGTCAATACAGACGTTCAAGGAGCGTTATTATGTTGTCGAGCCCCTGTCCGAAGCTGCCCAGGACAGTACGTATGACTGGGAGATTGAGGTGGATGAAGATGGGAATGACCTGCGCGACGAGGAGGGGAGGTTTATCGGGCGGAGAATCTATAAGTTCCCCATCAATTGGGCACCAGATCATTTTGCCAAGAAGCCCAGTGACTATGTCTTCCAACCGAGCTAGCTACGTGGGCAGGACGCTGCGGCGTACGAGGTGCTGGTGAAGTGGGTCAACTCCTTCAGGCTTGCTGAGTGTCGGACGAGCAAGGGTAGTCCGATCTTCGAGGAGGACGGGAGCCAGAGGGTTGAGCATCGATTCATCAATTTTAAGGCACTGCTGGAGTGCAAGACTCCCGAGGATGCCGAGAAACTGTTTGGTAGTCTTAGTTATTTAGGTTTTTTTCGCGTCATTTCTTTTCCTCATATCTAACATGTTCATATTTTGTTTGTGCAGGTGAGATGCCTCAGGCCCACGACAGAGTTGTGAGGAATGCTCTTGCAAGGAACAAGGCCGGGGCAGCCCCTTTGAAGTCTCGGTTTGCTGGTGCCCGTGTTCCTCCTCCCGTGTAGTCTCCTGTGGGGACCTCTTCTTCTCCTACTCCTGCTCCACAGGGATCTCCTCTTCCTTTGACCGGTCGATCCAAGCGGCAAAGGTTTAATGACGCTGTGGACCTCACTCGGGCGTCGGTGAAGGGGAAGTTCGAGCTTCCTCCTTGCATCCATGATCGGAAGTTGTTCGAGGGGAGCTCTCTGATTGTGCCTCGGGCGGAGTCTCTTCACTTGGAAAGTATGGATCGCCCGAACAAGAGGGCGTTGGTGGCCCAGGACGCTTCTGCCTTGGTCAGGATGTTAGAGATGGCAGCTGTGTACGCCGAAGGGGATTCGGCGACTGAGGCCGAACTTACTGCTGCCCGCGCTACCATGGCGTCCCTCAAGGAAGAAGCTAAGGGTGCCGACGATGCTCGGAAGAAAGCTGAGGAGGAGGTAGCTCGTTTGAAGGAGGAGAACTCGACGCTGGCGGCGGAGAAGAAGTCTGCCGAGGAGTTGATCCAGCGGCTGAAGGCGGTCAATGCCCCAGGTGACGATGAGCCAGAAGATGTGAAGGCATTGAAGACGAGATTCGAGCTGGTTTCCCGTTTGCTGACGGCCGAAGATGATGGTATTGTCGTCGCGGAGGAGTCTTTCGGGAACGTCGTGGCTCAACTGCGGGTTGTGAACCCTGAGCTCGATTTTTCTGTCAAGGGTACTCACTACCTAGCGCATGTTGAGGATGGTCGTATTGTCATGCCCGACGGCCTCCTTGAAGGTACCCCCGAGGATCAGCCCGCAGAGGACCAGGGATCTCAGCCAGAGCAAGCCGAGCACGCGGACGAGTGAGGAGTTTGTATTTTTGATGTTGTTGTACTCTGTCCGGCCTGCGTGCCGTGTAATTGCTTGTAATTTATTTTTGGGGGGGCGTGGCCCCCGTTTCATGTAATTTAGTACAATCGTGGCCCTTGCGGCCACTTATTATGTTAAATTATTACATGTTTGATTCTGCCGTTTGCATGATTTTACTTGCTTTTATTTTTTGCTAAGTATTGTCCTCATGCTCGTTGTAAATGTATATCTGCCCGTGATTGGGAGTATTTGACTTGCACAAATATTTTAGGGGGATTGCTCATTATAGATGTGTTCGACAGTGAGGGGAACTAGTTGAACGGTCGGGGAATATCTTGGCGGGGTGCGGAGCTCAGGTCGCGTTTGAGGCCTGAGTTCGCGGCGTGAACATCCCATCGTGAGCTGGGGTTCTGTCAATCATGGTACTTTGACGACAGCGATGCTCGATCGAGGACCGCTGTTGAGCAGTTACCCGGCTCGTTACTCAGCGAGGTTCTGCTTTATTCGTATGTGATGCTTGTACCTAGACGCGCATAGTGGTCGGTAGCTGACGTTCGTTGTTGCGACGGGTCTAACCGAGAATTTAGTTGTAGTATTGTTTTAGCTTTTCAGTGTTTCATGGTCGAGCAAGTTCTTCCCCAGTGAGATGTTCTAGGTAGTATGCCCCATTTCCGTTTTTCCTCAGACGCGATAGGGTCCTTCCCAGTTGGCTGCTAGTTTGCCTTCGCGAGAGTCTTTGTGGTTTCTTCTTAGAACAAGGCTTCCCACGTCGAACTCTCGTCGTATCACCTTGGTGTTGTGCCTGATGGTAATTTTTTGTTTCAGTGAGGCTTCGTGGAGGGCTGCTCTGGTTCAGATTTCCTCGACAAGGTCGAGTGCTTCTTGCAATGACTCGTCGTTCATCTCCTCGTCTAGGGGCGACTCTGTCCACCTAGAGAGCACATGAACTTCGATGGGAATTACAGCCTCATTTCCATATGCTAGACGGAAAGGTGTTTCCCCGGTCGTTGAGTGTGGAGTTGTGCGGTACGCCCATAGTACGTTGTGCAGTTCCTCGACCCATGCCTTCTTTGTTTCATCCAGCCTTCGCTTGAGGCCTCGAAGGATGACTCGGTTGGCTGCTTCAGCCTGTCCATTTGTTTGAGGGTGCTCTATGGATGTGAAGTGCTGCTTCGTGCCCAGTTGGGCGACGAAGTCTTGGAACTTCCTGTTCGTGAATTGCGTCCCATTGTCCATTACTATCGCTTGGGGATACCGAAGCGTGCAAGGATGTTTCGTTTGTAGAAAAGCAGGATGTTAAGGGCCGTTATTTTGGCTAGAGCTTCTGCTTCTATCCATTTTGTGAAATAGTCTACGCCTACTATGAGGTATTTGTTTTGACTTGACCCTACCACGATGGGTCCTAGGATGTCTAGGCCCCACCAAGCAAATGGTCAAGGGGAAGACATAGCCTTGAGCTCGTTAGGCGGAGCCAGGTGCATGTCCCCGTGCCGTTGGCATTTATCGCATTTCTTCAAGTGTTCTTTCGCGTCGTTTTGCATGGTCGGCCAGTAGTAGCCTGCCCGGAGAGCCTTTCGAACAAGGGACCTTCCGCCGAGATGTTGGGCGTTGATTCCCTCGTGGATTTCGCGCAGGATGTGTGCGACCATTTCCTCCTCGACACATTTGAGCAGCGGAATGGAGAATCCCCGCCTGTAGAGTTTATCTTCGACCAAGACATAAGAGCAGGCTCTTCGCCTGACTATGTTGGCCTCCTTTGGGTCGGACGGAAGTTCGTCTTTGACGAGATAGTTGTAGACTGGGGTTATCCAGTAGTTGTTGTCGCCTATCACCTGTACGTCGAGTGTCGGGGAGGCCTTCTCGATACTGGGTCGATGAAGTACTTCCTGTATGACGGATTTGTTTCCGCCTTTCTTCTTTGAGTTGGCTAGTTTGGATAGCACGTCCACTCGCACGTTATGTTCGCGGGGAACATGTTTCACTTCCACTGTTGTGAACTTCCCCATCTCCTTTTTGACCAGGCCAAGTACTCGGTCACGTTGTCGTTTTTGGCTTGGTATTCTCCCCGGACCTGGAGGGCCACGAGTTGTGAATCGTGCAAATGACGACCTCTTCTGCGCCCAGGTCCTCAGCCAGGCGTAGCCCAGCGAGGAAGGCCTCGTATTCAGCCTGGTTGTTGAAGGTTAGGAATGACAGGGTGAGTGACACTTCGACGATGATTCCTTTGTCGCTTTCCAATATGATGCCCCCGCCGCTGCCTGCCGAGCTTGAGGTACCGTCAACGAAAATGGTCCATTTGCGCGCTTCGCTCGCGGGGGAGTCCGCAAATGTCATCTCCACGACGAAGTCGGCCAGAGCCTGGGCCTTGAGGGCTTTTCTGCTTTCGTATTGGATGTCAAATTCATACAGTTCTAACAACCATTTGAGCATTCAGCCGGCCATATCTGGTCGTCCGAGCAGCTGCTTTATGGGTTTATCTGTTCGAATCACGATCGTATGAGCCAGGAAGTAATGTCTTAATCTTCTGGTTGCGTTAATGAGGGCCAGTGCCACTTTCTCTATCTGCTGGTATCTTAACTCTGGCCCTTGCAGCGCTTTGCTCGTGAAATATATGGGTTTCTACCCGTCAGGTGTCTCACGGATGAGAGCGGCACTCACTGCTTCGGTTGCTACGGCCAGGTATAGGTACAATGTTTCGCCATTGTCCTGCCGAGAGAGGACCGGTGGCTCTGAGAGTGCTTGTTTTAGATGGAGAAGGGCCTTGTCGCACTCCTCGGTCCATTCGAACACTGCCTCTTTGCGGAGGAGCTTGAAGAATGGTAGGGCGTGCTGGGCGGACTTGGCCACGAATCGAGATAGTGACGCGAGCATCCCGTTGAGGGACTGGATGGATTTTTTGGACTTGGGCGTAGGAAACTCAGAGAATGCCCGACATTTATTGGGATTGGCCTCGATTCCTCGTTCCGTTAAGTAGAAGCCGAGGAATTTGCCTTCCCGGACACCGAACGTGCACTTCTCCGGATTAAAATGCATTTTGTATTTCCTAGCCTGTTCGAAGACCTTTCTCAAGTGGGCAGTATGATTGGTTTCCTCGTGGGATTTTACGATCATGTCGTCCATGTAGACTTCGAGCATGTCGCCTATTTCTCCCCGGAATACCTTGTTCATCATTCGTTGGTACGTTGCTCCGACGTTCTTCAGACCGAAGGGCATTACGTTGTAGTAATAGTTGCCCGATTCGGTCATGAAGGCCGTATATTTTTTTTCGGACATTGCCATCGGAATTTGATTATAGCCCGAGTAGGCGTCCATGAGCGATAAAAGTTTAAAACCAGCAGAATTATCAACAAGTTTATCAATATTGGGGAGGGGGTAGGCATCCTTTGGGCATGCCTTATTGAGATCGGTATAATCAATGCACATGCACCATTTTCCATTAGATTTTTTAGCTAGTACAACGTTGGACAGCCAAGTGGTGTACTTGGCTTCCGAAATAAATTTGGCCTCGAGGAGGTCCTTTACAGCTTTTTCAGCAGCCTCCGTTTTCTCTGGAGACTGCTTTCTCCTACGTTGTGCTACGGCCTTGACGGCCGGGTCGATGGTCAGCTGGTGGCAGGCGACAGGTGGATCCAAGCCGGGAATTTCTGCGGCGCTCCATGCGAAGAGGTCGTCATTCTCTCGGAGGCATGCTTTGAGTTGCTTCCTCGCAATGTCGGGCAGGTCTGCTCCAATCTTTACTCCCCGTTAGGGATCTTCGCCGAACAAAACGATCTCGAAGTTACCATCCGGGATGGGGCACATCGGATGAGAGCTGCTGCTGGACGATGTGGATAGGTTGGCCAAAGCTGCTCGTTCTTCTAGTTGGTCTTCCTCGAGGAAGCGACTGTCGAGGTCGATGGATTCGACCTGGGGCAGAGGCTTGGCCTCCTCGGAGCTGCTTCGCAATGTTGGCTTGCCCGGCGCTTTAGGCTTGGACGCAATGACGTTGATCCCCTTTGTAGCTGCCTCGAAACAGCTACGTGCAGCTTCGATATCGTCGTACAGGGTGGCGACCATTCCTTTCGAAGTGTAATACTTCATCTTCAGGTGGACTGTTGAGGGTACCGCTACCAACTCGGCCAGAGTTGGCCTTCCGAAAATACACTGGTATAGCGACGGGCAGTCGATCACCAGGAATTGCACTTTGATTGACCTGGCCGTCTCAGCTGATCCGAAGGTCACGATCAGCTCGACGTAGCCCCACGGCTTGGTCACTGATCCGTTGAATCCCTGTAAATCGGACCCTATATAGGGGGTAAAGTGCGATTCGTCCAGCTGAAGTGTTGAAAATAGCTGGGATTACATAATGTCGACCGAGCTTCCCTGGTCGACTAGGATTCTGCGAACGTCGAAGTTCGTCATTCGGGCTCTGACGAGCAAAGGTATGCTCGAGTTTGGGGATCTTCCGAGGAGCTCTTCCCGGTAGAAGGAGATGGGAACGGAGCCCTTTTGGGCCTGATCGAGCGTGGTCACTTTATTGGAGCTCGTGTTGATCAGGTGCTCGAACTTGCGTTTCACAGAGCCCACTGTGACTTTCTTGAAGCCCCCTCCAGAGATGACCATAGCGGAGGGAAAAGTCTCCCACGGGCTGTGGGCCGCGAAATAAGCAGGGGCGCTGAGCCCTTCTGGGACGTAGAAGTCCTCCGGTCGCGATATGGACATAGCGACCTATATGTTGGCGTCTTCCAAGGAGGGCACTTCCTCCTCTATCTTCTTGGACTCCTGGGCGTCCTGCCGAAGAGTGTTCTTCTTCTTGGCGAACTATTTCAGGTGCCCGTCCCTGATCAGTATCTCAATGGCATCTTTCAGATGGATGCAGTCTTCTGTAGTATGGCCGTGACTTTTGTGGAAACGACAGTATTTTGATTTGTCCACGTTTGGTCTGTTCGGAAGTTGTTTAGGGAAGCGGACCCCCGCCTGTTTGAACTCCGAATTGGCACATTCAGACAAGATCTTTTCCCTAGAAACGGTCAGGGGAGTGTAGTCATGGAACCCCCCGGAGGGCCCTTTGCTGTCACGGGAGTCACGAGGACGGTCCTCGCACCTCCATTCGCCCCGACGAGATGTCGAAGCTTCCTATCCTCTGGACAACCGAGCATTCTCCTGATGGCGTGATGCTCGGACGTTGTTGGCCGCAACCTTTTCTTCGTACTGGATATGTTTTTGGGCTTTGAGGAGGAGGGCGTCAATGTTCCTCGGTGGTACGAGGCCAATGGCTTTAGAAAACTCGGAGCCTGGGCGGAGCCCTTGCTCGAGCAGAAAATTCTTCATTTCGTCCATTGTAGGGACTTGTACAACTTCCTTGTTGAACCTCTCGATTTATGCGCTGAGAGGTTCGTCTTTTCCCTGGATTATGGCTCCAAGAGAGACCTCAGTTTTGGGGTGGCGGCGAGATGCTGTGAAGTGCCGCGAGAACATTCTGCCCAGCTGTCTCCACGAGGTAATGGACTCCTCGGGCAGGTGCTTGTACCATGTCATCGCTCCCTTTCAGAGCGTGGTCAGGAACAGTCTGCATTTGATGGCGCCCCGTACGCCGCGGTAGTCTAACAGCGCATCGATGTTCTCGATGTGCTCGTCGGGGTCAGCGGTCCCGTCGTACGTGGCAAGTGACGGGGGTTTCTCCAAGCCTTTTGGGAGACGGGTAGCCAAGATCTCCTGGGACAACGGGCCGCGAGGCTCATCGTCGCTGCTAGAGCTGGTGTATGATGGGGACCGAACGAGATGCTCGCGGGGCGGTTCCTTCGCGGAGAAGGTGACCGGTTCCTTCGAGGAGAAGGTGAGCGGGCCCGTCCTTTAGATTTGATCGGTGGAGATTGCTCATTCCTTCGAGTCTTCTTGTGGTCGTGAGCGTGCTGGTCACGCGGGGAGATCTGGTCGCACTTCCGGGCTGCACGAGGATCAGGCTCTTGGCGCAGTCTTCGGTCGATGTCTCTCCGGGGATGCGGGCTCCTTGATCGTCTTTGGTTCCTCCGCATGGGAGGGGATCTTGGACGGTTGGACTCTTCTAACGCCTCGATCCTCTCGTTTTGCTGCAGGATCAGGGTGTTGGTTTTGTTGATCGCCTCTAGGAGGGATGCTATGGCCGGGTCGACGTTGGGCGGAACAGGAACGGGCTGGACGTCAAGTGATGGTTGATCATTATTGCAATCAGCAGGGGTAGGGGAAGGAGAAGCAGTGGCTCCGGCCCTGAGGAAACGGGTATCTCGGAGGAGAGATGACTGGCCGTCAACGTCAGATTTGTTGATGGGGAGGATGGTGGTTTGGAGCGCATCCTTGGTGCGATCTTGGGAGGAAATGATCGTGATGATGTTCGAGAATTGTTTTGATCTTCGATTTCTGAGGAAAGAAAGATGGGGAGAACAATGGTTCCCACAGATGGGGCCACTGATCGTGAAGGCTGGATCAGATCCTGTAGAATCGGGTCGCCAAGTGCGTCAGGGATGCTGGTCGTATGGAGAGGAGGGGGTGTACCTGCAAGGCACTCCGACGCTCAAGTAAGAAAGGGTCAGAGAAAAGGGGCAAGTACAAAGTATGAATTCTTAGGGTGAATATTGGATACCTGACCCTCTCAAGCGAGAGGGTTTATATAGAGCCCCTAGCGCATGGCCAATGGTCCTATTTTTGGGGCGAAATAACCGTTTTCCCCAAAGAATAGGTAACTACCCAAACTAGCCGTTATGTCGGGCATGGTGCCCAAAACTAGTCGTTATGTCGGGCATAGGCATAGCTTCGGGAACCTGCCGATAGCTGTTCGGGGAGCAATGAAGCCGTGCGTGACGGGCTGCAATTCCGGGGAGGAACGTTGCATTCCTTGCTCGGTTGGAGGGGCAAAAAGGTAACTTTTGCCCCTCTGTGATTTGGACTTAGGCAATTTGGGCCGCTCTAGAGCAGAAGCGGATTAGGCCATGTCAAGGCATTGGTCCAGTCCAGAACAAAAATAAAATTGATTTTTAAAAAATAATAAAAAATACGTTTGCTTTTTCAAAATAAAAAGAAAAAGTTGGATGGATGGATATTCATCCATTAAAAATATGTTAATGTATAAACTGATGAATTTTATTCTTAACGGATGAATTGGATTGGATAATTTTAATAAAATTTTAGTGGCTTATTAATGGATTAACAGATTGTTTTGATCCACCCATTAACAATTCAATCAATATCCATCCAATTCATCCATTTTGCCACCCCTAGGTCCTAGTGTCTTCCCGCCCCCGCACCCGTAGTAAAGAACACAGTTTCCCCGCATCCACATCCAATTAAATCGGGTTTTCCCTGTTAATTTCGGGCCGAGCCCGGGCTGTTGCAGACGGGTCCGGGTTTGTTTGCTATCCCTATATATATATATATATATATATATATATATATATATATATATATATATAGGGGTGGCAAAACGGGCCCCTCATTGGGCATGCCCGTTTTACTCGTAGTTTAGTGCGGGGTGGGCCAAGGGTTTAGGCCCTCACCCTCTAATGTGTCCGCCCCGCCCCGCCCAGTTTTATTCGCGGGCTTTTGCGGGTACAAGAATTTACATAAAATTTTGCGTTTTTAGGCTTAAAAGGTACAGTGTCCGCGGGTTTTCCCTGCCCCGTCCTCACTTTTTTGCGGGATGTGCCTAGGTTTTAGTCCCGCATCCTTAACTATGACCGCCCCGCCCCGTTTTTTTTAGGGCATTTGCGGGGCGGGCCTAAACGGGGCGGGCATGTCCGTTTGCCACCCCTATATATATATATATATATATATATATATATATATATATATATATATATATATATATATATATATATATATTTGAATCAACTTACTCTATATTTAATCTTACTCCAAATCATTATCTTTGAATTGAATCTAATCTAATGATTAATGAAGTAAACAAACTAATTTATTATGTAAATTAGACTCAATTTAAAAACTATGATTTGAAGTAAATTTAAAAAACTTACTTTTGTAGAATGTCAATTTTATGTGAGAACATGAGAATGAATCTGAACCATTAGATTTTAAAATAAATTGTGGAGATTATGTGTCAGTTTTTTTTTTCTCTCTCCTCCATCATTTATTTTAATGATGGAGGAGAGAGAAAAACAAAAATCACACATAATCTCCACCATTTATTTTAAAATCTAATGATTCAGATTCATTCTCATGTTCTCACATAAAAATGACATTCTCATAGGATATGAACCATATATATATATATGGCTTAAATGGTATTTTCGTCCCTGTAAGTTGGCGAGTTTTTGGTTTTCGTCCCTGTATCTTTTTTTTTTCGGTTTTAGTCCCTGTATCTTACTTTTTGGTGGTGTTTAGTCCCTACAGAGGTTTCCTGCGGATTTTCCTGTGGATTTTATATATATATATATATATATATATATATATATATATATATATATATATATATATATATATATATATATTAATTTTTTTTAATAAATTGTAAAACAGAATTATTTAATTAGTATTTTATAAATAAAATCATAAATAAAAATATACAATACAACTAATAATATATTTTTTAAGGTAACTCGATTAATTGTAAAATTTATTTCATATTGTCATAAAAATCTAGAAGAAAAGTCTCTCAGCGACAAAGTTTGAGTTGCAGCACCAATAATATAGTATTTTAATTGAAACTAAATTATTGTATTCTTTTTTCTATGATGATTTTAAAAATTAAAATAAATAACTTTTCTCCTCATTTACCTGATAAAATTGAGGAGAAACGTTAGAATTTTTGTTTAATATAACGCTAATTTTCAAAAAAAAAAAATCAAGTTTTATGGGTATTTACGAAAGTCGCTGGGTTTGAAAACTCACTCACAAGGTGGCGCCATATTGAATGGCGCCTCAGTTAGAGGCAAGGAGGCAAATCATATGGCGCCTCAGGTCAAGGTTTGAGCCCTAAAAAAATTCTTTGAAGTTGAGCCAAATGAAATGGCACCTCAGGGCAATTTTTTTTTTAAATATTTATGTTTAATGTATAATTATATTTTATTAATATATAAATAATTATATTATTTAATAGGTTATGATGTGCCTATAAATAAGGGCTCACCTTCACTAGTTTTTGCACAACAACTGTCACCGAAACCCTAATTTCCTACCTTCCCTCACCAATATCCCAAAGTATCCCTTACTCAACACCAGGTCTTCATCCTCAAATAGCCGGTTGTCGTCATCAGCAGCGGAGGATAAGGGGCCAGAGTTTCCATTGATGAAACGAAATGCCTTAGTTATATACTCATCTGTCAAGCCTCCGTTGAAGATGCTACTCTGGAACACCCAGACGTTAGAGCATTTGCACAGGGAACTTCGCCGTTGGCTACCAGAAGAATTTCAGGCAGGTGAAAAGATCAGGAAGATAGAGAGGCTGGTTGAGAAGTCTGGTCCAAACGGAGTCACCCGGACTTGGAGGAAAGTGGAAAATGATGTTGGCGTCCCACTACAAGAAATGTTGGAGATAGCCACGTGATTTTGTGACGTGATTCTAACGTGGCAAATAAAAGCTTGTTGCGGCGTGGAAATCACGTCGCTACCTTATTTAATAATAAAATAAATAAAGTTAGATTAGCACATGGGTGGTCAGATGTGATCAGACTTTAAAATTTGAAAAAAATATTTGCGACGTGGAAAACACGCCGCAACAAATTAATTAATTATTTTATTCTTAAAGCCTGTGCGTGCAGAAAGTTTTAATGTTCAAAATTTGGGAAAAAAAAATTGCGGCGTGGAATGTACGACGCAAAGTTTTGAGTGGGAAATTCAAAATTTTCATTCTTGAATGGAACAGCCTTTTGCAGGGAGTGGGGCCAAAATTATTACCGTTGGTGTTTTGCGGCGTGAATATCACGTGGCAAAGTTGCGGCGTGATATTCACGTCGCTAATTGGTCTATATAACAACGCCTTTAACTCTTCTCCGTAACCCTTCCTCTTTCATTTCCTTTTTGTTTTTCCTCTCCTCCATCAGAAACCCATTTCCTCTGCATCTTCTTCCTCTCTTCTTCTTCAAAGCAGAATCAAAAAATTTTCTCTTATCCATTCCAAAATTTTATAGGTATGTCTTTCATTTAATTTTATGTTATTTATTTTAAAATTTTAATTCGTTTTTTTATATTTGTTTTGGGTATTATTAATATTATTTTGTGTGATGTTATATAGAAGAAGATCGATTGAAGATTGAAGATTGAAGATTAAGAGAGAAAAAGTGAGTGGATTGAAAGCTTCAAGAGGTATTTTTTAGCAATTTATTTTTTAGATTTGTTTTATTATTTGTTTTATAATTTTTGAATATGGTATGAAAATATATATATATATGGTTATGTATAATTTTTGATTGTATTATTATTTCTGAAAATGGTATTGAATAAGAATATGGTATGAAAATATATTCTGAATTTGGTATGAAAATATATTTCTGAATATGATATGAAAGTATATTTCTGAATATGGTATGAAAATATATATATATAAACAGAATTATATATATATATATATATATATATATATATATATATATATATATATATGTGTGAATTTATAAAACAAAATTATTTTATATATTTATATATATAAAAAACGAAAATGTAAATATATATATATATATATATATATATATATTGTGTTTTAATATTTTTAAATTCTGTTTTATAAATATTATTTTAAATAAGAATAATATATAAATTATAAAACAGAATTATATAGGGTAATATATAAATATTAGTTTAAGACATAAGAATAATATAGGGTAATATATAAATATATAAATTCTGTTTTATAAATTCTTTTTTATAAATTCTGTTTTATAAATATTATTTTAAAATAGAATTATATAATATTTTTAAATTCTGTTTTATAAATATTATTTTAAAACAGAATTATATAGGGTAATATATAAATATATAAAACAGAAATAAGAATAATATATAAATATTATTTTAAATAAGAATTATATATATAAATATTTTTAAATTCTGTTTTATAAATATATAAATGTTATTTTATAGAAAAACAGAATTATATAATAAGAATAATATATAATATATAAATGTTATTTAAATAAGAATAATATATTTAAATTCTGTTTTATATATGTTATAAAATAAGAATAATATATAATATATAAATGTTATTTTAAATAAAAAATTATTTTATATATTTATTTATATAAAAAACAGAAATGTAAACATATTATATATATTTATTTTTTATATTTATATATAATTATATATATTTAAATTCTATTTTAACTATATAAATTATATATAATAGATAAATGTTATAAATTTTTATATATGTTATAAAATAAGAATAATATATAATATATAAATGTTATTTTATATAAAAACATAATTATATAATAAGAATAATATATAATATATAAATGTTATTTAAATAAGAATAATATATTTAAAATTTGTTTTATATATGTTATAAAATAAGAATAATATATAATATATAAATGTTATTTTAAATAAAAAATTATTTTATATATTTATTTATATAAAAAAGAAAAATGTAAACATATTATATATATTTATTTTTTATATTTATATATAATTATATATATTTAAATTCTATTTTAACTATATAAATTATATATAATAGATAAATGTTATAAATTTTTATATATGTTATAAAATAAGAATAATATATAATATATAAATGTTATTTTATATAAGAACACAATTATATATATATATATATATATATATATATATATATATATATATATATATATATATATATATATATATATGAAAAAAAAAGGAATTATATATAAATGTTATTTTATAATAGAAAATTATTTTATATATTTATATATATAAAAAAACAAAAATGTAAACATATTATATATATTTATTTTTTATATTTATATATATAAAAAACAAAAATGTAAACATATTATATATATTTAGTAGTAAGAATAAGAACAATATATACATTTATATATAATTATGTTTAGTTGATTAAATTTATATTTCTAATTAAAAAGGTATTGATTATATAAATTTGCAGTAAATGGAATATTATCGGTATTATCGTAGTTGGATGTACGATAGACTATATCCAGGGAGGCGCGCACTTAAACCCAATTTTATAGAAGGAGTTAATGGTTTTATCACGTGGACGTTTGCTCATGAATGTTGTCGAAGCGAAGGAGGAGTTAGGTGTCCTTGTCTTAAATGTGGATGTAGATATATAATTAGTGACCCAGAGGAAATAACACGTCATTTGCATAGAAGAGGCTTCATTGAAAATTATTGGGTTTGGACGTATAATGGTGAAACACTGCCGAGTAACGTACCAGAGACTAGCAACACGCATGCTTCAAGTAGTCGACCGCCTATGGAATTTGAGGAAAACTTTAATTTGATCGGTGACATGGTTGAGGATGCTTTTGGTGTTAACGTGGCCTATGATCAACCAGAAGATTTTGACGGGGAAGAGTTGCCGAATGAGGAAGCGCAAAGATTTTATCAGTTGTTGAATGAGATGAATATTCCGTTGTTTGAGGGGTCGTCAGACTCGAAGCTATCAATGTGTGTGAGATTATTGGCCGCCAAGTCAAATTGGAATGTTCCTGATCAGTGTTTGGAGCACTTTACAAAAATGATGTTGGACTCAACTGCAATGAAAGACAACTTGCCTGCGAGTTTCTATGATGCAAAGAAGTTGGTGTCAAAGTTAGGTTTAAGAGTAAGAAAGATTGATTGTTGCATTAATGGTTGCATGTTGTTTTATGACAATGAGTTTGGTACTCAAGATGGATCGTTGGAGGAATGTAAGTTTTGTCAGAGTCCAAGATATAAAGTTCGCAGTAGAGCCATTAATAGTAAGCAAAAGCGTGTAGCAGTAAAGTCCATGTTTTATTTTCCGATAATACCAAGGTTAAAAAGAATGTTTTTTAATTGTATGTGTAGGACGATTATCAGGTCAGGATGGCAGAATTTCTGACCCATAATCCTCAGTATACTCCTCCTCCAGGACAACCGGTTCATCCAGATGTGGATTTCTATATTTGGAGTCAAACTATTGGGGGAAAGGGGGATAACGGGTGCTTTTTTGGTGGTGGAAATTTGGCGGGCACCTTGAGGAGTGGGGATAGAAATCTGTACCAAAGAGCTATGGACGGTGAAGGAGGGTCACGTCAAACAAATTTGACACCGCAGCAGGTAGAAACGATAAGACAATTGGCTAGACGCGAGTCAGAGGAACGTGAGGCGGCATTGAAGGCCCAAATGGAGGCGACATTGAAGGCCCAAACGGACACAATAATGGAGACAATGGCGAAGAGGCAGACTGATATGGAGGAGCAAATGCGGCACTTTATGCAAGCATTTGGTGGAAATCGCAACGATGGTGGTCAATCGAGAAATAATGACAACCAAGATGATGATGCCTACTATTCCGACCCGGATGAACCAAATATTTAGTCTTGTTTTTATTTTCTTTTTAGTTTTTAATTTGTGTACTGAATTTATACTTATATATTATATTTAGACATATTTAATTTAAATTTTAGTTTATTAATTTCATTATATTAAGTTTATTAATTTATATATTTAGTAATATTGAATTATTAATTTTATAAATTTGATTTATAATATTGAATTTACTAAATTTTATTAATATTAAATTTAAATTTAATTTATATATTTATTAATATTGAATTATATATAATAATCAGAAATTTTAAACAATTAAAACACCAACTTTAGTGACGTGAAATTCCTGTCACAAATTAGTGACGTGAAAATCACGCCGCAAAATACAACGTAAATATTAAAAATAATATAAGTTAGCCACGGGAAATGCATGTCACAACTTTAGCGACGTGAAAAACATGTCACTAATTAGTGACGTGAATATCACGTGGCAAATAATTTCCTGCAATTTCTGCACACTTTCTGCACACCTGCTCTGACTTTGTCTGCAATGTTTTCCATCAAACTATTTGCGACGTGAAAATCACGTGGCAAATTAGTGACATGAAAATCACGTCACAACAATTTGCCACGCGCTCTCCTGCGACGTAAATGGCCACGTCGCAAAAAACATGTAGTGACATGATTTTAGCTGTTGCGGCGTGGAAAACACGTCACTAATAGCAACATATTTTGTAGTGTCCTCATGATGATGATGTTAGAACAGGAAATTAAGTTGATGGTTGTAATTGCCTAGATAAGCTGATTTTATGAGTTGTTTCGTTTGAGTTTGTTATTGTTATTTTATGATTTGAGTTGTTTCGTTTAGGTTTCGTTTGGGTTTGTTATGTCGTTGTATTGAGTTAAGTATGCCATCAATGAAATGAAATTTGTTCTTATTATAAATAGACAAGATTACATAAGGAACTATGTCTCCGTGCTAGGCCCTGCCACGTTTGGACACTTAGTACGATTGTGGTCTGGCTGGCGGCACAAACTACACAACCTCACCATTTTTTCGGCTGTATCCATCTCTGTTTGAATCCGGCTACTGATAGGGCGACCCTTTTTATTTCTTCGCATCAAGTCGTTATGCCACACAATTTCGCCTTCGTATGTAGGCCAGCAGTCCTCCTTTGCGGCCACTTGAAAGCTTTTATGGTACACATTACATACAGTACTGACTTGGTGAAGAACATGGAGATAGTTGGTTGGGTCCAGTCGAACCTTGGAACAGGCTGTTATGACATGGAAGCAAGGCATACGAAATGCCTGAAACTTTCCACAGTCACACCAACTCCTATCTAGTTCCACTCGATAAGATCCCCTAGGCATTCCTTCGTTGTGATTAATAGACTCTCCTACACTGAAGTGTCCTGCAAAACGGCTGAAGACCGTGACGACGTGTGTGTTAGCCTTTGCAGCCTCGTCCTTCATGAATGTCATGGAATAGTCACTAAACAGCTGCCTAGATTGTATGACCGAAACCCACTTAGTACGTCTGGTATCAAAGAGCACAGCGAGCCTAAAATAAGTTGACCTCACAGGAGCGGTTATCGGCAGGTTCCGGATGCCTTTGAATACTGAGTTCATAGACTCAACGAGGTTTGTTGTCATATGGCCCCATCGTCGCCCATTGTCATACGCCCTTGTCCACTTCTCCCGTGGTATGTTATCAATCCAACTCAATGCTTCTGGGTTTGTTTGTCTGATCTCGTCCCGGTAGTATCTGAACGTAGGCTCTGTTAATGCATATCCCGCATTAGTAACCAGCTGCTTTAGGACCTTGTCTTTGAACGTCCGCAGGACATTTTGCCCGATGTATCTAATGCAATACACGTGGCTCGATGGAGGATCCTGCCAGCCGTTATCAGGATCGTTGTAAGCACTATCGATTGAGGGATGCCTATCGAAGATCAGACATACGTCAGGTTGGGGAGCAACATATTGTCGGATATTTTTGAAGAAAAAACTGCAACCTCCAGCAGTCTCCCCTTCAACTAGAGCGAATGTGATAGGGAAAATGTTGTTGTTGCCATCCTGTGCCACGACCATTAGTAGCTTGCCCTTATATTTTCCGTACAACCATGTTCCATCAATTTGAATTATAGGTTTACAAAATGTAAATCCTTTGATGCATGGTTCAAACGCGCAGAAGAGTCTGTGGAAAATGCCATTTCCACTTACACAATTCCCGTCAGGCGTATATGCCGGCAACGTCTCTAACAAGACAACAGTACCTGGAGCATAGTGTTTTAGGGCGACGAGGTATCTTGGGAGTTCTTTGTAAGAGTCCTCTGAATTTCAAAAAATCCTTTCAACCGCCTTCGTCCTAGCAACTCACGCCTTCCTGTACGAGGGAGTATAGTTGTATCTTTGCACCATATGAGCTATGATGGTACTGACTTTCACAGAAGGATTGTCGCTCACGATTGATAGAATTTCGTTGCAGATCATCTGAGAGTCGAGCTTGCGATGATCCTGACTTGGATTGGTTAGTATGTGTAACACCCCCTTTCTATACCCCCAAGTAATCACATAATTCACTTAGGCACATATGCAAAAAAAGAATTCGCCAGAGTACGATTAAAACATAGTATAAAAGAGGCATGTCACATCATACACACATTTAATACATACAACACCTGCTAATTAGATTGATATGCAACAGTGGGGTAACTTGCCACAGAGGAACTTTGTCCTTACACCCACATCTCAATATTTAGAATAAAAGCGGAAAATCCAAACATTGATAACATCGAACATATATACATCAACCAGTATGATGCAACAACATCATTCATGTTTATATATACAAATTCATCAGCAAGATACATGTACAAATGTATCACAAAAGAATACTATACATCCTAGCTACCCGGTGCTACATATCAGAGCCAACCGACCAAAAGAATGAAGACATGCTTCACAAAAAGACCTCCAGCATACCTACTCTACAATGCCTCATAGAGCATCATAAAACAGCAAAAGGGTGAGAAATATTATCATAATAACAATGCATATAATTACATGCATAAACATAAAAATACACATATTACACATTCTCACCACAATTCATCACATTTTCATCTATATACATCACAATGTATATATATATATATACCAAGCATATTCATCATGCACACTTTCACATTTCTCAACCATTCCGTATAAACATACACAATTATGTTCATTCAACAACACATCATTATAAAGATGATAAATGCAAATCATAGAGACCGACTCACGACTCTATGCAAATGCAATGCGGTACCGACTCAATCATCACTAGTTCACTCAGGAACTCTGCTGGAACCATCGCTCGTTACCGAAGTAACTCCCCGTCGGGCCTACGATGTTCACCCATTGCTCACACCCCACACGGGCACACAATGTTTATGTATCGCTCACACCCCACATGGGCACACGACCCGATCGCTCACACCCCACACGGGCACACGATCCGATTGCTCACACCCCACATGGGCACACAATCATTCGTAATCATCGCTCACACCCCACATGGGCACACGACGTTACGACGGATTCTCATTAGAATCTCTCAACACAAGAATGTATTTCATGATGCTTCATATGCAAAATGACACAAGACATTCTTGAAATGCACACATATTCACAATATATTCATGCATTCATCTCATACAATCACATACAATCTATATACATTCACATCAATGCACTATTGTATGATTCACATTCAAACACACAGTCAAAACGGTAAAAGTCGCTAAATAGCACTATTCCCGACTTTCCGACATAATTAAATCAGCTAACGATTTTCAAAACATCATAATAAGAAAGTACAGCTCAATACCTTTCCAACGACACCAAGAATGTAAAAATTGGATAATCGGAACAAAAGTTACGGACGAAAACGAAAATGACATTTTGGAAAATCCCATTTTTACATTCCTCCTGTCCATACGCGTATCACCCATGTCCATACGCGTACGGACAGAAGCCATTTCCTTCACAATTCCACGTTTCCAAAACCCATATGCGTACGCCCCTTACCCATACGCGTATCACCAGAGGGCCGGGAAAAGCCACCCCCCATACGCGTATTGACCCTTCCATCGACCATTGTTACGCGTATCGCCTTGGCTCATACGCGTATGGACATGCCCCTTACGCGTATGGCCAGGGAATTTCCAGAAAATTCTGCAGAACAATGTTCTGCGTTTTTCCACCTCCAACTTCACCAATTCATCATCTAAATTCAGAAAAACAACAGTTTGAAGTGTAACAATACATATTAAACATGTATAGACCAACAAGAACACAATCAACAAGAGTTTACACACTTTTGGATCAATTTCCAATCAATTTCTCAAAAATGGGTTATACCCTAAAACTCACAAAATTCATCAACAACAACAACAATTCATACATAATCACATACATTGATAAGATAACAATGTTTCACACCCTTACCCAGATTCCAAGCTTGCTAATTGATTGATCTTGATGAATTTCTAAGTTTTTCCTCCTTTCCTCTTCTTTTCTCTTCCTCTTCTTTCTTTCTCTCCTTTTTCTTTCTATCTTTCTCTATTTCTCCCTATTTCTCTTTTCTATCTATTTTCTTTCTTTTCTATTTCTTTTCTCTCATTTTCCACTAAATCAATTTAATTAATTTTTCTCACACAATTCTAATTCCACAAAATTTCTAACTTATAATTAATTGAGAAAAGACTAAAATACCCTTCATTCTAATTTCCCCGAAAACTCTCGAAAACGGTAAAATAGAATTTAACACACCAATTCAACAAATAAAATAATTTATCACCCAATTAAATTAAAAGACTCAGGAATAATGGAATAGTCAAAATCGGGGCGTTACAACTCTCCCCCACTTTAGAAATTTTCGTCCTCGAAAATAATACCTGATTCAAACAACTCCGGATACGACTCTCGCATCCCACTCTCTAGTTCCCACGTCATATTGCCTTCCGCAGCGCCTCCCCACGCTACTTTCACAAGCGCAATATCCTTGCCTCTTAGTTTCTTAACTTCGCGGTCCAAAATCCTAACCGGTAAAGCTTCCACCGTAAGGTTATCTCTCACTTCAACCTCGTCCATAGGAATAACATGTGATGGATCCGAAACATATTTCCGAAGTTGCGAAACATGGAATACGTCATGCAAATTCGAAAGGTTCGGAGGCAACGCTACACGGTAAGCCACAACACCAACTCGTGAAGTAATCTGATACGGACCAATAAAATGAGAAGTCAACTTCTTCGACTTCAAAGCACGACCCACACCAGTAACTGGTGTAACTCTCAAAAACACATGGTCGCCTTCTTGAAACTCAAAATCCTTCCTTCTCTTGTCATGATAGCTCTTTTGTCTACTTTGAGAAGCTTTCATCTTCTCCCGAATAAACTTCACTTTCTCCGTCGTCTGTTGTACCATTTTCGGTCCAACTATCGTCCTCTCGCCGGTTTCATGCCAACACAAAGGTGTTCGACATCTCCGACCATACAAAGCCTCAAATGGTGCCATACTTATACTCGAATGAAAACTGTTATTGTAAGTGAATTCAATCAACGCCAAATAACCATCCCAAGCACCACCTTGCTCGAGTACACAAGCACGCAATAAATCCTCCAACGATTGAATCGTCCTCTCGGTTTGACCGTCCGTTTGCGGATGATAAGCCGAACTCAATCTTAGCTTAGAACCCAAAGCCTTTTGTAAACTCTCCCAAAACCTCGATGTAAACCTTGGATCTCTATCCGATACAATACTCTTAGGAACTCCATGCAACTTCACCACCACAAGAACATAAATCTCGGCTAACTTCTCCAAAGGATAACCAATATCAACTGGAATAAAGTGAGCAGATTTAGTAAGCCTATCAACAATTACCCAAATAGCATTATGACCTCTTTGCGTATTCGGCAATCCCGTAACAAAATCCATCGATATACTATCCCATTTCCATTCCGGAATATCCAACGGTTGCATAAATCCACTTGGTTTTTGATGTTCCACCTTAGACTTTTGACAAGTTAAGCATGCATACACAAATCGAGCCACATCCCTCTTTAAACCGGACCACCAAAAGATCTTCTTCAAATCTTGATACATCTTATTCGCACCCGGATGAATACTTAAATTACTTCGGTGTCCTTCCTCTAAAATCATCTATTTCAACTCCACATCATCGAGAATACAAATACGACCAAGGAATCTCAAAACTCCATAATTATCAACCTTGAAAGCCTCATTCTCATTCAACATCAAATCAACGAATTTCAAGTCCAACTTTTGCTTTTCACTAACCGTTGCAAGAAAATCATTTGTAACATGTAGCATCCCAAGTCGCACACTTCTCGGCGTCATTTCACAAACCAAACTCAAATCTCTGAAATCTTCCAAAAGTTCCCATTCTTCCATCATCAATGCGGATATATGTAACAACCTCCGACTTAAGGCATCGGCCACCACGTTTTCCTTACCCGGATGGGAATTCAAACCAAAATCATAATCCTTCAAAAGTTCTAGCCACCTCCTTTGTCTCATGTTCAATTCTTTCTGATCAAATAAATATCTTAAGCTTTTGTGATCACTAAAAACTTCAAATCTTGCACCATAAAGATAATGCCTCCATATTTTCAAAACAAACACCACCGCCGCTAACTCCAAGTCATGTGTAGGATAATTCTTTTCATGCACTCTCAATTGTCTAGAAGCATATGCCACCACTTTTCCATCTTGCATCAAAACACCACCTAAACCTGTATATGAAGCATCACAATACACAACAAATGGTTCATTAGGATTAGGCAAAATCAAGATTGGAGTCGTTGTCAACCTTCTCTTTAACTCATTGAAACTCTTTTCACAATGAATATCCCAAATGAAAGCCTTTCCTTTACAAGTCAATTGCGTTAAAGGAAGTGTCAATTTCGAAAATCCCTCAATAAACCTCCGATAGTAACCCGCCAAGCCTAAAAAGCTTCGAATCTCCGTAACCGACTTAGGAGCCTCCCATTGCATCACCGCATCTATCTTGGATGGATCAACACTAATACCACTACCGGAAATAACATGTCCAAGGAAACTTACTTCCGATAACCAAAATTCACACTTTGACAACTTAGCATACAATTGTTTCTCTTTCAAAATTTGCAACACAATTTTCAAATGCTCTTCATGCTCCTCTTGAGACTTAGAGTAAATCAAAATATCATCGATGAACACAACCACAAAACGATCCAACTGTTCATGAAAAATACGATTCATGTATTCCATAAACACACCCGGCGCATTAGAAACCCCGAATGGCATCACGGAGTATTCGTAATGACCATACCGTGTCCTAAATGTCGTCTTTTGAATATCCTCTTCTTTCACACGAATCTGGTGGTATCCTGATCTCAAATCAATCTTGCTAAAAACATTCGCACCAACCAATTGGTCCATCAAATCATCGATCCTTGGAAGCGGATACTTGTTCTTAATTGTCACTTTGTTCAACTGTCGATAATCAATGCATAACCGCATACTCCCGTCCTTCTTCTTTACCAACAATACCGGAGCACCCCAAGGAGAAACACTTGGCCTTACAAATTTCTTGTCCAACAAGTCATTCAATTGCTTTTTCAATTCTACCAATTCCGATGCCGACATACGATACGGTGCCATCGAAATCGGTCTAGTACCCGGAACTAGATCAATAGAAAATTCAACTTCTCTTTCCGGCGGTACATCCGTAATATCTTCCGGAAACACTTCTGGAAATTCACACACCACTGGGAACACATCAAGCTCAACTTTACTCTCCACCGACAATGATGCAAACAAACCAAACAATTGAGCTTCGTCCGCTAAAAGTTTCTTCAACTCTTTAGTGGATAGGAAACTCTCAAATTCATCATCTTCCAAAGAAGGAAACCTTACTAACTTGTGATAGCAATCTATATGAACTCGGTTAAATTGCAACCAGTTCATACCCAAGATTACGTCCAATCCTACCAACGGCAAACAGACTAAATCCATAATGAAGTCTTTACCATATATGGTCAAAGGACAACTCATACACACCAAAGATGTATTTACCGACCCTGAAGCAGGAGTCTCAATAACCATTTCAACACCCATCAAAGTTAACGCAAGATTCAAACGCTTCGCGCACTCAGACGAAATAAACGAATGAGTCGCTCCCGTATCAATAACAGCAACTACAGGTGTACTATTAATAAAGCATGTACCTTTAATCAAATGGTCTGCATTCGTAGTTTGAGTCCCCGCCAATGCAAACACCTTTCCTCCCGCTTGAGCTTGTTTCGGCTTAGTACACTTAGTACTAATGTGACCCACTTCTCCACAATTATAGCACTTCACCATATTTCTTCTACAATCTGTAGCAGCATGCCCAAGACCACCACAATTAGAACATTTCGCTACAGGTTTCCCACACTCAAAAGATTTATGACCTATTTCACCACATTTGTAACACCTAACAACACCGGAACCTCCTCCTCCAGATCTTCTATCAAAGCTTCCCCTATGCTTGCCCTTATCAACGGGTGTCACATAAGGTCCACTTCTAGCTTGTTGCTTCCCCTTCCTCTCATTCAAACTTTTGTAATGTGTAGAACGAGCCTTACTATCTTCTTCGAAGATTCTACAACATTCTGTCAAATCCGCAAACCTCCTTATCCTTTGATATCCCACAGCTTGTTTAATCTCAGGACGTAAACCATTCTCATATTTAATACACTTTGAGAACTCAGCAGTAATCGTAGCATAATGAGGATGGAATTGAACCAACTCCACAAATTTAGCAGTATAGTCCACCACTGACATACTACCTTGTTTCAGTTCAAGAAACTCCATCTTCTTCTTTCCCTTCACACTCTCAGGGTAATACTTCCTCAAGAATTCAGTACGAAATAAATTCCAAGTTATCTCTTCATCATCCACCTCAAGAACTTCACGCATACCGACCCACCAATCGTCGGCTTCTTCCTTCAGCATGTGAGACCCAAGCCTCACCTTATTCTCCTCCACACAGCCCATAACTCTGAAGATTCTTTCAATCTCCTTCAACCACAATTGAGCTCCATCGGGATCAAATCTTCCTTTGAAAACCGGTGGTTGATTCTTCTTGAACTCGTCATTAGCATTCACGTTAGGTGCACCTTGCACTGCCCTAGCCATTGCTTCCAAAGCAGCAGCCATCGCATTGTCGTTTCTACCAGCCATCTTCTGATTATTCCCAAAAATGACAACAAGGTTAAACAACAGGTCAACCAGTACAACAACAAGACAGACACAACTGACTCAACTCTGGCTCTGATACCACTTAATGTAACACCCCCTTTCTATACCCCCAAGTAATCACATAATTCACTTAGGCACATATGCAAAAAAAGAATTCGCCAGAGTACGATTAAAACATAGTATAAAAGAGGCATGTCACATCATACACACATTTAATACATACAACACCTGCTCATTAGATTGATATGCAACAGTGGGGTAACTTGCCACAGAGGAACTTTGTCCTTACACCCACATCTCAATATTTAGAATAAAAGCGGAAAATCCAAACATTGATAACATCGAACATATATACATCAACCAGTATGATGCAACAACATCATTCATGTTTATATATACAAATTCGTCAGCAAGATACATGTACAAATGTATCACAAAAGAATACTATACATCCTAGCTACCCGGTGCTACATATCAGAGCCAACCGACCAAAAGAATGAAGACATGCTTCACAAAAAGACCTCCAGCATACCTACTCTGCAATGCCTCATAGAGCATCATAAAACAGCAGAAGGGTGAGAAATATTATCATAATAACAATGCATATAATTACATGCATAAACATAAAAATACACATATTACACATTCTCACCACAATTCATCACATTTTCATCTATATACATCACAATGTATATATATATATATACCAAGCATATTCATCATGCACACTTTCACATTTCTCAACCATTCCGTATAAACATACACAATTATGTTCATTCAACAACACATCATTATAAAGATGATAAATGCAAATCATAGAGACCGACTCACGACTCTATGCAAATGCAATGCGGTACTGACTCAATCATCACTAGTTCACTCAGGAACTCTGCTGGAACCATCGCTCGTTACCGAAGTAACTCCCCGTCGGGCCTACGATGTTCACCCATTGCTCACACCCCACATGGGCACACAATGTTTATGGATCGCTCACACCCCACATGGGCACACGACCCGATCGCTCACACCCCACACGGGCACACGATCCGATTGCTCACACCCCACATGGGCACACAATCATTCGTAATCATCGCTCACACCCCACATGGGCACACGACGTTACGACGGATTCTCATTAGAATCGCTCAACACAAGAATGTATTTCATGATGCTTCATATGCAAAATGACACAAGACATTCTTGAAATGCACACATATTCACAATATATTCATGCATTCATCTCATACAATCACATACAATCTATATACATTCACATCAATGCACTATTGTATGATTCACATTCAAACACACAGTCAAAACGGTAAAAGTCGCTAAATAGCACTATTCCCGACTTTCCGACATAATTAAATCGGCTAACGATTTTCAAAACATCATAATAAGAAAGTACAGCTCAATACCTTTCCAACGACACCAAGAATTAAATCTGCAGCTAAGTTCATATGGTATTGTTTAATTGCTCGGACACAATCTTCTTTTGTACGAAAATTGTCTCCAACTTTTAGTACTCCCTCCGTCTTTTTGTATGGGTCGTAAAAAATATCTATTGCTGGATGATCCTCGCATAAGCTTAGTGTTGTCATGTGTTGAGGTTGGCAATAAACATGATTGTCTGGCAATTGGTCTACCTCGTCGCCGTTTCATTTGGCTACTCCTCAGGGATTTTCTAGGGCACCCCATAATGGCCTGAGGCGCCATATGAAATGGCTTGTGGCCTCTAACTGAGGCGTCATCCCATATGGCGCCTCCCTTGTAATGGATTATGAAAACATGTCACTTTCGTAAATATTTTGAAGAGAAGGTTTTTTTGGTAAATTTTTTGAAAAAGCATGTTATATTAAAAAAAAATTCGAAACGTTACCCTAGTGTGTGTGTGTGTATATATATATATATATATATATATATATATATATATATATATATATACTAGGGTAACGTTTCGAATTTTTTTTAATATTTCGTAAATATTTTGAAGAGAAGGTTTTTTTGGTAAATTTTTTGAAAAAACATGTTATATTAAAAAAAAAATCGAAACGTTACCCTAGTGTATATATATATATATATCAAGTGAGAGGGATTTTAAAATAAGAGATGACAGGAACAAACAACAACCGTTTGATCAGTAAAAAATTATGATTAAACATATTCATTAATGTGGCTATTAAATTTCCTCTCTTATTAAGTTGCATTTCATCTCCCTTATTAACTTGATCTAACGGTTGTTGTTTGTTCCTCTCATCTCTCATTTTAAAATCACTCTCATTTGATATGCTATATATATATATAGAGATATTAAAATTTTATATTTTAAATTAATAATTTTATCGTAAGATTATAATTTTTGGGCGGCTTTGGTGGGCGCAGAAAATATGATAGATCATATTTGATAACACATCAAGATATAATAAATTTGCCAAAAACAGATCATAACCTGTTTTTATACTATTGTTTGAATTTGAATTAGGTTAGAAATCAATAAGATATAATTAAAATTATATTATTGATTGTTTGAGAATGATTAAAAAAATTATTTATTATTTTTATAAAATATAATTTAAATATAAAAATAAAATATTATATATATATATATATATATATATATATATATATATTTTATATATATATATATATATATATATATATATATATATATATATATATATATATATATATATATATATATATATATATATATATATATTTATATAAATATTATATATAAATATATATATATATATATATATATATATATATAATATATATATATATATATATATATATATATATATATATATATATATATATATATATATATATTATACTTCATATTAATTTTGGGCGTGTTTGGTGTGCGTAAGAAATATGATAGATCATGTTTTATCTCAATTCAATATTTGATATAACATTAAGATATAATAAATTTAGTCTAAAACTGATCATGACCTGTATTTATGGTAAAAAATATATTTTGAAAATTTGAATTAGGTTAGAAATCAATAAGATATAATCAAAAACAAATTATTATAATCTAATTTAAATAAATTATAAGTTTGACATTAAATTAAAATTAAAAATAAAACTGTTATTAAAATTTTTAAAATATTTATATTAATTAATTTCATTAAAAATTATGTATTTACAATGATATTTTATTAATTAGATTATAATATATTATATATATATATATATATATATATATATATATATATATATATATATATATATATATATATATATATATATATATATCACAATTTTTTATGACATATTTAATATAAATTATTTTGTATCACAGGATTATTTTTAACTAATTAAAATTAATTATTTAATAATGTCTGAATTTTTGTAAAAGTTATAAAAAAGAGTTTAAAGATAGTGCACTTTCAGTGTAAAACAATTTTATATATAAAACCAATTAAAACTCTTATATTTGTCATGTTATTTCAGTATTTTAAAAATAAAATTGGGATTTATTCTTATGCATGCCTCTCATTGGTTGGCAGTGTAAAAATTTTTACACTGTCAATGCATTTCCTTTTTTCTCTATTAAGAGTTAAAAAAATTGGTTTCATTGCTTTTAGAATATTTTTTTTTTTGGTATTTTTTTGTTAAATATGTAACTGAAAAACCAACATATCCGGGGTCAGCAATTCTTTTAAATATTTTGAAAAAAATAAACATTTTGATTAAAATTCAAATAAATTAAATCCATAATAAAACTTATTGGGTACGATTTAACTCTCTATTTTCCCTATAAATACTACTCAGGCCCATTGATTTTATACACTTCTCAGCTCACTCTCTATTTTCTAGTTTCGAAAAGGGTAAGGGTTTTAGGGTTAGGGTTTTGTTTTCTCCGATTTTCAATCATGGCATCAACATCAACCGTCGTGGCATCAACCAAAAAAATCAATCTCAAGAGTTCTGATGGTGAGATTTTTGAAATTGACGAGGTCGTGGCGTTGGAATCTCAAACCATCAAGCATATGATTGAGGATAATTGCACTGATGACACCGGAATCCCTCTCCCAAATGTAACCAGCCAGATTTTGGCAAAGGTGATTGTCTACTGCAAGAAGCATGTAGAGGCGGCGAATACTGATGAAAGGCCGGTAGATGAGAACTATCTCAGTTCTTGGGATGCTGAGTTTGTCAAGGTTGATCAAAATACACTTTTTGATCTCATCTTGGCTGCAAACTACTTGGACATCAAGGGTCTCTTAGATCTTACATGTAAGACTGTGGCAGACATGATGAAGGATAAGAAACCGGAGGAGATTCGCAAGACTTTCAACATTAAGAATGACTACACTAAGGAGGAAGAGGAGGCAATTCGTCGCGAAAATCAATGGGCTTTTGAGTGATCACATATTTACTTTTAAGAATAAATTTGACAGAGTGATAAGCTTAGAGAAATATATTTACAAATTTGAGTCTGATTTAATGTTACTCTGATCTTTATATTAGCTGCTGTGTTGATTGTTTTGTGTATTGGAATTAATATTGAAACAGTTTGTGTATCTTTTCCTATGGTTTGTATCATTCTGATCTCTTTCGCATATTGTGTAGCATCAATGTTGAACAGTTTCTAGAAAAAAATTTGTTGTTTTCCAAAATGTATTATAGATAAATATTTGTACTAGGCTTCATATTAAATTTGTATGTATAACTTCACTCAACAGATGGCGACTATCACATAGAGACAATAGATTTAACTTTGGGTTGGGTTACCCCTCGCAAGATAGAAAAAACCTTCGCAATATTACCGTCCAACCCTTTGTAAAAACACTCATCGCAACTATTGTCACAGATGTAATAAGTGACAACAACAAAATTATTGTTAGGGGAATCTCTTAGCAAAGTTGTGAAACTTTTTAAAATTAATGTGAATAACCCCTTGTAACCTGCTTAATTATTATTAATAAAAAATTATTTATTATAATTATATTATTATAAGTATTAATTTTTTTTGGTAAAAGGAGAGTTTAAGCCCAAACACGAACAAAATCAACCAATTCCAGCAGCATCCCGTTGGATAAATTCAAGCATGAAGTAAGAGCAAGTATCAAAAATAGGAGAATTTTTTCCCCATCCCCATCCCTACAATATCGATAGAAATCCACAAATTTTAAATCTTAATTTTTTTTTTCTATCAAAATTGTGACATGAACATTTCATTGTATTTTTTTAAAAAACATATATTTTGCATATTTATTATTCTACAAATAAAAAAAAACATATTGCATCAACCCTCAATGTAGGTTTTATTGAAAGTGTTTGTAGGTCTTTGTATACGGTTATGATACCTTTTTTGTATCCTTCTTGAATGAACTTTTGCTTATAAAAAAAACAAAAAATGTAAAAGCAATGGTAGTTGCTAATGATTTTTCTTGCTATCATGCATAATTTCTAGAATTAGTAAATAAAATCTCCACTAATGACTAATGAGTAATGACTCTTTATTTCCCAATAATACAATAACTTTTTTATAAAAAAATATATAGTTACATAATTATTATATTTTATATAATATTATAAATGTAAAAAGGATAATTAATAATATTCCGGATTCGGGGAATCTGCGGGGCGGAGGGTACTTCCCTGATCCCCGAAGTTTTGTCAGGAGAATTTTTACCTCCATCCTTGTCCCCGCGGGGGAAAAAAACTCCGACTTCGGAGCTCCGAACAGATAATTCCCACGGGGATACCGGTTAACAGATGATAATTGACATCCCTAATAAAAAATACAATAACTAGAATTTAAAAATATGCAAAACTTTGCTAGCTGATCTGCACATCTATTAGCTTCGCGGAGAAATTTATGCTAGGATAGCCCAAATTTTGAAAAAAATTAAAAGCTATACACTCATCAAGAGAAAGAGAAAAGAATGTAGTACAATGTCGAGCTTGAAGCAAACGCAGCCAGATGTCCTTAGCAACCAAACAATCTCGAAACACATGTAACAAGGATTCAAAAACACCTGAACAATCACCATGGAAAGGATCCCTAAGATTACGCTTATAGAGCAAAAGCTTAGGTTTTAGCCCTATATTATGAACCAACCACACAAGGTATCTAATTCTTTCAGGCACTGCAAGCTTCCAAATCATGCTCGACTATTTTTCCTTCACATCCTGATAAGAGAAGTTTCGAACCTCATAAGACATGGTAATAGAAAACGTATCAGTCGCAGTTCTGCTCCAAATGCAACTATCTTGATAAAGGTTGTCCCTTGAGGAGGAGCTATGGCACGAATTTTCTCCACGTACTCTTGTTGGTTGGGAATTTTGGCGCCAGGTTCCCATTTGAGAAGCTAAGTAAAAAAGAAAATTTCTTAAATTTGGTTGATTTCGACAAGGGTTGATGTAAAGTTCTGTCGAAATGGTTCTCATAAAGAGACGTGCTTGAGCAAATACTTAGAAATATTTTTTAAGTATAAAAAGTCACTTCGATGAAGGAATGCTATAAGGGCTTCCTTCGACAGAAGTTTGAATTTTAAAATACGGATAGATAACTAACTGTATTTTGTTCTTATACGTTTCTCAGGAGAGACTCGTGGAGGCTTATGGCGAAATGAAGGCATGCAGGGCGAAACGTGTCAACTTTTGAAGAAATGTTCGTTGGAGACAGTTATTTCGACGCATTATAAATAGGGGTCTTAGTATGAGGATTTCCGTGTGTTCAATTATTGTACTGTACTCAAATTTACTCAAAGTATCCAAGTTAACGTTACAAAAGACTTACTATTAAGAAATGTACGTTTGAAACACGATACATTTTATTCAATAGAAATTTACTTTCTTTTACCAATTGTTATTTACTGCATTTCATTTACTTTGAAGTTATTTTTCTTCATTGCTTTACTTTACCAAACTTTTACAAAGTTTAGTCTTTTTTTCAACAAACAATCAAACAATGTTTTTACAACAAATGAATATTGTCGAAGTATTCTAAAGTTTTCCAAAAATACATTAAAACACCATAATTATGTCCTTAGGATTCACTGATTGATCCTGCAAGTAAACCAATTTAATTAATTTTTTGGGAGACTAACGGTTGTTTGCCAATATTCACGGTAATAAACTATGCAGGAATATTAGCATTAATAATGTTCCAATTCCAGTTTCCTTGGAAATCCACCAGATCATTAAGCAGATTGACCTCTGAATAAGAGCCAGGAGTTATTAACACATTTTTAAGTTTCACACCTTTCTTCACCCCAATAGTCATCCCACGGTTAAATCCTATGAAGGTGAGAAAAATACACAAGAAGGGGGTTGAATTGTGTATGTCCAAATATCGAAACTCTTTTCAATAACTACTTCTGAACCATCAAATTCTGAACCACGTTCAAAGTCTGATGTCAGAGTGAAGACAACAATGAAAAGTTTACTTCCTTTTCTTAACTCTACTTCAAAATAAGAGGTGTCAAGCTCAGGTTCTGATGAAAGTAAGATACTCAATCATATCAAGGTATGACTTCATAGTATGTTTGCACATCGAAATATAAGTGCATAAGTAAATGAAGAGACACACAATATATCATTGTTCCTCTCAACTGAGAATAGTCCAGTCCCTTTGCAACACAAGAGCTTTTAACTATAATTAGAATGATTACAATTGCTTAAGTCAACAACTCAAGACTTCCTTCTCAATCCCATAGAAAAAGACTTCTGCTCAAGCCCACAAGCATGAGACTTCCTTTCCTAAACCCCCATTCAGGACTTCCTGCTCAATCACCCAGATCGAGACTTCCTTACCTAAACTACCCATTCAGGACTTCCTACTCATGCCCTAAAGCATGAGACTTCCTGCTCAATCACACTGATCGAGACTTCCTTCTCTTCCTGCAAGCATGAGACTTCACACTACTACGGAAAACCCCTTTAACAAAGGTTGAAAAATACATATAATAACGTAGATCAAGGCGTTGTTATGTAGAGTGTTGTGGTAAATGCGCTACTTATAATCACGGCCCTAGGATCGTTGTTGTACTCTGGAAAGTGTGCGGTATATCACAACGGTTATGCTTAACAACCGTTATGATATTTAAGGTACTGGGTTCGAAACCCAGCAACAACAAATAAATTACATTAGATCACGGTTAATGTAGAAAACCGTTGTGGAAAGTACCCATAGTTTATTATATATCAATGTATATTGCTTGGTTTACCATACACCTATTTAAAGAAATACAACCATTAAAATTGGCAAAGAAATATATAATCTGAAAATTAAACTATTCTTGAAAACCAACTTAAATACACCAATGTTTTCCGAATTGAATATGTCTCAGTCTGCACATTTTATGTTCTTTAACACATATACGGTTCAATGGTTGGATTCCTTCAATGCATTGATATCTTTTATTATAGTTTACCTCATCATCGTCGCTTATCATCGCGATTGTAGATATTGATGAATTGAAGCAAACAGGCCATTGAACCATATATTATGTGTTAAGGAACATAAAATGTGCTGAATGAGACAGATGTGATTCGAAAAACATTGATTGATATAGGCTGGTTTTCAAATACATCTTAATTTTCAGAATATAAGTTTCTATGTCAATATGAATGATTACATTTTCAATAAAAGGTCAGTGAAACAAACAATATACATAGTATATAGTTATAAACTTGTCAACCTGTATAAGAATTTAAAGAACAAAATATTTCTAAGTCACAAAAAGCCTCTATCTTATGACTTAGCAATGTTTTGTTCTTGTTTTTAGAACATTTGTCAACAAAAACAACATACAACAAATCCATGCAACACAATAAAAAAATTATACATTATTTAAACAACAAAATCTCAAGTGGGATTGTAAAAAATCAAGATACATTGAGTCAATAACGCACCTCTTATTGAAAATAATCGTGGAACTGTAAAAAATCAAGATATATTAAGTTCATCAAGTTTGTGATGCCATGAAGAAAAAATATAAGGTGGATGAAGTTTATACTATAACTTCTTACTTCTCATATTTTTTTCCATGGCAAAAAAAACCATATGACCATCACCATACTATACGCTTGCTACCACCATATGCTTGCTACCACCATCATCACCATGTATCTACAAGGATACACAACAAAAATTAAACTTAACCCTAAAACATCAATAACATAATGTTTTCCACAGCATCCTAAAACCAAACCCTAAAACAATAATCCTAAATGCTAAACATCAACAGCATCAAGAAGAAGAGTAGAAAGAAGAGAGCATGAGAACATACCATCTTCGCCACCGTAGGAGTTTGCGCCGGACGTTGCTCCCGTCAGATATCCTTTAAGCTTCTTTTCGACATTCACTTTTAATAGTATTGGTTAAGATTCATGAGAGGAGAGGGTTGTGTTAGGGTTTTTTTTAGAGAGAAACGGATGTTATGAACTGGGCAACATATATTTTCGGTTATATATTAAAAAAATATCACTTTTCATTACGGTTTAAAAATATAACCGTAATTATATTTTATATTTTAAAATAATAGCAAACTATATCACGACGGTTACCTATAATAACCGTAGTGATATCCATTATTTAAAAATAAATAAAAAAGAAAGGAGCGCCTTAACGTTAAATGAAAAAAAAAATTGCCACAGTTGAGGTTCTAACCCATGAAAGATTGATTTTATCATATCGGTTATACTTACAACCATTATTATACCCTATAAAATTTTAATTAAAAAATATAATATAAAGTTAGCGCCTGAGTTTAGAGATATCCCCACGGTTTTTGGAAGAACCGTGGTGACTTGGGCGTTGTTGTTTGCGCGTTTTGTAGTAGTGTCTATGCCTAATCTTGCAGTTCAGGACTCTTTGCTTAATCATCAAAAAGAGACTTTACTCTAAGCACAGAGGCTAGAGTCTTCAGATTCTCATTACTAAGAAATCTGATATTAACCTTGTGTTCATATAAGTGATTCTTGGATAAGCAGTTACCCAAAGATTTACACTCTCTAGCAGGTTTGAGTTGATTGCTCCCAAGTGTGGAAGAATGAAGAATTCATTATTCTTCTCTCCTTGCACAAATTTTGATCTTGTTGTGCCTTCCTGTTCTGATGAACATGTTTACATATTCTATCTTCAGAATGTATATGAACATGTTTCACTTTGCTCTAACACACTTAACCCTTCTGGTTATGTAATCTTTTGAAGTGTGTTTCTCTCAACTTATTTCAGTGAACTGGTGTCACATCCATATAACCACAGTCATGAAATCTTCAAATCAGATTCATTCTATTGAAAGGCAGAGGTTCATCTCAGAGAGATTTTTCCTCAGAACCTTCATGGTTCTGAACCTTATGAATGTTTTCAATCTTCATCTTTAAATAGACACTATGAATATATTCGTTGAAGATCGAAACTACCATGGTACAAATAGCTGTTGAAGCTATCATGGTACAAGTAGCCGTTTAAGGTCTTTAGCTGATGGACAATAGAGTGATTTAAAAACTCTGTTAATACAAAGATGTTGAGAGTAGCAGAACAATTAGAAAGAGAAGATCCTGACAACGTCACTATAACCAGATTTGACATAAACACTACGCCAAAATTGGCTTTTCACATCGCACCAAAGACAACACTTTTTGTACAAAGCGCTGCTATAGGTCTTTAAAAAATTTCGCTAAAAAAAAGCGCTATAAAAGACAGCCTTTAGAAAGCGCTTTTTAAAAGCGCTGTTAAATGCCCTAAATGGAAGCCACCTTAGAAATCACTTTATGAAAAGCGCTGCTATAGGTTTCACCTTAGAAAGCGCTTTAAAAAAGCGATCTTATAGGTTAACCTTAGAATGCGCTTTCAAAAAGCGCTGCTATAGGTCTTATATTCTCCTCACTTTAGAAAGCGCTTTCTAAGGAAAACGCTCTTATAGGTAGCACTTAAGAAAGCGCTTTTTGAAAAGCATCCTCTAAGGTCATTTATGAATTAAAATATAAAACACATTTCATATCATTTTCAGAAACTTCTTTTCATTTTCTACTCTCGACCGTTTCATTTTCAGAAACCCTTGCTTTCGTTCATTCTTGCCATTGCCGTCGTCTATTGTCGTCGTCCATTGCCGTCTTCCATTGCCGTCGTGAAGAAAACCTTGCCATTTCCATTGCCGTCGTGAAGAAGAAGACGAAAATGAAGAAGAGGTACGTTGTTGTTTCTTACATTGTTGTCGTCATTGTTGTTGTTGTTAGGTCGTTCTTGTTGTTGCCGTCGTGAAGAAAACGTCCAATAGTTAGGTCGTTCTTGCTGTTGTTGTTTCTTACATTATTGTCGTTCTGTTGTAGCCGTCGTTCTTCAATATGTTGTTTATTCTCTGGTGTGTATTTGAAGAATATTAAAATGATTGAGATAATCAATGAAAATTGTTTGAAAATGATTGAGATAATGAATGAAAATTGTTTGAATAGGTCGTTCTGGTGTTTATTCTTCAATATGTGAGTATTGTGTCCACTGGTTTTATTTATTTAACTGCAAAATAAAATAGCAACAGCCTTTTCTTACATCATATAATAAACAGAAAAATGTGACTAACTAACTCTCTTTTCAACTATACAAATCATGTTTAGATTAATCATTCTCTTACCTCTATTGTCAATAATACACATATTGTTATGATTATTAAAATAGATAAATTTGAGTTTATATCTAATTGTAGACCTATATCACTATGTGATATTGTTTATAAAATTATATCAAAATTTGTTGTGAATTGTAAGCCACATCATTTTCCTTTATCAATCTAATTTTGTTATGGGGATATTCATCATCATAATAGTATTTTGGCTTAGAAATGGTTTAATTTAGATTGTAATATTAGTATGTGACTCATTAATCTATTAAAACAAATTTATATAGGATTGAATTATTCATAAAGCACGTTTGGTAGGTGCATGTTTACTTGTTTAGGTATTGCTTAGATTTGAATCTTGTTAGGTTTAGGACGAATTGCTCTAATGCTTGGTTACTTGTTTAAGTATGATTGGTTACTTGTTTAAGTCGGATCGTTTCCCTACAGGTAAATAGTGATAGTTCCTGGATTGGCTGGAATTTTGGTAAAACAAAGGATATTCAATGTTGATGTCAAGGTGCTGATGTTGTAACATTGAAGTCTTAACACTGGGCTGTGTTAAGTAGTTAATTGCTGAAGTTGGATGTCTGATGTCACACAGGTGATGTTGTAACATCAGACCTGCAAAATTAATAACAGCAGGACATGTTATTAGGGCACGCGTATTAGCTGGAATTGTGGAGAGTGGTTGACTCATTGGATGAGAATATCTTGGGATAGATATTTTCTGTTACATGGGAGATTTGATTGCAGGTCTGTTGGAGAATTAAAAGGTTGAAGATTTAAAAATATTTTGGGGATAAAATCTGTTTTGAAGATTCAGTTTTAATTAACAAATCTGATCAAATATTGTGACAAGTCCAAGCCCAATTCAGGAGCTATATAAAGCGCACAAGACCAAAGGAAAAAGTACAGAAATACGGGGAGAAGATCAAGAGCAGAGGCTGAGTGTCTTGAGTATTTTGTACAAGGTGTATAACCAGAATTCTAGGGTGAATTGCTGTGTCGTATTCTGTCCTCTCTAAAGCTGTGAAGCAAAGAGAGTTGTATTACTTGATCAAAGCTGTGAAGCAGAATCAAGGGTTCTCAAAGAGGTTGTTCTTTGAGTGGTTTTAGGGATTGAGTAGTGTTCTCATATCTAAGTGGTTTCTTAGGTAGAAAGTCACTAGTAGGAATTAAGATTAGGAGATTGTCAACTGGGTTGTTGAGTCTGTAATTTAATTCTACAAGTAGTGAAATTCATCCCTGGCTTGGTAGCCCCCAGACGTAGGTAGTTAGACCGAACTGGGTGAACAAATCATTGTGTTGATTTATTTACTGTTATTGCTGTCCATTGTGCAGAGTGTGTTGTTGTGACATCGCACCTTAACATCACACGTCTGATACCAGAATTTCAATTGGTATCAGAGCAGGCATCCTGTCTGTCTCTGGGTGAGATCTAGGGAAGTTACTTTCTGGTGTAAAGATGGACAAAGAGGTTGGAGGATTTGTCAACAGACCCCCTATATTGGATGGTTCCAATTATGATTATTGGAAGCCTAGGATGACCACCTTCTTGAAATCCTTGGACAGCAGGGCTTGGAAGGCCATTATTAAAGAATGGAAAGCACCTGTTGTGTGTGAGAAGGATGATGCTAGTAAAGATAAAGAAGGCACCTCTAAGCTGAAGCCTGAAGAAGAATGGACCAAGGAAGAAGATGAGCTTGCCCTTGGAAATTCAAAAGCCCTAAATGCTATCTTCAATAGAGTTTACAAGGACATATTCAGGTTGATCAACTCATGTGAATCTGCTAAGGATGCATGGGATATTTTGAAGGCTACACATGAAGGATCATCTAGAGTAAAGATGTCAAGACTTCATATTCTAACATCTAAGTTTGACAGTCTAAAGATGAAGGAAGATGAGACTATCCATGACTTCCATATGAGTGTTCTTGAGCTGGCCAATGCATCCAGTGCTCTTGGAGAAAAGATGTCAAAAGAAAAGCTTGTAAGGAAGATCCTTAGGTCCCTTCCTAAGAGGTACAAGATGAAGGTGACTGCGATTGAAGAAGCTCAAGACATCAGCAAGATGAGGGTTGATGAGCTCATTGGATCTCTTCAAACTTTTGAGCTTGGTTTGAATGAGGAAGAACCAGAAAAGAAGCCCAAAAGTATAGCTTTGGTCTCCACTCCTGCAGAAGCTAAGAAAGTTACAGATGATGATTCTCAGGAAGATCTGTCTCAAGCCATTGTTATGTTGGGAAGACAGTTCAACAAGGTGTTCAAGAGGATGAAGAATAACTTCAGGCCTAATGTCGAGAACATCTCTTCTGACATCAGCAAGCCAAAAGAGAAGGATGAAGAGAAGACTACCCAAGATAAAGGAGTTCAGTGCTTTGAATGTGAAGGGTATGGACATGTCAAGAAAGAGTGTCCCACATTCTTGAAGAAGCAGAAGAATGGCATGACAGTTTCCTAGTCTGACTCTGATAGTGAAAGTGAAATTGAGTCAGCAAAGCATGTTACAGTTTTGACAGGAATTATTGAACCTGATGATGATAGTGATGGAGAAGTCACTTATGATGAGCTAGCTTCAACCTACAAAGAGCTGTGCTTAAAAAGTGTTGAACTATGTCAGGAGAGGAATCAACAGAAGAAACAGATTGCTCAGCTAGAGAATGACAAAGCTGAATTGGAAAAAGAAGTCGTATGTGTCAAAGCTCATCTTAATCATATGACTAAATCTGTTAGAATGTTGAACAGTGGGACAACCACTCTTAACAAGATACTACAGTCAGAAAAAGCTGCTGGAGACAAAGCTGGGATAGGTTATGTAGCTGAGGATAAGGGAACTTCAGAAGCAAGCACTTCAGGTTCAAAGAAGGAAGTGTCACAACCTTTGTCTCAACATCAGCCAAAGAAGCAGGATCCTACACCTAAGAAAGCTGATGTTTCACAACCTAAGAAGATTGAGAAGAAGACTGGTCCTAATCAGAAGAGAAAGCAGCCACAAGGAGCTAGTCAGTATATGCCCCCACAACACCACAAGAGCATGCAAGCTGCTCAGTTCAAACAGCACATGTCTTATCAGGTGTCTCAACATCAGGGGTATGGTTACACCAATGTTGTTCTTCATATCTATGGAAGAAGAAAACCACACCATCATGGGAGACAATCTAGGAAACAGCATTCTCAGCCTCCTTATGGAAGAAGATACCAGCATAATAGAAGGCAGGCCAGTTATGGTAGGAGGAGACCACATTATGGATGGCAGCCTAAGCAATCTCATCATGGCAGAAGATTCAGAGATGAAAGGGTGAGATGCTATTATTGTGGTAGGTTTGGACATATGCAGTACTCGTGCTACAAGCTGCATGGATACCCTCAGCCTCAAAACAGATGGAGAAAGTATAGGCCCAAAGTAGTAAAACAATGGGTTCCTAAAGCTAAGGTCACATGTCTATTGGCTCACACATCAGATGGACATTTTGCTATGGATGCATGGTACTTTGACAGTGGATGTTCAAAGCACATGACTGGATCCAAGAAGCATTTGGTAGAGTTCAATCCTTGCCATGCGAATGATGTTATTTTTGGCAATGGTGAAAAAGGAGTAGTAGAAGGAGTTGGAAGAATGAAGAATCATGATGGTCTTACTCTTAATAATGTGCTCCTTGTTCGAGGGTTGAGTGCTAATTTAATTAGCATAAGTCAACTTTGTGATGAAGGTTACAACGTAAGCTACATCAAAGATGAATGTGTGGTAGCTGATGAGCAGAATGAGGTAGTGATGAAGGGAGTAAGATCCAAAGATAATTGCTATCAGTGGATACCTCAAGTGGACAGCTTATCTAGTGATGATGCTGTAACATCAGATGATGACATCAAGTGTGAAAGTATGGTGAAAAGTCAATCTGGGTTAATGACTTATGGTGTTGTTACTCCTAAGTTGGATGATGTGAGTAGTCAGTTATGTGAGCAAGATGAAGGAGTCAACAATGCTGATGGAAGGATCAAAAGCTGTGACCTTAAGAAGTGTTGGGAGCTGAATACTTGCAAGGCCAAGAAAGATGACAACCTGACTAATGACTCCTATAGTTCAGAAGAAAAACTCCACAAGTTGACAATCCTTAGGTTAGAAGATGCAGATGCTAGAGCTGATGTTAAAACATCTCAAGTCAAGAAAGGTACTTCTAGCCTTAAAATAAAGAAGAGTGATGATGAACTAATTGCAAAAGTGGTTCCTGGGGTTGCTAAACGACTGAAATCAAGGAAGAGGAAAGTTATTGAGTCACCTCCAAAGATGATAACTGATAAGCAGAAGATCTATGTGGATGGTACTACAAAATCCAGGAGTAAAGTGTTCATCTCTTCCAGAAATAAGAAGATCAGAGATAAGTCTGATGATAATGTCCAGGATATTTCTCAAATGAAGGAAGCCGTTGTTGTTAGAACTTCTGAGAAAATTCAAAAGGCCATACTAGATAACAATCCTGTGCTTTTCATGGAAAAAGAATTGGGGATACTCTGGATATGGTTGAGTTTGCTAGGATATGGTTCAGAGAGGGTGTGGGAACTTGTGGTATTCAGGTGTGTATGAATAAGTTGCTCTGACTGTGTTTTATTAGGAGCTTCTTGAAGGACTTCCTTGTGCAATGAGTCCTTTGAATGGTGATGAGAAGCTGATGTCCCAAAAGATGTTATAACATCATGTTTGCTGGTGGTTATGTCTGGAAGATGATTAAGCTTGGACATGTGGAGTTGGATGCTCTAGCCTTTCTGGTCAGAAGAGGTGGAGATTATGGTCATGTGTTTAGTAGTTTGTTCTGGAAAAGCATGACTACTGTCTTTGAAGACTTCAACAGTTTCAACAACTACTGGTGGATGTAAGGAATTGTGATCTCTTGAAGAGACTGGATCTCAGTAAAGCTTATAAGTAAGTTGAGAATTTGTGGAGTTTGTGACACAGTGTTGAGTTTGGATTACTTTGCTGATAGTAAATCCAGTAGTAGAGCATATGTAATACCCTGGTGTCAAGAGTGTCAAGAGTGTCCTTGGTGAAGGATGTCCTTGTTTTGGATCTGAAGCTTGGTGCTTACATTATACCTAAGGAGCGTCTACATAGTCATACGGGAGAATGATGAAGTAGAAAGTCTGCCTTGGATGGAGAATGTAGAGAAGACTGAAGTAGATCAGGGAATGACTGTATGTGGAAAAAGAGACAGTGGTACCGAAATGAATGTGCTCAACAAGTGTTCATATTCATCTAGAGCATTTGACAGAGGGAGTACTTGTCCATGGATTTTGCAGCAAAGGGTGTCATAGGACTTACTTGTTGAGGTTTGTCAAATTGTGGCTAAAAAGGGGGGAGAAATAGCCAAGAGAGTCAAGAGTATCAAATAAGGTCAAGTGCTGCTAGTTGTGATGCAGAAGTACAGTTATTGAGGGGGAGCTTAGACTGAGCTGCTAGTGAAGATATCATAGCATTTGAAGAGTGCAGCCAGGCAGACAACAATGGGGAGAAGTGCTGCACATTGTGAGCTACTGAACAGCTGTGATGCTAGTTCATGTTTTTCAAGGAGGAGCACCAATTGGCTGTTGTCAATAATGAAGATGGTGTTGCAGTAGATTAAGTGTTGAAGACTTTGAAGATTGTCAAACTGCTGCTAATAAGGTTCAAATGATTGAAGATTATTCCGCTACTGAAATCTCTGAAGGTGCAGAGTGCAGAAGTTGTTTGCAGAGTGCAGAGATTGTTTTAGCCAAAATTAGCCAAAGGGGGAGATTGATAGTTCCTGGATTGGCTGGAATTTTGGTAAAACAAAGCATATTCAATGTTGATGTCAAGGTGCTGATGTTGTAACATTGAAGTCTTAACACTGGGCTGTGTTAAGTAGTTAAGTGCTGAAGTTGGATGTCTGATGTCACACAAGTGATGTTGTAACATCAGACCTGCAGAATTAATAACAGCAGGACATGTTATTAGGGCACGCGTATTAGCTGGAATTGTGGAGAGTGGTTGACTCATTGGATGAGATTATCTTGGGATAGATATTTTCTGTTACATGGGAGATTTGATTGCAGGTCTGTTGGAGAATTAAAAGGTTGAAGATTTAAAAAGATTTTGGGGATAAAATCTGTTTTGAAAATTCAGTTTTAATTAACAAATCTAATCAAATATTGTGACAAGTCCAAGCCCAATTCAGGAGCTATATAAAGCGCACAAGACCAAAGGAAAAAGTACAGAAATACAGGGAGAAGATCAAGAGCAGAGGCTGAGTGTCTTGAGTATTTTGTACAAGGTGTATAACCAGAATTCTAGGGTGAATTGTTGTGTCGTATTCTGTCCTCTCTAAAGCTGTGAAGCAAAGAGAGTTGTATTACTTGATCAAAGCTGTGAAGCAGAATCAAGGGTTCTCAAAGAGGTTATTCTTTGAGTGGTTTTAGGGATTGAGTAGTGTTCTCATATCTAAGTGGTTTCTTAGGTAGAAAGTCACTAGTAGGAATTAAGATTAGGAGATTGTCAACTGGGTTGTTGAGTCTGTAATTTAATTCTACAAGTAGTGAAATTCATCCCTGGCTTGGTAGCCCCCAGACGTAGGTAGTTAGACCGAACTGGGTGAACAAATCATTGTGTTGATTTATTTACTGTTATTGCTGTCCATTGTGCAGAGTGTGTTGTTGTGACATCGCACCTTAACATCACACGTCTGATACCAGAATTTCAAGTAGTTTTTATTTTTGTTTTTGTTTAGTTTAATTAGTATAAAATTATAACTTATATCATTCAATAATATTAATTAGTTGTCATGTTATATATAGCTTATATCATTCAATGGATTATGGATTATGGATTTTTATATTTGTCATTTAATTTTTGTTTTTTTCTTTCTTACAGGGCAAATGGCTAGTAACTAGGACGACACACACGAGACACATGGTGAAAATGAAGCTCAGAATGAACCTTCGAATGTAGAAAGTGAAATAAAACGTGGAATAACTATTATGAAGTCAATCATCTGTGCTAGAGATAAAGGGATCAAGTTTGATGTACATTGGAGTGATGAGAACCAACTAATTGAGCCTAACGGTTCAATGTTGCCTTCATACATTGGTTTACTTGTCCGTCAGCATATTCCAATTATTAGTGATAATTGGAGGAGTCCAAAGTTGAAAGCTGGTAAAGATAAGATATGGACTGAGATACAGGTACTTTAATTTACTTATACTAACACACTTTATGTTTATATGTTTATAAGATAAGATAAGTCTTTAATTTACTTATACTAACACACTTTATGTTTATATGTGTATGTTTTTTTGTAGAGGTCCTTTAATATTGATGAAAGCCGGAAAAAATATTGTCTTCAGTTGGCCGGAAAGAGACACAGAGGGTTCCGAGCCTTATTATCAAACAAATATCTTAGGGATGCGGATAAAAATTTTGTTGAAGCAGAACTTCCACAATTGTATGCGGACGTGATTGAACCCGAAGAATGGAGCACGTTTGTAGCCAAACGGAAAACCGAAAAATTCAATGTAATGTTATCTTGTCATGTCTATTAATTGTATTATATACTTGTTGCATTAGTTTGTTTTGATATGACTTAAACTTGTTTATCCAGGATTTGAGTGCCATTAATCGCCAAAGAGCATCAAAACCCGCGTTATCCATACAGAAAAGGGCATTTGGGATATGCACGGTTACAGCAAAAATTGGTAAGTATATATTAATGTTATGATTTTATTAATTGTATTATTGTGTTATACTTGATGAATTTATTATTTAACTAAATGTGTAGTTAGAAGAGACGAAAAGTGAAGAATCATCACTTCCGGTACATGTTTTGTGGAAGGAAGCTTGTGTGGGTAAGGATGGAGTTGTTAGGGAAGATGTTCAGCATGTTTATGACGAATGTGTAAGTATAACATTATGTCTTTAAGTTAATTGAAATTTTATTAAAATATAATTAATTTGTAATCCCCACTAATAATTTTTGATATGTCAATGAATTTCAGGAGACTCTATCTAAATCCTTAACCATAGGCGAGGAGGATTGCAGGAGCATTCTTAATTGAGTACTAAATGTTCCTGAGTATTCCGGCCGGGTGAGAGGTAAAGGATTTGGTGTGACTCCATCTTCCTTGTATCCAAAGAGAAAAAATCTCAGCAACCGAGAAGTCATGCAATCATTGGAGGAACTAAAGGCGCAAGTTCGTGAATTGCAAAAGGATAAAGAGAGATATGAGACGGAAAAGCGCGGTTCCGATTTGAAAGATGCTAGATACAAAGCTAGTATCAATTGTCAAAATAAAATTCCCGAGGTAATTAGCACATATTTATTTTAATTAAATTAACACATTTATTTGAATTTACCTTTATACACATTAACAATTACATATTTATTATTGCTTCAGGGCATTTCATCTTGCCAGCTATATTTGTCGTTACCGACTTATCGCATGGTTGGCAAGGGAAAAGTGCATAACCATGTGGGAGAGTTACTTCACCATCAACCGCTCCCTCATGGACATCTGAAAGTGTCGGTTGATATCGCTTTAGATACGAATGCGGTACTACCAATGCCTGACTCGGTTTCAGAGGTTACATTGCTGCGAGATGCAATAGGTTCGTTTGTTGCATGGCCGTTAGACCTCATTTCCATAGATGATGAGGTATGTTGAAAACCATTACGAATCTCTTAATATTCAAATGTCAAATCTAAACGATTATGAAAATCATTCTGAACCACTACTTACATTTTTTTTACATGGTAATGTTAGACTCCTACAAAACCCGCAGCTAAGAATAAAGGGGTTTTGCGGCAAAACGAGTCTGTTGAATCATAAAGAGAGGTACATTTTAAGTGTTATTCTATTATCTGAATTCAAAAGTTTCATGATTTTCTACTTTACCTAACTTATATGATTGTTAGGTTCCTACTCAAGCTTCACAACAGGCCAGCAAGAGAAAAGCTCCTACTAGGACCGTGCAGGCAAAAAGAGCTCCTCCTCGCTTTCACTGGTGTCTAGAAACACTTATGGCAATGTCAGATTTGATGGATGGTGCTATTCGTCAAATAGAAATGGACGAAGGTGTTTTTGGTTTTCCTCATTCCGAGATAATCGGAAGAGAGGACATGGAGCAGATTTTCAAGCATATTGAATTAGGCATCGGTGTTATGCATTCATACATCTAGTACTCCAATCAATCTATTATTTATTTAGTTGAACAATTTATTTACACATTTCAATGAAAATAATCTAATGTTTTTATTATGTTTTTATTTAAGGTGCTTGTATGAAAAATTGATGCGGGGGACGAAATTGTCAAACAGATTCTGTTTCTTCTCTTTCACCCTTGTCAATGCACCGACAATTGGTATGAATGCACTTTCAGTAAGAGACCACTTAACTGAGAGATTTATGGCCAGCAAGACAGAAAGTTTATGAATGGTTTATTTTATGGGATAGTATAGTTTTGTGAATGGTTTATGTTATTTATGTTATTTATGTTATTTATGTGATTTATGTTATTTATGGGTTTATGTGATTTATGTTATTTATGTGATTTTGGAATGTAATTGTATAGTTTTGTGAATGGTTAATGTAAATGACTTGAATTATAATGGAAATGGTTTATGTGGTTTATGTGATTTATGGGATTAGTGGAAATGGTTAATGAACCATACTAGAAATTGTTAATGGAAATGTGAAATATAAAGGTTTATTGAAATGGCTTGAATTATACAGGTTTCTGCATATTGAAATGGTTAAAATGGGATTTTTTTTAAAAATCATTAAAATTATACGTAGAGAAAAGACAGCGCTTTCTAGAAAAAGTGTTGTCTATAGTTCACAACAGAAAGCGCTTTTCCTAAAAAGCGCCCTCTAAAGGTATAGAAAAATTGATAACTAAAATTATAGGCATACATTAGACAGCGCTTTAAAAAGCGCTGTCTAAAGGGGGCCTTTAGAAAGCGTATTTCCTAAAAAGCGCCCTCTAAAGGTATAGAAAAATTGATAACTAAATTATAGGCATACATTAGACAATGCTTTTTCTTGAAAAAGCGCCCTCTAATGTATACTTTAGAGAGCGTTTTTTCATAAATAAAAAGCGTTGTCTTTACCTACGACAGCTCTACCTTAGGCAGCGCTTTTAAGCGATGTCTAAGGCCTAAAAAAGCGCTGTCTAATGTCTTGTTTGGCGTAGTGAAAGTAGTGTATCGTTGTCACATGATCTTCCTTGGATAACTTTTTACTGGAGTCTTCTTGTAGAAGTCTGTTGATGCTTGCTCAGAGTCGTTGTTACCCTTATACTTTGCTTTCTGATTCAGAGGATTTTTATAGAATTAGTTAAAACATGATCAGAAGGCAAAGTATGTCTTCAGAACCTAGTTGGAATGAGACTATAGAGTCTATAGTTTATAGGTTCTGATTCTTTCCTTTATCAGAGTCTTGATTAGAACTAGTCTGGATAAACACTTTTAGAGTTGTAGACTTGATGTAGACAAATTCCTTTGAAGCTCTGTCTTAAGAATTGTTAATGTTCAAAAGATGCAAATTCGTTCCTTATAACAGAGTCTGCTTGCTTCAAAAGGTTCCAGTCTTCAGAGTTGAGCTGATTTTTGTATTTCTAATTAAGCTTAGGTGTAGCATCTGAAACACTTGAGTCAGACTCTTCAGATTCTGAAAGCTTGATTATGATCCTTCAGATTCATAACAACTTTGTTCTCTTTAATGGTTCTTCTGAGTGATTAAATTGATTCATATCAAGGTTAATCTCATTTGATCCTACACAATCGAATAACCATTAGTAAACCCTATTGTTCTCTAAATACTTTATTATCATCAAAACCTTTTAAGGGAATGAACTAATCTTGTTCTAACATCCTAGACCCATCCACAATTTCCCACATCACATGATTATCAAGAGTATCCCAATCTTTAGCCATATGCTTCCACAAGCTTGAATCATATGGCTTAACCTCTAAAATATTCCCATTAATCCATTTCTTTATGTATTTTTTCATAAGAGTAACCCTCCCAGCAAAGGATAATTGATTACACTTCTAGTGGCTCAGCTTGGTCTAACCTTGTTAACAAGAAACCGATAATGATTTTGCCTTGGGCACTTGCTGAAAAAAGGCACCCCCATATACATACCCAGATCGTCTACCTCTCTAAAGCCAAACATTGTAGTTATGTTCCATCGAATGCTCACTGGAGTATTATTGGAAAACATAATTATAGTTTTCTCCTTGCTAATTTGTTGTCCCGATGCTGCACATAACTCATCTAGCACTTCCATCATATTAGCAATTTGGCTATCAGTAGCTCGACCAAAAAGTAAGAGATCGTCCGCTAACATAAGATGAGAAACCATTGGGCCTTTCTTGCCAGCTTTAACACCAACTCAACGCTTCTTTTCCATGGCATCCAAAATCAAATGAGATAGTTTGTCCATACAAAAAACAAAGAGATAAGATGAGATAGGGTTACCTTGTCTTAATCCTTTCTTGGACTTGAAGTAATTACCTTTGTTGCCATTCCAATTAACACACATTTAAACAAAGGTAATAGCTTGAAGAAGAATATCCTTCAGATGAAGAGGTATGCCAAGCTCTTTAACCATACTCTCCACAAAATTCCAGCCAATCTTATATAAAAATTATTTTAAAAAAAAATTAATATAAAATTAACTAAATGTGATTGGTAATTTATTTTTTTGACTAATTTAAAAAAAAAAATCTAATATAAAACTATAACATGCAAATCATTTCAAAATTTTATACTAACCCAATCTTATCCTTAGATGCAAATCATTTCAAAATTTTATACTAACCAAATCTTATCTTTAGATGCAAATCATTTCAAAATTTTATACTAACCAAATCTTATATTAACTGATGCAAATCATATATAAGTTATTCGAACAAAAATCTAATATAAAACTAACCAAATTTGTTGGGTAATTTATCTAATCTAACAACAAGCAAATCATTTTAAAATTTTATACTAAAAATCGTTTACTAACAAGATGCGAATCATTTAAAAAATTTACACTAACCAAATCTTATAATATTCCATGAAAATCATACCAAATATATATTTATCTAAATAGCTACCACAAATCAATATATAAATAAAAATTAAATTTTAAAAGGTACCTTATTATTGATTAAATCATTGTTGAGCTAAACTAATGGAACGAATGAAGAAAATGATAGAGGAAAACGAATCTGTATGAATGAATATAGAAGAAGAATGAAGAAAAATTAAATAAATGGGAGAAGAAATGAAAGTTAATGAGTTTTAATGGTGGTAATGAGAGAAGAAATGCAAGTTAGTGAGTTTTAATGTTGGATAATGGGAGAAGAGAGAAGAGAAGTAAAAGGGAAAATAAAAGATAATGAGTTTTATGATACCTCCTAACACATTTGAATTTCATTGGTCAATCTACTATCTATCCATTAAAAAAATTATTTTTTAGAAATGGTCACTAAACCCTTCTTAATCCAAGTCCATTTTCTCCTAATTATAAGGATATTTATGTCTAAACACACTTAAGTTAATTTTTTACAGTTTACCCAATTCTTCTTAACTGTCTATATCAAAGTTGTTACGTTATCCATGCACAAACTGAAAAGTTTCATTCCAAATTTCAATATCATTTGGAGTTTTTACTCTGCTCACGTATAGACTACTCAAACGACACATTGGCGTTTAGAGTGACACACGTTGGTTGCTGAACTATTAAAATCACATTGGTTCCAAAGAATCAAAACCCCCCATCTCTATCTTCCGTGTCATACCAGAACAAGCGTTGTCGCCGTCGGTGGTGTTGAAACGATGTTGGTTATAAGAGCTTTGAGGAAGCAACGCGAGCAGCTTGATCGTACTCAGCTTCACTTCCTCCACAGAACATAAAACCCTCAATATCTCAAACGATTGGAGCTTTCTTACTTTCTCCATCTTTGAACCGAAACCCTCCACCTCTCAATCCAAACTCCCACTTTCTCTGTCTCTCAATCGGAAGAAGAGGATCCTCAAGCAAGGCTGAAGTTCAACCTCCATCACTCAACAAGATACTTGATAAAAATCTTGGTAAATATAACTGTGGAAATTTTTTGAAATTTATTGTTATAGTTTGTGTTGCTGTTGAGATGGTTGATACCATAGTTTTAAATTGCGGTTGCGGCTGCGGTTGCGAATATCGCGACTATTGTGATGCGGATTGCGATCGTTGCAGCGTAAATTTATTTTTTATCAACCTAAAATATTATTCCTTATTGGAAAATACTCACAAGTGCTCCTAGGGCACTGGTTAAGAGATTAAAATGGTAAGTTGAGCATTATTTAAGAGATTAAAAGGACATATTTTTCTAAATTTATGTGTATTCAATGCACTGAAAATAGAAATACAAAACTTATTTAATGAATATTGTGTGTATTGTAATGCTAACGAGTGTCCCTGGGACACTGGTTAAGAGATTAAAATGGTAAGTTGAGCATTATTTTAGAGATTAAAAAAATATGTTTTTTTCTAAATATATGTGTATTCAATGCATTGAAAATAGAAATACTCAACTTATTTAAAGAATATTGTGTCTATTCAATGAACTAAACATAACATATTTTCTTTATTTATAATTCTTAACCAATGCCCCTGAGCACTGATTAGCATGACCCTACTTTATTATTTATATTAGGTTTCACGTGTCTTCCATTTCCTCTCTAAATCTTTATATATATATATATATATATATATATATATATATATATATATATATATATATATATATATAAATTCGCCATCACTTCAAATCTGTCTAATCCTTTTAAAACATACATTTAACCAATGATATAAATAGGAAGGAAGGTAGATCTAATAATTTTTTCAAGTAATGCGTAATATGTTGCAGGCTGATACGGGTAGATACGGTAGGTGTTACGATGCGGCCATTGCGGCTTTATGATACGGTTTTTTGTGTGATGTACAATCACACCGCAATTGTGACCTGATGCGAATACGAACACTATCACAACCACAGTATTGCGGCCGCATCACCGCAATTTAAAACCATGGTTGATACAGTTGGTTTGTTGTTAGTTGTGTTACTGTTCTATTAGGGTAACAGACCTATTTGTCAGTTTAATGAAATAGTTTCTGTAGCATAGTGGATTTTGGAGAATTTGTGATGAAACTATCGATTTTTATCACGAAAATTGTGCAACTCCAGTTTTGGCCATAACATTCGTAGTGGCAATAAGAGAAAAACATAATTTTAGGCTTTTTCTTCTGTTTTGATAAATAAAACTGAAGAGGCATGTTGAACTGCATATGACCTGTTTAATGAATAGAAAATTAAAGTGTATTATTGTAACACGACATGTTAAAAATTGTACTCTGTCCATGCCCTAGCCATTGATATCCTTAATGCAGTATAGTAGGGTTGGAAGAGAGAGACACGATGAATTGTGAGAGAAGAGGGAAAATGTAGTGTTACGCGAGAGAGAGGGAGAAAATGAGGTTACAGTATAGGGTTGGAAGAGAGAGACAAGATGAAGAATTGTGAGAGAAGAGGGAAAATGAAATAATTATAAAAGTATTATTAAAATGTTAATTTATAAAAAGAGGGAAAATCCAATTCATACAAAACCAAAATTTATTTGAGTGGGAAGCCAATTCAAGATAAAATTATATTTTTAGTTTAATTTTTATATTTATTTTACATTCATCTTTAATCTAATTACTTGAAATTTTGATCTATGAAATTTTATTTATTTTTAAAAAATTTATATATAATATAAAATACTCTACATATATTTATGTTTTAATTTAAAATTTAAAGAGATATCAAAATTTATTTTAATATAGAATGATAATTTATTTTAGAAAACATTTTACTATTATTTTATTAAAATTTAAACTACATTGTCATCAACAAAATTTTAACTTAAATTATTTTTTATAAAAAATTATATTTGGGAGGGAATATTTCCCTCACAAAAACATCCAACGCGTTTATGAGGGAATTTGTGAGAGAAATATTAGTGAGAAATAAAATTCTTCTCAAATTCCCTCACCAAATGTACAGTTATCAATTTGTGAGGGAATTTGTGAGGGATTTTTTGTGACGGAATAATTATCTCACAAATGTCTTCGCTAATTTTTACTCATAATTAAATAATTATGTACACGGTTTTCCCTCACTAAATTCATCGCAATAAGTGAGAGATTTAATTCCCTCACTAATTTCCGTCTCTAAATTGCATTTTTTTAGTAGTGATGGACTATATTATTAATTCAGATTACTTAAGGATCATTTTACAATTCTTATGTCAATAAGTTATACGTACAACTTTATTGAGGTTTAAATTCGGAATTATGCATATACATATGTGTTCCGTAGATATTTATCTCTTCATTTGCTTACTAAAAGAATTAAACATGTTGTCTCAAAAAAAAAGGTAAACACATCTTATTAGTAAAAAATCATATATATCTAACTACATGTTTAACTGCACATGACATGTTAAACATATACAAAAAAAAAAATATTAAACACATCTTATTAGTTACACTAAATTTCTTCCAGTCTCCCTCCATAAGAAAATACATTATTATAAAAACGGTTGGCGATTATTTCCACATACTGTTGTGATCTCAACTAAAGAAGCTCATGCTTACAGAAAATGGTGTCAGCATGGTTTTAGATTGCGGTCTGCAACCGCAATTGCAGTCGCAATATTGCTGATGCGGTAGTCACGACATCCGCATCGAACCGCAATTGCAGCGTGATTTCAAATCACGCGTCCAAATACATTAGAATTTGCATCAAACAAATCCATCCATGTTTTTTCACATATTTTCATCATAAATCACAATTTGAGACCCAAAAACTCAATTTACATCAAATTTATAATGTAAAAGATTAACATCAAATATGCATCGTAGCCAAGGTTGTCAAAATCGAGATCTTACATAAGATCGAGAGAGAATATCAAGATCGTAAAATATAAAATCGTAGTTAAGATCGGAAGATCTTACCCAATTATTTTTGTAAGATCGAGAGGGGGTAACAAGATTATAAAACATAATATTACAACAAAAACCGTAAGATCCTATATATTTAAAGTATTTTTACATAATATATGTTAGTTGGCAAATGTGTTAGTGAGAAATGACTTTTTTTTCATATTCTTTATACATGTATGATTGAATTTTTACTTTATTAATATCACAAGGAACATTTGTTAGCCGTTAAGGACATATTTATCAATTACTACTATTATCATAAGTCAATTAGTTAAAACAAACCCTATAAGTGAGATGTTTATTCTCAAAACCCTAAATCTAAAACTTCATAATTTCAAAAGGCACACATTTGTCCCTGTCGTACCAAAATTTTTGCGCCTCTGCATCTTGTCATCTTTTTTACCTTTTAATTATAGGGGCTGAAAAACGGCCAATCATAGTCAAAACTGTCAAAGATCCCACAAAATCAACGATTTTACAGTTTTTTTTTCACAATTTGGCTATAACATAGGATTCTACTTAAGATCCGGATCGTTGGAGGTGAATGAGATCGTAAAATCTTAAGATTTTAAGATCTAGATCGAGATCTTGACAACTATGATCGTAGCAACCGCAATGGCCGCAACCGCATCTGCGACTGCAATCGCAATTTAAAATCATGTTGTTAGTTGTTTGTTGTTACTCAATTTTCTATCATAGAAGCAATTGGTTAGCAATTTCTTTTTGTTCGAGTTGTTTAAGCTCGTTTCTTTTGTAATCAGGTTCGAGAACCCTTAGTTCTCGCTTTATTGGATAACTTGCTTACAAAAAAAGTTGTGTTACTTATATATGATTATCCTTATAGACAAAATTCTTTTGTGGTTTTTCTGCATTAATCTTATTTTTGTTTGTTGTACTTTTCTATCAAGATGATGGAAGGGATAGTTACTACTTTTTACTTTACTGTTGATAGGTTTTATATTGACCCAAGTAAACTCTTGAATTTGTTTTCCATTTCTATTTTGAATTTTTGTGCTCAATTATGATACTTTTGATTTTGGATTTGAATTAGGCCGAATACCTTTATGCTTATTGATCAGAGTCAGAATATGGTTTGTTTTCATTTCATTTCTCTTCGATTTCATAAGCTTTGATTCTTTTGATTTTCGTTGTTAATATCTTGAATTTTATGATTTATGTTCAATAATATGTATTTTATGTCTTCGTTAGATTTGGCTCCATAGGTATCTTGGAAACATTCAATATCAATTTCTTGAGTGTTTATTAGCTTAATGAAACTAAATATATTTGAAGCCTGAGGTGTATTATCTAAATATGCAGTAGCATATGTTGCATCAGTGGTTTAGGGCTCTTTTTTTAACTGTAGGAATCAAACTTATTAACAACAATTGAGACAAATTAACACCTCCAATACAATTTTTTAAAAAGTTGACTTTGAGCCCCGAAACAAGCTTGAAACCCCTAAGAAAAACTTTGAAACACCACAGGTTATCTCAGTCTCCTTCCCCAACCAATAGGGTGTCATCAGCAAACTGAATAATGTCGTACGAGACTCTGTCATTAACTTTAAAACCTTTGAACACACCTGAAGACACATCTTTATTCACCATTTGATTTAAACCTTCCATCACCAATATAAACAAGAAGGGAGACAACGAATCGCCTTGATGTAAACCCTTCTCAAACATAAAGTCTTTGGTAGCACTCCCGTTTACAAGAACAGACATACTCCCATTGAAAATAAGAGACTCCATCCATCCCTTCCACCTTACTCCAAAGTTCATCTCGTGAAGCAGGAACCTAAGAAAATCTCACCTCACGCAGTCGTAGGCCCTTTCGAAATCGATCTTCAAAGCTAAACACTTCCTTTTAGATATTTTCGTCAAGTCCAAAATCTCGTTGATAGTAACTACCCCGTCAAGAATACACCTTCCCAACACGAAAGCCAATTGCTCCGCTGAAACAATACTACCAATCACCTTCTTTAGACAACCTGCCAAGATTTTAGCAAGGATCTTCTAAAAACAATTGGCTAAGCATATATGCCTATAATGGTTTAGGAGTTGAGGGTTAGATCTCTTGTCCACAAGGGTAATGAAAGAAACAGATGCAGCCTTAGCGAGGGAAGGTTTTAAGAGGAAATCATTGATAAAACACAAGACATCGCCTTTGACAATCTCCCAACAAGCTTGAAAGAAACCAAAACTAAAACCATTCGGGCCCGGACTCTTGCTCCAGTTACAATTCCACACAACCTCTTTCACCTCTTCCTCAGTCACCAATGATTCCAAACTAGCTTGATCAACATCCGAAAGCTTCTTCCACCCAATATCCTGAAGCACAGGTTTGTTTACGGCGCGATCACTGAAATTTTCCTCAAAGAAGTTCCTAACCTCATCTTTAACCTCCTCCACCCCCTATTTCCTACCAGTCCTAGAGTTAACAAAAGAGATGAGATTCTTCCGGCTCCTACCTCTCACAATCCTATGGAAAAATCTGGAATTTCTGTCTCCTTCCTTAAGCCACAACGCTCTCGCTTTTAACCTCAACATTCCTTCCTTTAGGTTAAGATGGTTCCAAATCTCCTTAGAGGCCAAGGCCCTTTCTTAGTCATATCTTCAAAATAAGAGAATCACAAACTACTAGCCTGGGCATCAAGATCATTAAGCTCTGAAACTGCATATTTAACCTTCAAATCAATCCAGCCGAATACCTCTTTGTTCCAAGATCTCAAGTTCGCTTTAAGTCTATGCAATTTCTCCTTCAACACGAAATCCCACCTTCCCTTAATAACATACGAACTCCATTCATTCTCAACAAAACTCAGAAAGTCGGGGTGATTCAGCCAACAATTATTAAACAAAAAAGGTTTTAGGCCCCAATCAACACAGTTGGTTTTCAACCAAATAGGACAGTGGTCGGATAAATCCCTTATTCCTATATGCTGCCCCGAAATCTTTCAGTCTTCAATCAAGCTATCCAAAACTAAGAACCTATCGAGTCTGCTCGTTAAAGAGTCTGAACTGTTAAACCAAGTATAAATACCGCCAACACACGACACATCGATGCAGTTAGTATCTCCAATTAATTTATGAAACTCGTTCATCTATTTCCTTCTCCCTCCATCGCTCACACCTTTCCTCTAACAACTACGAGAAATTGTGTTGAAATCTCCACCGATAATCCAACCACTCATACCAAATTTCCTTTTCACCTCCACAATATCCTTCCATAGCTTCCTCTTTAAATTCACTTTACAAGAGGAACAAACATTTACGAAGAACATGTCTTTATCCTTCCACGATGTGTTCAACCCCACAAAACTTCTCCTCTAAAGCTGCAGTTCAGAATTAGAAAATATTTTCTCCATAAGATGGAAATCCCTCCAGCAGTCCTGGTAGAATCAAGAACTGGCCACTATACCTCAGAACTACCCCAAAGAGAAGCAACTAACTCACTATTCAGACAAGCTAGCTTTGTCTCTTGGATGAAACAGACATCAAAATTACCAAATTGGATAAGAGACGCTAACCATTTTCTCTTCACCATATTGCCTCCACCACGAATGTTCAAAGATAAAATATTCATTGGACATCCTTGTTTACTGACACCTTCAGAACTAAACCTTCCTTATCCCTCGCCTCTAAATCTCTAATTTCCTCCACCAATACTTCCTTCCTACCTTCTCCTCTAACACCAATAGACTTGAACATCTCTCAAACCTTCTCAGACACCTTAGACTCAATTTCTGCCTAAAATCTCTTGTTACCTTGAAGCACCTCCGAATCAATAACAAAATGACATCTAGATACTGTATCCTCAGAACAATCAACCTTTGCCAAAGACTTTCTGAAACAATGAAGGCATCCCCTTGTCAAATTCTTGTTTACAAAACTCATACGATCTGCTGATTGAGAAGGGATAGAGATGTCAACAAATGACGATCCCCATTTTGGAGGTCAGGAGCAGAAAATAGGGGAATTATCAGAGGAAATCCATAAATTCTCCCCTAATTGGTTGGGTAAACTGATAACGGTATCCCTATCCACAGACCGACCCTGATGGCCTATATCCAAGCCCGCATCTTTTTTGGATCCAAAAGCCAATTGGGCTTTTAAGAGCCCATCAAAAGAGACTATAGTCTCATTACCACCAGAAGTATCTGAAAAACTTATTGCCAGAAACAATTTTATTCCCAACAAAAAAGGACGACCCAGACCTCAGAGGCTGAAACCCATAACCACCCGACACATTTTCCTGAAGCTGACAAGTTAGCACAAGAAACAAACAACTCCTTTTTGCTACTTCTTTCAAGATTAGTCACATCACCCTTAAACAAAGGAAGCTCACTGGCATCCCCTCCATCATCTTCATCTCCTCCAGAATCTCACTAGTCTGAACTATTTTCCACAAAGGGAGCTTCAGAGTCCGATTCAGAAACTGACAGAGGAAAACTCTTCACCATCTTTGTTAAAGGTCCCATAGTCAATCTCAGCAACTCTAATTTTGAACTTGACACTATCATACCCTAAATTTTAACCACAAGATTTCCCATCATTGTGCAAATCATCACCACAATATGGATGTGCCTTCATGCCTCATCAATCTTCTCAAAGATTGTTGAGCATCCACTCCAATCAAGAATTAGGGTTTTGAGCCCTCTCGGAGTACTCAGACAAATGGTCGATCAAGAATGGACATGATCCTCAACTTTTCAAACCTCTCAAACATCCCTGAAGGATCAAGAGGTCTCCTACATCAAGAATTAAGCATGAGAATGCAACACTTCAAGCTAATCAAGCCTCAAGATCATCAGTGTCAATAAGTTAGCGTTTTGGTCGACCAAGGCCTCCAGGGGAAAATTTTTATCTGGGCATGAGCCAATACTTCAAAACATGATCTAGGAAGCTCAAAAGGACCTCACGGATCGATTCACAAGTTCAAAATAGCCAAAACCTCAAGGAATGTTTTGAAGACCTCAAATATCTTATATTGATCCTCTTACAAGTTCAAATAGACACAAATAACTTGGTTCATGAGCAATATAAAGATGCAAATTCATCTGGACCACAAACTAGGGTTTTTGAGAAAAAGTCAACCCTATCTTTGACTTTTAACCAAGACATGATCTCAAGCCTTGGGACATGATTCAAGACACTCTAAAACACCTATGGAATTCATCCATTAAGTTTGAATTAGGTCAAGAACTTGATTTCATAGAGAATCACAAAGTTTGAAATTCATCTGACAAAAAGTCAACTGCGCCAAAAAACCAAGTCTGACTTTTGAGATTTCTTGACAAACATGGTTTCCTTAAGTAAAAAACAATGTTAACTTATGGTTTTTATCATCATCCATCAATAAAAATCAAGAAAAGTGGGGTTACTTGCAAAAGGGGCAACCTTAAAAAACTTGAATTTTCACTAAGTCATGGAAAAAAGTGATTTTTACCCAACTTTGCAAGACCATAACTTGTGATCCAACTAACCTTTTTCTTACATCCAAAGCTCAAATGAAAGCTCTCATTACATACTACAAGATTATCAACTACAACATATTCCAAATCCTCATGGATTTTGAGTTATGGATTGATCAAAATCATAAAAAATGGAAAATGGACATTTTTCAGACACTTAGTGAAATTTTTGGACAGAATCTGTTTTGTATTTTCACCAACTTTGAAGCCATTTTTCATTATGATCCAAGATGAATCAAGACCAAAGTTAAACATCCAAGATGATTCAACTTGAGCAAGAAGTTATAATCCTTCAAAAATGGCATTTTTCACCCTGCCTACACAGCAGCATTGGTACATGACTTGTATCCCACGATTTCTTGAGCCAATTTTAGACACTTGCATCATTGTATTTCTGTCCAATATCAACATGAATGATGAGGAATCTGATCGCAAGGCCATTAAGTCACAAATCTTATTACTAAGGCATGTGGCATTCAAGATTCAAAACCAAAAACTTCAACTTTATCATGAAGCATTGAATGAATGCATAGAGCTGGCATGTATCAGTCCATAACATTACAAATGAGTCAAGATTAGTTCAAGAATCAGAAGACCATAGGCCTGTAAGATTGACTCAAGTCAATGGCTAGAGGAGACTTTGGCTACATGACAAAACTCAATGGATAATAGGGTGATCCAGCCCCCAATCACTATTGCCCCCAAAACAAACTTACTCTACTATAAATAGGGATCCTTTCTGATCAGTTTGAGTACACCAAAGCATAACAACACATGCTCTTCTTCATTTCACTCTCAAAAAACCAAAATTTGCTTCCTTTTCAAGTAACATGTAAATTTTTCAATAGGAAGCAATTCTGTCAAACCCAATGGTGTAGACACATCATATACATTATATGTAAGCTATCCAAACACTTCTCATACATCTGTAACCTCAGAATCACAAAGCTCAAAATCAAACTCAGGCATGTTTGCAGTTGAGTTGCCACAAAGTGATCCAGGTTATTTTAATTCATTCCAAGCTTCCAAACACCTTACATAAGGTCCATTGAATTTGTCCAAGTCATCAAACAACATCTGTAACACCTCCAACACACAATTTGATTTCTTCTTGCAAGAGGTAAGCCTGAACTCTCAAACTCTATGATTCATACATCATAAATGTTTTTTCAAGTTACAAACATGTATCTGCACTTATGTAGAGTGTTTCCCCTCAATCAATTGCTTTGTAGCTACCATGTATAGGATTTCATAGTGTTCTTGCAGAAATTAGGGTTCATGTGTTCATCACTTGATTTCTCACTCTACACTAAAAATAAATGCAATTAATTGGTACCATTAGAATCCTTGTTCAAAAAAGAGTGAGATTGATGTTTGAATCGTGCAAAATCATTGAGTAATTAGAGAGAAAAGTGAGGTTTTGCAAATCATCCATGGCGCGGGCATGGGGAAGAAGAAGGTGACCGTTGGCGCCTTTTTCAAATTATTTGAATTTTTGAATTTGTAAGTTATTTTCTTAATTGATTTCAAAAATTAATTTCTTCCTCAAATTTAATCATTTTTGGTTGGTTATTTTTTAAAAATTCACAAAAATGTTAAAATATTTTATTCTACAAAAAAATCAAATTTATATTATTTATTTAATATAGTTTGAATTTTTGTAAAGAATTTCATTTTAATTGTTTTTAAACATTTTTAATGAAATTTTCCTCTTGATTTTCAAATTCTAATGAATTTCACATTTTCATATAAACATAACATGATTTTTCAAAACATTTTTCAAAACTCACAACTTATTTTTAAATATATTTCATGTTTTATATCATTTTTTATTTATTATTTTTTTGAAAAAATATATTTTTAATTAAAATTAGGGTTTTCCTTGATTTTAATTTTTCAACTTCATTTGAAACACTTTTGGGCCTCTTTGTAGAGTGTAAGACCCATCCCTTTTGTAAATACATATTTTTGGGCCTCTGTCATTGTATAAGTACCGATACGATTTTCAAAATAAACTGTGCCATCGTTGTTTTTCATCTGGGCATCTCTTTGAGTTGTAAGCCCTAACTCTTGTATAAAAATAACCTTTTGGGGCTCTTTGTAGAGTGTAAGACTCATCCCTTTTGTAAATAAATATTTTGGACCTCAGTTATTGTATAAGTCCCTCTGTGGTTATCAAAACCGCGACGCGATCGTCACCTTTTCAAATAAATCATCTAGGCCTCTCCTTGAGTATAAGCCCCATTATTCTTTCTTCACAAACCCTTTTGGGCCTCTAATATAGTGTAATACCCAACCCTTCTTTGTACAAAAACACGTTTGGGCCTCTACTATAGTATAAGCCTCACAAACGTCTTTCGATATTGCAGTGCGATCAATGTTTTCAAATAAGTCATCTGGGTCTCTCCTTGAGTATAAGCCCCAAACTTTTGTACATAAACTTTGTTTTAAACAATAAACAACCTCCATGGGCCTCTCCTTGAGTTGTAAACCCCATACATCTGTTTTCAAAATCATCTGTTTGTTTTTAACTGGTACTAAGAGAAGCATTATTCCCGGTGAAACTGCTCTTAGACCACTTGGGCCTCTCTATGAGGTTATAAGCCCGAAACATTATTTCATTTAAACCAATTTCTTTTAATTCAAATTCAAATTCAAAGTTTTCTCAAAACTTTCTTCAATTTCTTCAACCATAATCATACAGTTGTAATCAACACTATCAATCACCATACACTTGGGCCTCTTCTTAGAGTATAAGTCCCAACATCTTTTAATGCATATTGGTTTATATACCTGTCAATTCACTTATTTGTATATATTCTTGTGCATAGTTGTTTAGAGTTTCCCCCAGTAGTTAGGTCTACATTAGGTCAAACCAGAGGTTACTTTATAACTTAGTCAAACTAGTTCCCTCATAGGAAATTCCCTCAATACAGTCTGCCTCCTCTTGGGCTTATTCAATATGGAACAGAGAAAGGCATTATTCCCGGTGAAACTTTTCTTAAGACTATCAAAACTTAGAAATATATGTATACAAGAAATTCATTTCCCCATAGAGGATTAATTCTCGGTGAAACGTCTTTTGAATTTCTTCAAAGCTAAGTGTTAGGTCTTTGACTGGCTGCATTTTGGCAAAAACAAGTTTACAGCAAGATGTTGGGTAAGATGTCCTAACATGGTTGATCAGACTTTAGTACATATGTGGTTATAGTACTTGGCAAGATGTCGAGTAAGATGTTGAAGCATCTTCATCAACTGTCATGACAGTATTTTTGTCATGACAGATGTCATGACATCTTGGTCTGGTACAGCAGGTACTGCTGTTATGTGTTTCAGACAGATGTCGAAGACAGATGTCATGACATATTAGTCTGGTACAGCAGGTGCTGCTGTTGTATATCTCTTGACATATTTGTTTTGTTTTGATGAGAATATTTTGGATACGTCTCATCATTATACGTAGGTCAAGGAGATTTATTAGGAACAAAGTGCAGATTTAATTGGATTTCATAAAAAGGATCTTGGACACTTTTTAGGAAAATATTTGGAGATTTGTTACTATTTTTGTGGAGAAGATCTTGCAGCTGAATTAAAACGTGAAGATTCGACCTGATTGAAGAGTCCGAGCCCATACTGCCAGACTCTATAAATAAGGACTTGCTAGACCTAAAATAGCAAGCACACATAACAATAAGTCGTCAGTGCAACATAGGGGTTTAGGATTTTGAGAGTCTCTTATGTAGTTTGTAAGTCACCCGTGTATCTCTTATGTTGTAAATTGTTATCACTCGAAGCATTGAAGCAAGAGTTGAGTGTTATTCTTGGTTGAAGCTTTTAAGCATAACCGAGTATTGTTGTTAGTCAAGAGTCTTTGCTGAATATTGTTATTGGAAGAAATGTCTTTCAATTGAACAGATTAATGCAGTTTCTAGAGATTGTAACTGTTAGATATCACTGAGGTGATTTAGGAATTGAAATGGGCTTCTCTTATCTAGATGGTGATTTCTAGATAGAATTGTACTGGGTAGGGATTAAGTGAGGAGTTGTAAACGAGGGAGTTTAGCTCTAAATTAATACTACTAATAGTGAATTCATTCCTGGATTGGTATCCCCCAGATGTAGGTGATTTGCACCGTACTGGGTTAACAATTTTTATGAGCTTGTTTACTTTCTGTAATCTATAAACGTCTATCTTGTTGCTGTTGCTGATATTCAAAATACCAGTTTGTTTATTCTGTTCTTGTTTAACAATTATGCAGAACAATGTCTTGACATGTGTTAGGACATCTGCTGTCTGATATGCCAGAATTTCAATTGTTATCAGAGCATGTATCCTATCTATTTCTGGATGAGATATTTTGGAGATACTTTCTGGCGTTTAAACAAGGAGGTGTTTTGAAGATCAGATCAATCAACTCAGACATACTCAAGGGTATTAATGGATGGGATGGATGTTCTGGATCGAAGGTAACAACCTGGTGGTTGTTCATGTTGCTGAGGAGGTTCTACAACAACTGCAAGAGAAGTGGCTAGTTCTCTTGTTGGGGTGTCTTATAAGATGTTTTGACATCTTATTAGGGCAAGCAGAATTGTTCCTTGGTGGTTTCGCTGCATATGTTTATGATGGAAGAACTCTAGATTTATGGGATTCTGGAGTTGTTACTGAAGACAGATGGTGGAAGATCTCAATCGTCGGCCTCTATATGTGAAGATAAATGCATTCTTTTATTCCAAAGTCGGGAGAGATGGAATGAAGGGAGTTGTTGGAAGATGTCTGTTATGGTGACTTGGTACTTGGAAGCTTGGTACCATGTTACAGTTTGAAGTCAGTTGAAGAGAAGAGGAATTGAGTTTAGGTTTATCAAGTTCTTGCTCTGGGAGTTTGATAAATTTTGGAAAGGCTAGGCTATCAAAGATACTTGAGAATTCTCTTAAGTCCACTCATAAAGGCGTCTCAGTCGTGCATCTGGAGTCTTCTAGTTACTCTTCTGACTAGAAGTTGTTTCTATGAAACACAACCTGAAGAATGTGGAAGTGATTTATTTTCACCATCCAAAACAGCAAGGAAGGATTCATCTCTCTTAACTCGAAGGGTGGATCCAATCTGATTGGAGTTCTTAGAATCGTTGAGGTAAATAGGATTCGTTTAGAGAGAATCTTAGTTACATGAGTTAAAGGTGGCAGCCTTGGTATCTCAACACTGTTTGTTAAAGAAGATACTTGCAAAAGTTTGAATACTTGATAAGTGTTCATGAAGTGATTTGGTGGAGCTTAGCTACAACAGTGAAGAAGGGTTATTGGACAAGGATTTAAGATCAATTGCTATTTGTGGAATTCACAAGTATTTAATTGATTGTCCTTGAAAGTCAAGATTGATGATGTTCAACAAGATGTTGGATCATCTCATCATCAGAGTTTGTGCAGAATCATGGGAGGGGTACTGCATTCACTTGAGCATCTGTTTTAGTCTTGGGTGTTAACCTAAGAATCTGCTTCAGTCTGGTGTGACATAAGCATGTGATCTTTGGAGAGTTTCCTGGCAAGAAACTGGTATGGACAATGGTGCTGGAAGATGAAGATGAAGACATCATAATCTTGATGGTTACTTCTTGGATCAGTTTATTTCAGATCTAGGAGGAATGAAGTGATGGTGGTAGCACAGCTTCGATCAGTTTATTTATGATTTAGGTACTTGGGAGCATATGGTCATGCTCAGTTTGAAGGTCAAGGTTAAGTGGCAGTTATATCTGACTTTCTATAGACTGCTCTACTAAGGAAAGTGGCATTCTTTGGTATGGCTATGGTGTAGTCTAGGAGTTTCAAAGCAGATAGTTATTCATCAAGGAGTGAGCTTCTATGGAGTATCTGTGACATGATTAAGCAGGATGGAGGTTGTCTACTCAAACTTAGTTGTTGAATCAAGTCTATGAGAGCATGGAACTCTTGTTCTGTTAAAGGGAGGAGGTTCTTCTAAGTGGCAGAAGGAGGAACTGAACATCAGACTTAAGATAAGGTGATCTACAGGAGAATAGAAGTTGCGGATACTTCAAAAAGGTCCATCTCATGCAGTTTGCGTGAGCTGTGGTTTGAGAAGATGTTGCATGTCTAGAGGCTTGGTGGATCCAAGATGTCTTACTATGGAGCAAGTAGTTCATGTAACTTGAAGATCAGATTTCATTGGTGGATTAGTGTATCTTGTGGGAGTTCTGAAGAAGAGTGAGATCAATCAAAAGGTGGCATTTGGTTGGTTTCATAGTGTGCATTCAAGCAGGGTGCTTGAAACTGATTGCTCTTGTGCAGAAGGGTAGTTAGTTGAAAATGTAAGAAGGTTCTGGTTATGGTCTATCTTGGAGCTTGTGATAGAAGTTCTAGGTTGATGATGGAAGTATACCTTCTTTTGGTGGATGAGAGTTTATTTCTCTCTTTGGGTTCTGGAGTTCTTTTTGATCAAGCTGGTGGCGCAGTGTTGGTTGAAGATCTTCAGTTGGATTACTATGCAGATAGTAAGTCCAGTGGTGGAGCATATCTAGAACTATGTTGATTGGTGTCTATGATATGTGAAGGATGTCCTAACTGATGTTAGAACATCTTCTGGGTTAGTTATCCTTGGAGTAGGATTCTGAGTTCACATCTTATCTAAGAGGTATTTATCTTTTCCTACGGGAGAATGATGGGTAAATGACTGTCTTGGAAGTCTGATGTGAATGAGACATGATAGAAGTGGATCAGTTTGGTGCTTGTGGAGAAAATGGGCTGAGGATATTTGGAGCATGTGTTTGATGTTCTTCAAGTGTGCAGAATATCTGGGCAAGCTAGAAAACTAAGGGGCCCTGTGTGTCTCTTTTAGGAATGTGAAGTATTCCAGATTCAATTGGGTTATATCTTAGGGAACAATGAGATCTATACATGATAATTCAGTAGGAATTCGTGTGGTGTATAGATGGTTTCTGGACGAGAGGGATCAATAGAGCTTTGGTCTCAATCCAAGAGTTTGTTAGTTATGGTACAAGGACGCGTTCCTGGTACTCTCACTGTATGATCATGAAGTTGTCATGGGATATCATGTGGTGATTTTGAGGTGTTTCTTCCTGAAGAAGCATCTGTTGAAAAAGATAGGGCGAGAACTTATGTCTGATGAATGTACTGGTGTAGTACATGGATTGCTTGAGGATCAAGCATTAGGTGAATGTGTTCAGCAGGTGTGTTGAACAGAGGGTGCGCTCTTGAAGACATGAAGATGCGTCTTATGTTTTCCATTCTTTCAGGGTGTTCTGCTTGCGAAGGAACACTAGTTATCTATGGCAGGGGGAGTACTGTAACCTGTCAGACTATACAAGCTTCTGAGTTGGATGTGTTCTACTACTGATTTGCTTGCTTTTGGATTGATTTCCCTTAAATGCATAGTTGCTTGGTTTGGCATATTATGGCTAAAAAGGGGGAGATGTAAGTAGTAGTAGTGTTCCTTGGTTGTTTCTTTGAGGGGGAGTTGGTTGTGTTATTCAAAGGTTGTTTTAGCCAGAATTTGCCAAAGGGAGAGATTGTTAGGTCTTTGATTGGCTGCATTTTGGCTAAAACAAGTTTACAGCAAGATGTTGGGTAAGATGTCCTGACATGGTTGATCAGACTTCAGTATAGATGTGGTTATAGTACTTGGCAAGATATCGAGTAAGATGTTGAAGCATCTTCATCAACTATCGTGACAGTATTACTGTCATGACACCTTGGTCTAGTACAGCAGGTATTGCTGTTATGTATTTCAGACAGATGTCGAAGAGAGATGTCATGACATCTTAGTCTGGTACAGCAGGTGCTGCTATTTTATATCTCTTGACATATTTGTTTTGTTTTGATGAGAATATTTTGGATATGTCTCATCATTATACACAAGTCAAGGAGATTTATTAGGAACAAAGTGCAGATTTAATTGGATTTCATAAAAAGGATCTTGGAGACTTTTTAGGAAAATAAGGACTTGCAGCTGAATTAAAACGTGAAGATTGGACCTGATTGAAGAGTCTGATCCCATACTGCAAGAGTCTATAAATAAGGACTTGCTAGACCTAAAATAGCAAGCACGCACAACAACAAGTCGTCAGTGCAACATAAGGGTTTAGGGTTTTGAGAGTCTCTTGTGTAGTTTGTAAGTCACCTATGTATCTTTTGATACTATGTGGTTGACATAGGTTGTTGTAAATTGTTCTCACTCGAAGCTTTGAAGCAAGAGTTGAGTATTGTTCGTGGTTGAAGCTTTTAAGAAAAACCGAGTATTGTTGTTAGGCAAGCGTCTTGGCTGAATATTGTTATTGGAAGTAATGTCTTTCAATTGAACAGATTGATGCAGTTGCTAGAGATTGTAACTGTTACATATCACTAAGGTGATTTAGGAATTGAGATGGGCTTCTCTTATCTAGATGGTGATTTCTAGATAGAATTAAACTGGGTAGGGATTAACTGAGGAGTTGTAAACGGGGGAGTTTAGCTCTAAATTAATACTACTAATAGTGAATTCATTCCTGGATTGGTATCCCTCATATGTAGGTGATTTGCACCGAACTAGGTTAACAATTGTTGTGTATTTGTTTACTTTCTGCACTCTGTAAACGTCTGTCTTGCTGTTGTTGCTGATATTCAAAATATCATTTTGTTTATTATGTTCTTGTTTAACAATTATGCAGAATAATGTCTTGACATGTGTTAGGACATCTGTTGTCTGGTATGCCAGAATTTCACTTAGAACTGTTCAGCAAAGAAAGGATTAATTCCCGGTGAAACCTTTCTTAAACTTTTCTTAGGCTTGGACCCACAGGCTTCTTATAAGTATCCCTAGCCTCCTCTTGGGCTTAGTACAAGGACCAACAGGCTTCTTAGAAGTTCCCCAGCCTCTTCTTGGGCTTAATACAAGGACCCAAATGCTTCCTAAAAGCATAGGATAGAAATTAGTTATCTCTGCTAGTTCAATCCCCAGGAGAGTCAAAATTCCCAGAACACACTACCATCCAAGTGTTGATCTCCATCCCTTAAACCAACAGACTCCTCTTGGGCCTCATACAAAGACCCCTCTCTACACCAAAGCCTACCATTTCTTGAGAGACTTGGACAGTCTCAGCCTCATCTTAGGCTTCACTCAAGTAGACTTGGAAAGTCTCATAATCTCCTCTTAAGCTTCACACAAAGACCCTCAAGTTTCCTAAAAGCATAGGAAAAACCCTGATCATTTTACCAATACACAAGTCTCTAGAAGATTTAAAAACCTCTAAGGTTTTTAAACTCACCCTTAAACTCCCATGACCCCCAACAAGGTTTAAATTTTCACCTTAAAAAACATCCCAACCAGGGTCAAATTACCATCAGTAGAAATAGAGCCTCATGGCATCTGATATTTCAACTCTTCCATAAATTCCCCAGCAAGAGTAAATCCCTCTGGATTCCTCAATACAATTTAGACCTGCTCCTGGATTTCCAGAAATCCTCAGCCTCCTCTTAGGCTTCATATAAGAAATTTCCCCAGTCACCCTCAATCTTGGGCTTTGTACAAGACAGATAAAACCCTCCCTAGTGGAGTCGGTTTCCTTCAGCTTCAACCTTGGGCTCTGAATAAGGCACACAAAAACCAACATCCCCTAATATGAGACCATGAGTCCACTCTGTAGGAGGATACACCCTCTATACATCACATATCAAAACAAACAATCAAAACCTTTTTCCAGATAATTGCTATAAGTGGCACACTTGTTGATTCAAAATCCAAGCTGGAGTCCTTCCTTTATCCTGGCTAAAATTCATCTTTCATCTAACAACTATAAGTGGTAAGCCTCTGGATTCCATACATCTAAGCCAATGTCCCTCTCTTAGCATCAAGGAAAAAGTGGCATTGCTCTACACTGAGTTAAAAGCTTATTCCTTCATGACATCTCTCTTATAAAGGAAATTATGGCATTGCTGGATTTCTCATATCCCAGTTAAAGTAATTTCCCTTATAACCAATTACCCAACATCTGTGATGAATAGGTGAGATATCTCCCTTTAGAGACGACAAATTCTCTCTCAGTCACCCCTTTAGCTTCAATCTTGGGCTTTGAACAAGAAATAAAATCATCTTTCCTCCCATAGAAATAGGAGGAACTACGATTGCTCTGATTTCCCAAAAATCTCTTTACGATAATACATAGGCATATGATTGCGAAATCTTAGAGAGCATACAAATAAAAAACTTTAGGTCCAAATCCTTCTCAAAAACAACAGAAAACCCGAAAACAGCAAAAACATTATCTCAACACTCCCAAAGGAGAAACTTTCTCAATCCATAACTGATAAACACAAGAAATCATTTTAAGTTAACAAAAATACATGCAAAGGAAGGTTCCTATGGATTACCATAGATACACCAGGTGTTAATAGTTTCCCTTTGTATAACCAAACTCCGATTCCCGATCTCTTAGCATTTGTTAAAGAAAACATTTGCGTCCAGGGTTAGTTTAGGATATCTTCCCCTTCTTTAACCAGCTTCATAGGATAAATATAGAAATCAGAAAGTAGCACCCAAACCATTTGCGGTAAGGTGGTCGCGTCACCGGAAAAAAAATGCACGCTACAGACACCATTAATGAGCATATTAAACACCTCTCAATCAGCAAGCCACAAGAAGTTCTGATCATTATGTTGGAAACATCTATTTTGGAGAAGTCCATGGAACTATCTTCACATCTGATATATGTACCGACGAAAGACGAAAGATATTCAAAGAAAGATACCGACCACGCATGGCAAGGGATCCCTTAACACCTCAACCATGTGATTCTCTCCAGATCCACCACTTCAGGCTTCCACCTTGTCACCTTAGAGAACCACTAACCAAGCCAATCTTTTGCTCCTTCCAAAAGGGACTCCAACTCACCATCCTCTTTCTCCTAGAGAAGACAAAGGTTAGCCCCTAATGGCGACACTTTCATTGCAAAATAACCCTCCAAGTGAAAATTTCTTTGAATGTTATACGTAGCTCCCAGAGATAACACCTTACTAATGAAAGATTTCTCAAATCTAAAAGTATCCTCCTTATCAATTTCGAATGGCAGCATGTGATCACACTTGGAATGATGAGAACGAACAGCTTTAGCGAAAGACTTCTTGTTATTATGAAAACCTTTCGAGGCAGTAAAGTGAGACACAGACTCCGGCTTCTTGCAAGACAAGCTCTCTAATTTAAAAGATTTTTTGTAACTCGTGGAAACAGGGTCTTCCTCCCCATAGATTTCCTCTCCCTTGCTCCTAGAGAATCTAGGGACATTCGCGTATAACTTTCTCCCCTCGATAAAGAAGTTATCTAGCTTTAGAAGAAGCCTACTAACATTTTCCACGTCGAAGAAACGAACGAATCCATACTTTCTAACCCTTATATACCTTTTTCGAGGAATGGAAACTTTGTCGATGTCTCTGAAAACAGACAACAGAGAGTACATATCGTTTGCTCTCAACCTATCTGGAAACTCAGTGATGAAAATAGAAGTGGATTCTCTAACCTTCTTCCTCTTTTGTCTCCCTTCTCCTTCCCACCTCACCTTTTTAATTTCTCCTTTATGATGTTTAACTTTCGTCCACCCTTCCCCATCATGCCCAGAAAAACCTTCTTTCATGGTATGTAGAACTCCTGAATAAAAATAAAAGACTTAGAGAGAAGTCAAAGTTTTCTCTCATCAAATAGTTGTTGTCAATAAAAAACCTGTGGTATTATTTGTCTCAAGAACTGCATCTGATTTCGTGCACTGTGATATAGCTAAGTTCCCCATCAAGTTTCTTGGCATTCATATTGGTGATAGTCCGAAGAAGACAAACATGTGGAGAGATGTACTTGAACACGTTAGGAGAAGGCTTAAAGCCTGGGAGGGCAAGAACCTTTCCATTGGAGGTAGAGTTGTTTTAATTAGTTTTGTCCTTGATGCGATTTCGTTATACTCTTTATCCTTTTACAAATCCCTTGCAGCTGTCATAAAATTTATTCGAAGATTGCAAAACAACTTCCTTTAGGGTGGGTGCTTCAGTCGTAAGTCCATCCATTGGGCAAAGTGGGAGATGGTTTGTTCTTCTAAAGAGAAAGGTGGTTTGGGTATAAAGGACTTAGCGGTTTTTAATAAATCTATTTTTCTTAAATGGAAATGGTGTTTCTTGACGAAGAAGAAGGTAATATGGAAAGGAATTATTGAGCACAAATACGACAACTCTAGTCTGGCAGTGTCAGTTTCATGTTTTGAAGGGTCTCGTAACAGCAAGAATTCTTCCATTTGGTGGAGAGACATATCCTCTTTGTGCTTCGATCAAGCTTCTATCTCTGAATTATTTGTGAAACTGTTTTATGTTTCTATGGGTTGTGGGAGGGATATTGCATTTTGGCATAACATATGGGTTCACAAGTTGCCTCTAAAGGAACTTCTTCTGAATTTATTCATCCTTCGCGCTCTTGCGACGCCTTCGGTGGCCGATATGGGTTTTTGGGACGGTGTCGAGTGGAATTGGAATGTCAGTTTTCCTTATTTACCTGCAGGTTCAGAGACGGATAAGAAGCTGCAAGTTTTGAATGGATTGCTGCAGAACTTGAATCCAAAGTTAGACAGGTTAGACTCTTTTAATTGGGTTACTTCGTCTAACAATTGTTTCTCTGTCTCCTCCTTCTATGAATGTACCATTCAGAACAATCCTCTGCAAGTTATATTTCCTATGTTAAAGGAAGGTATCTCGTCGATGTTGGCTTCGAATTTACCATCCAACATTCAGGTTTTTCTTTGGAAGCTTTTTAGGAATTGTGTGGCCACAAAAGATCAATTGGTTAGAAGTAGAATTGGTATTAGCGGTGATTCTGTTGACTGTTGTTGACTTCAGTATAGCAGCAAGCAAAAATTAAATAAGTAACCCAGTTTTGTCGTCTCCACAGGGATCAGTGCGATAAAGAATATCGTTCGAAGGTTTCTGCATATCTAAGCTTACAGTGCAAAAGTTTTGGTTTAAAATATATAAGGAACCAAAATTAAAGGCATAAAATATAAAGACTGCATTATAAACGGATCCTTGTTGGGATTGAATCTCATCAATTGATAACACATGCATTCTTCTAATCATTTTTTTGTAAAATAAAATATTTAAACATTTTAGTGAATTTTGAGAAAAAGAATTAATTCTAACACATAAATAATCAAAGAGAAATTAATTTTTGAATCAATTAACAAAAATATCAAAATATTCAAATATTTGAAAATTTGAAAAAGGGCGCCAAGAACACTAAGTTCTTGCCCGCGTGCCCTGTTTCTGCAGATTTGCGTTTTCTCACTTTTCTCCATGATCTCTCAAAGGTTTTGCACGATTCAAGTACCAATCTTGTTCGTTTTTGAACAAGGATCACAACCATATAGATTAATTGCATTTATATTAAGTATTGAGTGAGAAATCAGAAGAAAACCTCAAGAACCCTAAATCAACATGAACACAATGAAATTCCATACACGATTAATTCATGGCAATTGATTAAGGGTTATCACTCCATACATGATTATGAACATGTGTGTAGCGAGCGATTTTGGATGTGGTTCTTAAGCACTGTCGCTCTGGGGTAGTACAGGTCGATTCATTTTTTATCCTATTGAAGCTGATGAAGGAAGGGAAATATATGTCTCCAACTAACCCTTCTTGCAAACTGAGGTTAAACAGTCAAAACTGTTGGTTTACAGATGCGGTTTTAGTTCGTGGGCCTCTCTCTGCTTATTTTGTTCAGAACGAAATACCGAAACTATTCATGGGGAATTTGTTGGGATCCTGCGCCAGATTGGATGGAGGTAGGGGACTTTGGGGTTTTTTGATTAGTGTGCTCGCAAAGATTCTTTTTCAATCTTATGCCTACGTATTCCCGGGATAGGGACATCAGAGCGATCGTAGTTCCTCTTATTCTATGGCCGGAAATGGTGTTTTGGTGTCTTGTTCAAAGCCCAAGACATGAAGCTAAAGGTGGTTTGTATCTTGTTCAAAGCCTAAGATATGAAGCTGAAGGGTCTATTTGTATCTTGTTCGAAGCCCAAGATGTGACGCTAAAAGGGTGTTGACTTTAGAGAGAATTTGTCATCTCTAAAGGGGAATATTTGGCCTGTTTGGCACAACTGTTGGGTGACTGATTATAAAGGAGAATTACTTTAACTGGGATATGCGAATGCAAAAATGCCAAAATTTCCTTTATAGGGGATCTTCAACCTGGAGGAGAAGACCCTAACTCAGTTTAGAGCAACGCCATCTTTCCTTGGGAATTTCTCATGCTAAAAGAGGGACAGTGGCGTGGATGTAAATAATCTAGAGGCTTGCCGTTTACAACAATTTAGACGAGGGAAAAGGAGTTGTTGATGTTTGTATGCTGTGACCAAAGCATGATTTGATGCTAAAAGGTTGATTGAATCAAACGGGGATTTCTTTATACAAAGCCTAAGAGGAGGCTATTGACCCAACAAGAGGATGCTTTTATGTCTCGTAGGAAGCCTGAGATAGAGGCTAAGAGGGTTGACTCAACAAGAGAGTGTTTTTATATGTGTCTTGTACGAAGCCCAAGACAGAAGCTAAAAGGGTTTGACTCAACAAGAGAGTCATTTAAACTCACCAAGAGAGTGATTTGTATCTCGTACGAAGCCCGAGATGGAGGTTAAAGGTGGTCGAATCAACAAGAGAGTATTTTTATACTCAACAAGAGAGTGTTTTGTATCTCGTACAAAGCCCGAGATGAAGGCTAAAAATGTTTGACTCAACAAAAGAGTCTTTTATACTCAACAAGAGAGTGATTTTGTATCTCGTACAAAGCCCGAGATGGAGGCTGAAAGGGTTTGACTCAACAAGAGAGTCTTTTATACTCACCAAGAGAGTGATTTTGTATCTCGTACGAAGCCCGAGATGGAGGGTGCAAAGGTTAACTCTGCTGGGGAGAATCATTGTACAAAGCCCAAGAGGAGGCTAGGGTTACTATTTCAGTTGAGTGACAGGTCCAGTATGTTGGTTAAAAGAGAAAATCAGTTCTTATATGGGTAATGTTGTACCCATGGATTTGATCTGAGGACCGGGATTATTTCTTGTTCTTTAAGGAAACGGGGAATCCGAAGTGTATTGAGACTGCCCAAGTCTACGGGTGTTTTTTCCTATTTTTGAAAGGAACTTGAGAGTGTCTTCGAGACTCAAGGAGACTAGACTGTCCAAGTATGTTCGCCGTAGGAAGATCTATACTCTTTGAAAGACTGTTCTATTAAGATGACTAATTTTAGTTCCTATACCTTTAAGAGGTCGTCGGGATAATTTGTACGAAGCCCAAGAGGAGGCGAGAAAAACTTTTAAGAAGCCGAAGGGACATTTTGTACGAAGCCCAAGAGGAGGCTGTGAAAACTTCTAAGAAGTCGACGGGTCCTTGTACAACGCCTAAGAGGAGGCGGAGATGCTTTTAGGAAGCCTGTGGGTCCTTGCACTAAGCCCAAGAGGAGGCTGATGAACATTTCCAGAGGTGGTTTCACTTGGAACATTGGCCTTCTGTAAATGAACTGTTCAAGGGGGAGATTTCTTAGATCTAGTTATCTAAAATTGTTGTAAAAGAAAATTCTCATGGTTTAGGTTATGTTTGAAATATCCGGGAGAACGTCGGATGTAAGGAGACGAGGTTTTGTCTAGTTCTAGACGTAGTTGCCGGGGAAACTCTAAATATCTATACTAGTATTACACGGTCGATATGAGTTTATGAAAGAAGACTTACAGTGAAACAGCCCCACAGTACAGTTATATACGTATGAAAGCAGTAAATAAAAGCGGGTAAACACTTACTCGGTTGTAGAGCTTCCATACTATATTGTTAGTTGTTCAAAAAAGAAATTGAAAATAACAGTATGTTACAAAATCAAAGGAGAAAGTACTTTTTGAAAGGAAAATTGGGGCTTACAGCTCAAGGAGAGGCCCAGGGTTTAATCAGTGATCACACTGTCGTTTTGTACAACGACTTATACAAGTGACTTAGGCCCAAGAAAGGTTTTCTGTACAAAGGGGATGGGTCTTACACTCTCTCAAGAGGCCCAAAAATGATTGAAAGTGAACAAAGATGGGTCTTATAGCTCAAGGAGAAGCCCAGGGTTTATTTTGAAAAGGGCGACGATCGCGCCGAGGTTTTGAAAACGCCGTGGGTCTTATACAATGACTGAGGCCCAAAATTTTTTGGTTTCAAAAGGGGATTGGGTCTTACACTCAATTAGAGGCCCAAAATGATTTTGAATGGGTCTTATAGCTCGAGGAGAGGCCCAGATGGTTTGTTTTAAACGGGCGATGATCGCACCGAACTTTTGAAATATAATGGGACTTATACAACATTTGAGGCCCAAAAGAGGTTTGTATTTACAAAGGATTGGGTCTTACACTCTATTAGAGGCCCATGAGTGTTCAGAAAAGTTTGTTAGGGTGAAAATCAATAAAACCCTAATTTCATCATTTTTTAATATAATTATTCCAAGAAAATTAATACAAATGATAAAAATTCAAAATAAGTTTGAATAAACAACGTGTGATTTTGGTTTTAGGTTTGAAAAATGAGGCTTTCATCACAAGATGAATTAAAACCTACTTGGTTTTGATTTTCCAAAATGGATATTTATTTTTAAAAGGTTTAAAAATAAATAAAAGACATTTATTCACAAAAATACTAATTATATTAAATAAATAATATAAATCTATTTTTTTTTTGTTATAAAGTATTTCAACATTTTTGTGATTTTTTGCAAAAAGAACCAATAAAAAATAATTAAAATTGAGGGAGTTATTAATTTTTCAAACTATTAAAAATAATATGGAAAATAACAAAAAGTGGGAAAAATATCAAAAAGAGGATCTGGGGTGAGGGGGATTCGAACCCCAGACCTCTTGTGTATAGGGCGCGAACCTTACCACTGGGGTGGTGATACATCCGTTGATTGAAACACAACCATAAATATACAAGGCTTGCCTTGCTTTTGGCCTGGCCCAAGGCAAGGCAAGACAAGTTTTGACAAGAAACGGGAAGGTCCATAACTTTCTCATTTCTCCATGGTTGGGGACAAAATTTATATGCATCTGGCCTAGAATTTCACAAAGAATCCAATGGTGGTGGTATTTTTTTTAGATCATGATCCCTCCTCAAAATCCGATAGTGGTTTTGAAATAGACCATATTTTGCATTTTCTGTGCTACATCTTGGTACAAGTATGAATTACATGATAAATTGATGCAAACACAACACGTATGGCATGTAGAAGAGATGCATGATCAGTGGACTTCAAAGCAATGCATATTTTGGAAAGTTCAAGTAATGATGCTTGCCTCTTTTTGAGCTTTTGGAGTTTTTTGTGCAATCTGCCAAGTTTCTTGTTCCAGAAATAGTTTGATGCTTTGGACACTCTCAAATGATCCCTTAGAAGCTTTTAGGATGATTGGAATCAGATGGAACCTGCAAAAACAAAAACTGGCCCTTTCTTGCAAAAGGAGTTAAAATGGCCAAAATATCAACTCTCTCAAATGGTGTTCCAGATGTTGGGAGCCATTTGGGATAGTTCAAGGATGATATTTGGAGTGCGTTTGAGGTTTTATCTGGTTTGGAAAGTGACTGAATCAAGACATGGCTTGAAAAATGCAAAAAAAAAACCTATTTTGAGGTTTTGAGAGGTGACTTTGAGATTTAAGGATTACAGGTCAGTTGTGTGAGTTTGGACAACTTAGATATGACATATTGGATGTGTTTGATCATGAGCTGTGATGGAAATGCTCTCTAACTCAAAAACTCAGAGTTACCTTGCTAAAGAAGGTATTTTTGCCTAAAGAAAGTGATTTTGAGGAAAGCATCTGTTTGATGGCTTTGGTGTACTCAAACTGAGCACAAATGAGCTCTATTTATAGTATAGTAAGTTTGTTTTGGGATCAATAGTGAATGGCAACTGCAGAAGAGGTTTGGCCAATGTTGATCAATAGGAATCCAAGTCTCCTTTAGCCATTGACTAGAGGTTAGAGCACAGAGTTGTGGTTCCCTAGTTGTTGGATCATTCTTGACTGAATTCAGTTGCAAATGTGTCAGTCCGTGCCACCTTGGTGCATCCATTAAATGCTCCAATCCAAAATTGGAGTCTTCTCCCTCTTTTAGGGATTTCTAGGTTTGGCATGCTACTTCTTGTTCCAAAGACTTTGGAGGCTTGGATCAGTGTTTGTTCCCTTTAGATTTGATCCTCAGATGTGTCCAACGTGATGACAAGGCTTGGAATTATCTTATTTTGCCAAATCGAGCAAAAGTACAAAATTCTGCCTAGCCTTGGCAGTTTTCAGCAAGGCATATTGCCATTGTCATATCTCATGGCTCAAGTGGAATTTGATGGAGTTCTTGGCCATTTTGGAAAGCTCTCATATGATACAATAACTGTTTGATCATAATTGGTTTTGATACTTTGTGGATCCAAGTGAAAAATGCCCCTACATTTGGAAAAAGTGAAGGCATATTCTGACTTAGTGAAAATTTCACTAAGTGTTGGAAAAAAGTGACATTTTCACTTTTCTTGATTTTGATCATTCCATAACTTGAAATCCATGGGGAATTGGAATGAGTGGTAGTTAAAGCTTTCGTAGAGGGCCATGAGAGCTACAAATCTAGCTTTGGATGGGTAAAAATGGCCTTGTGGTTTAGGAGTTATGATTCTCCAAAGTTGGTACCTTAGCCACTTTGTTCCATAACTTAGAAAATTTTCTAAGTTTTTTATGGTTACCCCTTTTACAAGTTATCCCACTTTTCTTGATTTTTCTTGATGAATGATGATTCCAATCATACATTAACATCATTTTGGGGTCAAAGAACCATAATTGTGAAAAATCTCAAAAAGTCAAAGTTTGACTTTTGTGCACAGTTAACTTTTTTCAGATGAATTTCAAACTGTGTGATCCTCTATGAAATCAAGTCCTTGACCTAAATCAAACTTGATGGATTGATTTCATAGGTGTTATAGGGTGTATTGAATCATGTCTTAGGGTTTGGGAGCATGTCCTGGTCAAAAGTCAAAGATACAGTTGACTTTTTCTACGAAACCCTAACTGTGGTTCTGATGAAATTGAAACTTGTTGCTCAAGCTTCTTGGATCAATACATTGTTGAAAATGGATCAATGTGATGTATTTGAGACCCTCAAATCCCCTATTTAGGCCTTGGCTCATGTTTTGTCCCAAAAGTCAAGTCGGGGTGAATTAGGTCAAGAAACCCTAATTCCTGATTTTTTGATGAATGCATCCCCTGAGGTTAAATTGACTTGATGATTGGGTTCATGAGATCCCTTGGAGCATCATAGGTTATGCTTTGGAGCATTGGCTCATGCCCAGAGGAAAATTTCCATCTGGAGGCCCTGGTCGACCAAACCCTAATTTGGTGACACTGGCGATCTTAAGGCTTGATCCACCTAGAAGGGAGAAGCCTTGTGCTTAATCCTTGAAGTGGGAGTCCTCTTGATCCTTTGTGGATGTTTGAGAGGCTAGACAAGTTGAAGATCATGTCATTTCTTGATTGATCCTTTGTCTAAGAGCTCTGAGAGAGCTTGAAACCCTAAGTCTGATTGTAGTGGATGCTCACCCATCTTTGGAGAGAGTAATGGTTCATCCATATTGTGGTGATGATTTCCAAAATGATGGGAAATCTTAGTGGTCAAAATTTGGGGTATGACAGATGCCCTTATTTAATCTTCTTGGACCCGAAGGTGTGAATGACGAAGGTATTCGGGCATTCGGGGTGCAAGAGGATTAAATATCGGAATACCCAAAATTTTGACAGTGGTTATGAATGGAAGTTCGTGCATCCTTCCTCTTTTACTAAGCAATGATGCTTAGAAAAGGTAAATTTCCCCTCGATCCTGGTTTCCTACCAAGGAACTGGTCTCAGTTTCGATTTAAACTTCCCCTCGATCCTGGTTTCCCACCAAGGAACTGGTCTCAATTTCTGAAATAAACTTCCCCTAGATCCTGGTTTCCTACCAAGGAACTGGTCTCAGTTTCCGATATAAACCTCCCGTCGATCCTGGTTTCCTACCAAGGATCTGGTCTTGGTTTCTTTTGTCAATAAACTTTATTGACAAGGGATGTTATTTGTAGCGGTTCTCCTCAAACTTCTCGCCGAATTTTTCTGGGGAGATGCCATTTGATGGAAAAAGTTTTGATTGTAGAGAAGCACAAACTTCTCTGTTTGAGACGCCATTTGTCGACTCTACTGGGGAAAACGACTCTTCTTGAGAAACTGCTTTCGTTTGGGAATATTACATCATACTTTTCTCGGGATCTTCTCAGAGAAATGCCATACAATGTACCCCAATTTTGAGGTGCCGATGACTTTGTTGACATTGACATTCTGGAGAGAAGGGCCAATGTGTTGCTGAAAGTCTTTAGTTGAGAGGCTTTCTTTAGGGATTTTCCTTAATCCGGGAAAGCGAAGATATCATCTTTGATGGAGAAGAGTGATGCTGGCTGAGGGTTCTCTGGTTTTTCAGAGGTTCAAGTTATCAAAGTGGTCAAAGTCTGACTTCATCCCAGAAACAAACTGGAGGAGAGAGGTAGTTCAGATGCAACATTTCTTGACGAGGAAAGAACTGACAACTCGATTGAGAGTACTGTTATCACTAGGGGATAAGACTGACCAGAGTGATAGTGATACAACATGAATATGAACGCAAAGTAGTAATGCATGATGTATGTGTGTATATGCTGACAAAACTGACACGACATACAAACTAATAGATGAACACGACTGGATACTCGGCCACTGCTGGGGACGAAGAGGTATCGCTGGTTCAAGATAGCAATTCTGCCTTGCTTAGGAGAAGTAGTCCTCGTGGGGAGCTACGTTGGTCGGGCTTAGGAGATAAGAACTCCGCCGAGGGTGTGAGATGAAACAATAGTCTCTGACACAACTGATCCTTCATTCAGGTGCGCTGGTTTAGAAGGAGTACTTTGATTCTGCACTTTGAAGCTTAACCGCCTTTGGGAGATGCCATCGACATTCTTTCGATGTTCAACAGTCAAAAGAATTTTCCATCTTTATTAAAAGCAGAAAAATCTTACAAGTAAATTCATTTTTTTTTTATTTCAAGAATCGTTGATCATGTTAAAATGTCGTCTTGTAAAGCTAAAACAAATAAGAATTGTAAACAAAAGCACAAGGGCTCAAATTTTATTGATAGGATGGAAATCAGCCAAACGCGTGATTCCATAGAGTATTTACAAAGTTTAGAAAATGGTAATTTAAGGGAAAAGGGCTACATTGAAACATAACGACCACTATCCTTCTACCAACTTTGACTTCGGGGCATCCTAAGCTTCTGTCGAAGATGACCTTGACTGGAGTTTTCCTGACGGACGACGTAACTGCTTCCGAGGGACTTGCCCTTTTGTCGAAAGTAGTTACTTGCCATTATCCCTCATTTTTGCCTGGATTGTACTTTGAGGTTTCCAATCCACCGGGATGATTTTTGATCATGTCTCTAATTTTTGCTTGGACCGCCCTTTCGGATTTTCAATCCAACGAGACATTTTTTTTTAGGCCAAGTATTGCTTGACTACGTCAATGTTTGTGGGGTAGGCAAATTCCTCTCCGTCCATGGTTGCAAGTCTCAGGGCACCGCCTGAGAAATCTTTCTTGACCACATAGGGACCGTCATAATTCGGAGTCCACTTGCCCTGGGAATCGGTGAGAAATGATTGTATCTTCTTGAGCACAAGGTCTCCTTTTCTGAAGACGGAAGGTCAAACCTTTTTGTCGAACGCCCTCTTCATTCTTTGCTGATACAACTGATCGTGGCATAGTGCCGTGATTCTCTTTTCTTCGATCAGATTCAGTTCGTTGTGTCGACTTTGACACCATTCAGCTTTTGTTAGCTTAGCTTCCATCAATACCCGGATTGATGGGATTTCTACTTCAATGGGGAGCACTGCTTTCATGCCATATACTAGAGAGAAAGGGGTTGCCCATGTTGCAGTGCAGACAGATGTGCGATAACCGTGAAGAGCAAAGGGCAGCATTTCATGCCAGTCTTTGTAGGTTACAACCATCTTCTGAACAATCTTCTTGTTGTTCTTGTTAGCCTCTTCTATCGCTCCGTTCATCTTGGGTCGGTTGGGAGATGAGTTATGGTGTTCGATCTTGAACTCTGCGCATAACTCTTTCATCATCTTATTGTTCAAGTTAGATCCATTATCCGTAACGATCTGGCTCGGAACACCATAACGGCATATGAGATTATTTTTGATAAATCGTACCACCACTTGTCGGGTTACATTAGCGTATGACGCTGCTTTGACCCACTTGGTGAAATAATCAATGGCTACCAGGATGAACCGGTGTCCGTTCGAAGCCATAGGTTCGATCATGCCAATCATGTCGATTCCCCAAATGGTAAAAGGCCATGGGGAAGAAAGAACTTTGAGAAGTGTAGGCGGTACTTGAATTTTGTTTGAGTATATCTGACACTTGTGACATCTCCTCATGTACTTGTAGCAGTCAGATTCCATTGTCAACCAATAGTACCCTGCTCTTAGAATTTGTCTCGCCATTGTATGTCCATTGGCATGAGTGCCAAAGGACCCTTCGTGAATTTCTTTTATCAGCATGTCTGTTTCTGGTCTGTCGACGCATCGAAGCAAGACCATGTCAAAGTTCCTCTTATAGAGTGTATCACCGCTCAGGAAGAAACTGCTTGCTAGCCTTCTGAGGGTTTTTCTATCTGTCCTGGATGCCCCAGGTGGGTACTCTTTTTTCTGAAGGAAGCATTTGATATCGTGAAACCAAGCTTTGTCGTCTATGACTTCTTCAATCATGAAGATGTAAGCGGGCCGTTCAAGGCGCATTATGTCGATCTTAGGTAAGTCATTCCATTGACCTATACTAATCATGGAAGAGAGAGTGGCTAATGCATCAGCCATGTGATTCTCCTCACGAGGGATATGATGAAACTCTACTCTGTTGAAGAAGGATAACAACATTCTTGCGTAATCTTTGTAAGGAATCAATCCTGATTGGTATGTGTTCCAATCTCCTTTGACCTGATTGACGACCAAAGCTAAGTCGCCATATACATCCAAGTTCTTGATCCTCAAATCAATCGCTTCCTCGAGACCCATGATACAAGCTTCGTATTCGGCCTCATTGTTTGTGCACTTGAACGTAAGTCTAGCGGTGAAAGGAATGTGGGTACCCTGAGGTGTTATGATAATTGCCCCAATTCCATTTCCGTAATGATTGACAGCTCTGTCAAAGATAAGTCCCCATTGGGAATCTGGTTCTGGCCCTTCACTGGGTAGCGGTTCATCGCAGTCTTTCATTTTAAGATACATGACATCTTTGTCTGGGAAGTCAAATCTGACTGATTCCTGATCTTCAATCGGTTGATGAGCCAAATGATTAGCTAAAACACTTCCTTTAACGGCTTTCTGAGTGTGGTACTCTATGTCATATTCTGATACCAACATCTGCCAACGGGCAATCGTTCCCGTGAGAGCAGGCTTTTCAAAGACATACTTGATTAGATCCATTTCAGAGAATAACCAAGCGGTGTGACGAATCATGTACTGGCAAAGACGCTTGGCTGCCCAAGCCAAAGCGCAGCAAGTTTTCTCAAGCATAGTGTACCGAGTCTCGCACTCGGTGAATTTCTTGCTCAAATAGTAGATGGCAGACTCTTTCCTTTTTGTTTCGTCTTGTTGGCCAAGCACACAACCCATTGAGTCCTCTAGGACTGTTAAATAGATGATCAACTGTCTTCCTTCCACTGGAGGTGATAGAATCAGTGGGTTCGACAGGTATTCCTTGATACTGTCGAAGGTGGTTTGGCAGTCTTCTGTCCAAACGCAGTCTTGATTCTTTTTTAGTAATTTGAAAATCGGCGCACATGTCGCGGTCATGAAGAATATGAATCTGGAAATATAGTTCAAACGTCCCAGGAATCCCCTGACTTGTTTTTCAGTCTTTGGAGAAGGCATTTCTTGAATGGCTTTGACCTTGTCAGGATCAACCTCAATTCCTTTCTAGATGACAATGAATTCTAAGAGTTTCCCTGAACGGACATCGAACGTGCACTTGCTGGGATTTAAGCGGAGTTTGTACTTTCTCAAACGCTCGAATAGTTTTGACAGGTGGGTCACATGCTCCTCTTCTGTTTTAGATTTGGCAATCATGTCATCGACATACACTTCAATTTCTTTGTGTATCATGTCATGAAACAGAGTAGTCATGGCCCTTTGATAGGTTGCCCCGACGTTCTTCAAACTGAATGGCATTACCTTGTAACAAAAAGTACCCCATGGGGTAATGAACGAAGTTTTCTCCATGTCTTTTGGCGCCATTTTGATTTGATTATAGCCCAAGAATCCATCCATGAAGGAGAAAACTTTGAACTTTGTTGTACTGTCTACTAGCATGTCAATATGTGGTAAGGGAAAGTCGTCCTTTGGAATTTCCTTGTTTAGATCTCGGTAGTCGACACACATTCTGACTTTTCCGTCCTTTTTCGGAAATGGTACTATGTTGGCTAACCATTGAGGATATTTTGACGTAGCGAGGAAATCCGCGTCAATCTGTTTTTGTACCTCATCTTTGATTTTGACAGCCCTGTCTGGATGAGTCCGTCTCAACCTTTGTTTTACCGGCGGACATTCTGATCTCAACGGTAGATGATGTTCCACGATGCTGGTATCCAACCCTGGCATATCCTGATAGGACCAAGCGAATACATCGGGAAACTCTTTGAGAAGTTTTGTCAAACTTTCTTTGACAGTTGGACTGAGCAGTGCCCCAATCTTGACTTCTTTTCTCTCTTCTTCCGATCCTAAGTTGACTGTTTCTAGCAACTCTTTGTGAGGCTCAAAGGACCTTTCCTCTTGTCTGAGTAGTCGGGAGATCTCCTCTGGAATTTCATCGTCATTTTCTTCTTCAGTCTTAAATACCGGGAACTCAAAGTTGGGAGAAGGCTTTGGATCGTATGTTTCAACGGGGTTTAAAACAAGCAATCTGCATGACGTGATGATTTGTGTTTAGAAGAGATAGAGAGAATGCAAGAGTGTGTGCAGTGTTTTATATTTTTTTTTTGAACAATGCTCATTTTTATTTATTTTTTGTTTTTTAGGATTACCATTTTCTGGAAAAAGCAGAAAGAGAAAACAGCAATAACTGCGAAAATTACAGAACGACGTTATTTTATTTATGAACAAGTCGATTCTTAAAGCTACAACCCTATAAAACAAAACTCTGTCGCTTTGGACAAAATGAAGAGGGATATTTACAGAAAGTGAGCCCTATTAAAACATCCGTTTCACCTGGGCAAGGTGAAAGGTTAAAGTAAAGATGGCAATTAATTATACTTATGAACAATCTTCGGAACATTGACAGCAACCCATTGGCGGCAAACTCCTCGGTGAATCACAAAGTCTGGTACCTTCCTTGATTTGTCTTCAGAAATAACGCTGATTTCTGGTGGAGCAGGATCATTAGAATCTGTCTCCCAGGCAGAGTTGTCGTAGGAGGATTCCTCAGTTGTATTTTGCGTAGTATTTGTACTCTCAGTTGTATCTCCCCATCCAGTTGGCTGGATGTGTTCGAGCCTGATATGAGAGCTTTCAAGAGCGGTGTATTTGACCATGAAGTCAAATTTTCCACTTGGTTGTCCCAGGGTGTCCCACACTTCTTTGGAATTGGAGGAGTCATCCTTCTCGATGATGTTGACCTCGGGAAAAACATAGTTAATGAATTCTAGCCCTGCAAACATTGCGAATTCATCGTCGTGCTGGGTATTTTCAGGATAACCTGGGTGTTGATCCCATGACATGGTGGGGACACAGGTATTCTCTTCAATGATGCTCAACTGATTTTCATTGTTCGGCTGACTTTCTTGCCCCAAGTCTCCTAGGTAAGGCTGCCACATTGGCAGGCCATCCATCGGGCCATAGTAGTCGTGGTCAAAGTTGTATTTCATCGGAGTGTCTTCCTCTAATGAATTTGGCGGAGCACGGCATCCTTCTGGATCACAATCTCCGTATATCATTTTGACATCTGACCTTGGTATAAATCTCAGGCTCTGTGCAGAAAAGCAAAAGGGAGTCTGCGTTTCACCCTGAGACGTATAACCATCCTCGTTAAGATAGGGCTTTCATTCTTCCTCCGATACGGAGGAATCATCTTTATTGATGGTATGCACGTCTTGAGTCACTGGTTGAAGAAAGCCTCCACTATGGAAGAAGTTCTGAATGGGATGAAAACTTTTATTGTTCGCAGTCGTCTGAGTACAGGTTGAGGAAAAGCCAAGACCTTTCTTTTTCTTATTGTCAGTAGGAATGACAAGCTGCCCCCATCCTGTTGTATTGGTATTCTCGACCGCTTTGATAGCATCTTTGTACGAGGAAATCGAAGTTCCCCCTTCAGATTAATTGTCCATGTGTAGCGAAAGCTTTTGGAATTGGGTTCCGATTACCCCCTCCGGTTCTACATAAGTGGATGACGATAAGTTACTTACGAGCAAGGCCTGTTCTCCACAGACTGTGACGAGTTGGCCGTTCTGGACGAACTTTAGCTTTTGGTGGAGGGTTGAAGTGACCACCCCAACCTGATGTATCCAAGGTCTTCCTAATAAACAACTGTATGTTGCTCGGATGTCCATGACCTAGAAAGTGACTTGAAAAGTGTGAGGACCAATCGTTATGGGAAGGTCGACTTCGCCGATAACCGTTTTTCTGGATTCGTCAAATGCTTTGACGACGACCTTGGTGGTTCTCATCGGAGGTCCTTTGAATGATAATTGCATCAAAGTGGACTTCGACATAACATTCAGGGCTGACCCTGTGTCTACTAGTACGCTGGCAAAAGCGTCATCCTGGCAGTTGACTGTAATGTTGAGCGCCATGTTATGACGGCGACCTTCTTCAGGTAATTCCTCATCACTAAATCCCAAGTTATTGCAGGAAGTGATGTTAGAGACAATGCTATCGAACTGTCTAATTGTTACATCCTGTTCCACAAAGGCTTGCTCCAAGACTTTGTGTAGAGCCTCCCTGTGCGCTTCTGAACTAAGTAACAGTGATAATACCGAAATCTTTGAAGGAGTTTGTAACAACTGATCAACAATGTTGTATTCACTCCTTTGGATGAGCTTTAGCATCTCATCATCATTTTTTGAAAGGTCGGGATTACTGGATTGACCGACTGGTGGATTGGGAACTTCTGTCTGAGGTTCCTTTTCTTTGTTGGGTTCTCCAACTCCTCTGTTGAAGATTCTACCACTCCGTGTTACTCGACTGATGTCTGAAATATTCATGACGGAGGGTAACGGAATTTACTTTCCATTCTCAATTGTTGTTGCACCGTATTTGTAAGGGATCGCCTTAGTTGATTCATACGGTAGTGGTCCCGGTAGATAGATTACTATGGGAGCCTTCTGATTTTTCTGACCATCGTAAGTAATTTCGATCCGTTCCTGGTTGGGAACTCTCGATTCGTCAAATAGAGGGATGATGGCACAAACATCCCTAGCCCTCTAATGATCAGAGATTGCGATAACGTCCTCGATTTGATCAGGGAAGTAGTTGACTGATCCAGAACTTGACCATAGTTGAATCTCTTTGCAGTCCAACTGACTTTGAAGGGCTGCTCACACGAGGTAGCATCCTTGATTATCCATTGAGCAAACTCCACGCCGCTCATAGTTGTGTAGTGGCACTTGGCCACGTTCGCTTTGAATACAGTGTAACCTTACTAGATCTGTTTCCATCGACCGAACATCCTAACTTTGATATCTAGTAGGATTCTCGTTAGTGATACTAATTTGCTGGGTGTCTTTATCCATATAGATTGGAAGCCACCAGTGGTTCAACAAGTGCTGAAGTGTTTTCTGGACAAGGGAACAACCCTGATCATCTTCGCAACCCGCTTTACAGCTCTAATAATCATGTGATACCGGGAACCCGAGCTGGACCTGTTTAGCATGTAACTCCACCAGGCTGGTATTCATCAAGCAAATATCGAAGATTTGAGTCATGTTATTTTGATAATGATTCCTATCATGGTAGTCTTGAATCGATCCAAGATCCATCTGACGCTGGAGGGCCTCTTGTACAAAAGAGCATCCCTGTTTGTTTACCGAGCAAGTCAGGCAGGAATTATAATCGTGACGCGGCAGATTATGATACTGGCTTTGCCTTGAGTGCATTGCCACCAGGTTGACATTCATCGCACGGATATCGTGGTTTTGAATGATGTTGGAATTCGTATAAACCATGTTAACTCCACAAACTCGATGCTCTTGGATCCATCCGAGATCCATCTGTTCCTGTAGAGCTGTTGCACCATAGAACATCCTCAATTGCTTTTAGAGCAGATATCACACTGGTGATAATTATGAGGTGGCACATGGCCATATCCACTCTGTCTACAATGCATCGTGACCAAGTTAGCCCTTAACAAGAGTACATCATGAATTTGATAGATGTTGTTAGACTCTCCCTCTATCAAATTGACTGTAGCCTTCTCGTGTTGAGGCAGCGGGTTCTTGAGAACATTCGGATTCGTATCTTTGAAAGATAAGACCCCGTTCCTAACAAGCTTTTGCACGTCGGATTTGAAACTGAGACAGTTTTCTATGTTATGCCCTGGTCCTCCTTGATGGTAAGGGCAAGTCTGATCCACCTTAAACCAAAAAGGCGGATTTTTCGGTACTGTAAGAGGAGACTTAGTCTGGACATGCCCCTTGGCCAGTAGTAATGAAAATAGTTCTGTGTATGATACGGGTAGGATCAAATCCTGGTGGCCCCGTTGTACAGTTGTTGTTGTATTGAGGACGAGCCTGCTGAAGAGGCTGTTGTGTCCTTTGCTGAAATTGCTGCGAATGCGGTTAGCTTTGAGCAACCTGAGGTTGATACGTAGAAACAGGTGCGGGGTTGATAGCAGGAGTTACAGCTGCTACTAGTTGATATCGTCGCCTTTCCTTTCCGAGAGAGATATTCCCAATATCTTGCTCTTTTTTCTTAGGGAGAGCACTACTGTATCGTTTTGTACTACTTGATGATCCAACGTCTATAACTAGGCTTCCTTCTCGAACGGCTTCCTCGAGACGCACTCCCATACCGACCATTTCGGTGAAGTCGCTGGGCGCACTGGCAACCATTCTGTCATAGTAAAATGAGCTCAAGGTCTTTAAGAAAATCTTTGTCATCTCTTTTTCCTCAAGAGGTGGACAAATTTTAGCGGAAATTTCACGCCATCTCTGAGCGTATTCCTTAAAGGTTTTATTTTCTTTTTGCGACATTGATCTGAGTTGATCTCTGTCTGGTGCCATGTCCAAATTGTATTTATATTGTTGGACGAAGGCAGTGCCAAGATCTCTGAAAGTGCTAATCGTAGCGCGGTTTAAACCCATGTACCATTTTAATGCGGCACCGGTTAAACTATTCTGAAAGTAGTGAATCAGTAGATCTTGGTTCTCTGTCTGAGCTGACATTCGCCGAGCGTACATCACCAAATGGCTTTGAGGGCAAGAGTTACCCTTGTACTTTTCAAAATCGGGTACTTGGAACTTGTGCAGGATTTTCACATTGGGGACCAAACAAAGGTCTGCGACGTCCATTCCAAATAAATCCTGACCGTGAGTAGCCTACAGTTCCGTCTGCATTTCCAGGAACTGCTCCTGGAATTCATCCATTCTATTGAACATACTTTCCTTTCTACCAGAAGGTATCTGTGGAATTTGTCCTTCCGGGACAGTGTGCACCACAGAGGGTGGTACCGATACTATGGGAGTAAATCCTGGCGTTTTCCGAAGTTTGTAACCTTCAGGAGTCCTCATTATGCCTCTGGCATCCTCGCTTTCCCGAAGTTTGTAACCTTCAGGCCCAGTGGCGTCTACTATGATTCCCTGATCTTCAGTGATCGGTGAAACATATCCTTCCGGGATATAGTTAACAGGCATGCCCCAGGGACGATCTTTCGGCATTTGATACCTAGGATCATACTTCTCTACTATGGGCGTTGAGGTGATATCTGAGATCACAGTTCTTTGTAGTTGAGATTCTCCCATGGCTTGCATGTCATTACGAAGCTTTCTCATATCCTCTCTTAGAGCGTCGATCTCTTCTTTCAACTCTCTGTTCTCTTCCTCGAGATCATCCATCTTTTTCTGACGATTGGCCCGAGTATTGTACGAATGAGACAGTTTGACTCTAGAACCGAGACACAAATGTGAGATTCGTAGGTAAGAAGAATATGTGACGTGAGAATGATGAGTGCAATGATTATATTAATTTTTTTTTGGTTTAATCAAAATAAACTTCGACAATTAGATTGCAAATATCAAACAGTGGGGACACCCCCGTTTTATTGAATTCAAAGGATTGCGGAAATGGAAATACAGTAAATTACAAGGTGCGGAAACAGAAACCTAAGCTAATGGGTCCCGAGTCCTCTCTGAGGAGAACTCGGGTGCTGATTCTGGTACTTTCCTTTTCTTGGACCGGGGCTCTTGGGCCATTTTCGGGTTGTCATTCCTTTGCCAAGTGAAAGGAGCGAGCAAATTCCTTTGGTCATCCTGATTTTCTACAGCATGTTGCTCCAAAATCTCAATTAGAGCATCCTTATCTTTCAGCAGTTGCTGTATTTTGGTACACTCCACATTGAGAATGTGGTACTTGTTCTTCCAAGACCTCCTCTCCTGTTGAACTTTGTTGAGAGTAACCTAAATTTTTTCCGTTTCAGTCATGAAGTACATGATAGATTCCCTTGGCGGAAGAACTTCGTGACGCGGATAAGGTATCTTTAGCTTGAGAGCTCTAGTTTGTACCCAGTGGAGATAAGGCTCCACCGAGACACAGTCCGGTTTTCCTAGAGACTTTTGTCCTTTCTTATGAACGTGTTTCCAAGCGTGCACTATTTCCATCTTTAGTGCAGTGTCATTTTCTCCTTCCTTGAAGAAAAGACCTTCCGGATGAGCATTACGCGGGACATGCCTCATCGGGTATCCAAATTGACGACGAACTAAAACTGGATGATAATTGATTCCTCCCTTAGTTCCTATAAGGGGTACGTTGGGGAAGTTTCCACAACGGTCAATGATCCTGATCCCGTCATAAATCCTATTGTACCAATCTATGTCATAGTTGGTAAGAGACATGATTTTCTGCGACCAACTTAAGGCACTCTTATGATCCCAAAAAGCGGCAGACTTAGGCAAATGAGAGATAAACCACTTATATAGCAGGGGTACACAGCACGTGATCATTCCTCCATTGTATAAATTCCTTAAGTGTACAAAATTATACGCATCTGCGAGCAAGGTTGGTACGGAGTTTCCAATGAGAAAAACCTTAATGGAGTTGATATCGACGAAGTTATCAATGTTGGGAAACAGAAATAACCCGTAGGTGAGTAAAACAAAGATGCTTTCAAAAGTAGTCACGTTCCCTATACTAGCAAAGTATAGAGCCTTCTTTACCAGAAACTTGGTTGGTAAACCTGGGATTCCTCCTTTGGTGGTCATGTGAGTCTTGACTTCTGACTCATCCAAATAGATTGTTCTTGCAATGATTTGATCCTTTGGAATTTCTTCCAGTCCAGAAAAGGGAGCTTGATCAGTAATGGGTAGATCAATCAGATGAGAATACTCCTCCAGCGTTGGTACGAGCTGGTAGTCCGAGAATGTGAAACAGTGATAGACCAGATCGTAAAACTGAATGAGTGCCTCCGGGATTCCCTCAATTATATGGACCCTTAACAGAGGTATAAGACCTTCGTACTTGGCTCTGAAAGCGTCAGGGTTAGTGATCATCCTTGCTAATCCTCTCAAATCCCCTAGTTTTGGAACCTTGAAGGTATACTTGTGAGTTTTTCTTCTACCGAAATCCATTAGCGCAATCCTTTTCTCTCTGACATTTGCAATCATTGTCTTAGTTTAATTTGAAAAAGAGAGACTAGAAGAGAAAATTTGTCTTTGCTTAATGTTTTTTAAAATGAATGCTTGAATGCAGCACACAAAAACATAGAAAAACATGGGGTCAAAGGGTCGGTGTCATGAAGTCAAGGCTCTACCCATCCCAAAGGTTTATACTAGTGATTTTTGTACCTGTCTCTCAAAATCATTGATTCTTGTCGAGATAACATCAGCGGGCCGGGAACCGTGCTAGGTGATGTATTTCGAAGAATCTTAGAAGAGGGTAGTATCGCGTGACAACTATTTCTGATAGCTTCTGCACTACTGAAAGAGGCTTTTCCTAGGTGTATACTCAATCTTTCCACATGCGGCATCACACGCATTCCCATTAGCAGAAAAATAAACACAGATATCAATTAGGAAAAGCAGTATATATATTTGTCCTAATGTCCTAGACATTTTAAGAGCTATGAATCCTATGATTCTAACAGAAAATGGCTCCCCGACGGAGTCGCCATTCTGTGGTACCTTCCCAACTTAAAGGTTTTTGACCTAAGATCCTAGTGAGGGCCGATCCTAGCAATAATGACATTCCCCGATGGAACCGTCATTCGGTGACCTTGTGAACCCAAGGACTCGTCCTAAGAGAAGGTTTCAACCAGAGAGATAAGAGAGACAAGATTGCTTTGTTTGGCCCCACGGTGGGCGCCATTTTCTGTGGCGGCCACTGCCATGAAAATGACTTGTCCAAGGATTTCACCCTAAATTGTAAGAAAGAAAGAAGGGCCCCACGGTGGGCGCCATTTTTCTATAGCGAGCGATTTTGGATGTGGTTCTTAAGCACTGTAGCTCTGGGGTACTATAGGTCGATTCATTTTTTATCCTATTGAAGCTGATGAAGGAAGGGAAATAGATGTCTCCAACTAACCCTGCTTGCAAACTGAGGTTAAACAGTCAAAATTGTTGGTTTACAGATGCAGTTTTAGTTCATGGGCCTCTCTCTGCTTATTTTGTTCAGAATGAAATACCGGGACTGTTCATGGGGAATTTGTTGGGATCCTGCGCCAGATTGGATGAAGGAAGGGGACTTTGGGGTTTTTTTATTAGTGTGCTCGCTAAGATTCTTTTTCAATCTTATGCCTACGTATTCCCGGGATAGGGAAATCAAAGCGATCGTAGTTCCTCCTATTCTATGGGAGGAAATGGTGTTTTGGTGTCTTGTTCAAAGCCCAAGACATGAAGCTAAAGGTGGTTTGTATCTTGTTTAAAGCCCAAGATGTGAAGCTGAAGGGTCTATTTGTATCTTGTTCGAAGCCCAAGATGTGATGCTAAAAGGGTGTTGACTTTAGAGAGAATTTGTCATATCTAAAGGGGAATATTTGGTATGTTTGGCACAATTGTTGGGTGACTGATTATAAAGGAGAATTACTTTAACTGGGATATGCGAATCCAGCAATGCCATAATTTCCTTTATAGGGGATTTTCAACCTGAAGGAGAAGACTTTAACTCAGTTTAGAGCAAAGCCATCTTTCCTTGGGAATTTCTCATGCTAAAAGAGGGACAGTGGCATGGATGTAAATAATCTAGTGGCTTGCCGCTTACAACAATTTAGACGAGGGAAAAGGAGTTGTTGATGTTTGTATGCTGTTACCAAAGCATGATTTGATGTTAAAAGGTTGATTGAATCAAATGAAGATTTCTTTATACAAAGCCTAAGAGGAGGCTATTGACCCAACAATAGGATGTTTTTGTGTCTCGTACGAAGCCCGAGATAGAGGCTAAGAGGGTTGACTCAACAAGAGAGTGTTTTTATATGTGTCTTGTACAAAGCCCAAGACGGAGGCTAAAAGGGTTTGACTCAACAAGAGAGTCTTTTATACTCACCAAGAGAGTGATTTGTACAAAGCCCCAGTATGTTGGTTAAAAGAGAAAATCAGTTCTTATATGGGTAATGTTTTACTCATGGATTTGATCTGAGGACCGGGATTATTTCCTGTTCTTTAAGGAAACGGGGAATCCGAAGGGTATTGAGACTGCCCAAGTCTACGGGTGTTTTTTCCTATTTTTGAAAGGAACTTGAGAGTGTCTTCGAGACTCAAGGTGACTAGACTGTCCAAGTCTAGAGTTTTATCTTTTGTACTTGGCTTAAGAGAGATCAAGAGACAGTATGTTCACCGTAGGAAGATCTAGACTCTTTGAAAGACTGTTCTATTAAGATGACTATTTTCTATTCCTATACCTTTAAGAGGTCGTCGGGACAATTTTTACGAAGCCCAAGAGGAGGCGAGAAAAACTTTTAAGAAGCCGAAGGGACAATTTGTACGAAGCTCAAGAGGAGGCTATCTTTCTGGAGGAAGAATCATTATACGAAGCCTAAGAGGAGGCTGTGAAAACTTCTAAGAAGCCAATGGGTCCTTGTACAATGCCCAAGAGGAGGCGGGGATGCTTTTAGGAAGCCTGTGGGTCCTTGCACTAAGCCCAAGAGGGGGATGATAAATAGTTCCAGAAGGGGTTTCACTTGGAACATTGTCCTTCTGTATATGAACTGTTCAAGGGGGAGATTTCTTAGATCTAGTTATCTAAAATTGTTGTAAAAGAAAATTCTCATGGTTTAGGTTATGTTTGAAATATCCGAAAGAACGTCGGATGTAAGGAGACGAGGTTTTGTCTAGTTCTAGACGTAGTTGCTAGGGAAACTCTAAATATCTATAGTTGTATTACACAGTCGATATGAGTTTATGAAAGAAGACTTACAGTGAAACAACCCCACAATACAGTTATATACATATGAAAGCGGTAAATGAAAGCGGGTAAACACTTACTCGGTTATAGAGCTTCCATACTGTATTGTTAGTTGTTCAACAAAGGAATTGAAAATAACAGTATGTTACAAAATCAAAGAAAAAAGTGCTTTTTGAAAGGAAAATTGGGGCTTACATCTCAAGGAGAGGCCCATGGTTTAATCAGTGATCACACTGTCGTTTTGTACAGGGGCTTATACAAGTGACTGAGGCCCAAGAAAGGTCTTATGTGCAAAGGGGATGGGTCTTACACTCTCTCAAGAGGCCCAAAAATGATTGAAAGTGAACAAAGATGGGTCTTATAGCTCAAGGAGAAGCCCAGGGTTTATTTTGAAAAGGGCGACGATCGCGCCGAGGTTTTGAAAACGTCGTGGGTCTTATACAATGACTGAGGCCCAAAAGTTTTTGGTTTCAAAAGGGGATTGGGTCTTACACTCGATTAGAGGCCCAAAATAATTTTGAATGGGTCTTATAGCTCGAGGAGAGGCCCAGATGGTTTGTTTTAAATGGGCGATGATCACGCCGAACTTTTGAAATACAACGGGACTTATACAACATTTGAGGCCCAAAAGAGGTTTGTATTTACAAAGGATTGGGTCTTACACTCTATTAGAGGCACATGAGTGTTCGAAAAAGTTTGTTAGGGTGAAAATCAATAAAACTCTAATTTCATCATTTTTTAATATAATTATTTAAAGAAAATTAATACAAATGATAAAAATTCCAAATAAGTTTGAATAAACAACTTGTGATTTTGGTTTTAGGTTTAAAACATGAGGCTTTCATCACAAGATGAATTAAAACCTACTTGGTTTTGATTTTCCAAAATGGATATTTATTTTTAAAAGGTTTAAAAACAAATAAAAGACATTTATTCACAAAAATACTAATTATATTAAATAAATAATATAAATCTAATTTTTTTGGGGAATAAAATATTTCAACATTTTTGTGATTTTTTGTAAAACGAACCAATCAAAAATAATTAAAATTGAGGGAGTTATTAATTTTTCAAACTATTAAAAGTAATATGGAAAATAACAAAAAGTGGGAAAAATAGAAAAAAGAGGATCTGGGGTGAGGGGGATTCGAACCCCAGACCTCTTGTGTATAGGGCGCGCGCCTTACCACTGGGGTGATGATACATCCGTTGATTGAAACACAACCATAAATATACAAGGCTTGCCTTGCTTTTGGCCTGGCCTAAGGCAAGGCAAGGCAAGTTTTGACAAGAAACGGGAAGGTCCATAACTTTCTCATTTCTCCATGGTTGGGGACAAAATTTATATGCATCTGGCCTAGAATTTCACAAGGAATCCAAAGGTGGTGGTATTTTTTTCAGATCGTGATCCCTCCTTAAAATCCGATAGTGGTTTTAAAATAGACCATATTTTACATTTTCTAAGCTACATCTTGGTACAGGTATGAATTACATGATAAATTAATGTAAACACAACATATATGACATGTAGAAGAGATGTATGATCAGTGGATTTCAAAGCAATGCATATTTTGGAAAGTTCAAGTCATGATTCTTACCTCTTTTTGAGCTTTTGGAGTTTTTTGTGCAATCTGCCAAGTTTCTTGTTCCAGAAATGGTTTGATGCTTTGGACACTCTCAAATGATCCCTTAGAAGCTTTTAGGATGATTAGAATCAGCTGGAACCTGCAAAAACAAAAACTGGCCCTTTCTTGCAAAAGGAGTTAAAATGGCCAAAATAACAACTCTCTCAAATGGTGTTCCAGATGTTGGGAGCCATTTGGAACAGTTCAAGGATGATATTTGGAGTGTGTTTGAGGTTTTATCTGTTTGGAAAGTGGCTGAATCAAGACATGGCTTGAAAAATGCAAAAAAAAAACCTATTTTGAGGTTTTGAGAGGTGACTTTGAGATTTAAGGATTACAGGTCACTTGTGTGAGTTTGGACAGCTTAGATATGACATATTGGATGTGTTTGGATCATGAGCTGTGATGGAAATGCTCTCTAACTCAAAAATTCAGAGTTACCTTGCTAAAGAAGATATTTTTGCCTAAAGAAAGTGATTTTGAGGAAAGGATCTGTTTGATGGCTTTGGTGTACTCAAACTGACCATAAATGAGCTCTATTTATAGTTGAGAAAGTTTGTTTTGGGATCAATAGTGAATGGAAACTGCAGCAGAGGTTTGGCCAATGTTGATCAATAGGAATCCAAGTCTCCTCTAGCCATTGACTAGAGGTTAGAGCACAGAGTTGTGATCCCCTAGTTGTTGGATCATTCTTGACTGAATTCAGTTGCAAATGTGTCAGTCCATGCCACCTTGGTGCATCCATTAAATGCTTCAATCCAAAATTGGAGTCTTGTCCCTTTTTTAAGGATTTCTAGGTTGGGCATGCTACTTCTTGTTCCAAAGACTTTGGAGGCTTGGATCAGTGTTTGTTCCCTTTAGATTTGATCCTCAGATGTGTCCAAAGTGATGACAAGGCTTTGAATTATCTGATTTTTCCAAATCGAGCAAAAGTACAAAATTCTGCCTAGCCTTGGCAGTTTTCAGCAAGGCATATTGCCATTGTCATATCTCATGGCTCAAGTGGAATTTGATGGAGTTCTTGGCCATTTTGGAAAGCTCTCATATGATACAATAACTGTTTGATCATAATTGGTTTTGATACTTTGTGGATCCAAGTGAAAAATGCCCCTACATTTGGAAAAAGTGAAGGCATATTCTGACTTAGTGAAAATTTCACTAAGTGTTGGAAAAAAGTGACATTTTCACTTTTCTTGATTTTGATCATTCCATAACTTGAAATCCATGGGGAATTGGAATGAGTGGTAGTTGAAGCTTTTGTAGAGGGCTATGAGATCTACAAATCCAGCTTTGGATGGGAAAAAATGGCCTTGTGGTTTAGGAGTTATGATCCTCCAAAGTTGGTACCCTAGCCACTTTGTTCCATAACTTAGAAAATTTTCTAAGTTTTTTATGGTTACCCCTTTTACAAGTTATCCCACTTTTCTTGATTTTTCTTGATGAATGATGATTCCAGTCATACATTAACATCATTTTGGGGTCAAAGAACCATAATTGTGAAAAAATCTCAAAAAGTCAAAGTTTGACTTTTGTGCACAGTTGACGTTTTGTTAGATGAATTCTAATATGTGCGATCCTCTGTGAAATCAAGTCCTTGACCTAAATCAAACTTGATGGATTGATTTCATAGGTGTTATAGGGTGTATTGAATCATGTCTTAGGGTTTGGGAGCATGCCCTGGTCAAAAGTCAAAGATACAGTTGACTTTTTCTACGAAACCCTAACTGTGGTTCTGATGAAATTGAAACTTGTTGCTCAAGCTTCTTAGATCAATCCATTGTTGCAAATGGATCAATGTGATGTATTTGAGACCCTCAAATCCCCTCTTGAGGTCTTGGCTCATGTTTTGTCCCAAAAGTCAACTTAGGGGTGAATTAGGTCAAGAAACCCTAATTCCTGATTTTTTGATGAATGCATCCCCTGAGGCTAAATTGACTTGATGATTGGGTTCATGAGATCCCTTGGAGCATCATAGGTTATGCTTTGAAGCATTGGCTCATGGCCAGAGGAAAATTTCCATCTGGAGGCTCTGGTCGACCAAACCCTAATTTGGTGACACTGGCGATCTTAAGGCTTGATCCACCTAGAAGGGAGAAGCCTTGTTCTTAATCCTTGAAGTGGAAGTCCTCTTGATCCTTTGTGGATGTTTGATAGGCTAGACAAGTTGAAGATCATGTCATTTCTTGATTGATCCTTTGTCTAAGAGCTCTGAGAGGGCTTGAAACCCTAAGTCTGATTGTAGTGGATGCTCACCCATCTTTGGGGAGACTAATGGTTCATCCATATTGTGATGATGATTTGCACAATGATGGGAAATCTTAGTGGTCAAAATTTGGGGTATGACAATGTGGCAAAATTATTGTGCAGTAAAGTATGCATGCATCATGGAGTTTGAAGAGTTCATGCTTACCTCTTGCAACTGGTGATCGAGTTTGGTGATGGAGGTGTTACAGCTAGGTTCCAATGATCTGGATAGCTTTCTTAGGTGCCAAGTGTAGCACCCCAAAATTTTTCCTCCTATTTATTCCCAATAATTGGCTTATGCTTCATATTCATCTGCATATCCATTAGGTCATACTCATATTCATACATTTGCATTGGGCTTCTGAGGCATGGGATCATGGTTTCTCTCCTTCTGTGCGAATTGGTTGATATTCATCAATCGAAGATGGTGGTTAAGGTTCATGGCAAAGGTATCTTGGTGTTCATGGTGCAAGAGATTAAATGGTGGACCTATATTATGATCAAAGCATTATTATCCACTCAATGGCTTGTCATATGTCAATTTTGGTGCAAGTTGGTATTGATGCAAGGAGAGATTTTTGACTTGGTTGGAAGTGTTCATTCAAGTTCCCATCGTAACCCATTCGCAAACCATATCCACTTTGTTTTAACCAAAATCATACTGTTAAATCATCCTTAATCAACTTTGGAAACCGTTGCTCCACGTTCACTTGTCAAACCAAATATCAGTTCTGTGGCCCAATTCCATTTTAAACCAATTTCCAATCCAAGTTGGATCTACTTTCAAAGCCTAACAAAAAGTCCATCTCTATTTTCTAAACCCACATTTCTTTACCCAAATTAAATGATTTCTTTTCATTTCATAGATTCCAGTTAACCATGGTCTCCATTTACTAACCCAATTATCCATATCATAAACCATAATCCATTTTTGATATCCATCTCAACCGTAAACCATCTAATCCATACCTAAATCTATCTTCAAATATCATGTCCAATTTATATCCAAACTCAATATCCACTTTTATAAACCAATCCAAAATCCAATTAAGATCCACTCCCTAAATTCATAAACCATTTTTAAGCCCATATTAAAATAATCCTAAGCATTTGTCCACTTTGCTTATGCAACCAATGTCTCTACCAAAAACCTTCATCGACAAGCTGAAGTAGATGACCCTATAATTTTGTACAGTGACCAAAACTTTTTCTTTAACCTAACCTTAACTATCAATGAAGCCAAAGACCAATGCATAAATCCTGAAGGCTTTGCCAGTTTTATTAGCTTTGTCGTGGATCATATGGTGATGTATGGTTAGCTTTTCATTGGAATTGTAATGTAAAGAAAGGGTCTGTTGTGTATTTAAGTGGACTGAGGGAAGAATATTTTGGCAAAATTATCTTAAATGCCTCTATGTGTTATGAAGATGTGCTATTAGGTGGAAAGTCAATCTGTGTATTTGAAAGATCACAATATGATTCTGAGTATGCATTTTAAGACGAATTTCAACTGCACAGTGCCATATATGAAGGTTTGAACCATATAGCAAGATATGCGAAATCTTTTGAGTCTCAGTCCAATGAAATATGGCTTGTGTTCTGTTATGAAGAAGTGTCATTGTCAAAGCTTTTATATACGGTAGAAGATACAAACGATATAGCTCAGAACAGTTGATAAATAAGGACTTGAGCAAGTGAAACAAATTCAGATACTACATCCATCAAAGTGATAGCGTTGAAAAGTCATAGCAGTGATTTTGAGCAGCAAATCCTCATAACAGAAAAAACCAAAATATAGTAGCAGTAGAAAATGGTCATAGCAGTGAGTTCATTGCAGGAAAATTCAGCAGAAAAATAATATATAACAGCAAGGAAAATTAAGCAGAAAGAGACAATAACAGCAAGAGAAAAATGTTCATTAGAGTGCAGTAGGATTTAGTTAATATCAGAGTTACATTTTCTAACGAAAACTCAAAAACCATCTAACAAAAAAGCTTCCAAAACTAACCATAACAGAAAAAACCCAACTGATAATAGAATCTCCCTCTAACAAAATCCAATAACAATCCCTAACCGATTCTAACCAATTCTCGGCAACATTCATCACCACTTTAACCTTCAATTTTTCCTGAAGACCTTCTTCAACCTCTATCCATTTTTCTACCAAAAACTTCATCTTCAATCTTAACCTTCTCCATTGTTCAACCTTCATCATCTTTAATTCGAAACTCATATCACCTATAGAAACTCCTCTGCGCATCCAATCTGCAATTCGTAACCGATTTCGCCATCAATCGTCAAAAGCTTCAACGGCTTCAAGCCTGCAAGAACAAAAATCAAGAACGCATCAACATCATTCAACATCAACACAAATCCGGAACTCAACAACGACACCACATCGAAGCAAAAATGATCTCGTCGATTCACAATAATAAACTCAGATCGCACGTAGAGGAGAAGAAGTGGAAGAAAGGCGCGCCACAAGATACGATAATTCAGAAACACAACGATTTACAAATCGCAACGAGAAAAGAGCAGAGGAGAATAATACCTGAAGCCCTAGATCAACGTCGTCATTTCCATCTCACAGGTTTTTATCTCGCTTAAGCTCGCTATGGAGATGCTGAGCTCCGATCTGGATTAGGATAGTTCTAGGGCATTGTATTTGTGATTTGTCGCGTGAAGAGGATTATCACAGTGAATGTTTCGTCGCCGTTGATTTGAACGGAGAAGAAAGAAACTTCGAGCTTGGCGGAGGAAGTTGCAAGAAGAGTGAAGAAGGGGCACGGAGGAGTTGATTTTGCGTGTCGTCGGCGAAAGAAAATGATGCGGCGGTGGGAGGTTCCGTTTTAGGTTCTGGTGTTGCGAAGGAGAGAAGATAGTGAAGTTTGTGGTGCTGATAACCTCCTAGGGTTTTTAAAAAGGAATCTGAATCATGCCATAAGCCCAATTCTCCATGGAAGATTGCTCACACCACTGAAATCACATATACACCCCCTGCGCATGGATGGTCTAGCATTGGGCCAGACTGTTGTTTTTCACACCACTGGATTCATTCTCTGCACCCCCTCTGTTTCTCTATTTAATTTGTGATTAATTGACGATTTTTTCTTGGTGATGATTGAGATTTTGTTTCGGTTGATTGATACCTTGATTAGTTTCTTGACAATTCTAATGGGATTTTTGTTGATAATTTTTGTTAAGGTGTCGATTAATTTCGATTTAAGACGTTGACCGATTTCGATTAAAGGCTCATGGATTTTTGGATCGATGACGATCGATCTTTTGGATATCTCTTCATGGAATAATTTTGGAAGGTTAGGCATTTATTTTGCCTCAAAGGTTGATTACAAGACTTGCACGAAGTTTTCGAGTTTCTTATTATGTGAAGAGTCGCTACTTCGACCAAGTAAGAAATCTCGACTTTAATGCATCATTCTAGCTTGTATGTGGTTTAGGATCATATAGTGTAGGTTGCATATTGAGCCCTCCCACCTGAGGCACTGGTTATAGCTTGATTTATGACGATATGTGACGATTCGAAGCTTAGGGTTTAAGTTATGCGTGATAAGCTTGATTTCCTAGCATTTTCCCTTAATCGTAATATTTTGCTCGTTTCGTTCCATTTATTAAAAATAGTTTTGTGTGTGATAAAATTCTGGAACAATTCAAGAGTGATCCTTAACCTATTAATTAATTTTGTATAATTTTTTATTCCAGTTTTGTATGATTTTTGTAATTAATTTGGATTTTTTATTCCAAGCTGTCCCGAAGGACATGGTTTCAGTTTAAGGGACTGGAAGTGGTTTTTCCAATAGGTTTGAAGCTATTTTTTTATGGGTGATTAGTCACTGGAATATATGACACTTTGATGCTCCTTGGTAATTTATTCCATAAATTTTGGTGTCATTTTGAATCCACTTTGTGAAGTTATTTTTTGGCGATCATGCCTTGTTACATTGCCTATTGAGTGAATTGTTTTGACACTTTGGTGCATAATTTTATGGATTCCTTTTATAAGATGTGATATACTGACTTCATCATGATATGATTAAATTTTCATAATTCTTTAGGACTTCTAACTATTTTTCATACCTTTTTGATTGCGAGCATTCATTTGTGCTTACAAGTTTGATCCCTAGGGTTTTGAGGAGACATTTATGCCATTCCTTAGAAGGTGTTGTGTGAGACTTTTGTGCATTAGTTTGGAAACATTTTAAGGACCTATAATCCATATCAAGTTGTTTTTAACTTATCCATAATGTGCATAAAAACATGTATGTTTGAAGCATCCTTTTGCATCCATTGTGTGGTATTCTAACTTTGTGTTTGTGGTACCATTCTTTGCCTATCTTTCGCTAATCCTCTTTGAAACTTGTGTACATGATGTTGAGGTATAGCTACTGACTTATCAAGTGTTTGTGCATTGGTACATGACCCATAATTTGTTTGTGCATGATTAACTTTGCATTGTTTCCAAAAGTGATGTTTAATCCTTTGAACTTTACTTGTATGCCTTGAATGTGAACTTTGTAAATTATTTAGAGAACCATTATCTACTGCCCTAGGCTCTTTTCATTGATGTTTTCACCTCTAATTCTCATCTTTCGCTTGCCTTGCAAGTCTTTGTTTTTAGGAGCTAGTTTTGGTTTGAATTGCCTTGTTTTGTCTTAAGGACTTAAACTTGTTTTACCTTAGCCATTGGTGGATGTTTATAAGATGTGTGCATACTTCTAACATGAGTTCAATTATGGTTTTGGTTTACTTTCATGTCCTTTGCCTATACTCGTAACCCTTAGGTGATTTATTTTGTTGGTTTACCTTTAACTTCAAAGTAGATTAGTCTTGTAGCATAGTTGTAACTTGACTTGTAATTTCATAATCCTTTTAGGTCTTTCACTTTGACTAATGTGACTCAAATGTACATAGTCATTAGACTTAGGTTTTCATGTTGTACATACACTCTCTTGTTATTACTAATGTCTTTGGTTCACATGTGCAAGGTGCATAAAGGAGACATTCCAAAGGCGGTTTGACCATTTCATTGTGTAAATAAAAGCTTGATTCTAATTTGGTTTTCTATTTGTTTATAGATGCTTTCGTGACTTGCTTTCGTTACGCTTTCGTTGCTTTGCTACGGATTCATATCCGTTTGGTAGGACTTCTTATCTCTTCACTTCTCCTTAACGCTTTTAAATGCCATGAGAAGTAGGAATAGTCAATGCCATGATAAGTAGGATAGCATGGAAAGCCCTCAAGTGAGGCCATGATTGTGCCTGTTTAATATTGTGCCTAAAGACCTCTAAAGAGGCATCCCCTTCCCATATCCCCTTGTAAGACCTCCAAGAAGGCAATTAACAGAAGTTAGGGTTCGCAATCGACCCCCGTTATTCTAGTTGAGTCGTTCTTAGCTCTCATTAAATGATTGAAGCTTTGAACATATCTTGCTCATGTTATCAAGTCGGTCAAGTGGGATGAGGGTTTAGCAATCACTACAAGAAATTTGGCAAATTGCGACGGTTCATTTTGGTAGATTACGACGGTTCTAACCGTCTTAATTTTCAATTTACGACGGTTTTAGAACTGTCGCGGAAATGTGGGTCGCGAGGGCATTTTGCGACAGTTATGAAAACCGTCGTGATTTTTACGACAGGTGTCTAACTGACGTAATTTTTATATTGTGACGGTTTCCAACCGTCATAAATTCCTTACTGGTTATTCTTTGAATTCGTAATTTTCAGTGAGATAGAGGATTATGTCACTGATTGCGACGGTTCTAACAGTCGTTATTTTCCTATTATTTTTTGTTTTTATTGTTGATTACGACGGTTATAACCGTCGTTATTTTCCTATTATTTTATTTATATATTTTTAATTTTAAGGCTAAAATACAGTTTTGGTCCCCCTGTTTTTCAAAATTCACGATTTTGGTCCCCTTGTTTTTTTTTTAACAGTTTTGGTCCCCCACCCCTCACTGTTCATGTACGGACGTGTACTGTTCATGTACGGACATGTACGGACAAGTTACTGTTCATCACTTTTTTTGGGCCAAAATTGGGGTGGGGGACCAAAACTGTTAAAAAAAAAAATAGGGGGACCAAAACTGTGAATTTTGACAAACAGGGGGACAAAAACTGTATTTTAGCCTAATTTTAATTATTATCTATTAAAATATTTTTAAATATAATATTATATTTTTAAATAATATTTACTTTCTTTAAATTATTACCACATAAATATTTTTATTTATGGTGTTTTTTTTAATACTTCATTACTTTTTTATATGATTTTCTATATTACATTTTAAATGGTAAATTTAAATCCAATCATAAACATGTAATATCCATAACAATAATCATGTCATATTATATAATCATGTAATATCCATAAAACGTCTAATATATCCATAATCATAAAATCCTAATCTTATAATAATAAGCATCATAATGCCAAAAATACATTAAAAAAAGTTTATAAGAAAGTATCCTATCATCATGTCGCTTAAAAAGTACATAGAAAAACATTTCAAAGTCTAAGTTATCCTTTTTGATGATCCATTGTCTGCAAATTGGTAGCTAGACTCAGAAGAAGGTCTACCATCATTAGGAGACTCCTATCCCTGTGAAAAAAAATATTAAACTTAGAAGAACGTCTTCCACTAGAATGAACTATCAATTTTAAACTTATGTATTTTAACGTTAATAATATATTTCATGAAAATCATACCTGTCTTCCACTAGAATTTTGCATTTGCATTAAGAATTCAATTTCTTCTTTCCTAGCATTGTCCCTTTCCTTTAAGAATGTGATTGCATTCATCAAGTCATCAATTTTTGAATTTTGTTCTTTAAGCGCATCAATTTCTTCTTGCATTTTCTTTATTTTTTCATTTTCTTCAAAAGAAGACGACGATCTCTTAGATCTATTAATCTGAGATGGTGTAACTCCAAGTCCCATAGAACGAACATATCCAGGATGTTCTTTTCCAAATACTTTCTGAAATGCCTCATTTTCAGACACAGAATCCTTAATTGCATCTTGTAATTTTTCCTACACATGCAAAAGAGCAAATAATAGTCATACAATGAGAACATGTCTAACTTTGATAACAGTCCAATTAAAATGATTTCCTAACACTAACACATTATCCGAACAATTTAAACAAGTCCAATTAAAATGATTTCCTAACACTAACACATAACAACAGCTCAATATTATTTTCAAAATAGCAAGTGCACATGGGTTCAAAGTCTATATTAAAATCCTACCCAAGACTCAAATAAAACTTATTATCAAGAAATAATAATATATGCAAAATAAAAAATAAACAACAAAAACAAAAGCATCCTCCAACTTAAGATCCAATTATGACAATGAGCTATTTGGAAGAGTTTATAAAAAATTGAAAACAACTTATGGACATATCACTCACATACACAGATGCTGTAATGGACTCCTCCACATTGAACCTGTGGTTTGATGAGTTGATTGTGATATTTTTGTTGAATAGATTTGTAATGAGAAATCAACAATAGATACAATGTAGAGCTTATAAGCATATGATATGATGTTGTAGGAATAAATTAGAGATGTGAACTTGTAATAGGGAGCTCTTAGCAGAATATGCAAAAATAGTTCAACACATCATCAGCCATCCATGAAATACAGCCCAAGATAATCTTTATTTATAACCAAGTGCATTATTATAAATAAGAATACCTATACTTGATAATAGAATGGTTACTATTACTGCTAATCCATAAAATATATAAATAAAATCCAACTGTTTTTACATGTTCCTTAGTTGAAAATACATGGGCAGGGACCACGAAGATGCTTTTAGATAGTTTGTGGTTTACCTTGAAAACACAAATATTAATTTAACATTGGCAGTACTTTTCACGGGTTGTGTTATCATTATAAAACACCGTGAATCCCAAATTATATCAGCATGGCAAAGCGAGTTTCGGAAATTCACAGGTTGTGTTAGCATTATAAAACAAAGATAATAAATTCACAGATTATATCAGCCGTAACAGAAACTTCTTGAATCAGCTATGCCTAATTACGAATCAATATGAACCACGCCTAAAACATCCTAACAATTCATCACATGGCAATACTTTTACTAAAAGGGTGAAATATGGATAAATGGTCAGAGCATCGATAGTCATTGGCCTGGATATATAACTCATGGTAATTCCGGTGAATGTGATTATGCCGGAACTTTTACTAATGCAAAATGCTGATTAGAAATGAATTCTAGATAATCCTGTAACCTTCAGGTAATAAGTACACTGTTTTTGGGTGAACCTCTGTTTCGTTGCATCATAGATTCTATCCCCTTAGGTAGTCTCTCTTTGTTTTGCGTGGTACTGAGTTGGCATGTATGTTGTTTATTAGTTACCTCATTACTTATACAAACGTTTCTGTTTTGCAATCGGCACCTGTTCTATTTTTGGTTTAGTCATAATAAAACCCTACTACCAGTTAACAGAGTCTTCAGAACCTAATGAAAAAGCAGTGTATTGTTACCTTTGTGAGCAGTCCTCTTGTTAAGTTCAGGGATATCAAATCCATTGTTATTGGGTGACCCTTTTTCACTTTGTGTTTGAAGGTTCAGTAAAGGATGAAATATGTTACACAAGTTTTAGTTTTCTAATGATTTGGATTTATATAACAACCTGATTGATAAAAGCAGTGGTCTGGTTCCTAATGATTCATATGCCAAAACATGTATACAACAGACAGTTAGAAATCATGATAGTGAAATGAAATTGGACTAAGCATATGCATTGATCAGAATAACCACCAATGACTGATAAGAACTCTTGTAAACAGAACTTGAAGAGTTATTGAAATCATATCAAGGATAATTTTTGGTTGTGGCAACTTAGTGGTGACATGATAACCATAGGTTCAATGCAACAAAACCAAAAACACTGACATGTTCAATTGCATCCAAGTGATATCAATTCAAGTTCGTCATGCCACACATGAAGATACAAGTTAGCAGGTTGATATGAGAGGACATAAACTCAAAAGGTTCAAATCATTAGCACTTCTACATAAATTCATGCAAAACCTAGATATATGACTACATTGATAAAAAGACAAAATGCAAACCAGTTAACATGATGTCACAAAACAAGTTCAAGAAACAGGCTATATGGCATCAGTACAATCATGCCAACTGAATGCTAAACATGGCCACAAACCAACACTTCAAGAGAATAACAGTAGATTTAAATACAAAGCAAGACAATGGTTCACACAATATGATTACACACCAAAGCAGAAATTCATACACACAAAGTGGTCACAAGGCTTAGTAATACTCCTAACTTTAACACACATCAGGGAGTATTTTGAAGATTTGCATACATGTCTTGAACACTAGGTCTAGCAGAATAATATCAGACATATGTTTGTGATATCATGGAAAACTTTACAGATTTTATGAGACTTGAACAGGCACATGGACAAAACAGGGTTACAAAGTAAGAACATACACATCATGAGTTTAGATATACAAGCTGGTCACAAATCAATAATGACAGCAATGTGACAAGTTTGGCAATTATGAATATAACTAGCACACATACTCTTGAACTTATATCATATCAGCAGGTTGTAAACAACAAGTGGATTCAATATAACCCAAGATGGACTTTTACTTGCTACTGCAAGCTCCAAGGGGACTCTCATTAGGATTTTCACTACCTTGGATGGTTCTTTGCTCCAAGAGGTTGATTGACTTGTTGCATTTACACATTCTTCTGCTACATAGAAGGATTTCCCTAAAATCTTACTATTTTCCTATATAGAAATATGATTATTAGTTTGTTGTTATGTTTTGTTTTTTATGTGACTATTTAGTTTATCTGTTTTCAACTTCTGTTGCTATAGTTTGATATACTGCTTGAACTTTAGGTTGAGGGTCATTCGGGGCCGATTATTTTAAAATGTTGTTTGGTTTTTTGTTTGTTTATTTATGTGACTAGTTCAATTGTTTTTGAAGTTTGAATGGTACTAATGAGATGCCAAAAGGTTTGATTTTTTCTCAAACCTTAAGGAGACTAACAAATATTTTTAAAAAATTAACTTGTACTTACATTATTGTTCCGTGTATGTTCATTGACAAAAGACCCGTCAGACTTTTTATGCGAAATTGCATACATTTCTCCTCTACTGTATGATCGCCCATCTCTCGATTCCTACAAATAAGAACGAATATTAATTATTTGTAATATCAAGCATAAAATCAACAATATATATATTTAGACATACCAACTCATGTTGCTTCCTTGCAAGCGACTTAGATCCAAGTGTATGCGGAATCTTCAATTTTCCTCGATTTTGGGCATTTTGTTTTGCTATTTTCTACATTGGTAACAAAAAAAAAAACCACGCGTTATAGATAGGAATAAGATACAATCCATTACTTATATATTAAAAATAAAATTATACGAGTAAAACACTAATATTACCTGAGTTTTTTCTTTCCGCCTATATTGAACAAAAACAGCCCAATCTTTTTCCTCAATGCCTTTGCATTTTGGATAATTTTGAAGATTTTCCTCCAAAGTGAGATCCCATCTATAAAATTTTTGAAACAATTGACAACGACCATCCTTCCATTTCTTTGCAGCAGAACCAAGTATGTAATCTTTGTCATGCCCATCATCAACATTAAAATGGAGCTAACCATAAGAATAAAAATTGGTTAATAAAACAAATGATAGGCACGATAAAATTAATTTACAAAATATGTAATTGTTTATTAATGATACCTTTATCTTTGAATCATAAAACAAACTTTTTTTATCCATTGGAATACTCCTCCAACTCTCGAACATTATGGGAAAGTCTTTAAACATTCTAATAAGTACACCAAAATACCCTGCTAACAAACCAGCCGCCGGTCCTACTGCACGATGAGTCTTATCCCATTCAAGTATTATCCATGTTCCATCAGACTCTGATTTCGCGACCAAATCTTTCACACATAAACGTGTGTTTGAAACATAACCCTCCTCATCTATCACATAAAAAAGTAAACAAATTAATGTCATAATTCAACTATGTAAAACCTTAAATTACTTACAGATACTTTAACCTTAAATTACTTACTAATAACATTTACATCCCAATACTCAGAACTAGCCACTCGAACAACATCTTTAGTCCTATCTTCTACCACAACATCTTCAGCCTCGTCTCCTACCACAACATCTTCAGCCTCGTCTCCTACCACAGCATTTTCGGTCTCATCTTCTACCACAATATCTCCATCCTCATCTTCTACCACAACATCTTCAATTGTAGTTTGGATTGACGGAGGGATTATTGTAGTTTGGATTGGCAGAGGGGTTATTGTAGTTTCGATTGGCGGAGGTGTTATTGTAGTTTGGATTGGCGGAGAGGCTATTGATGATTTTTGCGTTGTCGTTGAACGTAGGCGCTTCTTGTTTACTTTAAGCTCTCCAGATTGTACAAACCTCGGACATCCCTTCACAGACTAAATAAAATGCATCAGTTAATATCAGTCAACAATCAATACAATTAATTAGTTTTGAAACATTATTGATATTATTAGTTATATGAGAATATATTACTGACCGATGATGGTTTTGAAGAAGACGAAGATGATTTGTAAAGGGATTGAGAGAGTTTAGTAAGATTGAGAGCCCGCATCTTTTTTTGATTCTCTTCAATTCTTTTGAGGCGAATATCATCATATGATGGATTCATTATTTCACAACAGATTTCAACTGCAAGTATAGGTGATAAACAAGTCAGTACACTAAAAGATAAATTATGACTACAACTTTAATCAATATAACATAATCACAAAGAGTAACATCAATCATGACTATAAATATAATAAACATAACATAAACAGAATAAATTAAAAGATAAATTATGCAATAAAACATAGAGTAACAATGTCATACGTTGGTACTTCATTTTATAACGATGAATCAACCGAAAAAGTAAGAATCTCATACATTAATTAGGGATAAAAAAACAAAAAACATAAGTCTCACACGAGTTACAAACAAGCTAGACTTCTTATCAATAAAAAAATAAATCTTAATTATTGGCATCATTTTCCGCTGAAGTTCCAAGATCATCATTAGAAAAAATTTGTTCCAAATTTTGTGATGGATATGGCTCAATGGGTGTCATAATTTCATCATTTCCACCCATGTCATACAAGTCTCTTAGATTCAAATGAACGGGTATGCTCCATCCTTGTTCACTCTCATCATCCACATAAAAAACCATCTGAGCTTCTGACGCTTGAATGTATGGCTCATTATCTTCATGTTCCCCAGTATGTAATAGTTTTGCAAAGTTTATAGAGGTAAAACCCAACTTATCTATCTTAATGCCTCTTGGGTTTGTGGTACTAGCCCATTCACATTTAAACATGGGCACTGTGAAGCCATCATAGGAAAGCACAATAATGTCTATCAATCTTCCATAGTAAGGGACCCCTCCAAATCTCATTTGGGTATCACTACTGCTTGAATAACTTCGTGTCCCAAACATGCCAAAAACCCCACTATTTTGGGTTTTTAAATGATTGTCTCGTTCCTACTTTCGAAACTTGAACCCATTGACATTGAACGCGGTAAACCTTTTGACTTTATTAAAAGGGCCATGAGCAAGACTAATGAGAACATCTTTATCTGGTCCATCAATGCTGTCAAGATTGTTACAAATCTATACACGATACAACATCCAATTAGTCTTGTTATTATCAAAAATAAATTCAATACAAACATCTATTTTTGTATGAAAACTCACACGATTGCGGAACCAATGAGCAAACTCTCTATGAACCTTCTTGTCTATCTCAGCAGCACTTCTTTGACCACGCCTCATTTGTTTCTGAGTAATACTTCGGAACTGCCTATTTGGTTATTCGATATTAGATGTAAAAAAACATTAATAGTGTAGAGGAAACTACTTAAATAGAATACAACTACTTACTTTAGATAGTCGTCAACTATTGAACAATTCGTTAAAATGCGTCTATGAGCCTACAAGAACAAAAATCAAGAACGCATCAACATCATTCAACATCAACACAAATCCGGAACTCAACAACGACACCACATCGAAGCAAAAATGATCTCGTCGATTCACAATAATAAACTCAGATCGCACGTAGAGGAGAAGAAGTGGAAGAAAGGCGCGCCACAAGATACGATAATTCAGAAACACAACGATTTACAAATCGCAACGAGAAAAGAGCAGAGGAGAATAATACCTGAAGCGCTAGATCAACGTCGTCATTTCCATCTCACAGGTTTTTATCTCGCTTAAGCTCGCTATGGAGATGCTGAGCTCCGATCTGGATTAGGATAGTTCTAGGGCATTGTATTTGTGATTTGTCGCGTGAAGAGGATTATCACAGTGAATGTTTCGTCGCCGTTGATTTGAACGGAGAAGAAAGAAACTTCGAGCTTGGCGGAGGAAGTTGCAAGAAGAGCGAAGAAGGGGCACGGAGGAGTTGATTTTGCGTGTCGTCGGCAAAAGAAAATGATGCGGCGGTGGGAGGTTCCGTTTTAGGTTCTGGTGTTGCGAAGGAGAGAAGATAGTGAAGTTTGTGGTGCTGATAACCTCCTAGGGTTTTTAAAAAGGAATCTGAATCATGCCATAAGCCCAATTCTCCATGGAAGATTTCTCACACCACTGAAATCACATATACACCCCCTGCGCATGAATGGTCTAGCATTGGGCCAGACTGTTGTTTTTCACACCACAGGATTCATTCTCTGCACCCCCTCTGTTTCTCTATTTAATTTGTGATTAATTGACGATTTTTTTTTGGTGACGATTGAGATTTTGTTTCGGTTGATTGATACCTTGATTAGTTTCTTGACAATTCTAATGGGATTTTTGTTGATAATTTTTGTTAAGGTGTCGATTAATTTCGATTTAAGACGTTGACCGATTTCGATTAAAGGCTCATGGATTTTTGGATCGATGACGATCGATCTTTTGGATATCTCTTCATGGAATAATTTTGGAAGGTTAGGCATTTATTTTACCTCAAAGGTTGATTACAAGACTTGCACGAAGTTTTCGAGTTTCTTATTATGTGAAGAGTCGCTACTTCGACCAAGTAAGAAATCTCGACTTTAATGCATCATTCTAGCTTGTATGTGGTTTAGGATCATATAGTGTAGGTTGCATATTGAGCCCTCCCACCTGAGGCACTGGTTATAGCTTGATTTATGACGATATGTGACGATTCGAAGCTTAGGGTTTAAGTTATGCGTGATAAGCTTGATTTCCTAGCACTTTCCCTTAATCGCAATATTTTGCTCGTTTCGTTACATTTATTAAAAATACTTTTGAGTGTGATAAAATTCTGCAACAATTCAAAAGTGATCCTTAACCTATTAATTAATTTTGTATAATTTTTTATTCCAGTTTTGGATGATTTTTGTAATTAATTTGGATTTTTTATTCCAAGCTGTCCCGAAGGACATGGTTTCAGTTTAAGGGACTGGAAGTGGTTTTTCCAATAGGTTTGAAGCTATTTTTTTGTGGGTGATTAGTCACTGGAATATATGACACTTTGATGCTCCTTGGTAATTTATTCCATAATTTTTGGTGTCATTTTGAATCCACTTTGTGAAGTTATTTTTTGGCGATCATGCCTTGTTACATTGCCTATTGAGTGAATTGTTTTGACACTTTGGTGCATAATTTTATGGATTCCTTTTATAAGATGTGATATACTGACTTCATCATGATATGATTAAATTTTCATAATTCTTTAGGACTTCTAACTATTTTTCATACCTTTTTGATTGCGAGCATTCATTTGTGCTTACAAGTTTGATCCCTAGGGTTTTGAGGAGACATTTATGCCATTCCTTAGAAGGTGTTGTGTGAGACTTTTGTGCATTAGTTTGGAAACATTTTAAGGACCTATAATCCATCTCAAGTTGTTTTTAACTTATCCATAATGTGCATAAAAACATGTATGTTTGAAGCATCCTTTTGCATCCATTGTGTGGTATTCTAACTTTGTGTTTGTGGTACCATTCTTTGCCTATCTTTCGCTAATCCTCTTTGACACTTGTGTACATGATGTTGAGGTATAGCTACTGACTTATCAAGTGTTTGTGCATTGGTACATGACCCATAATTTGTTTGTGCATGATTAACTTTGCATTGTTTCCAAAAGTGATGTTTAATCCTTTGAACATTACTTGTATGCCTTGAATGTGAACTTTGTACATTATTTAGAGAACCATTCTCTACTGCCCTAGGCTCTTTTCATTGATGTTTTCACCTCTAATTCTCATCTTTCGCTTGCCTTGCAAGTCTTTGTTTTTAGGAGCTAGTTTTGGTTTGAATTGCCTTGTTTTGTCTTAAGGACTTAAACTTGTTTTACCTTAGCCATTGGTGGATGTTTATAAGATGTGTGCATACTTCTAACATGAGTTCAATTATGGTTTTGGTTTACTTTCATGTCCTTTGCCTATACTCGTAACCCTTAGGTGATTTATTTTGTTGGTTTACCTTTAACTTCAAAGTAGATTAGTCTTGTAGCATAGTTGTAACTTGACTTGTAATTTCATAATCCTTTTAGGTCTTTCACTTTGACTAATGTGACTCAAATGTACATAGTCATTAGACTTAGGTTTTCATGTTGTACATACACTCTCTTGTTATTACTAATGTCTTTGGTTCACATGTGCAAGGTGCATAAAGGAGACATTCCAAAGGCGGTTTGACCATTTCATTGTGTAAATAAAAGCTTGATTCTAATTTGGTTTGCTATTTGTTTATAGATGCTTTCGTGACTTGCTTTCGTTGCGTTTTCGTTGCTTTGCTATGGATTCATATCCGTTTGGTAGGACTTCTTATCTCTTCACTTCTCCTTAACGCTTTTAAATGCCATGAGAAGTAGGAATAGTCGATGCCATGATAAGTAGGATAGCATGGAAAGCCCTCAAGTGAGGCCATGATTGTGCCTGTTTAATATTGTGCCTAAAGACCTCTAAAGAGGCATCCCCTTCCCATATCCCCTTGTAAGACCTCCAAGAAGGCAATTAACGGAAGTTAGGGTTCGCAATCGACCCCCGTTATTCTAGTTGAGTCGTTCTTAGATCTCATTAAATGATTGAAGCTTTGAACATATCTTGCTCATGTTATCAAGTCGGACAAGTGGGATGAGGGTTTAGCAATCACTACAAGAAATTTGGCAAATTGCGACGGTTCATTTTGGTAGATTACGACGGTTCTAACCGTCTTAATTTTCAATTTACGACGGTTTTAGAACTGTCGCGGAAATGTGGGTCGAGAGGGCATTTTGCGACGGTTATGAAAACCGTCGTGATTTTTACGACAGGTATCTAACTGACGTACCTTTAATATTGTGACGGTTTCCAACCGTCATAAATTCCTTACTGGTTATTCTTTGAATTCGTAATTTTTAGTGAGATAGAGGATTATGTCACTGATTGCGACGGTTCTAACAGTCGTTATTTTCCTATTATTTTTTGTTTTTATTGTTGATTACGACGGTTATAACCGTAGTTATTTTCCTATTATTTTATTTATATATTTTTAATTTTAAGGCTAAAATACAGTTTTGGTCCCCCTGTTTTTCAAAATTCACGATTTTGGTCCCCTTGTTTTTTTTTTTAACAGTTTTGGTCCCCCACCCCTCACTTTTCATGTACGGACGTGTACTGTTCATGTACGGACATGTACGGACAAGTTACTGTTCATCACTTTTTTTGGGCCAAAATTGGGGTGGGGGACCAAAACTGTTAAAAAAAAAAATAGGGGGACCAAAACTGTGAATTTTGACAAACAGGGGGACAAAAACTGTATTTTAGCCTAATTTTAATTATTATCTATTAAAATATTTTTAAATATAATATTATATTTTTAAATAATATTTACTTTCTTTAAATTATTACCACATAAATATTTTTATTTATGGTGTTTTTTTTAATACTTCATTACTTTTTTATATGATTTTCTATATTACATTTTAAATGGTAAATTTAAATCCAATCATAAACATGTAATATCCATAACAATAATCATGTCATATTATATAATCATGTAATATCCATAAAACGTCTAATATATCCATAATCATAAAATCCTAATCTTATAATAATAAGCATCATAATGCCAAAAATACATTAAAAAAAGTTTATAAGAAAGTATCCTATCATCATGTCGCTTAAAAAGTACATAGAAAAACATTTCAAAGTCTAAGTTATCCTTTTTGATGATCCATTGTCTGCAAATTGGTAGCTAGACTCAGAAGAAGGTCTACCATCATTAGGAGACTCCTATCCCTGTGAAAAAAAATATTAAACTTAGAAGAACGTCTTCCACTAGAATGAACTATCAATTTTAAACTTATGTATTTTAACGTTAATAATATATTTCATGAAAATCATACCTGTCTTCCACTAGAATTTTGCATTTGCATTAAGAATTCAATTTCTTCTTTCCTAGCATTGTCCCTTTCCTTTAAGAATGTGATTGCATTCATCAAGTCATCAATTTTTGAATTTTGTTCTTTAAGCGCATCAATTTCTTCTTGCATTTTCTTTATTTTTTCATTTTCTTCAAAAGAAGACGACGATCTCTTAGATCTATTAATCTGAGATGGTGTAACTCCAAGTCCCATAGAACGAACATATCCAGGATGTTCTTTTCCAAATACTTTCTGAAATGCCTCATTTTCAGACACAGAATCCTTAATTGCATCTTGTAATTTTTCCTACACATGCAAAAGAGCAAATAATAGTCATACAATGAGAACATGTCTAACTTTGATAACAGTCCAATTAAAATGATTTCCTAACACTAACACATTATCCGAACAATTTAAACAAGTCCAATTAAAATGATTTCCTAACACTAACACATAACAACAGCTCAATATTATTTTCAAAATAGCAAGTGCACATGGGTTCAAAGTCTATATTAAAATCCTACCCAAGACTCAAATAAAACTTATTATCAAGAAATAATAATATATGCAAAATAAAAAATAAACAACAAAAACAAAAGCATCCTCCAACTTAAGATCCAATTATGACAATGAGCTATTTGGAAGAGTTTATAAAAAATTGAAAACAACTTATGGACATATCACTCACATACACAGATGTTGTAATGGACTCCTCCACATTGAACCTGTGGTTTGATGAGTTGATTGTGATATTTTTGTTGAATAGATTTGTAATGAGAAATCAACAATAGATACAATGTAGAGCTTATAAGCATATGATATGATGTTGTAGGAATAAATTAGAGATGTGAACTTGTAATAGGGAGCTCTTAGCAGAATATGCAAAAATAGTTCAACACATCATCAGCCATCCATGAAATACAGCCCAAGATAATCTTTATTTATAACCAAGTGCATTATTATAAATAAGAATACCTATACTTGATAATAGAATGGTTACTATTACTGCTAATCCATAAAATATATAAATAAAATCCAACTGTTTTTACATGTTCCTTAGTTGAAAATACATGGGCAGGGACCACGAAGATGCTTTTAGATAGTTTGTGGTTTACCTTGAAAACACAAATATTAATTTAACATTGGCAGTACTTTTCACGGGTTGTGTTATCATTATAAAACACCGTGAATCCCAAATTATATCAGCATGGCAAAGCGAGTTTCGGAAATTCACAGGTTGTGTTAGCATTATAAAACAAAGATAATAAATTCACAGATTATATCAGCCGTAACAGAAACTTCTTGAATCAGCTATGCCTAATTACGAATCAATATGAACCACGCCTAAAACATCCTAACAATTCATCACATGGCAATACTTTTACTAAAAGGGTGAAATATGGATAAATGGTCAGAGCATCGATAGTCATTGGCCTGGATATATAACTCATGGTAATTCCGGTGAATGTGATTATGCCGGAACTTTTACTAATGCAAAATGCTGATTAGAAATGAATTCTAGATAATCCTGTAACCTTCAGGTAATAAGTACACTGTTTTTGGGTGAACCTCTGTTTCGTTGCATCATAGATTCTATCCCCTTAGGTAGTCTCTCTTTGTTTTGCGTGGTACTGAGTTGGCATGTATGTTGTTTATTAGTTACCTCATTACTTATACAAACGTTTCTGTTTTGCAATCGGCACCTGTTCTATTTTTGGTTTAGTCATAATAAAACCCTACTACCAGTTAACAGAGTCTTCAGAACCTAATGAAAAAGCAGTGTATTGTTACCTTTGTGAGCAGTCCTCTTGTTAAGTTCAGGGATATCAAATCCATTGTTATTGGGTGACCCTTTTTCACTTTGTGTTTGAAGGTTCAGTAAAGGATGAAATATGTTACACAAGTTTTAGTTTTCTAATGATTTGGATTTATATAACAACCTGATTGATAAAAGCAGTGGTCTGGTTCCTAATGATTCATATGCCAAAACATGTATACAACAGACAGTTAGAAATCATGATAGTGAAATGAAATTGGACTAAGCATATGCATTGATCAGAATAACCACCAATGACTGATAAGAACTCTTGTAAACAGAACTTGAAGAGTTATTGAAATCATATTAAGGATAATTTTTGGTTGTGGCAACTTAGTGGTGACATGATAACCATAGGTTCAATGCAACAAAACCAAAAACACTGACATGTTCAATTGCATCCAAGTGATATCAATTCAAGTTCGTCATGCCACACATGAAGATACAAGTTAGCAGGTTGATATGAGAGGACATAAACTCAAAAGGTTCAAATCATTAGCACTTCTACATAAATTCATGCAAAACCTAGATATATGACTACATTGATAAAAAGACAAAATGCAAACCAGTTAACATGATGTCACAAAACAAGTTCAAGAAACAGGCTATATGGCATCAGTACAATCATGCCAACTGAATGCTAAACATGGCCACAAACCAACACTTCAAGAGAATAACAGTAGTTTTAAATACAAAGCAAGACAATGGTTCACACAATATGATTACACACCAAAGCAAAAATTCATACACACAAAGTGGTCACAAGGTTATATGGACAAAACAAGTTCAAGAAACAGGCTATATGACATCAGTACAATCATGCCAACTGAATGCTAAACATGGCCACAAACCAACACTTCAAGAGAATAACAGTAGATTTAAATACAAAGCAAGACAATGGTTCACACAATATGATTACACACCAAAGCAGAAATTCATACACACAAAGTGGTCACAAGGCTTAGTAACACTCCTAACTTTAACACACATCAGGGAGTATTTTGAAGATTTGCATACATGTCTTGAACACTAGGTCTAGCAGAATAATATCAGACATATGTTTGTGATATCATGGAAAACTTTACAGATTTTATGAGACTTGAACAGGCACATGGACAAAACAGGTTTACAAAGTAAGAACATACACATCATGAGTTTAGATATACAAGCTGGTCACAAATCAATAATGACAGCAATGTGACAAGTTTGGCAATTATGAATATAACTAGCACACATACTCTTGAACTTATATCATATCAGCAGGTTGTAAACAACAAGTGGATTCAATATAACCCAAGATGGACTTTTACTTGCTACTGCAAGCTCCAAGGGGACTCTCATTAGGATTTTCACTACCTTGGATGGTTCTTTGCTCCAAGAGGTTGATTGACTTGTTGCATTTACACATTCTTCTGCTACATAGAAGGATTTCCCTAAAATCTTACTATTTTCCTATATAGAAATATGATTATTAGTTTGTTGTTATGTTTTGTTTTTTATGTGACTATTTAGTTTATCTGTTTTCAACTTCTGTTGCTATAGTTTGATATACTGCTTGAACTTTAGGTTGAGGGTCATTCGGGGCCGATTATTTTAAAATGTTGTTTGGTTTTTTGTTTGTTTATTTATGTGACTAGTTCAATTGTTTTTGAAGTTTGAATGGTACTAATGAGATGCCAAAAGGTTTGATTTTTTCTCAAACCTTAAGGAGACTAACAAATATTTTTAAAAAATTAACTTGTACTTACATTATTGTTCCGTGCATGTTCATTGACAAAAGACCCGTCAGACTTTTTATGCGAAATTGCATACATTTCTCCTCTACTGTATGATCGCCCATCTCTCGATTCCTACAAATAAGAATGAATATTAATTATTTGTAATATCAAGCGTAAAATCAACAATATATATATTTAGACATACCAACTCATGTTGCTTCCTTGCAAGCGACTTAGATCCAAGTGTATGCGGAATCTTCAATTTTCCTCGATTTTGGGCATTTTGTTTTGCTATTTTCTACATTGGTAACAAAAAAAAAACCACGCGTTATAGATAGGAATAAGATACAATCCATTACTTATATATTAAAAATAAAATTATACGAGTAAAACACTAATATTACCTGAGTTTTTTCTTTCCGCCTATATTGAACAAAAACAGCCCAATCTTTTTCCTCAATGCCTTTGCATTTTGGATAATTTTGAAGATTTTCCTCCAAAGTGAGATCCCATCTATAAAATTTTTGAAACAATTGACAACGACCATCCTTCCATTTCTTTGCAGCAGAACCAAGTATGTAATCTTTGTCATGCCCATCATCAACATTAAAATGGAGCTAACCATAAGAATAAAAATTGGTTAATAAAACAAATGATAGGCACGATAAAATAAATTTACAAAATATGTAATTGTTTATTAATGATACCTTTATCTTTGAATCATAAAACAAACTTTTTTTATCCATTGGAATACTCCTCCAACTCTCGAACATTATGGGAAAGTCTTTAAACATTCTAATAAGTACACCAAAATACCCTGCTAACAAACCAGCCGCCGGTCCTACTGCACGATGAGTCTTATCCCATTCAAGTATTATCCATGTTCCATCAGACTCTGATTTCGCGACCAAATCTTTCACACATAAACGTGTGTTTGAAACATAACCCTCCTCATCTATCACATAAAAAAGTAAACAAATTAATGTCATAATTCAACTATGTAAAACCTTAAATTACTTACAGATATTTTAACCTTAAATTACTTACTAATAACATTTACATCCCAATACTCAGAACTAGCCACTCGAACAACATCTTTAGTCCTATCTTCTACCACAACATCTTCAGCCTCGTCTCCTACCACAACATCTTCAGCCTCGTCTCCTACCACAGCATTTTCGGTCTCATCTTCTACCACAATATCTCCATCCTCATCTTCTACCACAACATCTTCAATTGTAGTTTGGATTGACGGAGGGATTATTGTAGTTTGGATTGGCGGAGGGGTTATTGTAGTTTCGATTGGCGGAGGTGTTATTGTAGTTTGGATTGGCGGAGAGGCTATTGATGATTTTTGCGTTGTCGTTGAACGTAGGCGCTTCTTGTTTACTTTAAGCTCTCCAGATTGTACAAACCTCGGACATCCCTTCATAGACTAAATAAAATGCATCAGTTAATATCAGTCAACAATCAATACAATTAATTAGTTTTGAAACATTATTGATATTATTAGTTATATGAGAATATATTACTGACCGATGATGGTTTTGAAGAAGACGAAGATGATTTGTAAAGGGATTGAGAGAGTTTAGTAAGATTGAGAGCCCGCATCTTTTTTTGATTCTCTTCAATTCTTTTGAGGCGAATATCATCATATGATGGATTCATTATTTCACAACAGATTTCAACTGCAAGTATAGGTGATAAACAAGTCAGTACACTAAAAGATAAAGGGTTAATACCTATTTTCCCCCCTGCCATATGGGCGTGTTTTGAAAAACCCCCCTGCGAAAAAAAAAGTTGCAAGACTGACCTTAACAAATTTTAAAAGTTTTGATTTAAACCTTTGTCAGGCCACATCATCAAAAATGCTTATGTGGCATTCATTTTTTCCATTTTTAATTGCCACATCAATTAATGAGGACATGCAATGACTATTTTACCCTCAAGGACTTTTCACATTTCATTATCCAGATTTTTGGACATTTGGGGAAGGTCTCAAATCAAACCCTAACAAGTACGGTTCTTCATCTTAATCTCGCTCGGTCCTCAATCATCATTCTCACGTCGTCGTTAGGTTCAGGTTTGATGTTTCGATTTGTTTTCTCTCCATCTCAATCTCTCTCTCTCTGCGTATAGCCTTGGTTTGAAGATTGGTTCTGAGTTTGATGGAGGTTTTGGGGTTTTCAACATTATTGAAGGGTTTTGGTTGTTGGGTTTCGGAGAAGGTTGAAGACAGGTTACGGTTTGCGAAACAGGTTAAAGGATGTTGGTGGTTTGCGATGGATTTGAAGGTTGAAGAAGGTGGGTTTTGAAACATTGTTGTTTGGTGGTTTTACGGAATGGGAAGAAGATGAAGGGTATGGTGGAGATGATTTAGATGGAGGTGCGATGAAGGTTGTCGATTTTGGAAACAGGGGGCGAAGGTTGTTACGAAATGAAGGGGATGATGAAACATTGAAAGTGTGTTTGGTTGTCGTTGTTTTTTTTTTTTTTTGCAGGGAGAAGGTGGTTGTTGTTGTAGTTATGGAGATTGCAAGACCTGAGACGGTGGAGAAGGGAAGGTGAGCGGTTGAGCTGAGGTTGATGTTGTTGGTTGTTGAGCTGACGGTGGAGAATGAGGTACGGTGGAGAATGAAATGTGAAAAGTCCTTGAGGGTAAAATAGTCATTGCATGTCCTCATTAATTGATGTGGCAATTGAAAATGGAAAAAATGAATGCCACATAAGCATTTTTGATGATGTGGCCTGACAAAGGTTTAAATCAAAACTTTTAAAATTTGTTAAGGTCAGTCTTGCAACTTTTTTTTTCGCAGGGGGGTTTTTCAAAACACGCCCATATGGCAGGGGGGAAAATAAGTATTAACCCAAAGATAAATTATGACTACAACTTTAATCAATATAACATAATCACAAAGAGTAACATCAATCATGACTATAAATATAATAAACATAACATAAACAGAATAAATTAAAAGATAAATTATGCAATAAAACATAGAGTAACAATGTCATACGTTGGTACTTCATTTTATAACGATGAATCAACTAAAAAAGTAAGAATCTCATACATTAATTAGGGATAAAAAACAAAAAACATAAGTCTCACACGAGTTACAAACAAGCTAGACTTCTTATCAATAAAAAAATAAATCTTAATTATTGGCATCATTTTCCGCTGAAGTTCCAAGATCATCATTAGAAAAAATTTGTTCCAAATTTTGTGATGGATATGGCTCAATGGGTGTCATAATTTCATCATTTCCACCCATGTCATACAAGTCTCTTGGCTTCAAATGAACGGGTATGCTCCATCCTTGTTCACTCTCATCATCCACATAAAAAACCATCTGAGCTTCTGAAGCTTGAATGTATGGCTCATTATCTTCATGTTCCCCAGTATGTAATAGTTTTGCAAAGTTTATAGAGGTAAAACCCAACTTATCTATCTTAATGCCTCTTGGGTTTGTGGTACTAGCCCATTCACATTTAAACATGGGCACTGTGAAGCCATCATAGGAAAGCACAATAATGTCTATCAATCTTCCATAGTAAGGGACCCCTCCAAATCTCATTTGGGTATCACTACTGCTTGAATAACTTCGTGTCCCAAACATGCCAAAAACCCCACTATTTTGAGTTTTTAAATGATTGTCTCGTTCCGACGTTCGAAACTTGAACCCATTGACATTGAACGCGGTAAACCTTTTGACTTTATTAAAAGGGCCATGAGCAAGACTAATGAGAACATCTTTATCTGGCCCATCAATGCTGTCAAGATTGTTGCAAATCTATACACGATACAACATCCAATTAGTCTTGTTATTATCAAAAATAAATTCAATACAAACATCTATTTTTGTATGAAAACTCACACGATTGCGGAACCAATGAGCAAACTCTCTATGAACCTTCTTGTCTATCTCAGCAGCACTTCTTTGACCACGCCTCATTTGTTTCTGAGTAATACTTCGGAACTGCCTATTTGGTTATTCGATATTAGATGTAAAAAAACATTAATAGTGTAGAGGAAACTACTTAAATGGAATACAACTACTTACTTTAGATAGTCGTCAACTATTGAACAATTCGTTAAAACGCGTCTATGAGCCTGCAACTTTTCAATTGGTGTTAGAGTGTAATATGAAGATCCACCCACAGGTTTTCCAAATCTAGGAAATAATTCTACTACACGTGAACCTGTTTGCATATCACCAATAGGATCATCATCTACACGTCCAGGTTGATTCCATCTAGTCTCAATGTTGTCTAGATATCTTGAACAAAATGTAAGAATCTCTTCGAAACGGCATCCTTCTGCAGTAGACCCTTCTGGTTTTGCCTTATTACGTACATGTGATTTAAGTTTTCCCAAGTACCTATTATTGAACCACAGTAGTATCGGTTAAAAAAAAACTCTACTTTCTAAGTTAGCATCATTACAACAAAATCACATAGTTTACCTTTCAATAGGATACATCCACCGATAATGAACAGGACCTCCAAGTTTAACTTCTTCAACAAGGTGAACAACCAAATGAACCATAACAGTGAAGAACGAGGGAGGAAATATCATTTCCATGTGGCATAAAGTGAGGACAATTTGGTTATGTAATTTTTCCAATTCTTCAATTTTAATTACCTTACCACATAATTGTCTAAAGAAGGAGCACAACTCAATCAATACTGCTGAAATCTCATGAGGTAATGTTGTGCGAATGGCTAATGGTAGAAGTTGTTCCATTAATATATGACAATCATGACTCTTCATCATTCCATTCACCTTGAGATTTACCAAGTCAATGCATCTAGAAATGTTGCTTGAATAACCATCAGGCACCCTAATATTCTTTAAAATTGATAAAAAATTCTTTTATCTTTACCCGTTAGAGTAAAGGCCGGCGGAGAAATTCTACCATTTTCATCGGGCCAAAGATCAGGTCTTATGCCTATATTTTGAAGGTCTTCTCTAGCTTTAAAATGATCTTTACTCTTTTTCCTATCATTTAGTAAAGTAAATATGACATTATCACACACATTTTTCTCAATATGCATCGCATCAAGATTATGGCGCAGAAGATTATCCTTCCAGTATGGAAGTTCAAAAAATATGCTTTTCTTTTTCCATTGTTGAGGATGACCTTGTGTAGGAACACGTTGTGTACTAGCACCTTCTATAGGTTGTCCCTCACGCGTTCTTTTTACCGATTTTTCTTTCACTGGCTTTTTACCAAACATAACTTCAACATCTTTAACCTGCTCAAAAACTTCATGTCCAGATAATGTTCTCGGTGGACTCCGCATTTCTTATTCACCGTTAAACCGAATCATGTTCAATCTAAACTTGTGTCTACGATCAAGGAAACGACGATGACCCATAAAACACCATTTACGACTAGCTGTGAGACGGATAGATGTAGTTTGAAAGTTACACGATGGACAAGCAAGTCATGTGTATGTGTTCCACCCAAAAAGTGCACCCAAACCTGGAAAGTCACTAATCGTCCACATCAAATTCGCATGCAATTTGAACATCTCTTTCTTGAAAGAATCGTATGTATCCACACCATTTGTCCATAAATCCTTTAGATCTTTGACTAATGGTTGTAAGTAGACATCGATATTATTTCTTGGTGCTTCTTTACCGGGAATTATCATTGACATTATAAATGATGTCTGCTTCATGCAAACCCATGGAGGAGTGTTATATGGAATGAGAACAAATGGCCAAATACTATTGTTTGCACTCATCACACCAAAAGGATTAAAACCATCACTAGCCAATGCAAGACGCACATTTCGCGGATCTGATGAAAACCAAGTATGTGTCGAGTCAAATTTCTTCCAAGCTTCTGAATCTCTAGGATGCCTCAACATTCCATCATTGTTAGTATCTGTTGCATGCCACCTCATAACCTCAGTCGTCTTTGATGACAAAAATAATCTTTGTAATCGAGGTTTTAATGGAAAATAACGAAGAACCTTGGCAGGAATTTTCTTCATTTTCTTGTTAACACGGACCTCTTCATCTATTTTCCACTTTGAAGTGTTGCAAGTTTTGCAAGACTCCCTCTCTTCATCTTCTCCCCAATAAAGCATACAACCGTTTGGACATGCGGGTATCTTTACATAATTTAAACCAAGTTTTGTGATTGATTTCTTGGCTTCATAAAATGAACTTGGAATGTTTGCATATTCAAATGCATCTTTTATTAACTCTAAAATCATTGCCATTGCCTTCTCACTCAATCCACATAAACACTTTATATGGTACAACTTTACCAAAAAAGATAGTCTTGAATATTGTCTACACCCTTCATATAAAGATTATTCTCCTTCTCTAGCTAATTCATAGTACTCTTTGGCTTCGTTTCTTTCCTGAGTTGCATTTGGCATCACATAATCTTCTTGGTCAATCTCCAAATTTGATGCAGATGGTATTTCATTAGCATGATTCCTATCAACTCCAAATGCATCGTCGATCATGTTCTGCATACGATCTTCGACAATGATAGCATCTTCGACCATATTTGGAGTAGTACTAGGGGAGATAGTACTAGGTAGGTCAAAAGACTCTCCATGATGAATCCACATAGTGTATCCCCTCGGAAATGGTGACCACATTAAGTGGTCGAACATTTCACTCATACTCTTTGATTTTCTAAAACCGCTGGATTTACAAGGGCATATTACTACGTCATTTTCTTTTGCACCTTTAAATGCAAAATCAATAAATTCTTTTATCCCTTGTTGATACGCGATTGATGATTGTGGCTTTGTAATCCATGACTTATCCATTTTTTCAAAAAAAAAGCATGGTTAAATTTTAATCCAGCCAAACAAAAACAATTTGAACCAAATATCTTTAAAAAAGTATAACAAATAAGCCAAAAGGAAGGTAGATGAAGTACTTACGAAGCGGAAAAAAATCAGCACCGTTAAAGCACAAACACCTCCAAGTAGGATATGAAGACCACTTCTTGCAATTTTCTGGACAACAAATATAGGTGGAAGAATTAGTATTAAACGCATACAATTTTCTGAACAATTTCATTTTTTTTACAATTAACTTTATGTCTTAATAACTACCTGTATTTGGTGGTTCTACTCATGACACCTTTCATATGTCTTTAAATATGTATGCTTATTTGTATACCTGTTTTATAGAACTTAATGGTTGTTTTTAGATCAGTATAGCAACGGTCCAGCATATGCATAAGCATACACCATACTAAAAATAGGTTTTGCACTCTTTTGAATGGATCGATTGTTAAGTTGGTAATGCAAATTCTTTAATTTTATTCATTTTTAAATACTTTACACTTTACAATTTTATGTATGTTGAAACTAAGGTTATAGATATTAACTACTTTATAGTTTACAATTTTACAGATGTTGAAACTTAACAATTTTACACAACAAAAAGTGAAGAAAATTGAGATATTACTTGCTCAACTCCTTCATAAAGCATTGGTATTTATATCCTTGATCTAGTTATTTACCTTGATCAACAAAAAGTGAAGAAAATTGAGATATTACTTGCACCTTTTTATAAACTGAGTTGTATATACATCAGTTGTTCATTACTATAAATTTTATTGATACAATTATAATTCTTAAGGAAAAATTACATAGGCAGGTTCTTTTAAGTATCATCAAAAATTATGTTTCCAAGCTTCAGGGAAACTGCTAAATCTATTTGACAGTGTTCTTTTAAGTATCACCATTTACATAGGCAGGTTCTTTTAAGTATCACCATTTATGACTAGCCATCTATAAAATCTATTAAAAAGGACTCTACACATACATTTTTTTAATTAAAACCTATTCACAACAAATTTAAAATCTTCAGATAGTAACTCTGCAGATAAGCCATTTTTGCATAACAGTATGACCTATTGATTTTCATTAATACAGATAGTTTTTAATTTACCAATGATCTCTGCCTACTGTAGATGCAAAACATCAGGATACTAACAAACTCAAACTCATTATCTTTTCTCAGTTACAATGCAAATAAACTTCTTATTAACTAATGAACGATCCAAAGCACCAAACAACACACAAGATAATATCCTGCGATGATCCGCTTCTGCAACGATAACTAGGAAACATAAACATGACTAATGATCCAAAGTAAACTTTGCCAACAGCCCCAACAATTGGTTCCTTAACATAGTATCTGAATGACAAATGATTTGTGAGCCATGCAGTCACCATGTCTGTAATTGAATAAGTCCAGCCAAGCCACAACCGGCGCACACCAAAAAACACCTTCCTCAATGATAACAGTTCCATGCCAGAGCAATACCACCGGAGCATAGCATAAATAAGATCACAGAAACCAATATCGGCACCAGCACCACATCTTAAAGCAGCAACTACTACATGACACCAGACCAAAACAAATCAACTCCTACACCATATTGATAAACTTCTATCCGACCAACCTAACTAAACTGCAACTAAGGAGAAAACCAAGCCATCCAAACAGCCGCAATGATGACAAAGAAAAACGGAAAACTGGACTATCTGTCTGAAACCAGAGCCCATCCAAGGAAGCTGCCATTGTTGACAGCGAGAGGCATCAGCTCACCACTCCTGCCCCAACACCCTGGAGATTATGGAACACCATCATACACCAATACTTAGCAAGATCTACACTTTAAACACCCAACCTGCTGATACAAACATTACCACACCAAGCCAACTGTTAACTTCAAGACCACTCAGATTAAGATCACTAGTTAACACCAAGCCTCTCAATCTAAATTGAAAAATTGAGGCTTATTCTTCTTGGCACCATAAAGCCACGACCAGCAGCTAATACAATCTCAAACCAATCTCCTATGAAAACAACAACATGGAAAAATGAGATCAATTGTTGCTCATGGCAAGGTGTCACATGCGACACCGTCTCTAGTCATGTGATTGACCTCAACCTTGGCTGTGAAGGCCTTATAGGTATATTACATTCTAACAGTATGATTTTCCATCTTGCTCATCTCCAAACACTCAATCTTTCTTCCAATTATTTTTCCAATATTTATTTAGGCTCCAAATTTCATTCTAAGTTTGGTGGATTTCAAAGTCTCACACATCTTGACCTGTCTAACTGTGATTTTCAAGGTGAAGTTCCTCCTCAAATATCATGAACTATATATGTCAGGTAATAACCTTACCGGCCAACTTCCAGAATTGAGTTGCAGTAACTTTCTTAGAATTTTGGATTTTTCACTAAATGGTTTTCAAGGACCCATTCCTCCATCATTTTCTTACCGCATTATCAATGCCTCTTCTGAGAATTCAACACGTTCCCATGTTCTTCGCCGTCTCACCCATCCTCACCAACACTATTTTCAAGTATGATTCTAACTAATCTATCTTACTTTCCTAAGTTTAATGGGAAACTCTCTTACCATTTTCAGTTCCTCACCAACACACTTAGAATTACTTGTGAGGTTGGTTTTTTTTAATGAAACATAGGAAAAAACATAGGAAAAGAATGGACAACATATAAAATCTAACATTGCAACTCTGATTTAGAGTTTACAACTTCATAAATCAAGAGAAAGAAGGTATGAATCAAGGTCGTGAATCAAGAGAAAGAATGGATAATTGGTTTTTGAACTGACCTGTTAAAATTGGTTTGAGATTGGTCGTGAACGGTTGTTGCAGTAGCGTTCCGACAGTGGTGGTGTTGCAGTGGTCGTGAACGGCGTTGCAGTGGTCGAGAACGGCGTTGCAGTGGCGTTGGTGCTTTAGGTCGTTGAAGAGAAAAGAAGAGCAACAGATTAGATATGTTAATTGGGTTTTTTTTTTAATTTGTTTTGGAGGCGGTTTATGTCTGTCTCAATATTGGGCGCTTTTCTTAATTTGTTTTGGAGGCATAATACATTTAATTTGTTTTGGGCCAAAAGTGAGGGCGGTTGGGTCAACCGTCGCAGCCCTCACACTAATTTCACAACATAGAGAGTTTACAGCGGTTATAACTGTCGCAAAGAGATATTTGCGGCGGTTAAAATTATAACCGTCGTTATTTGTAATTTTTTTTTTTAAATAACGACAGTTTCATAAAACCGTCGTAATAACCGCCGTAATGTTTAAATAATGATGGTTTTCAATGAACCGTCGCAACATAAGTGTCGTAAAATGGCATTTTTCTTGTAGTGAATCAAACCCCCACGCCTTGTCTATAGCTCGCATTGACCAATGTTGATGCTTATGTGATCTGATTCACATCTTCCCCTTTCTCACTCTGCTCTCCATGGTTCTTGATACCATTGGGCGAGCACCCATACTTCCCACACCTAGCTTGTTTGCCTCGGTTGATATGACCCCTTGGCTAAAGCTCCCTTTTTCTTATTGTGATTGTGTGATATTATTGTTAACTGACACTATTTACTCCTTAGTTGCTTTTATTTCATTTTGTGATTGATTCATCCTGTGTTTATGTGTCTGATGACATGATCCCGTATGATTCCTAGCTCCACTTAATTTTCGATTAAGTTGGAGGTAGGAGAGACATTAGGATAGCAATCCATGCATGACAACATTAGGTAGACTTCCCTCTTGATCCTGACCTTAGGGCCACCTTTGCATGATAACATTAGGACATCTAGTTTCCCTTAGTGTTTTCTTTTCTCTTGAGTCTTTTGTTCTCATCTCATAATCTTTATAAAACACTTAATAAAGGATTAACATGTATTGCGCACGAGCCTTATATGTGGGAAATGAGATAGTGGGGGATCTTCCTTCACTTTCTTAGAATGTTTAGCATGCGTCCCGTCTTGGGTCGATACGCGAGACATTCGATCCTATGTCATAGACTTTAGTGCAATACTTGTTATAACTACGAAATAACCAAAACACTTCTGTCTAAAACTCACAAAACAAATTCAAACCTTTTTATCCTTTGGGATCGTTAAGTTTCAAACCTCATTTTCAGAAAAGGGCACGTTACTTCCGTCTCGTCACAAACAGGCATCGACCCTAACTGTCGGACGCGAACTTAACGTCGCTAATAAAAAACACTGACCTCGTTAGGTCAAACTATGACTGCTCTGATTTCCTCTCTCTGGTCAGATTGAGGATACGTAGGCACGATGTGACGCCCCCGATCTATACCCCCAAAACACGCAATTAAGGCGCTAAAAGAAAATTCGAAAATTGATCAGAGTATAATGGAATTATCATGGCATAGAAAGGGAGAATCACATCAAAGTAACCAAACAACTAACATGCAACACCTGCTCATTTAGATATGCAACGTGGGGTAACAATCATACAGAGGAAACTTCGTTCCTTACACCCACTTTTCAGAAATTAGAATTAAAGCGGAAAGATCTAAAATCTGAATAACACATATACATATATACATATAAACTTGTCCGTCATACATCAAGTTATACATGTACAGCCAAAATATATCATCAGATACACAAAACAATCACACACGGCCACCCTATGCTACCCGGAGTCACATATCAGAGCCGACCGACCAAAATAATGAAGACGCAACTCTTCACAAAAGAATACCTCCAGCAACTCTAATCTGCAACGCCTCATAGAGCGTTATAAAACAGCAGAAGGGTGAGAAAAACAACCATAATATAATTGCATAAGATTATATATTAACACCAAAAAAATGCACAATAACGTATTCTCACCACCAAAACACACAGATCAATTATAACAACACACAGTACAATTCACAAGTGTCAAATACCACTACCCATCAATCATTCACAATACAATCACACATAATCCATCTCATTAAGTCACATTCACAATTCATGCACAAATGACTCATAATTTAATGCAATGCACATAGACCGACACAACGACTCTATGCACATGCCATGCGGTACCGACTTCCAATGTCTCATGTCTCATCATCAGTTCACTCAGGAACTATTGGAACCATCGCTCGTTACTGAGAATCTCAAGTAACTCCCCGTCGGGCCTACGATGTTCACCCGTCGCTTTAAGTCCTCAGGCAACGCCTCATATTTTCGAGGCACACGACGTTAAGGATTGCTTTAAGTCTCCAAAGGAGCCCACAATCGTCTATACTTATCGCTTTAAGTCCTCAGGCAACGCCTCGTATTTTTGAGGCACACGATGGTATAGTGGATTCCCTCAAGAATCAAATCGTCACTCAGGACGTTTCAACAATGCACGATGATGCTTGGCATACAATGACTCATGACATTCACATTGCATGCTCACACACATCAATAATCATGCATATCTAAACAAATGCAACACTTAGCATTTTCTTGCCTGTCGGCCACAAATCATCATCACAGCAGCACATGAGGCATACACATCCAAATCACAAACATATCACATAATACACGTCAATTACGCACCATTTAAAACGACAAAAGTCGAGAATCGACACTATTCCCAATTTCAGACATAATTAAATCGGCCAACAATCTAAAAGCCCATTTTTATATGAAAGAACATTTCATAAGCTTTCCAACGGTATAAAGAACGTCCCGATCCGAGTTACGGATCAAAAGATATGAATTTCCGAAGTTTCCCCGAAAAACAGAATTTCCCAGGATGTATCGATACCCAGGCAGCATGGATCGATGCATAAAGCCACATGTATCGATACATGGAAGCATGGATCGATGCATGCTGTAGTGAAATTGCTGTTTTCTTAAAATCCAACAGTATGTATCGATCCCTGGGGCGTATGCATCGATCCCTAACCCTGTTTTTCACAAAAAACCAGATTTTCTCAATTACACCTATGCTGTAATTTTTCTCAATGCCCGAAAACACGACTAAATCGAACATTTTCACCGAAACAAACATATACTCATAAACACCAAATACATAAGAACAATTTAGAACACATAAACGAAATTTCTACGACGTTCGATTTTTCGATTAAATTTCAACCGTTCAAAAACCAGATTTTTGAAACCTCACCGAATCGAATAAAAAGCACGCTATACGACGACCTAACCTTGCTCGATACAACTACGTAATTTATTTCGAATTCTAACCGTGAAAACATCGGTTTCTATCGATTTCCTATAATTCGACCTAAACGGACAAAACAACGGAAACATAACGAAAACTAACCAAAACATAACCGAACTTCATGAAACTTTAAACAGCAGCTCACATACATATAACCAACCAACACATGTATTTATACGACTTTTCGACCGTAAAAACATTGGTTTCTATCGATTCCGTCAAATACGGCATAAACGGAAACATATGGAAAAACCAACCAAAACATCCACACAAAACATACATAATCATACACAATCATAGTATAATCGAGTTTCGCACCCTTACCCGATAAATTCGCGTTCAAGAAAGTCGGGAGATTGATTTCTTCCTTCACAAGTTTTTTTCTCTCTTTTCTTCTTTCTCTTCTCTTTTCTTCTTCTCTATTTTTCTGATTTTTCTTTCTTTTTCTTTCTATACTTTCTATTTATTCTAACTTAATCAAAATACACCCAAATGCCCAAAATACCCCTACACTCAAATTTCTCGCAAACGATCCCAAAATGCGATAAAATATATTCACGACGAAAAATAACATATTTTCACATAAAAGTCGAAAATACAATAAAATAATAATAAAATAATCAAAACGACTCAATAAACAAAATTGGCAAAACGGGGCGTTACAATTCTCCCCCACTTAGAAATTTTCGTCCTCGAAAATCTTACCTGATACAAACAACTCCGGATACGACTCCCGCATCCTACTCTCCAATTCCCACGTCAGATTACCATCAGCAGCGCCTCCCCACGCCACTTTCACAAGTGCAATCTCTTTACCCCTCAACCGCTTCACCTCGCGATCCAAAATACTAACTGGTAATGCCTCGATCGTAAGGTTATCCCTTACTTCAACCTCGTCCATCGGAATCACATGCGAAGGGTCCGGAACATACTTCCGAAGCTGTGAAACATGAAAAACGTCATGCAAATTCGACAGATTCGGCGGTAACGCCACACGATACGCTACAGCACCAACTCTCGCAGATATCTGGTAAGGACCAATAAATCGAGAAGTAAGCTTCTTAGATTTCAAAGCACGACCAACACCCGTTACCGGCGTAACCCTCAGAAATACGTGATCACCCTCTTGAAACTCAAGATCCTTTCGTCTCCGATCATGATAAATCTTTTGTCTACTCTGAGAAGATTTCATTTTCTCACGAATAAACTTTACCTTTTCCGTCGTCTGTTGCACCAATTCTGGTCCAACTACAGAACTCTCACCAGTTTCGTGCCAACACAACGGCGTTCTACATCTTCGTCCATATAAAGCCTCAAAAGGTGCCATTCCAATACTAGAATGGAAACTGTTATTATACGTGAACTCAACCAAAGCAAGATAACTGTCCCACGCACCACCTTGTTCCAAAACACACGACCTCAACAAATCCTCCAACGACTGAATCGTTCTTTCGGTCTGACCATCTGTCTGCGGATGATAAGCCGAACTCAACCTCAATTTAGAACCCAAAGCCTTCTGTAAACTTTCCCAAAATCTCGATGTAAACCTAGGATCTCGATCAGAAACAATACTCAAAGGAACTCCATGCAATTTCACCACCACACTGATATAGATCTCAGCTAACCGTTCCAAAGAAAAACTGATGTCAATCAGAATAAAATGCGCCGATTTAGTCAGCCTGTCCACAATCACCCAAATAGCATTATGCCCTCGCTGAGTATTCGGTAACCCCGTTACAAAATCCATCGAAATGCTATCCCATTTCCACTCAGGAATATCCAACGGTTGCAACAAACCACTAGGTCTCAAATGTTCCACTTTCGATTTCTGACAAGTCAAACATGCATACACAAACTGAGCCACATCTCTTTTCAAACCAGACCACCAGAAAATCTTCTTCAAATCTTGGTACATCTTATTCGCTCCCGGATGAATACTTAAGTTACTTCGGTGTCCTTCCTCCAAAATCATTCTTTTCAACTCCGCATCATCAGGAATACAAATACGACCACGAAATCTCAAAACACCAAAATTATCCACCTTGAAATCCACATTCTCATTCCTCATCAAATCAACAAATTTCAAATCCAGCTTTTGTTTCTCACTAACCGACAACAAAAATTCATTAGTAACTTTCAACATTCCAAGCCTCACACTAACCGATGTCACTTCACATACCAAACTCAAATCTCTAAACGATTCCAAAAGTTCCAACTCTTTCACCATCAATGCGGACATATGCAACGATTTCCGGCTCAATGCATCGGCTACCACATTAGCTTTACCAGGATGGTAATTCAAGCCAAAGTCGTAGTCTTTCAAGAATTCCAACCATCTCCGCTGCCTCATGTTCAACTCTTTCTGATCAAATAAATATTTCAAGCTTTTATGATCACTAAAGACCTCGAACCTCGCACCATAGAGATAGTGCCTCCAAATCTTCAACACAAAAACTACAGCCGCTAATTCAAGATCATGAGTAGGATAGTTTTTCTCATGAACTCTTAATTGCCTCGAAGCGTAAGCTACAACCTTACCTTCCTGCATCAGCACACCACCCAAACCAATTAAGGACGCATCACAATATACCACAAATGGTTCATTAGGATTAGGTAAAATAAGAATCGGAGCTGTCGTCAATCTTCTCTTCAGCTCACAAAAACTCTCTTCACATTGAATATCCCAAATGAACGCCTTGCCCTTACAAGTCAACTGCGTCAAAGGAAGAGCTAGCTTAGAAAAACCTTCAATGACCCTCCGATAATAACCAGCCAAACCTAGAAAACTTCGAATTTCAGTAACGGATCTAGGAGCCTCCCATTGTAGAACTGCTTCTACTTTAGATGGATCCACAGCAATACCATTACCTGAAATTACGTGCCCAAGAAAACTCACCTCAGACAACCAGAATTCACACTTGGACAATTTGGCAAAAAGCTTCCTTTCCTTCAAAACCTGCAAAACAATACGCAAATGCTCTGCATGTTCTTCCCGAGACTTAGAATAGATTAAAATATCATCAATAAACACCACCACAAAACGATCCAAATGCTCGTGGAAAATCCGATTCATGTATTCCATAAACACACCAGGCGCATTAGAAACCCCGAACGGCATCACCGAATATTCATAATGATCGTACCGTGTTCTAAAGGCCGTCTTCTGAATATCCTCCTCTTTCACTCTTATCTGATGGTACCCCGATCTCAAATCGATCTTACTAAATACACAAGCACCAACCAACTGATCCATCAGATCATCAATCCTTGGAAGCGGATACTTATTCTTAATCGTCACTTTATTCAACTGGCGATAATCAATACATAATCGCATACTCCCATCTTTCTTTTTCACTAACAAAACTGGAGCACCCCAAGGAGAAACACTTGGTCTCACGAACCTCTTTTCCAACAACTCATTCAACTGCTTTTTCAACTCCACCAATTCAGATGCCGACATTCTATAAGGTGCCATAGAAACAGGTCTAGTACCAGGAACTAGATCTATCGAAAATTCCACCTCTCTCACCGGCGGCACATCTGAAATATCCTCAGGAAACACCTCAGGAAATTCGCACACAACAGGAAACACATCAAGTGAAACTTGACTATCCACCGATAACGATGTAAACACTCCAAACAACTGAGCTTCATCCGCTAAAAGTTTCTTCAACTCTTTAGTAGACAAGAAACTCGAGTCTTCATCTTCCTCAAGAGAAGGAAACCTTACAAGCTTATGATAACAATCAATGTGCACCCTGTTAAATTGCAACCAGTTCATTCCCAACACCACATCTAATCCTTCCAACGGTAAACACACTAAATCCATCACAAAATCTTTGCCATAAATGGCCAAAGGACAACTTAGACACACCAAAGAAGTAGTTACTGACCCCATCGCTGGAGTATCGATAACCATCTCAAAATCCATTACGGACAACACAAGATTCAAACTCTTCGCGCACTCAGACGAAACAAACGAATGAGTCGCTCCAGTATCAATAATAGCAATTAAAGGCATATTATTAATAAAGCAAGTACCTCTTATCAGACGATCTGCCTTTGAAGTCTGAGTCCCTGCCAACGAAAACACTTTCCCACTAGTCTGAGCCTTCTTCGGATTAGGACACTTCGAACTAATGTGACCAGGTTCTCCACAATTGTAACACTTCACGACATTCTTCCTTTTACAATCCGCTATAACATGTCCAATACCACCACAATTAGAACACTTATTCACTTTCTTCCTACATTCATGCTGGCGATGACCCAATTCACCACATTTAAAACACCTAGGAGAATTAGACATACCACCTCCACCTGACCTACGATCAAAAGTACTCCTTTGTTTACCTTTATCAGCCGGTGACACATACGGTCCACCACGGAACTGTTGCTTCCCTTTCCTGTCACTTACACTTTTATAGTGAGCAGAACGAGCCTTACTGTCTTCATCATAGATCCTACAGCATTCCACCAAATCAGCAAACCTTCGAATCCTCTGATAACCAATCGCCTGCTTTATCTCAGGACGCAAGCCACTTTCATACTTCACACACTTAGAAAATTCAGCAGTCGCTTCCACATAGTGAGGATAAAACTGCACAAGCTCCACAAACTTAGCAGTATATTCAACAACAGATAAGTTACCTTGTTTCAGTTCCAAAAACTCAATCTCCTTCTTTCCTCGGACATCTTCCGGAAAATACTTCCTTAGGAACTCTCGACTAAACACCTCCCAAGTAATCTCTCTTCCTCCTCCTCAGCTTCCAACACTTGACGAGTACTGATCCACCAGTCGTCAGCCTCTTCATGTAACATATGAGTGCCCAGCCTCACCTTATCCTCCTCGTCACAATCCATTACCCTGAAAATCCTCTCAATCTCCTTTAACCATAACTGTGCACCATCCGGATCATGTTTCCCTTTAAAGACCGGCGGCTTATTCTTTCTAAACTCATCATTTCCTGCCGCATTCGGTGCACCCTGCACAGCTCGTACCATTGCCTCCATCGCAGCAGCCAGAGCAGCATCATTACGACCAGCCATATTCTGTTCGTCCAAACATAGAAACTATGGTTAAACAACAACTCGCTCAACGTAACTCGCCCAATATGCCAGACACAACAAACACGAACGACACAACTGACACGGACTGGCTCTGATACCACTTAATGTGACGCCCCCGATCTATACCCCCAAAACACGCAATTAAGGCGCTAAAAGAAAATTCGAAAATTGATCAGAGTATAATGGAATTATCATGGCATAGAAAGGGAGAATCACATCAAAGTAACCAAACAACTAACATGCAACACCTGCTCATTTAGATATGCAACGTGGGGTAACAATCATACAGAGGAAACTTCGTTCCTTACACCCACTTTTCAGAAATTAGAATTAAAGCGGAAAGATCTAAAATCTGAATAACACATATACATATATACATATAAACTTGTCCGTCATACATCAAGTTATACATGTACAGCCAAAATATATCATCAGATACACAAAACAATCACACACGGCCACCCTATGCTACCCGGAGTCACATATCAGAGCCGACCGACCAAAATAATGAAGACGCAACTCTTCACAAAAGAATACCTCCAGCAACTCTAATCTGCAACGCCTCATAGAGCGTTATAAAACAGCAGAAGGGTGAGAAAAACAACCATAATATAATTGCATAAGATTATATATTAACACCAAAAAAATGCACAATAACGTATTCTCACCACCAAAACACACAGATCAATTATAACAACACACAGTACAATTCACAAGTGTCAAATACCACTACCCATCAATCATTCACAATACAATCACACATAATCCATCTCATTAAGTCACATTCACAATTCATGCACAAATGACTCATAATTTAATGCAATGCACATAGACCGACACAACGACTCTATGCACATGCCATGCGGTACCGACTTCCAATGTCTCATGTCTCATCATCAGTTCACTCAGGAACTATTGGAACCATCGCTCGTTACTGAGAATCTCAAGTAACTCCCCGTCGGGCCTACGATGTTCACCCGTCGCTTTAAGTCCTCAGGCAACGCCTCATATTTTCGAGGCACACGACGTTAAGGATTGCTTTAAGTCTCCAAAGGAGCCCACAATCGTCTATACTTATCGCTTTAAGTCCTCAGGCAACGCCTCGTATTTTTGAGGCACACGATGGTATAGTGGATTCCCTCAAGAATCAAATCGTCACTCAGGACGTTTCAACAATGCACGATGATGCTTGGCATACAATGACTCATGACATTCACATTGCATGCTCACACACATCAATAATCATGCATATCTAAACAAATGCAACACTTAGCATTTTCTTGCCTGTCGGCCACAAATCATCATCACAGCAGCACATGAGGCATACACATCCAAATCACAAACATATCACATAATACACGTCAATTACGCACCATTTAAAACGACAAAAGTCGAGAATCGACACTATTCCCAATTTCAGACATAATTAAATCGGCCAACAATCTAAAAGCCCATTTTTATATGAAAGAACATTTCATAAGCTTTCCAACGGTATAAAGAACGTCCCGATCCGAGTTACGGATCAAAAGATATGAATTTCCGAAGTTTCCCCGAAAAACAGAATTTCCCAGGATGTATCGATACCCAGGCAGCATGGATCGATGCATAAAGCCACATGTATCGATACATGGAAGCATGGATCGATGCATGCTGTAGTGAAATTGCTGTTTTCTTAAAATCCAACAGTATGTATCGATCCCTGGGGCGTATGCATCGATCCCTAACCCTGTTTTTCACAAAAAACCAGATTTTCTCAATTACACCTATGCTGTAATTTTTCTCAATGCCCGAAAACACGACTAAATCGAACATTTTCACCGAAACAAACATATACTCATAAACACCAAATACATAAGAACAATTTAGAACACATAAACGAAATTTCTACGACGTTCGATTTTTCGATTAAATTTCAACCGTTCAAAAACCAGATTTTTGAAACCTCACCGAATCGAATAAAAAGCACGCTATACGACGACCTAACCTTGCTCGATACAACTACGTAATTTATTTCGAATTCTAACCGTGAAAACATCGGTTTCTATCGATTTCCTATAATTCGACCTAAACGGACAAAACAACGGAAACATAACGAAAACTAACCAAAACATAACCGAACTTCATGAAACTTTAAACAGCAGCTCACATACATATAACCAACCAACACATGTATTTATACGACTTTTCGACCGTAAAAACATTGGTTTCTATCGATTCCGTCAAATACGGCATAAACGGAAACATATGGAAAAACCAACCAAAACATCCACACAAAACATACATAATCATACACAATCATAGTATAATCGAGTTTCGCACCCTTACCCGATAAATTCGCGTTCAAGAAAGTCGGGAGATTGATTTCTTCCTTCACAAGTTTTTTTCTCTCTTTTCTTCTTTCTCTTCTCTTTTCTTCTTCTCTATTTTTCTGATTTTTCTTTCTTTTTCTTTCTATACTTTCTATTTATTCTAACTTAATCAAAATACACCCAAATGCCCAAAATACCCCTACACTCAAATTTCTCGCAAACGATCCCAAAATGCGATAAAATATATTCACGACGAAAAATAACATATTTTCACATAAAAGTCGAAAATACAATAAAATAATAATAAAATAATCAAAACGACTCAATAAACAAAATTGGCAAAACGGGGCGTTACACACGAGACGGCGATGTCTTGCCGAGCAACCTCCCCCCTTAGTTCTTGTCCGAACTACGTTGACTCTGACTTTCCCGCTTTCGAGGGAATACGTAGGCCTAGGACTCCGAGGACGTCCTACCGAGTCACTTATTTTCCTTTTCTTCCCCGTTTCCTCGTTCCTTCTCGTACCTGTTCCTTTTTCTTTCCAGTAGCAGTGGAGCTCCAAATGACGACACCCTTTGATCGAGACAACAAGCATGGATCCCATCGAGTACGATGGACGCGAGGGGGTGTTAATACCTTCCTCTCGCGTAACCAACTCCCGAACCCAGGCGATGGTTGCGACGTGAAGAATGGTAATTCAGGAGATTTTGTTTGCCAGTTCTCTTTCTCAGCAGAGATGGCATAATTCAGGAGATTTTCTTTGCCAGTTCTCTTTCTCAGCAAAGATGGCATAACGTAGGGTACTTTCTGTGCTGGTTCTCTTTCTCAGCAGAGATGGCATAATTCTGGATATTTTCTTTGCCAGTTCTCTTTCTCAACAGAGATGGCATAACTCGGGAGATTTTGGTTTATCCTCGGCGAGATCGCCGAGGGATGTGTTTATCCTACCTGTGCTCCTGGGCAGAGTCTTTTATTTAGACTTCTCATTTCCCCAGCGGAGTTATCTTATCTGTGGGTTGTAAGTCCGTTGATTCTACCTCTCACCCTTTCGGTTCAAGGCCGTATCTTTGCTAGGAGTTTTCCTTTGATTGGCCAATCTCCTTTGTAAACCCAGTTCTCTTCTGGTAGTTAGTTCTCGTCTGACTTATTCTTGAAATCCAGTTCTCGCCTGGTAGTCAGTTCTCGTTTGGCTTATTTTGTGAAATCCAGTTCTCGCCTGGTAGTCAGTTCTCGTCTGACTTATTTTGTGAAATCCAGTTCTCGCCTGGTACTCAGTTCTCATCTGACTTATTTCGTGAAACCCAGTTCTCTTCCTCAGCAGAGATGGCATGACTCAGAAGAGTTTATTTCACTTTATCCCCAGCGAAGTCCACATTCGGCTTGGTCTTCCTTTTCGAGTTCGTGTGCGGTCGTCCTCGTTTTTTCTTTTGTTGGGTAGCCCGTCTGTGGCCGGTCTTCCTTTTCGAGTTCGTCTGCGGCCGTCCTCGTATTCTTTTGTTGGGTAGCCCGTCTGTGTCCGGTCTTCCTTTTCGAGTTCGTCTGCAGTCGTCCTCGTTTTCTTTTGTTGGGTAGCCCCTCTGTGGCTGGTCTTCCTTTTCGAGTTCGTCTACGGCCGTCCTCGTTTTTTCTTTTTTTGGGTAGCCGGTCTGTGGCCGGTCTTCCTTTTCGAGTTTGTCTACGGTCGTCCTCATTTTATTTTGTTGGGTAGCACGTCTGTGGCCGGTCTTCCTTTTTGAGTTCGTCTGCGGCCGTCATCTTTTTTTCTTTTGTTGGGTAGCCCGTCTGTGGCCGGTCTTCCTTTTCGAGTTCGTCTGCGGTCATCCTCGTATTCTTTTGTTGGGTAGCCCGTCTGTGGCCGGTCTTCCTTTTCGAGTTCGTCTGCGGCCGTCCTCGTTTTCTTTTGTTGGGTAGCCCGTCTGTGGCCAGTCTTCATTTTCGAGTTCGTATGCGGCCGTCCTCGTTTTTTATTTTGTTGGGTAGCCCGCCTGTGGCCGGTCTTCCTTTTCGAGTTCATCTGCGGCCGTCCTCGTATTCTTTTATTGGGTAGCCCGTCTGTGGCCGGTCTTCCTTTTCGAGTTCGTCTGCGGCCGTCCTCGTTTTGTTTTGGGTAGCCCGTCTGTGGCTGGTTTTCCTTTTCGAGTTCGTCAGCGGTCGTCCTCTCATTCTTTTGTATGGTAGCCCGTCTGTGGCCGGTCTTCCTTTTAGAGTACATCTGCGGCCGTCCTTGTTTTCTTTTGTTGGGTAGCCCGTCTGTGGCCGGTCTTCCTTTTCGAGTTCGTCTGCGGCCGTCCTCGTTTTTTATTTTGTTGGGTAGCCCGTCTGTGGCCGGTCTTCCTTTTCGAGTTCGCCTGCGGCCGTCCTCATTTTATCGTTTGTGGGTAGCCCATCTGTCGCTGGTCTTCCTTTTCGAGTTCGTATGTGGACGTCCTCATTTTATTTTTGTTGGGTAGCCTGTCTGTGGCCGGTCTTCCTTTTCGAGTTCATCTACGACCGTCCTCGTATTCTTTTGTTGGGTAGCTCGTCTGTGGCCGGTCTTCCTTTTCGAGTTCGTCTGCGGTCGTCCTCGTAAACAACTCTATTTCGTTATCCCCACAATTTTCAAATTTTAGGGTTCTTTTGGTATTCAATCTCCGTGTACCTTGAATGTCTGAAAGCCGTTGCTATCGACCATTCAGGCCCACGGTTGATTGAATAGGGGCAGCTGTAGCACTTCAAAATTTGCCCTCCTATTTATTCCCAATAATTGGCTTATGCTTCATATTCATCTGCATATCCATTAGGTCATACTCATATTCATACATTTGCATTAGGCTTCTGAGGCATGGGATCATGGTTTCTTTCCTTCTGTGCGAATTGGTTGATATTCGTCAATCGAAGATGGTGGTTAAGCTTCATGGCAAAGGTATCTTGGTGTTCATGGTGCAAGATATTAAATGGTGGACCTATATTATGATCAAAGCATTATTATCCACTCAATGGCTTGTCATATGTCGATTTTGGTGCAAGTTGGTATTGATGCAAGGAGAGAGTTTTGACTTGGTTGGAAGTGTTCATTCAAATTCCCATCGTAACCCATTCGCAAACCATATCCACTTTGTTTTAACCAAAATCATACTATTAAATCATCCTTAATCAACTTTGGAAACCGTTGCTCCACGTTCACTTCTCAAACCAAATATCCATTCTGTGGCCCAATTCCATTTTAAACCAATTTCCACTCCAAGTTGGATCCACTTTCAAAGCCTAACAAAAAGTCCATCTCTATTTTCTAAAACCACATTTCTTTACCCAAATTAAATGATTTCTTTTCATTTCATAGATTCCAGTTAACCATGGTCTCCATTTACTAACCCAATTATCCATATCATAGACCATAATCCATTTTTGATATCCATCTCAACCGTAAACCATCTAATCCATACCTAAATCTATCTTCAAATATCATGTCCAATTTATATCAAAATTCAATATCCACTTTTATAAACCAATCCAAAATCCAATTAAGATCCACTCCCTAAATTCATAAACCATTTTTAAGCCCATATTAAAAAAATCCTAATCATTTGTCCACTTTGCTTATGCAACCAATGTCTCTACCAAAAACCTTCATCGACAAGCTGAAGTAGATGACCCTATAATTTTGTACAGCGACCAAAACTTTTTCTTTAACCTGACCTTAACTATCAATGAAGCCAAAGACCAATGCATAAATCCTGAAGGCTTTGCCAGTTTTATTAGCTTTGTCATGGATCATATGGTGATGTATGGTTAGCTTTTCATTGGAATTGTAATGTAGAGAAAGGGTCTGTTGTGTATTTAAGTGGACTGAGGGAAGAATATTTTGGAAAAATTATCTTAAATGCATCTATGTGTTATGAAGATGTGCTATTGGGTGGAAAGTCAATCTGTGTATTTGAAACATCACAATATGATTCTGAGTATGCATTTCAAGATGAATTTCGATTGCACAGTGCCATATATGAAGGTTTGAACCATATAGCAAGATATGTGAAATCTTTTGAGTCTCAGTCCAATGAAATATGGCTTGTGTTCTGTTATGAAGAAGTGTCATTGTCAAAGCTTTTATATACGGTAGAAGATACAGACGATACAGCTGAGAACAGTTGAGAAATAAGGACTTCAGCAAGTGAAACAAATTCAGATACTACATCCATCAAAGTGATAGCGTTGAAAAGTCATAGCAGTGATTTTGAGCAGCAAATCCTCATAACAGAAAAAACCAAAATATAGCAGCAGTAGAAAATGGTCATAGCAGTGAGTTCATTGCAGGAAAATTCAGCAGAAAAATAATATATAATAGCAAGGAAAATCAAGTAGAAAGAGACAATAACAGCAAGAGAAAAATGTTCATTAGAGTGCAGTAGGATTTAGTTGATATCAGAGTTACATTTTCTAACGAAAACTCAAAAAGCATCAAACAAAAAAGCTTCCAAAACTAACCATAACAGAAAAAAAAAACCCAACTGATAACAGAATCTCCCTCTAACAAAATCCAATAACAACCCCTAACCGATTCTAACCAATTCTCGGCAACATTCATCACCACTCTAACCTTCAATTTTTCTTGAAGACCTTCTTCAACATCTATCCATTTTGCTAACAAAAACTTCATCTTCAATCTTAACCTTCTCCATTGTTCAACCTTCATCATTTTTAATTCGAAACTCATATCACCTGTAGAAACTCCTCTACGCATCCAATCTGCAATTCGTAACCGATTTCGCCATCAATCGTCAAAAGCTTCAACGGCTTCAAGCCTGCAAGAACAAAAATCAAGAACGCATCAACATCATTCAACATCAACACAAATCCGGAACTCAACAACGACACCACATCGAAGCAAAAACGATCTCGTCGATTCAAAATAATAAACTCAGATCGTAAGTAGAGGAGAAGAAGTGGAAGAAAGGCGCGCCGCAATATACGATAATTCAGAAACATGACGATTTACAAATCGCAACGAGAAAAGAGCAGAGGAGAATAATACCTGAAGCGCTAGATCAACGTCGTCATTTCCATCTCACAGGTTTTTATCTCGCTTAAGCTCGCTATGGAGATGCTGAGCTCCGATCTAGATTAGGATAGTTCTAGGGCATTGTATTTGTGATTTATCGCGCGAAGAGGATTATCACAGTGAATGTTTCGTCGCCGTTGATTTGAACGGAGAAGAAAGAAACTTCGAGCTTGGCGGTGGAAGTCGTAAAAAGAGCGAAGAAGGGGGACGGAGGAGTTGATTTTGCGTGTCGTCGGCGAAAGAAAATGACGCGGCGGTGGGAGGTTCCGTTTTAGGTTCTGGTGTTGCGAAGGAGAGAAGATAGTGAAGTTTGTGGTGCTGATAACCTCCTAGGATTTTTAAAAAGGAATCTGAATCATGCCATAAGCCCAATGCTCCATGGAAGATTGCTCACACCACTGAAATCACATATACACCCCCTGCGCATGGATGGTCTAGCATTGGGCCAGACTGTTGCTATTCACACCACTGGATTCATTCTCTGCACGCCCTCTATTTCTCTATTTAATTTGTGATTAATTGACGATTTTTTCTTGGTGACGATTGAGATTTCGTTTCGGTTGATTAATACCTTGATTAGTTTCTTGACAATTCTAATGGGATTTTTGTTAATAATTTTTGTTAAGGTGTCGATTAATTTCGATTTAAGACGTTGACCGATTTCGATTAAAGGCTCATGGATTTTTGGATCGATGACAATCGATCTTTTGGATATCTCTTCATGGAATAATTTTGGAAGGTTAGGCATTTATTTTGCCTCCAAGGTTGATTACAAGACTTGCACGAAGTTTTCGGGTTTCTTATTATGTGAAGAATCGCTACTTCGACCAAGTAAGAAATCTCGACTTTAATGCATCATTCTAGCTTGTATGTGGTTTAGGATCATATTGTGTAGGTTGAATATTGAGCCCTCCCACCTGAGGCACTGGTTATAGCTTGATTTATGATGATATGTGACGATTCGAAGCTTAGGGTTTAAGTTATGCGTGATAAGCTTGATTTCCTAGCACTTTCCCTTAATCGCAATATTTTTCTTGTTTCATTACAATTATTAAAAATAGTTGTGTGTGTGATAAAATTCTGGAACAATTAATGAGTGATCCTTAACATCTTAGTTAATTTTTTATAATTTTTTATTCCATTTTTGGATGAGTTTAGTAATTAATTTGGACTTTTTATTCCAAGCTGTCCCAAAGGACATGGTTTCGGTTTAAGGGACCGAAAGTGGTTTTTTCCAATAGGTTTGAAGCTAATTTTTTGTGGGTGATTAGGCAATGGAATATATGACACTTTGATGCTCCTTGGGAATTTTTTCCATAATTTTTGGTGTCATTTTGAATCCACTTTGTGAAGTTGTTTTTCGGCGATAATGCCTTGTTACATTGCCTATTGAGTGGATTGTTTTGTCACTTTGGTGCATAATTTTTTGGATTCCTTTTAGACAATGTGATCTACTGACTTCATCATGCTATTATTATATTTTCACAATTCTTAAGGACATATAACTATTTTTCATACCTTTTTGATTGCGAGCATTCATTTGTGCTTACAAGTTTGATCCTTAGGGTTTTGAGGAGACATTTATGCCATTCCTTAGAAGGTGTTGTGTGAGACTTTTGTGAATTGGTTTGGACAAATTTTAAGGACCTATAATCCATCTCAATTTGTTTTTAACTTATCCATAATGTGCATAAAAACATGTCTGTTTGAAGCATCCTTTTGCATCCATTGTGTGGTATTCTAACTTTGTGTTTGTGGTACCATTCTTTGCCTATCTTTTGCTAATCCTCTTTGACACTTGTTTACATGATGTTGAGGTATAGCTACTGACTTATCAAGTGTTTGTGCATTGGTACATGACCCATAATTTGTTTGTGCATGATTAACTTTGCATTGTTTCCAAAAGTCAAGTTTGCCTTTGTTTGCCTAGTTCAGTTTAATCCTTTGAACTTTACTTGTATGCCTTGAATGTGAACTTTGTACATTATTTAGAGAACCATTCTCTACTTCCCTAGGCTCTTTTAATTAATGTTTTCACCTCTAATGCTCATCTTTCGCTTGCCTTGCAAGTCTTTGTTTTTAGGAGCTAGTTTTGGTTTGAATTGCCTTGTTTTGTCTTAAGGACTTAAACTTGTTTTACCTTAGCCATTGGTGGATGTTTATAAGATGTGTGCACACTTCTAATTTGTGTTCAATTCTGGTTTTGGTTTACTTTCATGTCCTTTGCCAATACTCGTAACCCTTAGGTGATTTATTTTGTTGGTTTACCTTTAACTTCAAAGTAGATTAGTCTTGTAGCATAGTTGTAACTTGACTTGTAATTTCATAATCCTTTTAGGTCTTTCACTTTGACTAATGTGACTCAAATGTACATAGTCATTAGACTTATGTTTTCATGTTGTACATACACTCTCTTGTTATTACTAATGTATTTGGTTCACATGTGCAAGGTGCATAAAGGAGACATTCCAAAGGTGGTTTGACCATTTCATTGAGTAAATAAAAGCTTGATTCTAATTTGGTTTGCTATTTGTTTATAGATGCTTTCGTGACTTGCTTTCGTTGCACTTTCGTTGCTTTGCTACAGATTCATATCCGTTTGGTTGGACTTCTTATCTCTTCACTTCTCTTTAACGCTTTTAAATGCCATGAGAAGTAGGAATACTCGATGCCATGATAAGTAGGATTGCATGGAAAGCCCTCAAGTGAGGCCATGATTGTGCCTATTTAATATTGTGCCTAAAGACCTCTAAAGAGGCATCCCCTTCCCATATCCCCTTGTAAGACCTCCAAGAAGGCAATTGACGGAAGTTAGGGTTCGCAATCGACCCCCGTTATTCTAGTTGAGTCGTTCTTAGCTCTCATTACATGATTGAAGCTTTGAACATATCTTGCTCGTGTTGTCAAGTCGGTCAAGTGGAATGAGGGTTTAGCAATCAAACCCCCACGCCTTGTCTATAGCTCGCATTTACCAATGGTGATGCTTAGGTAATCTGATTCACATCTTTCCCTTTCTTACTCTGCTCTCCATGGTTCTTGATACCATTGGGCGTGCACCCATACTTTCCACACCTAGCTTGTTTGCCTCGGTTGATATGACCCCTTAGCTAAAGCTCCCTTTTTCTTATTGTGATTGTGTGATATTATTGTTAACTGACACTGTTTACTCCTTAGTTGCTTTTATTTCATTTTGTGATTGATTCATCCTGTGTTTATGTGTCTGATGACATGATCTCGTAGGATTCCTAGCTCCACTTAATTTTCGATTAAGTTGGAGGTATGAGACACATTAGGATAGCAATCCATGCATGAGAACATTAGGTAGACTTCCCTCTTGATCCTGACCTTAGGGCCACCTTTGCATGATAACATTAGGACATCTAGTTTCCCTTAGTGTTTTCTTTTCTCTTGAGTCTTCTCTTCTCATCTCATAATCTTTATAAAACACTTAATAAAGGATTAACATGTATTGCGCACGAGCCTTATATGTGGGAAATGAGATAATGGGGGATCTTCCTTCACTTTCTTAGAATGTTAAGCATGCGTCCCATCTTGGGTCGATACGCGAGACATTCGATCCTATGTCATAGACTTTAGTGCAATACTTGTTATAACTACGAAATAACCAAAACACTTCAGTCTAAAACACACAAAACAAATTCAAACCTTTTTATCCTTCGGGATCGTTAAGTTTCAAACCTCATTTTCAGAAAAGGGCACGTTACTTCCGTCTCATCGTAAACAGGCATCGACCCTAACTGCCGGACACGAACTTAACGTCGCTCATAAAAAACACCGACCTCGTTAGGTCGAACTACGACTGCTCTGATTTCCTCTCTCTGGTTAGATTGAGGATACGTAGGCACGAGACGGCGATGTCTTGGCGAGCAACCTCCCCCCTTAGTTCGTGTCCGAACTACGTTGACTCTGACTTTCCCGCTCCCGATGGAATACGTAGGCCTAGGACTCCGAGGACGTCCTGCCGAGTCACTTCTTTTCCTTTTCTTCCCCGTTTCCTCGTTCCTTCTCGTACATGTTCCTTTTCCTTTCCAGTAGCAGTGGAGCTCCAGATGATGACACCCTTTGATCGAGACAACAAGCGTGGATCCCATCGAGTACGATGGACGTGAGGGGGTGTTAATACCTTCCTCTCGCGTAACCGACTTCCGAACCCAGGCGATGGTTGCGACGACCATTCCTTTCCCTTTGTTGAGGTTTTCTTCGATCGTTTCCTTTCCCTGCGTCAGGATAAATAACGTTCGGTGGTGACTCTTCTGTTCCTTTCCGCCGGTTGATTTTCGTAGATGCGACACCAAGGAGTGTGTTTGAATGCTTGAAGTGGATTGAATTGAGCTGGAACTAGTTGAGGTACCTCAAATGCAAATCTATCAAGAACTTGAGCAATTGGCTGGTGATTTTGAGAATATAATTTTCCATATGTGATTTTGTGTTATGGATCACTCACATATGATGTTTATGAGGTGTGTGTGTGTGATTAGTTTGATTGGAATTGCTCTCAAAATAAAAACTTGATAGTGACTTGAGTTAGAAGGCAAAATTGGAGTGAAATGGAGATTTTAAGGAAAGCATCAGTTTGGGTGCTTTGGTTTACTCAAACTGAGCACAAATGAGCTCTATTTATAGTACAACAAGTTTGTTTTGCAAGCAATAGTGAATGGCAACTGCAGTAGGTTGTTGGCCAATGTGGATCAAATGGAATCTCAAGTCTCCTCTAGCCATTGCCTTGAGATTAGAGAACAAGCCTATGGTTATCTATTGTCTGAGCTTATATTGACTCAATTGGTTGATCATGGACTGATACATGTCAGCTCTATGCATCCATTGAATGCCTCAAAACAAAATTGGAGTCTTGAGGCATCTTTAGCTTTTAGGGGTGTCACACCTATATGTAGCTCCGAAGACTTGGGAGGCTTATGGATCAGTGCTTGTTCCTCCTTGGTCTCCCCCTGAGGTGTGCAGATGTATAACCATGTTTGTTTTTGTACAATTTGATCAATTCGAGCCCTAATGTACAAATCTGCCTTGCAAAACAGTTTGAAGCAAGGCATGTTGCAGCTGTCATAACCTCTAGCTCAGGTGGAGTTATATGGAGTTCTTGGACATTTTGGAAAGCTGATATATCCTATTTCAACATGATGTCCAACTTTTGTTTTGAATCAACTTGAATTACAATGAAAAATTCCTCTACATTTTGAAAAAAATAAGGCAGATTCTGACTTAGTGAAAATTTCACTAAGTGTTGGAAAAATGTCATTTTCATGTTTTTAACCACTTTGATCACTCCCTAACTAAAAATCCATGAAGAGTTGGAATGAGATGTAGTTAACACTTTTGAAGTATGTAATGAGAGCTACAAATCCAGCTTTGGACCATCCAAAATGGTTGCTTGGATCTCAAGTTATGGTCCTTGGAAGTTGGTACCCTAGCCATTTTGTTCCATAACTTAGAAAAATTCTAAGTTTTTTATGGTTACCCCTTTTACAAGTTAACTCAATTTCTTTGATTTTTCTTAATTAATGATGATTCAAAATAACATATTAACATTGTTTTAGAGTTAAGGAACCTTGGTTGACCAAAAATCCAAAAAGTCAAACTTGGATTTTTATACAGTTGACTTTTTCATTAGATGAAATTTTGACTTTGTGATTCTTTTGTGAAATCAATCCTTGGGCTCAATTAAACTTCATGAATGGCCTCCAAGGGTATTTAGGGATGTCTTGGACCCCTCCCCAAGGTTTGAGATCAAGGGTAGGTCAACAGTCAAGGGAAGGGTTGACTTTTTCCATCAGAAACCCTAATTTGTGATCAGATGGTTTTGAGTTCTAGTGGCTTATGACTTGAGCTCTTTTAGTCAATCAAATCTTGTAAATATGTCAATATGATGTATTTGAGGTCTTTGAAGTTCATTTTGAAGCTTCAAGCCATGCCTCACTTCACAAGTTATCTCAAGGGTTGAATTAAGTCAAAACCCTAATTCCTGATTTTTTTTTTATAGATGAACCACCAAGGTGATTTTGCCATTGTGGATGGGATCTTGAGATACTTTTGAGCTTATAGCGCCATACATTGAGGCATTGGCTCATTCCCAGATGGAAATTTTCATCTGGAGGCTTCAGTCGACCAAAACCCTAATTTGGTGACACTGGCGATCTTGAGGCTTGATCCACTTGGTATATTGTAACCTGGTGCTTAATTCTTGATGCGGGAGACCTCTGGATCCTTCATGGATGTTTGAGAGGCTAGACAAGTTGAAGATCATGTTATTTCTTGATTGATCTTTTGTCTAAAAGCTCTGAGAGGGGTTAACCCCCTAATCTTTGATAGTGAATAATGCCTAACAATCCCTGAGGAGATTGATGAGGCATGAAAGGATATCCATATTGTGGTAATGAGCTTCACAATGATGGGAAATCTTGGTGGTCAAAATTTGGGGTATGACACCAGTGAACACCAAATTTAAGCATCTGAGGTGCCTCTGATAAGTTAAACCGCCACAAAATTTATGCATAACTTCGCAATGCGAAGGATTGTTCGCAAAGCGGACACTCGCCTTCGAGTTTGCAAAGCGAACTTAGGTGCCTTTTTCTACTGTCCAAGTCTAGGACCATTCACTAGGGCTTCGCCAGTTTGTTCGCAAAGCGAACCTTCGCTGGCAAGATTACAAAGCGAACTTGCTGATGTTTTCCTCTTTTCTTTGGCAACTTGTATCATTTCTTGTGTCTTACATCTTTGATCATTTAGTGCCTTTTCCTGCACAATAGCACACATATTACAAGCACCAAAGGTATATTCACAATGTTTGAAGAACAACAACAATTCTTGAGTTAAATCAATGAAAACATGAGAATTGTGGTTGAAAAATGCCAAGAAAGATAGTTCAATTTAAGTCAAATTTTGCACTTAACAACTCTCCCCAACTAGATTTTTGCTTGTCCTCAAGCAAAGTATGCCCCTCATTAAAACTAGAGGATTTGCTCAAGCGTTTAATTCAACCAAGAATAGATTAACGGTTCCATTTCAAGCAAGAGAAATGCGCACAAGCAACGTTCACCACTCAATAGAATCGAACAATGACAAAGAATTAAGTTCTTAAACAAATATCATGGAATATTTCAAATGACAACTAAATTTTCATACTTGAATCACTCTAACACTCCTCTTCAGAATAAGAATAAAGAAATTAACGTGTTTGCAACCGCGGGAAAATTTCACTCATCTGACAAACAATGCTAATAGAAACTCATTTCATACAACATCTAACAATCAAAAATGAAAACATGGAAGCAAAAATATCACTAAGGGCTTCAAAGGTTGTAACTTGGTCGGGTTCACAACAAAGGGACATTTCTAAAGGTAATTGAATCGAAATTGCCGATGCAAAAAGAAACATTCACTATACATGGTATTTACACATCACAACTTCAATCACCATTTTCATTCCTTTATCACCAACCTTCTCAAACTTCCTTATGCACAATTATTTCATTCTCTATTTTTCTTATTCAAACAAGCATTCTTTCTCTTTTGTTTTTCACATTCATATTCATACTTTTTCTTTTCATGCTTGTTTGAACTTTTTCAAAATTTTTAGCAACCTACCATTTTTCTTTTCCATTATCCCCAACTTGAATTCAACCAAACCTCAAATGAATGCTACTTGCTTTTTATGGCAAGTAAATAAAATTAAAACAATGTTCAAAGGTTCAAGAATAAATTTTTAGAACCTCACAAAATTCAATGATGAACTATACTTTCAAATTATGTATATAAACCAAGTTCATCACTAAAACGAGATCTAAACTGTTTAGGCTCAAAGGGGGTTAACGAACTCTCTCTACTCACGGGTAAATCACAGTTTAGAAATAGTTGTGCTCAATATCAACAAATGCCTTGATCATTTCTAATGCTTCCACAAAATCACAATAATCAAAAGATAAAGCATGAATCAAACGAATGAAACAAAGTTATCAGTCATCCTAGTATATAGTAAACAATGGAGGTTTCTCACAATTTGTGGCTTTTGGTCCTAAGTGAAACAAGCATTCAAATAAGTTGCAACATGAAACAAAAATACACATTTGCACAAAGCACAAAATTCTTAAATCCTTCTAACATTCTATAAAGCGGTAGAATTTACCTTGCATACATTCAACGCTCACCATCCTATCATCACCATCCAGACTTGATCGAAGTTTCATTGAATACTTTTATACAAATGGCAACCAATCTAGAAGGAGTTCTATTCATTCCTAGTCACACTAGAGAAAACATAAAAGAAAACAAATATGTACAATATAAACAAATGTACAAAGCTCAAAAATATTGAAACTATCGCAATGCGATTCAATATCCAAACACCAATCCTAGGAAACAACGCCATTTTGTTAACTGTGGTATAGCAGTAAACAAAAATTAAATAAGTAACCCAGTTTTGTCGTCTCCACAGGGATCAGTGCGATAGAGAATGTCGTTCGAAGGTTTCTGCATTTCTAAGCTTACTGTGCAAATGTTTTGGTTTAAAATATTTAAGGAACCAAAATTAAAGGCATAAAATATAAAGACTGAAAATATAAAGTACAGACTGAATTATAAACGGAGTCTTGTTGGGATTGAATCTCATCAATTGATAACACATGCATTCTTCTAATCATTTTATACATAAATCACTTGTTCGTCTAATATCATCGTGTATCACTCACAACATACATATCCTCTCGGTCCCCGCATGTGTAAGTGATTTTGTACCGATCAATAATTGCTCTCGCACATTACCAATCAATACAAAGCATTTAAAACCTACATGAATGTTAAGCCTACATCCATCTCTGGCATCTAGACCTAACATATATTACTATAACATCCATATCAAACTAATGAATAATTCATATACAAAGCAATGATCAGAATACGTACATATGTTTAACCCTTTTTTACATGTATTCAACTAATTGGCCAAATGTATGTGAATATCGTTCTTCATCACTATTATCGCGCATCCTCACAATACCGCATTGATCCTATCCATGCTAGCCATGATAATTAATCAACATAATACAATAAAAGATACAATGAATATCAACTCACAAAGCCATGTAAAAAGTTTGCTCATTGATAGATGAAAATCTAAGATCAAGGATTTGAAATAGGTTTTGTCAAGACCCACAAATAAGTAATCAAAGACAATCAAAAATAGAGAATCAAAACTAATTCACAAACATACATTAGATGAAATACATAAGGTATCAAAAGATTACATCCAAACCCAACAAGAGATTGAGGATCTTACCTTCTCCCCCTTGGGGTTTGAGTTTCTATCTTTCAAATATTCTTGAAATGAAGAGAGATCTTTTTCTATGCTGAAAAATAGCCATATATCTCTAAAAAGTGTGAAAATGTATATATAATACATTCAGGAATTTCCAAGTTCGCACTGCGAACTTTTCATTCGCCCAGCGAACACCATATTTAGGCACCTGAGTTGCCTCTAATAAGTTAAACCGCCACAAAATTTCTGCATAACTTTGCAATGCGAAGGATTGTTCGCAAAGCGAACACTCACCTTGAAGTTCGCAAAGCGAACTTAGGTGCCTTTTTCTACTGTCCAAGTCTGGGACCATTCGCTGGGGCTTCGCCAGTTTGTTCGCAAAGTGAACCTTCGTTGGCAAGTTCGCAATGTGAACTTGCTGATGTTTTCCTCTTTTCTTTGGCAACTTGTGTCTTACATCTTTGATCATTTAGTGCCTTTTCCTGCACAATAGCACACATATTACAAGCACCTAAGGTATATTCACAATGTTTGAAGAACAACAACAATTCATGAGTTAAATCAATGAAAACATGAGAATTGTGGGTGAAAAATGCCAAGAAAGATAGTTCAATTTAAGTCAAATTTTGCACTTAACAACTATCGTTTTTGCGGTAATGCTTTGAAAACTATTCATTATGTGTTATTGGACTGTGAATTTTGTGTCAAGGTTTGGGAAGGTGTTACTATCTGGGGTAACTTGGGTGTGTATGCGTCGGTCCCTTGCATTGACTCATTCGTCTCGTTTTGTTCTTCCTTCGGCAAAGAAGTTGATGTGCTGAGGGGGAGTATTTTTTGGGCTTTTATTGTTTGGTATATATGGTAAAGTAGGAACAACCTTATTTTCAAGGAAATTTTGGCTTCGGTTGTTGAAACGATAAACTCAGTCAAGTTCTTCTCTTAGAGGTAGCATAATGGAGGAAAAACATCTTCTAAGTGCCTATTTTATGATTGGTTTGTAAATCCTTTAGGCTGTATTAATCGGAAGTAATTTTCGCCTTGTTTATATTCGGGTTTAGCACCCCTTGTGCTCTATATAATTCCATTGCTTATTAAAAAAACATATTATTTCGGCCATTTGGTTTGATAATAGTACAAAGTCCAGTTTTTGTGAAGAGGAGGCAATTCCTTTGACTAAACATTGAAAATGGTATGTGTTATCTTGGTCTGAAATTTTTTGTTGGTTAGCTGTTATTTTGGTATTAAAATCATAATTGTCATATTTTTATGGAAACCAGAGACAGAGATTGCAAACCTTAAAGTATCTGAAGATATATCTGACGATGTATCTGAGTATGACTTGCCTAGATTTACGTTGATTTGTGAGTCTGTACTTTGCAAATATATATATATATGTATATATATATATATATATATATAGAGAGAGAGAGAGAGAGAGAGAGAGAGAGATTCTATTACCTACGGGTTGTGCTTCACAGGGACTTTGGATGAGATGGTTGTGAATGAAACTCTTAGTCCCGAGCCAACGATTCAGGTTCTCCTTTGTTTTCAAGTATGTTTCAGTGCTGAAAATTGTTCGATCTGGGTATGTTTAGTTTCCTGTTTATAATTTTTCATTGATTCAGTTATAAATGTGTCTATGTGTAGGTAATTCTCTGATTGGATACACATAGTTTATTTTCTTTCGTATTCTATTTTGTTCCTTTCAAGTGAAATGTTGATTGGAATTTTGAGGATTTTCTTTGTAGGATTTTATATTCAATTGTGGGGGTTTGTTTGTGGCATTTATTTTTTTGACAAATTGGGACTACAACAATGTGACTCCAATCTTCAATAGGTCATTATGTTATTGTATGCAATTTACCTTATTAACACGATGACAAATGTTCGGATTTGGAAAAGCCTTCAACTTGGAGACGCATGGAAGCCTTGTAGGAAAAGTATAGCAACCTGATCTAAATGTAAGAATCATTATATTGTTTATTAAGAATGAGTTTCTCTGTGTAATATCTTACTGTGTAGCGTAACCTACACAATTAGTTAATCCCACTTTTACTGTATATACAATTACATTGAAATGTGTTGAAATATTAAACTTTATTTTGGGATAACCTTATTATTTTTGTTTTAGATTTTTAGGTTTAGTTATTTTGGGCTTAGGTAATTTTGGATAATGTTTCTAGAAAGCTCTTGTAATGTTTAGAATGTCTAGATATTTCTTAGGATTGTAATATATTTTAGAATGCTCTTGGAATTTCTTAAGTTGAGAACTCTCTAAAATTAGTGTAGCTAGAGTTCTTCTTAGAATACTATAAATAGAGATATAATCCTACACTTTTGTATCAAGCAAAAATACAAAGTTCTCTCTTCCATAAAGAATTCTCCTACCTATCAAGTTTCTCTTTAAGCCTCTAATATTCTCACACACTTTCCCTTAACACAAAAGGCTTTATTTCCAACAATGTGGCATAAGAGCTTCAAGGTCCTCAAAAGATGGCGAATGGAGGTTTCCCTTTCAAAATGCCGATGCTCACAAAGAACAACTATGACAATTGGAGTATCAAGATGAAGGCGCTACTAGGAGCTCAAGATGTGTGGGATATCATTGAAAAGGATTAAATGAGCAAGATGAAGCCTCGCTAAGCCAAGGTGTAAAGGAGACATTGAAAGAGTCAAGAAAGTGAGACAAGAAAGCTCTCTTCCTCATTTATCAACCGGTGGATGAAGATACATTTGAGAAGATCTCCAATGCAATGATGCCCAAAGAAGCATGGGACAAGCTTCAAACTTGTAACAAAGGAGTGGAGCAGGTGAAAAGATTCGTCTTCAAACTCTTTGACGTGACTTTGAATGTTTATTTATAGAAGAGTCTGAGTCAATTTCTGATTATTTTTCTCGAGTATTGTCCCTAGTCAATCAACTTAAAAGAAATGGTGAAGATGTTTATGAGGTGAAAGTCATGGCGAAAATACTTTGCACTTTAAATCCATGTTTTGACTTCATTGTTACCATCATTGAAGAAAACAAGGATTTAAAGACCATTGTTGCACCCCAAATTTTACCCTCAGATTCGTCTGATCACCATCATATCATTTTCGATCGGCCATTCGTGCATTTTCTTAGTTTTTTAAGCATTAATCATGTTTTTAACCAAGTTTGTCATTTCATTTTAGAATTTTTCTCATTTTGAGAATTGATTGAGTTTTAACTATTGATTTGGTCTAATTTTAATTTTAATATAGTTAATTTTCAATTATCATTTTCAATTCAAAATTTGGTTTACTTTAGTTATCACTTTTATTCTAATTTAATGTAATTGGATTAACTTCATCATTTTAAATTTGATTTGAGTTTAATTCCAATTTACTTTTACTTTAATACAATTAGTTTAATTTTAATTTTTAATTTTAAATTAATTATGTTTAGTTTAACTAAGTTTATATTATTCAGAATTTAAAACAAAATAAAATCAATTTGTTTTTCTAGAAGCCAATTTCCTTTCTTATTAAATACATTAATGTATTACATTAGTATCCTTTTGTACAATAGCAGTAGCTTTTCAGTCACTTTTTCCGTCTTTGCTCATCCGTACGAACCACACCAGCCTGCTCAACGTAAACCTGTTGTACGACCAACATACAACGGTCATTTTTTTCAAATGAAAAGAAGGAGATCATATAAGAAAAACGAGAACAGGGGGAGGAGCGGGAGCAACACCAAAACCTGTGAAAAAACCAAACCAGCACAGGGCGAAATTTTCACAACCAAAACATAAAACCAATTCATCAACAGACAGCATTATTCACCAGGAAGAATAGTCGCGCGCATATACAGAAGAACTCACATAAAAAAATCCATATACGCCACTGTAGAAGGTTCACACCCCTCCATTCGCAGAGGCCAACCTCACAACCATTGCATACCCCAACGGCAAATGAATATGGGCGAGCAACAATAAGGATAACAGAATCTTGTCACAAGTTTATACACAAGTAAGATTCACGTCAACACACGCAAAGAAAGGGACGAACCTATCGGAGGAACTCACTTCACCGTGTCAGAATCGGAACTCGCCGGACTAGCTCCAGTTATGTAAGTTTTCCTTGAATTTCTTCATTTTTTTTTTCACTTGATAATTGTTTGAGCTCGTACATCCATGGTTGTTTCATTTTATAATTGTTAGAGCTTTTGAGTAGAATTTGAAATGCTCTTTTCCAATCAAAACCTTCCGCTCTCTGTTAATTCTCAAACACCCTGTTTCAGCCTTCCATTCTCCCAACCTTCACGGAAAACCTCTTCCTTCGTGAAACTCAACACGAACCTTCCCTCTGTTCATCTCACTCGCACCACAGACCAATCACAAAACAAGTAAGAGAGATGGAGATGAGGAGAAATTAAAGAAGATGAGATTTCAAATCAAACCTGAAATGGACCAACACGGACTTAGCGATTGAGACAGGTTAGCGAGCAAGGTCGGAGAGTTCTTCACTATTGTTCAACTTGTTCTTTCGTTTCTGTTCACCCTCACTTCACATCTTCTCCTCCGATCGAACCTTTGTAACCATCCGCCATAGATTCGACGCACGTCCGCGATTCTATGACGAAGGGGATCCAAGAAGAGTGAGACGGATTAGGGAAATCACGAGAAGTGAAGGAGATGGAGGTGGTGGTCGAGGGTTGAGATGTGAAGCGGAATCGCGAGGGGGAGAATGAGAACAGGGCACTAAGTAGAAGGAATTGAGATAGTGTTTTCACGGCTGTGTAAAATTAGGTTTTGGTTCTTCCCTTTTTTCCCTTAATGTAACCGAGCCGGGTCAAAATCCATGACCCAGCTAGTACCCAGCGCCCCATTTCTTACTTGGGCTCACCTTCATTATCCTTGGACCACCCTTTGGGCCTGTGTGCCATTTTGTTTTTATTTCAGCATACTATTCACTTTCATTAGTTAGTGTTAAGAAAATTTAAGCTTAATTTCATTTAGTAATTTAGGATTAAGGCTAACATTTCTTTTTTTTTAATTAAGTTTTTATGACCTTCTTTAATTAGTAATTTTGGAAATAATAGGATTAGTGTTTTCCTTCAAGATTCTAATTTTAGTTGTATTATTAGAAATTTAGATTAGTAACCCTTTTAATAATAAAACTCCAAATATTTAAGTCTTTATTTAATCTTATTTAGTAATTTTTCGTAAATATTTATTTAAGTTTAATTATTAAATTGTGAGTTTTTCTTTTATCTTGGGTAAATTGCTAGACTTTGTTCATAACTTTTATTTGAAATCTTGAATTAAATCACTAATTTGTGTTTCAAATTCTTGAACAAACTTGTCTCATGTTTGATTTGTCATATAGTTGTTTGACTTTGATGTGAATTTTGCTCTTAAATCTGAATACCATCTTTGACTATTTCGTAATCATAACCATGTATCTTTGACATATGTTTGTGTCTTGTGATATCCTTCTCAAGATGAATACATTTTGGTTTATTTTTTACATGTCTTTATAATGATCATGCTCATCTTATCCATATTTTATCATGAAACATATTGCCATCCTCATGCTTATGTTGCTTTTATCTCCTCATATCATATCAATGTTTTAGCTTTTATCGTGTTTTATCTATTGTTATATTATCAAATGTTTTTCCCCCCATTCCAAAGGAAGGTTAATTATATTGACTCTTAAAGTCATAACCCCCATCTTAACCTAAGTAACCTCTTAGGAAGAAACTTTGTTTGTTGGCCTCATCAGAGCCATAGAAATCATAACTAGCTTTAGGAAGAGTTCTTCAACTCTTAGTGATATTCATCATAATGAATTCATCACTTTCCCTACTGACTAAACTTCAATATAGGTCCATTTCAACTAGATTTAGAGAGTTCCTAAACTCTACAATGAGCTTGTACTCATTTCCTCTCTGAATATTGACCACAGTCAATCGTTCAGTAGAAGTAGAACTACGCATACTCTGATTCTATTCCCGAGGATACGTAGGCATAAAGTGCGATGCTTTATCGAGTATACTTAGATACTAACCCCTAGGGTTTTCAATCTTTAGCATAGAACCTTTAGCAAACATAAGATAACATTTAACAAGAGGTTCCCGTAGGGTACTACGGACGTTTAGGGTGCTAATACCTTCCCTTGGCGTAACCAACCCCCAAACCTTAGATCTCCCCCTTTAGGTTTTTCTAACGATCTTGAACCTTTCCTTTGGATAAATCAAAGTCGGTTGTAAAAGAAATATGATGCAAGTTAATTAATAGCTTGTTATCCGATTTTCACCGCAACAGAAATGGCGACTTCATTGGGGAAAGTTAGACCTATTGCTGGTCCTTTCTTAAGAGGGTTGAGCCTATCTTGCTTTTATGATATTCATGTTTGCTTATTTGTTTGTATGTGCTTATGTATGTCATATTTGCTTATATATCTGTACATTTGTTCTTGCTTGATCCTTTAGGTTGACATGGTATCTATGAGTGAGATAAGTTCTAACCCAGACTTGAGAGCACATTATTATAGGATCGTGGTGTAATCAATAGTCGGTTGTTGGCAGTAGTACCAACAATCTATGGCATATGATGACCACACTCAGATGAGGCCCTTTGGGATTGTTGATGTCTGATGTGAGAAGTCACATTGATATTACTTTTTCAATTGGGAGCCAGGAATTCTGAGGACCGTAGTTACCTTTACCCCACTTGGCCTTTTAGGATGTAGTGCGGTGACTATAAGGGAGCCAGTCCTGAGTAGTTGTCACGCGATACTACACTCAGACGAGTTTATCTTGAGAATATTGTTAACTCGTGTAAGTAGTTACATGGGTCGATAATATCCGAAAGATTTACGTAGACTCTAGGAACTTTTTATAACCTTGTTCGGCAGGTGAAAACCAGTAGTACATACCTATTGGGATGGGTAGACCTTTGACTCCATGCTCGTAACCCCTAAACCTAGGACTCGTGTGCTATTGTGTATGCATGTTTGTGTTTTGTGTGCCCGTGTTTTGTGCATTGCATACATCTCATGATAACCATTTGGTTTCAATGAACTCAGACGTTCTTTTCTTTGCAAAGATTAATCGAGATCTTAGATTTTAAAATAAAACTTTTCAGTTTTCCAAAATGTTTGCAGCTCACCTTTGAGTTCCATGAAACCATTTGGCTTGCATTAGCATTGCATTCGCTTTAGCATTTGCATTTCTCGGTCTTGAGTCTCCTCCGTCCTTTGTCTGTAACCCAGCTAACCTTCCTGAAGCCAGCATTGGACTTGAAGAAGCTTTTGAGGGATCATGAATTCAGAGGAGTAGAACCAGTTTGTAACCAGAGCAGATTTCGACTTGTTAAGAAGCCAGTTGGATCAGGTTATGGCAGCCTTGGCAAAAAGAGATGCCAATATTCAGGGTATGTTTGTGAACAATGTTGCCCAAGCTCAACCTGTGCAGATTCCTGTTAGGAACCAGTTTATACAAGAACATGCCATTGTCCGAGACGGACATTCTTCTTCTATTGATGCTACGGAATACCGCAGTTTTGCATTCTCCGAGTCAGATTCCCAAGGAGTGGTCCCTGTGATGAAAACCCAGGATCCACGAGACATTGAGCTAATGGAAAAATGTCGTGCCTTGGAAAAGAAGCTTGATGCCATTGCAGGTCGTGACACTGCTGATCTGAATGCATTGGGCATGTGTTTGGTATCTGACCTTGTGATACCTCCTAAGTTCAAAACGCCGAAGTTTGAGAAGTATAAAGGGGATAGCTGTCCAAAACAGCATTTGGTGATGTTTTGCAGAGGAATGACTTCACATGTCCTCAATGACAAACTCATGATCCATTGTTTCCAAAACAGTCTAAGTGGAGCATCACTGCATTGGTATATGCAGCTAGAAAGTAGTCATGTCCAATCATGGTCAGACCTAGCCAGTGCATTTGTGAAGCAATACAACTACAATCTTGATTTGGCTCCTAGCCGCCTACATTTGCTAGACTTAGCTCAAGAAGAAAATGAGTCCTTCAGAAAGTATGCTCAGAGGTGGAGAGAAGTAGCTGCTCGTGTTCAACCCCCACTTTCGGACAAAGAATTGGTTGACTGGTTCGTGGATACTTTGCAAGGTATATACCGAGAAAAGTTGTTTAGCACTGTGACGTCAAACTTTTCTGAATTGATAAAAACTGGAGAACGCATTGAGAGTGGTCTCCAGAAAGGAAAAATCCGAGGCATCTCGAATATCCCAGCCGGTGAGAATAAATCAGTTGTCGATTCTCAAGAAGAATGGGAGAAGGAAAGTAATTCTATATGGGAGACCCAAATACCTCAGCGCTTCTATAACTCAAGTGTTCAGCGTCAGCAACCTTTTGGGTCTTTATATCAGACACCAATCTCTCCACGTGGGCAATATTCTGCTCCAAATCGAAGACCTCCTCTATATCAACGGTCCTACCGCCGTCAGCCACGTCAGCATGCATGACAAAGGCCAAGGAAGCCAGAGAGGAATTTCACTCTGTTGCCAATACCATACAATCAGTTCCTGCCAGATTTAATCCAAGGGGGATTGATAGTGCCAAAAGGGATAGATCCAGTGATCCCTCCCTACCCACCAGGCTTTGATGTCAACGCCCGATGTGACTACCACGCTGGGGCATAGGGGCATTCGACCGAAGACTGTAAGGTACTCAGAAGCAAGGTTCAGACGTTGCTTGATTCTGAGATGATCTCATTCACGCCTCAAGGAATTCAAATCAACAGTCCTTCACCTAATCGAGCAGATTCATCAGACCCTGGAGAGGAAGAAATTGTCGAGAGTGGATGTGAAGATAATTCTCAGACGGATTTTGACAATCAATTTTGAAGATGACTATCTCAGTTTGGCAAATCAGGGAGGAAATTCCAGTTCCCCGAAGCTGGCAATCTTTTGGCTATTTAGCATTTTGTTGTATTTTATTTGCATGATTGGAATTGTATTTACTTATAAGCTATTGTCTTTTCAAATTAGCAAGATTAAAGAAATATTTATGCATCTTTTGGTTAAGTCCATTCGTTTCACTCATTTATTCTCGTGTTCAAATATCTTTTTCACCCCTTTTTCAACTTTTGCTAAAGCAAAGATTATGGAGGATGATGAAAACCTAATGTTCATAATTGTTGTGGTATTCTTCCAAATTAACCTCGCCGAGGATGTAAGGCATTGTTTCACATTTCCTAAACATTGGAGAAGTCCCTTGTTACCCCCTTCGAGCCTAGAAGTAGGAGTTTTCTTTCCTTGCACAAAAACAAAAACCTTAAATCTCAACCTTGGGGTAGGGTAGTTCTCAGTTTAACTCGATTATATATTCAAACACGAGCGCTTCATATAAGGCGCCAGTCAGCTTTCAAATCAAGTGACTTCCTACTTTTGGAGAGTTGAACGTATATCTTGAGTTAACTGAGCGTAGGATTTGAGCCTTTATCTTTTGTTTCATAAACCATGAACCATACCACATTACAATCTCTAAAATACCTAATTGAGGTAAGGTTGTTTTGAAAGCATACTACGACAAGGTTGAGTAACCTGACTCCTAATAATCTTTGTTACTCACGTGTATTGGTCACTTCCTTAATGACTAGACCCACCTTGGTTTTGGCTATTTAATCATTCCACTGTGCATTTTTTATCAAAGATTTGTTTTCAAACTTTGCATTAAACCTTTGCATTAAATTTTGCCAATTTTAATGAACAACACTTGTTTGCAATACCATTCGATATCAAGGAATCCCAACAAATGCGGTCAGACAAGGAATTGAACTTGATAGAGGAATTTGGCTCAGTCAGGGGCAACCAAGTGTGAGGTTTGCCAATCTACAATCCCAGAGTTGACAAATCCGAGGCAGAATTCTGCAAATTCAGAATTTTGGGGCAAATATTCTTGAGATCATCTTATGACTAGTGTTGTTTTCAGTAACCCATCAGCAGGGGCAAATTCGTTCTCCAGTAATTCCTACTACAGTTTGAGTATCTCGAGTATAACTGAACAAAAACAGCTACGTCAAGATTCAAAGTTGGAAGATATTGAATCATCCAGTATTTCAGTCCTTCCGTAAAATTCTTTTGATTATTCAAGTTGGAAGATATTGAAGTATCCAGTATTTCAGTCCTTCTATAAAATTCTTTTGATTATTCAAGTTGGAAGATATTGAACCATATGATATTTTGAGTCTTCCATAAAATTCTTTTGATTATTCAAGTTGGAAGATATTGAAGTATCTGGTATTTCAATCCTTCTGTAAAATTCTTTTGGTTATTCACCCCCCTAATCTGGGGCAGTTATGCCGAGATCTCTCTAAGAGTTTGAAGATATTGAAGCACCATGTATGCCAATTCTTATATAAAATCCTCTTGTTATCGTCTTAGCTTGGGGCAGACAAAATTCGAAGATGATCGTCATATAAGTCAGAATGCAGGATTACTCTGTTCTTGTGATATCTTTTGCTAAGCTTTCCAGTAAGTTGTTACTTCAGCTAATCTTGACAACTCTCCATGGATTCTTCTCCAACAAAGAGATCAAGCTCACAATGGCAATCCTCATGATGTCACACCTCAAGTGGAATACTCTTTTCACCAACGAAGTTGTTGACTCTTCCTCTTCATCCCCAGTATTGGTCCAACCAGTTGGGTTTGGCTGGGTACCCTTGTCGAGACGTTTTCTTCTTCTCCAGTCTCGCTTCCTTTTGTCTGTTTTGTCAGCATAAGCATAAGCATGGCATAAGCACTCATATGCATAGCATCTTTGCGGTTCTGTTTCTTTCTCTGGTGTTTACCTGTTTTGGGTTCACTTTGGCGTTTGTTCCCCCAAGTGACTGGGTTTGTCTATTCTCTCCAATAGAAAGTCAGCCCTAGGCATAAAATGCCCATCCATTATTGGAATCCCCACGGAGTTATATCCTCGTGGATGATGGTTGTTTCAGTTATCTTTTCCACATTTGGATAAGATAGATCCCCATTTGAGTTCATCCCTCAATTGGAGTCTTGTTTGACAGTTTCTTTCTAGCTTGTTCCCAGATTGAACTTTGGTCCCTGGCCAGTGTGGTTTCCGAACCTACTTTTGTTAGTGCATTTATTGTGCACCGTGTCTCGCAAGAAGATTCTTTTACAAATCCCATTGAAGACAAAGTTATTTCTCCAGCAATTTTGTAATACCAACATATCTTTGGAATTTATACCCAACAATTAGTGGCAATCTCACTCATGAGAAGCTTATCCGTCCTTGGTTTTATTCATACTTCTACAGTTACCAATAGTCATTTTCTCCATCAACCCTTTGATGATGTCAACCTTTATTTAAATCAACAGCTTTTTCCATCAACCCTTTGATGATGTCATTCAACTGCTTTTTGCTGTCAACCCTTTGACGATGTCTGTGTTCTTCCATCAACCCTTTGATGATGTCAACCTTTATTTAAATCAACTGCTTTTTCCATCAACCCTTTGATGATGTCATTCAACTGCTTTTTGCTGTCAACCCTTTAACGATGTCTGTGTTCTTCCATCAACCCTTTGATGATGTCAACCTTTATTTAAATCAACTGCTTTTTCCTTCAATCCTTTGACGATGTCAGTTTTCTTCCTTTGGTGATGTAAATCTTCGATTCAATTATCCCTTACCGTCTATTCTTTGACAATGTGAACCTTTACTTCCCCCGTGAAGTAAAAAAAAAACATTCCCGGTTTGTCTGAAATCTTTGCCTAAGATAGGCTTACGTTCGGTCACCACCTTTGAGTGCCAGATTTTTGCATCCTTGTGCTTTGTTCTGCTTGTGGTCTTTTGTTGTGTCTGTCTTTATTTCCCCAATGAAGTAAAGACATTCCCGGTTTGCCTTGTGTCGTGCTTGTCCGGTCTTAACCTTTGCGCACCAGATTTGGATCTTTAAAACCTTTTTCTGTTCCCCAAGAGGTTTAACTTTAAAGAATTTTTAGAGCTGTTCTTGTTTGAATCGTGTCAAACTCGAACTTGGACTTTGATTGAATCGTGTCAAGCATTGTCTTTCTGTTCTTGTTTGAATCGTGTCAAACCTGAACAGGGTCTTTGTTCGAATCGTGTCGGACGCTGACCCCTTGTTTTAAAACCGTTCTTGTCTGAATCGTGTCGAACTTGAATTGGGACTTTGCTTGAATCATGTCAAGCACTGTCTTTTGTTTTAAAACTGTTCTTGTTCGAATCGTGTCGGACATTGAACCCTTATCTTGTTTCTTTTCTAAAATTGCTTTAAGCTAAGTTTCTTGGAACAAATTTATTCAACTTTAAGACTCCTATCTGGTGCGCAGAGTTAGTCTCTGTCTTCCCGACTTTTCTTGAAGATCCCATTTTGAACTCTTCAGTCCAAGAATCCCCAGGAAGTCTTTGCTTGGTTGTCTGTCTTTTTAAGCTGATCCCTAGTGATCAGGTTTTTTCTTTCTGGTTTCGTGCCCAGGAAGAGTGTGGGTTTGGTTTGTCCCCTGTAGTCTATCTCCCTGGATCTTTCCCCAGTGGAGATTGCTTTTGGTTTTTCCCCAGTGTTTCTTTGGAGTCTCCCCGGTGGGCCTCTTTTGTTGGTTAGCTTGTATCCCCAGTGAGGTGTTTCTCATGGATACTTTAGCTTTCGTCCTTCCCCAGTGAAGCTCATCTTTTGCTTCCTGTTTGTCCTTTGGTGTCTCATTGCGTTTGCATCTTTGCATCTTCTTGGCATCATGTTTGTTGCATTGCACGTCTACGCATCTGAGGGAAAAATTTTCGGTTATCTGTATTTAAATATCTTTCACTTTTGATTCCATGAGATCTTCATCTCTCATGTCACCAGGCGAAGATATTTAAATAGGGGCAACTGTTGCACCCCAAATTTTACCCTCAGATTCGTCTGATCACCATCATATCATTTTCGATCGGCCATTCGTGCATTTTCTTAGTTTTTTAAGCATTAACCATGTTTTTAACCAAATTTGTCATTTCATTTTAGAATTTTTCTCATTTTGAGAATTGATTGAGTTTTAACTGTTGATTTGGTCTAATTTTAATTTTAATATAGTTAATTTTCAATTATCATTTTCAATTCAAAATTTGGTTTACTTTAGCTATCACTTTTATTCTAATTTAATGTAATTGGATTAACTTCATCATTTTAGATTTGATTTGAGTTTAATTCCAATTTACTTTTACTTTAATACAATTAGTTTATTTTTAATTTTTAATTTTTAATTAATTATGTTTAGTTTAACTAAGTTTATATTATTCAGAATTTAAAATAAAATAAAATCAATTTGTTTTTCTAGAAGCCAATTTCCTTTCTTATTAAATACATTAATGTATTACATTAGTATCCTTTTGTATAATAGCAGTAGCTTTTCAGTCACTTTTTCTGTCTTTGCTCATCCGTACGAACCACACCAGCCTGCTCAACGTAAACCTGTTGTACGACCAACATACAACGGTCATTTTTTTCAAATGAAAAGAAGGAGATCATATAAGAAAAACGAGAACAGAGGGAGGAGCGGGAGCAACACCAAAACCTGTGAAAAAACCAAACCAGCACAGGGTGAAATTTTCACAACCAAAACATAAACCCAATTCATCAACAGACAGCATTATTCACCAGGAAGAATAGTCGCGCGCATATACAGAAGAACTCACATAAAAAAAATCCATATACGCCACTGTAGAAGGTTCATACCCCTCCATTCGCAGAGGCCAACCTCACAACCATTGCATACCCCAACGACAGATGAAGATGGGCGAGCAACAGCAAGGATAACAGAATCTTGTCACAAGTTTATACACAAGTAAGATTCACGTCAACACACACAAAGAAAGGGACGAACCTGTCGGAGGAACTCACTTCACCGTGTCGGAATCGGAACTCGCCGGACTAGCTTCGGTTATGTAAGTTTTCCTTGAATTTCTTCATTTTTTTTCACTTGATAATTATTTGAGCACGTACATCCATGGATGTTTCATTTTATAATTGTTAGAGCTTTTGAGTAGAATTTGAAATGATCTTTTCCAATCAAAACCTTCCGCTCTCTGTTAATTCTCAAACACCCTGTTTCAGCCTTCCATTCTCCCAACCTTCACAGAAAACCTCTTCCTTCGTAAAACTCAACACGAACCTTCCCTCTGTTCGTCTCACTCGCACCACAGACCAATCACAAAACAAATAAAACCCAAAAAACAAGTAAGAGAGATGGAGATGAGGAGAAATTAAAGAAGATGAGATTTCAAATCAAACCTGAAACGAACCAACACGGACTTAGCGATTGAGACGGGTTAGCGAGCAAGGTCGGAGAGTTCTTCACTATTGTTCAACTTGTTCTTTCGTTTCTGTTCACCCTCACTTCACATCTTCTCCTCCGATCGAACCTTTGTAACCATCCGCCATAGAGCCAAAGTACGTCCGCGATTCTATGACGAAGGGGGTCCAAGAAGAGTGAGATGGATTAGGGAAATCACGAGAAGTGAAGGAGATGGAGGCGGTGGTCGAGGGTTGAGATGTGAAGCGGAATCGCGAGGGGGTGAATGAGAACAGGGCACTAAGTAGAAGGAATTGAGAGAATGTTTTCACGGCTGTGTAAAATTAGGTTTTGGTTCTTCCCTTTTTTTCCCTTAATGTAACCGAGCAGGGTCAAAATCCATGACCCAGCTAGTACCCAGCGCCCCATTTCTTACTTGGGCTCACCTTCATTATCCTTGGACCACCCTTTGGGCCTGTGTGCCATTTTGTTTTTATTTCAGCATACTATTCACTTTCATTAGTTAGTGTTAAGAAAATTTAAGCTTAATTTCATTTAGTAATTTAGGATTAAGGCTAACATTTCTTTTTTTTTAATTAAGTTTTTATGACCTTCTTTAATTAGTAATTTTGGAAATAATAGGATTAGTGTTTTCCTTCAAGATTCTAATTTTAGTTGTATCATTAGAAATTTAGATTAGTAACCCTTTTAATAATAAAATTCCAAATATTTAAGTCTTTATTTAATCTTATTTAGTAATTTTTCGTAAATATTTATTTAAGTTTAATTATTAAATTGTGAGTTTTTCTTTTATCTTGGGTAAATTGCTAGACTTTGTTCATAACTTTTATTTGAAATCTTGAATTAAATCACTAATTTGTGTTTAAAAGTCTTGAACAAACTTGTCTTATGTTTGATTTATCATATAGTTGTTTGACTTTGATGTGAATTTTGCTCTTAAATCTGAATGCCATCTTTGACTATTTCGTGATCATAACCATGTATCTTTGACTTATGTTTGTTTCTTGTGATATCCTTCTTAAGATGAATACATTTTGGTTTATTTTTGTTATGTCTTTATAATGATCATACTCATCTTATCCATATTTTATCATGAAACATATTGCCATCCTCATGCTTATGTTGCTTTTATCTCCTCATATCATATCAATGTTTTAGCTTTTATCGTGTCTTATCTATTATTATATTATCAACTGTTTTTCCCCTCATTCCAAAGGAAGGCTAATAATATTGACTCTTAAAGTCATAACCCCCATCTTAACCTAAGTAACCTCTTAGGAAGAAACTTTGTTTCTTGGCCTCATCAGAGCCATAGAAATCATAATTAGCTTTAGGAAGAGTTCTTCAACTCTTAGTGATATTCATCATAATGAATTTTTCACTTTCCCTACTGACTAAACTTCAACATAGGTCCATTTCAACTAGATTTAGAGAGTTCCTAAACTCTACAATGAGCTTGTACTCATTTCCCCTCTGAATATTGACCACAGTCAATCGTTAAGTAGAAGTAGAACTATGCATACTCTGATTTTATTCCCGAGGATACGTAGGCGTAAAGTGCGATGCTTTATCGAGTATACTTAGATACTAACCCCTAGGGTTTTCAACCTTTAGCATAGAACCTTTAGCAAACATAAGATAACATTTAACAAGAGGTTCCCGTAGGGTACTACGGACGTTTAGGGTGCTAATATCTTCCCTAGGCGCAACCAACCCCCGAACCTTAGATCTCCCCCTTTAGGTTTTTCTAACGATCTTGAACCTTTCCTTTGGATAAATCAAAGTCGGTTGTAAAAGAAATATGATGCAAGTTAATTAATAGCTTGTTATCGAATTTTCACCGCAACAACCATGACTATTGATCAACTCATGAGTTCCTTACAAGCATACGGAGAAAACAAAAAGGGAAAAATTAAACAAAAGGAGACTACGGAGCAACTACTTCAACTCATTGCAAAGGAAGCAAACTATGCGAATTTCAAGAGCCAAAGAGGATGAGGTTGTGGACAAGATCGTGGACGTGGACGTGGAGAAGGACATGGAGGTGAAGGAATAGGCGATTACAACAACTACTCTAACAACTTCAACGAAGAAATAAGTTGGAATCCACAAGCAACAAGAGGTCATGGAAGAGGAAATTCATGGCCGAGATGCGAAAAATTACAAATCAAGTGCTTTAACTACAAAAAATCGGTCACTACGCATCTGAGTGTAGGTTCTCGAAGAAGGTTGTGGAGAAAGCTAACTTTGTAGAAGAAAAAGGTGGTGAAGAAGAAAATTTGTTGCTCGCATGCCAAAACCAATTTGAAGAGAAAAGAAATAAGTGGTACCTCGACACTGGTGAAAGCAACCACATATGCGGCGGTCGAAGCATATTCGCAAAGATCAATGAGGCAACAACTGACAAAGTCTCATTTGGAGATGACTCAAAGATACCGGTCAAAGGCAGAGGTAAAATTCTCATACGCTTGTGTTGAACCCTAATTTTTACCCCTAAGATTTCGCACATCTCATTTGCATCTCATACCACAAACAAGATCACAATCTTTGTTTCTCCTGAGCATCTGTGCATTATTCCCACTTGTTTCTATTTATCTAACCTCTAACCAAAAATACCAAAAATATGTTGTTGTTTGCTTGTTTCTCTCTGTGTGTGTTGTGCAGGTTTGTCAAAGACAATGAAGTGATTTCAAGTCACATGTGGTTGTTCGTTCATGATCCAGTTCAGATGGATGTTTGACCTAATCTTGGTCAAAACTATCAAGAGATTGCTTCAAGTGCAAGTTATCTGTTTCAATGGGCTATTTCTCAAGCAGTGACTGTCAAGTTGTTGTGTGGTGATGTCCATCAAGTTCATATGAGTTCACCAGTCTAGATTGTGTTCATCTGTGGATTTATTTTCCCAGATAACTGATTCAGACAAGTTCAAACAGATTCAAATGGCTGTTATTCAGTTGTGGTTTGTTCAGTAGTAGCTATGTGCACTTTATCAGAGGCTTTTGAAAAAAGTCGAGATTGGTTTTGGGCTAAAAAATAAATATTGGTCATCCATGACCCATATCCATTCCCATTTTTGGCTATCCAATTTCTAAACCATTTTTTTATCCACTTTTAATCCCTTTTGTCACCTTTCAATACCCACATTTTCAAATATCCAATTATCCACAATTATCCATATCACTTTTTTTTATTTTATTTTTCAATAACCATTTTTTAATCCATTTTTATCCATATCCATATTTTTTATAAACAATTATCCAAATTTGTCCAATTATACCCATTTCTTCATTTCCAATTTCTAAAACCCAATTCCATATATCAAATTCCATTTTTTAAAAACCAATTCAAAATCCATTATCCATTTAAATATAATATCCTTTGTTCATTAAGATCATTTTTTTCTCTCATTTTTCTCATATTCATATATTAAAGGCCATTTCCAAAATCAATACCAAGCCCAATTTATAAGTGAAGCCCATGTACATTTACAATGCCATTACAAATTCCAACAAAATTGGCAAAGAAAAAGAAAAGAGCCAACGAGCTCCAATACATACGGCCCACAATCAAGCTACCTTCACAAATTACAAACTTCATGAAGCTTATGCTGCTACAAGTTACAACGGGACCAAACACTTTTCAGCCGTGCAAATCTGCAAGAACAAGCCTTGAAGCCACTTCCAAGCTGTTCAAACTCACAATAAGCCGTCCCAACATCAGCTAATCTTAAACTCTTATACAAGCTGCAACATTCAAAACGACGTCACGAAACACACGCACGGACTTCACAAATCAAAACGCAACCTGCAGCAAGTGAATCCAAATCAAAACGACAAGCAGAGCGTCACGCAATAACCTGCAGCAAAGAGTCCAGAACGCGCTGCAATTCAAAACGGCAAATCAAATGCGTAAACGGCAGCACAAACTCACTTCAATCCCTCTATAAATACAAGTCGTTCCCATTCAATTCACCAAGCTTTAAAGAGCCAAAAAATCCCTGCAAAATTCTCACCACAACTCCACCCTCACCTTCAAGCTTCATCATATGAATTCCTCAAACCATTGAACGTTACCTTCAATCTTCAACTGAATTCACTGATAAATTCATCGCCACAATTCATTCAACAAAATCACCAGCATTCAACATCAACGTTTGAGAATCCTTCATCACCGATTTGAACCAAACAACAACAACATCACCAATTTCGTGTGGCTTTCAGAAAGAAGAAAAGGAATCGAAGCATTTCTAACCTGAATCTGAAGGTAATTTGGAGTTCGATGTCGAAATTTCGCGGTTTGAATTTGAGCTTTTCGTAGCGTAATCTTCGAAATTGATGGTCTATTTGGATTTGCACCGTGTTTCGATCACCTCCCGTGCATTCCTGTGCTCCGCCGTTCCACCATGATGAGTTTCATCCATTTCCGCCGTTGCTACAGTACCGGCCGTGACACTTCTTGAAGAAGAAGGAGATTACGTTTTTTTTTATTCTGATGTTTGGCTTTTAGTTTCTTTTATTTTTTCCTTATATTATCAATGTGGTATTGGGCTTGGCCCATGCGTGAAACGTTACTACACATCACCACCACCACACTTTGCTATTTCACCTCCTTTTCTTTTTACTTCTTTTTAATTTCTTTAATTTTCTTTTCATTTCTTTAATTCATTTTTCTTTCTAATTTCATTTTTAATCTTTATTTTAATTTTTTGTTAGATTTTGATTTAATGGTTGAATTTTTTATTTAAAACATTTTCTTGAAAAAAATCATTAAAAAAGGATCATGTGAATATTTTAATATTTTTTTTTTAATTTTCATTCTCTTTGTTGGGTGTGTGGATCATAAATGTTAGATCCACTTTTCTTCATCTATTTTCTTTTTGATCGATGAAAGTCTAATTGATCTTGGAATTCCTTTGTTGAATTTCGATCAAGACTAGATCTTTACCATTTTTTTCGTTTCGTGCGGTTTTGCTTTCGGATGACGATTTACATATCGTTCATCTAGCATGTATTAGCACAAAGATCTATTGACCGACCTCATTGTAGGGTAATTACTCCGTAAATTACTCGGCGATTGCTTAACATAGCGCAATATTTGTCCCGTATCGGAAAACCATCAAGGATGATTGATTATTTGTCTTTTGGTTCAAAACTTATGAAACTTGTTGTTAGGAGGCTTTGGCCTTATCAATCCTCTAATGAGTTCTCATTAACCTTGACCTAAGTGCAATTATTCAATTATTATTGATCACTAATTCTAACAACTAATCACTAACTTACTAACAATACTATTGTACTAACTTGTTTACAATTCCTTCTCGCTCTCTATCTCTTTTACTTTTATGCTTCATTTTTATCATTTCATATCATGTTTATGCTTCCGCAATTTTTCCTTTGTCCGTTGGACACATGTTTATGCTTATGCCTTTTTCTCTTTGTCCACTTGGACCAAAAACATTAATAAAGGCCAAAACTTCTATAAAACTTGTGCTTCTAATCTTGGACTATGGTTACTATCCTATGCAATGGACATGAAGTTTTGCACCTAGACCTTGGACTTCAATGCTATTCTTGAATCCTTGGACTTAGACCTTGGACATCCAATGCAATTCTTGGAACCTTGGACTTAGAACTAGGACATTTTCCCTTTGCTTTGGAATTATGGTTCGAAGACTATGAAGCTTGCTTGTGTGGTTAGGCTATTCTTATCCTTAGCTTTTACTTTATGTTTTAGGATAGTCACTTCTTCTCCTCCCCATTCTTCAATTTTCAAAACTCTTTCCCTTTTTCAAAACTTTCTTGATTTCAAACTATCACCTCTTTCATAATCAAACCTTGACTTTGTCAAGTGATTTTACTCTTTTCCTTTCATTTCTTAACAAATGCTAAACTACATAAGCATATTGACACCTTTTTCAAAAGGCTTTAAAAAACACCAAACTCACCAATCTCTTTTTGTGCCCTCGTGCATTTTTTCCTTTAACTTTTTCATAAGTTTAGACATGATTCATTTCTTTAAGAGGAATTATTCGCTTGGAAATGACAACTTGTCTTTACATTTAAAATCAACCAAAACAAAAAAATTTCATTCTTTGTACCACGAAATACGGGGTTTTGATCCTACATTGCACATCGTGGGTACGTAGGCATGAGATGATAAGTCTCTCCAAACACAAAAATCATAAAAACAATTTCTCTTCTCATCTCCTCAATCACTTTTCAAGCAAACCTTTTCAGACCAAAAGCGGTAGATATTTCAAAGGGCTCCTATAGAGTACTACAGCCGTTTTGGGTGCTAACATCTTCCCATTGCGTAACCAACCCCCCTTATCCGGACTCTCTTCACTTGTTCTTGTTGTAGAGCTTGTGTAGGTTTTGTTCGCTCTTTTTCCTTTCCTTTTTGGATAAAATAAAAGTGCGGTGGCGACTCTTGCTTTTCGAGTTAAGTTAATCAATAGCTTACACTCACGATTTTGCCGCTACAGCTTGAAGAATGGGAGTGATCAATTCATATCCAATGTCTACTATGTTCCTAACATGAAGAATAATATTTTGAGCTTGGGACAATTATTAGAGAAAGGCTATGACATCCACTTGAAAGAACATAGTCTTTTCTTAAGAGATTATGGACAAAACTTGATTGATAAGATGCCTATGTCAAAGAATAGAATGGTCCTCTTGAAAATTCAAAATGACGTGGCAAAGTATCTCAAGATTTACTATACCGACTCTTCGTGGCTATGGCATCTACGATTTGGATACCTCAACTTCGGCAGTCTAAAATGTTTGTCAAAGAAGGAGATGGTGATAGGCTTGCCTAGTATAAACCACTTAGACCAACTATGTGAAAGATGTCTAATTGGGAAGCAATTCCGGAAAAGCTTTCCCAAGGAATCAACATTAAGAGCGACAAAACCGCTAGAGCTCATACACACCGATGTCTGTGGACCAATCAATCCAAACTCTTTTGGTAAGGGTAAATACTTTCTCCTCTTTATTGATGATTATTCCATAAAAACATGGGTTTATTTATCGAAGGAGAAGTCGAAAGTGTTTGAAAACTTTAAGAAGGTCAAAGCCCGTGTAGAGAAAGAAAGTGGTATTTCCATTAAGGCCATGAGATCTGACCAAGGAGGAGACTTCACTTCAAATGAGTTCAAAAAATATTGTGAATACCATGGAATCCGCCGCCCACTAATAGTGCCAAGATCGCCACAACAAAATGGAGTAGAAGAGAGAAAGAACTGGACCATACTTAGCATGGTGCGAAGCATGCTTAAGAGCAAGAATATGTCGAAGGAGTTTTGGGCCGAAGCAGTGGCATGTGTGGTTTAACTGACAAATCCTTCCCCAACAAGAAGCGTGCATGAGAAGATACCACATGAAGCATGGAGTGAAACGAAGCCAGTGATCTCTCACCTCTAAGTGTTTGGAAGCATTTCCTATACCCACGTTCCAGATGAAAGGAGAACAAAACTCGATTATAAAAGTGAGAAGTACCTATTCGTGGGTTACAACTCAAGCTCCAAAGGGAACAAGCTTTATAATCTAAATAGTGGAAAGATTTTCATAAGTCGTGACGTGGAGTTCGAAGAAGAAGATTGTTGGGATTGAAGTGTTTAAGAAGACATGTACGATTTTCTTCCTTACTTTGAAGAAGAAGAAAATGAAATGGAACAACCAATGATAGAGAAACATATTACACCACCTGCCTCACTGACACCAAGGTTGGATGAAACAAGCTCAAGTGAGAGGACACCACAACTAAGGAGCATTAAAGAGCTTTATGAGGTATCTAAAAACCAAAACAACGTTAACCTCTTTTGTCTTTTTGGTGATTGCGAACCTCTAAGCTATCAAGAAGCAGTTGAAAATGTAAAGTGGAGAGACGCCATGGACGAATAAATCAAGTCAATCACAAAGAATGATACGTGGAAACTTACTACACTTCTGCGAGGACACGCAATTTGGAATAAAATGGGTGTACAAAGTGAAGTTGAAGTATGTGATGTTTCGAGATCAAGTTGCCAACATTTTCACCAAGCCACTCAAGTTAGAAACTTTCATGAAGTTAAGGAGTGTGCTTAGAATCACAAATCAAGTTTAAGGGGGGGTGTTGAAATATTAAACTTGATTTGGTTCTAACCTTATTATTTGTGTTTTGGATTTTAGGCTTAGTTATTTTGGGGTTAGTTAATTTTGGATAATGTTTCTAGAAAACTATTGTAATGTTTGGAGTGTCTAGATATTACTTAGGGTTGTAATATTTTTTAGAATGCTCTTGGAATTTCTAAAGTTGAGAACTCTCTAGAATTAGTGTATCTAGAGTTCTTCTTAGAGTACTATAAATAGAGACGTAATCCTACACTTCAGTATCAAGCGAAAATACAAAGTTCTCTCTTCCATAAAGAATTCTCCTACCTATCAAGTTTCTCTTTAAGCCTCTAATATCACCGACGCACTTTTCATAAACACAAAAGGCTTTATTTCCAACAAAATGCACTTGGAATTCAAGATCAAATTATGAATGTGACCTGTTAAATGCTTTCTTTGTATTTCATAGTGGAGAAAACTGTCAAAATTGTCTATTATAAGTAAATAGTCATGCTCCATTTATTAAGGAAGACTTAAAATTCATTCTTAGAATCTGAATAAATCTCAACACGATGATGTTTTGAGTAGTGTTGATATGACAAATTGTCATCATTCTGTAGTAAAAAATTATATGGCGACCACCGGGAACCAGGGAAACAAAAACGGTTGCATGCTTATTATTTTCCCTGCTCAACTTAAAAACATAAATTTTCAAATTGGTCCCTAGATAAATTGTCTAACTTTAGAACTTACAAGGTTAAAAACACATTTTTCTTTAGTAAAAAGTTATTAATGTACTAAACTTGAAAATTTTATGTAAGAAGTAAGCTTAAAAAGTCGTTTAGGGACTAACATATTTATCAGTTACTTTTATATTGCAAGTTCTAATTAAGTCGCTTAGGGACTAAACATATTTATCAGTTACTTTTATATTGCAAGTTCTAATAAAGTTTCTGGTCTTTTAAGGGGTGATTTGCTCTAAAACTTCAATATCTTCTGTGTTGCAGTACAAGAAATTAGGATACCAACCTGAGGCAATGATGAATTACCTACCATTATTAGGTTGGGGGGATGGGTCTGATAGAGGAGGTTCATGTCCAGCGTGATAAAGGATTTGGCCCTGATTTATTGAGTTTCTACAGTGTATACTTTTTTTTATTTTATTCAGTCTAACTATTTTCTCAATTTCATAATTGTTAAGTATATCAAATGCGAGTAGTATGAGTAATAGTCTCACATTGAGTAAAAATGTGAAGACTTGAACATTTATAAGTGGGAGAACCCATACACCTATCACCTTAAAGTTTTGGGTGAATATGTGATGTGTCTCTCACAAAGGTGTTGATCTAGAAAGAAAAGTATAAGAAAGTTACAAATAAGAAAAAATGCCTTACAGTTGGATGCAAAGAGATCTTAGTATTCTCAAACATAATTAAATGCAGAGATTGCGTGGTACACCATTGTTTAAAGCATAGGTTTGGATCTTATCACAAATGTCCAGGACCAAAGAAAGGGGAATCAAGTTTTTACTTTATGAATCTTATCAATATGAATAGAAAACTAGAGTCTAAATCCAATTCAAGTTCAACCTCCTCCTCATCTAAGTGGACAACGAGCTTTTTTAATGTTGCTCATGATTTTCTTATAAACAATGACCATAAAGTCTCATTTAGTAATATTTATTTAAATAAGTCGCCTGTTAGGTTTAAAAGGCTTTTTGCATGGCCTGGGGCCTAGCCTTTTTAACTAAATAGGCTTATAAAAAGCCTAGGCCTTTTCTATTTATAAAAAAAGTTTGGCTAGGTCTGAACCTGTGTAGGCTAGGCCCGTAGGCCCCTGTTATCGGCCTGCCCTATTTCCACTCCTAGGCATGAGTAGACATGACATGGCATGGTGCTCATAATATATAATAATAGTAATTGTGTAATAATATAAAGAAAAAAAACATTGCACCACTATAAAACATTAGTAATAAGAAAAAGTAGCAGTAGAAAAAAAACAAGTTTCTGATAACGGTCAATGGAACCGAATTTGATGAGTTAATATATCTTTGAAATTGGAATTTCACAAAGAAATCAAATATATACTATAAATTACGAAACAAGTTACGAATTATACTGAAAAAAAGCAAAAAATGGGCAAAATATTTTGATCAAAGAATGCGATGGTTCGGCTAAAATATGAATCGTAACGGAAAAACTAATTATATATTCACGATCAATGCAAAAAATCGATTTAAATGGTATATTCACATGTTATTAATAGTTAAGAATTAAGACATCACTATTTTCAAGCTTATGTGTGTTATGCCAAAATAATTGATTATCTTAATAAGCTAATTCAAAACAGTAGATTAAATTAATCAACAATCAAACATCCAATAATTCATGGCAATGATGTGGAAGAGATGAAGGATTACCGACGAAGCGGAGGTTTGCTCCGGTTAATGTTGAAAATCGAAACGTCGAGAAACCTAGAATACCTCAAGAATAAGCTCCATTAATCCAATTAATTTCCAAACTTGACGATTATTTTTTATGATGAATGAAGATAGAAGATGAATCTTAAATGTAGAATATTACTGAATAAGCTTGAATTGATGAACTTTGAATAATAATTGTTGATAAATCTTGAATGTAGAATATTGATGAAAAAGCTTGTATTGATGAACTTGGTATGATGATTGTTGATGAAACTTGATAAACTTTAGATGATGATTGTTGATAATAATGTAGAAATTGGATTTTGGCTAAGCTCCACCGTTTTAAAACTTCAACGTGAAGTTCTAAATGGTGATGAATATGAACTTTGGTGAGGGTGAGGGAGAAGATGAATTGAGAGAGAACTTGAGAAGAAAAATTGGTGGAAAAATAATGGTTAATTGTGAATTTTCTAAGTTAGGTTAGTTATGTTAGCTAGCTCCAAAATTGTAAGAAATAACATGTTTATATAGACTTGAAAAATGAATAAACACTCTTGGATTGTGATCCAAGTAATGGATTTATCAATGGTTAGAAATTAATTTAAGCTCAAGTTGCGGATCACCAATTTCAACCATAGGATTAATTGTAAAGAATGGTTAAGATTGAATGAGAAAAATGGAAGTTGAGATTTGTGTTTGTTTGTAAATTTTGTGTTAGTTTGGAAGTTATTGTAGTTATGGGTAATTAGGTAAATGGATGGCTTGTGGAGAAATAGGTAGTTAAGGGTAGATAGAGACCAATGGTGTTGGAGTTTAGCAAAAGTATCAAGTTAGGATGTAAGTCAAATGGTCACTAGTAATTAACTTGATTTTGAATGTTTTTGCCTTGATTTTTCTACCACTTTGCCTTGAATTTTAGCGAATCATCCCTTGATATTAAGTGCATTTGAGAAGTGATTTTATATTGAAAATAAGTACTTATTAAATAAGTGACAATCATTCCAATCTCCCAACTAACCATGAATCTCAAATAAAGAGATGATTCGCACCAATATGGGAAATAAACCCAAATAATTATCAAATAATATCCGCCTTGAAAAACCACTTAAACAAAATAAATCCAATATTACCGAACCTTTGTCCTAAATTTGTCACGATATGCAAATGCCAATAAATGACCTAAATACATGATCAAATGGAAAAATGTATGCAAATGAACAAAATCATAAGCTAGGCGAATTGAATGAATAAAGTAGGGCACATTTAGGGGTATGACACTGGGTTCTTTCATGCTTGTATTAAGAGTGTGTCCATAACTAATGGAATCATAGCCCTTAAGGTTAGTGATGCTAGAGTAGAAAGGGTTTCTAAGATTTGTCGGAAGGTGTTTAATTACTTTTGCAAACATTTTATAGAGCCTCTTCTTGATCGTCCTAGGTCGGATGGGATTTTTTCCCATCTACCTCGGAGGAGGATTGTATTAGTCTTACAACCCCTTTTGTTCTTTCTGAGATTGATCAGGTTGTTGCTTTGTGTGATAATAATAATAATAGTCATAGCCCTAATGGGTTTAATTCCTCCTTTTTAGGAGGTTCTAGCCTCTTTTTAGGAATGAGATTGGGACTAGTTTTCATAAATCTCATCAAGTTTCTTCTATTCCTCATGGTTTTTCTTCATAATTTGTAACCTTTATCCCTAAGATTGACTCTCCTTCTCAGCTAGGAGATTTTCAGCCTATTTCTTTGGTAGGGTATCTTTATAAGATCCTAGGTAAATTTTGGTAGGAAGACTTTCTGTAACGCCCCGTTTTGTCTTATTTATTTAATTGAGTCGATTTAATTATTTTTGGTCTTTATATTATTTTATTCTTGAATTTTATTTGGAAATATATTATTTTTCATCGTTATTATGTTTTATCGCGTTTTGAGAGCGTTTGCGAGATATTTGAGCTGAGGGGTAAAATAGTCTTTTAGGGTTTAGATATTTTTATATAAATAGAGATTAGAGAGAAATAGAAAGAAAGGAAAAAGAAGAGAAAGAAAAGGAGAAGAAAGAAAGAGAGAAGATGAGAAAGAGGAAAAATCGAGGAAACCTCCGTTTCAATCACGATTAATCAGGTAAGGGTGAGAAGTTCAATTATATCTTGCTTGTGTATGTATATGTGTTGTTTGTTGTAATTGTTTTGGTTGTTTCGTAACTTTTTCTCATTGATAAATTGACGAACAATTGATAGAAATCAATATTTTCACGGTCGGAATTCGATATAAATTGTGTTGTATGATCACACTGTGTTTATGAACAATCGTTGATACTTGTTTTGCCGTTGGAATTGATTTGGGGTGGAAAATGGGATTTTTGGGGGTTTCGGAACCATGTAACCCACAGCAGAAAATTCTGGTTCTGGTGCGATTTTCCAGGAGAATTGAAAATTCACCAGGCGAATTAGGTCTCGCCACTAGTTCGCCAGGCGAAGTGCTGACGAAGGGGGATTCGCCAGGCGAAATTGTAAGTCGCCAGGCGAAAACAAAGAGACAGAAATGGGTTAGCTTCTGTAACTCTTGGGGTTTTTCTAAATTTGTGGTTCGCCACTAGTTCGCCAGGTGAAGTGCTGGCGAAGAGGGATCTGCCAGGCGAAATGCTAAGTCGCCAGGCGAATCTGGCTGTTTCTCAATAAATTCTTTTCTTTGAAAATTCATAACTTTTGATCCGTAACTCGGATCGAGGCGTCCTTGGTACCGTTGGAAAGCTATTGAGATGTTCTTTCTTATAATAATGGTTCTGAGATTGTTGGCCGATTTAATTATGTTAGGAATTTGGAAATGTGTCGTTTTGTCGACTTTTACCGTCTTAACTGTGTGTATTTGATGTGTTATCATGCAATATGCTTTTGATATATATCGTATGACTTGTGTGCTGTTATATGATGTTGATGCATGTGATGATGATGTTGTTGTGTGATAAAATACATTGTTTGATTGAATATCAATGTATGTTGTTATGATGTTTTGTGGGATTGTTGTAGTTTATATGATGTTGAAACATGTGATAAGTTATTGTAATTGTTGTGGTTGATGGTGAGTAATTCTTGATGTGAATTGATATGAGTGTATATGCTAAAATGTTAATTGTTGTGGTTTGTGGATTATGATGAAATGCATTGTATTGTGTTTGATTATATATGCATGATTATGGATGTTGGAATGGTTCACATGGATGTGTATATGTATGCATTTGATTGTCATGAGTCATTGTATGCCAAGCATCATGATATGCATTCTTGTGATGTCGTGTGCCCTAGTGGGTGTGAGCGACGAAACGATTCCCGAGGAAATCTGCTATAACGGTCGTGAGCCTTATATCGAGAGGACCTAAAGCGACGGTATAGACGATCGTGAGCCTTATACCAAGAGGACCTAAAGCGATCGGATCGTGAGCCTTATACCAAGAGGACCTAAAGCGACCCATAAACGTCATGAGCCTTATACCAAGAGGACCTAAAGCGACGGGGAACATCGTTTTCCTGACGGGGAGTTACACTAAGTAACAAGCAATGATTCCAATAGTTCCTGAGTGAACTAATGATGAGAATGATGGATGGATGGTACCTCATTTGCATAGAGTCGTTGTGTCGGTCTCTTTGCATTTGCATAAACATGAATGGATTGATTATGTGTGGAAAATCATGAATGGATTGATTATGTGTGCGAAATTGTGAATTGATTGAGTATGTGTTGAGATTTATGATTGGATTGGTCAATTAATGTGCATACGTAATAAATGCAGTGGTTATGGATGATATGTTTTATGTATAGACATATGCTATGTGATGTGGTGGTGTGTTTCCATATGTTATAACTGTGGTATGCCTTATGTGTAAATAGGCGATTATGTTGGTATAATTGATATATGCTATGTTGTTGGATTGTTAGAAATATGTTATGTATCTGTGGCTTGCTATATGTATTGGTATGTGATGCGTGTGGTGAGAATAGCTATGCATGTGAATTTATATGTGTTGGCATATTATTATGAAATCTTGATTTAGTTGTTATTTCTCACCCTTCTGCTGTGGTTTGTTGCTCTACGTGGCAATTGCAGATTAGTATCTTGGAGGCTTTTGTGAAGATTAGTCCTCCATCCTTTGTCGGTCTGTCTGCTCTGATACGTAACACGGGAGTCGGGGAACGCTTTTGTTATATGTATATTTTTATTGAATATATTTTGTATTACCTTGATATGTATATTTTAATGTTATAAAACAATTTATTTTGTAAAACAATTCAATTATGGATCTTCCGCTTTATTCCATAATTGACCTTTCTTTTTATATGGAAAAAGTTCCCCTTCTACATTTATTCCATTTTGTGTTATGTATCAAATAATTGAGCAGGGATTGTGTTTTCTTTCCTTAATTGTGGCATCCTTGTTTCTGTCGGAAAAGTAAATTTTTATTTACTCTGATTTAATTATATATTATTTATTCGCGATGGGAATTGGGGTGTTACACTTTCTGGTGTTATGGATAAACTTATCTCTTTTATCCAGTCAACCCACCTTATAGGAAGGTTTCTAGTTTATGGGGTTGTCGTTGTGAATGATCTGGTGCACTTAGTAAAAAAAGTAAAAAAAAAACTTGTTTCATTTTTAAAGTGGACTTCGAGAAAGCACATGAATCGGTTAGTTGGTCCTTTCTGGAAATATCTGGGCTCAATTCTTATTGGCTTAGATTCCTGCAGATCGAGTATAATGTGTTGGTTTCCCTTTTCTTCATCAATCTTCAATCAGCAGGGGAACCTTTGTATCAATAACTTTTATTTATTTTTTCTTGTGACTTTTCTTTTCATTCACTAGTAAGGTAGCAACTTAAACTAAAAAAGAATAAACAACAGAAAGCAAGTTCATTAATTCAAAACAACATAGTACAAAAAAGGGGGAAGAACAATTTTCGAGCTAGTTCTCCACTTATAAGACACTAATTCAAAAGGGACATAATTGAAAACAAAAACCAAAAATTGGAAACCAAACCGTGGATTGCCTCCCACGTAGCTCTTATTTGAGGTCCTTAGCTTGACTATTTGCTCCTCTATTAGGAAGGCATATATGATAAAAAGAACATGTCATCCTTCGCATTCCTCTTGTTTAATAGGATTCCCATGAAATTGAGGAATCAATGATGTGGTTCCCGAACAAAGCATTCATAGAGTCCAATACTTTATCAGTTTCTTCGCTTCCATCTGCTTTGTTGCCAAAATAGCTCTTGGGGACATGTTGTTGTTGAGGATGTTCAAGTTGGATATCTATGTATAAAAAAATTCCTACCTTTGAGACTTCTTCCACCATTAAACCTTCCTCTCTTTGTCTTCTTGTTCTTTTCCCAAGGCTATTCTTCACTTTAGATTTTTCTATTCCTAATTCAATCATTTCATCCAGTGGTGTGCATGTGTCTTCTTTTCTCTTCCACTAGTATTTTGAGTATAACTCACCACTCCACTTCTCAACTCAATGGAGCTACGATTCTCGTTCTTTGAGTTATCCACCATATTACGATTAAATCCCCCACTGGAATTAGCCTGAGCTGCCATTTCTCGTGACAGCTGACTGATTCACATCTCTAAATTATTAATAGAAGCCTCAGTGTTCTTGTTCATTGTCAAATATTTCTTTATAATATCTTCATGATTCTTCTTTACTCTATCAAAACGTGCTTGAGTGACTTGCATAACACTTGCCAAAGCTTGTTCTAATTAGAATGATATCCTTATTATTCTAGTTACAACTTGAATTCTTATCTCACCTTGGATACGTATTGAAGGAAGGGTTTTTCTCATGATAGTTTCTTGCATATTGCGTCTTTGAAACGTAACTCTTAGGTGTATAGTGACCATTTTGGTGACCTACACCAAAGAAATCACATTGTAACACTCTGATGGGATTAACACTTGTCGAACTTAGATTCGAGGCAATAATTTGCTTTATTGAGGTTTCAATATGTATTAACAGCACATGTCAAAGATTATTAAGGGCCAAATTGTGTGTATATTTGATAGTATTTTGTGTCACTTTCCAATTGATTCCTTGGTAAATTAGTAGTGAAATCATAAGTTTTAGTGTAAATACGCAAGTTTTCGATTATGCATGTAAATATTGTGAATCGTGATCATTTTGATTCTTTTTTATAGGTTTTCTTACTTGATGTGATGCTTGGAGCCTGTGAATGATGGAAGAAGGTTTGGAAGATTATTTTCGCGATAATCTGATGGCAAACCGTGCTTAGCGCATTTTTCAGTGCATGATCAGCGTGCTATTTATGAAGAGGCAGTAGCCAAGGGACCAAGACCACGCTTAACGCGCTTTTTCATTTATGTCGCCTTTGTTACTGGCCATGCTCTGAGCTGGCTTAGCGCGGTGGCACTTCATGGCACCTTTTTGAAGACATGTATAAAAGGGGACTTGCTAGATATTTTGAAAAGACACTTCATTTTATCCACTTTTAAGATTTAGATAAGATAATTTAGGGTTTGAAGCTTAAAAAATCCAAAATGAGTAAATATCAAAGCTTTGGAGCATCAATCCTCGATCTTTCGACTTTGATGGTAGTAGAGTTTTCTTCATTACTTGCAAAGCAAGCTACCATGGTAATGGGTAGCTAATTTCCTTTGTATCAAAGGTAGATGTAATACCCCGTATTTTACTCCGGATAATATTATATTGTGATCGACTGAGCCCAGTGTACTCTGAGAAATTATTCGATAAAATAATTAGAGTAACAGTGGAACTGAGAATAAATCCAATTAATATTATCTGACTCTGAGGTATTTTATTAATTTGGACTTAAGAGACTTTTTGGACATTTAAAGGAAAGAAGAAAGAAAGGAAAGGAAGGGAGAGAAAAGAGGAAATAAGAGAAAAAGCTCAAGAACATCAAGATCATCATCATCCATTCATCAAACTTTCATCCAATCTTCTCAAACATCTTCATCTTGCTCATCTCAAGGTGGGTTCTAGTTTAGAAACCTTTTTTTTTAAGTTTTTGGAATGATTGAGTTTTAGGTCAATATGTTGAATTGATGTTTTTAACGATTAAAAATCGATATAAATTGTGTAGTATGATCACCTTATGCATATAAACATTATTGATGCTTGTTTGTGCTGTTTGAAATTGTTTTGGATTAAGAAATGGTGATTTTGGGGTTTTGGGGCCATGGAACCCGTAAGGAGGAATTCTGGTTCTGGTGTGATTCGCCAGGCGAATTGGGAATTCGCCAGGCGAATTGGGAATTCGCCAGGCGAATTAGGTCTCGCCACCTATTCACCAAGCGAAGTGCTGGCGAAGGGGATTCGCCAGGCGAATTTGGAGAAACAGAAATGTGTTAGCTACTGGAACTTTTGATTTTTCTGAAATTGGGCTTTCGCCACTAGATTCGCCAGGCGAAGTACTGGCGAAAGGGAGTTTCGCCAGGCGAAATGCTGGCGAAGGGGGATTCGCCAGGCGAAGGGGGATTCGCCAGGCGAATCTGCCTGGGATCAAATTTTTTTTTTCTTCAAAAATCCGTAACTTTTGACTCGTGTATCCGATTTAAGAGTTCTTTATATCGTTGTGAAGCTAAGGAAATATTCTTTTCAATGGAAGTGAAAAATGTAAATTTTACTGACTGACTAAATAATCGGGAAAGTTCAAAAGTGTTTTAGTTATGTGTAATTATTATAAATTATTCTATTATGAAATTGTGAGATGTCTTGCCTATCCTATTATTGTTTAACATGATTGTAATTGAATATGCATGTTAATATGGAAAAAGAAATAGGAAGAGTGAGGAAGACCCCCTTATGAACTATAGGAGAATTTAGAAGTTGGAAACACTAGTATGGAACATGTGGTTAACCTTTGTGGGTTTGAGCCAGCATGAGAGGCCGAGAGGCATTATAGCCTTGTGATTGTCGAACACAATCGTATTTGTTGTATGTAATCATGTAATCGTAACCGGTTTATCTTGAGTGTATTTTCATGAGTCTTGGACTCCTCTGAAATGGATGCACAACTACTTGGCAGGTTTGATTCCCCGTGTTGTACGAATGTCGCCCATGGAGTGTATGCTTGTGACACTAAAAGGGCCGTGTGAAGTGACGGTTCATAACAGTAAAAGGCCCGTAGAACCCGAATCCATTCGTATGTCAAGTAGGTTACAAGGATCTATGACTCGGGTCGCCTTCTAGATGTAGAAGCGGACAGGAACATGAGGTACCTTGGTATGGTTATCGATTAGTGATACTTTTGAGTGGATAAACTCATGGCATGTTTCCATATAGTGTGAGAAGTGAAATGTGAACTCAAGAGTCCTTTCCCCTTTTCCCCGGACTTGAGTTAGGATTGTTAGAACCTTTGAATCCGAGAGAATCCATAAGATAGGGAACTCACTGAGATTTGATGTATCTCACCCCACGTTTGTTGATGTATTTCAGGTGCTTCAGGTTCCGAGAAGGGTAAGGATAAGGTCGTGTGATCTTTCCTTACTTGTTGATGGCTAGCTTCCGTAGCGGAGTTTATTTTGAGATCATTGTTGATCTAGTTCTTAGTTTTTATCTTTTGAACATCTAGTGTATAACATGCCTTAGGTTTTTGTACTTTGTACTTTAGGGCATTTATTTGTATACAATGTGTTAACTAGGAGCTTATGTGTTTCAGTACCAAACACTTGGATCTATATATAATATTTATGCTTTGATGTATGAGTTTTATATATAGGTGTTACAGTTGGTATCAGAGCAGGTCGTATCCTCGACCTAGCCATGAAATAGTATAAGTATTTCTTTCCGTTTTATATACGTTGTATCGCCATTGGTCTTAAGTGTTATATTTATGGCATTGAGCCTGATCAACTTAATCCTATTTGTATGAACTTTAGGAACATGGCTGATGGACGTAGAAACACTCGTGGTAGACCCCGCACCACTCCTCAAGGGACGAATCCGCCGGACGGCGATGGCAATGCTCCTCTGTATCAGTTTATGCAACAGACGCAGCAGCAACAGAATCTATTCATGCAACAAATGGTCCAACAAATGAATGGAGGTTTGCATCCTACGGTAGTTGTTCCAGAAGCTGAAGGTGGGAAATTACGGGATTTTATCCGCATGAATCCCCCAGAATTTCAGGGTGGATTGGATCCCGTAAAGGATCATGAATGGATTTCTGGTATGGAGATGATTTTCTTAATAGTCCAGTGCAGCGAGGAGAACAAAGTGTTGTTCGCCTCTCACTCATTGAAGGGTCCCGCTATGAGATGGTGGGAGAGTGCCTTGGCTTTAATGGTTATTTAAGAAGTGCCAAAGGTTTGGGAGCAGTTCAAGGTTGTTTTCATGGAGAAGTATTTTCCGAGCTCTTTGAGAACTCAGAAAGAGTTTGATTTTCAACAACTAAGACAAGGTAGTATGACTGTGGCCAGTTATGCTGAAAAGTTTGAAGACATGGCTGCTTATTCTAGGCAGGCTATGTATGCTCCAGATGAGAGGTGGAAGGTGGACCAATTTATTTTTGGACTTAGAGCTGAAATATCCCATAGTGTATCTCAGAGGGAGTTCACTACTTATGCTGAAGTTTTAAGACAATGCTATGTAGCTGAACATTGTTTGAAGAAAGTCCAAGCATAAGGTGTTACGAGTAGGGCGAATCAAGGGGATCGCGGAAGATCCAACCAATAATTCAGGCCTAGGCAACAAGCCTTCAAAGGAAAGCAAGTTCAAGATTCAAGGACGAGTACACCTCCGGTGTGTCGCACTTGTGGAAGGATGCATTATGGAAGGTGTGGTATAGACAATGTGAAGTGTTACCAATGTTAGAAGATGGGTCATCTGAAGAGAGATTGTCCTCAGAATAGGACTCAGACACAAGGAAGGGTTTATACCTTAGATGCAAGGAAGAAGAAGGGTGACAATTCCTTAATTGTTGGTACGTGCTTCGTTAATGGATTTCCTTATTTTGTTCTATTTGATTGCGGAGCTACACACTCTTTTGTATCGATCCAATGTATGAAGCAACTTGGGTTGCGGTCCGTTCCTTTGTCTCCTCCTATGGTGGTCACTACCGCCATGGATGAAATAGTCGAGACACCGTCGATGTGTGAAAACTGTGTTTTGTCTGTGGACGGTAGAGTTTTTCAGATTGATCTTATTTACTTAGCACTTAAGAAAGTCGATGTCGTTTTGGGAATGGATTGGCTTTCTGCTAATTCGGTGTTTATTGGGTGTGAAGAAAAGCTCATCATCATTCCATCTGTTGATGCTACCCCGAAAGATGTCTTAACAACTATTCTAGAAGGTACGATTGGAATGATAAATTTCTTGTTCGAAGAAGAGAAATCTGTTCTTCTGGTTCTCATTAAGGAAGGGAGTAGCGACCTTCGAGTTTCGAACATTCCTGTAGTTTGTGAGTTTTCGGAATTTTTCCCTGAAGATGTCACTTCTCTTCCTCCGGAGAGGGGAGTGGAATTTTCTATTGACATGGTACCGGGAACGGCTCCTATATTCGTTTCTCCGTATCGGATGACACCGCTTGAATTGAGAGAACTGAAGGAACAATTGGAAGAGATTTTGGCTAAGCATTTTGTTAGACCTAGGTCTCGCCGTGGGGAGCTCCAGTATTATTAGTAAAGAAGAAAGACGGCAGGATGCGGTTGTGTATTGACTATCATCAGCTGAATAAAGTCACTATTAAGAACAAGTATCCCTTGCCAAGGATAGATGACCTATTAGATCAATTGAAAGGAGCCTGTATGTTATCGAAGATTGATTTGAGGTCGGGTTATCACCAAATCCGAGTGAAGAGTTCCGATGTACCTAAGACTGCATTTAGGACCCGTTATGGTCATTACGAATTCTTAGTGATGCCTTTCGGTGTGACTAATGCTCCGGTTGTTTTTATGGATTATATGAATCGGTTATTTCAAACTTACTTGGATCAATTTGTTGTGATCTTCATTGATGACATTCTTATCTATTCCCGTACTCCGCAAGAGCACGAAGAACACTTGAGAATCGTCTTATCGATCTTACAAGAGAAGCAACTTTTTGCCAAGTTAAGCAAGTGCGAGTTCTGGATGTCTGAAGTTAGTTTTCTTGGTCACGTTATATCACAGGGTGGTGTAGCGGTGGATCCATCAAAGGTTGAAGCTGTGATTAATTGGGAGAGCCGAAGAACGTATCGAAAATTAGAAGTTTCTTGGGTCTAGCAGGCTACTACAGAAGGTTTATCAAAGGCTTTTCGCAATTAGCATTACCCATGACTAAACTTACTCGGAAGGATTGCCCCTTTGAGTGGGATTCAGCGTGTGAACAAAGTTTTATGAGTTTGAAAGAAAGATTGACCACGGCTCCCGTTCTGATTATTCCCGATCCTAGCAAGTTGTATGAGGTATTTTGTGATGCATCTAAGATGGGACTAGGAGGCATTTTAATACAAGAAAGTCACATGGTGGCTTATGCTTCTCGACAATTGAAAATTCATGAGAAGAATTATCCAACCCACGATTTGGAATTAGCAGCGGTGGTGTTTACTTTGAAAGTGTGGCGTCACTATTTATATGGAGTACATTTTGAAATGTTTAGTGACCACAAGAGTTTAAAGTACCTCTTTGACCAAAAAGAGTTGAATATGCGTCAAAGGAGGTGGATGGAATATTTAAAGGATTATGATCTAGAGCTAAAATACCATCCGGGCAAAGCGAACAAAGTTGCCGATGCCTTGAGTAGGAAAGTTTTGAGAAAGGCCGAATTGATGATGTTAGAATATTCGTTGTTGGAAAAGTTTAGAGATTTAAATCTTCAATTTGTGTGGACTCCTAATGGAGTGATTATGGGGAATTTGAATGTCAATTCTACTTTAAGAGTTGAAATTCAACAAGGACAATTATTGGATGAGAAGTTGCAAGAGATGCTAAGTCAACCGGGTTTTGTGCATGCTAGCGATGGAATGATTATGTTTAACCAAAGAATGTGCGTTCCGAACGATGCGACTTTGAAAAGAAGGATTTTAGAGGAAGCGCATAAGGGTGCCTTCACTATACATCCGGGTTCTTCAAAGATGTATCAAGATTTAAAGAAGGGCTATTGGTGGTCCGGTATGAAAAGAGATGTTGCGGTCCTTGTGTCGGAATGTGCGGTATGCCAACAAGTTAAGATTGAACATCAAAGACCGGGTGGATTATTACAACCATTAGAAATCCCAGTTTGGAAATGGGATAGTATTTCTATGGATTTTGCAGTAGGTTTACCTCATACACAAGGTGGTTATGATTCGATTTGGGTAATAGTAGATCGGTTGACAAAGTTGGCGCATTTCTTGGTCGTGAAGACTACCTTCAAGGCAAGTCATCTTGCGAGGTTGTTTATTACGGAAATTGTAAGATTGCACGGTATTCCCTCTGATATTGTGTCGAATAGAGATCCGAAGTTTACTTCAAGATTTTGGAAGGTTTTTCAACAAGCCATGGGGACGGAGTTGCGTTTGAGCACGTCTAATCATCCACAAACAGATGGTTAGACTGAGCGAATGATACAAACGATGGAGGATATGTTGATAGCTTACGTGTTAGAGAATAAAGGAAATTGGAAAGAACTTCTACCATTGATTGAGTTCTCTTATAATAATAGTTATCATGCGAGCATTGGAATGGCTCCGTATAAAGCATTATATGGGAGAAAATGTAGAACACCTTTGTGTTGGGCGGAAGTTGGGGAAGATAGGATCTTAGGACTCGAAATTATCCAAGAGACTACGGAAAAGATTCAAATGATCTGCGGGAAAATTAAACAAGCACAAGATCGACAGAAGAGTTATGCGGACAATCGAAGAAGACCTTTAGAATTTGAAGAGGGTGACCATGTGTTTTTGAAAGTTACTCCAAGATTAAGACTGAAAGGACCGTTGAGGTCCCGGAAGTTAAGCCCGAGATACGTGGGACCGTATCAAGTTTTAGAAAGAATTGGCGAAGTAGCATACAGGTTGGCTTTACCTCCTTCTCTGTCGGAAATGCATGATGTCTTTCACGTATCTCACCTTCGCATATTTGTTTCAGATCCTCTTCAGCCAATTCTACCAGATACTGTTGAAATAGAAGCAGACTTAACGTTTGAACCTTAAGCGAGCCGCATTGTGGGAAGAGAAACGAAAGTATTAAGGAATAAGGACATTTCTCTCATTAAGGTGCAGTGGGATGTAACCCATCCGGGTGATGCAACATGGGAACTTGAATCGGAAATGCGAGGTGCTTACCCTCACCTATTCAGGTAATCTTTAAATTCGAGGGAGAATTTCTATTTAGGGGGGGGGGGGGGGAGGATGTAATACCCCGTATTTTACTCTGGATAATATTATATTGTGATCGACTGAGACCTGAGAAATTATTCGATAAAATAATTAGAGTAACTGTGGAACTGAGAATAAATCTAATTAATATTATCTGACTCTGAGGTATTTTATTAATTTGGACTTAAGAGACTTTTTGGACATTTAGTAGTATTATTTCTAATACTAAGTTACTATATATTCTTTTTCTCTCACTTTGCCAAACAAAAAGAAAAAGATAGAAACATTGAAGGAAAGAAGAAAGAAAGGAAAGGAAAGGAGAGAAAAGAGGAAATAGGAGAAAAAGCTCAAGAACATCAAGATCATCATCATCCATTCATCAAACTTTCATCCAATCTTCTCAATCATCTTCATCTTGCTCATCTCAAGGTGGGTTCTAGTTTAGAAACCTTTCTTTTAGAGTTTTTGGAATGATTGAGTTTTAGGTCAATATGTTGAATTGATGTTTTTAACGGTTAAATATTGATATAAATTGTGTAGTATGATCACCTTATGCATATAAACATTATTGATGCTTGTTTGTGCTGTTTGAAATTGTTTTGGATTAAGAAATGGTGATTTTGGGGTTTTGGGCCCATGGAACCCGTAAGGAGGAATTCTGGTTCTGGTGTGATTCACCAGGCGAATTGGGAATTCGCCAGGCAAATTAGGTCTCGCCACCTATTCGCCAGGCGAAGTGCTGGCGAAGGGGATTCGCCAGGCGAATTTGGAGAAACATAAATGTGTTAGCTACTGGAACTTTTGATTTTTCTGAAATTGGGATTTCACCACTAGATTCGCCAGGCGAAGTACTGGCGGAAGGGAGTTTCGCCAGGCGAAGTGCTGGAGAAGGGGGATTCGCCAGGCGAAATGCAGATTCGCCAGGCGAATCTGCCTGGGATCAAATATTTTTCTTTTCTTCAAAAATCCGTAACTTTTGACTTGTGTATCCGATTTAAGATTTCTTTATATCGTTGTGAAGCTATGGAAATATTCTTTTCAATGGAAGTGAAAAATGTAAATTTTACCGACCGACTAAATAATCGGGAAAGTTCAAAAGTGTTTTAGTTATGTGTAATTGTTATAAATTATTCTATTATGAAATTGTGAGATGTCTTGCCTATCCTATTATTGTTTAACATGATTGTAATTGAATATGCATGTTAATATGGAAAAAGAAATAGGAAGAGTGAGGAAGAACCTCTTATGAACTATAGGAGAATTTAGAAGTTGGAAACACTAGTATGGAACATGTGGTTAACCTTTGTGGGTTTGAGCCGGCATGAGAGGCCGGGAGGCATTATAGCCTTGTGATTGTCGAACACAATCGTATTTGTTGTATGTAATCATGTAATCGTAACCGGTTTATCTTGAGTGTAGTTTCATGAGTCTCGGACTCCTCTGAAATGGATGCACAACTACTTGGCAGGTTTGATTCCCCGTGCTGTACGAATGGCGCCCATGGAGCGTATGCTTGTGATGGTAAAAGGCCCGTGTGAAGTGACGGTTCATAACGGTAAAAGGCTCGTAGAACCCAAATCCATTCGTATGTCAAGTAGGTTACAAGGATCTATGACTCGGGTCGCCTTCTAGACGTAGAAGCGGATGGGAACAGCAGGTACCTTGGTATGGTTATCGATTAGTGATACTTTTGAGTGGATAAACTCATGGCATGTTTCCATATAGTGTGAGAAGTGAAATGTGAACTCAAGAGTCCTTTCCCCTTTCCTCGGACTTGAGTTAGGATTGTTAGAACCTTTGAATCCGAGAGAATCCATAAGATAGGGAACTCACTGAGATTTGATGTATTTCACCCCACGTTTGTTGATGTATTTCAGGTGCTTCAGGTTCCGAGAAGGGTAAGGATAAGGTCGTGTGATCTTTCCTTACTTGTTGATGGCTAGCTTCCGTAGCGGAGTTTATTTTGAGATCATTGTTGATCTAGTTCTTAGTTTTTATCTTTTGAACATCTAGTGTATAACATGCCTTAGGTTTTTGTACTTTGTACTTTAGGGCATTTATTTGTATACAATGTGTTAACTAGGAGCTTATGTGTTTCAGTACCAAACACTTGGATCTATATATAATATTTATGCTTTGATGTATGAGTTTTATATATGGGTGTTACAGTAAAGGTAGTCTACCTTAGCTTTTATGTATTTATTTTGATTGTCCTTGTATGTGAAGAAGTGATGATTAATATATGATGAATGTTTTTGTTCTTCAAGATCCATTCTTGATTTGCAAAACCTTAGACATAGATTTTATGAAACTCGATCTAAAATATTCATCTATCAATGCACAAGTTTGAGAGATCGATTTGTGGTTGATATTTCCTTTGTGTTGATCTTAAAGCTTATTGTATTGGTTGTTAGATTGAGAGATCTTTTAGTGATGAATACGGTAATATTCATGAAACCGCTCTAGACATAGACGGTATTGAGAGAATACGTAATGATATTAATCGGATCCGAATTCACATGCAAGATTAAGAGAATATATAGAAGTTAGGATGGATGAAAACTAATTTTAATATACTTTGTTAAACTAAACATCTTAGAATTTACTCTTTGCTACTAAATCGTGACAATTTATGAAACAAACTTTGAAAACCCTTTCTTAAAACGGTAAACTATTGAATTACAAGCATCCCATATCAGAACACTCCCTGTGGAGGCGATACATAAAACCCCATATATCTTACAAATTAACAAGGATCCTTTCCATTGTACACATTCCTTCTTTACCTAGTACACACAATCAAAAGAAAAATACCTTTGTTGCACTACACTAGCTGATAAACCTATATAAGAACAAAATTTAGAAGCTAAACTAAAATTGTCGTACCCCTAATTTTGACCACCTTTCTTTTCTTTTTTCACACTTTTATTGCTTATATAAACAAATAAAAAATATAGTGATAATAAGTAGTTTGTTTTTAATTTTTTCTTTTAAAAAATTAAATACTATTTCTATGCATAAAAAAAGGGAGAGAGAAAATAAAAAATATAGCATAGGTATCATTTGCAAGAAGAGTGCAAATTAGAAATTAGATTTTAATTAGTATGTTACTCTTTGGGTGTAATTTCATTTTGAACAAACATAATAGTCCATTTGGTTGAGGAGTAGGCCTAAGGATTCTAAGGTAGAGTGCATGACTTCAAATCCTACCTCTTCCACTTTTAGTTATTTTTTCCCTTTATTACTAACTTTTTCTATTTTATCTTTAAACAATAAAAAATCATAAAAATAGTATTTTTTATTATTTAAATATTAATTTTCGTATTTAAATTTAATGCATTTTTAAAAATATCCTTTGTCTCTCATATTAGAGGACCCACAATTTACAAACCTACTATCACTTAAGTTGTGGTTCTTCACACATCGAAGAACAACAACACTAAAACCCTAAACCCTCAACAACACAAAAACCCTAAACCCTCAACAACACTAAAACCTTAAACCTTCAACAACCCTAAACCTTCAACATAGAGAAGGGAAAGAAATGGAGTAGGAAGCAGCTTAAGTGGGTCACGACACTCCAGGTTGGTGCCTTCACTCTTTCGATTATCATCAATATATATTTGTTATTGAATTCTTGTTTGTAAATATATATATATATATATATATATATATATATATATATATATATATATATATATATGTTGTTGCGGGTTTGTTTCGATTGATTGTTCAAATTTTGGGATTCTTGGGTATTAAGTCTAGGATACGAATTGTTTCGAATGAAAGGTTTTATTTCAAAATGTAATTACAATAGTGGATCGTTTTTTAATTAGTATTATAAATTGCTAAGTTTTATTTCTGTGTGGATTTTCTTTTAACAAGAAAATTCAGTTTTTTTTAATTAATCAGACAATAATCAAAGTCTGTCTCAAATTAAAACATTACTAAAATTGATTTTTTTAATGAATTTCTTTTAAATATAATATATTCTAAATTTAACCAAAATTTCTAGGAACAGTGTTCTTCAAAAATAAATAGAGTAACTATTTCATAAATAAATAAAGTAACTATTTTTTAATGGATTAAATATGCATTAATATTTGGTTTTGTTAATAGTTAACTATTTCATAAATAAATAAAGTAATAATAATTAATAAAATATGTCTTTTAAATAATTTATTATAAAAATATTATAATAAGAAAGAACAAAAATATATAATCAAATAAGGGATATTAGTTAATAAAATTATTAGGGATAATAACTATTAGGATTAAGAATTAAGTTAATTAAAACGTTTTAATAATTAAGGGATTTATGGGATATATAATTAGGATTAGGAAATAGAATAATCACTTAAAATACTTTAGTGGTTTAAGGATTAATAATATAAGATTATGGAAATAATATATTGATCAATGAAATACTTTGTAAAATAATTAAGGAATAATTTAAGGGTTAAGAAATATTTAATTGAAGTGTTAATAATTAGATGTTAATAAAATATTTAATACTAAGGGTTGATTTAATAACAATAAGTTATAATTTTGGGTTTAATTTATGTTTCTGGTTTAAATTATAAATTGAGGTCTATTTATATAATGTAGATTTTATTTATATTTTGGAATTTTAGGTTTAATTGATATTTTGGGATTATTATTAAGTGGATTTTTATTTACCTAATTTTGGGTTAATTTATATTTTAGAGTATTTGGATTTAATTTATATTTTGGAATTTTGGGTTAATTTATATTTTGGGGTTATTATAATTTGTTAGGGTTATTTAACTTATTTTTATAATTAAAAATGGTTGGGGTTATTTTATAAATTTAGGTCTATTTATTATAATTAATAAATTTGGGTTAGATAACTTATTTACTTTATTTTTATTACTAAAAATGTGGGTGTTATTTTATAGAATTGGATTTATAAATTTGGGATAATTTATAATTTATTAATAGAAAGTGGGTTTATTATAATAATTAAGTATTTGGGTTTATCAATTAATTTATTTACTTACTTTGATAATTAAATAATTGGGATTTTAACTTAGTTAATTAATTTTTACAATATGCTAAATAAGGGATAGAGAATAATTTATTAGGGATAAAAGGGGTCTATTTGAATATTAAATTAATCTTCTTTAATTAATTTAAGTTCTCTACATCTAAGGGATATAATTTAGATTAATTAGGAATAATTCAAGTTAACTAACGTATTTAGAGGAGGGTAATTTAGTAATGGGATGATTGATTATTTTATAATGGAATTAAAATTGGTTAATAATTACAATTAGGGATTAAGTGGGAATAATTGGGATTTAATAACTAGGACTAATTCCAATAATTGGGATAATTTTGTATTTTTGGGATAATTGAGATTAATTCAATGTTGGGATATTATAAGAGCTAATTTATATTTTTGAGATATTATAAGCTACTTATAATTGGGATTAAATTTATATTTTGATATTCTATGATTGAATTGGGATTGATGTTATATTTCAAATGATTGGGATTTATTTTATATGGTTAAATAATTGGGATAACTTTCTATATTTTTGGGATAATTGGGATTAATTCAATTTTTGGAAGAAGATTTCATTAAATAGTTGCATGATTATTTTTGGGATATTACAAGTTTTATAATTAATTAATTAAGATTAATTTATACTTAGGGATACAAGAGATATTAAGGGATAAATGTGGGGTTTAAAAGGGATATTAAATTTGGGGTTTTTTTAATATAATTTTATATTGTATAATTAATTTATTTTGTTAAATAAATTAAAAAGGGATATGGGATAAAACTCTTGAGAATCCAAGAGTATAAATATAGGACTAGGGATTAAGATTTTGGGATTAGACTCTTAAGTTTCAAGAGTATAAATATAGGGCGAGGGATTAAGATTTTGAGATTAGACTCTTAAGCTCCAAGAGTATAAATATAGGGCAAGGGATTAAGATTTTGGGATTAGACTCTTAAGCTCCAAGAGTATAAATATAAGGCAAAGGATTAGAATTTTTGGGATAAAATTCTTCGTATCCGAGAGTATAAACATTGGATTAGGATATGTGATAGAACTCTGGAGATCCAAGAGTATAAATGAAGGATTAGGGATAGGGATAGGGGATAAGGGAGGTGAACTACGGATACTCTGATCCTTCAAATTTGAGGGTACGTAGGCATAGGATTGTAAACCCTAGCGAGTACAATAATAATAAAAAACTTAGGGTGTCTCTCTTACTCAAATCATTTCGTCTACTTAATAATAAGGATTTTGTAAATAAATATAAACAGTCAAGCATTCAATTAGTAAGAAAACATACCCTAGAACTTAAGGAGGATCCCATTGAGTACAATGGAGGAGAGGTGTACCTAACACCTTCCGCTCACTTAACTGACTCCCGAACTTAGCGTCTCTCCCTTAGGATTTAGGTTTTATCATTATTTTCCTATCCCTTAGGACGAATAAAGTATGATGGTGACTCGATAATTTGCCGGCCATGACAAAATTGAAAAGAAGGAAAACTATTTTTAAAAAATTAAAAACTAAAAATAGCTAAATACAAAATATACAAACATCCCACACTATTGCCTTGTTGAAAATATCAACAATCCCCGGTTACGGCGCCAAAAAATTGATGACAATTTACTAGAAAGTATACTAGCATTGTAATAGAAGAAATAAAACAAATTTGTCTCCATAGGGATTGTGATTTTAGAACAAGATACATTGTGTGATGTAAGTAAAGACAGTAAATGGGGGTTTTTTAGGTTGTTTGGTCGAAAACACAAGATATAAGTTTTTTATAACAATGATGATAAAGGTTGTTAGGTCTTATTATCAGAATCCCTTATTTCTACTTTATTGATGAAACACACGTTAACAGACATGCAATGACGTTATAGTTACACGACAAACTAACTATACAACTACACCTAATCCCTTAGCGTATAGCTCACTAATTTAGGCATCATTTTCCCAATCCCTCAAGCCAATTGTACCGTCAGACTAGGCAACATAGCACATTATTCCCTAAGTCACAATTCCTATTTATCCTATCCCTAATCAATTAGCGAATTCAATAGTTACACTAGTTCAGATAAATAGCCCTAGGGTCAGTATTCACTACTTATCAAAATCAAATTGAATGTCGTAACAAACAATAGACAATGAGCATAATCTATAACTGAATAATAACTGAGAGTCGAAACAATTACATTAACATCATCCGATCATATGCCCCAGTCAAATACAAATAGGTTCGTCATTAAATAAGAGCTAACCTAAGAGAAATCTAGTTATTCATGTTGAAATTAATAAATGTCATAAATATATATTCAAAAAGCATGAAGAATCACCAAAGAAAAAGCTCTTCAATGATTTTGATGGCCTCCAAAAGCTATAAAATCGCCCAAATATGTTACTTTTCTATCTAGGGAATCCAACCATTTTTCTCCTCCACATTTTCCTTTTAAATCCACCAAAAGTGGGTTAGGAAAATGTCTTAACACGGCTGCACTGAGGAGCGACATGGGCGCGTTGTGCAATGATGTCAGAAACGCGGTCGTGTTATATGGTAATGTGAGCGCGAGAATTCCAGAAGTTGTAACGTGTTTATGCTCTTTTCACCAATTTTCACACTAAGTCCTTTTCTTCACCTTTTGTGACTTTTATATACTTTTTCCACATTTTTGCTTCTAACTTGCTCTTTTAGTCCGATTTGTCCAATTTTTCTTGCTAAATGACATGCAATGGCAACATGTCATCATGTTTGAAGCTTCTTAACTAACTAATAACACTCTTAATTGATTAAGACATTGGCCATTGGAGGTTTTCCCTTTTGTAAATTAGGGTTGTCGTATTTTGAAGCTCGTAATCGATGAACTCTGGGGTATAATCAGTTATGATATTTAAAGATCCATGGATCTTTTTTTAGCCTGATTTTTCACCTATAAATAGAGGGTTTTTCCTCACTTTAAAAACACACCAGAAAACATATTTCTATATACTTTCTGACTTTCTACTCTCTTTTTTCTCATTTCTTTATTTTTGACTAAATTGCCTTAGTGCATTAAGAGTGAAAAATATCTGTATGGGTTTCTATGTATTTTGGTTCTAGGTTATTACTGTAATTTACCCTAGAGAAATTTATCTCTCGTGTAATATCTCTCGTGAGAAGTTGTTGTTTGGTTTGTGAGCTATGTCAATAAACACTCTCATTTGGTTCATGAGATTTCCCATCAAAATCTTTGTTTGGTCTGTAAGCTTAGTCTGGTGTAAAAGATCTAGCTTGGTTTCGAGATTATCCTGATTTAAAATCTCTTGTTTGGTTTTGAGGATAGCCGATGTAAGACTCCAGATTGATTGTAAGAAGGTTCGTGGGCATAACCTATGAAAATTTTCACATATATAGGGGAAACTCTCAATAAGAAATTCTTAAATAGAGGAGTATGAAAAGTGGTTAGTCTGAACCTCAGTAAATATCTGAATTCTCTCAATCCTTATCTCTTTATATTTTGGATATTTATTTATTTATGTTGTATTTTCATTTTTCCATTACTTTGATTTCCTTTTCTTTATTTATTTCGCTCTCTATCTTTAGTTGATTTACAAAATTATTTTGAACCATTGCTTTTATTAAAGAATTATTAACTGGAAATCTCTTTTCAAAGTCACATAGTTCAACCCCCCCGATCTCTTGTATTTGGAGTCACTTGTTGAACAAAATCTACAACATTTCTTATGGGTTTGACTAACTAGAAGAGTGGCTGGGGTGAATCATCCTTTTATGCTAGAAGTGATATTAGTCAAATGTCTACTTCACTTATCCTTTGAGGGAATCTCATTCCACTTACTTAACACATGGATTGATATGTCTTCTCATAAAGCACATCATGGAGAAAATGGGTTCACTACTACGGAAAACCCCTTTCACAACGGTTTGAAAAGGGGTATCATTACGCCTGACATACCGTTGTTAAGTAGAGGGTCGTCGTAAGTTCGTTGTTTCTACAATGGTCTGGAAACCGTTATTGAAAGGCAGGATGCGTGCCACATATCACAACGATTATTCTAATAAACCGTTGTGATATATACACTTAGGTACTGGGTTTGAAACCCATCAGCAGCAAACTATGTAAAACATATATTATCTTTGATCTTGGTTATAATAGATAACCGTTGTTGAAAGTACCCAGATTTTATTATGTTATCTTTGATCTCGATTATAATAAATTACCGTTGTTGTAAGTACCCAAAGTTTATTATATTAAATGTAGATTTCTTGTTTTCCAAACACCTCACTAAAGAAATATACAAGGATTCAATTTGATGAAGAAGTCTATAATCTGCAAATTAGACTATTCTTGAAAACCAACTTAAACAAACTAATGTTTTCCGATTGCATTCATCTCATCGTGCATTTCACGCTCTTTTACATATATATTATGGTTTATTGGTCTGACTCCTTCGATATATCACTATCTTCGATTATAGTTAAATTTCCGTAAGAATAAGACATTGGATAATCTGCCTCATCATCATCACTTATCATCATAATTTTTATAATCGTAAGTTTTACGATTATAAGTGTTGATGGAGAGGAAGATTAACTAATAAATTGTTGTTAATGAAATTTAACTATAATGGAAGATAGCGATGCATCTAAGGAGCCAGATCATTATACCATAATCTATATATCAAAGAACGTGAGATGGATGATGAGAGGCATGCAATTCGGAAACATTAATTCATATAAGTTGGTTTTCAAATGCAAATTAATTTGCAGATTATAAGTATCTATGTCAAATTAAATGAATGTATTTTAACTGAAGGTTAGTGAAACAAACAATCTACATAGAATATAATAAACTCAAACAACATCCTATACCAAAACTAGATATTATAAACTCATACAATACACTTGCTACCACCAGCATCATCACCATGTATCATCCCTTAACCTATAAGGAAACACAACAAACTTCAACAATGAGCATCCTCAGTTGAAACTAAACCCTAAAACCATAATCCAATAAAGAGTAAAGAGAGATCGAAAGTGATATATTATAAATTTCCAGGACGCACCTTTTAATGAAACTAATCACAGAACAGGAATCAATTATGATGTTCAATTAGTTTGGGAAGCAATGAAAAAGAAATATAAGGAGTAAAAAGCTTACACAAAAGCTTTATACTTCTTATATTTCTTTTCATTGTTTCTAAAACTAGATGAAGTTTGTTGACACTGTTGTTTCTTCATTTAGTAACATCTTGTTTGTGAAGCTATGAAGAAGAAGTACAAGGTGGATGAAGTTTCCATCATAGCTTCATGTTTCTTGTACTTTCTTCCATAGCTACACAAACATTATGTACCATAGCCAAAGTATGGTCTTTGTTAAGGTAGTGAAGACAAATCTGAAAAAATGGGAACAATCAACAAAAAAAATGCAACAAACGAGATAATGGGAAATATCTAACAATAGATGAAAGAAGGAGAATACCTTAATGTATGAAGAGAGGCTCAATATTACAGCAGTGACAGAAAATATTACAACTCAATAAACTGTCCTTCTCTGGTATTCTCGCAATACAAGAGAGGGTCACAAAAGTACAAACCCTAGTACTCTATAACAACTTCAATATTCAACGTTGGTTCTAGGTTAAATCCATCCTATTTATATTGCAAAATAGAACTGGATTTGGGCTTCAAAAACGCAGCAATTCAGCTCCAAAGAATCTGCGACATATTTTTCTCAAGAATAGTTTCTTCAATCCTAAGTTTCCAAAAATGTATCCTTACACAGAAACCACATATTCCTTTTAGAATCAGAATCTCTGATTCCACAATCTCAGATGCCACCTAGGATAAAATCATATTCCAATCACACCTGGAACATAAATACAATTTTTCCAAAACTGTAACTGACAAAGATGTCGAATCCACCTGATAGGACATCTTGTCTAACATCATAAACCTACAGTTAGATTAGCATGTCAGGATATCTTATCCAACATCTTTCTGCTAAGTTAGTTTTACCAAAATTAATGCTAATCACAAAGGCTTGGACTCATCAATCTCCCCCTTTGGCAGATTTTGGCTAAAACTAACTTCCATTATCCTGCAGAATTTTAACAGGAAGACCATCATCAGAACAACAGCGGAAACACTCAACTTTTTCTCCCCCTCAACCAGTACAATTTGCAAGCAACACAAAACTACTCCCCCTCAGTGGTTAGTAGCAAATCAGCAGAGGTTAGTGATGTTAGTATATCTCCCCTTTTTAGCCACAATATGACAAAGGTATAAGGTCTAACTCAAAAACCAATTAATCAGTTCAAAGTAATTAAATTACACACCCAACAAAAGTAAAAATTAACCTGGGCATTTAGCCCTTACACAACCAAAAGTAAAGTAAAAACATAAAACAAAAGGAAGAGAAAAGACAACTATCAGAAGTCATCTTCAGTTTCCTCATCGTCATCTTCTCGTGCACTCTCACCAGAACCATTATCAGCATCATCATCTCCTTCAACTGCCTCACTGTTCTCCTTAGCTTCCTTTTCAGCATCACCTGTGTTGACCCCAATATCCTTGTTTTGCTCCGCAGACAAGGCTTGTATCAATCTTTCCAGCTTCTCCTTTCTGGCAGTGCTGACTTTGATAATATAATTAAGCTCCTTGCAAGTTTCCTTTAGCTGAAAAATAGTATCCTCCTCTGAAGATGTAGCAGCAGATGTTGGAGCAGATGTTGAAGCAATATCTGAGACATGCTTTCCAACAAACAGTTTATAGTGTAGAGTCAGAGGGGGCTTCCTTATCATGATAGTATCGCCGGATAAAATTATCCTCGAATATTGTTGAAGAATTATTCCACAAATGAGTGATGGAAAGAAAATTGGCAACTTAACAGCTGAAGAGACAGCTTGTTTAAGAATTTGATCAAAGATATATTCACCAAAATTAAAAGGCTTTCTTTTTCCAACAACATAAATAAACTTTCCAGACCCATTTGAAATAGTTGAAGTGTGATTAGTAGGGACCCAATTCACAGTACCAATTCTATGAAGAATGGCATATTTAACACTTAGCTTCCCAACTGACAATTTCTCTTTGCTGGGCCAATTCCTCACAATGTTCCCAGTAATTTCCCTACAGATTTGATCATCAGAATCTTCAACTTCACCCTGAGGACATTCAGATCTACCAAGGTACTTATTGATCTCAACAGGAGAAAATGTCATAACATTTCCCCTGACGTATACCTTTAAGTTGTCCTCACTTTTTGGATCATTGCATCGTTCTGGAATGTTTACTATAAACTTTTTGACCAGCTGCTCATAGCATGAGTCAAAGTGAGAGACGGTCTTTAGTAATCCAACGTCTTTAATCAAATCCATTACTTCCTCACACTGGAGGGCATTCTGTCCTAGTTCTCTCTCCAGAGCAATTCTTCTATGATAAACATGCTTCCACCTGTTAACACTTATAACATCATGAAAGGAGATGTTGTCCATGAGAGCTTTAGGAAGCGTGACAACCTTCTTCTTAGAGGCTGGTTTACGTATGACGTTTTGTCCATCCTTTGTGCCATCATAGTCTGACTCATTGTCAGACTCTGCCTTCCTCTTCTTGGTCCCAACAACAACCTTGCTCCAGGGCCTATGAGGTCCAACTGCAGATTTCTTAATTTGCTTGTCCGAGATGTCTACACCTTTATCTTTCCTCCTTTTCAATCGTTCAGCAACACTAGGCTTGAGACTGGTTGCAATGACTTCATCATCAGAGGGCAAATCATCTAAACTAATAATTTTGCTGCCTGTTCTGAAACCCCTTGTGTAGATGTAGATGTTTCATCATCTATCTCAACATTTCTCACCACAGAGTCAGCAAGGGTGTGCAGATTCCCTTCTGACACTTTAACATCATCTCCACCTTTATCAGTATTTCTCTCAGGCATAATCTGAGCCAGGGGTTTGGTTATTCCAGCAATACTTGTAACACCCTTTTTCTACCCAACAAACAACCCGAATAAAAACGACAATTTAATCAGAGTAAATTCCCAAAAAGGGCATCACATGTCGTCACAAAACATCAAATAGCCACCTGCTCCGTAACACGGGTTTTACCATCATGAATTCATTTAAACATCACGCAGCGGAAATCAGAACTTAAAGAAATACTTTTATAATCCAAAACTCCATGAAATAAACATCATAAACACATCATGCCAACAAAACAAAAGAACGTAAATCGTTCGACTCAAACGTCCCGACCCGATGTTATATATCAGAGCAAGACCCTCTAATCGACGGAGAAATCAAAATACTTCAAAAGCTAAATCTCCGAGCACCAAGAGAGCTAAGTCTGATCGCCTACACGTTACCCACGTGGAGGTAACATTCAAACAGGCAGGGTGAGTAATCACGAATAAATATATAAGATATAAGCAAAAGATAAAGCACAAGCACAAACATCATCACGTCATTCACAACGTCAAAATACATCAATCACATCAATATAATGCAATGCTATACAATATGCAATGCAACATCATTAGACTCATGCATATGGTACCAACTCGTCATAATTGATGAGCACTGGGCCATCACCCTCCAAAGATCCCCACCAATAGGATCGATTCTACACAAGAACCGGAACACATCATAAAACACTTCAATCCACACAATGGGATGGAAGCCACCAAATGGACCGAATTCTAAACTATGTCATGAATGCATGATGCAAATCGTCATAAAAATCATCATCATTAAATCGTCATAATTGCATCATTATTCAGGAGTTATCATCAAACAAACGTCGTTATATAACACCAAGTCGCACTCGTCAAAATTCATCACTATACCTCATAATTTGTCATATAATACTAGTCACATAAAATCCCCGATTTTATCCCACTCATCTTCACTACTAGTCTAATCGTGTTTTATTACCCCACCACAATCTTACGTCTCAAGGAAATTGCACTGCAAGCAAAGTCGGGACAGAAATCGCAAAAACGGGAAAATCTGCCAACTGCCCTGTCCATACGTGTAATGCCCTCCCTGTTACACGTATGACTCAGTTCCACACCTCTGGCCTGCGTATCATACGCGTAGGGCCCCTTGCCCAGGCCTCCATTATACGTAATGCCATACCTGTTACACGTATCACCAGAGAGGTTTTCCCTCTCAAATTCCCCGTCAGATTCCCCTTACGTGTAATGACTAGCCCATACGCGTAAGGCACCCTTCCCCAGAACCCATACGCGTAATGCACCCTCCATACGCGTATGCTCTTCCTCCTCAGCTTCCCATATGTGTATCACCACTTCATATGTGTATTTCCATCATTCTCTTACACGTATGCTACGCGTACTGGCAGAGGGTCGTGCTGGCCCTTGGGGACCCCTATTACGCGTATCGCCTCCCCTGTTACGCCTATTGCCAGAGAGCTTTCTAAAACTCAGATCTCGCATCTGAATGCAAACCTCCCAATTCCAGCACCTTCGATCCACCAAAATCAGACTCAAACCAGCTTCGATTCATCACAGATCTACGTTTTCATCCTACTTCATTATTCTCATCAATTTCTCCCTAATTATTAAGTCCTAATTCGTTAAACCCATTCGATTTCAGATCTGGTTTATTCACATGTTCATCACAGCATCACTAATCATTCACACACATTTAACATCAATTACAGCAAATCATACAGAATTCATCACAGAAATCGTACACATACAGAGTTACAAAAATTTGCCACAGATTCGTCACAGATTCAATACAATTCATCAGAAAACGTAAACACACAAAATACCTCCACCTTAAACCCATATCAAACATATGAACCCGGATAACCCCCATACCTCGAATTTTTCCAGCAAAAGGTTCTTCGTTTGGGGTTCTACGGTCGATTTCGCGTTCTATGCTCTAGCCTCCGTTCTTCAGCTCTCTCTTCACTTCTTAGGGTTACACAGACTAATCCTCCTAATTCTCTATTTTCTTTTGTTAAACCTATCTTTTGGGCCTTAATCATGGTTTACCCGTATTGTCCTCAATTAACCTCCTCCATATTACCGTCTTACCCTTAATGGTTCTCCTAATTATTTTAAATAATAATAATAATAATCTAAATAATATTCTAAATATTCAAATTATTCTACTATTATTATTAATAAAATAATCCATTTAATTACTACTTCTAAGAGACCTCAATGTTCTCTTAACCCAAGGATACCCCACTGTACCACACAAAGTCATCAAGGTCACACAATCCATCAAAATGCACCAAAACACCGAATAATCATAATAAATCAATTAAATAAACATTATAATTATTTTGGGGTGTTACAAATCTCCCCCATTTAAAGAATTTTCTCCCTCAAAAATTAACTGAAGGGAACAGAGTCGGATACGACTCCTTCATCTGGTCTTCACGCTCCCAAGTTCAACTTTCGCCAGCTGGTCCACCCCATAACACCTTCACCAAAGCTATGTCTTTACTCCACAATTGCTTCATTTCACGACCATCAATCCGCACAGGTAATGCTTCCACAGTCAGATTATCCCTCATTTGTACATCATCATTCTGAATCACATGCGACGGATACGAAATGTACTTCCTCAATTGAGACACATGGAGCACGTCGTGCAAATTCGCAAATGACGGTGGTAAAGCAATCTGATAGGCTACCTCTCCTATCCTCTGCAAGATCTGATATGGACCAACGAAACGTGGAGTGAGCTTCCTTGACTTCAAAGCTCGACCCACACCAGTCACTAGCGTCACCCTCAAAAACACGTGATCTCCCTTTGGAATTCAAGTGTTTTTCTCCTCTTATCATGGTAACTCTTCTGACGACTCTGCGAATCTCTCATCTTTTCTTGGATCACCCTAATTTTCTCAGTCGTCTCTTGCACAATTTCAGGTCCGAGTACCGCACTCTCGCCTGACTCATACCAACACAAAGGAGTTCTACATCTCCTTCCATACAAAGCTTCATAGGGCGCCATTCCAATACTAGCATGGAAATTATTATTGTACGTGAACTCAATCAACGGTAAATGGCTATCCCAAGATCCTCCATGATCCAACACACAAGCCCTCAGCAAATCCCCTTAAGATTGGATAGTCCTTTCTATCTGACCGTCCATCTGTGGATGATATGCAGAACTCATCCTCAACTTAGTACCCAAAGCATCTTGCAAACTCTTCGAAAACCTCGATGTAAATCTCGGGTCTTTATCTGACACAATACTCGAAGGTATCCCATGTAACTTCACAATCTCCTCAATGTACATCTCAACTAACTTATGCATAGAATGATTAATCTTCATCGGCAAGAAATGAGCCGATTTAGTTAATCTATCCACAATCACCCAAATCGAGTCATTCCCTTTTACAATCCTCGGTAATCCCGACACAAAATCCATGGAAAAGTTATCCCATTTCCACTCCAGAATATTCAACCGTTGCATCATACCTAAAGGCTTATGATGCTTAATCTTCGACTTCTGACAAGTCAAGCATGCATAAACAAACTCTGCAATATCCTTATTCATACCTGGCCACCAAAACAACTTTTTCAAATCCTGGTACATCTTCGTAGCACCGGGATGAATACTTAACCTACTTCGATGCCCTTCCTCAAGAATGCTCTTCTTAATTTCTGGAACATCTGGGACACACACCCTGTCTCTGAACATCATCATACCCTTCTCGTCAATCCAGAATTCACCTCTGTTACCTTGGTTGATCAATGTCAATTGGTCAACCAATTTCAAGTCAGATTGTTGTCGCACTCTGATCTCTTCCAGAATACCACTAGTCAACTTCAACATCCCCAACCTCACACTGTCCAGAGTTTCTTCACATACCAAACTCAAGTCTCAGAATTGCTCAATTAATTCTAACTCTTTCACCATAAGCATCGACATATGCAATGACTTCATGCTCAACGCATCAGCCACTACATTTGCTTTACCTGGATAGTAATTTAAATCAAAGTCAAAATCCTTCAACAATTCCAACCACCTCCTCTGCCTCATATTCAACTCTTTCTAATTTAACAGGTACTTCAAGCTCTTATGATCACTGAACACTTCGAACTTAGATCCAAACAGATAATGTCTCCAAATCTTCAACACAAATACCACAGCTGCCAACTCTAAGTCATGGGTTTGGGTAATTCACTTCATGAACCCTCAACTGCCTGGAAGCATAAACAACAACTTGACCATTCTGCATCAACACTCCTCCAAGACCCATCTTCGATTCATCACAATACACTACAAAAGATTCATTCGGATTAGGAAAAATTAACACTGGAGCGGTCTTTAACCTCTTCTTCAATTCTACAAAACTCTCTTCACAAGCTACATCCCACACAAAAGCTTGAACCTTTCGAGTCAACTGAGTCAAAGGTAATGCCAACTTAGAAAATCCTTTGATAAACTTGTGGTAATAACCCGCCAATCCCATAAAACTTTGTATCTCAGTAGCAGACTTCAGAGTCTCCCACTGTAACACAACATCAATCTTAGAAGGATCAACAACAATCCCACCACTTGATATCACATGGCCAAGGAAACTCACTTCCTTAAACCAAAACTCGCACTTTGACAGCTTTCCATACACCTTCTTCTCTTTCAATACATGCAAAATAGTTCTCAAATGCTCAGCATGCTCTTCATCAGATTTAGCGTATATCAGAATATCATCAATGAAAACCACAACAAACTGATCCAAATACTCATGGGAGACCCGATTCATATACACCATGAACACACCAGGTGCGTTGGACACTCCAAACGACATCACAGTGTATTCATAGTGACCATACCTCGTCATAAAAGCTGTCTTCGGAATGTCATCAGGCTTAACACGAATCTGATGATAACCCGACCTCAAATCAATCTTGCTAAACACACAGGTGCCCACTAACTGATCCATCAAATCGTTGATTCTCAGAAGTGGGTATTTATTCTTGATAGTTACTTTATTCAACTGCCAATAATCAACACACAACCTCATACTCCCGTCCTTCTTCTTCACTAACAGCACAGGAGCACCCCACGGAGAAACACTCGCTCGAACAAACCTCTTCTCGAGCAATTCTTCCAGTTGTTTCTTCATTTCACTTAACTCAGAAGTGGACATCCTGTAAGGAGCCATCGATACTGGACTCGTACCTGGTACCAAATCCACCGCAAACTCTACTTCACGCTCTAGAGGCAAATCACTGATGTCATCTTGAAACACATCTGGAAATTCACAGACAACAGATAATTCAACACCCTCAGCTTCACGATCATCTTATAGCAATGCAAAATTTACAAACACCAATGCTTCGTCTCCCACCAGTTCATCCACTTGCTTAGCAGACAAGAACATCAAGTCCCCACCATCACCAAACTCAGGAAATTCTACAGTCTTGTTATAACAATTGATATGAACATGGTTGAACTCCAACCAGTTCATTCCAAAGATTACATCGATTTGGTGCAAGGGCAAACACACCAAATCCATCATAAAACTCTTCCCAAAAATCGTCAAAGGACATCTCAAACACACAAAGGTAGTAGTAACAGAACCATTAGCTGGAGTTTCTATTACCATATTACCATTCATATCAGACAATTTCAAACTCAATCTATTAGTACATTCAAGCGAGATAAACGAATGAGTAGTACCAGTATCAATAATAGCGACCAACTCAACATTATTAATAAAACAAGTACCTTGAATCAGGTTGTCCTTCTATGGAACTTCTGCACCGCTGAAAGCAAACACTCTGCCATTGGTCTGAGCAGCAGTAGCAGTCTTCTTCGATTTCTGACACTGGGTACTGATGTTACCCTTTTCACTACAATTGAATCAGGTTGTACCATCATCCTTGCAATCAATAGCTCTATGACCCTTCTTACCACATCTGTAGCACCTCAACACACTATTGGTGCAGACATCAGCACGGTGGCCTTGGTCGCCACACCTGTAACATTTCCCAGAAGCGGGAGCTTCTCCCCCACTTATTTTCTTCCCATCTGAAGCCTTCTTCTTCCCTTTGTCAGCTGAAGTCATATAAGGTTTCCCCCTATACTGCCTTTTTTTCTCACTCAACTACTTATAGTGAGCAGATCGAGCTCGACTATCCTCATCATAAATCCTACTCTTATCCACCAACTCAGCATACCTGCGGATCTGTTGGTACCCAATTCCCTGCTTGATTTCTGGTCTCAGCCCATTCTCGAACTTGAGACACTTGGACATCTCAGCATCAGCACGATTGTAGTGAGGACAAAACTTCACCAGCGCCTCGAACTTCGCAGCATACTCTGCCACTGTCTTATCTCCTTGATTTAGCTTAAGGAATTCCACCTCTCTCTTGCCACAAGCATCCTCTAGAAAATAATTTCCCAGAAATTCCTGCTTGAACACAACCCAGGTTATCACAGTGCCAACATCTTCCAGTCTCTGACGGGTGTTATCCCACCAATCCTCGTCCTCTTCTGACAGCATATGAGTTACAAACTGAACTTATTGTGAGTCAGTACACCCCATCACCCGGAAGATCTTCTCGATCGCCTTCTGCCACTTGTGTGCACTCGCTGGATCGTGAGTACCCACAAAAGTCGACGGATTGTTCCTATGGAACTTCCCCCAAAGCACGAAACTTATCCGGAACTCCACCATTCGGATTGTTCTGAGCAATTGCTTGAGCAAGCGACTCTAACGCATTAGCGATAGCACGATCATTTCTTCCAGCCATCCTGCACACCACAAAAAAGGTTAGAAGAAACAAAACATCGACAGTGTACACACACTGGTCGACTGACATCATGTAAAAACCTGCCCGGACGGACTGACCTGCTCTGATACCACTAATGTAACACCTTTTTCTACCCAACAAACAACACTAATAAAAACGACAATTTAATCAGAGTAAATTCCCCAAAAGGGCGTCACATGTCATCATAAAACATCAAATAACCACCTGCTCCGTAACACGGGTTTTACAATCATGAATTCATTTAATTATCACGCAGCGGAAATCAAAACTTAAAGAAATACTTTTATAATCCAAAACTCCATGAAATAAACCTCATAAAAACATCATGCCAACAAAACAAAAGAACGTAAATCGTTCGACTCAAATGTCCCGACCCGATGTTACATATCATAGCAAGACCCTCTAATCGACGGAGAAATCAAAATACTTCAAAAGCTAAATCTTCGAGCACCAAGAGAGATAAGCCTGATCACCTGTATGTTACCCACGTAGAGGTAACATTCAAACAGGCAGGGTGAGTAATCACGAATAAATATATAAGATATAAGCAAAAGATAAAGCACAAGCACAAACATCATCACGTCATTCACAACGTCAAAATACATCAATCACGTCAATATAATGCAATGCCACACAATATGCAATGCAACATGATTAGACTCATGCATGTGGTACCAAATCATCATAATTGATGGACACTGGACCATCACCCTCCAAAGATCCCCACCAATAGGATAGATTCTACACAAGAACCAGAGCACGTCATAAAATACTTCAATCCACACAATGGGATGGAAGCCACCAAATAGACCGAAGACCTAACTACGCCATGAATGCATGATGCAAATTGTCATAAAATTCATCATCATAATTGCATCATCATTCAGGAATTATCATCAAACAAACGTCGTTATATAACACCAAGTCACACTCGTCAAAATTCGTCACTATACCTCACAATTCGTCATATTATACTCGTCACATAAAATCCCCGATTTTATCCCACTCATCTTCGTAAAAACGGGAAAATCTTCCCAATGCCCTGTCCATACGCGTAATGCCCTCCCTATTACGCATATGGCTCACGTCCACACCTCTGGCCTACGTATCATACGCGTAGGGCCCCTTGCTCAGGCCTCCATTATGTGTAATGCCATACCTATTACGCGTATCACCAGAGAGGTTTTCCCTCTCAAATTCCCCTTCAGATTCCCCTTACGCGTAATGGCTAGCCCATACGCGTAAGGCACCCTTCCCTAGAACCCATACGTGTATGCTCTTCCTCCTCAGCTTCCCATATGCGTATCACCACTCCATACGCGTATTTCCCCCATTCTCTTACGCGTATACTATGCGTACTGGCAGAGGGTCGTGCTAGCCCTTGGGGGCAGGTGTGTATACTACACGTACCACCCTGGGAGAGTCCCCTATTACGCGTAACGCCTCCCCTATTACGCGTATTGCCAGAGAGCACTCCAAAACTCAGATCTCGCATCTGAACGCAAACCTCCCCATTCCAGCACCTTCGATCCACCAAAATCAGACTCAAACCAGCTTCGATTCATCACAGATCTACGTTTTCATCCTACTTCATTATTCTCATCAATTTCTCCCTAATTATTAAGTCCTAATTCATTAAACCCATTCGATTTCAGATCGGGTTTATTCACATGTTCATCACAGCATCACTAATCATTCACACGGATTCAACATCAATTACAACAAATTATACAGAATTCATCACAGAAATCGTACACATACCGAGTTACGAAAATTCGCCACAGATTCGTCACAGATTCAGCACAATTCGTCAGAAAACGCAAACACACAAAATACCTCTACCTTAAACCCATACCAAACATATGAACCCGGATTACCCCCCATACCTCGAATTTTTCCAGCAAAAGGTTCTTTGTTTGGGGTTCTACGGTCGATTATGCGTTCTATGCTCTAGCCCCCGTTCTTCAGTTCTCTCTTCACTTCTTAGGGTTGCACAGACTAATCCTCCTAATTCCCTATTTTCTTTTGTTAAACCTATCTTTTGGGCCTTAATCATGGTTTACCCGTATTGTCCTCAATTAACCTCCTTAATATTACCGTCTTACCCTTAATGGTTCTCCTAATTATTTTAAATACTAATAATAATAATAATCTAAATAATATTCTAAATATTAAAATTATTCTAATATTATTATTAATAAAATAATCTAATTAATTACTACTTCTAAGATACCTAAATGTTCCCTTAATCCAAGGCTACCCCACAGCACCACACAAAGTCATCAACGTCACAAAATCCATCAAAATGCACCAAAACACCGAATAATCATAATAATTCAATTAAATAAATATTATAATTATTTTGGGGTGTTACAATACTCATTCTATCCCCTTGACTTATGAGTTTATTTACAATTTTATCAATCCTTTCATCAGTGTTGAACTTTTCTATTCCCTTCCTAGGACTAGAGAAAGCATCAGAGGTGTTTGAAGGATTACCCGGTGGGGTGGTTTTTGATTTTCTAATTGGAAGTTTGTTTGTTTTGCATGTCATGATAGCAAGCGGAGCAACATCAATTGCCTCTTCAGCATGTAGCTCTTCAGATTTTAACCTAGAATCAGATGTTGTTGCAGTGTCCTTCTTGGTTGCTCTTGTTGGTGATTGTTGTTGTGACAACTTCACGTAAGCACGATTTGACTTTTCTTCAATCTGAAGGGTGAACGAGTTCGAGAGGATTAGCGCATAGTGAGGATATGTAGTACTGAAGCGGTTTTGGGTGATTTGGCTTTCAAACCACGTGAACCCTTGAATAATGTTCCCACTAACCAAGTAAAACCCTAATTTGTCCTTCAAGATTTTTCTTTGAATTTCTGTGATACCAGACGAGTTCAATATGTCGCAACAGGATGTCATGACATCCAGTACGACATTATACAACACACTTTCAGTTCCAACGATCTGAAGGTAATCATTCTTTGCCTAGTTTCATAGGTTTCTATGATTGAGTCTGTTGTGACGGCATAAGGGCATCTATTTCCAGCAACTTCCTTAATCATGGAGGCCTTTTGAAGAAGATTCTCAATCCTTGTGATCTTCTGATATTGTAATCTCCTATGTGTCATCTTGTTTAATCTTCCAATTTGTAATTCACCCATGTGCAGATCTGAGGCGTGTTTCTGATGTTTCTCCATCTGCAATGTTCTCCATACATAACAGTTGTTCTTTAATCTGACACCTTTCATGATGAACCTATATTTATCATCCATAACTAGACATTCAGATTTGGTGAAGTTAACCTTCAAACCTTGATCGCAAAGTTGACTAATACTAATCAAATTTGTAGTTAATCCCTTGACAAGCAGCACATTATCAAGTCTAGGATTCCCAACTTGATCCAATCTTTCGACCTCTTTGATCTTTCCCTTGGATCCATCTCCAAAGGTGACATGGTTGGAGGAGTGGGGCTCTATATTCACCAGATAACTCTTGACACCAGTCATGTGTCTTGAGCATCCACTATCGAAGTACCACTTCTCTTCAGTGTACTCCTTTTGATAGGAATGAGCTACCAGGGCCATAGACTCATTTCTAGAAATCCTCCACTTTCCTGCAATCCTTCCTTTAGGATATCCAGGTAGCTTGTAGCAATATCGTTTGATGTTCCCATACTTGCCACAATGATGACATTTCCAGTCTTGTCTTCTCTGATGTCTATAATGATGTTGAGACATCCTGCTGGACATCTTCACTCTTCTTTTGGTCTGATTGAGGCTACATTCTAGATTTCTTTTTTACTTGTTATTTCTTTATCATTGTAGCCAAGTCCTCTGACATCTCCAGCATTCCTTCCAACTTGAAGTATCTCATCTAGTATGTCAGAACAGTTGTTGAGCATCCTAACATTTTTAGTGACATTGTCAAGTTTGGAGTTGAGTACAGTGACTTCCTCCTCGAGATCAGAGATAGCACCAAGATGTTTTATTCTTTCAGTCTCAAGGAGCATAATAATTCTATGTTGTCCTTCTCCTAGCTGACAGACTTCAACACATCTCTTGTAAAGCTCTTTACAGGATTTGATTATAGGATACATCTCCAATCTCTGATTCTATATCCGAGTCAAATATTCCTGTGAGAGCGAAGACTTGTTTAGGTGATTCTTCATCATTTGCAGAATCATCTTCAAACCAAGATGTAATGAGGCCTTTCTTTTCTTTCTTGAGAAATGTAGGACACTCATACCTAATGTGTCCATATCCCTCACATTCATAGCACTTGATCCCTTTTCCTTTGTCATCCTTTTCCTCATACCTAGAGTTTCTTCCCAGATTATTTCTTTTATAATTGTTGAATGGCTGAGGCTTGTCATTTGATCTTGATTCTCCTTCCATCTTCTTCAGTAATTCACTGTATTGTTTTCCCAGAAATACAACAGCCTTAGACATCTCTTCTTTGGAGTTTGTCCTCCCTTCATCATGATCTGACACTAAGGCCAAGCTTTTCTTATTCCCAGTCCTTTCATTTAGTGCAATCTCAAAAGTTTGCAGTGATCCCATAAGCTCATCAACTTTCATAATAGTTATATTCTGAGCTTCCTCTATAGCAGTCACCTTCATGTCAAACCTTTTGGGAAGAGACCTTAAAATCTTCTGAACCAGCTTGGCTTCAGGAATTTTTCCCAAATGTCACTAGATGTGTTAGCAATATCAACGATGTTCATGTGAAAGTCATGTATACTTTCATTCTCTCCCATCCTCAAGTTCTCAAACTTAGTGGTGAGAAGCTGAAGTCTTAAAGATTTAACTCGAGAAGTACCTTCATGAGCAGTCTTCAAGATTTCCCAAGCATCATTTGCAATAGTGCAGTTCTTGATGAGTCTGAAGATGTTCTTGTCCACACCATTGAACAAGGCATTCAAGGCTTTGGAATTTCCTTGAGCAAGCTTATCATCTTCATCATCCCAGTCTTCCTCAGGTTTCAGCTCATCAGTGATGTAACGCCCCAGTTTTTGTCAGTTTTATTTAATCGAGTCGATTTGATTATTTTATTATTATATTATTTTATTCTTGACTTTTATTTGACAATATATTATTTTTCATCATTGTTTATGTTTTATCGCATTTTGAGAGCGTTTGGGAGATATTTGAGCTGAGGGGTATTTTGGTAATTTGGGTAGTTAGATATTATAAATAGAAATAGAGAGAGAGAGAGAAATAGAAAGAAAAGAGAAAGAAGAGAAAAGAGAAGAAAGAAAGGGAGAAGAGGAAAAAGAAGGAAAATCAGAAATTCATCCGTTTAAAGCGCGAATAATCGGGTAAGGGTGAGAAGTTTCAATTATATCATGCTTGTGTATGTATATGTGTATGTTTTCTTGGATTGTTTTGGATATTTTCTTATAGTTTCAACTCTAGGGTGAAATGAGAAAAATGATTAGAAATCGATGTTTTCACGGACGAAAGTTGGAATAAATCGCGTAGTAGAGTCGTGTGATGTTGGGTCTTGATTTAGTGTGATCGTTTGATTGAATCGAGTTGAATCTGCAACTTTGAGTTTTTGGTATATATTGATGTTTTTGTGCAAATTGATGTTGTGATCGAGTAAAAGTGTTTGGATATGTCTGGTAACATTGGTATAGGTTGATATTTAATCGGGTAAGGATAGAAATTAATCGGGAATGGTTATTTGTGTGTTTTCGAGTGGTTTTGAGCGAGTTTGGAGTTGGGTTAAATTGATAAAATTATGTTTCAAAATATTTCAAAAATGGAAAATGTGTTGGATGTATTTTTAATGGTTAAAATATTGTAGTATTTCAAATTCTGAGATCGCAGCTTTTTACGGAATCGAAATCGGAGGTCCGGAAGTCATTTAACGATCGAAAACTGATTTTTCGGCAAAATCTGCACCTCGTGCGCTAACCCCCTGCAACTGTGCGTCGACTCGTGATTTCATGCGCTGACCCGGGCGAAATTCCCAGGTTTATGCGCTGACCTCCAAGCTTCATGCGTCGGCGCATGATTTTGAACCGTAAGTCCGTTTTGACCCCCGTTTGAAGCGTTGGAAAGCTAATGAAAAGTTATTTCTATTAAAGATGGTTTGGAGGGTAAAAGATGATTTAATTAATTCGTGTTTTTGAAAAATAGTCGGGTTGTCGGGTTTTTATCGAGTACAATGTGTGCGATTTATGTGTTATCATGCTATGTGCTTTTGATATGTAACGTGTAGCTTGTGTGCCGTTATATGATGTGAATATACATGATGGAATATTGTGATGATGGTTTGTGGCTTTATGGAAAATATGTGCATTGTTTTGAATTAGACTTCGATGCGTGATTAATGATGTTGTTGTGTGGTAAAATACATTGTTTGATTGAATATCAATGTATGTTGTTATGATGTGCTGTGGGTAGCCTTTGTGGTGTGAATCCCTTGTGGAAGTAATTGTGATGGCATGATTGTTGTGGTTTGTGGTTTGTGGTGAAATGCATTGTTTATGTGAAATTCAATGTATGTTGTGTGGTGGCCTTTATGGTTTGAAATGCATTGTTTGAATTGATTTGCAATGCATGAATGTGATGAGGTTGATTAATTCATATGGTTGAATCGTGAATGTATGGAATTGATGAGTTGAAATATATGCATGATTATGGTTGCATATATGTGTGAAGATGCATTTGATTGTCATGAGTCCTTGTATTCCAAGCATCATGATATGCATTCTTGTGACGTCCTGAGTGACGGTTTGGTTCCAGAGGGAATCTGCTATAACATCGTGTGCCCATGTGGGGACCTAAAGCGATCGGATCGTGTGCCCATGTGGGGACCTAAAGCGATCCATAAACGTCGTGTGCCCATGTGGGGACCTAAAGCAACGGGTGAACATCGTATGCCCGACGGGGTGTTACTTGAGCGACCCTCAGTAACGAGCGATGGTTCCAATAGTTCCTGAGTGAACTGATGATGGGATATGAAACATTGGAGTCGGTACCGCATGGCATTTGCATAGAGTCGTTGTGTCGGTCTCTGTGCATTTGCATAAATCATGGATTGATTATGTGTGAGAATTGTGAATGGATGCATTATGTGTGGAAAATCACGATTTGATTGATTAGGTGTGGAAATTGTGCATTGAATTTGTGATGTGTTGCGATTGTGATAGCATTGGTAATTTGATGTGCATACGTGATAAATGCATTGGTTGTGGGCAATATGTTTATACGCAGATATATGCTATATTGTGTGGTGATGTGGAGGTGTGGTTCCATATGTCATAATTGTGGTTGGATTATGTGTGATATGTTTTGTATTTGTGGCATGCTATATGTGTTAGTATGTGATGGTATGGGTGAGATGATTTATACATGTGTTTGAATGTATGTTTGCATATTATTATGCAATCTTGATTTAGTTGTTATTTCTCACCCTTCTGCTATTTTATAATGCTCTATGAGGCATTGCAGATTAGAGTTGCTGGAGGTCTTTTCGTGAAGATTAGTCCTCCGTTCTGTTGTCGGTCTTGGTGTTTGCTTTGATACGTAGCACGGGAGTCGGGGAACGATTATATATATATGTATACATTTGTTGACTGTATTTCGTAGTACTTTTGTATATATAGTAGAGGTTCTAAAATGATTTATTTTGTAAAACAAGTCAGTTATGGATCTTTCCGCTTTATTCCATAATTGACCTTTCCTTTTGTTGGAAAATGTTTCCCCTTTGAGGGTATTCTATTTTATGCTATGTATCAAGTTTATGAGCAGGGATGATGTTTTGTGTATTTAAATGTGACATCCTTGTTTCTGTCGGAAAAATAAATTTTTATTCACTCTGATTTATTTATGTATTATTTATTCGCGATGGGAATTGGGGTGTTACAAGTGAGCTTCCCATCTTTGTATTTGGTCTTTGGTGGATCCCACCCTTTAAAAACAGACTTCCAAGTTTTACCATCCAATGACTTGATAAATGCCAACATGCGCACTTTCCAATATTCATAATTGGAACCATCAAATATTGGTGGTCTATTTAAAATTCCTCCTTTTTTATCCATCGAACCAGAAAGTATCGTCCCTGAATCTCACCCATATTGAAAGCAGGATGCCTGCTCTAATACCAATTGAAATTTTGGCTAAGCAGATCACTAAGATGTCGAACAAGATGTCACGATACTTGATCTCTGCTTCTAACACAAGGATAATAAAGAACAGAAAGAAAAACAACACACAAGAATTGTTACCCAATTTAGTGATCAACTACACCTACGTCTGGGGGCTACCAAGCCAGGAAAGAAATCAACTAAGTAGAATTGGTTATAAGCTAAACTCCAACATTTACAACTTAGCACCTAGAAACTACCCTTCCTAGATTTCTACCTAAGACACTCCTAGGTATGAGACCCTTCTTAATTCCCTTCCAATCACAGCAGTGATTGAAAATATTACAACTCAATAAATTGTCCTTCTCTGGTATTCTCGCAATACAAGAGAGGCTCAAAAAAGTACAAACCCTAGTACTCTATAACAGCTGCAATATTCAACACTGATTCTAGGTTAAATCCATCCTATTTATATTGCAAAACAGAACTGGATTTGGGCTTTAAAAATGCAGTAATTCATCTCCACATAATCTGTGACCTATTCTTCTCAAGAATAGTTTCTTCAATCCTAAGTTTCCAAAAATGTCTCCTTACACAGAAACCACATATTCCTTTTTAAATCAGAATCTCTAATTCCACAATCTCAGATGCCACCTAGGATCAAATCATATTCCAATCACCCCTGGGACATAAATACAGTTTTTCAAAACTATAACAGACAAAGATGTCGAATCCACCTGATAGGACATCTTGTCTAACATCATAAACCTGCAGTTAGATCAGCATTTTAGGACATCTTGTCCAACATCTTTCTGCTAAGTTTGGTATATATCTCGGACTCTGTACGGGAAAGCAAAATGGCGTAGGCACCTCTTCCTGAGACATATAACCGTCCTTGTTAAGATAGGACTTCCACTCTTCATTTGTATCAGAGGAATCACCTTCGTTGATGGTATGTACTTCTTGAGACACGGGGTGAAGGAAACCTCCACTATGGAAGAAGTTCTGAATGGGATGAAGATTTTCATCGTTAATAGCAGTCTGGGTACAGGTTGAAGAAAAACCAAGACCTTTCTTTTTCTTATTGTTAGTAGGAATGACAGGCTGTCCTCATCCTTTTGCATTGTTACTGTTGACTACTTCGAGAGCATCTTTGTACGAGGAAATTGATGTTCCTCCTTCTGATTGGTTGTCGTGACTCACCGAAAGTGCATGGAACTGGGTTCCGATAACCTCCTTGTGAGGGAAGATTCTCTCTATGTACTTGATTTTAATGATGTCAAAACTATCATGATTAGAATTTAGAGATTCAAGTGAAAAACATCATATGAAATGCTCATTAAGTGGTCTAAGAGTGTTTGATCATGATTAGTAATGGTCTAGGTTCATTAGATATGATTTAACACTTTTAGGAAAGTCAAAAATGGATTTTTGCATGTTCCAAGGGTGTGAGTCGATTCACAACCCTGTATTGGTCGACCTAAACATGTGGCATATCTTAGCATAATCAGCGGGAGTGCTCGCGTCGACCTACCAGTCGACTCAATCCGTATGCAGTTGTATTTGTCAAAAACTAGGAGCTATGAGTCGAATCATAGGCTGGTTTGGTCGACGCATAACATGCAGTTTTGCGCAGTGAGCGCGCTGCCTTGCTCAGGTCGACTATATCATCTGTATAGGTCGACCTCTCGTTGAATGTCACCTAAATTTTGTCATGTTATTCATTTTAAAATTCTGTTATTTCTATTGTATTGTCCAAGATAATACATATATCATTTTTGCTCTTTTTTTTCAACGTACAAGAAACGTGAAATTACATTGCCATTTCTCTTCATCTTCATCTTCAACATTGAGTGAACAAACAATTAAACATAACAATCTTTTTTTGAGTTGTTCATTGTTTCAAGGTGATAACGTTCAGATTTTGGAAGCGTGTGATCTTCATTTCTGGGTTGAGATTTTGGTAGGTGTTTCTTGAATAAAACCCTAGGTTTTCTCCTCCAAGAATCGGGAAGATTTTTGGGGGTTTTTGTACAAACCGTTTCGTTCTACAGGGATTCAGACGGGCAAAGGTAACTGACGATTGGAGCAATTATTCGGTTTAGTAGATGTAATCAGAGGATCGTAGAAGAGAGGTTTGGGTTCGAAGTTTGGTAGATCGCAATTGATCGAGTGAAGGTAACCGAAGAACGGAGGCTTCTTTCGGTTTAGTAGCGTGAGACGATAATTGGTTCAACCATATTCGAAGCACTTAATTCATCTTGAATCAAGGGGAGAGAAAATTCTGCATCAACGATCGAAGACGTTCGAGGGTTTGGATGTTCATAGTTTTCTCTTGTAATAAACAATTTGCAACAGCTACATATAAATATATCTCAATTCCAATTGTGGAATTGGGGGCAGAGGTACCCAAAGCGAGGACGATTGAGGAACTGCCTAATAAAATCTCGTTTGTTCTCTCTTTCCCTTAACTCTTTTACATTTCAGTTTGTTCGAATTTGTGAAGTTGCAATTTATCGAAATTTCTGTCGTAGTGTAATTTTGAGCTGAGAAACTATTTGTTAAAGTGATACGATTCCTTGAATTGTATCTTGGAGCAGATTTACATTACATTCCATAGAAATTCTGCACTTAGTGTGTTTACGCACCCTAGGTGTTTGATAATTTGTTTTAGAGCAAAATTCGAACACGTTGCTTTAATTGCTTATCACTTTACCTCATTGGATTGGATTAAACATCAAACAAGCAATATTTTGTTGACTGCATTTTTAAGTGTAGTAATCAAACTGAATTTTTCTCTTCCATACTCATTCTCGATATATTCTTGCATATCCGATCCTTTTAGTATAAGGTTCGTTGTAGACGTTCTATCCAGTGGTTGCTTCCGGTAAAATAATTTTAAAAACTAACTTTTTGGAAACCATTTGTGTGTAAAACTCAAGGGATCTATTCAACTCCCTTTCTAGATCCATAGCCATCGTCTAAGAAGTGGTATCACGAGCTCTGGTTAAATCTAGTGCTTCGGTAAAACTTCTTGGATCATGGCGAACGAACCTAAAGGGGCTTATAATAGAGCTCTAGTTTTTACAGGCGAAAATTACAGCTACTGGAAGGATTGTATGCGCGTTCATATAAATTCCATAGATCGGAAGGTTTGGAACATTATTTTAAACGGTCCCATGGAAATTACTATGACAAATGCGGAAGGCATTATCGTTCCTAAACCCGAAGCTCAATGGAATGAGTAGGACGAGAAAAAGTACAGCTATGCTTGGAAGGCTCGTAATATGATCATCTCCTCCTTGGGATTTGACGAGTATTATCGAGTCTCCCATTGTGAAACAGCCAAAGCCACGTGGGATGCTTTACAAGTAGCCCACGAAGGCACTAATGATGTTAAGATGGCTCGTATTAATACACTAACGCAAGAGTTTGATTTGTTTTACATGAAGCAAGGGGAAACCATTTTAGATATCCAAAAACGATTTACTCACATTATCAAAAAATTGCATGTTCTTGGTAAACTAATTCCAAATGAGGTTGCTACTAACAAGATTTTGAGGTGTTTAAACAGGGAATGGCAACCAAAGGTCACCGCTATCAAGGAGGCCAACAATCTTGCTACACTAGACCTCACAACACTTTTTGGCAAACTCGATGAGCATGAGCAAGTGCTCATTAGCTTGGATAAACATGAAAAGAGTATCAAGAAAGAGAAGGCAAAAGATATGGAGAAGAAGTTGATAGCTCTTAAGGCTTCTTGTTCAAAGTCCAGACATCAAGAGCTAAGTGATGATGAAGCCAATAATGACAAAGATGAAGAATCCGGTGATGATATGGGCTTATTTGTGAAGAGGTACAATAGATACATTCGTAAGAACGAGGTTCAACACTCGGACATAAATCTAGCCAAGTTTAGGAAGCAATCTAGAAGCGAAGGAAATAAAAATGGCAAGGTAAAAGGGACGTGCTACAACTGTGGAAAATTCGGGCACTACAAGCCAGATTGTCCATCTCTAAAGAAAGACAAAGATAAGGATAATGACAAGAGTCGCTCAAACAAAAAGTCCAACAAGTCTCGACGAGCATACATCGCTTGGGAAAGCGATAGTGAGTCAGAGAAAGATGATTCATCAAGCGACGAAAGTGAATCCGTTAACTTTTGTCTTATGGCACACCACAACAACTCAAAAGAGGTAAAGCATTCTAAATACGATCATGTTAATACTATGTCGCATTTAGAGTTACAAAAGGCTTTTGACATGTTACACTATGAGGCTAAGGAAGCATTTCAATGCTTAGCCTCAAATAAAAGGATTTTCTCGTATTTAGAGAAGAAGGTTTCTGATACCGAAAAGGAATTGGAAGCCCTCAAAAACTCTATAGTGGTCACATCAAATCCCAAGGTTGAAGAGGACCCTACCTCTTGGTTCAATTGGGTCTGTGACACTTGTCACATTTGGCAACGAGAGGTGAGAACCCTCAAGGCCAAATTGGACAAGGCTCTTAAGCCAAAAGTTACGTTTGCTATCGATCGAGCACATTTTCGTGAGAGCATGAATAATCCATATCGAAAGTATACCTATGTGATTCGAGATAGTGATAACAAAGGTAAATTCCAAATGAACCGTAATTGTCTTTACTGTTGTAAGCCTGTTTATACTATTGCAAAATGCCGCTTCAGGAGGTTTCTTGTTCCGAAAGGCATCTACCAATGGTTGCCCAAGTGCGGGCTTGGTTTCACTCACCTTAAAGGACCCAATGAGAATTGGGTACCTACTCTCCTTTGATTGTTTTTGTAGGTACAAAGTCTTGAGAACACCGAAAGAAGATAGTTTCTGGATAGTGGTTGCTCGAGACATATGACTGGAGATATATATTTTTTTATCGACTTTGTGGCGAAGAAAAAGGGGGTTGTCACCTACGGAGATAACAACAAGAGACAGATACTTGGTAAAGGTAGTGTAGGTAACCCCTCATCTACTACTATCTCTGATGTACTTCTTGTGGAAGGCCTTAGACACAACCTTTTAAGCATTAGTCAACTATGTGACAAGAATTATAAAGTATCTTTTTCAATGGATTGTTGCATAGTTGAAGATAGTGACAAAAAGAATGTGTTTAAGGGCATGAGGGTGAACAACATCTATATGCTAGACTTAGATGAAGTATCCTTGAATGGAGACAAATGTCTAGTTAATTTGAATGAAGATTCATGGTTGTGGCATAGACGGTTGACTCACATCAACTTTGATTTGCTCGACAAAATAGTCTCAAAAAACCTAGTCATCGGTTTTCCCAAAATCAAATTCACAAAGGATCATCTTTGTGATGCGTGCCAAATGGGGAAGCAAACAAGGATCTCATTCAAATCTAAAAACATCGTTTCAACTATGAGACCCCTTGAGCTCCTCCATATGGACCTCTTTAGACCATCTAGGGTTAAAAGCCTAGGTGGTAACTATTATGGTTTTGTAATAGTCGATGACTTTTCTAGGTTTTGCTGGACTATATTCTTAGAAAATAAGAGTGATACCTTTTCGGCCTTTGAACGATTTGCTAAGTTATCTCAGAACAAGTTAAACACAAACATTGGGTCAATTAGAAGTGACCATGGGGGTGAGTTTGAAAATCATTTGTTTGAAGCATTTTGTGATTCCAACGGAATTGATCATAATTTTTCCGCACCACGTACCCCTCAACAAAATGGGGTAGTGGAACGTAAAAATAGAGTTTTGGAGGAACTTGGAAGGACTATGATCAATGATAGTGGATTACCAAAATACTTTTGGGCCGACACCATAAGTACGGCTTGTTATGTTTTGAATAGGGTGCTCATCCGGCCTATTCTAAACAAGACACCGTATGAGCTTTTAAAAGGGCGTAAGCCAAACATCTCTCACATTTATGTATTTGGCTGCAAATGCTTTATGTTAAACAATGGGAAATAGACTCTTGGTAAGTTTGATGCCAAGGCCGACGAGGGTATTTTTCTTGGATACTCTCAGTCATGTAAAGCGTATAGAATTTGTAATAAGAGGTTACATGTAGTTGAAGAGTCAGTTCATGTTACCTTTGATGAGTCTTATCCGAGAAATGTCAGAGAAGGTAGTTCGTTTCATGGTGCAGGTGTACCTACTGAAGACATACTCAAGGACACTGATAAGGGAACTGATCAGCCTGAAACAGTGCATATTGAGGAGGAAAAGGTTCACCAACCTGTGAAAAGTGAAGATGATCATCATTCTGATAAAGATGAACTTCCTCCAGCTTGGAAGTCTTCAAAAGACCATCCAATTGACAACATTCTCGGTGATATCTCTTAGGGAGTAACCACTCGCTCTAAACTTAGTAACTTTTGTTATTACTCTGCTTTTGTCTCCCAAGTTGAACCTAAAAATGCAAAGGAGGCGTTACTCGATGAGCATTGGTTTCTATCAATGCAAGATGAGTTAAACCAATTCAGGAGAATGAGGTTTGGGACCTTGTCCCCCCTCCGCGAGATCATCGAGTAATCGGCACCCGAAGGGTGTTTAGGAATAAACTTGATGAAAATGGAGTAATAACCCGTAAAAAAGCGCGGCTCGTAGCGCAAGGCTATAACTAAGAGGAAGGAATCGACTATGAGGAAACTTATGCGCCGGTTGCCCGACTCGAGGCTATACGCCTTTTACTTGCATATGCTTGCACAAAGAACTTCAAATTATTCCAAATGGATGTTAAAAGTGCGTTCCTTAATGGATACATAAATGAAGAGGCTTATGTAGCCCAACCTCCGGGGTTTGAATCCCACGAATATTCTTATCAGGTCTATAAACTTAAACGAGCTTTGTACGGACTTAAACAAGCCCCTAGGGCTTGGTATGAACGTCTAAGAAAATTTTTACTTGATCAAGGGTATTCAAGAGGAAAGGTTGACACGACTCTCTTCATTAAACGTACGGAAAACATTTAATTTTGGTACAAATTTACGTTGACGATATCATTTTTGGGTCTACTAACATGACCTTGGTCAAGGAGTTTTCTAGTTTGATGCAAGGGGAGTTTGAAATGAGCATGATGGGGGAGCTCAACTATTTCCTTGGATTGCAAATCAAACAACTCGAAGAAGGCATATTCGTGAGTCAAACGAAATATTGTCTTGAGCTTTTAAAACGTTTCGATATGCTAAACTGCAAAGCAATAGATACTCCAATGCCGACTAGTGCGAACCTTGATCGTGACGAGAATGGTAAAGACGTAGAGGTAAAAAGGTATAGAGGTATGATAGGATCCCTTCTTTATCTTACCGCATCACGTCCCGATATTATGTTAAGTGTATGCATGTGTGCGAGGTATCGGGCACATCCCAAGGAATCCCACTTAAAGGCAGTTAAGCGCATACTTCGATATCTCTCTGGTACTCTAAAGTATGGGCTGTGGTATTCTAAAGGTAGTGTTTGTTCCTTAGTTAGCTATTCTGATTCCGACTTTTCCGGGTGCAAGTTGGATAGGAAAAGTACTAGTGGCACGTGTCACCTTTTCGCAAATTCCTTGGTGAGTTGGCATAGCAAGAAACAGGTTTTCGTTGCTCTGTCAACAGCCGAGGCGGAATACGTTGCCGCCGGTAGTTGTTGTGCTCAAGTCCTATGGCTTAAACAACAATTGCATGATTTAAATTTAAAACTTGAGCGTATTTCAATTTTGTGCGATAACACTAGTGCGATTAATCTAACTAAGAACCCCGTATTGCATTCACGCACCAAGCATATCGAAATACGCCATCATTTTCTTAGGGATCATGTAGAGAAAGGTGATGTGATTTTTGAGCACGTTGACACTAAAAATCAACTTGCTAATATTTTTACAAAACCATTTGCTATAAAGCCTTTCTTTCACATCCGTAGGTGGTATTCTCGATATCCCAAATCGTGCTTAATAATCTTTTAAAATAGTGATCTTCACATATATATACATGCGTGTTTATTCTTTTAACTAACAATGCAAAGAAATATTAAGCTATATGTGAGGGCTCTCATCGTCAATAGTGATCAAGGTAATATCGTTCTGTTTCAAAGATTCTTTCTAATTAAATGTACTATGTTGAGTGATTACGTTGATGTTTATTGCACATATTTAGCACACTTTATCCATTTAGATGTTTGATATTTGTGTTGGCTATCTATTTATTCAATATCATAGCTTAAATGTCACAAAAAATTGATTTTTTCAAAATTTTAATGTTTGGGTCGACTCACTAATGCTTTTGGTCGACTCACTCTTGTTGCATTATTAACATGTCTGGCCGGGAATGCTCAGGTCGACCCATAGGTCGACGCATAGCTTAAATTTTCAAAAATATAAGAAACACCACAGTGTGCGTCGACGCACACAGAACCATAGGTCGATCGTTCACTAAAAAGCTGCGAAATTTTTTTTTCTTGGTCACTGCATTTTTTTCCATTTAATTCTTTTTTATATTTTTCTGATTTTCTATGTGGCATAAACTGAACATATGCATTGTTCCAATGCATTATCTCATCTCCTCCTCTCCTCTAACTCCTCTCTACACAAACCCTAACTTCACCTTCCTACAAACAACATTGGGGTCCACAAAAATTGAACAAATTTGTCACTGTTCATCTCTTTCTCACATCACTCCCAATGGCTTCTCGAAGAACATCTCGAAAAAGAGTCACAAGAGAGTCTTCATCTCAAGCGGGTACTTCTCAACCTCCCTCAAATCAACCGGTAACACTTTCATCTCTTCTCTCTGATAAGTATGATGATTTATATGAAGAAAAATTGAGCAAACGGTCTGTTGTTAAGCAATTCATTTGCTATCGCGGTACTGTTGAACGCATGCACCTAGTAGAAATCTTAGACTCATTGGATTTTCAGAATTTCCATGGGTTTTTGTCATGTGACACTAAGTACAATGAAGATTTGGTTCGAATATTCTATTCTGTTTTAGTTGGGAATTTTGAGGATTACATGTTTAACTACAAACTAGGGGATAAGATTGTCGCTATTGATGAAACTATTTGGAGAGATTTGTTCCATATATCTGTGACCAATGCTCAACCTACTCAGCATATAACTGATACTGATCATGTTAAAGACTATGATTTTAAACAAGCACTGAACTCTATGTTAAAGAGACCATACTCGGATCAGGTTGTGGCTAGTAGTCTCTTTCTCAAAACTGTGACAACAGGGAAACTGACTCCTCCTGCAAGGATTTTACAGTGGATTGTTTCTCACATTCTTAGACCAAAGATAGGAGGTTACTCTAGGGTGGATCAACCTGAGGTTCAGTTGATGTACGTTTTGAAGAATAAAATAAGGATTAGCTGGCCTTATTATATTGCAAGCAGAATGTATTCTCTTCGTGACTCTGGCAGGGGAATTGCATTGTCCTACGCATCATTCATTCAAAAGGTACTCAACCATGCTAAAATAGTTGTTCCGGGTATTCCGTATAAATCTATCACTATCAATCAAGAATTTTTTCAGAAAACATTAACTATGATGGGTCATGTTTGGGATGTCAAAGACAAGAGGTATAAGTATGTGGTGAAAGCAAACACTGCTGTATTGGAAGAAGAATCTGGCAAAAGCGATAAGGAAGAAGAAGACGAGAACGACGAAGATGAAGAAGAAGGTGAGGACGAACAAAGTGATCCTGAAGAGGAACAAGGGGATAATGATCAACAACAACAAATGGATATTGGTGTTGAAGACAATGGTGCTTGGATGCCTAACTCGTCTGCTATGGTGTCGGAGGAAGCCCCTGAATGGAACCAATGGCAATACACAGGAAACTACATGCCTCAATCTTCTCCTATGGAAGATGAAGTTGATCAAGGTTGGGGTCAATGGAAATATAATGGCTGGACCACTCTTGGCTCTCATTACATGCCATCCACGCAAGGCTTTGATCACCAAGACTCTTACTACACTCCTCCATCACCTCCGCGTCCTCAACAAAACAATGAGGATATTCTTGAACTTATGAGGACTATGCAACTTGACCAACAGAGGTTTGCCACAGCTCAAGGGGAAAGGTTTCAATCCTTGCATGAAGAATTTCAGAATCACACCAACAACTTTGAAGCCTTTGCTACTAATGTGATGGGTAAGTTCAACACTATGGCTGAGACTTCTACAACTCAGCACCATGCTCTCACTAACAGCTTCAATATCCTAAATCAATCCGTGTTGGAGTTGACTAAAAATATGGATATGCAACCCCCACCACCTCATCATCCTCAGCAGTTTCGCGGGAGGGGCCACTCATTTAGGGGGAGGAGGCCATGATAATCATCCTTACATTTCGCATCATGTTTTTTTCATGCTTTGTTTCTTGCACTGTTTTGGTTTATGACTTCAATATGTTGATTTTAGCTATGTGTGCCTTATGTTCGTACTGCTTTATTGTTCCTTATGGTTGTACTATTAATCAAATTTATGCTTCTTATGTATTTTATTTTATTTAGATATTCATTAGCTTGCATTATATGTGAATGTGCATTAATGGTAACTGTTGCAATTGTGTTCAAAATGCAGCTCTCTTTTTTTTTCTATTCTTGACACTTTATCTTTCTCTCTTTTTGATGTTGTCAAAGGGGGAGAAGAACAAGGATATAATAGGTATTGAGATGATCAAACAATAGTGGATGCATAAAGTCAGGGGGAGGACATATGACCGTTTTGCCATCATAAAAAAGGGGGAGTATGTGAGGGAAGATTCTCTCTATGTACTTGATTTTAATGATGTCAAAACTATCATGATTAGAATATAGAGATTCAAGTGAAAAACGTCATATGAAATGCTCATTAAGTGGTCTAAGAGTGTTTGATCATGATTAGTAATGGTCTAGGTTCATTAGATATGATTTAACACTTTTAGGAAAGTCAAAAATGGATTTTTGCATGTTCCAAGGGTGTGAGTCGACTCACAACCCTGTATTGGTCGACCTAAACATGTGGCATATGTTAGCACAATCAGCGGGAGTGCTCGCGTCGACCTACCGGTCGACTCACTCCGTCTGCATTTGTATTTTCCCAAAACTGGGAGCCATGAGTCGACTCATAGGCTGGTTTGGTCGATGTATAACATGCAGTTTTGCGCAGTGAGCGCGCTGCCTTGCTCAGGTCGACTATATCATTTGTATAGGTCGACCTCTCGCTTAATGTCACCTGAATTTTGCCATGTTATTCATTTTAAAATTCTGTTATTTCTATTGTATTGTCCAAGATAGTATATATATATATATATATATATCATTTTTGCTCATTTTTTTTCAACGTACAAGAAACGTGAAATTACATTGCCATTTCTCTTCATCTTCATCTTCAACATTGAGTGAACAAATAATTACACATAACAATCTTTGTTTGAGTTGTTCATTGTTTCAAGGTGATAACGTTCAGATTTTGGAAGCGCGTGATCTTCATTTCTGGGTTGAGATTTTGGTAGGTGTTTCTTGAATAAAACCCTCGGTTTTCTCCTCCAAGAATCGGGAAGATTTTTGGGGGTTTTTGCACAAACCGTTTCGTTCTACAGGGATTCGGTCGGGCGAAGGTAACCGACGATTGGAGCAATTGTTCGGTTTAGTAGCTGTAATCGGAGGATCGTAGAAGAGAGGTTTGGGTTCAAAGTTTGGTAGATCGCAATTGATCGAGTGAAGGTAACCAAAGAACGAAGGCTTCTTTCAATTTAGTAGTGTGAGACGGTAATTGGATCAACCATATTCGAAGCACTCCTCTGGTTCCACATAAGTGGATGATGATAGGTTACTCACGATCAAGGCTTGCTCTCCGCAGACTATGACTAGTTGGTCGTTCTTGACAAACTTCAGCTTCTGGTGAAGTGTCGAAGTGACTGCCCCAACCTCGTGTATCCAAGGTCTTCCTAACAAACAGCTGTATGCTGCCTGGATGTCCATGACCTGGAAAGTGACTAGGAAAGTGTGAGGATTGATAGTTATGGGAAGGTCGACTTCGCCGATAACTATTTTTCGAGATCCGTCAAATGCTTTGACGATGACCTCACTGCCTCTCATCGGAGATCATTTGAATGATAGTCGCATTAGAGTAGACTTTGGTATCCCATTTAGAGCTGAACCGATGTCTACTAGTATGCTGGCTTAAGCATTGTCCTGGAAGTTGATTGTAATATTGAGTGCCATGTTATGATTTGGGCCCTCTTCCGGCAGTTCCTCATCACTGAATGCCAAGTTGTTGCAGGAAGTGATGTTGGAGATGATGTTGTCGAATTGTCTTATTGCTACATCCTCTTCCATAAAGGGTTGCTCTAAGACTTTATGTAGAGCTTCCCTGTGAGCTTTGAAACTGAGCAAAAGTGATAACACAGAGATTTTTTAAGGAGTTTGCAACAGTTGATCATCAATGTTGTATTCACTCTTCTGGATGAGCTTCAGCATCTCATCATTGTTCTTTGAAAGGTCAGGATCATAGGATTGACCGACTGGTTGACCAGGAACTTCTGCCTGAGGTTTCTTTTCTCTGATGGGTTCTCCAACTCCTCGGTTGAAGATTCGGTCGCTCTGTGTTACTCGACTGATGTCTGCAATACTCACGACGGAGGGTAATGTAATTTCTTTTCCATTCTCAATTGTTGTTGCACCGTATTTGTAAGGGATATCCTTAGTTGATTCATACGGTAGCAGTCCTGACAGATAGATAACTACAGGAGCCTTCTGATTTTTCCGACCATTGTAAGTAATTTCAATCAGTTCCTGCTTGGGAACTTTTCTACTATCCAAAGGAATTCTTGATTCGTCAAGTAGAGGGATTATGGTACAAACATCTTTGGCCCTGTTACGATCAGAGATTACGACAACATCCCTGATCTGATCAGCGAAATAGTCGAGCATCAAGTTGATTAACCCAGAACTTGGATAAGGTCGAATCTCTTTGTGGTTCAAATGACTTTGAAGGGCTACTCGCACGGGTAACATCCTTGATTATCCTCTGAGCAAACTCTACATCATTCATAGTTGTGTGGTGGCACCCGGCCACGTCCGCTTTGAATGCAGTGCAACCTCACTAGGTCTGTTTCCATTGATCAAACATCCTGACTTTGATGCCTAGTAGGGTTCTCGTTAGTCATGCTAACTTGTTGTGTGTCTTCTTCCATATAGATCGGAAGCCACCAGTGGTTTAACAAGTTTTACAATGTTCTTTGAACGAGAGCACATCCTTGGTCGCTCTCACGGCAATACTGTACAGTTCTGATAATTATGTGAAGTCAGAAAACTGAGCTGGACTTGCTTAGCGTGTAACTCCACCAAGCTGGTATTCATCAAGCGAATATCAAAGATTTGAATCATATTCACTTGATAATGACTTCTGTCGTGGTAATCCTGAATCCATCCAAGATCCAACTGACGCTGGAGGGCCTCCTGTACAAAAGAGAATCCCTGATTGTTTATCGAGCAAATCAGACAGGAATCGTAATCGTGGAGTGGCAGATCATGATGTTGGCTTTGCCTTGAGTGCATTGCCACCAAGTTGACAATCATTGCTAGAATGTTGTGGTTCTGAATGATGTTGGAATTTGTATAATTCATGTTGACCTCACAAATTTGGTGGTCTTGGATCCATCCGAGATCCATCTGTTCCTGTAGGGCGGATCGCACCACAGAACATCCTTGATTGTTTTTAGAGTAGATATCACACTGGGGATAGTTATGAGACGGTACATGACAATATCTTACTCTTTTTTCTTAGGGAAAGTACTGCCGTATCTTTTGGTACTGCTTGATGGTCCAATGTCTTTAACTAAACATCCTTCCCGGACTGCCTCCTCAAGACGAACTCCCATGCCTACCATCTCAGTAAAGTCACTGGGCGCACTGGCGACCATTCTATCGTAGTAAAATGAGCTCAAGGTTTTCAAGAAGATCTTTGTCATCTCTTTTTCCTCAAGAGGTGGACAAATCTGGGCGGCAATTTCACGCCATTTCTGAGCATATTCCTTAAAGGTTTCCTTGTCCTTCTGCGACATGGTTCTGAGTTAATCTCTGTCCGGTGCCATGTCCAGGTTATATTTATACTGCTGAACAAAGGCAGCTCCAAGATCTCTGAAAGTGATGATCTTAGTGCGGTTTAATCCCATGTACCATTTGAGCGCGGCACCGGTTAAACTATCCTGGAAATAGTGGATCAGTAGCTGTTGGTTCTCTGTCTGAGTTGACATTCTCTGAGCGTACAACACCAAATGACTTTGAGGGCAAGAGTTACCCTTGTACTTTTCAAATTCGGGCCCCTTGAATTTGTGAGGAACTTTCACATTGGGGACCAGACAAAGGTCTGCGGCGTCCTTCCCAAATAAATCCTTACCGCGAATGGCTTGCAGCTCCTTCTGCATCTCCAGGAACTGTTCCTGGAATTCCCTTATTTTATCGTCCATACTTTCGTTTCTACCAGCAGGTATCTGTGGAATCTACCCTTTCGGGACAGTGTGTACCACGGGTAGTGGTACAGTCATTACGGAAGTGACTCTTGGTGCTTCCCGAAGTTTGTAACCTTCAAGAGTTGTTGTCATGCCCCTGGCATCTTTGCATTCCCGAAGTTTGTAACCTTCAGGCCCAGCGGTTCCTGCTGCAGTCTCCGGATCTTCTGTGATCAGCAAAATATATCCTTTCGGGATATAGTTAATAGGCATGCCCCAGGGACGATCTTTAGGCATGTTATACCGAGGATCATACTTCTCTACTATGGGCGTCTATGTTATCTCTGAGATCACAGTCCTTTTTTGTTGCATCTGGGCTGCTGCCAGAGCTTGCATGTCATTGTGAAGTTTCCTTAGATCTTCTTTCAGAGCGTCGAGTTCTTCTCTCAACTCTATGTTCTCTTCCTCGAGATTATCCATTTTGTTTTGTTAACTGGCCTGAGTATTGTACGAATGAGATAGTTTGACTCTAGAATCGAGACACAAACGTGAGATTCATAGGTAAGAAGAATGCGTTATGTGAGAATGATGAATGATATACAATGATTATCTTGATTTTATTTTTTTTAATCAAAAGAAACTTCGACAACTGGATTGCAAATATCATACAATGGAAACCCCGTTTTATTGAATTCAAAGATTGTGGAATGGAAATATAGTAATTTACATAGTGATGTAAAAGGAAATGTCTAAGTGAAAGGTATTTTCCTTTTCTTTGACCGGGGCTCTGGAGCCGTTTTCAAGTTGTCATTCCTTTGCCAAGTGAAAGGAGCGAGCAAATTCCTTTGGTCTTCTTGATTTTCTACAGCATGTTGCTCTGAAATCTCGATCAGAGCATCTTTTTCTTTTAACAGTTGCTGTATTTTCTTACACTCTACATTGAGAATGCGGTACTTGTTCTTCCCAGACTTCTTCTTCTGTTGAACTTTGTTGAGAGTAACCTGAAGTTTTTCCGTATCAGACATAAAATAAAGGACAAACTCCTTTAACGAAAGAACTTCCTAACGAGGGTAAGGCATCCTCAGCTTGAGAGCTCTAGTTTGTACCCAGTGGAGATAAGGTTCCACCGAGACACAGTCTAGTTTTCCTAGAGACTCTCTTCCTTTCCTGTGAACATGTTTCCAAGCATGCACTATTTCTGTCTTTAGTGCCCTGTCATTTTCTCCTTCCTTGAAGAAAAGACCTTCCAGATGAGCATTACGCGGGACATGCCTCATCGGGTATCCAAATTGACGACGAACTAAAATTGGATGATAGTTGATTCCTCCTTTAGTTCCTATGAGGGGTACATTAGGGAAGTTTCCACAACGGTCAATGATTCTGATACCGTCATAGATTTGATTGTACCAATCGATGTCAGAGTTGGTAAGAGACATGATTCTCTGCGACCAACGAAAAGTACTCTTATGATCCCAAAAAGCAGCAAACTTGGGTAAATGGGAAGTGAACAATTTGTATAGCAGGGATACACAGCATGTGATCATTCCTCCGTTATACAAATTCCTTATGTGTACAGAATGATAAGCATCTGCGAGCAAGGTCGGTACAGGGTTTCCAACCAGAAAAACCTTAATGGCATTGATATCAATGAAGTCATCAATGTTGGGAAATAGAAATAACCCGTAGGTGAGCAGAACAAAGACGCTCTCGAAAGCAGTCACGTTCCTTATACTAGCAAAGTACAAAGCTTTCTTTATCAAAAACTTGGCTGGAAAACCCTGGGTTCCACCCTTAGTGGTCATGTGAGTCCTGACTTCTGACTCGTCCAAATAAATTGCTCTTGCAATGGTTTAATCCTTTGGAATTTCTTCCAGTCCAAAAAAGGGATCTTGGTCAGTGATGGGTAAATCAGTCAGGTGAGAGTACTCCTCCAGTGTTGGTGCTAGTTGATAATCTGGGAATGTAAAATAGTGATAGACTGGATCGTAGAACTGAATGAGCGTAGCTAGGATTCCTTCAATTACATGGACCCTTAACAGAGACAGCAGTCCTCCTTACTTAGCTCTAAAGGCATCAGGGTTGGTGATCATCATTGCCAACCCTCTCAAATCCTCTAGTTTTGGAACCTTGAAGGTGTACTTATGAGTCTTCCTTCTACCGAAATCCATAATGCAATCTTTCTTTCTCTCTGACATTTGCAATCATTGTCTTAGTTTAATTTGAAAAAGAGAGACTAGAAGAGAAAAATTTTCTTTGTTTTATTGTTTTTTAATGAAATGAATGCATGAATGCAGCACACAAAAACATAGAAAAAACATGGGGTCAAAGGTTCGGTGTCATGAAGTCATGGCTCTACCCATCCCCAAAGGTTGTACTGGTGATTTTTTGTACCTGTCCTCAAAATGATTGACCCCTTTTGGGATAACAACAGCAGGCTGGTTCACCCGAGTGAGCTGCAGTATCTTAGCGTAATCTCAAATGAGGGCAGTACCGCGTGAAAACTATTTCTGATAGCTTCCACACTACAAAATAGTAACATGGTCTTAGCATACTAAATCCTCAGTTTCATAGAATACCACAATTGAACAATCTGCTTTCAACAACCGAAGTCGTATAGACATTGAATCCGCAAAAGGTCTCTCCACTGATTCGATGGTCGACCGAGGTCTCTTATTTGGGAGTCACTCCCTGTAGGATTACCCTTTTAGTGCCATCACTTATCTTAGGTGGCACTCAAACTTTCTAGATGCAGCATCACCCGCAGTCCCATTGGCAGAAAAATAAACACGGATATCAATTAGGAAAAGCGATATATATATATATATATATATATATATATATATATATATATATATATATATATATATTTATCCTAAAACTAACATCCTAGACCTCTTAAGAGCTATAGCCTATAATCCTAACAGATCAAAGACGTCCCCAGCAGAGTCGCCATTTTTCTGTAGCGAGCGATTTTTGTTGGTGACACGACCACCTTATCACTGGGTTTTCCTCACCGCAATGGTAGGAGGTGGTGCTACTTTCTGATTTCTTATTTATCCCATGAAGCTGTATGGGAAAGGGAAGCTATCTAAAACTAACCTTGCACGTAAAATGTTTAACTGAACAAAATGCTTAAAAGAGATTGGGGGGTCCATGGTCAGGTTATACAATGGGGAGTTGTCAATTACCAATCCTATATGTGGTTATCCATAGGATATTAGCTTTAGTTTTTGCTTTGTAATTGATGATGTTTATCTGTTAATGGGTTGGGAAAGTTTCTTGGGAAGTATGAGTGAGTGAGTTGATGTTGAGGTTCGGGTTTTTCAGATGTTTTTGGTAAGGTATTAGACCTAAGTTTTGGTTGATGTATGAAGGTACTGGACCTAGGGTTTTTTTGATTAGTATGCTCGCTAAGATTTCGCAATCTTATGCCTAAGTATTCCCTTTTAAACGAAATAGGGAAATCAGAGCAATCGTAGTTCCTCCTATTCTATGGGAGGAAAGAGATATTTGGTGTCTTGTTCAAAGCCCAAGATTGAAGCTAAAGGTTATTTGTGTGTCTTGTTCAAAGCCCAAGATTGAAGCTAAAAGTTTGACTGAGAGAGAATTTGTCATCTCTAAAGAGGGATTGTTGATTTTTGTGTGCCTTGATCAAAGCCCAAGCTTGAAGCTAAGAGGTTGATTGACTCCATTGGGGGGAATCCTTACCCAAAGCCTAAGAGGAGGCTGGATAAGACCGACTCAACAAGAGAGTGTATATGTTGGTGTCTTGTACAAAGCCCAAGATTGAGGCAAAAAAGACACTGACTCTTTGGGGATATCATTATACAAAGCCTAAGAGGAGGCTAGAAGTTTGACTTTTTTGGGCAAAATGTTCTATCTGTCTTGTACAAAGCCCAAGATTGAGGCTAAAAGGATTTTGACTCCGCAGGGGAGGTTTGTATGTGTCTTGTATAAAGCCCAAGATTGAGGCTGAAACGAGTTTGACACTTGCTGGAGAGTATTATCTGTCTTGTACAAAGCCCAAGATTGAGGCTGAAATGAGATATTTAACTGACTCTGGTGAGGATATTTTTATGTGTCTTGTACAAAGCCCAAGATTGAGGCTGAAATGAGTTTGACTCTTATTGGGGAAGATCATTCCTCAAAGCCTAGAGGAAGCCTGGGAGGAAATGACTCTGCTAGGGAAGATATATGTCCCAAGCTCAAGAGAGGGAGACTTATGTCTTGTACAAAGCCCAAGATTGAGGCTGAAAGGGTTTGACTCAACAAGAGAGTTCTTTTATCTGTCTTGTACAAAGTCCAAGATTGAGGCTAAAAAAGGTTGACTCAACAAGAGAGTCTGAAAAGGTGATTGACTCAACAAGATAGTCTGAAAGTTGATTGAATCAACAAGAGAGTCTGAAAGTGATTGACTCAACAAGAGAGTCTAAAAAGTTTATTGACTCAACAAGAGAGTCTGAAAAGGTTAGCTCCGCTGGGGAGAATCTTTGTACAAAGCTCAAGAGGAGGCTGACTCTACTGAGGAAAGATCATTATACAAAGCCTAAGAGGAGGATAACTTTTGCCGGGGATTATTAAGATCCCGAGGCAGGTTCAAATGGGGAATCAACTCTTGCTGAGGATTACAGAAGAGTATAGATATCAGAGACCTTGAGGTTCTGTTTTGAGATAAGCTGACCCTGGTTGGGGAACTCTCAAGAGAGAGGTTAGGTTTCTGTTGGAGATTGATCCAGAGAGCCCAGGGTTTCTTCCTATATTCGTAAGGAACTTGAGAATGTCTTTGAGAATCAAGGGGATTAGACTATCCAAGTCTACTGGTGTGGAAGAGTTTTATCTTTTGTATGATGCCCAAGAGGAGGCACGAGTATTAAGGGATGAGAATCAACCCTAAAATCCGATATTTGACACAGGAAAGACTGCTCTAGCAAAGGATGACTAACTTATGTCTTATACCTTTAAGAGGTCGTCAGGGTCCTTGTATTAAGCCCAAGAGAAGGCATGAGAACTTCTAAGAAGCCGAAGGGTCCTTGTACAAAGCCCAAGAGGAGGCGGGGATGCTTGTGGGAAGCTTGTTGGTCCCAAACTAAGAAAAGTTCAAGAAATTCTATTCACCGAGAATAGATCATTTAGTGAAAGTTTTGAGGTTTAAAGAAACTCAAGAGATGCTATTCACCGAAAATAGATCAACTCCGGGGACTAGAATTTCTTTGACAATTTCTAGGGGTGACAGCCTGAGAAAAGGTTCACGAGGTATATTGCCTTTCTCTTTGTTCCATATTGTTTAAGCCCAAGAGAAGGCAAGACTGTATCTAGAAATCCTATGGGGATCTAGTTTTGTTTGTATTTAAGAGCGACCAACAGGGCTTTACCTAGTTCTAAACCTAGTTGCCAGGAAAAACTCTAAATAACTATACTAGTATATATATAGATGATATATGACAAGTATTTAAAAGGATATGAAAGAAGACTAACCATGTGCAGCTTCCCATAATACAGTTATATATATCTGACATGTATTTAAAAGAATGAAAGAAGACTCACAGTGTGCAGCTTCCCACAATACAGATATATATATTAAAGCAAGTAAATGAAAGCGGATAAAACTTACAAGTGAGCAAGCTTCCATGCTGTATTGTTAGTTGTTTAAAGAAATTAAAGAAAGTTTTGATAAAAACTGTATATCTAAATCAAAAGGGAATTGTTTTGAAAAGATTATTGGGGCTTATACTCAAAGAGAGGCCCAAGGTTTTAACAGTGATCGCACCGTTGTTCTGAATATCGTACCTGGACTTATACAACGACTGAGGCCCAAAAAGGTTTATCTACAAAAAGGTTGGTTCTTACAACTCAAGGAGAGGCCCAAAAGGTGTTTTAAAAGAAAATAAATGGGACTTACAACACGAGGGTGGGCCCAGATGATTTGATTTTGAACTGGCGATCGCGCCGAGATTTTTTTAACGCAGAGGGACTTATACAATATCTGAGGCCTAAAAAGGTTTTGGTTAAAAGGGGATTGGGTCTTACACTCTATTAGAGGCCCAAGTTTGAAAATGAATAAAGATGGGTCTTATAGCTCAAGGAGAAGCCCAGTTGATTTTGTTAAAAAGGCGATGATCGCGCCGAACTTTTTGAAAATATATAGAGGGACTTATACAATGTGTGAGGCCCAAAATTGTCTATTTACAAAGGGATTAGGTCTTACACTCTATTAGAGGCCCAAAGATTATTTAAAGAAAAGGAATGGGATTTACAACACGAGGGTAGGCCCAGATGAAAATTGTTTGAAAACGACGATCTCGTCGAAGTTTCTGAAACTGTATCGGGACTTATACAATACCATGAGGCCCAAATTATTTTATTTACAAAGAGGTGGGACTTACACTCTATCAAGAGTTCCATGAGTGTTTGAAAAAAGATTGATGAGGGTGGAATTAATCAAAACCCTAATTTTATTTAAAATGGAATTAATTTTGTTTAAAAATTAATAAAAATTATTGAAAACATGTGAAAAATGAGTGGTGATCTTGGATCAATGTTTCAAAAATAATGTTTTTATCCATAAAATGATTAAGAACCATTCAAGTTTCGAAAATCAAGAAGGAAAAAATATTTTAAATGTTAAAAAACAAATAAAAATTAATTATTTGCAAAAATATCAAGTATGTGAAATAAATAATATTTTTGGGAAACTTTTGTAAAATAAAATATTTTAACATTTTTGTGAATTATTAAAAAAAGAATCAACTCAAAATCATTAAAATTCAGAGAGAAATTAATTTTTGAATCAATTAAATAAAATCACAAAAATTCAAATATTTGAAAGTTTGAAAACGGGCACCAAGAACATTTTGGTTTTGCCGGCATGCTCTGTTTTGCCCAGATTTGCGTTTTCTCATCAATCTCACTGAATACTTGATGAAATCACACAATCCACATACCAATCTACTCGTTTTCACCTCACGATCATGTCTATGGTCTTTAATTTCATTTATTTTAAGCATGGAATAAGAAATCAAAGAGAAACCTCAAGAACCCTAATTTCTGCATGAAGGCTGAGAAATTTGATACACGACTCATACAAAGTAATTAATGGAGGGGAAACACTCTATACATGATTATGAACATATGGCAAAATTATTGTGTGAGGAAATATGCATGAATCATAAGATGACCAAGTTGAGGCTTACCTCTTGCAGTTGGTGATCGAGTTCTAGGTTGGAGGTGTTACAGCTTGGTTCCAATGATGTGGACAACTTCCCTAGGTGATATGGAGTGTGTCTGAATGCTTGGAGCGGATTGAATTGAGCTTGAACTTGATTTGGCATCTCAACTACAAATCTGTCAAAAGCTTGTGCAGATGGCTGGTGATTTTGTGAAATGGGTGTTCCAGTTGTTGTTTTAGTGTTTGATAAGCTCACATATGATGTTTATGAGGTGTGTGTGTGATTCGTTTGGTTGGAAACACTTTCTAATTCAAAACCCGATAGTAGCTTGCATTAGAAGGCATTTTTGGAAGTGAAAGTGTGATTTTGAGAAAGGCAAGTGTTATAGGCCTTTGGTGTACTCAAACTGATAAAAAATGAGGTCTATTTATAGTGTGTCAAGTTTGTTTTGCAAGGAATAGGGAATGGCAACTGCAGCAGGCCTTTGGCCAATGTGGATCAAATGGAATCTCAAGTCTCCTCTAGCCATTGACTTGAGATTAGAGCACAGGCCTATGGTTCTCTGATTCAAGGATAAGGCTTGACTGAAGTGTTCATCTTTGCTCTGATACATGCCATCTCTAAGCATCCATTGAATGCCTCAAAACAAAATTGGAGACTTGAGGCATCTTTAGCTTTTAGGGGTGCCAAACCTATATGTAGTTCCAAACACTTGGGAGGCTTATGGATCAGTGCTTGTCCCTTGGTTGTTCCCCCTTGAGGTGTGCAGATGGATAACTATGCTTGAAGTTGCACTAATGCACAAATCTGCCTTGCCAAGACAGTTTGCAGCATGGCATGTTGCAGTTTTCGTAACTCCTAGCTTAGATGGAATTTGATGGAGTTCTTGGGCATTTTGGAAAGCTGACATATCTTATTTCAACATGTATGGACTCTGTGCGAGATTTCAAGTACCAGTACTACCTCGTGAGGCCGGTCACACTTGAGGCCATAAATTCAGTGTACCATCGGGTCGTCGAAGAAGTAGATGGGCGGCGAGAGGAGGCCCTTGTGCCCAGGTTCCTGTTGTTCTGGACTGAAGAACACTTTAAGAGGGGAACGAACAACTATATTGTCAGTCCTGGTAAACTCTATGAAGGGGATCGCTTGGCTCACGAGGTCATAGTCAAGTTCGTCGGTGGGTTTAACAAAGCCAAGTTCGTGACGCCGAACGGGGACTTCCTTCTAGGCGACGACGAGGAGGTCTTAACGAAGCGTCGATTGATCAACACTAGGGCTCTCCTCGAGATTTTTTCTGACGAGGAGGCTCTCGAGTTGTTAGGTGGGGTGGCCTCCCCAACCTGCTTTTCCCTTCATCCTACTTTTCAAATTACTGACCTCTTTGTATTCTGTGCAGGTAAGATGTCGAGTGCCGAGGAGCGTCTCAAGAAACTGAAAAACACCCGAGCTTCGAAAAAGGGTCGGGTCGAACAGCTCCGAGCACATCATCCTGCCACGACTTCAGTGTCCACGGATTCTTCGACCTCTCCCCAAGGGAGTCAGTCTCCCAGTAGCCAAGGGTCTCCGAAATGGCAGCGCACAGACGGGTAGGTGGACGTCGACCTGACGGTTGAGAACAGTCCTCCCTCTAAAAAGTTCATACTTCATCCTAGTCATTTGAGGCCCCACTTCTTCTCGGGTGCCAACTCTCCAGGTATCCCTGCTGCCGAAGTCCAGGCCGTCCTGGGTGCTCCTCAAGCTTCGAGGAGGAAAGCCCTGCTTGAGGACTTGTCCGCCGTTATGCGAGTCTGTTCGACGACTTTAATCTTAAACGATGAGACTTGTCCAGTAGCCGAGCTGACCGGGCTGCAAGAGAGGTTCCAGTCCATTGTTGCCGAGGTGACAAAAGTGGGCAAGGAGCTGACTGAGTGCAAAGAACTGAACAGAGCTCAGGCCGAGCATCAGAAGCAGCAATCCGAAAACCTGAAACAGCTTGAGGAGAAGTTGAGAAAAGCCGAGGAGGTAAGGAAAAGCCTCTTGGAGAAGGTCGCTGAATTGGAAGATGCTGCTCGCCCCGCCGAGGAAGAAACCGAGGAAGATAGATTGTTGACATTGTGGGCAGCGCTGATTACTAAACTCCAAGAGACTGAGCAGGACAGCCTTGTGGCCACTGAAATAGGCTTTAAGAATGTTGTACAGCAGCTTCAGATCCTCAACCCTGGCCTCATTACAGAGGGAGCCTACTCCGACTACGACGTGGTTGATGGTCGAATCGTGCGGCCGATGGAAGAGGAAGAGGTTGACGGGGACGCGAACGGGCGTGAGCAGCCAGAGGGGACGGCCGCGGAATAGGTTCTGTTTTCTTATTTTGCTTGGCCTGCGAGCCACTTCGTTTTGTTTCTTTTTTTTGCCCGGCCTGCGTGCCAGGGGCTTTTGGAATATTTGTAATATTTGTACAATGGACTTTTTGCCCGGATTTATATTTTGATCATTGCGTTTATATGTGTGTGATGTTTACTTGTTTTGTTTGTGTGTGATGTTATTGCATTTGCTATACTTTGTTTATTTTTGTCTAAGTATAGAGATTTTGGGGCTTGCTCGACTTCGATAATCCTCGACTGCGTGGAGAGCTGGTCGAGTGGCCGGAAGTGTATTCCGACCTTCAACGAGGCTAAGAGCTCGGTCGAGGTATTAGCTTCGTGGTGTGAACTTCCCATCACGAGCTGGGTGTTCTGCCTAATTCGTACAACGACGGTGGAGCTCGATCGAGGTATCCTCGTCGGATTAAAAGTCCTCGCACACACACAACACAGCCTTTGATCATCGTGTTCTGTATAGGGGTGTCGCACTTGTACCCTAGTGCGTCCCCGTAACTGCGATGCTAGTATGTCATGGGCAGTGTTTAACTGTAGTACTGTTTGAGTTTCTCAGCGTTCCATGGTCGAGCAATTTCTTCCCCGTGCAGATTTTCGAGGAAGTAGGCTCCTGTCCCCGTTTTCGCACGGACGCGCTACGGGCCCTCCCAGTTCGCGGCGAGTTTTCTTCCCGCGAATCTTTCTGGTTCCTTCGTAGGACGAGGGTGCCTACTTGAAAATCACGTTTGATAACTTTGTCGTTATAACGTAAAGTTATTTTCTGTTTAAGTGAAGCTTCTCGGAGAGAAGCGCCCGAACGCGTCTCCTCGACGAAATCGAGCTATTCCCTCAGGGCTTCGTTGTTCGCGTCTCTGTCGAGGGGGGTTTTCGTCCTCCTCGAGGGTTCCCTGATCTCCACGGGGATCACCGCTTCCATTCCGTAGGTTAGATGAAAAGGGGTCTCCCCGGTCGTGGAATGCGGGGTTGTTCGGTAGGCCCAGAGGACGCTGTGTAGCTCCTCGACCCACCGTTGTTTGGCGTCGCCTAATTGACGTTTCAGTCCTCGGAGGATTACTCTGTTCGCCGCTTCGGCATGCCCATTCGTTTGAGGGTGCTCGACCGACGTGAAGTGCTGCTTCGTGCCCAGTTTGGTGACGAAGTCTTGGAAGTTCCTGTCGGTGAACTGTGTTCCGTTGTCGGTGACAATAGCTTGGGTCACGCCAAATCGGGTGGGGATGTTCCATTTGTAAAAACGTAGTATGTTGAAGGCCGTGATTTTGGCCAACGCTTCCGCCTCGATCCACTTCGTAAAATAATCCACCCCGACAATGAGGTATTTGTTTTGATACGATCCCACGTCGAAAGGTTCGAGGATATCCATCCCCCACCACGCAAACGGCCACGGGGAGGATATTGTTTTGAGCTCGTTAGGAGGAGCGAGGTGCATGTCCCCGTGTCGCTGGCATCTATTGAACTTCTTGACGTGTTCCTTGGCGTCTTGTTGCATGGTGGGCCAGTAATACCCTGCCCGAAGTGCTTTACGGGCTAACGATCGTCCTCCGAGGTGCTGTGCATTGATTCCCTCATGGATTTCCTGGAGTATGTCGGGGACCTTGGTCTCCTCGACACACCTGAGGAGGGGAATAGAAAACCCTCGCCGGTATAGCTTATCCTCGACTATCGCGTACGAGCACGCCCACCGCTTCACCATCCCCGCTTCCTTGGGATCTTCGGGCAGTTTGCCCGTCGTGAGGTACTTGTATACCGGGGTCATCCAGCAATTTCTGTCCCCGATGGCGTTCACGTCTGCCGCCGGAACAAGTTTGTCGATGCTCGGGCGGGAAATCACTTCTTGTATGACGGATTTGTTTCTGCCTTTCTTCTTTGTGCTTGCCAATTTGGACAAGACATCTGCTCGGGTATTGTGCTCGCGAGGGATGTGGGTTACCTCCGCGGAGGTGAATTTTTTCATCTTTTCTTTCACCAAGGTCAAGTATTCGATGAGGCTGTCGTTCTTGGTCTGGTACTCTCCTCGGACTTGCGAGGCCACGAGCTGGGAGTCGATGAAGATTTTGACCTCCTTGGCACCGAGGTCCTCGGCCAACCGAAGCCCGGCGAGGAAAGCCTCGTACTCTGCTTGGTTGTTCGACGTCGGGAAGGATAGTTCGAGGGATACCTCGATCAGGATGCCTTCCTCGTTTTCGAGGATAATGCCCGCCCCGCTTCCCTTCGTGTTGGATGCTCCGTCGACATAGATCGTCCAATTTTGGGATCCGTTGGTCGAAGGTTCCGGGACGGTCATCTCTGCCACAAAGTCGGCCAATACCTGAGCCTTCAGGGCTTTCCTTACCTCGTATTGGATGTCGAATTCGGCGAGTTAGAGCGACCATCTGAGCATCCTCCCCGCCATATCTGGTCGTCCAAGGAGTTACCTTATAGGTTGTTCGGTCCTCACGACGATAGTGTAGGCTAGGAAGTAATCGCGCAGCCTCCTGGCTGCGGTGACGAGGGCCAAGACGACTTTCTCTATCTACTGATACCTAAGCTCGGGGCCCTGGAGGGCTTTACTCATGAAGTAAATCGGTTTTTGCCCGTCCGGGGTTTCCTGGATGAGGACGACGCTGACCGCTTCACTCGTGATTGCGAGATACATGAACAGTGTCTCCCTGTGATCAGGCCGTGAGAGGACCGGGGGTCGTGATAGGACTTGTTTTAGTTGGAGGAGCGCCTGCTCGTACTCTTCGCTCCATTCAAACGTCGCTTTTTGTCGAAGAAGTTTGAAAAACGGGAGCGCGTATTGTGCAGACTTGGCGACGAAGCAGGAGAGGGCGGTGAGCATCCCGTTCAATGATTGTATTGACTTCTTCGAGTCTGGAGTAGGGATCTCAGAGAAAGCCCTACACTTGTCAGGGTTAGCCTCGATTCCTCGCTCTGTGAGGTATAAGCCGAGGAACTTACCTGCCCGAACGCCGAAGGTGCATTTGTCGGGATTGAACCTCATGCGGCATCTCCTCGCTATGTCGAACACCTTCTTTAGGTGCTTGGCATGGTCGACTTCCTCCGCGGATTTGACGATCATGTCGTCCATATAGACCTCGAGCATGTCGCCGATTTCAGCCTGGAAAACCTTGTTCATCATCCGTTGGTAGGTTGCCCCGGTGTTCTTCAGGCCGAAGGGAATTACGTTGTAGTAGTAATTGCCCAACTCGGTCATGAAGTCCGTGTGCTGTTTGTCGACCTTATCCATGGGAATTTGGTTGTATCCCGAGTAGGCGTCTATGAAGGATAATAGTTTGTAACCTGCAGAGTTGTCGACCAGCTGGTCGATGTTAGGCAAGGGATAGCAGTCTTTCGGGCATGCCCGGTTAAGATCAGTATAGTCAACACACATCCTCCATTTTCCATTATTCTTTTTGACGAGTACAACGTTGGAAAGCCAGGTTGTTTATCTGGCCTCCGAAATAAAATTCATCTCTAGGAGGTCTTTTACAGCTTTTTCAGCAGCCTCCGCTTATTCGGGAGACTGCTTATGCCTACATTGAGCTATGGCCCTAGCGGCCGGATCTACTGCGAGCTGATGGCAAGCCACATCAGGGTCAAGGTCAGGCATCTCGGAGGTGCTCCATGCGAACAGATCGGTGTTCTCCCGGAGACATGCCTTCAGCTGCTCCTTCACCAGGTCGGGGATCTCGGTGCCAATCTTCACGTTACGGTCTGGATCGTCCCCGAGGGGCACGAGCTCAAAGTCTCTGTCTAGGATGGGGCGCGTTGGGTGGAGAGGCCGCCCGTTGTTTTCCGCCTGGAGGTCGAGGTCCGCTGCTCCGCCCTCTTCGTGCTCGTCTAGGAACCTGCTATCGAGGTCAACCACGTTGACACGCAGGAGAGGCCTCTGTACGGTGTCCGTGGATGGCTTTGCTCCGGTCTTGGGCTTGGTGCCGATGGAACTCATGCCTTTGATCGAAGCATCGAAGTACCTCCTAGACCCGTCATGTCCCCGTGCATCGTAACTGCACGTCCCCTGGCCGTGTAGTACTTCTCGTCGAGCTGGAGAGTCCCGAACAGATGGGCATACATGATGTCGATCGAACTTCCCTGGTCGACGAGGATCCTTTGAACATCAAAATTCGCCATCTGTGCCCTGACCAAGAGGGGGTGGTGGCGTTGGGCGCTCCACCTGGGTGCTCTTCAAGGTAGAAGGTGATAGGGTTTGATTTCCCTTGCACCTTCTCAAGAGTAGTGGTCTTCGCCGATGTTGCGGACTCCAGTTCATCAAATTTTCGCTTGATCGACCTGACGGACACCTTCTCGTAACCACCCCCGGAGATGACCATAGTCTTGGGGAAACCTTCCCATGTGCTGCAGGCAGCGATGGGGTTTTCATAGGGGAAGTTTGCCCACATGCTGTGAACTGCTTCTTAGCCCCCGATGCCTTCGGGGACAAAGAAGTCTTTGGGTCGAGTGACGCTGAGGGCGACCTGAAGCCGACTCTCGTTGGGAGGGGGTGTCGTTTCCTCGACGTTTTGGGCTTCCCGGGAGATGGGACGAGGAGCGTCATTCTTTTGGGCGTATTTCTTTAAGTGCCCTTCCTTGATCAGGGTCTCAATTACATCTTTGAGATGGATGCAGTCCTCCGTGACATGTCCATGGCTCCGGTGGAACCTGCAATACTTGGACCTGTCCGTGTTTGATTTGAGGGTCGTTGGCTTCGGAAAGCGGACGCATCCTTTGAGAAATTCCGAGTTGGAGCACTCGGAGAGGATTCTCGCGCGGGGAGCGTTGAGCGGGGTGTATTCCGTGAATCGGCCATCTGGTCCGTGCGGTTCACGAGGATCCCTGGGGAAATTTTCTTTCTTTCTTTCGCCTCTTTGTCGGGGAGGAGAGTCTTCTTCTTTGTGGCCGCGGGGGCCTTCCTTCTGCCTCGACTCAAGGGCAATCTGCGCTGCCTCCGACTCCTCGAGCTCGATGTACGACTGAGCTCGTTGGAGGAGGTCCTCCAGACGACGAGGTCTACGGAGGCCCACGGACTTGGCAAAATCGGATCCAAAACGTAGTCCGTGGATGATTAAATACTTCTTCATGTCGTCGGTCGTATGAACCTCAACAGCTTCCCTATTGAATCTCTCAATGTAGTTCCTGAGAGATTCGTTCTTCCCCTGGAAGATGCTCTCTAGTGCAGCCTCCGTCTTCGGGTGTCGACGAGACGCTGTGAAGTGTTTTGTGAAGCGTTGTCTTAGTTGCTTCCAGGATGTGATCGACCCGGGTGCCAGACCCTTGTACCAAGTCATGGCGCCCTTCCACAAGGTGGTGGGGAAAAGCCTGCACTTAATGACTCCCCTGACGTTTCTGAAGTCGAGCATGGCTTCAAAACTTTCGACGTGATCGTCGGGGTCGGCCAGGCCGTCGTAGGTCCCCAGTGGCGGGGGTTTCTTCATGCCCGCAAGAATTGGGGCGTCCATGATCTCCCATGATAGGGGGTCCTCTGGTCGTCGTTGTCGCTTCTGGCCGGGGACCTCGAAGGGGATCGGTGATGTCGACCAGGTTCTTGTCGTGGAGGGGAATTCCTTGAACGGTTCCTCGGCCTCTCCTCGGTGGTCTTGGTCCTCTAGGTAGTTGAGGCGGGCCTGGGTTCCTTCCGAGGTAAGGAACGACGGCGCTTCTGGGAGATCGCCGGCTGGGGGCATTCGAGGCGCGGCCGACGGCCCTCGCGCACCGGCGAGGGGGTTTGAGATTCTTCTGAAGGAGTCCTTCGTAGGGAAGAAGAACAGGGAGGTGAAGGCGGGCGACGATGTCTTCGCGGGGAAGATCGTCGTGCCCGCCTTCGCTCGAGTGCTTCAATTTTGAGATTCTGGTGCATGATCAGCTGGTTGGTCTGATTGACCAAGGCAAATAGGGCCACGGTGCTCGAATATGCATTAGACGGAGGAGCAACTGGCTGAAAGACGGCTTGCTGGTCGTCCTGGTGGCCGGCGTCGTAAGCCGTGTCTTGGGAGTCTGGGGAGGCGGTCTGCCCGTCTCTTACGTCGCCTTCTTCGATGTTGAGGGCAGCAGCGTCCTCACGGTGGTTTCCGTTCTCGAGTTGCGTGAGGACGGTGTCCAGAGCTTTGTTTGCAGACGGGTTATTGGCCATGCTGGTGATGAACGAAAGGATTGCTTTGGTTTATCGTTGAAGGAAAAACCGGGAAGCAATGTTTCCCACAGACGGCGCCACTGATCTTACCTGGATCAGACAGTTGTTCAGTGGCCAGCAACGTCGTATGGACTTCAGCTCTGGTGATGATGATACGCAGGGGGGGTGTACCTGCAAGGTACTCCGACGCTCAAGTAAGAAAGGGAGGCAGCAAGTACAGAAAAACAGGTGAGAGTTAGAATATGTTGTGTAACCTGACCCTCTCAAGTGAAGACCAGCATGTGGTCTTCGCCCTAGTGTAAAGGTCCCTAAATCTCCGGAAGTAGGGCAGACCGATTCCTTCGGGAGTGGGAAGTTACAAGAGAACGTGTCCTCGCGGGGAGGAGCATGTAGGTATCGAGGAGAGGTGTGTCCACGAGCTATACACCTCTGCCCGACAGTCTTCTACCCCGCGTGCCCTACGTCTGAGGGGGCTGACACGTGCCCGACACGGAGGTGGCTTTTGACCTCGTTGGGCCTTCGTTGGTCATTGAGCTTGGGCCTGCCTGACCGTAGGGCAGGCGCTGGCCCAGTCCGGGACAGTTTATAAATCAAATCATTTGTCACAAAAATCAATTTAAAATTTGTAACCGGTTCTAAATGGATTTTGATTTTAATCTAAATTATCTAATTAAATTTAAAATTTATTTTCTTTAAAATTTAAATCAATTTTTAAATTTAAATATTTAAACAAATTTTATGAAGTTTTAAAATATATATTATTTTAAATTTAAAAAATAGAAAAATAAATAAAAAATAAAAAATATTCCATAATAAACTCATGTAATGCTTAATCTTTATATATATATATATATATATATATATATATATATATATATATATATATATATATATATATATATATATATATATATATATATATATATATATATATATATATATATATAATGAAACATGAAAAAGACAGATATATAAATTTAACACATAATAAAATTTAGGTATACAATAACTAAATTATATTATTATTATTATTATTATTATGAGTACCTGTTTATATTTGAATAACAAAATGCATATCTATATTTATATTTTAATATTTTGTTTAAATTTTTAAAAGTAGAATAATTTAGATACCAATTTAGTGTAGAATAACAAATTTTTTTGCACGCCCCTGTTCTGAAAAGATTGTGTAGTTTGGTTCAGTTACTTGATTGGTTTTTATTTAGAATTGTAGTATCAATGTTTTTGTGATTAAATCATAGAAGCCAAACAGTTTCTAAATTCCTTAAGCCTAGCAGCCTAGCAGAATTTGTTGTTTTACAAAATGTAATATAGATAATATTTGTACTAGATTTCATAGTGACCATGACATAGAGATAATAGATCTAAGTCTAACTTTAGGTTAGTTCAACCAAATAAGAGGAGTTTTATATCTGCTGATACAACAAATCAAATTTGAGAATGAATAATATTCAGATAAGGCTACTTAATAACTTTAATTAAGTTATTTCCCTTTTCAACTTTTATTCATTCTCATTAATTTGACTAAAAAAAGGCCACCTTACAAGAGATTTAATCCCTCGCAAAGTAGATAAAACCTTAGCAATGTATAATAGCCCACGCAACTTACCCTGTATAAAATTATGGGGTGGACAAGAAATCGAAGTCCGACCGAATCCAGTTCACCCGCTGAAAAAATCAACCCTTTGTTTATTTTATATACGAACAAAATAATAGGTTGTTGTATATTTATACATCAAATTATACAAATATTCAAATATTTTTACATAAATTTTAAAACTTTTTATGTATAAATTTTAAAACTTTTTAATATGACATTGATGATAGAATAAGAATTAGAATGATAGATAATCAATGACAATAAATAGTGAGAAATTAGACTTCAATTTTTTAATATGAAAAAAAACACTATTGTTATAAACGGACATAATTTTAATTTTGATACAAATTTTTTTATATACAAAAAAAATAGTATTGTTATAAACAGAAACAACTTAACTTTTGATTCGAATTTTTTTTATATACGAAATGAATAATATTGTAAGACCCGGCCACAACTTTACTTTTGATTCAAATATTTGTTATAAACGGGCTCAACTTTACTTTTGATTCAAATATTTGTATATACGAAAAAAACTATTGTTATAAAATGACACAACTTTAATTTTGATTCAAAATTTTGTATATACAAACAAAATAATATTGTTATGAACGAGCTCAACTTTACTTTTGATTCAAATTTTTGTATATACGAAAAAATAAAACTATTGTTATAAACGGACACAACTTTAATTTTGATTCAAATTTTTTTATATACGAGCAAAATAATATTGTTATGAACGGGCTCAACTTTACTTTTGATTCAAATTTTTTTATATACGAAAAAAATGATTTAATTGAAATGCACTGACACTGTAAAAGGATTTTACACTGTCAGTTAATTATAACCGTTAGATGTAAAGAGAAGTTTGACTTTTAATTTAATAATCTGTAAAGTAACCCAAACGGATGATAGTGATGTATTGACAGTGTAAAACTTTTTACACTGTCAGTGTATAGTAATTAATCTCCGAAAAAAATACTATTGTTAAAAACGGGCACTCCTTTAATTTTGATTCAAATTTGTTTATATACAGAAAAAATACTATTGTTATAAATGGGCAAAACTTGACTTTTGATAAAATAAAAATTTATATACGAAAAAAATGTTATTGTTATAAACGGGCACAATTTAACTTTTGATTCAAAAATTTCAACTTAAAAATACTATTATTCTTAAGTTTTATTATCTATTTTCAACTTTCAAATTTTATGACAGTATGCAAATAAATGCGTTCCCAAAACCGTATTGACTTCTTTTTTTCCCATTCCTTAATATTTGTTTAATATTTTAAATCATCATTGCATTATTTGAATTTATATCAATAATTAATTTAATTCCTTCTTTTACAACACAACAATTTCTTATGCTTACCGATACAAATTTTTAATTTCAACCAAATATATTTTTATAATTTTACCATTTTTTTCCAATTTGATAAACAATTACACGTCCATAATATAAAATCCTCGAACAGACATGCTCATGCGAACGCACGAGTTAGTTACTAATTATATGTGTAGTTGACACAACATTCCAACAATTTAGTCTTGAGACACACAATTGTTTAATACTTCCACGTTATCATCACCATTATTATTTTTTTTAATCTTTGTTTCAATTTTATTTTTGACCTTAATTACTTATAACTAAAAGAAATATATTTGCATTCACACCAAACATGTTTTCAAGCCTATCAAATTTTGTCCAAGCACAACTTTACCACTCTAGATATAAATAAAATATGCTTTCATATAAATCAATTTCATCTTCATTTCTGTAAATCTACACTAGGTCAAAAAAGACCTTTAGCAGCGCTTAAAAGCGTTGCAAAAGGTCGCGTTGCTAAAGGTGAAGACAACACTTTTTTTCCTTTAAAAAGCGCTGTCATAGGTCCCCCTATAGGACCCCCTTTAGCAGCGCTTTTAAAAACGCTTTCGTATGACCCCCATATAGAAGCGCTTTTCCAAAGAAAAACGCTGCTAAAGGTCCCCCTTTAGGCAGCGCTTTTATTTGGAAAATGCTTTCGTATGACCTCCTTTAGCAGCGCTTTAAAAAGCGCTACCTTATATATACGCCATGACACCCCTTTAGGCAGCACTTTTTTAGAAAGCACTGTGTTTTATAGAAGTGCTTTTTAAAAGCATTTTTAAAAAAAAAATCAATTATTAAACCTGTATAAACCTGTATAATTTATCAGAATTCATAATCATTCATCACATGGCCTTTGATACCATTATATGTCAACACATAGACCTTATATCATTATAATTCAACAATAGGCCTTTATACGATTAAAATTCAACACATAAATGGTAAAAACCTTTGTACAATGCAACACCAAAATAACCATTACATGTATATATCTCAATACAAACTATACAACACGAATTCCATACACCAATTCGAAACCTTATACACCATATATGCATCACCTATATATACAACACCTTCCATAAACCTAACACAATTTCTAAAACTAACAAATTCTCATTTCAACCATGTATTGACACCAATCCTCCTTTATTTTCTCCAATTTGTCTTTCGTGTAGGTGGCACACTTGAATTCATCAAAATACTACATTTTACTTAATATGCATAATTTAGTTAAAAGTAATTAATTAGATGAAATATCCGATAATAAATCTTAAAATAAATCATAACTTATATATAAATTCATACCATGGTTGGAACCTCTATGTGTTCCAAAAGAATAATTTCTTTCATGAATCTCAAGACAAAATAAGTACAATCGATTCCATTACGTTGCCGAGGACACTACACATAGAAAAAAGTATTAATAAGTATCATAGATGACTTGTGTTATGAAGTAGCATTACTATTATAATAACAAATCATACCTCCACTCTTATGCATGTAATGTTGTTTGCTTTGCTCTTTGGTACCCGAGCTTGTCGTTGTGATCGAAATATTTGTATGGATCTATCATAATATAAACGAATATTTAGAACAATGTTATATAAATAAAGAAATACACACGCGAATATTTAGAACAATCGCATCACTTACGTATCAATCATCTTCTTCATCTCCGGGTATTTTGTTTGATCACCCTCTAGCGAATCCGGATAATAGACTATTTCTTTTATCGGATTAATCGCAAGCAACAACCAGTGTCCACTGTAAAATAAAACAAAAGTATAGATGGAAATGTTATACACAACGTAAAAAAGCGAAAGATTATAATAAAGGAAGTTAGGATGAAAATATTATCCATGGCCAGTATTATATGGTAAAAGATACAACTTCTCTGTATCAATGTTGGTCATAAATTCACCTACTAAGTGATCTTTGACCGCATCTGTAGTTCGATTGATTAAATTTGCATTGACACAGTTGGGAGACAAGAAGGAGTATCTTTCAGTCAACTGACGCGGGAGCATCAATTTTTCATACAAGAACCTGAAATAAAAACAGATTATAATAAATATGTTATTATATTTAACATTCTAATATTCATTGAAATAAGTAAATAAATTGATCAATTAAATAAATAAAATTGATGGATTACCTGATGTATGAATTCATAACATCGACGCCTAATTCAGAATGCGTAAATATCTGATCAAAGTCTTCTTTAGCAACTGTTTCTGAATGGGCAAACCCAAAAATACTTGCTTCCATAGGTATTTCACGAATACCACCTTCCATCAAATACATTGTGCCTACAATTGTTTCAAGGCACAACCGAAATCGAGAAATAGATGCTTTTTTTGCCTTGGCTACTACTGGCTTCTTGTTCTTGCTCCCTTGTTGCATCTTTTGTGTGGGAATCTGAAAATCATATAAGTCATAAACTTAGTAATCACAAAGCTTTTGAATTCGGATCATAGAATTAACAGTTTCGACGCATATATATCATTGTACCTCTTTTTGTGATGCAACTGACTCAATTTGCACACCAATCCGTTTATCTTTTGATTTGGATTTTGTAGGAGTCTAACAATGTCATGTAAATAAAAAGTGCATAAAAGTAAGCATAACATAACTTATATGCAAGTAAAACATTTGAAAACTAAAAGGTTAATAATCGTTTTCAATATACCGAGTCATCTATGACGATGAGGTTTGACGACCATGCAACATACGACCCTATTGCGTCCCCCACCAATGTTGCATCTGAAACTTCGTCAGGTATAGGTAGTAACGCATCCCGCTCTAAAGCAATATCAATCGAAATCTTCAAAAATCCAGCAGGGAGCGGTCTAGTGTGAAGGACGTCTCCGGGAGTGTTATGCACTTTTCCCTTGTCAACCATTCGATATGTTGGTACCGATAAATATAGTTGACAAGGTGAAATGCCCTGAACAAAACAAAAATAATACGAAATTGTTATTGTGCAATGAAGTCAATATAAAAAACTGTACTAATTTAATAAATATAATTATTACCTCCGGAATTTTTTGTTGACAATTGATACTAGCTTTGTCACTAGTATCTTTAAATTCTGAATCGCGTCTTTCCGACATATATCTTTCTTTATCCTGTTGCAGTTCACAAACTTGAGCTCTCAATTCTTCCAACATTTCCATCACCTCTCTATTGCTAGGACTTTTGTCTTTGAACGCTTATAAAAGGAAGATGGAGTGACCCAAAATCCCTTACCCCTCACGTGATCAGAATACTTAGGAACATTTAATACTCGACTCAGTATGCTCCTGCAATCCTAGTCTTCTGTGGCAGGTAAGGACTGAGATAGAGTCTCCTGAAATTCAATATTAGATCCATGCATAAATATATTAGATAAACAAGAACTTTATATCTAATTAAACAAATAACATTATACTTACACATTGTTCAAAAACTTGTTGAACACCTTCAGTAACAACTCCATCCTTTCCCACACGGGCAGCCTTCCACAAAACATGCCCCGGAACAGATGTTTCTTCACTTTTCTCCTCTACAAGCTACACATTAAGTCAAGAATTAGGATGAATAATAATACAAAAAGACCATAACAATTATATATACTTACGATTTTTTGTTCCAAGCGTGCATATCCCAAACGTCCTTTCTTGTATGGATACGTGGGTTTCGAGGCTCTTTGACGATTAACGTCACTCACAACCTGCATAAACAATTAAAAGTCATATCACAACACATGTAATAACTACATGAATATAATACAATGTTCATGATATATTAAATTAAGATTACGTGGAATTCTCCAGTTCTTCGTTTGGCGACAAAAGTGTCTCATTCTACGGGTGCAATCAAGTCCGCATACTTCATCGGGCATTCCGCTTCAACAAACTTTCCTTGGGCATCCCTCAGAAACTTGTTGGATAAAAATGCTCGGAACCCTCTAAGTCTTTTTCCAGCTAATTGAAGACAATATTTTTGCTTCTCGTCACCAATGTTAAAAGATCTCTACAATAACAAATAAAGTGTGTTAGTATAATTAATTTAAAAATATAATCGTCAAAAATAACAAATAACATCACATATAGTACCCGTATCTCACTCCATATTTTATCTTTGGCGGGTTTCAACTGTGGATTTCGCCAATTGTCACAAGTAATAGGAACTAGTGAACGGACAAGTGCACCAATGTAACTAGTCAACATTGCGCCATTAGGCTCAATTAATTGACCTGTTTCATTCCAATGAACGTCGTATTTTATTCCCTTGTGTCTAGCACGGATAACTCCTTTCATGATTATTATTCCTCTTGAAATATCTCCTTCCGCATCTTGAACTGATTCTTTTGGATCATTCTTGGAAGTATCGTGCGAGTTCTTCTCATTAGTAGCCATTTTACCTATAATAAAGAAAACACATATAAATCCATAATCCATAATCCATAATCAGTTGAACATAATATAATCCATAATCAAATATGAAATGACAAATACACGACAAACATATAAATCCATGATCCATTATCAAATATGAAATGACAAACACATGAAAAACATATAAATCTATCATCTATAATCCATAATCCATAATCATTCTCAAATATGAAAAATACATGACAGAATATATAATTTTACTATTACCTCTTTATTAACGTCTCTTTCTTTTCTGGGTAGGAAGATGATCTACTTGTCTATTAACAACACGGATGGATGGATTGATCCAAATTCCCTCATTATGATCATTTCTAACATATGACCCACTCGCTCCAACAGTCTCATCTTGATCACATAATATATGATGCATTCGTTCCAACAATATCACCTTGATCTCCAATGTTATCATCAATTACTTTGTTAGATAAAAGCACTATAGACCATTTCGTACTTGCCGGGTCAGTGACATAGAACACTTGTCTAGCTTGAGAGGCTAGAATAAAAGGCTCATCTTTGTACCCCACCCTATTAAGATCCACTTGCAAAAATCCTGACTTATCCATTCGTATGCCACTTTTATTTTCAACCCACTTGCAGCCAAAGATAGGAATCTGAAACTTCTCATAATCAAAAACCCAAATGGGCTCGATAACCCCAAAATATGACATATTTGCATATTTGGGGTTTAAATCCTTCACACTTGAAATGTGCATTGATTCAGCTACCAAGGTGACACCACTATTTTGCGTTGTACTTTTGTCATCTTGTCCTTTGGTATAAAATGTGTATCCATTAATTGCGTATGCGCTATAAGAAAACACATGTAAACTTGGACCATATGCTAAACATCTCAACCTTTCTGTTATTGAAGCGGGATCTACACAAAACTTTGAATAAATGTGATCCTTAAACAATGGTATGAAACTTTGATTGTGCTCTCGTACTATCCAATTTTCATTTCTATTCGGATTTAAACTTCGGAGAAAATCCTTGTGCATTTCAACATACGGCTCAACCTCATTGTCATTGTGCAGAACATACAAATGCACTTGCTCCCATTCAGCCCTTGATATGGTTACAATTTTATTTCTAATTAACTTTTTTCCTTCTTTTTTTTCAACGATGTGAGATTTGGGAAGTCTAATGGATTGAACGTTGGAAAGATATTAAGTACAAAACTGAATCGCTTCTTCAACAATGTATCGTTTAACAATATAACCTGTCATACCCCAAATTTTGACCACTAAGATTTCCCATCATTGTGAAAATCATCATCATAATATGGGGGAACCATTATATTTCATTAGTCTCCCCAAAGATGGGTGACATCCACTACAATCAAAATTAGGGTTTCAAGCCCTCTCAGAGCTTTTAGACAAAGGATCAATCAAGGAATGACATGATCTTCAACTTGTCTAACCTCTCAAACATACACAAAGGATCAAAAAAGGACTCCCACTCCAAGGATTAAGCACAAAGCTGCTCCCTTCCAGGTGGATCAAGTCTCAAGATCGATAGGGTCACCAAATTAGGGTTTTGGTCGACCAGGGCCTCCAGATGGAAAATTTTCATCTGGGCACAAGGCAATGATCCAAAACATAACCTAATATACTCCATGGAACCTCATGGGCCCAACCATCAAGTCAATTTTGCCTCAGGGGATGCATTCATCAAAAATCAGGAATTAGGGTTTCTTGACCTAATTCACCCCTAAGTTGACTTTTGGGACAAAACATGAACCAAGACCTCAAGAGAGGGTTTGAGGGTCTCTAATGAACTATATTGATCCATTTGGAACAATGGATTAATCCAAGAAGTTTGAGGAACAAGCCTCAATTTCATCTGTACCACAATTAGGGTTTCGCGAGAAAAGTCAACTGTAACTTTGACTTTTGACCAGGACATGCTCCCAAACCCTAGGACATGCCTCAATATACCCTATGACACCCATGGAACATGTCCATCAAGTTTGATTTATGTCAAGGACATGATTTCATGAAGAATTGCACAGTTTGGAATTCATCTAATAAAAAGTCAACTGTGCACCAAAGTCAACTTTGACTTTTTGAGATTTTTCACCAAAATGGATTTTTAACCCTAAAATGATGTCAATGTATGATTTGAATCATCATTCATCAAGAAAAATCAAGAAAAGTGGGATAACTTGTAAAAGGGGTAACCATAAAAACTTAGAAAATTTTCTAAGTTAAAAATAAAGTGGCTAGGGTACCAACTTTGGAGGAGCATAACTCCTAAACCACAAAGCCATTTTTCCTCATCCAAAGATGGATTTGTAGCCCTCATTACCCTCTACAAAAACTTCAACTAGACCTAAGTCCAATTCATTAAGGATTTTGAGTTATGGAATGACCAAAATGGCTGAAAAATGAAAATGTCACTTTTTCCAACACTTAGTGAAATTTTCACTAAGTCCAAATCTGTCTTCACTTTTTTCCAAATGTAGGGGGATTTTTCACTTGGATTCAAAAGAGATCAAAACCAAACATGTTCAAACAGTTGTTGTATCATGTAAGGGCTTTCCAAAATGGCCAAGAACATTACGGAATTCCATTTGAGACATGAGATATGACATTGTCAAGTTGCCTTGTTGAAATCTGTCAAGGCAAGGCAAAATTTGCATTTTTGCTCGATTTGCCAAAATCAGCCAAATCCAAATGCTCCTATCCACTTGGGCACCTCTGAGGATTGAATCTAAAGGGGACAATCACTGAGCCAAGCCTCCAAAGTCTTTGGAACAAGAAATAGCATGTTGAACCTAGAATTGCCAAAATAGGGACAAGACTTCAATTTTGGATTGGAGCATTCAATGGAAGCATCAAGGTGGCATGGACTGAGCCCTTCTCAACTGAATTCAGTCAAGACTTATCCAAGACCAAGGGAACCACAGCCCTCTGCCCTAACCTCTAGTCAATGGCTAGAGAAGACTTGGATTTCCATTGGACAACATTGGCCAAACCTCTGCTGCAGTTGCCATTCACTGTGGATCCCAAAACAAACTTGCTCTACCATAAATAGAGCTCAATTGTTATCAGTTTGAGTACACCAAAGCCATCAAATAGATGCTTTCCTCAAAATCTCTTCTTTCACTTCAATTTTGCCTTCTAAGGCAAGTCACTATCGGGTTTTGAGTTTGAGAGCTTTTCCAATCAAACCAATCACTCACACACCTCACATACATCACATATGAGCTGATCAAACACTTAAACAACAACTGGAACACTGATTTCTCAGAATCACCAGTCAATTGCTCAAGGTTTTAACCAAAATGCAGTTGAGATGCCATGAAGTGATCCAGCCAATTTCAATCAAGTCCAAGCATTCAAACACACTCCATAGGGTGTAGGGAAGCTGTTCAGATCATCACCACTCATCTGTAACACCTCCAAATCAAAAATCACATTGCACTTGCTGTCACGACCTAGAGGTAAGCCTAAACTTGGTAATCTCTCAATCTATGCATATTTCCTCGCACAATAATTTGGCCATATGTTCATAATCATGCATGGAATGTTTCCCCTCAATAAATTGCATTGTTTGAATCGTGTATCAAAAATCCTAGCCTTCATGCAGAAATTAGGGTTCTTGAGGATTTTTCATGATTTCTTGTTATATGTTTAATTTAAATGAAATTAATTGACATAGACATGATCGTGAGGTTGAGACGAGCATAATGATATGTGGATTGCATGATATAATCAAGTATTCAGTGAGATTGGAGAGAAAATGCAAATCTGGCCAAGCCCAGAACACGCGCGTGTTCTTGGCGCCTTTTTTCAAAATTTGAATATTTGAATTTTGTGATTTTATTTAATTGATTCAAAAATTAATTTCTCTCTGAGTTTTAATGATTTTGAGTTGATTCTTTTTTTAATAATTCACAAAAATGTTAAAATATTTTATTTTCCCAAAAAATCCCAAAAATATTATTTATTTCATATAATTGATATTTTTGCAAAGAATTAATATTTTAATTGTTTTTGACATTTTAAATATTTTTTCTACATTGATTTTGCAATTTTTAATGCCTTCTAATTATTTTGTAGGTCAATACTTAATTTTTGAAGCATTAATCCAAGATCATAATTTGTTTTCCATATGTAAAACAATTTTGATCATTTTAATTGAATTTTTATTCAATTAAATACATTTTTGAAAACAAATTAGGGTTCTTGGATTACTTCAACCCTCATAAATCATTTTCAAAACACTCATGGGCCTCCATTAGAGTGTAAGACCCAACCCCCTTGTACAGAAAACATTTTGGGCCTCATTCGTTGTATAAGTCCCACTGTACATTTTTAAATAAACGGCGCGATCGTCGCCTTTTCAAAATAACCCTGGGCCTACCCTTGAGTAGTAAGACCCATTTCTTTTCTTAAAACTCATTTGGGCCTCTAATAGAGTGTAAGACCCAATCCTTTTTTTGACCAAATCATTTTTGGGCCTCAGTGTATTGTATAAGTCCCGATACCGTCAAAAACAAACGACGCGATCGTCGCCTTTTGAAAAATAACCTTGGGCCTCTCCTTGAGCTATAAGACCCATTCAAAAATTTTGGGCCTCTATTAGAGTGTAAGACCCAATCCCTTTTTAACCAAAACCATTTGGGCCTCACTTATTGTATAAGTCCCTTCGCGTTAAAAGAAAATCTCGGCGCGATCGCCATTTCAAACGAAAAGTCAACTGGGCCTACCCTCGAGTAGTAAGACCCATCTCTTTTTCTTTTTTGGGCCTTTTGAGAGAGTGTAAGACCCATCCCTTTGTACAGAAAACCTTTTTCGGGCCTCAGTCACTTGTATAAGTCCCTCTGTACAAATTCAAACAGTGCGCTCACTGATAAAACCTTGGGCCTCTCCTTGAGTTGTAAGCCCCAAATCTTTATTTTTTTCAAAGCAATTTCTCCTTTAATTTTGAATATACTGTTGTTTTCAATCTTTCTTTGTTGAACAACCAACCAAACAGCATGGAAGCTCTACAACCGAGTAAGTGGTTATTGCTTTCATTTACCGCTTTCATATACATATAACTGTATTGTGGGGCTGTTTCGCTGTAAGTATTCTTTCATAAACCAATATCAACTGTGTAATAATAGTATAGATATTTAGAGTTTCCCCAGCAACTACGTCTAGAACTAGGTGACGCCGTTTCGTTTATTCGTAGAAATAGACAACTAGATCCCCAATAGGATCACCAGATACAGTCTTCTCTTCGGCTGTCCTCATTAGGAATTGTCAAGAAACTCTACTCCCAAAGATGAATGTATTCTCCGTGAATGGCATCTTTGAGTTTCTTCCAAATTCTCGAACTTTCCTGACTTGATCTATTCCTTGTGAATAGCTTGGCTTGAAATTCTCGGGGTTTGGGGACCCACGGGCTTCTTAAAAGCATCGGCCTCCTCTTGGGCATCATACAAGGACCCACAGGCTTCCTAAAAGAAACCCCGCCTCCTCTTGGGCGTTGTACAAGGATCCTTCGGCTTCTTAGAAGGCTTCACAGCCTCATCTTAGGCTTCGTATAATGATCTCTTCCTCCGGGAATGATAGCCTCCTCTTGGGCATCGTACAAGGACCCGTCGGCTTATTAAAAGCTTCCAGCCTCCTCTTAGGCTTCGTACAAATTGTCCCGAAGACCTCCTAGAGGTATAGGAATAGAACTTAGTCATCTGCATAGAACAGTCCTTTCAAAGAGTCTACTACTGTTTCTCAAAGCATAGTACAAAAGATGAAACTCTAGACATGGACAGTCTAATCTCCTTAAGTTTTCCAGACATTCTCAAGTGACCCCTTCATTAAATAGGAAGAAAACCCGTAGACTCGGACAGTCTCAATACCCTTCGAATTTCCCACTTCCTTAAAGAACAGGAATAACCCGGATCCTCGAACCAAATCCTTGAGTACAGTGTTGCTCATATAAGAACCGATTTTCTCTTTCAAAATCAGTATACTGGACCTGTCACTCAACTGAAACAGTCACCATAGCCTCCTATTAGGCTTTGTATAATGATCCTTCTTCAGTGGAGTTAGCCTCCTCTTGGGCTTTGTACAATGATTCTCCCCAGCGGAGTCAAACAACGTTTAGCCTCTCTCTCGGGATTTGTACGAGATACATAAGAGACTCCCTCGTTGAGTCAATCACCCTTTCGCCTCCATCTCGGGCTTTATAAGAGATATAAAAAGGTTCTTATTGAGCCAAACAAATTTTAGCCTCCATCTCGGGCTTCGTACGAGATACAAAAAACTCTCTTGTTGAGTCAAATAGTCTCCATCTCGGGCTTTATACGAGATACCAAAAGATTCCATCGTCGAGTCAAAACCCTTTTAGCCTCTCTCTCAGGCTTTGTACGAGACATATATTTGCCTCCTCTTAGGCTTTATATAAGAAAACCACTGGTTGATCCAATCAACCTTTTAGCATTAAAATTGTGCCTCGTTCACAGTACACAAACATCAACAACTCTTTCCCCTTCATCTAATCGCTGTAAGCGGCAAGCCTCTGGATCATCTACATCCATGCCACTGTCCCTCTTTTAGCATGAGAAACTCCTAAGGAAAGATGGCATTGCTCTACACTGAGTTAAAGTCTTCTCCTTCAGGTTAAAACCCCCTACAAAGGAAATTATGGCGTTGCTAGGATCCGCGTATCCCGGTTAAAGTAATCCTCCTTTACAGTCTGTCACCCACCAGTTGTGACAAACAGACCCTCTTTAGAGATGACAAATTCTCTCTAAAGACAACACTTTTAGCTTCATATCTTGGGCTTTGAACAAGATACAAATAGACTTTTCAGCTTCACATCTTGGGCTTTGAACAAGATACAAACCACTTTTCGCTTCATGTCTTGGGCTTTGAACAAGACACCAAAAACATCCATTTCCTTCCATAGGATAGGAGGAACTACGGTCGCTCTGATTTCCCTGTTTCGGTAAACAAGAATACGTAGGCATAAGATTGAAAGGAAAAATCTTAGCGAGCACACAAAACAAAAACCCAAAATCCCATACTCTCATGTATCTATCAAAAAGCATTAGTCCTAACATCCTAATCCTTGTTCCCCGCTATAAAGTCCTAGGAAGAAAGAAAACAGTATTGGCAAAAATACAAATAACCAGTACAAAGGCCCTCCACATTGATAGCATTCGTAACCTAACATACCGCTGTTTAAACTCAGTATGCAAAGCAGGGTTAATTGGAGACATTTATTTCCCTTCCTTATTCAGCTCACAATAGGATAAAAAATGAATCGACCTGTAGTTAAAACTCAACCGCAGAAAGCGACCAGCGCTTAAGAACCGCGTCCAAAATCGCTCGCTACACAACCCTCTGGTCGACTTTGATTTTTCACATACCCTTTTAATATTTTCATATTCCGTTTAGCAGGGTACATCCATCTCATATAAGCTTGTCCACACAATTGTGTCTCCTTTACAAGATGAACAACTAGATGTACCATTATGTCAAAAAACGAGGGAGGGAAAAACATTTCAAGCTCACACAATGTAATGACTATTTCTTTTTGCAATGTTGGTAAGATCGCAGGATCGATCACCTTACTACAAATTGACCTGAAGAAGAAACACAATTTAGTTATTGTGCGTCTTACTTTTTTTGGCAAAATAGAACGTATACCTATTAGTAGAAAATGTTCCATTATAACATGGCAATCATGCGTCTTTAAACTCTTTAATTTGAGGTCTTTCATAGACACAAGTCTTCTAATATCTGAAGAGTGTCCTTCTGGAACTTTAACTTCACTTAGAAACTTACACAATATTTTTTTCTCCTTTCTAGATAGAGTATAGGCAGCAGGTGGTAGATATGTTCGTTTTCCTTTCTTCAAGGGTCCTAATTCAGTTCTTATCCCCATCGCTATCAAGTCCTTTCTTGTTTTAAGGCCATCCTTAGACTTTCCTTGTATATTGAGTAACGTACCAATAACACTGTCAAATACATTTTTTTCAATATGCATAACATCAAGAAAATGTCTTACATACAACGACTTCCAATATGGCAATTCAAAAAAAATTGACCTCTTCTTCCACTCACTCTTGACAAGGGTATGTGCAAAAGGCTTGCCAAACTGAGTACGCACATCTTTCACCTTTTCAAAAACTTGATCACCTGTCAATATAGGTGGAGCTCAGCCTTGTTCTGCCTCTCCTTTGAAGGCTTTTCTCCACCCACGATAGTGATAATTTAAATTTAAGAATCTATGATGACCGAGAAATACATTCTTCTGACCAAACTCCAATCGTGTCCAATCTGTTTTATCTTCACAAATAGGACACACACATTGACCTTTTATGCAATACCCTGATAGATTTCCGTATGCTGGAAAATCACCCACCAGTTATGACAAACAGACCCTCTTTAGAGATGACAAATTCTCTTTAAAGACAACACTTTTAGCTTCATATCTTGGGCTTTAAACAAGATACAAATAGACTTTTCAGCTTCACATCTTGGGCTTTGAACAAGATACAAACCACTTTTCGCTTCACGTCTTGGGCTTTGAATAAGACACCAAAAACACCCATTTCCTCCCATAGGATAGGAGGAACTACGGTCGCTCTGATTTCCCTGTTTCGGTAAATGGGAATACGTAGGCATAAGATTGAAAGGAAAAATCTTAGCGAGCACACAAAACAAAAACCCAAAATCCCATACTCTTATGTATCTATCAAAAAGCATCAGTCCTAACATCCTAATCCTTGTTCCCCGCAATAAAGTCCTAGGAAGAAAGAAAACAGTATTGGCAAAAATACAAATAACCAGTACAAAGGCCCCCCACATTGATAGCATTCGTAACCTAACAGACCGCTGTTTAAACTCAGTATGCAAAGCAGGGTTAATTGGAGACATCTATTTCCCTTCCTTATTTAGTTCACAATAGGATAAAAAATGAATCGACCTGTAGTTAAAACTCAACCGCAGAAAGCGACCAGCGCTTAAGAACCACGTCCAAAATCACTCGCTACACAACCCTCTGGTCGACTTTGATTTTTCACATACCCTTTTAATATTTTCATATTCCGTTTAGCAGGGTACATCCATCTCATATAAGCTTGTCCACACAATTGTGTCTCCTTTACAAGATGAACAACTAGATGTACCATTATGTCAAAAAACGAGGGAGGGAAAATAATTTCAAGCTCACACAATGTAATGACTATTTCTTTTTGCAATGTTGGTAAGATCGCAGGATCGATCACCTTACTACAAATTGACCTGAAGAAGAAACACAATTTAGTTATTGTGCGTCTTACTTTTTTTGGCAAAATAGAACGTATACCTATTAGTAGAAAATGTTCCATTATAACATGGCAATCATGCGTCTTTAAACTCTTTAATTTGAGGTCTTTCATAGACACAAGTCTTCTAATATCTGAAGAGTATCCTTCTGGAACTTTAACTTCACTTAGAAACTTACACAATATTTTTTCCTCCTTTCTAGATAGAGTATAGGCAGCAGGTGGTAGATATGTTCATTTTCCTTTCTTCAAGGGTCCTAATTCAGTTCTTATCCCCATCGCTATCAAGTCCTTTCTTGTTTTAAGGCCATCCTTAGACTTTCCTTGTATATTGAGTAACGTACCAATAACACTGTCAAATACATTTTTTTCAATATGCATAACATCAAGAAAATGTCTTACATACAACGACTTCCAATATGGCAATTCAAAAAAAATTGACCTCTTCTTCCACTTACTCTTGACAAGGGTATGTGCAAAAGGCTTGCCAAACTGAGTACGCACATCTTTCACCTTTTCAAAAACTTGATCACCTGTCAATATAGGTGGAGCTCAGCCTTGTTCTGCCTCTCCTTTGAAGGCTTTTCTCCACCCACGATAGTGATAATTTAAATTTAAGAATCTATGATGACCGAGAAATACATTCTTCTGACCAAACTCCAATCGTGTCCAATCTGTTTTATCTTCACAAATAGGACACACACATTGACCTTTTATGCAATACCCTGATAGATTTCCGTATGCTGGAAAATCACCCACCAGTTATGACAAACAGACCCTCTTTAGAGATGACAAATTCTCTCTAAAGACAACACTTTTAGCTTCATATCTTGGGCTTTAAACAAGATACAAATTGACTTTTCAGCTTCACATCTTGGGCTTTGAACAAGATACAAACCACTTTTCGCTTCACGTCTTGGGCTTTGAACAAGACACCAAAAACACCCATTTCCTCCCATAGGATAGGAGGAACTACGGTCGCTCTGATTTCCCTGTTTCGGTAAATGGGAATACGTAGGCATAAGATTGAAAGGAAAAATCTTAGCGACCACACAAAACAAAAACCCAAAATCCCATACTCTTATGTATCTATCAAAAAGCATCAGTCCTAACATCCTAATCCTTGTTCCCCGCTATAAAGTCCTAGGAAGAAAGAAAACAGTATTGGCAAAAATACAAATAACCAGTACAAAGGCCCCCCACATTGATAGCATTCGTAACCTAACAGACCGCTGTTTAAACTCAGTATGCAAAGCAGGGTTAATTGGAGACATCTATTTCCCTTCCTTATTCAGCTCACAATAAGATAAAAAATGAATCGACCTGTAGTTAAAACTCAACCGCAGAAAGCGACCAGCGCTTAAGAACCGCGTCCAAAATCGCTCGCTACACAACCGTCTGGTCGACTTTGATTTTTCACATACCCTTTTAATATTTTCATATACCGTTTAGCAGGGTACATCCATCTCATATAAGCTGGTCCACACAATTGTGTCTCCTTTACAAGATGAACAACTAGATGTACCATTATGTCAAAAAACGAGGGAGGGAAAAACATTTCAAGCTCACACAATGTAATGACTATTTCTTTTTGCAATGTTGGTAAGATCGCAGGATCGATCACCTTACTACAAATTGACCTGAAGAAGAAACACAATTTAGTTATTGTGCGTCTTACTTTTTTTGGCAAAATAGAACGTATACCTATTAGTAGAAAATGTTCCATTATAACATGGCAATCATGCGTCTTTAAACTCTTGAATTTGAGGTCTTTCATAGACACAAGTCTTCTAATATCTGAAGAGTATCCTTCTGGAACTTTAACTTCACTTAGAAACTTACACAATATTTTTTTCTCCTTTCTAGATAGAGTATAGGCAGCAGGTGGTAGATATGTTCGTTTTCCTTTCTTCAAGGGTCCTAATTCAGTTCTTATCCCCATCGCTATCAAGTCCTTTCTTGTTTTAAGGCCATCCTTAGACTTTCCTTGTATATTGAGTAACGTACAAATAACACTGTCAAATACAATTTTTCCAATATGCATAACATCAAGAAAATGTCTTACATACAACGACTTCCAATATGGTAATTCAAAAAAAAATTGACCTCTTCTTCCACTTACTCTTGACAAGGGTATGTGCAAAAGGCTTGCCAAACTGAGTACGCACATCTTTCACCTTTTCAAAAACTTGATCACCTGTCAATATAGGTGGAGCTCTACCTTGTTCTGCCTCTCCTTTGAAGGCTTTTCTCCACCCACGATAGTGATAATTTAAATTTAAGAATCTATGATGACCGAGAAATACATTCTTCTGACCAAACTCCAATCGTGTCCAATCTGTTTTATCTTCACAAATAGGACACACACATTGACCTTTTATGCAATACCCTGATAGATTTCCGTATGCTGGAAAATCACCCACCAGTTATGACAAACAGACCCTCTTTAGAGATGACAAATTCTCTCTAAAGACAACACTTTTAGCTTCATATCTTGGGCTTTAAACAAGATACAAATTGACTTTTCAGCTTCACATCTTGGGCTTTGAACAAGATACAAACCACTTTTCGCTTCACGTCTTGGGCTTTGAACAAGACACCAAAAACACCCATTTCCTCCCATAGGATAGGAGGAACTACGGTCGCTCTGATTTCCCTGTTTCGGTAAATGGGAATACGTAGGCATAAGATTGAAAGGAAAAATCTTAGCGACCACACAAAACAAAAACCCAAAATCCCATACTCTTATGTATCTATCAAAAAGCATCAGTCCTAACATCCTAATCCTTGTTCCCCGCTATAAAGTCCTAGGAAGAAAGAAAACAGTATTGGCAAAAATACAAATAACCAGTACAAAGGCCCCCCACATTGATAGCATTCGTAACCTAACAGACCGCTGTTTAAACTCAGTATGCAAAGCAGGGTTAATTGGAGACATCTATTTCCCTTCCTTATTCAGCTCACAATAAGATAAAAAATGAATCGACCTGTAGTTAAAACTCAACCGCAGAAAGCGACCAGCGCTTAAGAACCGCGTCCAAAATCGCTCGCTACACAACCCTCTGGTCGACTTTGATTTTTCACATACCCTTTTAATATTTTCATATACCGTTTAGCAGGGTACATCCATCTCATATAAGCTGGTCCACACAATTGTGTCTCCTTTACAAGATGAACAACTAGATGTACCATTATGTCAAAAAACGAGGGAGGGAAAAACATTTCAAGCTCACACAATGTAATGACTATTTCTTTTTGCAATGTTGGTAAGATCGCAGGATCGATCACCTTACTACAAATTGACCTGAAGAAGAAACACAATTTATTTATTGTGCGTCTTACTTTTTTTGGCAAAATAGAACGTATACCTATTAGTAGAAAATGTTCCATTATAACATGGCAATCATGCGTCTTTAAACTCTTTAATTTGAGGTCTTTCATAGACACAAGTCTTCTAATATCTGAAGAGTATCCTTCTGGAACTTTAACTTCACTTAGAAACTTACACAATATTTTTTTCTCCTTTCTAGATAGAGTATAGGCAGCAGGTGGTAGATATGTTCGTTTTCCTTTCTTCAAGGGTCCTAATTCAGTTCTTATCCCCATCGCTATCAAGCCCTTTCTTGTTTTAAGGCCATCCTTAGACTTTCCTTGTATATTGAGTAACGTACAAATAACACTGTCAAATACAATTTTTTCAATATGCATAACATCAAGAAAATGTCTTACATACAACGACTTCCAATATGGTAATTCAAAAAAAAATTGACCTCTTCTTCCACTCACTCTTGACAAGGGTTTGTGCAAAAGGCTTGCCAAACTGAGTACGCACATCTTTCACCTTTTCAAAAACTTGATCACCTGTCAATATAGGTGGAGCTCTACCTTGTTCTGCCTCTCCTTTGAAGGCTTTTCTCCACCCACGATAGTGATAATTTAAATTTAAGAATCTATGATGACCGAGAAAAACATTCTTCTGACCAAACTCCAATCGCGTCCAATCTGTTTTATCTTCACAAATAGGACACACACATTGACCTTTTATGCTATACCCTGATAGATTTTCGTATCCTGGAAAATCACCCACCAGTTATGACAAACAGACCCTCTTTAGAGATGACAAATTCTCTCTAAAGACAACACTTTTAGCTTCATATCTTGGGCTTTGAACAAGATACAAATAGAATTTTCAGCTTCACATCTTGGGCTTTGAACAAGATACAAACCACTTTTCGCTTCACGTCTTGGACTTTGAACAAGACACCAAAAACACCCATTTCCTCCCATAGGATAGGAGGAACTACGGTCGCTCTGATTTCCCTGTTTCGGTAAATGGGAATACGTAGGCATAAGATTGAAAGGAAAAATCTTAGCGAGCACACAAAACAAAAACCCAAAATCCCATACTCTCATGTATCTATCAAAAAGCATCAGTCCTAACATCCTAATCCTTGTTCCCCGCTATAAAGTCCTAGGAAGAAAGAAAACAGTATTGGCAAAAATACAAATAACCAGTACAAAGGCCCCCCACATTGATAGCATTCGTAACCTAACAGACCGCTGTTTAAACTCAGTATGCAAAGCAGGGTTAATTGGAGACATCTATTTCCCTTCCTTATTCAGCTCACAATAGGATAAAAAATGAATCGACCTGTAGTTAAAACTCAACCGCAGAAAGCGACCAGCGCTTAAGAACCGCGTCCAAAATCGCTCGCTACACAACCCTCTGGTCGACTTTGATTTTTCACATACCCTTTTAATATTTTCATATACCGTTTAGCAGGGTACATCCATCTCATATAAGCTTGTCCACACAATTGTGTCTCCTTTACAAGATGAACAACTAGATGTACCATTATGTCAAAAAACGAGGGAGGGAAAAACATTTCAAGCTCACACAATGTAATGACTATTTCTTTTTTACAATGTTGGTAAGATCGCAGGATCGATCACCTTACTACAAATTGACCTGAAGAAGAAACACAATTTAGTTATTGTGCGTCTTACTTTTTTTGGCAAAATAGAACGTATACCTATTAGTAGAAAATGTTCCATTATAACATGGCAATCATGCGTTTTTAAACTCTTTAATTTGAGGTCTTTCATAGACACAAGTCTTCTAATATCTGAAGAGTATCCTTCTGGAACTTTAACTTCACTTAGAAACTTACACAATATTTTTTTCTCCTTTCTAGATAGAGTATAGGCAGCAGGTGGTAGATATGTTCGTTTTCCTTTCTTCAAGGGTCCAAATTCAGTTCTTATCCCCATCGCTATCAAGTCCTTTCTTGTTTTAAGGCCATCCTTAGACTTTCCTTGTATATTGAGTAACGTACCAATAACACTGTCAAATACATTTTTTTCAATATGCATAACATCAAGAAAATGTCTTACATACAACGACTTCCAATATGGCAATTCAAAAAAAATTGACCTCTTCTTCCACTCACTCTTGACAAGGGTATGTGCAAAAGGCTTGCCAAACTGAGTACGCACATCTTTCACCTTTTCAAAAACTTGATCACCTGTCAATATAGGTGGAGCTCTACCTTGTTCTGCCTCTCCTTTGAAGGCTTTTCTCCACCCACGATAGTGATAATTTAAATTTAAGAATCTATGATGACCGAGAAATACATTCTTCTGACCAAACTCCAATCGTGACCAATCTGTTTTATCTTCACAAATAGGACACACACATTGACCTTTTATGCAATACCATGATAGATTTCCGTATGCTGGAAAATCACCCACCAGTTATGACAAACAGACCCTCTTTAGAGATGACAAATTCTCTCTAAAGACAACACTTTTAGCTTCATATCTTGGGCTTTAAACAAGATACAAATTGACTTTTCAGCTTCACATCTTGGGCTTTGAACAAGATACAAACCACTTTTCGCTTCACGTCTTGGGCTTTGAACAAGACACCAAAAACACCCATTTCCTCCCATAGGATAGGAGGAACTACGGTCGCTCTGATTTCCCTGTTTCGGTAAATGGGAATACGTAGGCATAAGATTGAAAGGAAAAATCTTAGCGAGCACACAAAACAAAAACCCAAAATCCCATACTCTTATGTATCTATCAAAAAGCATCAGTCCTAACATCCTAATCCTTGTTCCCCGCTATAAAGTCCTAGGAAGAAAGAAAACAGTATTGGCAAAAATACAAATAACCAGTACAAAGGCCCCCCACATTGATAGCATTCGTAACCTAACAGACCGCTGTTTAAACTCAGTATGCAAAGCAGGGTTAATTGGAGACATCTATTTCCCTTCCTTATTCAGCTCACAATAGGATAAAAAATGAATCGACCTGTAGTTAAAACTCAACCGCAGAAAGCGACCAGCGCTTAAGAACCGCCTCCAAAATCGCTCGCTACACAACCCTCTGGTCGACTTTGATTTTTCACATACCCTTTTAATATTTTCATATACCGTTTAGCAGGGTACATCCATCTCATATAAGCTGGTCCACACAATTGTGTCTCCTTTACAAGATGAACAACTAGATGTACCATTATGTCAAAAAACGAGGGAGGGAAAAACATTTCAAGCTCACACAATGTAATGACTATTTCTTTTTGCAATGTTGGTAAGATCGCAGGATCGATCACCTTACTACAAATTGACCTGAAGAAGAAACACAATTTAGTTATTGTGCGTCTTACTTTTTTTGGCAAAATAGAACGTATACCTATTAGTAGAAAATGTTCCATTATAACATGGCAATCATGCGTCTTTAAACTCTTTAATTTGAGGTCTTTCATAGACACAAGTCTTCTAATATCTGAAGAGTATCCTTCTGGAACTTTAACTTCACTTAGAAACTTACACAATATTTTTTTCTCCTTTCTAGATAGAGTATAGGCAGCAGGTGGTAGATATGTTCGTTTTCCTTTCTTCAAGGGTCCTAATTCAGTTCTTATCCGCATCGCTATCAAGTCCTTTCTTGTTTTAAGGCCATCCTTAGACTTTCCTTGTATATTGAGTAACGTACCAATAACACTGTCAAATACATTTTTTTCAATATGCATAACATCAACAAAATGTCTTACATACAACGACTTCCAATATGGCAATTCAAAAAAAAATTGACCTCTTCTTCCACTCACTCTTGACAAGGGTATGTGCAAAAGGCTTGCCAAACTGAGTACGCACATCTTTCACCTTTTCAAAAACTTGATCACCTGTCAATATAGGTGGAGCTCTACCTTGTTCTGCCTCTCCTTTGAAGGCTTTTCTCCACCCACGATAGTGATAATTTAAATTTAAGAATCTATGATGACCGAGAAATACATTCTTCTGACCAAACTCCAATCGTGTCCAATCTGTTTTATCTTCACAAATAGGACACACACATTGACCTTTTATGCAATACCCTGATAGATTTCCATATGCTGGAAAATCACCCACCAGTTATGACAAACAGACCCTCTTTAGAGATGACAAATTCTCTTTAAAGACAACACTTTTAGCTTCATATCTTGGGCTTTAAACAAGATACAAATAGACTTTTCAGCTTCACATCTTGGGCTTTGAACAAGATACAAACCACTTTTCGCTTCACGTCTTGGGCTTTGAACAAGACACCAAAAACACCCATTTCCTCCCATAGGATAGGAGGAACTATGGTCGCTCTGATTTCCCTGTTTCGGTAAATGGGAATACGTAGGCATAAGATTGAAAGGAAAAATCTTAGCGAGCACACAAAACAAAAACCCAAAATCCCATACTCTTATGTATCTATCAAAAAGCATCAGTCCTAACATCCTAATCCTTGTTCCCCGCTATAAAGTCCTAGGAAGAAAGAAAACAGTATTGGCAAAAATACAAATAACCAGTACAAAGGCCCCCCACATTGATAGCATTCGTAACCTAACAGACCGCTGTTTAAACTCAGTATGCAAAGCAGGGTTAATTGGAGACATCTATTTCCCTTCCTTATTCAGCTCACAATAGGATAAAAAATGAATCGACCTGTAGTTAAAACTCAACCGCAGAAAGCGACCAGCGCTTAAGAACCGCCTCCAAAATCGCTCGCTACACAACCCTCTGGTCGACTTTGATTTTTCAAATACCCTTTTAATATTTTCATATACCGTTTAGCAGGGTACATCCATCTCTTATAAGCTTGTCCACACAATTGTGTCTCCTTTACAAGATGAACAACTAGATGTACCATTATGTCAAAAAACGAGGGAGGGAAAAACATTTCAAGCTCACACAATGTAATGACTATTTCTTTTTGCAATGTTGGTAAGATCGCAGGATCGATCACCTTACTACAAATTGACCTGAAGAAGAAACACAATTTAGTTATTGTGCGTCTTACTTTTTTTGGCAAAATAGAACGTATACCTATTAGTAGAAAATGTTCCGTTATAACATGGCAATCATGCGTCTTTAAACTCTTTAATTTGAGGTCTTTCATAGACACAAGTCTTCTAATATCTGAAGAGTGTCCTTCTGGAACTTTAACTTCACTTAGAAACTTACACAATATTTTTTTCTCCTTTCTAGATAGAGTATAGGCAGCAGGTGGTAGATATGTTCGTTTTCCTTTCTTCAAGGGTCCTAATTCAGTTCTTATCCCCATCGCTATCAAGTCCTTTCTTGTTTTAAGGCCATCCTTAGACTTTCCTTGTATATTGAGTAACGTACCAATAACACTGTCAAATACATTTTTTTCAATATGCATAACATCAAGAAAATGTCTTACATACAACGACTTCCAATATGGCAATTCAAAAAAAAATTGACCTCTTCTTCCACTCACTCTTGACAAGGGTATGTGCAAAAGGCTTGCCAAACTGAGTACGCACATCTTTCACCTTTTCAAAAACTTGATCACCTGTCAATATAGGTGGAGCTCTACCTTGTTCTGCCTCTCCTTTGAAGGCTTTTCTCCACCCACGATAGTGATAATTTCAATTTAAGAATCTATGATGACCGAGAAATACATTCTTCTGACCAAACTCCAATCGCGTCCAATCTGTTTTATCTTCACAAATAGGACACACACATTGACCTTTTGTGCTATACCCTGATATATTTCCGTATGCTGGAAAATCACCCACCAGTTATGACAAACAGACCCTCTTTAGAGATGACAAATTCTCTCTAAAGACAACACTTTTAGCTTCATATCTTGGGCTTTGAACAAGATACAAATTGACTTTTCAGCTTCACATCTTGGGCTTTGAACAAGATACAAACCACTTTTCGCTTCACGTCTTGGGCTTTGAACAAGACACCAAAAACACCCATTTCCTCCCATAGGATAGGAGGAACTACGGTCGCTCTGATTTCCCTATTTCGGTAAATGGGAATACGTAGGCATAAGATTGAAAGGAAAAATCTTAGCGAGCACACAAAACAAAAACCCAAAATCCCATACTCTCATGTATCTATCAAAAAGCATCAGTCCTAACATCCTAATCCTTGTTCCCCGCTATAAAGTCCTAGGAAGAAAGAAAACAGTATTGGCAAAAATACAAATAACCAGTACAAAGGCCCCCCACATTGATAGCATTCGTAACCTAACAGACCGCTGTTTAAACTCAGTATGCAAAGCAGGGTTAATTGGAGACATCTATTTCCCTTCCTTATTCAGCTCACAATAGGATAAAAAATGAATCGACCTGTAGTTAAAACTCAACCGCAGAAAGCGACCAGCGCTTAAGAACCGCCTCCAAAATCGCTCGCTACACAACCCTCTGGTCGACTTCGATTTTTCACATACCCTTTTAATATTTTCATATACCGTTTAACAGGGTACATCCATCTCATATAAGCTGGTCCACACAATTGTGTCTCCTTTACAAGATGAACAACTAGATGTACCATTATGTCAAAAAACGAGGGAGGGAAAAACATTTCAAGCTCACACAATGTAATGACTATTTCTTTTTGCAATGTTGGTAAGATCGCAGGATCGATCACCTTACTACAAATTGACCTGAAGAAGAAACACAATTTAGTTATTGTGCGTCTTACTTTTTTTGGCAAAATAGAACGTATACCTATTAGTATAAAATGTTCCATTATAACATGGCAATCATGCGTCTTTAAACTCTTTAATTTGAGGTCTTTCATAGACACAAGTCTTCTAATATCTGAAGAGTATCCTTCTGGAACTTTAACTTCACTTAGAAACTTACACAATATTTTTTTCTCCTTTCTAGATAGAGTATAGGCAGCAGGTGGTAGATATGTTCGTTTTCCTTTCTTCAAGGGTCCTAATTCAGTTCTTATCCCCATCGCTATCAAGTCCTTTCTTGTTTTAAGGCCATCCTTAGACTTTCCTTGTATATTGAGTAACGTACCAATAACACTGTCAAATACATTTTTTTCAATATGCATAACATCAAGAAAATGTCTTACATACAACGACTTCCAATATGGCAATTCAAAAAAAAATTGACCTCTTCTTCCACTCACTCTTGACAAGGGTATGTGCAAAAGGCTTGCCAAACTGAGTACGCACATCTTTCACCTTTTCAAAAACTTGATCACCTGTCAATATAGGTGGAGCTCTACCTTGTTCTGCCTCTCCTTTGAAGGCTTTTCTCCACCCACGATAGTGATAATTTCAATTTAAGAATCTATGATGACCGAGAAATACATTCTTCTGACCAAACTCCAATCGCGTCCAATCTGTTTTATCTTCACAAATAGGACACACACATTGACCTTTTGTGCTATACCCTGATAGATTTCCGTATGCTGGAAAATCACCCACCAGTTATGACAAACAGATCCTCTTTAGAGATGACAAATTCTCTCTAAAGACAACACTTTTAGCTTCATATCTTGGGCTTTGAACAAGATACAAATTGACTTTTCAGCTTCACATCTTGGGCTTTGAACAAGATACAAACCACTTTTCGCTTCACGTCTTGGGCTTTGAACAAGACACCAAAAACACCCATTTCCTCCCATAGGATAGGAGGAACTACGGTCGCTCTGATTTCCCTATTTCGGTAAATGGGAATACGTAGGCATAAGATTGAAAGGAAAAATCTTAGCGAGCACACAAAACAAAAACCCAAAATCCCATACTCTCATGTATCTATCAAAAAGCATCAGTCCTAACATCCTAATCCTTGTTCCCCGCTATAAAGTCCTAGGAAGAAAGAAAACAGTATTGGCAAAAATACAAATAACCAGTACAAAGGCCCCCCACATTGATAGCATTCGTAACCTAACAGACCGCTGTTTAAACTCAGTATGCAAAGCAGGGTTAATTGGAGACATCTATTTCCCTTCCTTATTCAGCTCATAATAGGATAAAAAATGAATCGACCTGTAGTTACAACTCAACCGCAGAAAGCGACCAGCGCTTAAGAACCGCCTCCAAAATCGCTCGCTACACAACCCTCTGGTCGACTTCGATTTTTCACATACCCTTTTAATATTTTCATATACCGTTTAACAGGGTACATCCATCTCATATAAGCTGGTCCACACAATTGTGTCTCCTTTACAAGATGAACAACTAGATGTACCATTATGTCAAAAAACGAGGGAGGGAAAAACATTTCAAGCTCACACAATGTAATGACTATTTCTTTTTGCAATGTTGGTAAGATCGCAGGATCGATCACCTTACTACAAATTGACCTGAAGAAGAAACACAATTTAGTTATTGTGCGTCTTACTTTTTTTGGCAAAATAGAACGTATACTTATTAGTATAAAATGTTCCATTATAACATGGCAATCATGCGTCTTTAAACTCTTTAATTTGAGGTCTTTCATAGACACAAGTCTTCTAATATCTGAAGAGTATCCTTCTGGAACTTTAACTTCACTTAGAAACTTACACAATATTTTTTTCTCCTTTCTAGATAGAGTATAGGCAGCAGGTGGTAGATATGTTCGTTTTCCTTTCTTCAAGGGTCCTAATTCAGTTCTTATCCCCATCGCTATCAAGTCCTTTCTTGTTTTAAGGCCATCCTTAGACTTTCCTTGTATATTGAGTAACGTACCAATAACACTGTCAAATACATTTTTTTCAATATGCATAACATCAAGAAAATGTCTTACATACAACGACTTCCAATATGGCAATTCAAAAAAAAATTGACCTCTTCTTCCACTCACTCTTGACAAGGGTATGTGCAAAAGGCTTGCCAAACTGAGTACGCACATCTTTCACCTTTTCAAAAACTTGATCACCTGTCAATATAGGTGGAGCTCTACCTTGTTCTGCCTCTCCTTTGAAGGCTTTTCTCCACCCACGATAGTGATAATTTCAATTTAAGAATCTATGATGACCGAGAAATACATTCTTCTGACCAAACTCCAATCGCGTCCAATCTGTTTTATCTTCACAAATAGGACACACACATTGACCTTTTGTGCTATACCCTGATAGATTTCCGTATGCTGGAAAATCACCCACCAGTTATGACAAACAGACCCTCTTTAGAGATGACAAATTCTCTCTAAAGACAACACTTTTAGCTTCATATCTTGGGCTTTGAACAAGATACAAATTGACTTTTCAGCTTCACATCTTGGGCTTTGAACAAGATACAAACCACTTTTCGCTTCACGTCTTGGGCTTTGAACAAGACACCAAAAACACCCATTTCCTCCCATAGGATAGGAGGAACTACGGTCGCTCTGATTTCCCTATTTCGGTAAATGGGAATACGTAGGCATAAGATTGAAAGGAAAAATCTTAGCGAGCACACAAAACAAAAACCCAAAATCCCATACTCTCATGTATCTATCAAAAAGCATCAGTCCTAACATCCTAATCCTTGTTCCCCGCTATAAAGTCCTAGGAAGAAAGAAAACAGTGTTGGCAAAAATACAAATAACCAGTACAAAGGCCCCCCACATTGATAGCATTCGTAACCTAACAGACCGCTGTTTAAACTCAGTATGCAAAGCAGGGTTAATTGGAGACATCTATTTCCCTTCCTTATTCAGCTCACAATAGGATAAAAAATGAATCGACCTGTAGTTAAAACTCAACCGCAGAAAGCGACCAGCGCTTAAGAACCGCCTCCAAAATCGCTCGCTACACAACCCTCTGGTCGACTTCGATTTTTCACATACCGTTTTAATATTTTCATATACCGTTTAACAGGGTACATCCATCTCATATAAGCTGGTCCACACAATTGTGTCTCCTTTACAAGATGAACAACTAGATGTACCATTATGTCAAAAAACGAGGGAGGGAAAAACATTTCAAGCTCACACAATGTAATGGCTATTTCTTTTTGCAATGTTGGTAAGATCGCAGGATCGATCACCTTACTACAAATTGACCTGAAGAAGAAACACAATTTAGTTATTGTGCGTCTTACTTTTTTTGGCAAAATAGAACGTATACCTATTAGTATAAAATGTTCCATTATAACATGGCAATCATGCGTCTTTAAACTCTTTAATTTGAGGTCTTTCATAGACACAAGTCTTCTAATATCTGAAGAGTATCCTTCTGGAACTTTAACTTCACTTAGAAACTTACACAATATTTTTTTCTCCTTTCTAGATAGAGTATAGGCAGCAGGTGGTAGATATGTTCGTTTTCCTTTCTTCAAGGGTCCTAATTCAGTTCTTATCCCCATCGCTATCAAGTCCTTTCTTGTTTTAAGGCCATCCTTAGACTTTCCTTGTATATTGAGTAACGTACCAATAACACTGTCAAATACATTTTTTTCAATATGCATAACATCAAGAAAATGTCTTACATACAACGACTTCCAATATGGCAATTCAAAAAAAAATTGACCTCTTCTTCCACTCACTCTTGACAAGGGTATGTGCAAAAGGCTTGCCAAACTGAGTACGCACATCTTTCACCTTTTCAAAAACTTGATCACCTGTCAATATAGGTGGAGCTCTACCTTGTTCTGCCTCTCCTTTGAAGGCTTTTCTCCACCCACGATAGTGATAATTTAAATTTAAGAATCTATGATGACCGAGAAATACATTCTTCTGACCAAACTCCAATCGTGTCCAATCTGTTTTATCTTCACAAATAGGACACACACATTGACCTTTTATGCAATACCCTGATAGATTTCCGTATGCTGGAAAATCACCCACCAGTTATGACAAACAGACCCTCTTTAGAGATGACAAATTCTCTCTAAAGACAACACTTTTAGCTTCATATCTTGGGCTTTGAACAAGATACAAATTGACTTTTCAGCTTCACATCTTGGGCTTTGAACAAGATACAAACCACTTTTCGCTTCACGTCTTGGGCTTTGAACAAGACACTAAAAACACCCATTTCCTCCCATAGGATAGGAGGAACTATGGTCGCTCTGATTTCCCTGTTTCGGTAAATGGGAATACGTAGGCATAAGATTGAAAGGAAAAATCTTAGCGAGCACACAAAACAAAAACCCAAAATCCCATACTCTTATGTATCTATCAAAAAGCATCAGTCCTAACATCCTAATCCTTGTTCCCCGCTATAAAGTCCTAGGAAGAAAGAAAACAGTATTGGCAAAAATACAAATAACCAGTACAAAGGCCCCCCACATTGATAGCATTCGTAACCTAACAGACCGCTGTTTAAACTCAGTATGCAAAGCAGGGTTAATTGGAGACATCTATTTCCCTTCCTTATTCAGCTCACAATAGGATAAAAAATGAATCGACCTGTAGTTAAAACTCAACCGCAGAAAGCGACCAGCGCTTAAGAACCGCCTCCAAAATCGCTCGCTACACAACCCTCTGGTCGACTTTGATTTTTCACATACCCTTTTAATATTTTCATATACCGTTTAACAGGGTACATCCATCTCTTATAAGCTGGACCACACAATTGTGTCTCCTTTACAAGATGAACAACTAGATGTACCATTATGTCAAAAAACGAGGGAGGGAAAAACATTTCAAGCTCACACAATGTAATGACTATTTCTTTTTGCAATGTTGGTAAGATCGCAGGATCGATCACCTTACTACAAATTGACCTGAAGAAGAAACACAATTTAGTTATTGTGCGTCTTACTTTTTTTGGCAAAATAGAACGTATACCTATTAGTAGAAAATGTTCCATTATAACATGGCAATCATGCGTCTTTAAACTCTTTAATTTGAGGTCTTTCATAGACACAAGTCTTCTAATATCTGAAGAGTGTCCTTCTGGAACTTTAACTTCACTTAGAAACTTACACAATATTTTTTTCTCCTTTCTAGATAGAGTATAGGCAGCAGGTGGTAGATATGTTTGTTTTCCTTTCTTCAAGGGTCCTAATTCAGTTCTTATCCCCATCGCTATCAAGTCCTTTCTTGTTTTAAGGCCATCCTTAGACTTTCCTTGTATATTGAGTAACGTACCAATAACATTGTCAAATACATTTTTTTCAATATGCATAACATCAAGAAAATGTCTTACATACAACGACTTCCAATATGGCAATTCAAAAAAAATTGACCTCTTCTTCCACTCACTCTTGACAAGGGTATGTGCAAAAGGCTTGCCAAACTGAGTACGCACATCTTTCACCTTTTCAAAAACTTGATCACCTGTCAATATCGGTGGAGCTCTACCTTGTTCTGCCTCTCCTTTGAAGGCTTTTCTCCACCCACGATAGTGATAATTTCAATTTAAGAATCTATGATGACCGAGAAATACATTCTTCTGACCAAACTCCAATCGCGTCCAATCTGTTTTATCTTCACAAATAGGACACACACATTGACCTTTTGTGCTATACCCTGATAGATTTCCGTATGCTGGAAAATCACCCACCAGTTATGACAAACAGACCCTCTTTAGAGATGACAAATTCTCTCTAAAGACAACACTTTTAGCTTCATATCTTGGGCTTTGAACAAGATACAAATTGACTTTTCAGCTTCACATCTTGGGCTTTGAACAAGATACAAACCACTTTTCGCTTCACGTCTTGGACTTTGAACAAGACACCAAAAACACCCATTTCCTCCCATAGGATAGGAGGAACTACGGTCGCTCTGATTTCCCTATTTCGGTAAATGGGAATACGTAGGCATAAGATTGAAAGGAAAAATCTTAGCGAGCACACAAAACAAAAACCCAAAATCCCATACTCTCATGTATCTATCAAAAAGCATCAGTCCTAACATCCTAATCCTTGTTCCCCGCTATAAAGTCCTAGGAAGAAAGAAAACAGTATTGGCAAAAATACGAATAACCAGTACAAAGGCCCCCCACATTGATAGCATTCGTAACCTAACAGACCGTTGTTTAAACTCAGTATGCAAAGCAGGGTTAATTGGAGACATCTATTTCCCTTCCTTATTCAGCTCACAATAGGATAAAAAATGAATCGACCTGCAGTTAAAACTCAACCGCAGAAAGCGACCAGCGCTTAAGAACCGCCTCCAAAATCGCTCGCTACACAACCCTCTGGTCGACTTCGATTTTTCACATACCGTTTTAATATTTTCATATACCGTTTAACAGGGTACATCCATCTCATATAAGCTGGTCCACACAATTGTGTCTCCTTTACAAGATGAACAACTAGATGTACCATTATGTCAAAAAACGAGGGAGGGAAAAACATTTCAAGCTCACACAATGTAATGACTATTTCTTTTTGCAATGTTGGTAAGATCGCAGGATCGATCACCTTACTACAAATTGACCTGAAGAAGAAACACAATTTAGTTATTGTGCGTCTTACTTTTTTTGGCAAAATAGAACGTATACCTATTAGTATAAAATGTTCCATTATAACATGGCAATCATGCGTCTTTAAACTCTTTAATTTGAGGTCTTTCATAGACACAAGTCTTCTAATATCTGAAGAGTATCCTTCTGGAACTTTAACTTCACTTAGAAACTTACACAATATTTTTTTCTCCTTTCTAGATAGAGTATAGGCAGCAGGTGGTAGATATGTTCGTTTTCCTTTCTTCAAGGGTCCTAATTCAGTTCTTATCCCCATCGCTATCAAGTCCTTTCTTGTTTTAAGGCCATCCTTAGACTTTCCTTGTATATTGAGTAACGTACCAATAACACTGTCAAATACATTTTTTTCAATATGCATAACATCAAGAAAATGTCTTACATACAACGACTTCCAATATGGCAATTCAAAAAAAATTGACCTCTTCTTCCACTCACTTTTGACAAGGGTATGTGCAAAAGGCTTGCCAAACTGAGTACGCACATCTTTCACCTTTTCAAAAACTTGATCACCTGTCAATATAGGTGGAGCTCTACCTTGTTCTGCCTCTCCTTTGAAGGCTTTTCTCCACCCACGATAGTGATAATTTAAATTTAAGAATCTATGATGACCGAGAAATACATTCTTCTGACCAAACTCCAATCGCGTCCAATCTATTTTATCTTCACAAATAGGACACACACATTGACCTTTTGTGCTATACCCTGATAGATTTCCGTATGCTGGAAAATCACCCACCAGTTATGACAAACAGACCCTCTTTAGAGATGACAAATTCTCTCTAAAGACAACACTTTTAGCTTCATATCTTGGGCTTTGAACAAGATACAAATTGACTTTTCAGCTTCACATCTTGGGCTTTGAACAAGATACAAACCACATTTCGCTTCACGTCTTGGACTTTGAACAAGACACCAAAAACACCCATTTCCTCCCATAGGATAGGAGGAACTACGGTCGCTCTGATTTCCCTGTTTCGGTAAATGGGAATACGTAGGCATAAGATTGAAAGGAAAAATCTTAGCGAGCACACAAAACAAAAACCCAAAATCCCATACTCTCATGTATCTATCAAAAAGCATCAGTCCTAACATCCTAATCCTTGTTCCCCGCTATAAAGTCCTAGGAAGAAAGAAAACAGTATTGGCAAAAATACAAATAACCAGTACAAAGGCCCCCCACATTGATAGCATTCGTAACCTAACAGACCGTTGTTTAAACTCAGTATGCAAAGCAGGGTTAATTGGAGACATCTATTTCCCTTCCTTATTCAGCTCACAATAGGATAAAAAATGAATCGACCTGCAGTTAAAACTCAACCGCAGAAAGCGACCAGCGCTTAAGAACCGCCTCCAAAATCGCTCGCTACACAACCCTCTGGTCGACTTCGATTTTTCACATACCGTTTTAATATTTTCATATACCGTTTAACAGGGTACATCCATCTCATATAAGCTGGTCCACACAATTGTGTCTCCTTTACAAGGTGAACAACTAGATGTACCATTATGTCAAAAAACGAGGGAGGGAAAAACATTTCAAGCTCACACAATGTAATGACTATTTCTTTTTGCAATGTTGGTAAGATCGCAGGATCGATCACCTTACTACAAATTGACCTGAAGAAGAAACACAATTTAGTTATTGTGCGTCTTACTTTTTTTGGCAAAATAGAACGTATACCTATTAGTATAAAATGTTCCATTATAACATGGCAATCATGCGTCTTTAAACTCTTTAATTTGAGGTCTTTCATAGACACAAGTCTTCTAATATCTGAAGAGTATCCTTCTGGAACTTTAACTTCACTTAGAAACTTACACAATATTTTTTTTCTCCTTTCTAGATAGAGTATAGGCAGCAGGTGGTAGATATGTTCGTTTTCCTTTCTTCAAGGGTCCTAATTCAGTTCTTATCCCCATCGCTATCAAGTCCTTTCTTGTTTTAAGGCCATCCTTAGACTTTCCTTGTATATTGAGTAACGTACCAATAACACTGTCAAATACATTTTTTTCAATATGCATAACATCAAGAAAATGTCTTACATACAACGACTTCCAATATGGCAATTCAAAAAAAATTGACCTCTTCTTCCACTCACTTTTGACAAGGGTATGTGCAAAAGGCTTGCCAAACTGAGTACGCACATCTTTCACCTTTTCAAAAACTTGATCACCTGTCAATATAGGTGGAGCTCTACCTTGTTCTGCCTCTCCTTTGAAGGCTTTTCTCCACCCACGATAGTGATAATTTAAATTTAAGAATCTATGATGACCGAGAAATACATTCTTCTGACCAAACTCCAATCGCGTCCAATCTGTTTTATCTTCACAAATAGGACACACACATTGACCTTTTATGCTATACCCTGATAGATTTTCGTATGCTGGAAAATCACCCACCAGTTATGACAAACAGACCCTCTTTAGAGATGACAAATTCTCTCTAAAGACAACACTTTTAGCTTCATATCTTGGGCTTTGAACAAGATACAAATAGAATTTTCAGCTTCACATCTTGGGCTTTGAACAAGATACAAACCACTTTTCGCTTCACGTCTTGGACTTTGAACAAGACACCAAAAACACCCATTTCCTCCCATAGGATAGGAGGAACTACGGTCGCTCTGATTTCCCTGTTTCGGTAAATGGGAATACGTAGGCATAAGATTGAAAGGAAAAATCTTAGCGAGCACACAAAACAAAAACCCAAAATCCCATACTCTCATGTATCTATCAAAAAGCATCAGTCCTAACATCCTAATCCTTGTTCCCCGCTATAAAGTCCTAGGAAGAAAGAAAACATTATTGGCGAAAATACAAATAACCAGTACAAAGGCCCCCTCACATTGATAGCATTCGTAACCTAACAGACCGCTGTTTAAACTCAGTATGCAAAGCAGGGTTAATTGGAGACATCTATTTCCCTTCCTTATTCAGCTCACAATAGGATAAAAAATGAATCGACCTGTAGTTAAAACTCAACCGCAGAGAGCGACCAGCGCTTAAGAACCGCGTCCAAAATCGCTCGCTACAGAAAAATGGCACCCACCGTGGGGCGTGTCTCTGGTTTTTTTTCTTCTTTTTCATTTCTTGTGTGAAAACCACGGATTGGGGCTTCCGTCGGGGAACCCATTTCTGTCAGGAACTTAGGATTCATAGCTTTAAAGTTCCAGGATGTTTAGGACAAATATATATACTACTTTTCCTAATTGCTATACGTGTTTAATTTTCTGCTAATGGGAATGCGTGTGATGCCGCATGTGGAAAGATTGAGTATACACTTAAGATAAGTGATGGCGATGAGGTCGACCATCAACCTCAGTGGAGGCTGACCAATGCAACCCATTCTCTCACCTAGACAATGGGCCGATTGTGATGTCTAAGAAGCTGAGGAGCTAAACCCTTTTGTAGTGCGGAAACTATCGGAAATAGTTGTTACGTGATACTACCCTCATTTGAGGCTGGTGATCTATTCTCGGTGAATGGCACTTACTCTAAGATTGCTCTACAACTCGCTGGCGATCCGCTTGTTATTTTGCTTTCCTGGGAGGAGCTGATGATAATGAGTACAGGTACAAAAATCACCCTAGTATAAACCTTTGGGGATGGGTAGAGCCTTGACTTCATGACAACGACCCTTTGACCCCATGTTTTTTCTATGTTTTTGTGTGCTGCATTCTTGCATTCATTTAAAAAACATTAAAACATAAAAAAAAAATTCTCTTCCAGTCTCTCTATTTTTCAAATTAAACTAAGACTGTGATTGCAAATATCAGAGAAAAGGATTGCACTAATGGATTTCGGTAGAAGGAGAACCCATAGGTATACCTTCAAGGTTCCAAAGCTAGAGGATTTAAGAAGGTTAGCAAGGATGATCACTAACCCTGAGGCTTTTAGAGCCAAGCACGGAGGTCTGCTACCACTATTAAGAGACCATGTGATTGAGGGAATCATGGATGCGCTCATTCAGTTTTACGATCCGGTTTATCACTGTTTCACATTTCCGGATTACCAGCTCGCACCAACGCTGGAGGAGTATTCTCACCTGATCGATTTACATGTCACTGATCGAGCTCCATTTTCTGGACTGGAAGAAATTCCAAAGAATTAGACCATTGCAAGAGCAATTCATTTGGACGAGTCTGAGGTCAGGACTCACATGACTACTAAGGGTGGCATCCAAGGTTTTCCAGCCCAGTTCCTGACAAAGAAGGCCCTGTATTTTGCCAGTATAGGAATCGTGACTGCTTTTGAAAGCATCTTTGTTTTACTCACCTACGGGTTATTCTTGTTGCCCAACATTAATAACTTCGTCGATATCAACGCCATTAAGGTTTTTCTCATTGGAAATCCTATGCCGACTTTGCTCGCAGATGCGTATCATTCTGTACAATTAGGGAATTTGTACAGTGGAGGGGAGATCACGTGTTGTGTACCTCTGCTTTACAAATGGTTTATCTCCCATTTGCCCAAGTCTGCTGCTTTTTGGGATCACAAGTGTGCCTTGCGCTGGTCGCAGAAGATCATGTCCCTCACCAACTCTGACATAGATTGGTGTAATAGGATTTATGATGGGATCAGGATCATTGATCGTTGTGGAAACTTCCCCAACGTACCCTTTATAGGAACTAAGGGAGGAATCAACTACCATTCGGTATTGGTTCGTCGTCAATTTGGATACCCGATGAGACACGTCCCACGGAGTGTTCATTTGGAAGGTCTTTTCTTCAAGGAAGGAGAAAGTGATAGAGCACAAAAGACAGAAATAGTGCACGCTTGGAAACATGTTCATAAGAAAGGACGGGAGTCTCTAGGAAAACCGGACAGTGTCTCGGTGGAGCCTTATCTCCACTGGGTACAAACTAGAGCTCTCAAGCTAAAGATGTCGTATCCTCTGTCATGGAGTTCTTCCGCCAAGGGAATCTGTCATGTACTTCATGACCAAGACTGAAAAGCTTCAGGTTACTCTCAAAAAAGTTCAAAGGGAGAGGAGGTCTTGGAAGAACAAGTACCGCACCCTCGACATAGAGTGTATCAAAATATAGCAATTACTGAAAGATAAGGACGCTCTGATTGAAATTTTGGAGCAACATGCTGTGGATAATCAAGATGACCAAAGGAATTTGCTCGCTCCTTTCACCTGGCAAAGGAATGACAACCCGACAACGGCCCAAGAGCCCTGGTCAAAGAAAAGGAAAGTACCAGAGTCAGCACCCGATTTCTCTTCAGAGAGGACTCGGGACCCATTAGCTTAGGTTTCTATTTCTGCACCTCGTAATCTAATGTATTTCCATTTCTGTAATCCTTTGAATTCAATAAAAAGGGGTTTCCCCACTGTTTGATATTTGCAATCTAATTGTCGAAGTTTATTTTGATTAAACCAAAAAAACAATTAATATAATCATTGCATTCATCATTCTCACATTGCGTATTCTTCTTCCCTACGAATCTCATGTTTGTGTCTCGGTTCTAGAGTCAAACTGTCTCATTCGTACAATACTCGGGCCAATCGTCAGAAAAAGATGGATGATCTTGAGGAAGAAAACAGAGAGTTGAAAGAAGAGATCGACGCTCTGAGAGAGGATATGAGAAAGCTTCGTAACGACATGCAAGCCATGGCAGAAGCTCAGCTACAAAGAACTGTGATCTCAGAGATCACCTCAACGCCCATCGTGGAGAAGTATGATCCTAGGTATCAAATGCCGAAAGATCATCCTTGGGGCATGCCTGTTAACTATATCCCAGAAGGATATGTTCCGCCGATCGCTGAAGATCAGGGAATCATAACAGAAGCTGCTGGGCCTGAGGTTACAAACTTCGGGAAAACGAAGATGCCAGGGGCATGCTGAAGACTCCTGAAGGTTACAAACTTCGGGAAACGCCAAGATTCGCTGCCGTAGTCACGGTACCACCCCCTGTGGTGCACACTGTCCCAGAAGGACAGATTCCACCGATACCTTCTGGTAAGAAGGAAACTATGTTTGATAGAATGGATGAATTCCAGGAATAGCTCGTGGAAATACAGAAAGAACTGCAAGCCATCCGCGGTCAGGATTTATTTGAAAAGGACGCCGCAGACCTCTGCTTGGTCCCCAATGTGAAAGTTCCGTACAAATTTCAAGTGCCCGACTTTGAAAAATACAAGGGTAACTCTTGCCCTCAGAGCCATCTGGTGATGTACGCTCGGCGAATGTCAGCTCAGACAGAGAGTTAGGACCTACTGGTTCACTACTTTCAGGATAGTCTAACTGGTGCCGCCTTAAAATGGTACATTGGTTTAAACCGTGCCACGATCAGCACTTTCAGAGATCTTGGCACTGCCTTCGTCCAACAATAAAAATACAATTTGGACATGGCACCTGACAGAGATCAACTCAGATCGATGTCTCAAAAGGACAAGGAAACCTTTAAGGAGTATGCTCAAAGGTGGCATAAAATTGCCACTCAAATTTGCCCGCCTCTTGAGGAAAAAGAGATGACAAAGATCTTCTTAAAGACCTTAAGCTCATTTTACTATGACCGAATGGTTGCCAGTGCACCCAGTGATTTCACCGAGATGGTGGGCATGGGAGTTCATCTTGAGGAAGCCGTCCGAGAAGGACGTTTGGTAAAAGACACTGGATCGACGAGCGGTACTAAAAAATACGGTAGTGCTCTCCCTAAGAAAAAGGAGCAAGATATTAGGAATATCTCTCTCAGAAAGCAAAGGCGACGTTATCAACTGGTAGCTACTGTGACTCCTGCTATCAACCCTGCGCCTATTCCTACGTATCAACCTCAGGTTGCGCAGAGCCAACCTGATCAGCAAAGGACACAACAACCTCTTCAGCAGGCTCGTCCCCAATATAACAACAACCGTACAACAAGGCCACCAGGATTTTATCATATACCCGTATCGTACGCAGAACTGTTTCCATTACTGCTAGCCAAGGGGCACATTCAGACTAAGTCCCCTCTTACAGTACCGGAAATCCGCCTTTTTGGTTTAAGGTGGACCAGACTTGCCCTTATCATCAAGGAGGTTCAGGGCATAACATTGAGAATTGTCTCAATTTCAAGTCTGACGTGCAAAAACTTGTTAGGAGTGGGGTCTTATCTTTCAAGGATACAAATCCTAATGTTCTTACGAACTCACTGCCTCAACATGAGAAGGCTGCAGTTAATCTGATTGAGAAAGAGACTAACAATGTCTATCAAATTCACGATGTACTCTTGTTAAGGACCAATCTGGTCAAGATGCATTGTAGGCAGAGTGTATATGGCTATGTGCCACCTCATAACTATCATCAGTGTGATATCTGCTCTAAAGACAACCAGGGATGTTCTGTGGTGCAAGCAGCTCTACAGGAGCAAATGGATCTCGGATGGATCCAAGAGCACCGAGTTCGTGGAGTTAACATGGTCTACATGGATTCCAATGTCATTCAGAACCACGACATCTGTGCGATGAATGTCAACTTGGTGGCGATGCACTCAAGGCAAAGCCAATATCATAATCTACTGCGGCACAATTACAGTTCCTGTCTGACTTGCTCGGTAAACAAACAGGGTTGCTCTTTTGTACAAGAAGCCCTCCGGCGTCAGATGGATCTTGGATAGATCCAAGACTACCATGATAGGAACCCTTATCAGATCAACATGGTTCAGATCTTTGATATTCGCTTGATGAATACCAACCTGGTAGAGTTACATGCTGAACAGGTCCGACTCGGATTCTTAATATCACATGACTATCAAAGCTGTAAAGCGGGTTGCGAAAACGATCGAGGTTGTACCCTTGTCCAGGAGGCACTTCAGCACTTGTTAAATCACCGGTGGATGCCAATTTATATGGATGAAGATACTCAGCAAATTAGTATCAGCAACAGGAATCCTACTCGGCGTCAGAGTCAGGATGTCCGATCAGTGGAAGCTAACCTAGTGAGGTTACATTGTATTCAAAGTGGGCGTGGCCAGGTGCCACTACACAATTACGATCGTTGTAGCGTCTGTTCGGAAAGTAACCAAGGGTGCTACCTTGTACGAGCAGCTCTTCAGGGTCAGGTGGATCGTGGAGAGATTCGTCCATATCCGGGTTTTGGACCCATCAACTGGACGCCAAACTACCTTGCCAATCAAATTGAGGATGTTGTCACAATCTCTGGTCATCACAGGACCAGGGATTTTTTTGCCATTATCCCTCTACTTGACGAATCTAAAGTTCCCAACCAGGAACGGATCGAGATTACTTATGATGGTCAGAAAAATCAGAAGGTTCCCATAGTCATCTATCTGCCGGGACCACTACCGTATGAATCATCTAAGGCAATCCCTTACAAGTACAGTGCAACAACCATTGAAAATGAAAAAGAAATTCCATTACCCTCCGTCGTAAACATTGCAGACATCAGTCGAGTAACACGGAGTGGTCGAATCTTCAACCGAGGAGTTGGAGAACTTAACAAAGAAAAGGAACCTCAGACAGAAGTTCCCGATCCATCAGTCGGTCAATCCAGTAATCCCGACCTTTCGAAAAATGATGATGAGATGCTGAAGCTCATCCAAAGGAGTGAATACAACATTGTTGATCAACTGTTATAGACTCCTTTAAAGATCTCTGTGTTATCACTTTTACTCAGTTCAGAAGCGCATAGGGGGCTCTACAGAAAGTCTTGGAGCAAGCCTTTGTGGAACAGGATGTAACAATCAGACAGTTCGATAGCATTGTCTCTAACATCACTTCCTACAATAATTTGGGATTTAGTGATGAGGAATTACCCGAAGAGGGTTGCCGTCATAACATGGCGCTCAATATTACAGTTAACTGCCAGGACGATGCTTTAGCCAGCGTACTGGTAGACACAGGATCAGCCCTGAATGTTATGCCGAAGTCTACTTTGATGCAATTATCGTTCAAAGGACCTCCGATGAGAATCAGCGAGGTCGTCATCAAAGAATTCGACGGATCCAGAAAAACGGTTATCGGCGAAGTTGATCTTCCCATAACTATTGCTCCTCATACTTTCCAAGTCACTTTCCAGGTCATGGACATCTGGGCAACGTACAGTTGTTTATTAGGAAGACCTTGGATACATCAGGCTGGAGCGGTTACGTTAACCCTCCACCAAAAGCTAAAGTTCGTCAAGAACGATCAACTTGTCACAGTCTGTGGAGAACAGGCCTTGCTTGTGAGTAACTTGCCATCATCTACATGTGTAGAACCCGAGGAGGTTATTGGAACTCAGTTCCAAGCACTGTCGGTAAGCAAGAACAATTAGTTCAAAGAAGGAACTTCAATTTCTTCATACAACGATGCTATCAAAGCGGTCGAGAGTATCGATACAAAAGGATGGGGACAGCTTGTCATTCCTATTGACAATAAAACAAAGAAAGGTCTTGGTTTTTCTGCAACCTGTACCCAGACAACTGCCAACGATGAAAGTCTTCATCCCCTTCAAAACTTCTTCCACAATGGAGGTTTTCTCCACCCAGTGTCTCAAGAAGTACATGCTATCAATGAGGAAGATCCCTCTGACACAGATGAAGAATGGAAGTCCTATCTTAACAAGGACGGTTATATGTCTCAGGAAGAGGTGCCTATACCATTTTGCTATCCCGTACAGAGTCCGAGTTTTATACCACGGTCAGATGTCAAAATGATATATGGAGACTGTGATCCGAAAGGATGTTGTGCTCCGCCAAACTCATTAGAGAAAGACACTCTGATGAAAGACAACTTTGACCATAATTACTATGGCCCGATGGACGGCCTGCCAATGTGGCAACTTTACCCAGGAAACTTGGGGCAAGAAAGCCAGCCAAGCAATGAAAATCAGCTGACCGTCATTGAACAGAATACCTGTGTCCCCACCATGTCATGGGATCAACACTCAGGTCATTCAGAAACTGCTCAACATGAAGATGAATTCGTAACATTCGTAGGACTTGAATTCATCAACTATGCTTTTCCCGTGGTCAACGTCATCGAGAGGGATGACTCCTCCAGTTCCAAAGAAGTTTGGGACACTTTGGGACAACCAAGTGGAAAATACAACTTCATGGTCAAGTACATCGCTCCCGAAAGCTCTCGTATCAGGCTCGAAGATATCCAGCCAACTGGAAGGGGAGATACAGCTAAGAGCACGAATACTATGCAAAATATAATGGAGGAATTCTCCTACGACAATTCTGCCTGGGAGACAGATTCCAGTGATCCTGCTCCACCAGAAATCAGCGTTATTTCTGAAGATAAATCAAGGAAGGCACCAGACTTTGTGATTCACCGAGGAGTTCACCGCCAATGGGTTGTTGTCGATGTTCCGAAGATTGTTCATCAGTCAAAGTAATGGCCATCTTTAACCTTTCACCCTGCCCAGGTGAAACAGATGTTTTGATGGGGCTCGCTTTCTCTAAATTTCCCTCTTCGCTTAGCCCAAAGCGACAAAGTTTTGTTTATAGGGCTGTAGTTTCAAGAATCAACTTGTTCATTAATAAAATAACGTCGTTCTGTAATTTCCGCATTAATTGCTGTTTTCTCTTTTTGCTTTTCTCAGAAAATGGTAATCCTAAAAAACAATTAAAAAATAAAAACGAGCAGTAAAAAATAAAACACTGCACACACTCTTGCATTTTCTCTATCTCTTCTAAAAACGAATCCTTACGTCATGCAGATTGCTTGTTTTAAACCCCGTTGAAACATACGATCCGATGCCTTCTCCCAACTTTGAGTTCCCGGTATTCGAGGCTAAAGAAGAAAGTGACGACAAAATTCCAGAAGAGATCTCCCGATTACTCAGACAAGAGGAAATGTCCATTGAACCTCACAAAGAACCGTTGGAAACGGTAAACTTGGGTTCAGAAAAAGAGAGAAAAGAAATCAGGATTGGGGCACTGCTCAGTCCAACTGCCAAAGAGAGTTTGATAAAGCTTCTCAAAGAATTCCCCGATGTATTCGCTTGGTCCTATCAGGATATGCCAGGGTTGGATACCAGCATCGTGGAACATCATTTACCGTTGAGATTGGAATGTCCGCCAGTAAAACAAAGGTTGAGATGGACTCACCCGGACATGGCCATCAAAATCAAAGAGGAGGTACAGAAACAGATTGACGCGGGTTTCCTCGCCACATCAGAATATCCTCAATGGTTAGCTAACATCGTACCCGTTCCCAAAAAGGACGGAAAGGTCAGAATGTGTGTTGATTACAGGGATCTGAACAAGGCTAGTCCAAAGGATGACTTTCCTTTACCACACATTGACATGCTGGTAGACAGTACAGCAAAGTTCAAAGTCTTCTCCTTCATAAATGGATTCTCGGGCTATAACCAAATCAAGATGGCACCGAAAGACATGGAGAAAACTTCGTTCATCACCCCATGGGGCACCTTTTGTTAAAAGGTAATGCCGTTCGGTTTGAAGAACACCGGGGCAACCTATCAAAGGGCCATGACTACTCTGTTTCATGACATGATACATAAGGAAATCGAGGTGTATGTCGATGATATGATTGCCAAATCAAAAACAGAGAGTGAGCACGTTGAACATCTGTCAAAATTGTTTGAACGTCTCAGAAAATTCAAACTTCGTTTAAATCCCAACAAATGCACCTTCGGTGTTCGTTCAGGGAAACTACTAGGGTTCATCGTCAGCCAGAAAGGGATTGAGGTTGATCCTGACAAGGTCAAGGCCATTCAAGAAATGCCTTCTCCGAAAACTGAAAAACAAGTCAGAGGATTCCTGGGACGTTTGAACTACATCTCCAGATTCATATTCCTTATGACCGCGACATGCGCGCCGATTTTCAAGTTACTAAAAAAGAACCAGGATTGCGTTTGGTCAGAAGATTGCCAAACCGCCTTCGACAGTATTAAGGAATATCTGTTGAATCCTCCGATTCTATCACCTCCAGTGGAAGGAAGACCACTGATCATTTACCTCACAGTCCTAGAGGACTCAATGGGATGTGTACTTGGCCAACAAGACGAAACTAAAAGGAAAGAGTCTGCCATTTACTATCTAAGCAAGAAATTTACCGACTGTGAGTCTCGGTACACGATGCTTAAGAAAACTTGTTGTGCTTTGGCTTGGGCAGCCAAACATCTTTGCCAATACATGATTCATCATACTACTTGGTTGGTCTCCGAAATGGATCCAATCAAGTACGTTTTCGAAAAACCTGCTCTCATGGGAAGAATTGCCCGTTGGCAGATGCTGTTATCAGAATATGACATAGAGTACCACGCTCAAAATGCCGTTAAGGGAAGTATTTTTGCCGATCATTTGGCTCATCAACCGATTGACGATCAAGAATCAATCGGGTTTGACTTCCCAGACGAAGATGTCATGTATTTGAAAATGAAAGATTGCGATGAACCGCTACCCAGTGAAGGGCCAGAACCAGGTTCCCAGTGGGGACTTATCTTTGACGGAGCAGTTAATCATTACGGAAACGGAATTGGGGCAATCATTGTTACCCCTCAGGGTACCCACATTCCTTTCACTGCTCGACTTACGTTCAAGTGTACGAACAACGAGGCCGAATACGAAGCTTGTATTATGGGTCTTGAAGAAGCAATTGATTTAAGGATCGACTCAGCCCTGGTTATCAATCAGATAAAAGGAGATTGGAACACATACCAATCAGGATTGATTCCTTACAAAGACTATGCAAGAAGGTTGCTACCTTTCTTCAACAGAGTCGAGTTTCATCACATCCCTCGTGATGAGAATCACATGGTTGATGCATTAGCCACCCTATCTTCTATAATTAGTGTAGGTCAATAGAATGACATACCTAAGATCGACATAATGCGCCTTAAAAGGCCCGCTTACATCTTCACAATCGAAGCAGTCATAGACGACAAACCTTGGTATCATGATATCAAATGCTTCCTTCAGAAACAAGAGTACCCACCTGGGGCATCTAGGAAAGACAGAAAAACCCTCAGAAGATTGGCTGGAAACTTCTTCCTGAGCGGTGTCACTCTCTATAAGAGAAATTTTGACATGGTCTTGCTCTGATGCGTAGACAGACCAGAAGTAAAAATGCTGAGGAAAGAAATTGATGAAGGATCCTTTGGCATCCATGCCAACGGACACACAATGGCGAGAAAAATCCTAAGAGCAGGGTACTATTGGTTAACCATGGAATCTGATTGCTACAAGTACATGAGGAGGTGTCACAAGTGTCAGATATACTCCGACAAAATTCATGTACCGCCATCACATCTCAAAGTTCTTTCTTCCCCATGGCCTTTTTCCATATGGGGAATCGACATGATTGGCTTGATCGAACCTAAGGCTTCAAACGGACATCGGTTCATCCTAGTAGCCATTGACTACTTCACCAAGTGGGTCGAAGCAGCGTCATTCGCTAATGTAACCCGACAAGTGGTGGTCCAATTTATCAAAAACAATATCATCTGCCGTTATGGTGTTCCAAACCAGATCATTACTGATAATGGATCTAACTTGAACAATAAGATGATGAAAGAGTTGTGTGCTGAGTTCAAGATCGAACACCATAACTCGTCTCCCTACCGACCCAAGATGAACGGAGCGGTAGAAGCGACCAATAAGAATATCAAGAAGATTGTTCAAAAGATGGTTGTAACCTACAAAGACTGGCACGAGATGCCACCCTTTGCTCTTCACGGTTATTGCACATCTGTCTGCACTTCAACAGGGGCTACCCCTTTCTCTCTAGTGTATGGCATGAAGGCAGTGCTCCCCATAGAAGTAGAGATCCCGTCAATCCGAGTATTGATGGAAGCTAAGCTTACAAAAGCTGAATGGTGTCAAAGCCGACACGACGAATTGAACCTGATCGAGGAAAAGAGAATAACGGCACTATGCCACGGTCAACTGTATCAATAATGAATGAAGAAGGCGTTCAACAAAAAGGTCCGACCTCGAATCTTCAGGAAAGGAGACCTTGTGCTCAAGAAGATACAATCATTTCTCACTGATTCTGGGGGCAAGTGGACTCCGAATTATGATGGCCCCTATGTGGTCACGAAAGCTTTCTCAGGCGGCGCCTTGAGACTTGCAACCATGGACGGAGAGGAATTTTCCTACCCCACGAATGTTGATGTAGTCAAGAAATACTTCGCCTAAACTAAAAAAAAAAACGTCTCGGTGGATTGAAAACCCGAAAGGGCAGTCCAGGCAAAAATTAGAGGCATGAAAAAAATCATCCCGGTGCATTGGAAACATCAAAGTACAATCCAGGCAAAAATTAGGGATAATGGCAAGTAACTATGTTCAACAGAGGCAGGTCCCTCAGCAGCAGTTACATCATCCGTCAGAAAACTCCAGTCAAGGTCATCTTCGACAGAAGCTCAGGATGCCCCAAAGTCAAAGTTGGTAGAAGGATAATGGTCGTTATGTTTCAACGTAGCCCTTTTCCCTGTAAATTACCATTTTCTAACTTTGTAAACACTCTTTGGAATCACGCGTTTGGCTGATCTCCATCTTATCAATAAAATTTGAGCCCTTGTGCTTTTGTTTGTAATTCTTATTTGTTTTAGCTTTACAGAACAATGTTGTTAACATGATTAACGATTCTTGAAATAAAACAAAATGAATTTACTTGTTAAAACTTTTTCTGCTTTTAAAATAAAGATGGCAATTTCTTTTGACTGTTGAACATCAAAGGAACATCAATTGCGTCTCCAAAGGCGTTCGAATTTCAAAGTGCAGAATCAAAGTACTCCTTCTAACCCAGTACGCCTGAATGAAGGATCAACTGTGTCAGAGACCTTGTTTCCTCTGACACACCACGGCAGAGTTCTCATCTCCTAAGCCCGGCCAACATAGCTCCCAATAAGGACTATCTCTCCTAAGCAAGGTGAAATTGCTATCTTGAACCAGCGATATTTCTACACGCCCCGCGATGGCCGAGTATCCAGTCATGTTCATCTTTTAGTTTGTATGTCGCGTCGGTTTTGTCAGCATAAACATACATACATCATGAATTTTTTATTTGCATTCACATTTCATATTGCATCACTATCACTCTAGCCGGTCTGGTCCCCTAGTGATAGAAGTTCTCTCAATTGAGTTGTCAGTTCTTGCCTCGTCAGGGAACGCAGCGTTTGAACAGCCTCGCCTCCAGTTTATTTCTGGAAGGAAGTTGGCCCTGGACCACTTTGATAACTTGAACCTCTGAAAAACCAGAGGAACTTTCAGTCAGCATCACTCTTCGCCATTGAAGGTGATATCCTTGCTTTCCCGGATTAAGGAAAATCCACAGAGAAAGCCTTGTAATCAGAGATTCGGCAGCATGCCAGTTTTGCTCCGAAAAGATTGCTGATGAAAAGGTCATCGGCACCTCAAAATTGGACCCCATCATATGGCATTTCTCCGGGAAGGTCCCGAGAAAAGTATGATGTAAGATCCCAAGCAGAGGCAGACTCTCCAGCGACCTGCTTTCCCCCAGTAGAAGCAAATGGCGTCTCCAACAGAGAAGTTTGTGCAACTCTACAACTCAGACGACTGGGTTCCCCAGCAAGTCTGACATCAAAAGTTTTTCCGTCAAATGGCATCTCCCCAGGAAAATTCGGCGAGAAGTTTGAGGAAAACCGCTACGAATAACGTCCCTTGTCAATAAAGTTTATTGACAAAAGAAACTAAGACTAGTTTCTTGGTAGGAAACCAGGATCGAGGGGAAGTTTAAGTAAGAAACTAAGACCAGTTCCTTGGTAGGAAACCAGGATCGAGGGGAAGTTTATTCCAGAAACTAAGGTCAGTTCCTTGGCTGAAGACCAGGATCGAGGGGAAGTTTTACCTTTTCTAAGCATCATCGCTTGGCTAAAGAAGATGAATGCGTAAGCTACCATTCATAACCACCATCAAAATTTCGGGTATTCCGATATTTAATCCTCTTGCACCCCGAATGCCCGAATACCTTCGTTATTCACACCTTCGTGTCCAAGAAGATTAAATAGGGGCATCTGTCATACCCCAAATTTTGACCACTAAGATTTCCCATCATTGTGAAAATCATCATCATAATATGGGGGAACCATTATATTTCATTAGTCTCCCCAAAGATGGGTGAGCATCCACTACAATCAAAATTAGGGTTTCAAGCCCTCTCAGAGCTTTTAGACAAAGGATCAATCAAGGAATGACATGATCTTCAACTTGTCTAACCTCTCAAACATACACAAAGGATAAAAAAAGGACTCCCACTCCAAGGATTAAGCACAAAGCTGCTCCCTTCCAGGTGGATCAAGTCTCAAGATCAATAGTGTCACCAAATTAGAGTTTTGGTCGACCAGGGCCTCCAGATGGAAAATTTTCATCTGGGCACAAGCCAATGATCCAAAACATAACCTAATATACTCCATGGAACCTCATGGGCCCAACCATCAAGTCAATTTTGCCTCAGGGGATGCATTCATCAAAAATCAGGAATTAGGGTTTCTTGACCTAATTCACCCCTAAGTTGACTTTTGGGACAAAACATGAACCAAGACCTCATGAGAGGGTTTGAGGGTCTCTAATGAACTATATTGATCCATTTGGAACAATGGATTAATCCAAGAAGTTTGAGCAACAAGCCTCAATTTCATCTGTACCACAATTAGGGTTTCGCGGGAAAAGTCAACTGTAACTTTGACTTTTGACCAGGACATGCTCCCAAACCCTAGGACATGCCTCAATATACCCTATGACACCCATGGAACATGTCCATCAAGTTTGATTTAGGTCAAGCACATGATTTCATGAAGAATTGCACAGTTTGGAATTCATCTAATAAAAAGTCAACTGTGCACAAAAGTCAACTTTGACTTTTTGAGATTTTTAACCAAAATGGATTTTTAACCCTAAAATGATGTCAATGTATGATTTGAATCATCATTCATCAATAAAAATCAAGAAAAGTGGGATAACTTGTAAAAGGGGTAACCATAAAAACTTAAAAAATTAGTGGCTAGGGTACCAACTTTGGAGGAGCATAACTCCTGAACCACAAAGCCATTTTTCCTCATCCAAATATGGATTTGTAGCCCTCATTACCCTCTACAAAAACTTTAACTAGACTTAAGTCCAATTCATTAAGGATTTTGAGTTATGGAATGACCAAAATGGCTGAAAAATGAAAATGTCACTTTTTCCAACACTTAGTGAAATTTTCACTAAGTCCAAATCTGTCTTCACTTTTTTCCAAATGTAGGGGGATTTTTCACTTGGATTCAAAAGAGATCAAAACCAAACATGTTCAAACAGTTGTTGTATCATGTAAGGGCTTTCCAAAATGGCCAAGAACATTACCAAATTCCATTTGAGTCATGAGATATGACATTGTCAAGTTGCCTTGTTGAAATCTGTCAAGGCAAGGTAGAATTTGCATTTTTGCTCGATTTGCCAAAATCAGCCAAACCCAAATGCTCCTATCCACTTGGACACCTCTGAGGATTGAATCTAAAGGGGAAAATCACTGAGCCAAGCCTCCAAAGTCTTTGGAACAAGAAATAGCATGTTAAACCTAGAATTGCCAAAATAGGGACAAGACTTCAATTTTGGATTGGAGCATTCAATGGAAGCATCAAGGTGGCATGGACTGAGCCCTTCTCAACTGAATTCAGTCAAGACTTATCCAAGACCAAGGGAACCACAACCCTGTGCCCTAACCTCTAGTCAATGGCTAGAGGAGACTTGGACTTCCATTGGACAACATTGGCCAAACCTCTGCTGCAGTTGCCATTCACTGTGGATCCCAAAACAAACTTGTTCTACTATAAATAGAGCTCAATTGAAGTCACTATCGGGTTTTGAGTTTGAGAGCTTTTCCAATCAAACCAATCACTCACACACCTCACATACATCACATATGAGCTGATCAAACACTTAAACAACAACTGGAACACTGATTTCTCAGAATCACCAGTCAATTGCTCAAGGTTTTAACCAAAATGCAGTTGAGATGCCATGAAGTGATCCAGCCAATTTCAATTAAGTCCAAGCATTCAAACACACTCCATAGGGTGTAGGGAAGCTGTTCAGATCATCACCACTCATCTGTAACACCTCCAAATCAAAAATCACATTGCACTTGCTGTCACGACCTAGAGGTAAGCCTAAACTTGGTAATCTCTCAATCTATGCATATTTCCTCGCACAATAATTTGGCCATATGTTCATAATCATGCATGGAATGTTTCCCCTCAATAAATTGCATTGTTTGAATCGTGTATCAAAAATCCTAGCCTTCATGCAGAAATTAGGGTTCTTGAAGATTTTTCATGATTTCTTGTTATATGTTTAATTTAAATGAAATTAATTGACATAGACATGATCGTGAGGTTGAGACGAGCATAATGATATGTGGATTGCATGATATAATCAAGTATTCAGTGAGATTGGAGAGAAAATGCAAATCTGGCCAAGCCCAGAACACGCGCGTGTTCTTGGTGTGTTCTTGGCGCCTTTTTTCAAAATTTGAATATTTGAATTTTGTGATTTTATTTAATTGATTCAAAAATTAATTTCTCTCTGAGTTTTAATGATTTTGAGTTGATTCTTTTTTTAATAATTCACAAAAATGTTAAAATATTTTATTTTCCCAAAAAATCCCAAAAATATTATTTATTTCATATAATTGATATTTTTGTAAAGAATTAATATTTTAATTATTTTTGACATTTTAAATATTTTTTCTACATTGATTTTGCAATTTTTAATGCCTTCTAATTATTTTGTAGGTCAATACTTAATTTTTGAAGCATTAATCCAAGATCATAATTTGTTTTCCATATGTAAAACAATTTTGATCATTTTAATTGAATTTTTATTCAATTAAATACATTTTTGAAAACAAATTAGGGTTCTTGGATTACTTCAACCCTCATAAATCATTTTCAAAACACTCATGGGCCTCCATTAGAGTGTAAGACCCAACCCCCTTGTACAGAAAACATTTTGGGCCTCATTCGTTGTATAAGTCCCACTGTACATTTTCAAATAAACGGCGCGATCATCGCCTTTTCAAAATAACCCTGGGCCTACCCTTGAGTAGTAAGACCCATTTCTTTTCTTAAAACTCACTTGGGCCTCTAATAGAGTGTAAGACCCAATCCTTTTTTTGACCAAATCATTTTTGGGCCTCAGTGTATCGTATAAGTCCCGATACCGTCAAAAACAAACGACGCGATCGTCGCCTTTTGAAAAATAACCTTGGGCCTCTCCTTGAGCTATAAGACCCATTCAAAACGTTTGGCCCTCTATTAGAGTGTAAGACCCAATCCTTTTTTAAGCAAAACCATTTGGGCCTCACTTATTGTATAAGTCCCTTCGCGTTAAAAGAAAATCTCGGCGCGATCGCCATTTCAAACGAAAAGTCAACTGGGCCTACCCTCGAGTAGTAAGACCCATCTCTTTTTCTTTTTTGGGCCTCTTGAGAGAGTGTAAGATCCATCCCTTTGTACAGAAAACCTTTTTCGGGCCTCAATCACTTGTATAAGTCCCTCTGTACAAATTCAAACAGTGCGCTCACTGATAAAACTCTGGGTCTCTCCTTGAGCTGTAAGCCCCAAATCTTTATTTTTTTCAAAGCATTTTCTCCTTTGATTTTGAATATACTGTTGTTTTCAATCTTTCTTTGTTGAACAACTAACCAAACAGCATGGAAGCTCTACAACCGAGTAAGTGGTTATTGCTTTCATTTACCGCTTTCATATACATATAATTGTATTGTGGGGTTGTTTCGCTGTAAGTCTTCTTTCATAAACTCATATCAACTGTGTAATAATAGTATAGATATTTAGAGTTTCCCCGGCAACTACGTCTAGAACTAGGTGACACTGTTTCGTTTATTCGTAGAAATAGACAACTAGATCCCCAATAGGATCACCAGATACAGTCTTTTCTTCGGCTGTCCTCATTAGGAATTGTCAAGAAACTCTACTCCCAAAGATGAATGTATTCTCCGTGAATGGCATCTTTGAGTTTCTTCCAAATTCTCGAACTTTCCTGACTTGATATATTCCTTGTGAATAGCTTGCCTTGAAATTCTCGGGGTTTGGGGACCCACGGGCTTCTTAAAAGCATCGGCCTCCTCTTGGGCATCGTACAAGGACCCACAGGCTTCCTAAAAGCAACCCCTCCTCCTCTTGGGCATTGTACAAGGACCCTTCGGCTTCTTAGAAGGCTTCACAGCCTCCTCTTAGGCTTCGTATAATGATCTCTTCCTCCGGGAATGATAGCCTCCTCTTGGGCATCGTACAAGGACCCGCCGGCTTCTTAAAAGCTTCCAGCCTCCTCTTGGGCTTCGTACAAATTGTCCTGACGACCTCCTAGAGGTATAGGAACAGAACTTAGTCATCTGCATAGAACAGTCCTTTCAAAGAGTCTACTACTATTTCTCAAAGCATAGTACAAAAGATGAAACTCTAGACATGGACAATCTAAACTCCTTGAGTTTTCCAGACATTCTCAAGTGACCCCTTCGTTAAATAGGAAGAAAATCCGTAGACTCGGACAGTCTCAATACCCTTCGGATTTCCCACTTCCTTAAAGAACAGGAATAACCCGGATCCTCGAACCAAATCCTTGAGTACAGTGTTGCTCATATAAGAACCGATTTTCTCTTTCAAAATCAGTACTAGACCTGTCACTCAATTGAAATAGTCACCATAGCCTCCTCTTAGGCTTTGTATAATGATCCTTCTTCAGTGGAGTTAGCCTCCTCTTGGGCTTTGTACAATGATTCTCCCCAGCGGAGTCAAACAACGTTTAGCCTCTCTCTCGGGCTTTGTACGAGACACATAAGAGACTCCCTCGTTGAGTCAATCACCCTTTCGCCTCCATCTCGGGCTTTATACGAGATACAAAAAGGTTCTTATTGAGCCAAACAAATTTTAGCCTCCATCTCGGGCTTCGTACGAGATACAAAAAAATCTCTTGTTGAGTCAAATAGCCTCCATCTCGGGCGTTATACGAGATACCAAAAGATTCCATTGTCGAGTCAAAACCCTTTTAGCCTCTCTCTCAGGCTTTGTACGAGACATATATTTGCCTCCTCTTAGGCTTTATATAAGAAAACCACTGGTTGATCCAATCAACCTTTTAGCATCAAAACTGTGCCTCGTTCACAGTACACAAACATCAGCAACTCTTTCCCCTTCATCTAATCGCTGTAAGCGGCAAGCCTCTGGATCATCTACATCCATGCCACTGTCCCTCTTTTAGCATGAGAAATTCCTAAGGAAAGATGACATTACTCTACACTGAGTTAAAGCCTTCTCCTTCAGGTTAAAACCCCCTATAAAGGAAATTATGGCGTTGCTAGGATCCGCGTATCCCGGTTAAAGTAATCCTCCTTTACAGTCCGTCACCCACCAGTTGTGACAAACAGACCCTCTTTAGAGATGACAAATTCTCTCTAAAGACAACACTTTTAGCTTCATATCTTGGGCTTTTAACAAGATACAAATAGACTTTTCAGCTTCACATCTTGGGCTTTGAACAAGATACAAACCACTTTTCGCTTCACGTCTTGGGCTTTGAACAAGACACCAAAAACACCCATTTCCTCCCATAGGATAGGAGGAACTACGATCGCTCTGATTTCCCTGTTTCAGTAAACGGGAATACGTAGGCATAAGATTGAAAGGAAAAATCTTAGCGAGCACACTAAACAAAAACCCAAAATCCCATACTCTCATGTATCTATCAAAAAGCATCAGTCCTAACATCCTAATCCTTGTTCCCCGCTATAAAGTCCTAGGAAGAAAGAAAACAGTATTGGCAAAAATACAAATAACCAGTACAAAGGCCCCCCACATTGATAGCATTCGTAACCTAACATACCGCTGTTTAAACTCAGTATGCAAAGCAGGGTTAATTGGAGACATTTATTTCCCTTCCTTATTCAGCTCACAATAGGACAAAAAATGAATCGACCTATAGTTAAAACTCAACCGTAGAGAGTGACCAGCGCTTAAGAACCGCGTCCAAAATCGCTCGCTACACAACCCTCTGGTCGACTTCGATTTTTCACATACCCTTTTAATATTTTCATATACCGTTTAACAGGGTACATCCATCTCATATAAGCTGGTCCACACAATTGTGTCTCCTTTACAAGATGAACAACTAGATGTACCATTATGTCAAAAAACGAGGGAGGGAAAAACATTTCAAGCTCACACAATGTAATGACTATTTCTTTTTGCAATGTTGGTAAGATCGCAGGATCGACCACCTTACTACAAATTGACCTGAAGAAGAAACACAATTTAGTTATTGTGCGTCTTACTTTTTTCGGAAAAATAGAACGTATACCTATTGGTAGAAAATGTTCCATTATAACATGGAAATCATGCGTCTTTAAACTCTTTAATTTGAGGTCTTTCATAGACACAAGTCTTCTAATATCTGAAGAGTATCCTTCTGGAACTTTAACTTCACTTAGAAACTTACACAATATTTTTTTCTCCTTTCTAGATAGAGTATAGGCAGCAGGTGGTAGATATGTTCGTTTTCCTTTCTTCAAGGGTCCTAATTCAGTTCTTATCCCCATCGCTATCAAGTCCTTTCTTGTTTTAAGGCCATCCTTAGACTTTCCTTGTATATGGAGTAACGTACCAATAACACTGTCAAATACATTTTTTTCAATATGCATAACATCAAGAAAATGTCTTACATACAAAGACTTCCAATATGGCAATTCAAAAAAAATTGACCTCTTCTTCCACTTACTCTTGACAAGGGTATGTGCAAAAGGCTTGCCAAACTGAGTACGCACATCTTTCACCTTTTCAAAAACTTGATCACCTGTCAATATAGGTGGAGCTTTACCTTGTTCTGCCTCTCCATTGAAGGCTTTTCTCCACCCACGATAGTGAAAATTTAAATTTAAGAATCTATGATGACCGAGGAATACATTCTTCTGACCAAACTCCAATCGCGTCCAATCTGTTTTATCTTCACAAATAGGACATGCACATTGACCTTTTATGCTATTCCCTGATAGATTTCCGTATGCTGGAAAATCATTAATTGTGCCAAACAACATCGCCCTCAAGTTGAAACTTTTTTTCCTATATCCATCATAAACCTCCACACCTTTCTCCCACAAAATCTTTAAATCTTCGATTAAGGGTGTCAAGTATACATCTATGTCATTCCCTGGTTGTTTAGGCCCAGAAATTAACATAGATAACATCATGTACTTACGTTTCATACATAGCCATGGAGGTAGGTTATAAATCATAATAATCACAGGCCATGTTTTATGTGAGATACTTTGAAGACCGTGTGAGTTCATTCCATCAGTAGATAATGCCAAGCGAAGATTTCTTGCTTCTTCTCCAAATTCAGGATAATCATTATCAATTTTCGTCCACTGTGGTGAATCTGCCAGATGACGAAACTTTCCATCTATAATTCTTTCATCTGCATGCCAAGTAAAGTTTCTTGCATCGGTTTCACTATGGAACATGCGTCTGAATCTCCGAATTATAGGAAAATACCACAAGACTTTTGCTGGAGACAACTTTTTCTTATATCGAGAGACACCGCATTTAGGACACTCATTTAACGATGCATACACATTTCGAAACAAAACGCAATTATTTGGACAGGCATGTACCTTATCATAGCTCATCCCAATAGAGCACAACATCTTTTTGGCCTCATATGTTCGATTGGGAAGAACATTATCCTCCGGAAGCATATCTTTCATAAGGGCTAATAACTCTGTAAAACTTGTATCCGACCATCCATTACCCGCCTTTTAGTTGTACAATTTTAATACCGCAGATAATCTTATGAATTTAGTGCAACCCTTATACAACGGTTTCTCTGCATCACTTACCAACCTCTCAAACATTTTGGGACAATCCTGAAGATCTTCTTCAAGTGCTTCTGCAATCTCTTCGACTCGATCACAATCGTATGTATCTGTGGCATTGTCATTTGAAGCATTGGTCTTATTATCCCCCGGTTCAACCTTCTCGTTACTTTTCTCACCATGAAGTGTCCAACTGGTATAACTTCGATCAATTCCATGCCTCTTTAAATGTGACTCCATCTGACCCGCGTCAATCCGATGCCCAAAACAGCAACCCAAGCAAGGACATGTGATTCGACTGGGGTCTTTGGCGTGTTCAACAGCAAATTTAACGAATTCTGATACCCTATTCTCGTACTCTTTCGACAATCGAATGGACGACATCCATTTTTTATCCATGATTTTACTAAGTAAGCAAAACAAAAACAAAAGAACAACTACGTACTTGTATATATAGAAGTCAGCAACTTCTGGACTGAACCACAAAGTGTAAGATTCTTGAAAACTATCTGAATTCACTCTTCACACGTAACCCCTATAGCAAATGAACGTAAGTTAGTAACTGATGGTGTATACCACATATAACAAGACAAATTTAGTATGTAATATGACAAACAAGAAATATCGAAAGAACAAGTCAAAGTTTCAAGAAACAAATTTAGTAAACATCATCATTAAATCAAATAGCATGGTATAGTTTCAACTCAACATTGTCAAAAAAAAAACAACTTCAATCAACTCTCAAATAGCATGGTATAGTTTCACTATTTATCATTTTCAATCAACTCTCAAAATAACAATTAATTTTATAATTAATTTCAATCATCTCTCAAAATAAATTCAAACACTAGTTCACTTAACTACTAATTTCATTATCATTTTGAATAATAACCAAATTCTTAATTTTCCGATAAATATTCACTTAAACTTTACAAATAGCCCTATAACAACCTCAACAATCTAACTTCCACAACACTATTAACTACCTTGAATTTTCTAATTAATCACTATTCTACAAATTTTACACATTAAACTAACTTATACTATTCTACAAATCAAACTACTACAAATCACATTTCCAATTAATCACTAACAAACTTCTACAAACCAAAAAATGAAAACCTAACATCAACAACTAATAATACAACAAATTTATCTCACTGAGCTTCTACAAATCAAATTTATCTCATAAAAAATTCCATTAATGGAAAGAAAACCAGAAAAAAAAGAGTAAAAAACTTAGAAAAACTCACCAATGGCAGACAGAGGGAAATCAACGAACAGAGGAAAAAGGGAGACGATGAACAGTGTCGCGAGCAGACGGTTGCTAATGGAGACGATGAACAGTTTCGTTAGTTTGGAGAAAAAAGTGAGAAGATGGACAATGTCGCGAGCTGAGAGTTATGGTGAATGGAGAAATAGAAACGGTCATAAGAAAATAGAGGGAGTATGTTTTAATTTTAATATTTTAAAAGACCTAAGGCAGCGCTTTTAAAAAGCGTTTTCTTATGTTACTGCTTTAGCAGCGCTTTTGGGGTAAAAACGCTTTCTTATGTGCGATTAATGAAAGGCATTTAGCAGCGCTTTTTAAAAGCGCTGCCTTATGGTACCCCTTTAGCAGCGCTTTTAATAAGCGCTGCCTTATGTTACCCCTTTAGCAGCGCTTTTCAAAAGTGTTGCCTTATGGTACCCCTTTAGCAGCGCTTTTCAAAAGCGTTGTCTTATGTCCCTCATATAGCAGCGATTTTTTCTTTCATTTTTAAATTTTGTTTTTAGCGAAACATGTAGCAGCGCTTTTGCCAAAAGCGTTGTCTTTGTTGTGCTGCGAAAAATAATTTTTGGCGTAGTGTTACTCGTTTTTTATGTTGGTTTTCTTCTCTGCAGTTTATTTGCTTCAGATTGAACTATCTGAACCGCACTATCGTCGTTCCCAACTCTAACCAAAATTAAAACAGTCGAGATTGGGCACCAATTTAACACCAGATGATGGTTCAGGATTTGAGGCCGAACCCGTCTGGGTCCGACCGTTTGTCCAGCTTTAAACCCCTCGAAAACTTGGACAAATGGCAGACAAGTGATTTGGCCTTTGTTTTACCAAGTGATTTGACCTTTTTTTCAGAGTAATCCTTAACAAATTTGTACTAGAGGTAGACATTCGGTCGATTTTGGTTGAAAATTGCAGTTGATTACTGACTGTTTAGAACTACATATTCATCAGATTGCGAATTTGTCGATTTTACGGGTGCACGGTTGGTTTTTGTCGGTTTTGAATACATTTCAAATCTCAAGTTTTACTAAAAAATTTACAGATAAAATTCATAAGTATGATTTTAATACATACAGAAGCATAAAAGATTAAGATTTTAACATGATTATAATAATAAATTCATTCAAAAGTACACCCTTCGGTCACTATTATAAGTGACAAAAATCTTTTTAAATTCATTGAATAAATAATGTATCTGGACATTATTATATATCAGATACATCAATTATTCAATGAACCTAAAAAGTTTTTTTGTTGATTATAATAGTGACTAGAAGGTGTATATGTTTAACAAATATACAAGTTTTCTTAAAACTGAAGAAAAAAATCATAAATATACTGTTTGAATAATAAATCTAGAAAAAAAAAGTAGATTTATCATTTGAAGGTTGACGCATGTAATTCCAAAGCCAATTCCAGTGTAAACTTTATCCTGCCTTGCATTCATCCACACAAATGCACTTTCTTCAGCATCCTTAAAAAAGCATATGTTGATGAGAAATAAATGAGAGATTGATAGAGAAATTAAAGAAATAAGTGAGTAGAATATGAATATATGTGACTGTGAGAAAACAAAATGGAGAAAATGGAAGATAAAGGTGAATATGGTGGATGAGTGAAAATGGTTACTGATACGGAAGTGAAAACGACTAGGGTTGTTGAAAGAAATTAATGTTATAAAGAATAAACTAGTATGATACCCGTGCTCTCGCACGGGTAAAATTCTTTGATATTGTATAAAATATATTTAAATGTACTATATATAAATTTGATACGATATAAAATGTATTTATATATGTATTTAAATTTGAAATTAGTTATTAATTTTAAAATGAACAATACTTATGTAAATTCATTTAAATTAAAATATAAAGAAACAAAGGCACTTGTGAAATGAAAATAATAGAATATTTAATATTTAAAAATAAGAATTTTATTTTTTAAATTAAGATAATTATTGATGAAAATAAAATATATATTGTGTTTATAGTGATTCGTGAAATAAAAAAATTATTTGATACAATATAAAATGTATTTATATACAGATATAAAATTGAAATTATTTATTTAATTGTAAAATGAAAAATAATTATACAATTTCAATTGTATTGAATAATGATGCAAAAAGAAGAAAAAAGACTCGTGAGATGAAGAAAAATTAAAAAAAAATTAATTGTAAAATGAACAATAATTATACAAATTTAATTTATTCTAATAATTATATAAAAATAAAAATAAATAATCGTGAGATGACAAAAGAAAAAAAAACTAATATTTAAAAATAAAGATTTTATCTCTTAAATTAAGATAATTGTTGATTAAAATAAAATAGATATTGTGTTGATACTGCCACGTGAGATAAATATATAGTGCTACTTTATTAAAATTAAAAAATAGATTATTAATATTTTTAGTGATAATAAATAAATAAAGAAAAAAATAAAATGAAAGTGAGAAATTGTGGGAAAAAGAAATAGGAGGGAGATTTGAAATTTGAATGAAGAGAGAGAATGAGTGTATATGAAAGATTGACACTTGGCATGTAAATAAAGGGATGATTGAGAATTAATTGAGACATTTGTTAATTACCAATTTATCCATAATATAGTGTAATAATTTTTTGGTGGAAGGGCAAATGAGGCAATGCATGCAATTTTCTTTTAATGGGTTGATAGTAGATAGTAGATAATGAGTGTGGGCCGGGTTTAATAAAAAAAACTACATAGGGGGCTGGTAAAAAAAAACAATTAAAAACACTAATTTCAGGTGGGTTCGGATTTAGATGGTCTAATTCTTATAATCTGGACCGACCCAAACAAATCCAAGTAAAACTGATTGCATAACCCGCATAATCCGTCAACCTTAGCAAAGTTGCGTAACTTTGTAAAAATTAAAATTAATGGGGTAACCCCTTCAACTAGCTTACATATTATTTATAATAATTTATTTATTATAATTATATTATTTTAATATTTATAATATTATAATTATAATAAACAAATTTTAAGGATTTAAATTTTAGGTATTAAATTATTTTATAATTTGTAAAAATATAATTGAAACATAATTAAGAATAATTCAAAAATAAATTTTAAAATTAAATTTTAAAATTTAAAATATTCAACAATTATCATAGAATCAATCTGAGTTATCTTCATCACTTTTATCTTTTGCTTTATACTCTCCTACGGCTCCTTGTCCACCAAGTGCTCAGAATCCGCCAACCCTACCATATCCACCCACTGCCCTTGAAGTTTGGTTCATTTGTGAGAAAAAAACTCTTGAAACATTTTTGAACGCTCACGTTCCACCCTCAACGCTTTCTTCATCTCTCCTTTTTTCCTTCATTTCCGCCTTTTGTGCGGCTTTGCGTGCCGACTCATTTTCTGCTAATTATTTCACAGTTTTTCCATTTTAGAGGTTAGTATTGATGGACGTGACGATCATTCTCCATCTACAATTCTCATGTTCAAACTTTTATCCTGTATCTTGAAGTTTGCAGCCAAACCCCAAGTTCATGCATTCTTCCCTTTTTCTTTCCGCCTATTACTTCAGCCCAAAGTATGAAGTAACACACCTGGATCAACAAGATGTGGCTTCATCGATACAACTACTTTAGCACACTTTCATAGGTAAAGTGTGAGTTGTCTATCGTACTCCTCCCATACATACATAAAAAATCAAACTAAAAAATTATTTATAAATAACATAATTAATTATATATAAATAACATAATTAATTAAATATAAATGACATAATAAATTAAAAAGAGGTTACCATCCATGATGCATGTTGAGCAACATTAATAGTTTTATGAGTGTGATCGCATCCCCATATTTCAGATGCTCTATTTTTTTTTCTTTTTCTAATACCTCCTGATGTTGGTTAGGTTCTGTAGCTATCACTAATTATGGTAGCCACCATTAGACAAGAGGAAATGAAATAACAAAGACAAGAAAAAAATTTACGATAATAATTCTGCTCCCATTCATTGCCAATAACAGCAATATAAATACTAGGGTTTACAAACTAAAGTGATACGGGCCAGCAAACAAAGTGGCTAAGATAATGGGCCCAGCCCTTGGAAATAAAAAAACAACAAACAAAAAGACTTAATGGAAACTAATAAAATAAATTGTCTTTCATCCATGCTGGTAGACTTGTTTTTCGTTTGGGCCTTGTAACAATACCATCCGGCCCACAATGGACCTTGCCCTCAAGGTTGTTGTCTAAGATGGATCCAGCCTGTAGTGGCCCATTTGGAAGAGAAGGGATAATGCTAGTTGAGGAGATGGGCGGTGGAGAGTTGTTAGAACCACGTGAAAAGTCAGACACCATTGGCAGCTGGATCCCACGTAACATTGGGCAGTTCAAAGGAGAAGGAATTGGGATACAGCTGGTGGGACATGTGGCTGAAGGAGACCGTTTGCGATCTGCCCGTTGCTGATCCAACGGCTGCATGTTATCCTTGGAATTTTCACCCTTGAAACCCGTGTGAGGCGTGTTGTTTACATTACCACTAGTACTGATAGCATTTGAGATCTCTAGACTAGTTACATCTTGCTTTGGTACTTCCTTAGAGTGTTCTTGAACATAACTTGTTTCACCCATCTTTTGGATTTCGTCTGAAACCTTTTCTTGCTCATAACTAAGGACACCTTTCAAACCTTGCCTTTTCTTTTCATCACGCCTTTTCTTCTCGTTCTGCTGCGTTTCTTCCTGTTGTTGTTCGTTATTAATGATAAGCTCCTTTGCTACGCGTGAATCTTCGTGAGCCGCTGAGTTATCACAGGTAGAAAATGGATCATCTTCATCTGTAATCGTTTGATCTGTGTGAGGTGTGATGGTTGTGTCTTGTTTTTCAGGGTTTGGCTCCGGTGGAAGGTTGATGAAGTCCGAGACTGCGTCGGAGCCTCTGTAGCGGCGGAGTTGTGAGACGTGGAAGACATTGTGAATCTTCGAAGATGGTGGAAGGGATAGCTCATACGCTACGAGACCGATGCGTCTTAATATCGTGAATGGGCCAAAGTAGCGAGGTGAAAGCTTCTGTGACGAGCGCTGTTGGACCGAGATCTGGCGATACGGCTGTAGCTGGAGTAGAACTAAATCTCCGATTTCAAAGGTACAGTCCACTCGTTTTTTATTTGCTTGTTCCGCCATTAGTTGTTTACTGCGGCTCAGATTTGCTTTTAAAGTCTGGAGTATTTCCTGTTTCTGTGCTAACAGGTTGTCGATGGAAACGTTTGCAGAAGAACCTTTTGCGTAGTCCAAAAGCGTTGGGGGAGGTCTTCCGTAGAGAGCTTCGAAGGGGGTCATTCCGATCGCTGAGTGGTACGAAGTATTGTACCAGTATTCCGCGAGGTGCAGGAAGGTGAACCATTTTCTCGGTTGGTCGGCCATGAAACATCGAAGGTAAGTCTCTAAGCTCCTGTTAACCACTTCTGTTTGACCGTCTGTCTCTGGGTGATACGCCGTGCTGTGTTTCAGGGTCATACCTTGTAATCGGAATAGTTCCTTCCAAAAGGTGCTCATAAACAGAGGATCCCGATCTGACACAATAGAGGTTGGTATACCGTGGAGGCGAACGATTTCCGCAATGAAACGTTGAGCAAGAGTAGGTGCTGTGAAGTGGGTTGGCAAAGCTATGAAGTGCACGAACTTACTCAAACGGTCACAGATGACCCATATCACGGTGTGGCCGAAAGACGAAGGTAAGTGAGTTATAAAATCCATACTCAAGTCTTCCCACACTTGTTTCGGAATGTCAAGTGGTTGTAATAATCCCTGCTTTTTCTTTGGCATATATTTGTTGCGTTGGCAGATAGAACAACATTGGACCAGGTTTTTGATATCCTTGTGTATTCCGGGCCAGTTAAAGGATGCCAAGACTCGAGCAAGTGTCGGTTGAACTCCTGAGTGTCCACCCGTGGCTGAGGAATGGTATTCATGGAGGATTGGTTGGCGAATTTCTGAGAGCGGCGGAACGTACAGTTTATCCTTATAAAACATCAGGTCATCTTTGAATTTGTACAAAACTTACATGTGTGGATCTGTTTTGTATTTGTTGATGAAGTCTTGGCCTTGGTTGTTTTGTTTGTAGTAATCTCGTAGCTGGGTTAGGAGTGCTGGAACGGGTGATGAGATTGTCAAGAAATCTGCCTCATCTTCTGTATGTCGACGACTTAGGGCGTCGGCCACCAGATTACTCTTACCAGGTTTGTAAAAAATTTCAAAACTGAACCCTTGTAGTTTGGCTGCCCATTTTTGTTGTTCTGGTGTCTGGATCGTTTGAACGAGCAAGTTTTTCAAACTCTTTTGGTCTGTGAAAATATAGAAGTGTCTTCCAATTAAGTACTGACACCATTTTTTTACAGATTCTGTGATGGCGTACATCTCGCGGACGTAAACTGAAGAAGCCTGAAGACGGTTGCACATTTTCTTACTGAAAAATGCCAACGGGTGGCCGTCTTGAAAGAGCACAGCCCCAATTGCTACAGCAGAAGCATCTGTTTCCAGAATGAAGGTCTTTGTGAAGTCAGGAAGAGCTAGCACTGGAGTTTCCGTCATTTTTTGTTTTAATATTGTGAATGCTGTATCTGCTTCTGTACTCCATGAAAATCTAGTGAAACGTAACAAATTGGTGAGGGGAGCGGCGTGAGAGGCGTAATGACGAACAAATCGTCGATAAAAGCCGGTGAGGCCTAAAAAACCCCTGAGTGTCGTGAGTGAACGTGGTTTCGGCCAATCCAAAACATCTTGAATCTTTGATGGATCTGGGGTTACACCTTCGAAAGATATAACATGACCTAAATAAGCAACACTTTGGACAACAAAAACACATTTGGACAGCTTAGCAAAAAATTGATTAGTAGAAAGTAATCCTAAAATCAATTGTAAATGACGCACATGATCTGATAAACAAGAACTGTAAATGAGTATATCGTCGAAAAAAGCTAACACAAACCGTCTTAAGAAAGGACGTAACAGATCATTCATTGCCGCTTGAAAAGAACTAGGAGCATTAGTCAAACCAAAAGGCATAACTAAAAACTCATAGTGCCCATCAAAGGTTCTGAATGCTGTCTTATGAGTGTCTTCCGGTGATACGCGAATTTGGTGATAGCCTGACCGAAGGTCAATCTTTGTAAACAAAGATGCAGAACCTAACTCATCAAATAGCTCATCAATAGTTGGGATAGGGAAACGGTCACGTATAGTAATTGCGTTGAGTGCACGATAGTCCACACAAAATCTCCAAGTACCATCTTTTTTTCGCACAAGTAAGACAGGAGAGGAATAAGGGCTGTTGCTGGGTTTAATGACACCTTCCTTTAACATATCATGAATGATGGTAGTCATGGCTTCCTTTTGGGAATGAGGGTAACGGTAGGGCTTAACATTCACAGGTCGAGAGTTTGGTTCAAGGGGAATGTGATGATCGTGTGGCCTAGATGGAGGCAGGCCTTTAGGTGGTTGGAAAACGGATAAATGGGCTTGTAGGATGTTTGTAATTTCTGGTGGAGGTTTGGGTGATAGGTTTTCAATGGCAGTAAGTGTTTCTTGGTTGGGTTCAAGCTGGTTGTCTTTTGAATGGTGGTATAATAAAAGGTGAATGGATGCAATAGAGTCTGTGTGGAGGAGGTGGCATAATTGGTGAAAGGTGGAGTGTGATGGGGGCAGCTGTGAATCACCAGTGATAGTGATGTGTTTGTTGTTATGGGTAAAAGAGAGTTTGGGAATTGAGAAGTCACCAAGAATGGGTCCCAAGGTTCTCAACCATTCCATCCCTAAAACAACATCTGCCCCTTCAATTGGTAACAAATAGAGAGGAATGAAAAATAGATGGTTCTGTAAGTTGATTGGAACTTTGGGGCATAAACCACTACAATTCAATTGGGAACCATTTCCGACCATCACCGAGAAATTTGGAATTTGTTTGGTTGGAATTTTGAGATGTTGGGCAATCCTAGGTTGAAGGATGTTGTGAGTGCTGCCTGTGTCGATTAGGATATTAACTTGTAAACCATCCAAGATGCCTTTAAATTTCAATGTTTTTGGAGAAAACTGTCCATTCACAGCTTGAGGTGAAAGCTGAAAGTAGGTTTCATCCAAAGGTTGAATTTCTGTAATTGTTTCAGTTAGCTCAACTGGTATAGCAGCCTCGTTAGTAGAGTCTTCCTCGTCCATTAGTAGCAAAATTTTTCCTGTAGCGCATCTATGGCCGGGAATAAATTTCTCATCATAATTAAAACAGAGACCCTTGGCTCTCCGTTCCTCACGTTGAGCTGCTGTGATTCTTCGAATGGGTAGGCGAGTGGTAGGAGTTGTGTTAGGTGTTTGGGTTGGAATTGGCGGATTGGTTGGGCTGTTTGTGAGGTTTGTAAGTGGTTTTTGAGTTGTGTTGTGTGAGTTGTACGATGTAGATTGCTAATGTGTGCTGGGCCTGTTGGGTTTGGATTTAGAATCCTTGAATTTTGATTCAATAAGCTTTGCTAAACCCACGGCTTGAGTTAAGGAATATGGTCTATGAATGGCAAGTTCACTTCGAATTTCTGGAATTAATCCGGAAATAAAACAATTCAGCATTGCCTCCGGTGGCAAACCAAGCACTTGGTTGGCAATTTTCTCAAAATTCGCTTGGTATTCTGTCACAGACCCATGTTGGCGTAATTTGAAAAGTTGGGCTTGATGATTCTCGTAAGTAGAAGGCCCGAAGCGCAGTTTGAGGGCTCTAGCAAAATTGTTCCAATCCGTTAATTGTTGACTTTGAAACATCCACTTATACCATCCTAGGGCTTCACCCTTCATGTAGAAAGCAGCCAATTGGAGTCTTTGTTCCATCGGTGTATTATAAAATCCAAAGAATTGTTCTGCTTGGAACAACCAATCCAATGCATTTGTACCATCAAATCCATTGAGTTCGATTTTGGGATTACGTGGCATTGAAAATGGTGAGGATTTTGCTGGGTAATTTGAGGGATTGTTTGGCTGTTATATGTGAAAGGGGTGTGAAAAGGGCTGGCTGAAAAGGGTTGAAACGTAGAGTGAAATAGGGGAACAGTAGGTTGTGGTTGGTGGAGTGTGAAGGTTGGTGAATTGGAGATTTGCGTATGGGCAGCTGTGGGTGGTGGTAATGGTTGGCTAATGGGTAAAGGGACGTGTAATAAAGGAAAAGAGGTGCTGATAACCACACTCTCAGAACTGGTAGGGGTAGAAATGGTGCTAGAGTTACTAGAAGTTGTAGATCTAGGGATTTGTAAAAGTGGGTATGAGGTGGGAACAACATTTTCCGGACTGGTTGTGATAGAAACAGTGCTAGAAGTACCTGAGGATGTAGATCTAGGCGGTTGGTGTGCTGCTGCCATGGCAGCAAATTGGTGATTCAGCTGCTGAGTTATGAGTGAGGTGAACTCCGTGAAGCTCGCCTTCATTCTAGCGTCAATGCTGCTGTCTAGCTGCCCCAATTGTAGTGCAATGGTTTCATTGTTTTGCTCCATTGTAGATTCAAGAGCTTTGTTGGAAAGGATAAGGTCATCCAATCTGAGATTGGTATGTTGAATTGATTCATCTAGGTCTTTAGGAGTGGGGTTGGTTATCTTGGGAGGCATTGAAGGAAAAAATGAAAGCACCAATGATGTTGGTTAGGTTCTGTAGCTATCACTAATTATGGTAGCCACCATTAGACAAGAGGAAATGAAATAACAAAGACAAGAAAAAAATTTACGATAATAATTCTGCTCCCATTCATTGCCAATAACAGCAATATAAATACTAGGGCTTACAAACTAAAGTGATACGGGCCAGCAAACAAAGTGGCTAAGATAATGGGCCCAGCCCTTAGAAATAAAAAAACAACAAACAAAAAGACTTAATGGAAACTAATAAAATAAATTGTCTTTCATCCATGCTGGTAGACTTGTTTTTCGTTTGGGCCTTGTAACACCTCCATAAACACATTTGAATCCAAATGGGAAATTAGTTTTTGAAATACTTTCTCTTCTATATAATGTGGACAACGTCCACGCACAATCTAATCATGTCTAGTATGCCTGAGCATGTCAGAATGTCAAGCAAATGCTTTAATGTGGAAATTATGCTCAATCATATAATAGTCTCTCACATACCGAATACACTTCTCATGTAACGTTGTATCACTTTAAAAAAATATCATACATGAAGTATAATCAGGAATATATCGATAAACTTAGAAGTAGTTAAAAAATAATTAATTAAATGAATTACTTCATTACACCTCAAATTTCTTAAACCAGGTTGTCACGTAAGCTTTCCATAAGTATTTCAAGAATTTTAATACACCATTTGGTCACTATTATAAGCAACAAAAACCTTTTTAGATTCATTGAATAGATGATGTATTTGGACATTATTATATATCAAATACATCAATTATTTAATGAACTTAAAAAGTTTTTTGCTGTTAGTGACCGGAGGGTGTATATATTTTAGATTACCTTCTTTATGCTTTGCAGCAAGCCTACTAGGTAAAAATTCAAACAACAATATTTTGAATTAATATTAAAGTTAAAAAAAGTACTTCACATAAACAACAACTATGCTTAAATATAAAATATAAACTTACGAGTTTCCCTTGGCACAATGATCCATTTATTATCACTCTTCAAATGTATTTCAAAAGAATATATCCACTTATATTGAACAGATCCGCCAAATAAAGCTTCACATGCAAGATACACAGAAAAGTGATCTATAGAATCAAAGAAACAATGTGGAAATACTTTTTCCAACTTAGAGAGAATGATAGTAATATTTTGGTCCAACTTATTGAGGTCATCTACTCTTAAAGTGGATCCACAAATATCTCTAAAAAAATTGACTAACTTCAATTTGTATATAAATTACATGGTTGGTTAGTGAACTGAATGCAATTGAAAGCAATCATTCCATGAAAACATTGCAATCATGACTTTCATTTCATACAACTTTGCAGTGTTGTCGTTGGCACACCTTGCTAAGTTGAAAGGATAACCATCACGCATTCTCAATTCATTTAACCATAGGCAAACCACTTTTCCTTTTTAGGGAGTTAGACTGTAACTAGCCTTGGGTTTTAATAACTTTCAATTTGGTTGAGACTTCAACTCCAGGTCTTATTTATTACACAAAATTTTCACGTTCTTCTATACTTATTAATATCTTTTGGTTTGCCTTGGACATCCATCAGTATGTGTTAAATACATTATCGAAAAATTCTTCTTAATGTACATAGCAACAAAATTATGTTGCAACAAATTATCCTTCTAATATGGAAGGTCCAAAAAAGTACTTCTTTTGTTCAATTGTGTTTGTCCCTGTATCCTGGAATTTTTCATGTTTTTCCTTAGTTTGTGAATTTTTGTAGTTCACAAACTCTACTCCAAACTTTTGTCAGCGACAATCGAGGGGGATATATAGATCTGTTACTTTTGCACCTTTTTTAAAAGCATTCTTATGTCTTCTAAAGACATAGTTTTCGAGTTGGAACCTACAATGACATTCAAATCACAAACAAGTACCTCATTTTTTTTCAAAGTAAGCATCTTTTTGTATTCTGTGCAATGTGGACATCCTATTTTACCATGTGTATTCCAACCAAACAACATTCTAATGCATGAAATTCATTAATAGTCCACATCAAAGTAACTTGCATAGTAAATTTTTGTTTATGAGATATATCATAAGTCCATTCTTCATTACTAAACCTCTTCAAATAATCAATTAAAGATTATAAATACACATCAGTTCCTTCTCTTGGACTCGATGGTCCTAGAATGAGACATGTAAAAAACGAGTAGGTTTTGTCATACACATCTCAAAATGAGGGATTAAAGGGATAAGAAACACCAAACAACAAGAATATGCAACTGGTGACACTTGGACATACAAAGTAAAACCATCAAAGCATAACCCAAGTCTAGCATTTATGGGTTCTGCATGAAATTCAGGATGTATCCGATCAAAGTGCTTCAATGCTTCTTCATCAGATGGATGTCATATCATGCCTAGACTAATTTTATTTGTATGATGCCATGTCATTTGACTTGTACTATGCATTAATGCAAACATTCTCTATAATCTTGGTATTATTGGCAGATAAACATGGCCTTCATTGCAACTCATTTTTGTTTATGATCTATGGCTTTACGGCAAAGACAGTACCTTAAACTTTGACAATATTTACATTCCTCCAACAATCCATCATTTGTTCCAAAATCATTGTTATAAAACAACATACAATTTCCAATGCAACAATCAATCTTTTTTATTTCTAGTACCAACTTTGACACCATCCTCTTCGCGTCATAATAACTTAAAGGCATGTTGTCTTTCTCCAAAGTCACGTCCAACATAATTTTCACAAAGAATTCCAAACACTTATCAAGAACATTGCAATTTTAGTTGGTATCCAAGAGTCTCACACACATTGATAGTCTAGAGTCGAAAGACCTCTCAAACAATTATGTATTTATTTATTTTAACAATTGATATAACTTTTGAACTTTCTCATTCGGGAGCTCTTCGCCATCAAAATCTTGAATTTCATCATAAGAAATATTCACCTTAAATCATCACTAATTATTAGGGATGGGAAAAAAAATTATTTAAATTTGTCACGTATATGGGGCGGGGAGCTTAATGAATATCCATGGATAAAATAAATGGATATTTAAATACCCATTTTTGATGGATAAGGATACGGGTTTGATGATACCGTGCCCTCGGATATATGTATCCATTAATAAATTATAAAAATTATTTAAATATCATTAGTTTATTATAGTATGTCTTTTAATATTTTAAAAAAATTAGTCTTCTCATATTTTTTTTGAAGTTTTCTTTGAGGAAAACCTTTCACATTCCATACAAATCCTATTTGCCCATTTCATATTTAAGCTTCTTCTATACTCTATACCTCACTTAAACAATTTCATAGTCTAACCAATCAATACTACCATTCCTCCATCCAACTTATGCTTTCCTTCCTGCTCCTTCGTCGTCCGCTCTTCCACCATTATTCACAATCACAATATCTTTTATTTATTTTGGTTAAAAATGAAATCCATGGATATTATGTTTGAATGTTATTATGTTTTAGTGAAAAAGAAGAAAATTAATGTATGAAATTTTATTGTCAAATTGAGAGTTAATTATATAGATATTATGTGATGATAACTTTTTGTCTTTAAAAGAAGTTGGATTTTTTTTCCAAAAATAAAATTAAGAAAAAAATGTTAACCATGGATATTTGTAAATATCTACGAGTACCGTAAAACCCACGGATATCTGCTTAACTGATACCTGCACAGATATGGGGCGGATACGAATATCATATTTATTCAATAGGGCGAACACATATATCATACTATCCGCCCCCATAGATATCCATTTACATCCCTACCAATCATGTAATCTAGTAGATTAATTTTTTCTTGAGATTGTATATGTGATTGACAGGTTGAAGCCTCTCTATTTATTTTGGGTCTAATATGCGGCAATTATTCTCCATTAGATGACAAGTCCAATAATTTTCTATAAAATTCACTCACTCAAAGTGACATTTCACTTCATTTACGTCCTTCATTCTACATCTACAACAACAATTGATACAAGGACATGTCATTTCACTTTCACTTCGATAACACACTTGAGTAAATGCAAATATGATAAACTCTTTTAACTTCTTTCTTAACATTTTGTTTAAGCCCATGTCTTTCTGAAAGCATTTTATCGTACTTCCAAATCACCTAACATTTTTTTTGGACACTTTCACATGCTATTTTTATCATCAACAAACCATCATCTAAACTTTTAGAATTCAAAACTCTTTTTTAAATTACTTTATATTACAAACCCTAACTACACAAGTATGAAAGTTTTTGGTTGATTAATTGTTGCTTCGAGACATACCAAACATGACTCTAGATCTAGAAAATACATTTACTTAAGAAATAAATTTGGTGTCAATGGATACATTTGGTATGACCTTCACAACAAATAAGTATCCCTTTCTAGGGACACACACTTCTTTGAAACTATATTTCCTTTCCCTGCTAATAAACCTCTTGTTAACAATACATATACATTCATTTATCATCCAACTAATGAAATAACCTTATAATACCTAGACATCAATAATTCCAACACCATATTGCCCAATCCCTCTCGTGAAATGATAGGATGTGTAATTAGTTTCTAAACAACTTAATTGTTTAAGTTGGAAGAAGAATTTATCTTACTTGGACTTTTAGGTTAATTGATGTTTAGTTGGGCTTTTAGGTCCTTTATCTTATTATCTATTATTGGTACTATATATGTACTCTCATTGAGAGACTTAAAATTATCAAATGAATGAAAATTGTCTTTATTGTATTAAATAGTTTTATTGTCTTTCTTAGTTTTCTCCAGTCTTGTTAGGGTTTATCATTAGCATCTTAACAATTGGTGCTTTCATCGAAGTTCTCACTCTCGCTAATTAATTGGAAATGGAGATTTCGGTGTCTGATGGTGAAATTGATGCCTACTTGTGGGTACTTTGCACCAAAAAATACTTCAAACAATGGCTTACACCAGAGACATTGAAGATGACGGTGGTCGGACTTGCCATGAAAGGCCCGACTCTAACTTGGTGGCTTCGTTGGCATCCACACCATCCATGGGTGAATTAGGATGCATTCATAACAATATTTCTATGGAAATTCAAGCCTGGGTGGCGGGAAATTCTTCCTATCCTAAATGATGTAGAGGACGTGAAGTTTGAACCAAATGATGTAGAGGACATGGAGTTTGAACCACAACAGTTAGTTCGATGTAGCATCATCAATTATTCTAATCAATTTTCTTCTTCACCCATTGTTTCACATCTGGATTTGTCATCCGTGATTAAAGATTCCCTTGTTCAATCTCCCATTTTAGACGAAAACCTATTCAACAAAGACCACGTACCTTTGTTCATCGAGCCAGAAAATCAAGATATGATCCAAACATTTGAGCTCATAACAACAGGTCAAGATGATGTTCCGGTGGTCATCGGCAAACAAAAAGACCTTATCATTACAGTCTGCAAGGATAAATATCTGCGATTCGACTTCAATTTGATCTTCTCTGTTTCTGTTCAGGGTCGTTCCTCTTGCTTTGCACTCGTGATGTTCCCTTCAACATTTGCATTTCTATCGATGAAGGCAATGATGAACACTACCTCCATAACATCACCTCAACACTTAGTTTCTTTATTCGACCCTGGAGGATATCTTAACTTACAAGAGTCCTGGAAGGCAAACCGAGCTTTCCTTCCGCCTCCAAAACCACCTGATCGGAGTAACATACAATTGCTGATTTATTTGATAAATTTCTATGCAAATTTTGGTTGGGTAAGCTCTGCACAAAATGTGTTTGCTGAAATGTCTGAACAAAGTGAGTTCTCTTGGTTGACCTTCATTCAAGGATTCTTGACTGGCAACACATATGGTTGGGAAATGTACACATCACTGTCATTGGATTTAAGGAACACTTATGAAATAGACACCAATTTTCCAGCTTATATTTTAGAGCAGAAACATGGAGACAAAGAGATAAATGTTCTTTATTTGGAATCTTCTAATGGCTCCATTCTCTCTATTGGATACTTTGATGGAAATATATTTTTATGGAATTTGTCATCTGCATTACCTTTCAAAGGTCAACAAACCACAACTGTAACATTTGTAGTTCAAGAACCACCAGACCAATATTGTCGCGTCTTGGCGTATGATTCGTGGTCGTCAAACTATTTTTGCTCTCGTATGTTGGATCTTGACGACAACAACTCTGCAGTTTGGTCAAGTGTGTCGGTGTCGACTTCCTTTCCGGTGATGGAATGGCTACTCAACAAAGTTTTTTGTTGGTAATGGGTGTCGTGGCTTACATGCTGTTATTGTATTTCTATTTTATACTAGAATCAAATGGCGTTGAAGATGAATGGAAAATTTTTCTGCAGTGATATGAAGCTTATGTCAATCACTTCAGTTTTTAAATGTTTATGTTCACAACAAGTTTTATTGCTCCAAAAACATGCACATGAACTGTTTGTCAAATTGTCACAAAGACTAAGTTGCATCAACTGTGATTTTTGCATTCCTTGGACTTCTCGAATAGTTGAAAAACATCAACTTCCTTGGTGTGTTGGTCCTGTTTCACTTGAGAACAAATATGGCTTAGATAAGGCTCAAAGATTAATACTTGTTCAATTAGGGGGAAGTGTACCTTTTGGCTTCAATTATAGTGATGGAGTTTCTACTCACTATTGTTGGGAACATGTTGAAGACATGACGACTTTAAGAACTATACACAAAATTGACGAACAACACCTTTTTCTTGGAAATCTATTCAGTGGATGGGTCACATATGGAGTTAGCCATAGAAGAAGTTTCCAGTTGTGTGCTTTGCCTATAATCATTGGAGCTAAAATGACTGAAATAACAAAATCCCCATGGGTCATGCTTTTAGGGAAATTATTTGTTGGTAATGGAATGGGACATAGCCCATCTATTGCAGCTTTTTATGTGGCTGGGGTCTCACCTTTAACTGTGTGTGGCAATTTTTGAGGCTTAACGCAAATTGTAACATGTCTTGAACTCGTTGCGGCTCTCTTTATAGAAATCTCAGCTAAAGATATAGTTGGTTGGTGGAGGATTTGTTTCGGGGTATCTGTCATCCTTGCTGCTATACTAACTATGTTCATGGAGATCTATGCAGAAATTCCTTCTTGGCTTTTTAAGAGAGTAAAAGCCATTGAAGTTGGAGTTGAATTTGAGAAGCTCTTGAGAGGATTACACGTGAAACCTGTAATGGGAGAACTGTCAAATTCGTACAGAGGTTATGAGACTGGCGCAATAAAACTCTCAGAGTTATTGTTTGGCTACCATGCTAATGTGATGTTCATTGGATTGGTTGTTTCAATGCTTTTGATAGATAACTTTGAAGGAAAAAGTGTCATTGAGTCCTACACCACAACATGTATTGGACTGGTTCAAGAACAAGTTATGAAGTTGAATGGTTGTGTTATACCTAAAAGTGCAGCTGGTGTATTCATAAAAATAAGATTTAAAATGTCTTACCATAGGTTCTTGGTTTCACATAAGAGGTTTCCTCTTCTTTGGCTCTTATGGGATTCTTTTGTTGGCAGTGTTAATCATTTGGTTGTGAATGTTGGCCCCAGTTATATTGTTTCAGTTGGTTCTAGATTTACTACTAAGTGTGTTTCACTCTATGATGCTTTTTCAAGTGCATTAACATTGATTGGTCTTGAACTTAGTATCTATAAACAGTTGGAAATACAACTTTTTCATCATGGAAGAAATTTGGAGTTGATGCTAATGCAAGTTGGGCATCATTATCTTCAAAATGTGAAAACCTTTTTTTCGTTACTTGTTTACAACCTTGAGGACAAGGTTGATCTTCAAGGGGTGAGTAATGATAGGAAGTGTAATTAGTTTCTAAACAACTTAATTGTTTAAGTTGGAAGAAGAATTTATCTTACTTGGGCTTTTAGGTTAATTGGTGTTTAGTTGGGTTTTTAGGTCCTTTATCTTATTATCTATTACTGGTACTATATATGTACTCTCATTGAGAGACTTAGAATTATCAAATGAATGAAAATTGCTTTTATTTTATTAAATAGTTTTATTATCTTTCTTAGTTTTCTCTAGTCTTTTTAGGGTTTATCATTAGCATCCTAACATGACACTACCAAAATATTCCTACTTCTCCATTCATATCTTTTATTGTTGCAAGAGGTATTAGTTTCATGATGAAATTGATTGTCAACAATTGTTTCTACATTGGTATCACGTTAAGACGCTCAATCAGCCTAAGAGATCCCTCACTAAATTTTCAAGTGATACCTATTTGAGAAAACATTAGAGAAATTAAAGTCAACTTAAGATAGATAGAATTTATTTTAGGATTAAAAGTCATTTTTCTTAAAAACATTTTGGTAGGTGTTAATGTTTCTCGATCATGGTTGGTTGAAGCGGAAAGTATCCTTAATTCTAAAATTAGAGATATCTCGTATACTTAACCTCCTGATATGTGGTAATTATCTCAAGTTCTCTATATGGAAACTCTTGATAGATAGAATCAGAAAAAGATTCTCATAGTGGAAATGTCATTAGTTGTCTATGGATGGCCGACTTGTCTTATTCAAAAACAATTTCTCATCCAAATTACTTTCTTTCTTTTTTCAAGACTTCAAAAAAGTTAGCTCTTGTAAGTTAACGAGTTTTTAATTTTTATCCCAGTAAGTTTTTTTCTGGGGATTTTGGTTTTAGCGACTAAACTGCACGCAAAAAATGAGATATAGAGACTCAAACATAAAAAAACTTTCAGGAATCAAAATAAAAAACTCGCTAACTTACAGAGACCAACAGACTATTTAAGCCTTAAATCATTTATGCGAGGAGGTAGCGAGGAACCTAGGAAGATTCATTGAGTGCATTAGGACAAATTTAACTAGAAATTTGTTGCCTAGGAAGATTCATTGAGTGCATTAAGGAAATCTTGTTTCTCTTGCTTAACATGTGGCATGTCTTCCTATGAAATACATCATAGAGGAAATGGGTTGGGCTCAATCATATTGGAATTAACACAAAACTTTGAGAATTTCGAATCAATCTTGATGAACAAGATTCAATCAACCGATCGAAATCCTTTGTTTTTCACACTCAAGTGAAACAATCACGCTTTGATTGCAAGAATGATTTTGCGCAACAATTCTTAATGAAAGAAGAAAGAAAATTGAATAAGGAAGAAGATTAGGGTTTGACAAAATATGGGAATAGGAGATGTTTCTGCAGAGTAACTCTCTGCTCTCAAACTGAGAAAATATTATTCAACTGTGCAACTACACTTTCTGTTGTGTGTTACAATACTATTATCTATTCTTCTTACTCAAAATAGGGGTTACTCCCTCTATTTATAATTGATCTATCTTGCTCCCTAAGGTAAAGCAGAAAATTAGAAAAGACCAAAATTTCTATTTTAGTCTAAGTCGAAATCCTGTGTCAAGCAACCTCCTTCGACACTTCGACATCTAACACAACTCGACACACACACGCTAGGCTAATTTTTACACATCCTTATTTCTGTCAAGCTACACTTGCTTTAACACAAGGAATTACATTCTTAACACACCACCTAATTCATTGTGTCTAAGCTATCTATATTCATCATAGACCTTAGCTTCTTGAACACTTTGATTTGCACTTCTTTCGTCATGATATCTGCAATATGATTCTCAGATCTGTAGTGTTTCAAGTTCATCTCCCCTTCTGCTACCTGCTCTCGAAGATAATGGAACCTTATTTCGATGTGATTGCTTCTCCCATGTGCTATCGGATTCTTTGCCAGGTTGATAGCTGACATGTTGTCGATCTTCATGGTAATTGCTCCATGACTCTTCGTTGTAATCTCTTCTACCAGATTCACCATCCACTTTGCTTGACATGCACAGAGAGAAGCAGCTATGTACTCTGCTTCACACGACGATAATTCCGCTACTGGCTCTTTTCTCAAACTCTAAACAGCTGGTGCACCATCTAGCATAAACACATAGCCAGTTGTGGATTTTCTATCCTCAGCATCACTACACAAACTTGAGTCGGTGTATCCCACTAACTTGCATTATTTTCCTTCATCAGCTACAGGAAATAAAATTCCATAATAGAGAGTTTCTTTCAGATACCTTATTATCCTTTTCGTCGCTGCTAGGTGTGATACCTTTGGCTTCTGCATGAATCTACTTACCATACCTACATTGTATGCTAAGTCAGACCTTATGTGACAAAGGTATCTTAGTGACCCAATAAGTCTTCTATATTGGGTTGGTTCGACATCATCTTCATCTGAATCTTTTGACAGTTGTAGCCTTGGCTTAGCTGGTTAGGTTTCAATCTTGCATCTCAAATCTCTTGAGTATTTCTTCTGCATATCTTCTTTGGTGCATCATCAAACCTCTACCACTCTTGTAGAACTCAATGCCAAGGAAATATGAGAGATTTTCTGAGTCTGACATTTCAAACTCCTCACTTAGGTCATGTTTGAAATCTTTGATCTCCTTCTTGCAACTTCATGTTATCAACAGGCCATTGACATAGAGACATAGTATAAGAAACTCATTATTGCTTCTCCTTACATATACTCCATGCTCAGTTGTGTACTTCACAAATTCTTTCTCCCTTAGAAAGCTATCTATCTTCTTATTCCAAGCTCTTGGAGCTTGCTTAAGTCGGTACAGGACTTTATGCAGCCTATACACCTTTCTTTCTTCGCCTTGTTTCACAAACCCAGTTGGTTGTGTGACATAAACTTCTTCATCTAAGGGGCCATTCAGGAATGCAAATTTCACATCCATTTGACATACTTGCCAGTTGTTCATGTTTGCTAGACCAACAACCAACCTGATTGTTTCGATCCTAGCAACGGGTGCAAAAACTTCGTCGAAGTCGATTCCTTCTTTCTGAAGAAATCCTTTCGCCACAAGTCTCGCCTTGTGTCGAGTTACTTCTCCTTTAGGGTTCAACTTCACCTTGTATACCTACTTCACATCAATTTCCTTCTTGTCTTGAGGCAATTCGATAAGTGACCAAGTGTTGTTGACTTCGATAGACTCTAGTTCTTCATTCATTGCTTTCACCCACTTTGAATCTTTCAATGCCTCAGCTGCATTGACTGGTTCAACATCTGCATAGAGAGCATAGTGTAACAGCTCACCTTCATTATCGATCACATCATCTGATGTAATCACACATTCTTGCAACCTTTCAGACATGTGTCTTGTTCTTTGAGGACTGCTTGTGCTTGCTTGACCTCTGACTTCTTCCTGTCGAACTTCTCTTTCGACTTCACTAGCTAGTTCTTCACATAAGATTCTCATTAAATCCTTCTTAACATTCTCAGTCTAATCCTATTCCTTAAGCTCGTTTATGATCAGGTCTCTACTGATCACAAATTTCTTGTTCACTGGGTCGAACAACTTGTATCCTCCATTCGAATGATATCCTATCAAGATCATCTGACTCGACTTGTCATCAAGCTTTCTTCGCAATTGATCTGGCACATGTCTATGTGTTATAGATGCAAACACCTTCAAATGACTTAGGCTAGGCTTGACACCAGACCAACATTCTTCTGGCATGATTCCTTCTAACTTCTTCGTCGGACATCTATTCAAGATGTATGTTGCAGTCGACGCAACTTCTCCCCATAATTCTTTGGGTAGATGCTTTCCTTTCAACATACTTCTCACCATATTCATGATGGTTCTATTCTTCATTTCAATAATTCCATTCTGCTATGGAGTGTAAGGTGGCACCACCTCATGCACAATCCTTCTTTCTCACATAATGCATCGAAATATTTCGACACATACTCTCCACCACCATCAGTCCTCAGAATCTTTAGCTTTCGACCACTTTGTTTTTGACCATAGATTTAAATTTAGGAAATACCTTGATCACTTCCCTTTTCTTCTTGATCAGGTAAGTCCATAGTTTTCGATTGAAATCATCTATGAAAGGCACAAAGTATTTGTTACCTCCAATCGAATCCACCTGGATAGGACCACATACATCAGAGTATATGACTTCAAGAATTGCTTTCGACTTGCTTCCTGCATCCTTGCTGAAGTTATTCTTGTGTTGTTTCGCCTGAACACATTCTTCACACACTTCACTTGGAATGTCGATTTTTGGTAATCGTGAAACCATATTTCTTCTCTTCAAATCTCTGATGTCTTTGAAATTAAGATGGCTAAGTCTATAATTCCATATCCATTCATCTCTGATGGCTGCAGTTGCAAGGCATTTATGCTCTATCACATTAAGTTCGATCTTGAAGGTTCTATTCTGAGACATTGGAGCCTTCAAGATCAACCTTCCATTTGAGTCGAGTGCTCTCATCATCTTGTCTTTAATCGACACCTTGTAGTTCTTTTCGAATAGCTGCCCTATGTTGAACAAATTACACTTCATGCCTGGTATGTACAATACATTGGAAATTACTGACCTTTTTCCATATCTCCTCATAATCAGATCATCACTAATACCTCTAGCTTCTAGAGTATTGTCATTTGAAAATTTCTCCATGTTCTTCATTGAGGGCTTTATGTTGATAAACCAATCTTTCCTACCAGTCATGTGTGATAAGCTTCCTGACTCCAAGTACTATTGGTCCTGGAATCTTTCTTGCTCTCTTGTTGTGACCATCAGCAACATCTCTTCTTCTTCATGTTTTTCCAGCTTTACATCAGTTTCTTGATTCTTCTTCTTTTTAGGACAATCACTAAAATAATGAGCATACTTCTAACAATTGTAACACTGAATGTGACTTTTGTCAGGTTTTCGACCACCACCTATTCCTCTACCTGTAGCACCACCTCTTTTGTTGCCTTGGTTACATGGTTTTTTCTGATTTGACCAGTTTCCTTCTTGCTAATTTCGACCAGTCGAACTGTTGTAGCCTCATCTGCCTTTGTTGTCATTCCAACTTCCTTTGCCTTTCTTTTCTTTTATTGATTGTGCCTGCAAAGCAACATCACTTTTCGACTTTCGTGTAGCTCTTTCAGCCATCCTTTGTTCATGAGATTCAAGAGTCCCTTGAAGCTCTTCCTTTGTCAATGCTGACAAATCTTTCGACTCTTCTATGGCTACTACCACGTGGTCGTATTTTGGAGCCAATGACCTCAAGATATTTGCAACAAATGATCTTGATGTCAACATTTCTCCACATACTTTGATTTAATTCACAAATTTAGTAACCCTGGTGAAGAAATCAGTTATGCTTTCACTTTCTTGCATCTGAAACAATTCATACGTCCTTTTGTGAGTTTGTAACCTCACCTATTTCACCTTCTCTGCGCCTTCAAACGATTTCTCCAAGATTTCCCATACTTCTTTTCCTGATTCTACATCACTAATATTTTCAAAATTATCTGGATCAGCGCATTGATGAATTATAAATAGAGCTTTATAATCTTTCTTCTTCAATTCTGTGTATGCAGCCTTTTCTTGATCTGTCGCGTTTTCTACAAGCGGTGTTACTCCTTCCTTCACAAGATCCCAAAGATCTTGATAACAAAAAACCACATTCATCTGCTTGCACCATTTCTCATGATTATTGTTCTTGAGAATTGGAAGACTCACCGAAAAATGCACGTTTGGATGATTCATTGCCATCGTGATTTTCTTCCCACAAATCGCTTAGCCAGTGCTCTATATACCAGGTGTTGGAATTAACCCAAAACTTTGAGAATTCTGAATCAAAGTTTTGGGTAAATATGTGGTGTGTCTCTCACAAAGGTGTTGCTCTAAAAGGAAATTCTCACAATGTTCAATGCTCCCTAGGTGAAAAACTTCCCCAACAAATCATATTCTCGTCATGTGACCTTACCACTAACCATCCAAGTACCCTTTATGTTATTTAAGAGTCAGAGAGTAAGTGGGCCATGCCCTTTCGACTATTAAATATGTTCTAGTCCATATTTCCTCAAGCACGAGATCTGTATAGTTGAATGATTAATCTAGGATATCTTATTCCATAGTCTCTCAAATACGAGGTCTATAAAGACAAAGTGGATAATTCATAATATACTGTTCTGGACTGGGCAGGCGCCTGGCCCCCAGCAGGGCAAGGTCCAACCCAGTCCAGCTCTTGGCCAGGCTCAATAGCTAGAAACTAGTCGTTGGGCAAGAACTAGCCGTTGGACAGAAACTAGCCGTTGGGCATGTCCCCCTCACTCACTTAGCAGTTTACGCGACCAACTATCTCCCCGGATCTCACGAAAACAGTTGGACCAGGTCAAAGGGCCACACGCCTGGCCCTCCACCTGGCAGTCTCTCATTGGCCGGCCAGACATTTCGGCCACATGGGAGACCTTGGCCCCGCGCTGGGGGTTACTCCTATAAATACACTCTCATGTGAGAGGGGCGGGTATTCAATATCCAATACTTGAAACCTTACTTTTGTACTTGATCTCTCTCTCTCTCTCCAAACACTTACTTTGGCATCGGAGTACCTTGCAGGTACAACCCCATTTCCTCAACTACAGGCATCATCCTCTGTCCCACGCGAAGACTATAATGATCCAGTCTGATCACCTCCGATCAGTGGCGCCGTCTGTGGGAAACCAGCTTCCCCGTCTTTTTGACTCAAGATCCCTTCTTTTCACCTAAAATACCAAAGATCTCTCTAAACTCCTTTTGATCATCATGGCCTCCAGCAAGAGCAATGCTGCCCGTCAAGAGCCCGTCATCGCAGTTATCACTGATAACGTCGACCACCTCGTCTCCGGAGCTACCTTCCCGAAGACAGATCATCGGGATGGGAAAACCGCCTCTCCTACCCCCGATGACGTGAAGCCTCACACGCAAGCTGCTGGCCCCATTTTTGAGCCTATACCTATCCCTCAAAATGTAGACCCCAGCACCGCCGCCCTTATCGCCTCCCTCAACAGGTCCAACTTCCTAATCTTCCAGCAGGGCGAGAAGATCGGCATTCTCGAACATGCCCTCCAGGAACAGCGCCCCTCGCAGAAGCCCAACAGTCCTTCTCCGCAGCCATTGTCTCCTCCTCAGAAGCGCAGGCGAGACATGTTCAGAAGCCTCTCCCCCGAGCGAAGACGTTCCAGATCAGAGGAACCTGACTCGACACTCGTTAGGCGACGACACTGATCTCCTCAACAGAAATCCAGACGCTCTCCCACTCCGAAGAGAAACAGACATTCAAGGAGCCACCGCGAGCATCGCAGATCACGCAGACACTATCCCCGCCGTAGCAGAAGCCGCGGGCATAGCGACTCCCCCTTTCGGTCATCTAGCACAAGCGATGACGACGATGTCCATGGACCCCTATCTCAGGAGATCATGGACACGCGCATTCCTCGTGGTTAGAGAAGCCACCTCCCCTGTCCACTTACAACGGGACCACCGACTCAGGCGAGCATATAGAGAACATAGAGGCTATGCTCCACTATCATAACGTAAGCGGGGCTATCATATGCCGACTATTCCCCATCACTCTCAGGAAGGGGGCCATGGCCTGGTTCAAGCGGCTTCCCCGGGGTTCGGTCACGTCCTTGAAAGATTTAAAGAGCTAGTTTGCCAGCCATTTCACTGCCTCCTGACGACACCTCAAGTCGGAGGCCATGTTAGAAGCCATCATGCAGGGCAGGGATGAGCCCATACGCGCATATATCGAGCGGTTCAACAAGGAGGCCGTTGAAGTCCGCATGACGAATCATATAAAGAAATATCTCCTCGAAAAGGGGTTGAGACCCAAAAGAAAATTCCGCAAGGCGGTGGGCATAGAGCATCCCCGCAACCTGGCCGAATTGCTCCAAAAAGGTCAATCATATATATAATATGAGGAGAAAGATGCAACTTATAAAGCCCGGGACTCTAGGGATCAAGAGACTTCCCGGGCGACAAAAATAGAAAAGGACGAATCAGAGGCCCCCAGACTCTATAGAGAGAGATGACAAGATGATCGTCCTCGGGAAGGAAAGTGACCTGCTGGTCATTTCACGGAGTTAGGGCTGGAAATGAGTCGAGTCGAGTCGAACTCGCCTTAGGTCGGCTCGACTCGTTAAGAATTGGTTCAACTCAAATCTCGGATCGAGTTCGACACGAACTTTTTTTTAAGCTCAAACTCGACTCGTTAAAAGTTCACGAACTATTCGGTTCATCTCATTAGGTTCATCTCATTAGGTTCAACTCGTTTGCTTCACGAACTTAAAAGCCATTTTTTAAGTCTATTTTATTTTTATATATTTGACATTTTAAATTAATATTTTTTTTAAAAAGAAAATATTGAGATAAGATAAAAGTTATGAGTATGGAATTTAACTTTGTTTCAAAAATCTACTAATTTAAAAACTACGCAACTTTCAAGAGACACATTTAAAAGTATAATTCAAAAAACACTCAATTGAAGTTTAAATTTATCTAAAAGAGCCATAACTTCATCAAATATTTAAGAAACTTACAAATTTAATGAAATAGTACAAAAAAATTACTAGAAATTGATACATTTTCATCACAAAAGAATTACACCACTTGCAACCTTCATTACACATGTTGTTTTAATCAATGCCATAATGTCTCTAACAAGAATGATTCTAAATGCAATTGTCATATTTATTTCCATAACTAGTACATAAGGGACAATATAGGGTTAAAATTTGGAGTAAATCTTTGATCATACTCTTAAAGATAATATAATCATTCTCATATATAATCGAGTTGACTCATGAACCTAATGAGTCGAGCTATGTATAGTTCAAGTTCAACTCATTTAGTTAACGAATATAGTTTTTCGCTCATATTCAGTTCATTTGGTTCGTGAACCTAGTTCAATGATTTAATTGTCGAACTGAGTTCCAAACTATTTTCGAGTTGATTCGGTTCATTGCCAGCCCTACACGGAGTATACCCTACTGACTGCTCCCCGTGAGTGCATTTTTCCGAATGTATCAACGCGGAGTTTAAACAGGGAGGTGTCCGGTTCCCCAAACCAACATCGTCCAAGGGCAGCACGACAAAAGTAAATACTGCCGTTTCCACCGCAGCCATGGCTGAAGGTGTGAGAAAGACACAAGAAAGGGGGGTTTGAATTGTGTTTTAACTCTTAAAGACTTTTCGCCTCTTATCGTTAATGCGCAAAGAGAATATCAGAGTTGCGTTGAGAGACTCTGACTTGCGATGCGTCATTCAGATTGTGCGATGCATGAAGCATAAGCAACAAGGAGAATCTGAATTAGCGATGCATGAATCAGACTTGCAATGCGGAAGCTTATCAGAGTTGAGTTGCAAGGTTCTGACTTGCTATGTAAGGTTCTGATAACCGATACAGAAACATAAACAATAAATCAAAGCATAAGCAAGAGTAAAGAACACACGATATATCCTGGTTCCCTTGAGCAATTCTCAAGTTAGTCCAGTCCACCCTTCCAAGGTGATTTCACCTTGATCACAAGGACTTAATCCACTATAATCAGAACCGATTACAGATGCACGGGCTAACGCCGGTGACTAACAAACTGCACAACCGCAGCTGTGACTAACCCACAATGAACTGTTCAGTGATCCAAGTTAATGGATATAACGAACATTGACCTAATAGAATCCAATCTCGCAAGATCTCCTATCAGGATTTTCACAGCTAAACGTTCAGTGATCCGAGTTAACAAATATAACGTTTACTGACCATTCTTCCAGGATTTTCAATGAGTTCCATTGGTGATCTCACAAGAGTCTGACTCACAATTGGTCCTCTTTGAGATATGACTATCATTGACCATATTTCAGGATTTCCACAATGATACCCAGTCATTGTCTTCTCAAGTCTCCGATCACGCTGATCACTTGAGGAATCCTAATTCACATAGAATTAGTGGTTCTGGAGATTACATTGATTGCTTCTAAATAAGCTAATAAACTCCTAAGTTTAAGTACATAGGAACACAATAGTGTTCTAGCAAGATATGAGCAACAACTCCTAGCTAGCTATCTTCATATTCTACAAAGATGTATGTTGATTTGACAGTTAATGACATCTTGTAGATCTTCTTTATCTTCTTCGTTGACAAGCTTCGAGCAACAACTCCTTGCTTCCGATCTTCAATATAGCTTAGATGATGAAGTGGTTGATGACTTGATTGTTTGCAACAATGTCTTGGATCATCAACTTCTGTACTTTCTGATTGTTGTTGTATTGATAGATGATTCTTTATGTTCCAACAACAATGGCCGTGTTTCAGCAACAACTGTGTTTGACGATGGTGATCTTGGTCGTGTTTTCAGAGTTTGAGTAGACAACAGGCCTTCATCTCAGAACCATGTTTCTATCAGAACTAGATGGAGGATCACAGCTTGATTCTTGAACTGATGGAAGGATATATTTGTGATCAATCGAAGCTTGATTCTGAATCTGATACCATCGTAATCTTGATTCTAAGTCTGATACCAAGTATGCTGAGTTTGATACCAATGCAGGTATTTGAGAACAGTTCACAACTTGATTCTGATTGATATCATTGTAGACTGAGTCTGATACCAATTCTTGGTTTATCAGAACTTCTTCTTCTTGGATCTTCTATACAGTTCTTCAGTCAGTCTTCAACTTTTGATTTGCTCAGTTCTTCTGAAAAGCATCTCTGAATGTAGGCTTTGTCTTGACTGCTTTCAATAAAACTTCTGCTTCAGATTCTTATGTTCTGAATATCACATTTTCAAATAGCTTACAACTTCTGAACAATATGAAACAAGAATCACTATAACTTTGACTTTTAGAAAGTTCTCAACTTCTGAATAGTACTGGGTCAATCTGATTCTGAACATATGTTCACGAAGTGTACAACTTCGATTATATGAACAAACAGTTCTTAAGAAATTTAACAGAGATCTTTTAATTTAACCTATTCTAAGAATGCCTAATGAACTTGTTCAGAGTTCCTCGGTTAAACATCAAACAATCGTTAGTGGTAAACGCATTTTATATCAGAGTTGATGTTTAGCATTCTTTTAACATATATAAAAATCATATTCTATTTCTCCCCCTTTTTGACATCATCAAAAAGTTAGGACATGTTAAGCATTTTAAATCATGATTAAATATGAAACTCTAAGACATGTAGGTCATTCAAGAATGGATTTAAAGGAAATTTTATTCATTAGATTGGGAAAGTACATTGGGCACAGAACAAAATAAAACTACTAACACAAGAACTTAGACCTAACTATAAAACAAGAACTCGATAGACACTCGTAATTGAGACTTTAATCATCAAAGTCTTCAACATTGTCCACTCTAGCACATCTTGTTTCAGTTATTGTATGCTCTTGTCCTGTCCTGCTTAACAATCCCTAAAAAGCTTCTTTTATCATTATTTCAGATATAATCCTTCCGTATGGAATGTAGGATTCAATATGTTTTCTTGAAACCTCAATAGAGTGCTTTAAGTGATTGAAGATGGTTTTGGGAAGATCAATTTTAAAGTGATGCGTCAAAAGAAAGACAAAGTTCTATCATCATGAGACAGAGTGCTCCTTGTTGTTGCTCGAGGGCGAAGATTAGTTAGAGAGAATCTAAACCAAGTTTTGGCAGAAGGAAGAAGGTATTCAGAATTGTTTGGTTCAAAAGGAGATGAGTCATCAAAGAGTATCCTGCACTTCTCTACCATACCCATATCATATTGAAAGTCGTCAATAGTGACTCCAGATGAGACACAGTTTGTGACTTTCGCGATTGAGGACACAGTGATAGAAATTGGAAGTCGATAAACTTTCGATCAGACAGTGTTGCCGTCATTGCTGATCCTGACATATTTCCAAAATTCCTTTACAAGGACAGGATAGATAGGTTCGTTTAACAAGGAGTAGTAACCAGACCATAATTGGATTTGCATGCTCCTGACTATGTCCATACCATAGTCCTTGAGCCGAGCAAGGTTTGGTCGTTTTACTGAGATAACTTCTAGAGTTTCTATGTTTCCAATAAAATTTGGAGCAGACATAGTTGTAGTTCAAATAAGGACTTAGGAAGATGACAGTTTAGGTTGAGAATGGAATAAGGTGAAAGTGGAATTCCTATTATTTATAAGTGAATGAGAGTAGAGGAAATTAAATGAAAGTAACGACTGAATTGATACAAAAGATTTGCATTTACTATTTCCTAGGTATGTTATGATTGCCTAAGGTATGCTACGAGACATAGATACAAGGAAAATGAAAAGGAGCAGTTAATCTCTTAATGACGGAATATCAACCGATCGTGAGTGATAATTGATTTCCTATGAGTGGCAAAGGTGATAGACACATTTTAATGATGGCGGTTTCTCGAGGAACTCAACATCTTTCATATGTCTTTCAATAGATACATGTAAAAATACATACGAGACTTCTTTAATTAAATCCAAATTTCTCTTAATATATATCAGATTCTTGAATTATTCATATTCAACTTTAAGCAGTGCAAAGTGATATAATAAATGTGAGAAATAAGCATTCTTAAGAATATGAGTCATCTACTAACAGAAAAGGAAATACTTCATTAATTAAGAGAGGTTCACAGATATAGATTTAACTATTGATCAGACCTAAATAAATTAAGGGCAAACCTACACGAGTACAATGACCACAACAGATACGATTTAGACAAACACAAGAAGGACATGCAAAAACAGACACTGTTAAACAGATATAAGTCTTGTTTTTCTAGTCACTAAAGACTTCACAATTTGTCTTCAACAAGCAGTTTTCTGGAAAGTTTTCAGGAACATCCTCTGCTATTGTTTCTTTGATTAAATTCACTATTCCTTCTCTGAAGAAAGTCTCAGACAAAACTCTTCCATAAGGAATGTAAGACTTTGTGCGATTTCTGGACTTAGAGATGTATATCCAGAGACAATTGAAGATTGTGTGTGGTAGGTTTATCTGAATATCATTCATCAGAAAATAAATGAATTCATGGTCATGATATCGCAGTATGTCATGGTTTTCTCCTCTGTGAAGGAAATTGGATAGCACGAGCTTGTACCAGGCTTTGGGAATGGGTAGTAGATTTTCAGGATTGGAAGGTTTATAACCCGATGACAGATCATGAAGAAAGGAAAATCTATTAGCAACAAAGAACTTATTCCTGTCAAAATCAACAGTGATTCCAACATTTACACATCTAGTTGCGAGAGTGACTGAGAAGGGAGTAATGGAGATGGGGACTTCAAAAACATAAGAGGTGATACACCCACTTTCATGATCAAGGTAAGCATGCTTCCAGAAATCCTTAACTAGATTTACGTAAATGGGTTTCTCCATCATGGTGGAGTATCTAGTCCACTGTTGATCATATAACACATCTACTAGGCTGTTAGTAATTTTACTCGTAAGAGGAGGAACATCACTCACAAATTATTTTTCAGAAATAATTTCAAGAAGGTCTTCGTTTCCTAGAAAGGTTAGTGGAGGCATGATAATAAATGGAAGACAGAATTTTGACACTAATGGTTTTATGATTGAAGGGATTGAGTGTGATATCTTTGATAGGAAGAGGTGACTTATATACATCTAAATAGGTAAATTGAGTTGTGCCTAATCCTAGGGATGACATAGATCAAGTACACGTCAAGTGACAAGAAATTTGATGACGTGAACAGTCTTTGTAAGAAAGAAAGTACTATTTAGATTTCAGATAGGATTTCGAAAATAATGAGCATATAGAGATAGCAAAACAGAAATTTACATAAAGATATTAATTTGAGTTACTTATGTCGCACGAAAGATTTTTGGCTCATCTTCGAGAGAACTTATGTTCTCAGGGATATATCATGATTACTCAAGATTCGCAATTATGACTGAGGTCATATTGAGTGCACACATTGTCCAGAGATTTGATCAAAAGATTTTTCTTGGAAAAAGAGAATATTTCAGATTATTAACATTTTTAAATATTAGAAAATTCACAGTTTGGACTTGCAATAATATTTAATCAGTCATTGATAAGGAGAGTTATACCTTAGAGAATCTGAAATCTTCACCGTGATACTTTATCTGAGTGCTTTCAATTCTGACTCTAAGCTTCTGATTCCTTTAGAGTGATCCTTTCCATTTTCCTGTTCAGAATTATCCATCTGCCTTCTGAGAGAAACTATCAGAGTACAGAGATTCTGATCTTTATTTATCAGAATATCTATCTTTCATCAAGCTTCTTTTAAATAGAAACATGTTTTCAGATGGTCATTAATTCCTTAGCTTAAACATAAACTGCTGAGAGATGATGTGTTAGAGAGAATTAATTGACATCTCATAACAGCTTCTGACTTTGTTTCTTCGAACAGATGCAGAGTTTGTTCAGAAACAAGTATCATCAAACATGTGTGTAACATATGACATAGTTTGAATGACAATCTTGTTCTTGCAATGCTGATCTAACTTGTTTAGAGTTAGTCCATCAAAGGATTGACAGCATATCTGCTTCTTAAAATATTGTCTACTGATTTCTTCATTCTGAAAAACATCAGTGACTTAAATCCTTGTTGGCTTAGAGTAGATGACTTCTATCTTTGCATCTAGTCAATCATCTTCTGATTCCAGGATTTATGCAACATGAATTTCTGAGGGAAATATCAGATAACATTCTTACCAATTACAGTTAGTTCAACTGAGATAGAGTCTCAAGTTAACAGTACTCAATCGTCTATGTTATTTCAATCAATACTTGGAATTCATCCTGAATCAGATTCCTGATGAATCACTAGATTTCCTCTTTCTGTATATTCTTTAGTTTTCTGGCTTCTTCTGCAGACTTCATTATGATGTTCAAAATCATAGAACAACAATCTCTCTTCTTTACATGAAGAATTTCTTAATAAGCTCTAAATTGATAAAGTCAAGGGTGGACTAATCAATTTCTTGAAAACATCTCATAACTTATAAAGAAATAATCTTTAGCAAACAAGATTTCTTATTTTCTAATGATTTAATCTTGAGCAAATACGTTGTTTATCCAATCGTATCTTCTAAGATAAGCATTCAACAGATACTACTTCTTATTTAATGAATCTATCTTGTCAGCTGATTCTTCAATCTTCTTCCGAGCTTCAGTGTAGAAGATTCTGTTGTTGACAACTACAAAACTTCAAGAATCAGTGACTTGCTCAGGTAATCCGATTGATTACAATTTAGTACTCAGTCTGAACAGATACTGAAATTGTAAGTGGAATGAAATCTCACCCAGAGAATTTCTACACACCATATCTGGATCTTTTTCTAACACTGTTAAGTGTTTGATATCCATCAATAACAGAACTGGAGTTTTGATACCAATTGAAGATGTGAGAAAGACACAAGAAAGGGGGGTTTGAATTGTTTTTTAACTCTTAAATACTTTTCGCCTCTTATCATTAATGCGCTAAGAGAATATTAGAGTCGCGTTGAGAGACTCTGACTTACGATGCGTCATTCAGATTGTGCGATGCATGAAGCACAAGCAACAAGGAGAATCTAAATTAGCGATGCATGAATCAGACTTGCAATGCGAAAGCTTATCAGAGTTGAGTTGCAAGGTTCTGACTTGCTATAAAAGGTTTTGATAACCGATACAGAAACATAAACAATAAATCGAAGCATAAGCAAGAGTAAAGAATACATGATATATCCTGGTTCCCTTGAGCAATTCTCAAGTTAGTCCAGTCTATCCTTCCAAGGTGATTTTGCCTTGATCACAAGGACTTAATCAACTATAATTAGAACCGATTATGGATGCACGGGATAACGCCGGTGACTAACAACCTGCACAACCACAGCTGTGACTAACCCACAATGAACCGTTCAGTGAACCAAGTTAATGGATAAAACGAACATTGACCTAATTGAATCCAATCTCGCAAGATCTCCTATCAGGATTTTCACAGCTAAACGTTCAGTGATCCGAGTTAACGAATATAACGTTTACTGACCATTCTTCCAGGATTTTCAATGAGTTCCATTAGTGATCTCACAAGAGTCTAACTCACAATTGGTCCTCTTTGAGATATGACTATCATTGACCATATTTCAGGATTTCCACAATGAAACCCAGCCATTGTCTTCTCAAGTCTCTGATCACACTGATCACTTGAGGAATCCTAATTCACATAAAATTAGTTGTTCTGGAGATTACATTGATTGCTTCTAAATAAGCTGATAAACTCCTAAGTTTAAGTACATAAGAACACAATAGTGTTCTAGCAAGATATGAACAACAACTCCTTGCTATCTTCAGATTCTACAAAGATGTATGTTGATTTGGCAGTTGATGACATCCTGTAAATCTTCTTCATTGAGCAAGCTTCGAGCAACAACTCCTTGCTTCTGATCTTCAATATAGCTCAGATGATGAAGTGGTTGATGACTAGATTATTTGGAACAATGTCTTGGATCATAAACTTCTTTACTTTCTGATTGTTGTTGTGTTGATAGATGATTATTTATGTTCCAACAACAATGGTTGTTGTGAGAGCAAGAGTTCTCTCTGCAAGCCATCTCTATGTTTTGATGATAACAATGTTTATTTGTGAAAGAACTATTTTATGTTCTAATGTTTGTTTCTGTGCATATCATATTTATATAATATATTAGCTCAAACAAACATGTGCAAAGATGTGCGTAAAAGATTACATGCGAGTTACTATGTGTAACACAAGTCGCAAGAAGCAAGTTTGCTTCTGTATCTGGAAACAAGAAGAAAGATCAAAGGATGTAGATATTGCTGTTGCAATGCTCTTGTGGATTATGTTCTGAAGGTGTTTCATATTCTGAAGATAAGTGAAGCTCCTGAAGAAAGACTCTGAAGAACTAAGTGCTGAAGACTCTGATGACTTGAAGTTCTGAAGGCTGAAGGCTCTGAAGACCAAGTGCAGAAAGACTCTGAAGACTGAAGTGTTCTGAAGATTAAGATTCAAATGATCAAGTACTAAAGACTCTAAAGACAACGTTCTGAGTGAACATGGTTATGAAGACTCTGAAGACTTGAAGTTATAAAGACAAAGGGTTTCAAGACAAGTGCTGAAGCTCTGAAGACAGATTCCTAATGGACAAGTTCTGAAGACTGAAGACTTGAAGATTCTGAAGACCCAGTTATAAAGTCTCTACTCATGCTTTAATTAATTACCATCAGAATCCTCTGGAGATTTGAAGACAAATGTTACCGTTAGCAATGACAGTACACTGTACTAAAAAGATCTATCTCATGACTTCTTCTAAAGTAAAAAGAAGATATGGCAGTACAACTTTCATCATTTCATAACGGCTCTTTTCAAACATCCAATAACTCTTCAAAGGCTATATTTTAATTGGCTATTTAAAGGAAAGGAGTATGCACTTCTGAAGGTGTCGATGTGGTGATAGTCGCAACGATCAGTTATCGTTGTTACGCTAAACATTTAAAACTATCACCATTAACACACGACCATTGTTGTTGAAGCTCAAAGATCATCATTCAACACAACAACAATCAATTGGGACAGAAGCTATTGATGAACAAGATATTATTGCAAATCAGTCAAATCATCAACCAACTACATCATCTCCGGAGATTAAAGATCAGTAGCAAGAGAGTTGTTGCTCAAAGCTTGCTCAACGAAGAAGATGAAGAACTCTTAAGATGTTATTCAACTATCAAATCATGTATATCTTGTTAGAATCATGTAGTTTGCAAGGAGCTGTTGCTCATATCTTGCAATAACACTTTGTGCTCATTTGTACTTAAACTTAGGAGTTATCTGCTTGTTAAGAAGCATCAATGTAATCTCCAGAACAACTAATTCTATGTGAATTAGGATTCCTCAAGTGATCGGTGTTATCGAAGACTTGAGAAGACAATGGCTTGGTGTCATTGTGGAAATCCTGAAATATGGTCAATGATAGTCATATCTCAAAGAGGACCAATTGTGGGTCAGACTCTTGTGAGATCACTGATGGAACTCATTGAAAATCCTGGAAGAATGGTCAGTAAATGTTATATCTGTTAACTCGGATCCCTGAACGTTTAGATGTGAAATCCTGATAGTAGATCTTGCGAGATTGGAACCTATTAGGTCAATGTTCATTATATCCATTAACTTGGATCCCTGAACGGTTCATTGTGGGTTAGTAACAGCTACAGTTGTGCAGGTTGTTAGTCACCAGCTTTAGCCCGTGCATCTGTAATTGGTTTTGATTATAGTGGATTAAGTCCTTGTGTTCAAGGCAAAATCACCTTGGAAGGGTGGACTGGACTAGCTTGAGAGTTGCTCAGGTAAACCAGGATATATCGTGTGTTTTTACTCTTGCTTATGCTTTGATTTACTATTTATGTTTCTGTATCAATTATCAGAACCTTGCATAGCAAGTCAGAACCTTGCAACTCAACTCTGATAAGCTTCTGCATTATAAGTCTGAATCATGCATAGCTTATTCAGACTCTTCTTGTTGCTTATACTTTATGCATCGCACACTCTGAATAATGAATCGCAAGTCAGAGTCTCTCAACGCAACTCTGATATTCTCTTAGAGCATTAACGATAAGAGGCGGAAAGTTTTTAAGAGTTAAAACATAACTCAAACCCCCTCTTTCTTGTGTCTTTCTCACACCTTGAATTGGTATCAGAGCCTGGTTCTGTTATTGATAGATATCAAACACTTAATAGTGTCAGAAAAAGATCCAACTATGGTGTGTAGAAATACTCTGGGTGAGACTTCAATCCACTTACAATTTCAGTATCAGTTCTGAAGATGAATGAGTACTAAATTGTAATCAAACGGATTACCTGAGTAAGTCACTAATTCTTGAAGTTTTGAAGTTGTCAACAACAGAATCTTCTACACTAAAACTTGGGAGAAGATTGAAGAATCAGCTGACAAGATAGATTCATCAGATAAGAAGTAGTATTTGTTGAATGCTTATCTTAGAAGTTACGTATGGATAAACAACATATTTGCTCAAGATTAAATCATCAGAAAACAAGAAATCTTGTTTGCTGAAGATTACTTCTTTATGAGTTTTGAGATGTTTTCAAGAAATGGATTAGTCCACCCCTTGACTTTCTCATTTAGAGCTCATTAAGAATTTCTTCATGTAAAGAAGAAAGATTGTTGTTCTATGATTTTAAACATCATAATGAAGTCTGCAGAAAAATTCAAATTCTTAGAAGTGATTCAACATCTGAAACTTAACTGATCAAGCAGTTAAAAGATTCAACGAAGAATTGAATATTGTTTCCTAGAGAAGCTTTGTGGAAAATTGAAGAATATTCAGAAAGAGGAAATCTAGTAATTCTTCAGGAATCTGATTCAGGATGATTTATTAGTACTGATTGAAATAACGCAGAAGATTGAGTCCCAATAACTTGAGATTCTACCTCAGTTGAAACAACTGTAATTGGTCAGAATGTTATCTGATTTTTGTCTCAGAAACTCATGTTTATAAATTTTGAATCATAAGATGTTCGACTAGATGCAAAGACAGAAGTCATCTACTCGAAGCTAAAAAGGATTTAAGTCACTGATGTTTTTCAGAATGAAGAAATCAATAGACATTCTTTTAAGAAATAGATATGTTGTCAATCCTTTGATGGACTAACTCTAAACAAGTTAGATCAGCATTGCAAGAACAAGATTGTCATGCAAATTATGTCATGTGTTACACACATGTTTGATGATACTTGTTTCTGAACAAGCTCTGCATCTGTTTGAAGAAATAGAGTCAGAAGACGTTATGAGATGTCAATCAATTCTCCCAAGCACATAACCTCTCAGCGGTTTATGTTTAAGCTAAGAAATTAATGACCATCTGGAAAACAAGGAAGCTTGATGAAAGATAGACGTTCTTGTTCAGAACCTCTGGAAAGTCAATCTGAAGAAAGCAGATGCAGAACAAGGTTGATCAAAAGCTCTATCAAGGACGCTCCGATCAGACACTCGAGAAATCAAAATGAAGAGCACTCAAATATAGAATCGCTGTAAAAAGATTTCAGAATCTCTAAGGTATGTTTTTCCTGTTCATGACCATCCTTATTCTCTGAATTTTAAACAGTAGCAATATTTTGAATTTTTTCATAATCATGGATCATTCACTGAGACATTAAGTTTCATAAGAATTATTAATAGAGTAAGATTCTCACGCATTTATGATTAGACAAATATTGAGAGTTAAATAAGTGGTTATGATTACCTTGTGTCAGCCACTCCCTTACGACTCATAAGTATACATCGATTCGTATTCTTATTTGTGATCTGCTCTGACAACCACTATCTAGAGTCTATCACACGTCTTTCCGTCTTGAAGCTGACTGTCATCGCTACTCATAGTTATTCTCGAAAATAATGAACCTTACATGTTCCAGTTCATTAAATAGCTATTTATCCTAAGTCCTTCTCATATCATTTCCTCTATTCAAAGAAGAGTCACTCTTTAACTATCTCATAGTTTAATTTCTTTCTCTCAAACAAAATCACTCCTGTTCAAGATGACTTCCCACATCATCAGAGGAGAAATTTCTAATCTTGAACTCTTGAAAGAATACACTATGGAATTAAGTCATCTGCCACAACACAACAAAATAAGTATCCTCTCTGGAATTGAATTTCAGAACTGGGAAAACTATGTCAACATGCTTGTTGGACCGGTCTTCCCTGAGCTTGTAACTGAGTTCTGGGCAAACGCTCGAATACTAGAGTATGACCATGGCAAGAATGCTATTTTATCTGTGGTTGCTGGCTGTCCTGTCATGATCAACCCTACCATCATTGCCAAAGCCATTGAGTGTAATGAAGATGGTTTGATAGTTTAAAGCCACATCAACAACGCTTATTTCGACAAGCACTTACATGTGATTTTTGAGACTGAAGATCATCCCACTCAACCATGTACCCTCACTCCCGTAGCTAAAGATTGGTACAAGTTAATGGTAACTAATTTAAGACCAAGAGAAAGAGGACCATGATGGTTATCTGACAAGGAGAGATTATTTATTTATTTCTTAGTTTCTAGGATCAAAATAAACCTACCCCAATCCATATATAATTATCTGAAGGAAGAAATTAATTTGTCTAGGGAAGACACAGTCTATCAAGTTCCATATTATAGAGTCATTTCCCACATTCTTGATCTTCAAGGAGTAGTTAGTCATTGCAGAAGAAATAGAATGACTGAGAAAATTCTTCCTGAGTTCTGTCAACCTATGACATTCTTAGTCTAAAATAGAAAGTTAGATTTCATAGACTCATAGCTTTTCAAGGTCCTTGTTTGTCTGTCCTTTTGTTTTGAATTCGACTTGTATCTTCTTGATCAATTAATGAAGTAACCCTGTTTGTGAACTGCTTATCCTTATGAATGATTAATCTCATGTTCATCTTATCACAATGCATTGTTTAATCTACACTTCATAAATTCACTATAATTTAGAATAAAATAATTAAGAACTATAATTAATTACATGCTTCTATTGTTAGTCACACGAAAAGCCTTATGATTATCAAGAAACTGCAATATCTCTTTAGGTCATAAATGTGCGACGATTACTCTCGCCACTCATAAGAGAACATTTAGGCTTCATGATCTGTTAATTTTCCCTCATTAAAGAAACCAATCATTCACTTTCGTTTCCCATGTTCCTTAACTGACCTAGGAAAGATCAACCGTTACCCTCTCAAATTCTTAAGCCTTTACTCTCCTCATGATTCTATAAATAAGCTCAACCTTAACCCACTCTTCACAGCCTTCACATCATCTAAATCTTGAGTAAACTCTGTTAGTGTGTTTCACCTTTAACAATGGCCTCCTTCTGTCAAAGTACATTATGCCCCATAACCAAAAAATCACCAGTTGAAAAACTCATTGTCAAGTTTGAAACAATTGTTAATTTTAAGAATTTGAAAGCAAACGGATGTGATGTGACTCACTCCATGAATGGTCAAGGGTGGAGCAACTACTTCAAAAGGTTGGAAGGACCAACCTATGCTTGTCTGGTCAAAGACTTTTGGATTCATGCTACTGCGTGCACAACTGTCATTGTATCTTCTGTGTTTGAAAGGAAAATAGTTATATCTGAAAAGTCCTTTTCAGATTTGCTGATGCATGACAATACCGGATTAAGAATCACCAAGGATCAACTAAGAAAGGAAAGAGAAGTAAAAGTCTTGGCGTCTATTTTTAAAGAAGAAACTGTGGTTAATGCGAAGAATCTAATATTCTCAAGTCTGAAGGACTCCCTACAAGTGTGGTTCGGAATCCTGCAAGGAAATGTGTTTCACCATCTTCCTTCAAATCAACTCTATGAGACTCAGAAGTGTGTCCTATTCCTTCTTCTAAAAGGAATCAAGATACATCTTCCAGCAATCCTTTTCAAACTTCTGAAAGAATCCATAAGAGACTCCAGAATGGGTTCTGGCATGGAAATCAGACATGTTCCGTATGGGAGACTCATCTCTGATATTATGGTGGAATCAGGAATAGTTGATGACATCCTGGTTAACGAAGGAGAATCAAGAAAACTTCTAAAAAGCGCAGGAAAAATTCTCAGATATAAGGATCTAAGGAAAAAGGAAGAAGACGCTGATCTTGATGATACGTCACTAAGGCAAGTGACGATGGCTATAAGGGTTCCTGTTGAAGGATTTCCTAACTTCAACAAAACACATGATCAAGTAGAAACGACAAACTATCTGTGAGAATTCAAAGATGAAGACATTGGTGTATGGATTGATCTAAAGAACATTACAGATGTGCTTCAAGAACTCTCAGAATGTAAGAAAAAAGGAAAGAAGCAGAAAAGTGCTGATAACGAAGAACCTTCTTCGAAAAGATCAAAGACTGTTAATGAAGTATTAACTTCCTTCAAGGATAATGCTATCAACAGAATCCAAAACTTAATAGTTATATCATGTTCTAGCATGGATCCCACTGCTATGGGAAATATCTAGACTGAATTTCATGGATGGATGTCTGAAGAAATTGTGAAGAACAAGCAGTTGGCAATCACACAAGTTGAAGATAAACAGATGCATACTTCAAGAACCGATGAGTCTGGAAGCTCGTCTTCCACCTCATCCCTATCCTTAGGAACCTCCTAGACTATCCCCTAGGAATCTGTTTTCAAAGCCTATGTTTTGATCGCTCCAAACTACTTAGGGATAAAAATAATCTATATCTTGTTATAAATGAAATATCTTTTGAATCTATTTGAAATAACATATTTTATGATAGTTTGTTCATTATCATGTTACTCATGCTCAAATGCTACATAAATTCTCTAACTTTTTTATGATGTCAAAAAATGGGAGAAATAGAATATGATTTTGATATATGCTAAAACATCAACTCTGATATAAAATGCATTTACCACTAACGTTTGTTTGATGTTCAACCGAGGAACTCTGAACAAGTTCACTAGGCATTCTTAGAACAAGTTAAATTGAAAGAACTCTGTTAGAAGTTCTTATGAACTGTCTGTTCATATAATCGAAGTTGTACACTTCGTGAACATGTGTTCAGAATCAGATTGACCCAGTACTGTTAAGAAGTTGTGAACTTTCTGAAAGTCAAAGTTATCATGATTCTTGTTTCATATTGTTCAGAAGTTGTAAACTGTCTGAGAATATAATATTTAGAACATAAGAATCAGAAGAAGAAATCTTCTTGAAAGCAGTCAGACAAAGTCTACATTTCAAAATGCTTTTCAGAAGAACTGAGCAAATCAGAAGTCAAAGACTGTCTGAAGATCTGGATAGAAGATCCAAAGAAGAAGAAGTTTTGATAAACCAATAATTCAACTCAGCAAAAAATGAATTGGTATCAGACTCAACTTACAACGGCATCAGATTCGAATTAAGCTTTGAATGACCACAAAATACCTTCATTGGTATCTGATTCAGAATAAAGTCTGATTGAACTTAAATTATCTTCATTAACATCAGACTCAGCCTACAAGGGTATCAAGACTTCAAATCAAGCTTTGATTGATCACAAAATATCTATCAATCAGATCAAGAAACAAGCTTTGATGAACCACTGAGTTGTGACAGTAACAAGGTTCTGAGATGAAGGCCTGTGTTCAAGTCAAACTCTGAAAAGTCAAGATCTTAATTGATGATCAGAATAAAAAATATGAAGATCGTCAAGTCTGAAACTCAGAGGGAGTTTCTTACGTCAAAACACAAGTTCAATTCTGATAAATTGCGTGACTATGTTATTAGAAGAGAATTATTCTATCTCAGTGCTAAAATGATTCTGCTGAAAAGTAGAAATTGCTTCAGAAGACTCTGATGATTATGAGCTCTGATACGACGTCCAAAGGAACTAAGTTCTAAAGATCTGAAGACAGAGGTTCTAATGAACAAGTCCAGATGCCGAAGAATTTTTGTCTCCTTAAGACAAATAGGGAAGTTTTCCTTCTCTATTCTATGTTCTGACAACTCAAAATTGTTATTTTGTGAGTCTTTGGATCTGATAAGATTCTAGACGATCACAAATAAAATTTTGGGGCTAACACATTCAGGGGGAGTTGTTGTTCCAGACTCTGAATATGTTTAGTTTTGGTGATTACATTGTATAAAATGTTCTATCAAAATACATGTTTTTGTCATCATAAAAAAGGGGGAGATTGTGAGAGCAAGAGTTGTCTCTGCAAGTCATCTCTATGTTTTGATGATAACAATGTGTATTTGTGAAAGAACTATTTTATGTTATAATGTTTGTTTCTGTGTAGATCATATTTATTTAATATATTAGATCAAACAAACATGTGCAAAGATGTGCGTAAAAGATTACATGCGAGTTACTCTGTGTAACACAAGTCGCAAGAAGCAAGTTTGCTTCTGTATCTGGAAATAAGAAGAAAGATCCAAGGATGTCGATATTACTGTTGCAATGCTCTTGTGGATCCTGTTCTGAAGGTGTTTCAGATTCTGAAGATAAGCGAAGCTCCTGAAGAAAGACTCTGAAGAACTAAGTGCTGAAGACTCTGATGACTTGAAGTTCTGAAGGCTGAAGGCTCTGAAGACCAAGTGTAGAAAGACTCTGAAGACTGAAGTGTTCTGAAGATTAAGATTCAAATGATCAAGTGCTGAAGACTCTAAAGACAATGTTCTGAGTGAACATGGTTCTGAAGACTTGAAGTTATAAAGACAAAGGGTTTCATGACAAGTCCTGAAGCTCTGAAGACAGATTCCTAATGGACAAGTTCTGAAGACTGAAGACTTGAAGATTCCAAAGACCCAATTATAAAGTCTCTACTCATGCTTCAATTAATTACCATCAGAAGCCTCTGAAGATTTGAAGACAAATGCTACCGTTAGCAATGACTGTACACCGTACTAAAAAGATTTATCCCATAACTTCTTCTACAGTAAAAAGAAGATATGGCAGTACAACTTTCATCGTTGCATAATGTTTTACCCCAAATTTTACCCCTTAGATGTCATAACATTTTGCATTGACATTTAGGTTCAATCATCTATGCATTGTTAACTGACCACTTCATTTTACTTGTTTGTTTCTTCTGTAAAAGCCAGAACTTACACAAAGAAGAGGACAAAGTCTCCTAAGCCAAACTCTTATGTGATTTAAGAAGTCATCTGTTCAAGAAGGACAACTGAGGCTCCCAAATGCAACTATTTGAGTTCACATACATCCTAAAAGTCTTACTCAACAATAATTCAAGTGTGACTGGCTCTCATCACAAGTGCCTTGAACCACAAGTTCACCCTGTCTCCAATTAGGGTTTTTGTTAGTTCTTGGATTGGCTGGAATTTTGGGTAAAACAAAGTATGTTCAATGTTGATGTCAAGGTGGTGATGTTGCAACATTGAGTCTTAACACTGGGCTGTGTTAAGTGTTTTAATTACTGAAGTTTGGATGTCTGATGTCACATGCGATGTTGTGACATTAGACCTGCAGAATTAATAACATCAGGTTGTGATGTTGTTAGGGTTTGCGTGTTAGCAGGAATTATGGAGAGCTGTCAGACTCATTGGATGAGAATATCTTGGGATAGATATTTTCCGCTGCATAGGAGATTTGATGCAGATTTGTAGGAGATTTAAAAGGTTGAAGATTTGAAAAGATTTTAGGAGAAAATCTGTTTTGAATATTCAGTTTTAAATAACAAATCAAGTCAGATATTGTAGGAGTCCAAGCCTAATTCAGGTTGCTATTTAAAGCACACAAGACCAAAGGAAAAGATACAGAAATACAGAGAGAAGATCAAGAGCATAGGCTGAGTGGCTTGAGTATTTTGTACGAGTTTGTATACACCATTCTAGGTTGAACTGGTGAGTCGTTTTCTGTCCTCTCTTAGAAGCTGTGAAGCAATAGAGAGTTATTACTTGATCAAAGCTATGAAGCAAAATCAAGGTGTGATTGAATTGTAGGGATTGAGTAGTGTTCTCATATCTAAGTGGTTTCTTAGGTAGGAAGTCACTAGTAGGAATTAAGTTTAGGAGATTGTCAACTGGGTTGTTGAGTCTGTAAATTAATTCTACAAGTAGTGAATTTCATCCCTGGCTTGGTAGCCCCCAGACGTAGGTAGTTAGACCGAACTAGGTGAACAATTTGGTGTGTTATTCTGCTGTTTATTTTGTCCATTGTGCAGAGTGTGTTGTTGTGACATCGCACCTTAACATCACACGTCTGATACCAGAATTTCAATTGGTATCAGAGCAGGCATCCTGTCTGTCTCTGGGTGAGATCTAGGAAGTTACTTTCTAGTGTAAAGATGGACAAAGAAGTTGGAGGATTCGTCAACAGACCCCCTATTTTGGATGGATCCAATTATGACTATTGGAAGCCAAGGATGACTACTTTCTTAAAATCCTTGGACAGCAGGGCATGGAAGGCTATTATTAAAGAGTGGAAAGTACCTGTTGTGTGTGAAAAAGATGATGCTGGCAAAGATAAAGAAGGCACCTCAAAGCTAAAGCCTAAAGAAGAATGGACCAAGGAAGAAGATGAGCTTGCTCTTGGTAATTCCAAAGCTCTAAATGCAATTTTCAATGGAGTGGATAAGAATATTTTCAGGTTAATCAATACCTGTGAAGTTGCTAAGGAAGCGTGGGATATTTTGAAGGCCACTCATGAAGGTACATCTAGAGTTAAAATGTCAAGACTTCGGATTCTAACATCAAAATTTGAAAGCCTGAAGATGAAGGAAGATGAGACTATTCATGACTTCCACATGAATGTTCTGGAGCTGGCTAATGCATCTAGTGCTCTTGGTGAAAAAATGTCAGATGAAAAGCTTGTAAGGAAAATCCTTAGGTCCCTTCCTAAGAAGTATAAGATGAAGGTAACTGCCATTGAAGAATCACAAGACATCAACAAGATGAGATTTGATGAGCTCATTGGATCTCTTCAAACCTTTGAGCTTGGGTTGAATGAGGAAGAACCAGAAAAGAAACCAAAGAGTATAGCCTTTGTGTCAAATGATCAAGAAGAGAAAGGAAATAGCTCTGAATCCCAAGAGGATCTATCTCAGGCCATAGTTATATTGGGAAGACAGTTCAACAAAGTGTTTAAGAGAATGAATAATAACTCCAGGCCTAATGTCAAGAACATATCTTCTGACACCAGCAAGTCAAAAGAGAATGATGAAGAGAAAACTGCCCAAGATAAAGGAATTTAGTGCTTTGAGTGTGAAGGGTATGGACATGTCAAAAAAGAGTGTCCCACCTTCTTGAAAAAGCAGAAGAAGGGCATGACAGTTTCCTAGTCCGACTCTGATAGTGAAAGTGAAGGTGAGTCAGCAAAGCATGTTAGAGCTTTAACAGGAACTGTTATTTCTGATGATGATTCTAGTGATGGAGAAATAACTTATGAGGAGTTAGCATCTACTTATCAAGAGCTGTGTTTAAAAAGTGCTGAGATTTGTCAAGAAAACAAGTGCCACAAGCAACATATTGCTCAGCTTGAGAATGAAAAAGCTGATCTGGAAAATGAAGTTATACTAGTTAAAGCCCATCTTGATCATATGACCAAATCTGTAAGGATGCTGAGCTGTGGTACAGACACACTTGATAAGATCCTTCAGACAAAAAAGGTTGCTGGTGATAAGTCAGGTATAGGATTTGTAGCTGAGAAAAAGGTTTCTGCTGAAGCAAGCACTTCAGGAACAAAGGAGGAGGTGTCCCAACCAATGTCTCAAACAAAAGGACAGGATCCTACCCCTATGAAAATTGTTCAGCCTCAGAATGTTGAGAAAAAGAATGGTCCCCATCAGAGGAAGATGCAGCTTCGAGGAGCTAGTCAGTATATGCCTCCCCAATATCACATGAGCATGCAAGCTGCAAGGTTCAAACAGAACATGTCTCATCAAAAGTCTCAACATCAGGGTAACTGGCATGGAAATGAATACAACAATGATGTGCCTCATTACTATGGAAGAAGGAAGCCTCATCACCATAGGAGACAGCATCCTCAGTATAGAAGAAGACAATCCAACCATGGAAGAAGGAGACAACATTATGGGTGGCAGCCACAGCATTATCATCAAAGTGGCAAAAGATTTAACCACTTTAGAGATGACAGAGTAAGATGCTTCTATTGTGGCAGGGTTGGACATATGCAGACCTCGTGCTTTAAGCTCCATGGTTATCCAAATTCTGTTCCTCTAACCAGATAGAAGGAGGTCAGACCCAAAGTTGCTAAACAATGGGTTCCTAAAGCTCAGGTCACGTGTCTATTGGCTCATACCTCAGATGGACATGTTGCAATGGATGCATGGTACTTTGACAGTGGATGTTCAATACACATGACTGGATCAAATGAGCAGTTGGTGGAGTTTAATCCTTGCCATGCAAATAAGGTTGTGTTTGGCAATGGAGAAAAAAGAGTAGTAGAAGGAAGTGGAAGAGTGAAGATTCTTGATGGTCTTACTCTTGATAGTGTGATCATTGTCCAAGGTTTGAAGGCTAATCTGATTAGCATAAGTCAGCTATGTGATGAAGGTTACAAAGTCAGCTATTCCAAGGATGAGTGTCTGGTGACAAACGAAAAGGATGAAGTGATCATGAAAGGAGTCAGGTCCAGAGATAATTGTTATCTATGGATACCTATAGAAGTCAGCCCATCTATCGATGTTAAGACTGATGTTTTAGCATTAGACTATGACATCAAGTGTGAAAGGCTGTTAGAGTTAAGTACTCTTAAGTTGAATCCTTTCAAATTTGTAAAAGGAAAGCTTATTTGGGGGGAGAAACTCATTGATTGGTCTTTAAAAAACACACAAAATCTGGCGCCTTACCTCAGACCCTCATTTCCTATTATAGCAAAATCACAATCCATCAAAACTCATATCTCCTGTCTGTTCGTCTCCTTCAACAAGAAGAATCATCTCAACCTATACTGCCTCAAAGGAACCATGTCAAAGCAGACATCTTCTCCATCAAAAAGTTCATCGCGGAATAAAGCTAGGGTTTTTACAGATGAGTACTTTGAAGACGAAGCTCTGAATATACAACCCATCTCCGTAATGCTCCCAGAGTCAGGTAAACCTAGACCTTCTAAACTTTCTTCTAAAAGGGCCGCAACTACCTTTAAAGACACTGAAACAAAGAAGCTTGTTACTAGTATCCTATTTAGTGATAAATCAACACCTAGGTCATCCACGTCTCAAACTGTGGTAGAAAAGTTTGATGTTGACAAAAGTATGGGTAATCTAGCTACCAAAATACTGGACAAAGGTATACCTGTGAAAGGAATTTCTATACCATTGAATCAGATAACGGCAGAAAATGTAGACACGCAAGGAGTTGAGTCTGATCTTCATAGACTTGCTATGTCTGTCATTGAAGATTCTGAAATAGGAGGGGAAGAAGATAATGTGCATGAGGACATTAATGTTAGAACTACTCCTGGAGAAGAAAAGAATGAGGATGTGATCAATGTGGTTGATTTATCTGATAATGAAGTCATTGGAAATGCTGTTCCAAATATTGCCAAGAGACTAAAGACAAGGAAAGGAAAGACTGATGAATTCTCTCCAAAGAAGTCTACTGATGGCAAGAAGAAAACTGCTGTTAGTCCCACAAAACCTTGGAGCAAGGTTGTTGCATCCTCCAAAAGGAGAAAGATTAGAGAAGAATCTGAATCTGAGGATGATGTTGAAGAAGATGTCCATGACATCACACCAGTCAGAAAGACCATTTTAAAAAGAATCTCTGATAAGGTCCCTGAAGTGCTAGTGGACAACATATCCTTTCATTATGCTAGCAGTGCTCCCTTGTGGAAATTTGTATGCCAAAGGAGATTAGCTCTGGAAAGGGAGCTTGGAAAGGATGTCTTGGAAATGAAAGAAATTATGGACCTCATTGTCATACCCCAAATTTTGACCACTAAGATTTCCCATCATTGTGCAAATCATCATCACAATATGGATGAACCATCATGCCTCATCAAAAACCTCAAGGGTTGTTGAGCATTTACTACAATCAAAATTAGGGTTTCAAGCCCTCTCTGAGCCTTAGACAAAGGATCAATCAAGAAATGACATGATCTTCAACTTGTCTAACCTCTCAAGCATTCACAATGGATCAAGAGGACTCTCACTTCAAGGATTAAGCACAAGGTTGCTCCCTTCTAGGTGGATCAAGCTTCAATATCGACAGTGTCACCAAATTAGGGTTTTGGTCGACCAGGGCCCCCAGATGGAAATTTTCATCTGGGCATGAGCCAATGATCCAAAACATAACCTAATATACTCCATGGAACCTCATGGACCCAATCACCAAGTCAATTTTGCCTCAGGGGATGCATACATCAAAAATCAGGAATTAGGGTTTCTTGACCTAATTCACCCCTAAGTTGACTTTTGGTGTAGATCATGAACCAAGACCTCAAGAGAGGGTTTGAAGGTCTCTAATGAACTATATTGATCCATTTGGAACAATGGATTAATCCAAGGAGATTGAGCAACAAGTCTCAATTTCATCTGCACTACAGTTAGGGTTTTAAGGAAAAAGTCAACTGTAACTTTGACTTTTGTCCAGTACATGCTCCCAAGCCCTAAGACATGATTCAATACACCCTATGACATCCATGAAACATGTCCATCAAGTTTGATTTAGGTCAAGGACATGATTTCCTGAAGAATTGCACAGTTTGGAATTCATCTGATAAAAAGTCAACTGTGCCCAAAAGTCAACTTTGACTTTTTGAGATTTTTCACCAAAATGGATTTTTAACCTTAAAATGATGTTAATGTATGATTTGAATCATCATTCATCAAGAAAAATCAAGAAAAGTTGGATAACTTGTAAAAGGGGTAACCATAAAAACACAGAAAATTTTCTAAGTTAAAAATAAAGTGACAAGGGTACCAACTTTGGAGGACCATAACTCCTAAACCACAAGGCCATTTTTCCTCATCAAAAGTTGGATTTGTAGCCCTCATTACCCTCTACAAAAACTTCAACTAGACCTAAGTCCAATTCATTAAGGATTTTGAGTTATGGAGTGATCAAAATGACTGAAAATTGAAAATGTCACTTTTTCCAACACTTAGTGAAATTTTCACTAAGTCCAAATCTGTCTTCATTTTTTTCCAAATGTAGGGGGATTTTTCACTTGGATTCAAAAGAGATCAAAACCAAATATGTTCAAACAGTTGTTGTATCATGTAAGGGCTTTCCAAAATGGCCAAGAACATTACCAAATTCCCTTTGGACTATGAGTTATGACATTGGGAAGTTGCCTTGTTGAAATCTGTCAAGGCAAGGCAGAATTTGCATTTTTGCTTGATTTGACAATATCAGCCAAATCCAAATGCTCCTATCCACTTGGACACATCTGAGGATTGAATCTAAAGGGGACAATCACTGAGCCAAGCCTCCAAAGTCCATGGAACAAGAAATAACATGTTGAACCTAGAGTGGCCAAAATAGGGACAAGACTTCAAATTTGGATTGGAGCATTCAATGGAAGCATCAAGGTGGCATGGACTGAGCCATTATCATCTGAAATCAGTCAAGACTTATCCAAGACCAAGGGAACCACAGCCCTGTGCCCTAACCTCTAGTCAATGGCTAGAGGAGACTTGGATTTCCATTGGACAACATTGGCCAAACCTCTGCTGCAGTTGCCATTCACTGTGGATCCCAAAACAAACTTGCTCCACTATAAATAGAGCTCAATTGTGTTCAGTTTGAGTACACCAAAGCCATCAAACAGATGCTTTCCTCAAAACCTCTTCTTTCACCTCAAATTTGCCTTCCAAAGCAAGTAACATTGAGTTTTTGAGCTAGAGAGCAATTCCATCACAATCAATCACACACACACCTCATATATATCATATGTAAGTTGTGCAAACTATCATAAATGACCTGTAATCACAAAATCACAAAGTCACCTCTCAAAACCTCAAAATAGGCTTTTTTTGTATTTTTCAAGTCATGTCTTGATTCAGTCACTTTCCAAACCAGATAAAACCTCAAACATACTCCAAATATCATCCTTGAACTATCCCAAATGGTTCCCCCCATCTGGAACACCATTTGAGGGAGTTGCTATTTTGGTCACTTTTGACCCCTTTTGCAAGAAAGGGACTGTTTGTGTTTTTGCAGGTACCAGCTGATTCCAACCATCCTAAAAGCATCCAAGGGATCATTTGAGGTGGTTCAAGGCATAAAATCATATCTGGAGCAAGAGGGTTGGTAGATTGCAGAGAAAACTCCAAAATCCCAAAGAAGGGTAAGCCTCTCAACTTGCACTCACCAAAACATGTGTGCATTTGAAGTCCACTGAGTATGCATATATTATACATGTCATATGTGTTGTGTTGGTGCCAATTGATCATGCAATTCATGCCTGTATCAAAGTGTAGCATAGAAAATGCAATTATAGGTCATTTTCAAAACCACTATCGGGTTTTGAGGAGGGAGTGTGATCTGGAAAAACCACCACCACCATTGGATTCCTTGTGAAATTCTGGCCCAGATACATATAAATTTTGTCTCAAACCATTAAGAATTGAGAAAGTTATGACCTTCCCGTTTTTGAGCCAAAACTTGTCTTGGGCAAGCCAAAACCAAGTCATACCTTGTATATTTGTTGTTTCATTTCAAACAATGGATATATCACCACCCCAGTGGTAAAGCGCGTGCCTTATATGCTTGAGGTCGTGGGTTCAAACCCCACCCATGCAATTTTTTGATTTTTCACATTTTTGCTATTTTTTCAACTATTTTCATGTTTTGTTAATTATTTGGGAAATTAATAACTCTTTCAATTTTAATTATTTTTTATTGGTTCTTTTTGCAAAAAATCACAAAAATGTTGAAATATTTTATTCCCCAAAAAAATTGAGTTTATATTATTTATTTAATATAATTAGTATTTTTGTGAATAAATTCATTTTTATTTGTTTTTAAGCATTTTAAAATGAATATTCATCTTGACAAATCAAGACCAAATGAGTTTTAATATCTCTTGTGATTTATACCTCATTTTTCAAACCTTAAACAAAAATCACAAGTGGTTTATTCAAACCTATTTGGTATTTTTCATTGATTTTCTTTAAATACTTACTTTTAAAGAATAAAATTAGGGTTTCTTTGACTTTTCACTCAAACAAATTTGTCAAATACTCTTGGGCCTCTAATAGAGTGTAAGACCCAATCCTTTTTTGACCAAACATTTTGGGCCTCACATATTGTATAAGTCCCGAGACTGTCAAAAACAAACGGCGCGATCGTCGCCTTTTCAAAATAACCCTGGGCCTACCCTCGAGTAGTAAGACCCATTTCTTTTCTTAAAATACACTTGGGCCTCTATTAGAGTGTAAGACCCAACCCCCTTTTAACCAAAACATTTTGGGCCTCACTTATTGTATAAGTCCCTCTGCGTTAAAAGAAAACCTCGGCGCGATCGCCATTTTTAAACGAAAAATCATCTGGGCCTACCCTTGTGTTATAAGCCCCACTCTTTTTCTTTAAAACTTTTTGGGCCTCTTGAGAGAGTGTAAGACCCATCCCTTTGTACAGAAAACCTTTTTTGGGCCTCAGTCACTTGTATAAGTCCCTCTGTACAAATTCAAACAGTGCGCTCACTGATAAAACCCTGGGCCTCTCCTTGAGCTGTAAGCCCCAAATCTTTCTTTTTCAAAGCACTTTCTCCTTTGATTTTGAATATACTATTGTTTTCAATCTTTCTTTGTTGAACGACTAACCAAACAGCATGGAAGCTCTACAACCGAGTAAGTGGTTATTGCTTTCATTTACCGCTTTCATATACATAAAACTGTATTGTGGGGTTGTTTCACTGTAAGTCTTCTTTCATAAACTCATATCAACTGTGTAATAATAGTATAGATATTTCGAGTTTCCCCGACAACTACGTCTAGAACTAGGTGACGCCGTTTTGTTTATTCGTAGAAATGGACAACTAGATCCCCAATAGGATCACCAGATACAGTCTTCTCTTCGGCTGTCCTCATTAGGAATTATCAAGAAACTCTACTCCCCAAGATGAATGTATTCTCTATGAATGGCATCTTTGAGTTTCTTCCAAATTCTCGAACTTTCCTGACTTGATCTATTCCTTGTGAATAGCTTGCCTTGAATTTCTCGGGGTTTGGGGACCAATCGGCTTCTTAAAAGCACCGGCCTCCTCTTGGGCATCGTACAAGGACCCACAGGCTTCCTAAAAGCACCCCCGCCTCCTCTTAGGCTTAGTACAACGACCCTACGGATTCTTAGAAGTATTCACAGCCTCCTCTTAGGCTTCGTATAATGATCTCTTCCTTCGGGAATGATAGCCTCCTCTTGGGCTTAGTACAAGGACCCGTCGGCTTCTTAAAAGCTTCCAGCCTCCTCTTGGGCTTCGTACAAATTGTCCCGACGACCTCCTAGAGGTATAGGAACAGAACCTAGTCACCTTCATAAAACTGTCCTTTCATAGAGTCTACTACTGTTTCTTAAAGCATAGTACAAAAGATGAAACTCTAGACTTGGACGGTCTAATCTTCTTAAGTCTCAAAGACATTCTCAAGTGACCCCTTCGTTAAAGAGGAAGGAAACCCGTAGACTCGGACAGTCTCAATACCCTTCGGATTTCCCACTTCCTTAAAGAACAGGAATAACCCGGATCCTCGGATCAAATCCTTTAGTACAGTATTGCTCATATAAGAACTGATTTTCTCTTTCAAAATCAGTATACTGGACCTGCCACTCAACTGAAACAGTCACCATAGCCTCCTCTTGGGCTTTGTATGATGATTCTCCCCAGCGGAGTCAAACAACGTTTAGCCTCTCTCTCGGGCTTTGTACGAGACACATAAGAGACTCCCTCGTTGAGTCAATCACCCCTTTCGCCTCCATCTCGGGCTTTATACGAGATACAAAAAGGTTCTTATTGAGCCAAACAAACCTTTAGCCTCCATCTCGGGCTTTGTACGAGATACAAAAATTCTCTTGTTGAGTATAAAATATCCTCTTGTAGGATCAACCCCTTTTAGCCTCTCTCTCGGGCTTTGTACGAGACACATATTAGCCTCCTCTTAGGCTTTGTATAAGAAAACCACTGGTTGATCCAATCAACCTTTTAGCATCAAAGCTGTGCCTCGTTCACAGTACACAAACATCAACAACTCCTTCCCCTTCATCTAATCGCTATAAGCGGCAAGCCTCTGGATCATCTACATCCATGCCACTGTCCCTCTTTTAGCATGAGAAATTCCTAAGGAAAGATAGCATTGCTCTACACTGAGTTAAAGTCTTCTCCTTCAAGTTAAAACTTCCTTTAAAGGAAATTATGGCATTGCCGGATTCACAAATCCCGGTTAAAGTAATTCTCCTTTATAAACAGTTGTGACAAACAGACCTCTTTAGAGATGACAAATTCTCTCTAAAGTCAACATCTTTTAGCTTCACATCTTGGGCTTTGAACAAGATACAAATAGACCCTTCAGCTTCACATCTTGGGCTTTGAACAAGATACAAACCACCTTTCGCTTCACGTCTTGGGCTTTGAACAAGACACCAAAACCACCATTTCCTCCCATAGAATAGGGGGAACTACGAACGCTCTGATTTCCCTGTTTCGGTAAACGGGAATACGTAGGCATAAGATTGAAAGAAAAATCTTAGCGAGCACACTAAACAAAACCCAAAATCCCATACTCTCATGTACCTATCAAAAAGCATCAGTCCTAACACCCTAATCCTTGTTCCCCGCTATAAGATCCTAGAAAGAAAGAAAACAATATTGGCAAAAATACAAATAACCAGTACAAAGGCCCCGCCACATTGATAGCATTCGTAACTTAACAGACCGTTGTTTAAACTCAGTATGCCAAGCAGGGTTAATTGGAGACATCTATTTCCCTTCCTTCATCAGCTTCAATAGGATAAAAAATGAATCAACCTGTAGTTTAAGCTCAACCGCAGAGAGCGACCAGCGCTTAAGAACCGCGTCCAAAATCGCTCGCTACAGAAAAATGGCGCCCACCGTGGGGCCGATCTCTATTTTCCTTGTTTCTCTTCACTTATGTGAAAACCACAGATCGGGGCTTTCGCCGGGGAACCCATTTTCTGTCAGGAACTTAGGATTCATAGCTTTAGAGTTCTAGGATGTTTAGGACAAATATATATACTGCTTTTCCTAATTGCTATACGTGTTTATTTTTCTGCTAATGGGAATGCGGGTGATGCCGTATGTGGAAAGATTGAGTATACACTTAAGATAAGTGATGGCGACGGGGTCGACCATCAACCTCAGTGGAGGCTGACCAATGCAACGCATTCTCTCACCTAGACAATGGGCCGATTGTTAAGTCTGAGAAGCTGAGGAACCAAACCCTTTCGTAGAGCGAAAACTATCGGAAATAGTTGTTACATGATACTACCCTCATTTGAGGCTGGTGATCTATTCTCGGTGAATGGCACTTACTCTAAGATTGCTCTACAACTTGCTGGCGATCCGCTTGTTGTTTTGCTTTCCTGGGAGGAGCTGATGATAGTGAGTACAGGTACAGAAATCACCCTAGTATAAACCTTTGGGGATGGGTAGAGCCTTGACTTCATGACAACGACCCTTTGACCCCATGTTTTTTCTATGTTTTTGTGTGCTGCATTCATGCATTCATTTAAAAAACATTAAAACATTCAAAAAACTTCTCTTATAGTCTCTCTGTTTTTCAAATTAAACTAAGACCGTGATTGCAAATATCAGAGAAAAGAATTGCACTTATGGATTTTGGTAGAAGGAGAACTCATAAGTATACCTTCAAGGTTCCAAAACTAGAGGATTTAAGAAGGTTAGCGAGGATGATCACTAACCCTGAGGCTTTCAGAGCCAAGCACGGAGGTCTGCAACCATTGTTAAGAGTCCATGTGATTGAGGGAATCATGGATGCGCTCATTCAGTTTTATGATCCAGTGTATCACTGTTTCATATTCCCGGATTACCAGCTCGCACCAACGCTGGAGGAGTATTCTCATCTAATTGATCTACACATTACTGATCGAGCTCCATTTTCTGGACTGGAAGAAATTCCAAAGAATCAGACCATTGAAAGAGCAATTCATTTGGACGAGTCTGAGGTCAAGACTCACCTAACTACTAAGGGTGGCATCCAAGGTTTGCCAGCCCAGTTTTTGACAAAGAAAGCCCTGTATTTTGCCAGTATAGGAAACGTGACTGCTTTTGAAAGCATCTTTGTCTTGCTCACCTACGGGTTATTTTTGTTTCCCAACATCAATAACTTCGTCGATATTAATTCCATTAAGGTTTTTCTCATTGGAAACCCTGTGCCGACTTTGCTCGCAGATGCGTATCATTCTGTACACTTGAGAAATTTGTATAGTGGAGGGGAGATCACATGCTGTGTACCTCTTCTTTATAAATGGTTTATCTCTCACTTGCCCAAGTCTGCTACTTTTTGGGATTGTAAGAGTGCCTTACGTTGGTCGTAGAAGATCATGTCTCTTACCAACTCTGATGTAGATTGGTTGAATAAGATTTATGAGGGAATCAGGATCATTGACCGTTGTGGAAACTTCCCCAACGTACCCCTCATAGGAACTAAGGGAGGAATCAACTACCATCCGGTATTGGTTCACCGTCAATTTGGATACCCGATGAGACACGTCCCACTGGGTGTTCATCTGGAAGGTCTTTTCTTCAAAGAAGGAGAAAACGACAGAGCACTAAAGATGGAAATAGTGCAAGCTTGGAAACACGTTCATAAGAAAGGAGGAGAGTCTCTAGGAAAACCGGACTGTGTCTCGGTGGAGCCTTATCTCCATTGGGTACAAACTAGAGCTCTCAAGCTAAAAATGCCTTATCCTCGTTACGAAATTCTTCCGCCGAGGGAATCTATCATGTACTTCATGACTGAGACTGAAAAGCTTCAGGTTACTCTCAACAATGTTCAATGGGAAAGAAGGTCTTGGAAGAACAAGTACCGCACCCTCGACGTAGAGTGCATCAAAATATAGCAATTACTGAAAGAAAAGGATGCTCTGATTGAGATTTTAGAGCAACATGCTGTAGAAAATCAAGATGACCAAAGGAATTTGTTCGCTCCTTTCACCTGGCAAAGGAATGACAACCCGACAACGGCCCAAGAGCCCCGGTCAAAGAAAAGGAAGATACCAGAATCAGCACCCGATTTCTCTTCAGAGAGGACTCGGGACCCATTAGCTTAGGTTTCTGTTTTTGCACCTTGTAATCTACTGTATTTCCATTTCTGTAATCCTTTGAATTTCAATAAAAGGGGGTTTCCCCACTGTTTGATATTTGCAATCTAATTGTCGAAGTTTATTTTGATTAAACCAAAAAACAATTAATATAATCATTGCATTCATCATTCTCACGTCACGTATTCTTCTTATCTACGAATCTCACGTTTGTGTCTCGATTCTAGAGTCAAACTCTCTCATTCATATAATACCCGAGCCAATCGTCAGAAAAAGATGGATGATCTTGAGGAAGAAAACAGAGAGTTGAAAGAAGAAATCGACGCTCTGAGAGAAGATATGAGAAAGCTTCGTAACGACATGCAAGCCATGGCAGAAGCTCAACTACAAAGAACTAAGATCTCAGAGATCACCTCAACGCCCATAGTGGAGAAGTATGATCCTAGGTATCAAATGCCGAAAGATCGTCCTTGGGGCATGCCTGTTAACTATATCCCGGAAGGATATGTTCCGCCGATCACTAAAGATTAGGGAATCACAACAGAAGCCACTGGGCCTGAAGGTTACAAACTTCGGGAAAGCAAAGATGCCAGGGGCATACTGAAGACTCCTGAAGGTTACAAACTTTGGGAAGCGCCAAGATTCACCGCCGTAGTCACGGTCCCACCCCCTGTGGTGCACACTGTCCCGGAAGGACAGATTCCACTAACACCTTCTGGTAAGAAGGAAACTATGTTCGATAGAATGGATGAATTCCAGGAACAGTTCCTCGAAATGCAGAAGGAACTGCAAGCCATTCGCGGTCAGGATCTATTTAGAAAGGACGCCGCAGACCTCTGCTTGGTCCCAAATGTGAAAGTCCCGCACAAATTTCAAGTGCCCGACTTTGAAAAGTACAAGGGTAACTCTTGCCCTCAAAGCCATCTGGTGATGTACGCTCGGCGGATGTCAGTTCAGACTAAGAATCAGGACCTACTGATTCACTACTTCCAGGATAGTTTAACCGATGCCACACTCAAATGGTACATGGGTTTAAACCGTACTACGATCAGTACATTTAGAGATCTTGGTACTGCCTTCGTCCAACAATACAAATACAATTTGGACATGGCACCCGACAGAGATCAACTCAGATCGATGTCGCAAAAGGACAAGGAAACCTTTAAGGAGTATACTCAAAGGTGGCGTGAAATTTCCGCTCAAATTTGTCCGCCTCTTGAGGAAAAAGAGATGACAAAGATCATCTTAAAAACCTTAAGCTCATTTTACTATGACCGAATGGTTGCCAGTGCACCCAGTGATTTCACCGAGATGGTCGGCATGGGTGTACGTCTTGAGGAAGCCGTCCGAGAAGGACGTTTGGCAAAAGACACTGGATCGACGAGCGGTACTAAAAAATATGGTAGTGTTATCCCTAAGAAAAAAGAGCAAGATATTGGGAATATCTCTCTCGAAAAGCAAAGGCGACATTATCAACCGATAGCAGCCATGACTCCTGCTATCAACCCTGTGCCTATTCCTACGTATCAACCTCAGGTTGCGCAAAGCCAACCTGACCAGCAAAGGACACAACAGCCTCTTCAGCAGGCTCGTCCCCAATACAATAATTGTACAACACGGCCACCAGGATTTGATCCTATACCCGTGACGTACGCAGAGCTGTTTCCATTACTGCTAGCAAAGGGGCACATCCAGACTAAGTCCCCTCTTGCAGTACCAGAAAATCCGCCTTTTTGGTTTAAGGTGGATCAAACTTGCCCTTATCATCAAGGAGGTTCAGGGCATAACATAGAGACTTGCCTCAATTTCAAGTCCGACGTGCAAAAACTTGTTAGGAACGGGGTCTTATCCTTCAAGGATACAAATCCCAATGTTCTTACGAACCCGCTGCCTCAACATGAGAAAGCTGCAGTCAATCTGATTGAGGAAGAGACTAACGATGTCTATCAAATTCACGATGTACTCTTGTTGAAAACTAATCTGGTCAAGATGCATTGTAGACAGAGTGGATATGGCCATGTGCCACCTCATAATTATCATCAATGTGATATCTGCTCTAAAAACAATCAAGGATGTTCGGTAGTGCAAACAGCTCTACAGGAACAAATGGATCTCGGATGGATCCAAGAGCACCGAGTTCGTGGAGTTAACATGGTTTACACGAATTCTAACGTCATTTAGAACCACGATATCCGTGCAATGAATGTCAACTTGGTGGCGATGCACTCAAGGCAAAGCCAGTATCATAATCTGCCGCGGCACGATTACAGTTCCTGTCTGACTTGTTCAGTAAATAAACAGGGATGCTCTTTCATACAAGAGGCCCTCCAGCGTCAGATGGATCTTGGATGGATCCAAGACTACCATGATAGGAATTCCTATCAGATCAACATGGTTCAGATCTTCGATATTCGCGTGATGAATACCAACCTGGTAGAGTTACATGCTGAACAGGTCTGACTCGAATTCTTAATATCACATGACTATCAAAGCTATAAAGCGGGTTGCGAAAATGATCTAGGTTGTACCCTCGTCCAGGAGGCACTTCAGCACTTGTTAAATCACTGGTGGATGCCAATCTATATGGATGAAGATACTCAGTAAATTAGTATCGGTAACAGGAATCCTACTCGACGTCAGAGTCGGGATGTCCGATCAGTGGAAGCTAACCTAGTAAGGTTACATTGTATTCAAAGTGGGCGTGGCCAGGTGCCACCACATAATTATGACCGTTGTAGCGTATGTTCGGAAAGTAACCAAGGGTGCTGCTACCTTGTGCGAGCAGCTCTCCAGGGGGAGGTGGACCGTGGAGAAATTCATCCATATTCGGGTTCTGGACCCACCAACTGGTCGCCAAATTACCTGGCCGATCAAGTTGAGGATGTTGTCACAGTCTCTGGTCGTCACCAGACCAGGGATGTTTTTGCCATCATCCCTCTACTTGACGAATCTAAGGTTCCCAACCGGGAACGGATTGAGATTACTTATGATGGTCAGAAAAATCAGAGGGCTCCCGTAGTCATCTATCTACCGGGACCACTACCGTATGAATCAACTAAGGCTATCCCTTACAAATACGGTGCAACAACCATTGAGAATGGAAAGGAAATTCCATTACCCTCCGTCGTGAATATTGCAGACATCAGTCGTGTAACACGGAGTGGTAGAATCTTCAACCGAGGGGTTAGGGAACATAACAAGGAAAAGGAACTTCAGACGGAAGCTCCCGATCCACTAGTCGGTCAATCCAGTAATCCCGACCTTTCGAAAAATAATGATGAGATGCTGAAGCTCATCCAAAAGAGTGAATACAACATTGTTGATCAACTGTTATAGACTCCTTCAAAGATCTCGGTGTTATCACTGTTACTCAGTTCAGAGGCCCACAGGGAGGCTCTACAGAAAGTCTTGGAGCAAGCCTTTGTGGAACAGGATGTAACAATCAGACAATTCGATAGTATTGTCTCTAACATCACTTCCTGCAATAATTTAGGATTTAGTGATGAGGAATTACCCGAAGAGGGTCGCCGTCGTCATAACATGGTGCTCAATATCATAGTCAACTGCCAGGACGATGCTTTAGCCAGCGTACTGGTAGACACAGGGTCAACCCTGAATGTTATGCCGAAGTCTACTTTGATGCAATTATCATTCAAAGGCCCTCCGATGAGAATCATCGAGGTCATCGTCAAAGCATTCGACGGATCCAGAAAAACGGTTATCGGCGAAATTGATCTTCCCATAACTATTGGTCCTCACACTTTCCAAATCACTTTCCAGGTCATGGACATCCGGGCAACGTACATTTGTTTATTAGGAAGACCTTGGATACACCATGCTGGAGCGGTTACGTCAATCCTCCACCAAAAGCTAAAGTTCGTTCAGAACGATCAACTTGTCATGGTTTATGGGGAACAAGCCTTGCTTGTAAGTAACTTATCATCATCTACTGGTATAGAACCCGAGGAGGTTATTGGAACGCAGTTCCAAGCACTGTCGGTAAGCAAGAACAATTATTTCAAAGGAGGAACCTCGATTTCCTCATACAACGATGCTATCAAAGCGGTCGAGAGTACCGATACGACAGGATGGGGATAGCTTGTCATTCCCACTGACAATAAAACAAAGAAGGGTCTTGGTTTTTCTGCAACCTGTACCCGGACAACTACCAACGATGAAAGTCTTCATCCACTTCAAAACTTCTTCCACAGTGGAGGTTTCCTTCACCCAGTGTCTCAAGCGATACATGCTATCAATGAGGAAGATCCTTCTGACACAGATGAAGAATGGAAGTCCTATCTTAATGAGGACGGTTATATGTCTCAAGAAGAGGTGCCTATACCTTTTTGCTTTCCTATAGAGAGTCCGAGATTTATACCCAGGTCAGACGTCGAAATGATGTACGGGGATTGTGATCCGGAAGGATGCTGCGCTCCGCCAAATTCATTAGAGGAGGACACTCCGATGAAAGACAACTTTGACTACAACTACTATGGCCCAATGGATGGTCTGCCAATGTGGCAACCTTGCCCAAGAAACTTGGGGCAAGAAAGTCAGCCGAACAATGAAACGCAGCTGACCGTCATTGAACAGAATACCTGTGTCCCCACCATGTCATGGGATCAACACTCAGGTCATTCAGAAACTACTCAACATGAAGTTGAAATTGCAACGTTTGTAGGACTTGAATTCATCAACTATGCTTTTCCCGAGGTCAACGTCATCGAGAGGGATGACTCCTCCAGTTCCAAAGAAGTGTGGGACACCTTGGGACAACCGAGTGGAAGATACGACTTTATGGTCAAGTACACTGCGCCCGTATGAATCAACTAAGGCTATCCCTTACAAATACGGTGCAACAACCATTGAGAATGGAAAGGAAATTCCATTACCCTCCGTTGTGAATATTGCAGACATCAGTCGTGTAACACCGAGTGGTGGAATCTTCAACCGAGGGGTTGGGGAACATAACAAAGAAAAGGAACTTCAGACGGAAGCTCCCGATCCACTAGTCGGTCAATCCAGTAATCCCGACCTTTCGAAAAATAATGATGAGATGCTGAAGCTCATCCAAAAGAGTGAATACAACATTGTTGATCAACTGTTACAGACTCCTTCAAATATCTCGGTATTATCACTATTACTCAGTTCAGAAGCGCACAGGGAGGCTCTACAGAAAGTCTTAGAGCAAGCCTTTGTGGAACAGGATGTAACAATCAGACAGTTTGATAGCATTGTCTCTAACATCACTTCCTGCAATAATTTGGGATTTAGTGATGAGGAACTACCCGAAGAGGGTCGTCGTCATAACATGGCGCTCAACATTACAGTTAACTGCCAGGACGATGCTTTAGCCAGCGTACTGGTAGACACAGGGTCAGCCCTGAATGTTATGCTGAAGTCCACTTTGATGCAATTATCATTCAAAGGCCCTCCGATGAGAATCAGCGAGGTCGTCGTCAAAGCGTTCGACGGATCCAGAAAAATAGTTATCGGCGAAGTTGATCTTCCCATAACTATCGGTCCTCACACTTTACAAGTCACTTTCCAGGTCACGGATATCCGGGCAATGTACAATTTTTTATTAGGAAGACCTTGGATACATCAGGCTAAAGCAGTCACTTCGACCCTCCACCTAAAGCTAAAGTTCGTCAAGAACGATCAACTTGTCACAGTTTGTGGGGAACAAGCCTTGCTTGTGAGTAACTTGTCACCATCTACTGGTATAGAACCCGAGGAGGTTATTGGAACTCAGTTCCAAGCACTGTCGGTAAGCAAGAACAATCAGTTCAAAGGAGGAACCTCGATTTCCTCATACAAAGATGCTATCAAAGCGGTCGAGAGTACCGATACAACAGGATGGGGACAACTTGTCATTCCTATTGACAATAACACAAAGAAGGGTCTTGGTTTTTCTGTAACCTGTACCCAGACAGCTGCCAACGATAAAAGTCTTCCTCCCCTCCAAAACTTCTTCCACAATGGAGGTTTTCTTCACCCAGTGTCTCAAGCAGTACATGCTATCAATGAGGAAGATCCCTCTGACACAGATGAAGAATGGAAGTCCTATCTGAACGAGGACGGTTATATGTCTCAGGAAGAGGTGCCTATACCATTTTGCTATCCCGCACAGAGTCCGAGATTTATACCAAGGTCAGACGTCGAAATGATATATGGAGATTGTGATCCGGAAGGATGTCGTGCTCCGCCAAATTCATTAGAGGAGGACACTCTAATGAAAGACAACTTTGACCATAATTACTATGGCCCAATGGATGGTCTGCTAATGTGGCAGCCTTACCCAGGAAACTTGGGGCAAGAAAGTCAGCCGAATAATGAAAATCAGCTGACCATCATTGAACAGAATACCTGTGTCCCCACCATGTCATGGGATCAACACTTGGGTCATTCAGAAACTACTCAACATGAAGATGAAATTGCAACGTTTGCAGGACTTGAATTCATCAACTATGCTTTTCCCGAGGTCAACGTCATCGAGAGGGATGACTCCTTCAGTTCCAAAGAAGTGTGGGACACCTTGGGATAACCGAGTGGAAGATACGACTTTATGGTCAAGTACACTGCGCCCGAAAGCTCTCGTATCAGGTTCGAAGACATCCAGCTGACTGAATGGGAAGATACAGCTGAGAGCACAAATGCTATGCAAAATGCAACTGAGGAATTCTCCTACGACAACTCTGCCTGGGAGACAAATTCCAATGATCCTGCTCCACTAGAAATCAGCGTCATTTCTGAAGACAAATCAAGGAAGGTGCCAGACTTTGTGATTCACCGAGGAGTTCGCCGCCAATGGATTGCTGTCGATGTTCCGAAGGCCGTTCACCAGTCCAAGTAATTGCCATCTTTAACCTTTCACCCTGCCCAGGTGAAACGGATGTTTTGATAGGGCTCGCTTTCTGTAAATTCCCTCTTCGCTTCGGCCAAAGCGACAGAGTTTTGTTGTATAGGGTTGTAGTTTCAAGAATCGACTTGTTCATTAATAAAATAATGTCGTTCTGTAATTTCCGCATTAATTGCTGTTTTCTCTTTTTGCTTTTTCAGAAAATGGTAATCCTAAAAAAACAATTCAATAATAAAAACAAGCAGTAACAAAAATAAAGCACTGCACACACTTGCATTTTCTCTATCTCTTCTAAACACGAATCATCACGTCATGCAGATTGCTTGTTTTAAACACCGTTGAAACATATGATCCGATGCCTTCTCCCAACTTTGAGTTCCCGGTATTCGAGGCTGAAGAAGAAGTTGACAACAAAATTCCAGAAGAGATCTCCCGACTACTTAGACAAGCGGAAAGGTCCATTGAACCTCACAAAGAGCCGTTGGACACGGTAAACTTGGGTTCAAAGCAAGAGAGAAAAGAAATCAGGATTGGGGTACTGCTTAGTCCAACTACCAAAGAGAGTTTGATAAAACTTCTCAAAGAATTCCCCGATGTATTCGCTTGGTCCTATCAGGATATGCCAGGGTTAGATACCAACATCATGGAACATCATTTACTGTTGAGATCGGAATGTCCTCCAGTAAATCAAAGGTTGAGACGCACTCACCCGGACATGGCCATCAAAATCAAAGGGGAGGTACAGAAACAGATTGACGCGGGTTTCCTCGCTACATCTGAATATCCTCAATGGTTAGCCAACATCGTACCCGTTCCCAAAAAGGACGGAAAGGTCAGAATGTGTGTTGATTACAGAGATCTGAACAAGGCAAGTCCAAAGGACGATTTTCCTTTACCACACATTGACATGCTGGTAGACAGCACAGCAAAGTTCAAGTATTCTCCTTCATGGATGGATTCTCGGGCTATTACCAGATCAAAATGGCGCCGAAAGACATGGAGAAAACTTCGTTCATCACCCCATGGGGCACCTTTTGTTACAAGGTAATGCCGTTCGGTTTGAAGAACGCCGGGGCAACCTATCAAAGGGCCATGACTACTCTGTTTCATGACATGATACACAAAGAAATCGAGGTATATGTCGATGACATGATTGCAAAATCAAAAACAGAGAGTGAGCACGTTGAACATCTGTCAAAATTGTTCGAACGTTTAAGAAAATTCAAGCTCCGCTTGAATCCCAACAAGTGCACCTTCGGTGTCCGTTCAGGGAAACTTTTAGGGTTCATCGTCAGCCAAAAAGGAATTTAGATTGATCCTGACAAGGTCAAGGCCATTCAAGAAATGCCTTCTCTGAAAACTGAAAAACAAGTCAGAGGATTCTTGGGACGTTTGAACTACATCGCGAGATTCATACTCCTTATGACTGCCACTTGTGCACCGATTTTCAAGTTACTCAAAAAGAACCAGGACTGCGTTTGGACAGAAGATTGCCAAACTGCCTTCGACAGTATTAAGGAATATCTGTTGAATCCTCCGATTCTATCACCTCCAGTGGAAGGAAGACCACTGATCATTTACCTCACAGTTCTGGAAGACTCGATGGGGTGTGTACATGGCCAACAAGACGAAACTAAATGGAAAGAGTCTGCTATTTACTATTTGAGCAAGAAATTCACCGACTGCGAAACTCGGTACACGATGCTCGAGAAAACTAGTTGTGCTTTGGCTTGGGCAGCCAGACGTCTTCGCCAATATATGATTCGTCAGACTACTTAGTTAATCTCCGAAATGGATCCAATTAAGTATGTTTTCGAAAAACCTGCTCTTACGGGAAGGATTGCCCGTTGGCAGATGCTGTTATCAGAATATGACATAGAGTACCACGCTCAAAAAGCCGTTAAAGGAAGTATTTTAGCCGATCATTTGGCTCATCAACTGATTGACGATCAAGAATCAATCGGGTTTGACTTCCCAGAAGAAGATGTCATGTATCTAAAAATGAAAGACTGCGATGAACCGTTACCCAGTGAAGGGCCAGAACCAGGTTTCCAGTGGGGACTTATCTTTGAAGGAGCAGTTAATCATTATGGAAATGGAATTGGGGCAATCATTGTTACCCCTCAGGGTACCCACATTCCTTTCACTGCCAGACTTACGTTCAAATGTACGAGCAATGAGGCCGAATACGAAGCTTGTATTATGGGTCTCGAGGAAGCGATTGATTTAAGGATCAAAAACTTGGACGTATACGGCGACTCAGCCCTGGTTATTAATCAGATAAAAGGAGATTGGAACACATACCAATCAGGATTGATTCCTTACAAAGACTACGCGAGAAGGTTTCTACCTTTCTTCGACAGAGTTGAGTTTCATCACATCCCTCGTGAGGAGAATCACATGGCTGATGCATTAGCCACTATCTCTTCCATGATTAGTGTAGGTCAATGGAATGACATACCTAAGATTGACATCATGCGCCTTGAACGGCCCACCTACATCTTTACGATTGAAGCAGTCATAGACGACAAATCTTGGTATCACGATATCAAATGCTTCCTTCAGAAACAAGAGTACCCACCTGGGGCACTAAGAAAAGATAGAAAGACCCTCAGAAGATTGGCTGGAAACTTCTTCCTGACAGGTGACACTCTCTATAAGAGAAATTTTGACATGGTTTTGCTCCGATGCATCGACAGACCAGAAGCAGACATGCTGATGAAAGAAATTCATGAAGGATCCTTTGGCACTCATGCCAATGGACACGCAATGGCGAGAAAAATTCTAAGAGCAGGGTACTATTGGTTGACAATGGAATCCGACTGCTACAAGTACATGAGGAGGTGTCACAGGTGTCAGATATACTCCGACAAAATTCATGTACTGCCATCACATCTCAAAGTTCTCTCTTCCCCATGGCCATTCTCGATATGGGGAATCGACCTGATTGGCATGATTGAGCCCAAGGCTTCAAACGGACATCGGTTCATCCTAGTAGCCATTGACTATTTCACCAAGTGGGTTGAAGCAGCGTCATACGCTAATGTAACCCGACAAGTGGTGGTCCGATTTATCAAAAACAATATCATCTGCCGTTATGGTGTTCCAAGCGAGATTATTACTGATAATGGATCTAACTTGAACAATAAGATGATGAAAGAGTTGTGTGCATAGTTCAAGATTGAACGCCATAACTCATCTCCCTACCGACCCAAGATGAACGGAGCGGTAGAAGCGGCCAATAAGAACATCAAGAAGATCGTTCAAAAGATGGTTGTAACCTACAAAGACTGGCAGGAAATGCTACCCTTTGCTCTTCACAGTTATCGCACGTCTGTCCGCACTTCAACAGGGGCTACCCCTTTTTCTCTAGTATATGGCATGGAAGCAGTGCTCCCCATAGAAGTAGAGATCCCATCAATCCGAGTATTGATGGAAGCTAAGCTTACAGAAGCTGAATGGTGTCAAAGTCGACACGATGAACTAAACCTGATCGAAGAGAAGCGAATCACGGCACTATGCCACGGTCAGTTGTATTAGCAAAGAATGAAGAAGGCGTTCGACAAGAAGGTCCGACCTCGTGTCTTCAGAAAAGGAGACCTCATGCTCAAGAAGATACAATCGTTTCTCACTGACTCTCGGGGCAAGTGGACCCTGAATTATGATGGCCCCTATGTGGTCACGAAAGCTTTCTCAGGCGGTGCCTTGAGACTTGCAACCATGGACGGAGAGGAATTTGCCTACCCCACGAATGTTGATGTAGTCAAGAAATACTTCGCCTAAAAAAAACGTCTCGGTGGATTGAAAACCTGAAAGGGCGGTCCAGGCAAAAGTTAGAGACAAAATAAAAAAAAATCATCCCGGTGGATTGGAAACATCATAGTACAATCCAGGCAAAAATTAGGGATAATGGCAAGTAACTACGTTCAACACAGGGGCAAGTCCCTCAGCAGCAGTTACATCATCTGTCAGAAAACTCCGGTCAAGGTCATCTTCGACGGAAGCTCAGGATGCCCAGAATTCAAAGTTGGTAGAAGGATAGCGGTCGTTATGTTTCAACGTAGCCCTTTTCCCTGTAAATTACCATTTTCAAACTTTGTATATACTCTTTGGAATCACGCGTTTGGTTGATCTCCGTCTTATCAATAAAATTTGAGCCCTTGTGCTTTTGTTTGTACTTCTTATTTGTTTTAGCTTTACAGAACGACGTTTTAACATGATTAACGATTCTTGAAATAAAAAAAAAATGAATTTACTTGATAAAAAATTTTCTGCTTTTTTAAATAGAGATGGCAATTTATTTTGACTATTAAACATCGAAAGAACATCAATTGCGTCTCCAAAGGTGTTCGAACCTCAAAGTGCAGAATCAAAGTACTCCTTCTAGGCCCAGTACGCCTAAATGAAGGGATCAACTGTGTCAGAGACCTTGTTTCGTCTGACACACCTCGGCCAAGTTCTTATCTCCTAAGCCCGATCGACGATATTCCCCGCAGGGACTATCTCTCCTAAGCAAGGTGGAATTGGTATCTTGAACCAGCGATATCTCTACACGCCCCGCGATGGCCGAGTATCTAGTCATGTTCATCTTTTTCACATTTCATATTGCATCACCATCACTCTAGTCGGTCTTGTCCCCTAGTGATAACAGTCCTCTCAATCGAGTTGTCAGTTCTTGCCTCGTCAGGAAATGCTACGTTTGGACAATCTCGCTTCCAGTGTATCTCTGGATTAGAGTCGGCACTCGACCACTTTGATAACTTGAACCTCTGAAAGACCAGAGAACATTCAATAAGCATCACTCTTCGCCATTGAAGATGACATCCTTGCTTTCCCAGATAAAGGAAAATCCCCAGAGAAAGCCTCATAATCAGAGATTCGGCAGTACAATAGTTTTTCTCCGAAAAACCCGCTGATGAAAAGATCATCGGCACCTCAAAATCGGATCACATCATATGGCATTTCTCCGGGAAGATCCCGAAAAAAGTATGATGTAAGACCCCAAGCGGAAATAGTCTCTCAAGAGACTCGCTTTCCCCAGTAGAAACAAATGGCGTCTCCAACAAAGAAGTTTGTGCAACTCTACAACTCAGACGACTGGGTTCCCCAGCAAGTCTGACATCAAAACATTTTCTACTCAAATGGCATCTCCCCAGGAAACTTCGGCGAGAAGTTTGAGGAAAACCGCTACGAATAGCGTCCCCTGTCAATAAAGCTTATTGACAAAAGAAACTAAGACCAGTTCCTTGGTAGGAAGCCAGGATCGAGGGGAAGTTTATTTCAGAAACTAAGACCAGTTCCTTGGTAGGAAACCAGGATCGAGGGGAAGTTGACAAAAGAAAGTAAGACCAGTTCCTTGGTAGGAAGCCAGGATCGAGGGGAAGTTTATTTCAGAAACTAAGACCAGTTCCTTGGTAGGAAACCAGGATCGAGGGGAAGTTGACAAAAGAAACTAAGACCAGTTCCTTGGCTGAAGACCAGGATCGAGGGGAAGTTTCCCTTTTCTAAGCATCATCGCTTAGCTAAAGAAGATGAATTTGTAAGCTACCATTCATAACCACCATCAGAATTTCGGTTATTCCGTTATTCACACCTTCGGGTCTAAGAAGATTAAATAGGGGCATCTGTCATACCCCAAATTTTGACCACTAAGATTTCCCATCATTGTGCAAATCATCATCACAATATGGATGAACCATCATGCCTCATCAAAAACCTCAAGGGTTGTTGAGCATTTACTACAATCAAAATTAGGGTTTTAAGCCCTCTCTGAGCCTTAGACAAAGGATCAATCAAGGAATGACATGATCTTCAACTTGTCTATCCTCTCAAGCATTCACAATGGATCAAGAGGACTCCCACTTCAAGGATTAAGCACAAGGTTGCTCCCTTCTAGGTGGATCAAGCTTCAAGATCGACAGTGTCACCAAATTAAGGTTTTGGTCGACCAGGGCCCCCAGATGGAAATTTTCATCTGGGCATGAGCCAATAATCCAAAACATAACCTAATATACTCCATGGAACCTCATGGACCCAATCACCAAGTCAATTTTGCCTCAGGGGATGCATACATCAAAAATCAGGAATTAGGGTTTCTTGACCTAATTCACCCCTAAGTTGACTTTTGGTGTAAATCATGAACCAAGACCTCAATAGAGGGTTTTAAGGTCTCTAATGAACTATATTTATCCATTTGGAACAATGGATTAATCCAAGGAACTTGAGCAACAAGACTCAATTTCATCTGCACCACAGTTAGGGTTTTAAGGAAAAAGTCAACTGTAACTTTGACTTTTGGCCAGGACATGCTCCCAAGCCCTAAGACATGATTCAATACACCCTATGACATCCATGAAACATGTCCATCAAGTTTGATTTAGGTCAAGGACATGATTTCCTGAAGAATTGCACAGTTTGGAATTCATCTGATAAAAAGTCAACTGTGCCCAAAAGTCAACTTTGACTTTTTGAGATTTTTCACCAAAATGGATTTTTAACCCTAAAATGATGTTAATGTATGATTTGAATCATCATTCATCAAGAAAAATCAAGAAAAGTTGGATAACTTGTAAAAGGGGTAACCATAAAAACATAGAAAATTTTCTAAGTTAAAAATAAAGTGACAAGGGTACCAACTTTGGAGGACCATAACTCCTAAACCACAAGGCCATTTTTCCTCATCCAAAGATGGATTTGTAGCCCTCATTACCCTCTACAAAAACTTCAACTAGACCTAAGTCCAATTCATTAAGGATTTTGAGTTATGGAGTGATCAAAATGGCTGAAAATTGAAAATGTCACTTTTTCCAATACTTAGTGAAATTTTCACCAAGTCCAAATCTGTCTTCATTTTTTTCCAAATGTAGGGGGATTTTTCACTTGGATTCAAAAGAGATCAAAACCAAATATGTTCAAACAGTTGTTGTATCATGTAAGGGCTTTCCAAAATGGCCAAGAACATTACCAAATTCCCTTTGGACTATGAGTTATGACATTGGGAAGTTGCCTTGTTGAAATCTGTCAAGCCAAGGCAGAATTTGCATTTTTACTCGATTTGCCAAAATCAGCCAAATCCAAATGCTCCTATCCACTTGGACACATCTGAGGATTGAATCTAAAAGGGACAATCACTGAGCCAAGCCTCCAAAGTCCATGGAACAAGAAATAGAATGTTGAACCTAGAGTGGCCAAAATAGGGACAAGACTTCAAATTTGGATTGGAGCAATCAATGGAAGCATCAAGGTGGCATGGACTGAGCCATTCTCATCTGAAATCAGTCAAGACTTATCCAAGACCAAGGGAACCACAGCCCTGTGCCCTAACCTCTAGTCAATGGCTAGAGGAGACTTGGATTTCCATTGGACAACATTGGCCAAACCTCTGCTGCAGTTGCCATTCACTGTGGATCCCAAAACAAACTTGCTCCACTATAAATAGAGCTCAATTGTGTTCAGTTTGAGTACACCAAAGCCATCAAACAGATGCTTTCCTCAAAACCTCTTCTTTCACCTCAAATTTGCCTTCCAAAGCAAGTAACATTGAGTTTTTGAGCTAGAGAGCAATTCCATCACAATCAATCACACACACACCTCATATATATCATATGTAAGCTGTGCAAACTATCACAAGTGACCTGTAATCACAAAATCACAAAGTCACCTCTCAAAACCTCAAAATAGGCTTTTTTTGTATTTTTCAAGCCATGTCTTGATTCAGTCACTTTCCAAACCAGATAAAACCTCAAACACACTCCAAATATCACCCTTGAACTATCCCAAATGGTTTCCCCCATCTAGAACACCATTTGAGGGAGTTGCTATTTTGGTCACTTTTGAACCCTTTTGCAAGAAAGAGACTGTTTGTGTTTTTGCAGGTACCAGCTGATTCCAACCATCCTAAAAGCATCCAAGGGATCATTTGAGGTGGTTCAAGGCATATAATCATATCTGGAGTAAGAGGGTTGGTAGATTGCAGAGAAAACTCCAAAATCCCAAAGAAGGGTAAGCCTCTCAACTTGCACTCACCAAAACATGTGTGCATTTGAAGTCCACTGAGTATGCATATATTATACATGTCATATGTGTTGTGTTTGTGCCAATTGATCATGTAATTCATGCCTGTATCAAAGTGTAGCATAGAAAATACAATTATAGGTCATTGTCAAAACAACTATCGGGTTTTGAGGAGGGAGTGTGATCTGAAAAAACCACCACCACCATTGGATTCCTTGTGAAATTCTGGCCCAGATACATATAAATTTTGTCTCAAACCAATAAGAATTGAGAAAGTTATGACCTTCACGTTTTTTAGCCAAAACTTGCCTTGGGCAAGCCAAAACCAAGTCATACCTTGTATATTTGTTGTTTCATTTCAAACAATGGATGTATCACCACCCCAGTGGTAAAGCGCGCGCCTTGTATGCTTGAGGTCGTGGGTTCAAACCCCACCCATGCCATTTTGTGATTTTTCACATTTTTGCTATTTTTCCAACTATTTTCATGTTTTGTTAATTATTTGGGAAATTAATAACTCTTTCAATTTTAATTATTTTTTATTGGTTCTTTTTGCAAAAAATCACAAAAATGTTGAAATATTTTATTCCACAAAAAAATTGAGTTTATATTATTTATTTAATATAATTAGTATTTTTGTGAATAAATTCATTTTTATTTGTTTTTAAGCATTTTAAAATGAATATTCATCTTGACAAATCAAGACCAAATGAGTTTTAATATCTCTTGTGATTTATACCTCATTTTTCAAACCTTAAACAAAAATCACAAGTGGTTAATTCAAACCTATTTGGTATTTTTCATTGATTTTCTTTAAATACTTACTTTTAAAGAATAAAATTAGGGTTTCTTTGATTTTTCACTCAAACAAATTTGTCAAATACTCTTGGGCCTCTAATAGAGTGTAAGACCCAATCCTTTTTTGACCAAACATTTTGGGCCTCACATATTGTATAAGTCCCGAGACCGTCAAAAACAAACGGCGCGATCGTCGCCTTTTCAAAATAACCCGGGGCCTACCCTCGAGTAGTAAGACCCATTTATTTTCTTAAAATACACTTGGGCCTCTATTAGAGTGTAAGACCCAACCCCCCTTTAACCAAAACATTTTGGGCCTCACTTATTGTATAAGTCCCTCTGCGTTAAAAGAAAACCTCGACGCGATCGCCATTTTTAAACGAAAAATCATCTGGGCCTACCCTCGTGTTATAAGCCCCACTCTTTTTATTTAAAACTTTTTGGGCCTCTTGAGAGAGTGTAAGACCCATCCCTTTGTACAGAAAACCTTTTTTGGGCCTCAGTCACTTGTATAAGTCCCTCTGTACAAATTCAAACAGTGCGCTCACTGATAAAACCCTGGGCCTCTCCTTGAGCTGTAAGCCCCAAATCTTTCTTTTTCAAAGCACTTTCTCCTTTGATTTTGAATATACTACTGTTTTCAATCTTTCTTTGTTGAACAACTAACCAAACAGCATGGAAGCTCTACAACCGAGTAAGTGGTTATTGCTTTCATTTACCGCTTTCATATACATATAACTGTATTGTGGGGCTGTTTCACTGTAAGTCTTCTTTCATAAACTCATATTAACTGTGTAATAATAGTATAGATATTTCGAGTTTCCCCGGCAACTACGTCTAGAACTAGGTGACGCTGTTTCGTTTATTCGTAGAAATAGACAACTAGATCCCCAATAGGATCACCAGATACAGTCTTCTCTTCGGCTGTCCTCATTAGGAATTATCAAGAAACTCTACTCCCCAAGATGAATGTATTCTCCGTGAATGGCATCTTTGAGTTTCTTCCAAATTCTCGAACTTTCCTGACTTGATCTATTCCTTGTGAATAGCTTGCCTTGAATTTCTCGGGGTTTGGGGACCAATCGGCTTCTTAAAAGCATCGGCCTCCTCTTGGGCATCGTACAAGGACCCACAGGCTTCCTAAAAGCACCCACGCCTCCTCTTGGGCTTAGTACAAGGACCCTACGGCTTCTTAGAAGTATTCACAGCCTCCTCTTAGGCTTCGTATAATGATCTCTTCCTTCGGGAATGATAGCCTCCTCTTGGGCTTAGTACAAGGACCCGTCGGCTTCTTAAAAGCTTCCAGCCTCCTCTTGGGCTTCGTACAAATTGTCCCGACGACCTCCTAGAGGTATAGTAACAGAACCTAGTCACCTTCATAGAACAGTCCTTTCATAGAGTCTACTACTGTTTCTCAAAGCATAGTACAAAAGATGAAACTCTAGACTTGGACGGTCTAATCTTCTTGAGTCTCAAAGACATTCTCAAGTGACCCCTTTGTTAAATAGGAAGGAAACCCGTAGACTTGGACAGTCTCAATACCCTTCGGATTTCCCACTTCCTTAAAGAACAGGAATAACCCAGAACCTCGGATCAAATCCTTTAGTACAGTGTTGCTCATATAAGAACTGATTTTCTCTTTCAAAATCAGTATACTGGACCTGTCACTCAACTGAAAGAGTCACCATAGCCTCCTCTTGGGCTTTGTACAATGATTCTCCCCAGTGGAGTCAAACAACGTTTAGCCTCTCTCTCGGGCTTTGTATGAGACACATAAGAGACTCCCTCGTTGAGTCAATCACCCCTTCCGCCTCCATCTCGGGCTTTATACGAGATACAAAAAGGTTCTTATTGAGCCAAACAAACCTTTAGCCTCCATCTCGGGCTTTGTACGAGATACAAAAATTCTCTTGTTGAGTATAAAATATCCTCTTGTAGGATCAACCCCTTTTAGCCTCTCTCTCGGGCTTTGTACGAGACACATATTAGCCTCCTCTTAGGCTTTGTATAAGAAAACCACTGGTTGATCCAATCAACCTTTTAGCATCAAAACTGTGCCTCGTTCACAATACATAAACATCAACAACTCCTTCCCCTTCATCTAATCGCTGTAAGCGGCAAGCCTCTGGATCATCTACATCCATGCCACTGTCCCTCTTTTAGCATGAGAAATTCCTAAGGAAAGATAGCATTGCTCTACACTGAGTTAAAGTCTTCTCCTTCAAGTTAAAACCTCCTTTAAAGGAAATTATGGCATTGCCAGATTCACAAATCCCGGTTAAAGTAATTCTCCTTTATAAACAGTTGTGACAAACAAACCTCTTTAGAGATGACAAATTCTCTCTAAAGTCAACACCTTTTAGCTTCACGTCTTGGGCTTTGAACAAGATATAAATAGACCCTTCAGCTTCACATCTTGGGCTTTGAACAAGATACAAACCACCTTTCGCTTCACGTCTTGGGCTTTGAACAAGACACCAAAAACACCATTTCCTCCCATAGAATAGGGGGAACTACGAACGCTCTGATTTCCCTGTTTCGGTAAACGGGAATACGTAGGCATAAGAATGAAAGAAAAATCTTAGCGAGCACACTAAACAAAAACCCAAAATCCCATACTGTCATGTACCTATCAAAAAGCATCAGTCCTAACACCCTAATCCTTGTTCCCCGCTATAAGATCCTAGAAAGAAAGAAAACAGTATTGGCGAAAATACAAATAACAAGTACAAAGGCCCCCCCACATTGATAGCATTCGTAACTTAACAGACCGCTGTTTAAACTCAGTATGCAAAGCAGGGTTAATTGGAGACATCTATTTCCCTTCCTTCATCAGCTTTAATAGGATAAAAAATGAATCGACCTGTAGTTTAAGCTCAACCGCAGAGAGCGACCATCGCTTAAGAACCGCGTCCAAAATCGCTCGCTACACTCATTCATGTTGCTGGACTGTTGAAGACTATGACCAGATTCTCTAAGTACTATAGTGGACTTGTTAAGGAGTTTGTTGTGAACATCCCCATAGACATTTCTGACAATAGAAGTGTGAACTACATGAAGGTGTTTGTTAGGGGGCAGTGTATTGACTTCTCTCCTAGTACCATCAATAAATATTTGGGAAGAGATGAACAAGAGGGGTGTGAGCTGGAAGTAACTGATAATGAAGTGTGTAGAGAAATCATTGCCACTCAAGTTAAGGTGTGGCCACTGAAAAATAAATTGACAGCTAGCAAACTCAGTATCAAGTATGCTATTTTGCACAGAATTGGTGCTACTAACTGGGTACCTACTAATCACAAAACCACCATAACTGTGGGATTAGGAAGGTTCATCTATGCTATTAGGAAAAAGGTCAAGTTCAACTATGGAGGCTATATATTTGATCAAGTGGTGAAGCATGGTGCCACCAATGCTATCAAAATGCCTATATCATTCCCTTCCCTTATCTGTGAATGATCTTAGATCAACATCCTGGGATCTTAACCAGTACAGAGGTAGCATGTAAGAGGGAGTCAGCGTTATCTTTGCATCCCAAACTGTTTGTTGGGAGTCATGTTCCAGACATTGTTACAGCATCAAGTTCTGGGGTTAAGAAGGTCAGTACAAAATCTGAGTTGATTGAAGAATTAAAGGCAACCTGCAAGGATCTTGATATGGTTATCAGTACCAACACTGTTAGGAAAATGAAGATTGAGCAGATGATCAAAGACTTGGAACAAGGGGAAGATAATGTGAATGGCGATACTGAGGATTCCGGGTCAGATGAATATTGTGCTGTTATATGCACCTTTTTATGTTGTTCTGTTCTATGATTTGTTTGCTTGGTTGCTAACTGTGAGGCTAACAATGAGAGCTAGGGTAGTACTAACTGTAGTTAATAGGGCTTCTGATTGAAGCTTGTCTAATTGTGGCTAAAAAGGGGGAGAAGTAGCCAAAGAAAGTAAGCCAAAAGTACAAATGTCAAATGCTGTCGAAAGAGTTGATGTTAAAGGAATTTGTTTGCTATAGTACAGTAGTGCAGATATTAAGGGGGAGAAACTGCTGAAATGCTGAACAGCTGCTATGCTGGCTTTTGCATTGAGGGGGAGTGCTCATTGCTGTTAATAATGAAATATGTGCAGTTGTTTGAATGTTTGAAGAGTGTAGCTATTGAACTTGGTGATGCAGTAGAGTTTTGTGAAGTGAATTGAAGATGCTGCTGCTGTTTGGAGTTTCAAAATCATTGTTTGAAGTTTTTCTACTGCTGAAGTCTCTGAAGGTGCAGAGATTGTTTTAGCCAAAATTAGCCAAAAGGGGAGATTGTTAGTTCTTGGATTGGCTGGAATTTTGGGTAAAACAAAGTATGTTCAATGTTGATGTCAAGGTGGTGATGGTGCAACATTGAGTGTTAACACTGAGCTGTGTTAAGTGTTTTAATTACTGAAGTTTGGATGTCTGATGTCACATGCGATGTTGTGACATTAGATCTGCAGAATTAATAACATCAGGTTGTGATGTTGTTAGGGTTTGCGTGTTAGCAGGAATTGTGGAGAGCTGTTAGTCTCATTGGATGAGAATATCTTGGGATAGATATTTTCCACTGCATAAGAGATTTGATGCAGATTTGTAGGAGATTTAAAAGGTTGAAGATTTGAAAAGATTTTAGGAGAAAATCTGTTTTGAATATTCAGTTTTAAATAACAAATCAAGTCAGATATTGTAGGAGTCCAAGCCCAATTCAGGTTGCTATTTAAAGCACACAAGACTAAAGGAAAAGATACAGAAATACAGAGAGAAGATCAAGAGCATAGGCTGATTGTCTTGAGTATTTTGTACGAGTTTGTATACACCATTCTAGGTTGAATTGGTGAGTCGTTTTCTGTCCTCTCTTAGAAGCTGTGAAGCAATAGAGAGTTATTACTTGATCAAAGCTGTGAAGCAGAATCAAGGTGTGATTGAATTGTAGGGATTGAGTAGTGTTCTCATATCTAAGTGGTTTCTTAGGTAGGAAGTCACTAGTAGGAATTAAGTTTAGGAGATTGTCACCTGGGATGTTGAGTCTATAAATTAATTCTACAAGTAGTGAATTTCATCCCTGGCTTGGTAGCCCCCAGACGTAGGTAGTTAGACCGAACTGGGTGAACAATTTGGTGTGTTATTCTGCTGTTTATTTTGTCCATTGTGCAGAGTGTGTTGTTGTGACATCGCACCTTAACATCACACGTCTGATACCAGAATTTCAGTTTTGTTTGTTGACAAGACGATCATGGCTTTTGATATTGATCAAGAGTTGTTTTCAAGCCCTGGGACAAGACTCTATGTGATGGTAGACATCCCTAGAGACCATCTATGAGCCTTAGATGTGATTGAAGACGCAAGATCATCAGAGATCATTCAAGTGTATTCACCAGTGAAATTAGGGTTTTGACTGAGGCCCTAACCTTTGAGATTTTGATCCAAAATGAAATATCCAAGTCCTCAATCCATCATGACATGTATAATTAAGGAGTTAAGGTATGAAAAATCAAGTTTTAAGAAGTTTCTTGCAAAGGAAACAAAGTTTGGTTCATGAAACTTTTCAAATGTGGAAATTTCACTACTTGTGCAAAAATTGAAACAGTCATAACTTTCAAAACACACATCCAAATTGAGTGACTCAAAGCTCAAATGGAAGCTTTTTCCATGATCTTCAAAGTGTATTAGAGGACCCTCTTTCAAAAAATTCATGGTTTTTAAGTTACAAGACTTGGAAGATAAATCACCCTTGGGGACTTAGTGAAATTTCAGCTTTTTCACCTTAGTTTTCACACAACTTTGACTCAATTTTTCACATAGGTCCAAGCTTCAAATAAAAAATCTCTGGACATGAAAGTTGTTCCTTGTCTTCAAGCTTTTCAAGCATTTGTAGAACGCCTCATTTGGATAAAGCAATCTCAAGTTATGATGCTTCAAAGTTGGATGCTTCAAATTGTAAAAACTCAATAACTTAGAAAAAATTTCTAAGTCTTTTTGTCTTTCCATGCGCATGACTTTAAGACATTTTTTCTCAATGATGCAAACCTTATCTCAAATAGCTTTTTACATGGGAAATGTTCTATCAAATTCCTACTTTTCAAAGAGCCAAAGAATTCATAAAATGAAGCATTGATCATCAAGAAATGTTGCTCCAAAGTGGCCATGTTTAAATATTACATACACTTAGGGAAATTCAGAATTTGATCTTGTTACCACACCAATTGCACTTGGCTCAAGATTTGATTAAGCAACAAAACCATGCACAAAATCTTCCTTATGATTTTCTCCCTAAAACAAAGTCAATATCCTTCGTGTTCTCAATGCAATGACCAACAGCCATGACTATAAAAGGAGGCTATACTCCCTTGTTAGAAGACAACGAAAATCACTCTTAAAGCTCTCCTCTCCATAGTCTGCCCGGAAACTCTCAAAAAAAATTTGTAATAACTTTGCCTTGTTTCAATCTCTTCGTGCAAACCTTAAACAATCCACCAACCATCAATACACCAATAACACAACAAAAATCTCTACACAAAATACATCATAAGAAGAAGAAAACTCGTGAGAACTAAGTGCAACTGAAAGTAAGAAGAGTGAGCATCTTTATCAGCAGCTAGCATACCACCATTTTGGAAAGGAAAGGGTTCAAATAGTTGAATCTATAAGCTCCAAAGTTGAAGAAGCAATGGATTGTCTCCACTAAGTAAGCTCTCTTCCAGTTCTCTCCATGCTCTCATGTTTATGTGTAACTGTTTCGGAATTATACCATGTGTTCATACATTGCATTTATGTTGGTTTGAAATGATAGCATGGTTGTTTGCTTAAGGCCTTGTTCATACATCATCGTGTAGCTTGTTAGTTTCAGTTTAGATGCTCAACTTCCATGATCGTTTGTTTCAGGCTTGAGTTCCTGTCTGGAAATGTTGTGGGTTTGATGTTGTTCTACAATCTGAGAGCTTCATCATGATGCTTTATTTCATTGATTTTGGTTGAGGAAACAAATCTGAAACGGATGAGAAAGAGGAGAGTTTGCCATGCCTTCTCTCTGGTTTTTCACAATAGAGTTTTAGGCTTTGCATAAATTGCATGGGGAAGATGACTTGCTGGAAGCATGGGATAGGCTAGGGTGTTACTTTGTCGTGTAGTCACTTATGTGACTAATGAGCAGTTGAGAATTGTTCCACATATTATTTTGTACCGACCCCTTGTAATAATCACACGGCTGTTAGTTTTATTTCTTTTTCTTGGATCTGGCCCTTAGATTCGCTATTAGCACCCCCCACTACAGCATACCCATGCGCCATACTGTATTTAATTCAAGCCAAGATTCATTAATACACCCCCTTGTGTACTAATTCAATACAACTTTATTTTATTTTTCTTCTTCAATCTTAATTAATACAAATATTTTTCTTTTTACTTAAAAAAACTCCCAAAAAAGCCATGTTAATACTTCAAGGTTAATTTAATTTTTTGAATTTTTTATTTTCATTTTACTTAGTTTTAATAATTATTTCTAATTTTCTAAAATTTGGAGTAATTTGAACTTAGTTTTTGAAACACTTTTGCACAACCCTTTTGCTCTTTATCTTCTTGAGCTAATTTTCCAAAGTGACTTAGGACATATTAGAGGGATGTTTGAGGGTTAACTTGTGACCTTGAATGACGTAGTTTGTTTAGGTTTATGGCTCAATGTTCAAGACTCGATTCTTAGACCTAAAACCTTTGTACTCACCTTGAAATTTGATTCTTTAGAAGTACCACCTTGCCATACTTGTGTTCACTTACTCATGATATGAACTATCCCATTATCTTTTGCCATACTCATACATGTATATGTCATGCTTTAATGTTATTCTCACTTGATTAATGATCATTTTCTTTGAATTCTTGAACTTATACTGTTCATTTCAAAACTCAATTCCCTTTGTAGCATTCTAGTTCACAAGATGTTATCTCTCCTTCCTTCCAAAGGAAAGTCTCTCTATTGAACTCAAAGTCATAGATAGCTCATTACCAGCTTTGACCTCATAGTCATGGCCACCTTCAGCCTTGACCTCATAGTCATGGCCACCTTCTCTTTTGGCCTCATAGCCAATTATCTTACAACTTAGAATTAAGTTAGAGTTCTTGGACTCTATGTGAGACTCATCACTTTGAGTATTCACTTTCACCTATTAAAACTTAGACTTGGAGAGTTTCTTAAACTCAACATGAGCTCATACTCATTCCCCGTTGGAACTTTGACCACAGTCAATGGTTCCTCACCCTTAGTTAGGTGAACTACGGTTGCTCTGATTCTTTAGTCAGATACGTAAGCACAAGATGCGACGTCTTGGCGAGCAAACTTAGTGTACATACCCTTAGGTCTTTACCTTTACCTTAGCATAGATTCTTAGCAAGCAAACTTAACATAACACAAACTAAACAAGAGGTTCAACCAACCCCCTTACCTTAGTACTACAGATATTAAGGGTGCTAATACCTTCCCTTAGTATAACCAACCCCCAAACCTTAGATCTCCCCCTCTTAGGGTTTTCTTCGAACTTTACCCTTTCCTTTGGATAAATCAAAGCTCTGTGGTGAATTCAAAGAAATGTGATGAAAGTTAATTAATAGCTTGTTATCCGATTCTCACTGCAACACTTAACGACTCTTTTCAAACAGCCAACAGCTCTTCAACGGATATATTTTACTTGGATATTTAAACGAAAGGAGTATGCGCTTCTGAAGGTGTCGATGTGATGATAGTCGCAACAATCAGTTATCGTTGTTACACTAAACATTTAAAGCTATCACCATTAACACACGCCCATTGTTGTTGAAGCTCAAAGATCATCATTCAACACAACAACAATCAATTGGGACAGAAGCTGTTGATGAACAAGATATTATTGTAAATCAGTAAAATCATCAACCAACTACATCATCTCTGGAGATCAAAGATCAGTAGCAAGGGAGTTGTTGCTCAAAGCTTTCTCAACAAAGAAGATGAAGACTTCTCAAGATGTAATTCAACTGTCAAATCATGTACATCTTGTTAGAATCATGTAGTTTGCAAGGAGCAGTTGTTCATATCGTACAAGAACACTTTGTGTTCATTTGTACTTAAACTTAGGAGTTATCTGCTTGTTAAGAAGCATCAATGTAATCTCCAGAACAACTAGTTCTATGTGAATTAGGATTCCTCAGGTGATCAGTGTGATCGAAGACTTGAGAAGACAATGGCTTGGTGTCATTGTGGAAATCCTGAAATATGGTCAATGATAGTCATATCTCAAAGAGGACCAATTGTGGGTCAGACTCTTGTGAGATCACTGATGGAACTCATTAAAAATATTGGAAGAATGGTCAGTAAACATTATATCCGTTAACTCGGATCCCTGAACGTTTAACTGTGAAATCCTGATAGTAGATCTTGCGAGATTGGAACCTATTAGGTCAATGTTCGTTATATCCAATAACTTGGATCCCTGAACGGTTCATTATGGGTTAGTCACAGCTGCGGTTGTGCAGGTTGTTAGTCACCGGCGTTAGCCCGTGCATCTGTAATCGGTTTTGATTATAGTGGTTTAAGTCCTTGTGTTCAAGGAGAAATCACCTTGGAAGGGTGGACTGGACTAGCTTGAGAGTTGCTCATGTGAATTCGGATATATCGTGTGTTTTTTACTCTTGCTTATGCTTTGATTTACTATTAATGTTTCTGTATCAATTATCAGAACCTTGCATAGCAAGTCAGAACCTTGCAACTCAACTCTGATAAGCTTCCACATTACAAGTCTGAATCATGCATAGCTTGTTCAGACTCTTCTTATTGCCTATGCTTTATGCATCACACAGTCTGAATGACGAATCGCAAGTCATAGTCTCTCAACGTAACTCTGATATTCTCTTAGAGCATTAATGATAAGAGGAGAAAAATTTTTGAGAGTTAAAACACAATTTAAACCCCCATTTTCTTGTGTCTTTCTCACACCTTCAGTCGTGTTTCAGCAACAGTTGTGTTTGACGATGGTGATCTTGATCGTGTAAACTGACTTTAACACGCACGATCCATGACTTCAGAAGTACTTCCTTCTTTCCTTTATTTATCCAAGTGAAAAATAGATCCGTTAAAGAGCCATTGGCTATTTAAAAAGATTCGTTATGCAATGATAAAACTTGTACTGCCATATCTTCTTTTTACTGTAGAGGTGATGGGATAGATCTTTTTAGTACGGTGTACAGTCATTGCTAACAGTAACATTTGTCTTCAAATCTTCAGAGGCTTCTGATGGTATTTAGTTGAAGCATGAGTAGACACTTTAGTTGGGTCTTCAGAATCTTAAGCCTTCAGTCTTCAGTACTTGCTCATTCCGAGTCTTGTCTTCAGAACTTCATCACTTGTCTTGAAACCCTTTGTTTTCATAGCTTCAAGTATTCAGAGTCTTCAGAACCTTGTTCACTCAGAACGTGTCTTCAGAGTCTTCAGCACTTGATCATTTGAATCTTAATCTTCAGAACACTTAAATCTTTAGAGTCTTTCTGCACTTGGTCTTCAGAGCCTTCAGCCTTCAGAACTTCAAGTCATTAGAGTCTTCAGCACTTGGTTCTTCAGAAGATTATTTCTCCAGAACCTTTGCTTAACTTCAGAATCCGAAACACCTTCAGAACAGAATCCACAAGAGCATTGCAACAACAATATTGGCATCCTTGGATCTCTCTACTTGTTTCCAGATACAGAAGCAAACTTGCTTCTTTACGACTTGTGTTACACATAGTAACTCACATGTAAACTTTTACGCACATCTTTGCACATGTTTATTTGATCTAATATCTTTAATAATTAAGATCTGCATAGAAACAAACATTAGAACATAAAATAGTTCTTTCACAAATACTCATTGTTATCATCAAAACATAGAGATGACTTGCAGAGACAACTCTTGTTCTTACAATGGCCACGTGACCGAAGACTGCGTGCACCTGAAAGACATCATTGAAATTCTCATCAAGGAGGGCCATTTAAAACAATATACAAAGAAGGGTGAGTCCTCTCGATGAGAGACGGCTGAGGCCAAGAAGGAAGCAGAATCTTCGCCACTTAGTCCTCCTCCTCAGGTCGCCATGTCCATCACACGGCCGGAGGATTTCATCGTCCCCGACCAAATCAAGGATCCCCCTCAGATATCCGCACACAGCACATGGGATACCTTCCCAACGGCCATGGTTATCTCGTGTGGGGGATACAACAAGCTCACAGTGGGATTCGTCAAGAGAAAATTTGACCAACTCATCGACTGCAGTCCTGACCAGCTGTCCACGCTCGAGAAGGTTCGGGGGCGATCCCAGCCAATCACTTTCTACCGGGAGGAGCTAACTGGGGGATCCTCGAACTCACATATTCCTTTGCTCATCAGAGCGAGACTTGCCAACACCAATGTCCGACGGATCCTGGTCGACCAGTGCAGCTCCGTGGACATCATGTACACTGGTCTGTTCAGAGCCTTGAAGCTGGAACAAAAGAAATTTTCGCCGTATGTAGGGTCTGACCTACAAGGGTTCAACGAGGCAACAGCCATACCCTGGGGGTACATAGAGCTTCCAGTCACCTTCGGAGAAGAGGAGGCATCAAAGTCGATCAAGACTCAGTTTCTGGTAATGGATTGCCCTTTGCTGTACCAATGCATCTTCGGTTGGCCAACCTTAGCAGAGCTGATCGATGTTCCTTTGACCGTTCATCTCAAGATGAAGTACTACATAGAGAAGGGCCATGTCGCGACGTTGCACGGGGACATAGAAGCTGCAAGGAGATACTTTGAAGCAGCTACTCGAGGCCAAAGCTCGACCGGTTCAGCACTCAAGGCCGTCAAGTGGGCAAGGGAGGACGACCAGCCCAGCGAAGAGAGCCAGCCGGACAAGAAGCTAACTCTCCCCATGCACATTATCGACCTCGACAATCGCATCTCTGAAGAGGGCGAGGACTATGGCGAAGGCGCGTTGGCGGGGACAGGCAGTTCCTCTGCAACCACCCTTATGCGCCCTGTTCTAGATGGGGAATTCGAGGTGAACCCGGGCAGAGGAGTGAAGATAGGCACGGGGCTTCCCGACGAGGTAAAGCAGCAGCTAAAGACATGCCTCGAGGACAACGCCGACTTGTTTGCATGGAGTGCCGCGGACATGCTCGACCTGGACCCTGGGACCGCATGCCACCAACTGACCATTGACCCATCTGCTTGAGCCGTCGCACAACGAAGGCGCAAGCAATCTGATGAGAAGGCACAGGCTGCCGAAAAACTTGTACAAGACCTCTTAGAGGCAAAATTTATCTCGGAGGCCAGGTATACAACCTGGCTGTCCAATATTGTACTTGTCAAGAAACATAGTGGAAAATGGTGCATGTACATTGATTATACCGATTTCAACCGGGCTTGCCCGAAGGATGCTTATCCTCTGTCCAACATAGATAAGCTCGTAGATAATTCTGTAGGTTTCAAGCTCTTGCCCTACATGGTCGCTTATTTGGGATACAATCAAATCCCTATGGCTGAAAAGGAAAAAAAGTACACCGCGTTCATGACCTCGTCGGGGAACTACTACTACAATGTAATGCCCTTTGGTCTGAAAAACGTTGGGGCCACATACCAGTGCATGATGAATAAAGTCTTCCGATCAGAAATCGGGGACATGCTCGAAGTTTACATGGACAATATGATCGTGAAATCCAAAGAGGAATCCGACCACGTGGCCCATTTGCAAAAGGTTTTCGACCATGCAAGAAAGTGCAAAATGCGTTTTAACCCAGAGAAATGCACCTTTGGCGTGTGGGCAGGGAAGTTACTCGGGTTCTACCTTACCGAGAGGGGGATAGAGGCGATTCCCGAAAAATGTCGAGCATTCACGAAATTCCCCATGTCCAGGTCAAAGAAGTCCATACAGTCCCTCAACGGGATGCTCGCTTCACTTTCTCGCTTCGTGGCTAAGTCTGCCCAACACGCCATGCCCTTCTTTAAACTCCTCAGAAAGGAGGCCACATTAGAATGGACAGAGGAATGCGAGCAGGCCCTGACCCATCTTAAGCAAGCCCTGTCCAAACCTCCCGTGCTTTCATGACCAGAGTGCGGGGAGACCTTGTACCTGTATCTCTCCGTCACCAGCGAAGCCATTAGCGCTGCGCTCATCCGCGTGACAACGAACGGGAAAAAGCCCATCTATTTCACTAGCAAGGCCCTGCAAGGGCCAGAAATCAGATACACGCAAATAGAGAAAGTTGCTCTCGCTATCGTCATCACCGCGAGAAGGCTCAGACACTACTTCCTGGCCCACACCATTGTAGTGCGCACGAACCAACCCATAAGACAGCTGCTTTGTTGACCAGACATGGCCGACAGAATATTCAAATGGTATCTGGAGTTATCACAATTTGACATCCACTACGAGAGCAGGAAGGCCCTCAAGGCAAAAGTCCTGGTCGACTTCGTGGAGGAAATGACGCCGCCATTGTCTCCACCAAGCGGAACGCATAGATGGACCATATACGTGGACGGGGCATCCAGTCCCACGGGTAGTGGCACATGCGTCATCCTCGAAAACGAGGAGGGAATATTGATTGAAGTATTTTTAGTCCTATCCTTCCCTACATATAACAACCAAGCTGAATACGAGGCCTTCCTCGCAGGGTTACAGCTGGCCGAGGACTTGGGTGCCAAGGAGGTAAAGATTTTCACCGATTCCCAACTCGTAGCATCTTAGGTACGGGGAGAGTTCCAGCGAAGAATGACCAGCTGGTCGAACATCTGACACTGGTAATGGAAAGAATTACCAAGTTCAACGCACAGGAAGTCCAGCATATTCCTCGCGAACGAAATACGCGGGCAGACGTCTTGTCAAAACTGGCTAGCACCGGGAAGAAAGATGACAACAAATTCGTCATACACGAGATACTCGCCCGACCAAGTATCGAGAAGCCACCAGAGCTGCTCGACGTTAATGCCATTGGAGACAACCACTGCTGGATGACCCCAGTATACAATTACCTCACCACGGGGGAACTGCCCGAGGACAGCAAGGAGGCCAGCGTGACTAAATGAAGAGCCTGCTCATACGTGTTGATCGACGACAAACTCTATCGACGAGGATTCTCCATCCCCTTCTTGAAATGCGTCAAGGAGGAGAATGTCCTCGATGTTCTCCAAGAAATTCATGAGGGCATTAACGCGCAACACTTGGGAGGAAGGTCATTGGCACGAAAACCCCTGCGAGTAGGATACTATTGGCCGACCATACAGCGCGATTTTCATACCCCAAATTTTGACCACTAATATTTCCCATCATTGTGAAAATCATCATCACAATATGGGGGAACCATCTTGCCTCATTAGTCTCCCCAAAGATGGGTGAGCATCCACTGCAATCAAATTTAGGGTTTATAACACGATCTTCAACTTTTCTAACCTCTCAAACATCCACAATGGATCAAAAGGACTCCCACTTTAAGCATCAAGCAAAAGGTTGCTCCCTTCTAGGTGGATCAAGTCTCAAGATCGACAGTGTCACCAAATTAGGGTTTTGGTCGACCAGGGCCTCCAGATGGAAATTTTTAATCTGGGCACAAGACAATGATCCAAAACATAACCTAATATACTCCATGGGACCTCATAAACCCAACCATCAAGTCAATTTTGCCTCAGGGGATGCATTCATCAAAAATCAGGAATTAGGGTTTCTTGACCTAATTCACCCCTAAGTTGACTTTTGGGACAAATCATGAACCAAGACCTCAAGACATGATTTGAGGGTCTCTAATATACCATATTGATCCATTTGGAACAATGGATTAATCCAAGAAGCTTGAGCAACAAGTCTCAATTTCATCTGCACCACAATTAGGGTTTCGCGAGGAAAGTCAACTGTAACTTTGACTTTTGACCAGGACAAGCTCCCAAGCCCTAAGACATGATTCAATATACCCTATGATACCCATGGAACATGTCCATCAAGTTTGATTTAGGTCAAGGACATGATTTCCTGAAGAATTGCACAGTTTGGAATTCATCTGATAAAAAGTCAACTGTGCACAAAAGTCAACTTTGACTTTTTGAGATTTTTCATCAAAATGGATTTTTAACCCTAAAATGATGTTTATGTATAATTTGAATCATCATTCATCAAGAAAAATCAAAGAAAGTGGGATAACTTGTAAAAGGGGTAACCATAAAAACTTAGAAAAATTTCTAAGTTATGGAAAAAGTTACACTAATGTGCCAACTTTGGAGGACCATAAATCCTAAACCACAAGGCCATTATTCCCCATTCAAAGCTTGATTTGTAGATCTCATTGCCCTCTACAAAAGCTTCATACTGACCTATGTCCAAATTCCTCATGGATTTTGAGTTATGGAGTGATCAAAATCAAGAAAAGTCACTTTGTTCCAACACTTAGTGAAAATTTCACTAAGTCAGATTTTACCCTACTTTTTGCCAAATGTAGGGGGATTTTTCACTTGGATTCAAAAGAGATCAAAACCAAATATGTTCAAACAGTTGTTGTATCATGTAAGGGCTTTCCAAAATGGCCAAGAACATTACCAAATTCAATTTGAGTCATGAGATATGACATTGGCAAGTTGCCTTGCTGAAATCTGTCAAGGCAAGGCAGAATTTGCATTTTTGCTCGATTTGCCAAAATCAGCCAAATCCAAATGCTCCTATCCACTTGGACACATCAGAGGATTGAATCTAAAGGGGACAATCACTGAGCCAAGCCTCCAAAGTCTTTGGAATAAGAAATAGCATGTTGAACCTAGAATTGCCAAAATAGGGACAAGACTCCAATTTTGGATTGGAGCATTCAATGGAAGCATCAAGGTGGCATGTACTGAGCCATTCTCAACTGAATTCAGTCAAGACTTATCCAAGACCAAAGGGACCATCAGCCTGTGCCCTAACCTCTAGTCAATGGCTAGAAGAGACTTGCATTTCCATTGGCCAACATTGAACAAACCTACTCAGCAGTTGCCATTCACTATTCCTTGAAAAACAAACTTGCTCTACTATAAATAGAGCTCAATTATGATCAGTTTTAGTACACCAAAGCCATCAAACAGATGCTTTCCTCAAAATCTCTTCTTTCACTCCAATTTTGCCTTCTAAGGCCAGTCACTATCGGGTTTTGAGTTTGAGAGCTTTTCCAATCAAACCAATCACACACACACTTCACATACATCATATAGAAGTGATCGAAACACTCAAATAACATTTGGAACACTGATTTCACAAAATCACCAGCCAATTGCTCAAGTTCTTGACAGATTTGCAGTTGAGGTACCATCTTCAACTCCAAACCATTTCAATCCAGTCCAAGCATTCATACACACTCCATGGCACCTAGGGAAACTATCCAGATCATTAGAACCTAGCTGTAACACCTCCAACACAAATCATGATCACCAGCTGCAAGTGGTAAGCATAAGCTCTTCTAACTCTATGATCCATGCAATTTTTGTTGCACAATAATTTGGCCATATGTTCATAATCATGCATGGAATGTTTCCCCTCAATTAATTGCATTGTTTGAATCGTGTATCAAAAATCCTAGCCTTCATGCAGAAATTAGGCTTCTTGAGGATTTTTCATGATTTCTTGTTATATGTTTAATTTAAATGAAATTAATTGTCATAGACATGATCGTGAGGTTAAAACGAGTTGATTGGTATGTGGGTTGCATGATATAATCAAGTATTCAGTGAGATTGGAGAGAAAATGCAAATCTGGCCAAACCCAGAACACGCGCGTGTTCTTGGTGTGTTCTTGGCGCCTTTTTTTCAAAATTTGAATATTTGAATTCTGTGATTTTATTTAATTGATTCAAAAATTAATTTCTCTCTGAGTTTTAATGATTTTGAGTTGATTCTTTTTTTAATAATTCACAAAAATGTTAAAATATTTTATTTTCCCAAAAAATCCCAAAAATATTATTTATTTTGTATAATTGATATTTTTGCAAAGAATTAATGTTTTAATTATTTTTAACATTTAAAATATTTTTTCCACCTTGATTTTGCAACTTTTAATGCCTTCTAATTATTTTGTAGGTCAATACTTAATTTTTGAAGCATTAATCCAAGATCACAATTTGTTTTCCATATGTTAAACAATTTTGATCATTTTAATTGAATTTTTATTCAATTAAATACATTTTTGAAAACAAATTAGGGTTTTTGGATTAATTCAACCCTCATAAATCATTTTCAAAACATTTTGGGCCTCTATTAGAGTGTAAGACCTAACCCCTTTTTGTAAATACCAAAAATCTGGGCCTCACTTATTGTATAAGTCCCACTGTATTTTCAAAAACCTCGGCGTGATCGCTAATTCAAAATCAAAGAAACTTTGGCCTCTCCTTGAGCTATAAGACCCATTCAAAACTATTGGGCCTCTATTAGAGTGTAAGACCCAATCCCCTTTTAAACAAAACCATTTGGGCCTCACTTATTGTATAAGTCCCTCTGCGTTAAAAGAAATCTCGGCGCGACCGCCATTTTAAACGAAAAATCATCTGGGCCTACCCTCGTGTTATAAGCCCCATTTCTTTTCTTTAAACACTTGGGCCTCTTGAGAGAGTGTAAGACCCATCCCTTTGTACAGAGAAAACCTTTCATGGGCCTTAGTCACTTGTATAAGTCCCTCTGTACAAATTCAGCAGTGCGCTCACTGATAAAACCCTGGGCCTCTCTTTGAGCTGTAAGCCCCAAATCTTTCTTTTTCAAAGCACTTTCTCCTTTGATTTTGAATTATACTGTTGTTTTCAATCTTTCTTTGTTGAACAACTAACCAAACAGCATGGAAGCTCTACAACAGAGTAAGTGGTTATTGCTTTCATTTACTGCTTTCATATACATATAACTGTATTGTGGGGCTGTTTCACTGTAAGTCTTCTTTCATAAACTCATATCAACTGTGTAATAATAGTATAGATATTTAGAGTTTCCCCGGCAACTACGTCTAGCATTAAGCCCGTTGATCACTCTTAAATAGTCAAAACTAGATCCCCATAGGATTACCAGACACAGTCTTCCCTCCTCTTGGGGTTAAACAATATGGAGACATGAAAGGCAGCATTCTCGGTGAACCCTTTCATAGACTGTCACCTTTAGAAGTTGTCAAAGAAACTCTATTCCCTAGAGATGATCTCTTCTCCGTGAATGGAATCTCTTGAGTTTCTTCCAAATTCTTGGACTTTCCTGGCTTGATCTATTCTCGGTGAATAGTCTGTCTTGAACTTCTCGGGGTTTGGGGACCCACAGGCTTCTTAAAAGCACTTGTCAAGAAACTATACTCCCCAGAGATGATCTTTTCTCTGTGAATGACATCTCTTGAGTTTCTTCCAAATTCTCGAACTTTCCTGGCTTGATCTATTCCTCGTGAATAGCCTGTCTTGAATTTCTTGGGGTTTGGGGACCCGTCGGCTTCTTAAAAGCATCGGCCTCCTCTTGAGCATTGTACAAGGACCCACAGGCTTCCTAAAAGCACCCCGCCTCCTCTTGGGCATTGTACAAGGACCCTTCGGCTTCTTAGAAGTCTTCACAGCCTCCTCTTAGGCTTCATATAATGATTTCTTCCTCCGGGAACGATAGTATCCTCTTGGGATTCATACAAGGATCGATCGGCTTCTTAAAAGCTTCCAGCCTCCTCTTGGGCTTCGTACAAATTGTCCCGACGACCTCCTAGAGGTATAGGAATAAAAATCAGTCATCTTCATAGAACAGTCCTTTCCAAGAGTCTACTACTGTTTCTCAAAGCATAGTACAAAAGATGAAACTCTAGACTTGGACAATCTAATCTCCTTGAGTCTCAAAGACATTCTCAAGTGACCCCTTCGTTAAATAGGAAGAAAACCCATAGACTCGGACAGTGTCAATACCCTTCAGATTTCCCGCTTCCTTGAAGAACAGGAATAACCCAGATCCTTGAATCAAATCCTTGAGTACAGTGTTGCTCATATAAGAATTGATTTTCTCATTCAAAATCAGTATACTGGACCTATCACTCAACTGAAACAGTCACCATAGCCTCCTCTTGGGCTTTGTATAATGATTCTCCCCAATGGAGTCAAACAACTTTAGCCTCTCTCTCGGGCTTTGTATGAGACACATAAGAGACTTTCTCGTTGAGTCAATCACCCCTTTCACCTCCATCTCGGGCTTTATACGAGATACAAAAAGGTTCTTATTGAGCCAAACAAACAACAGCCTCCATCTCGGGCTTTATACGAGATACCAAAAGACTCCATCGTCGAGTCAAAACCTTTTAGCCTCTCTCTCGAGCTTTGTACGAGACACATATTAGCCTCCTCTTAGGCTTTGTATAAGAAAACCACTGGTTGATCCAATCAACCTTTTAGCATCAAAGTTGTGCCTCGTTCACAGTACACAAACATCAACAACTCCTTCATCTAATTATTGTAAGCGGCAAGCCTCTGGATCATCTACATCTATGCCACTGTCCCTTTTTTAGCATGAGAAATTCCTAAGGAAAGATAGCATTGCTCTACACTGAGTTAAAGTCTTCTCCTTTAGGTTGGAAATCCCCTATAAAGAAAATTATGGCATTACCGGATTCACAAATCCAGGTTAAAATAATTCTCCTTTATAAACAGTTTTGACATACAAACCCCTCTTTAGAGATGGTAAATTCTCTCTAAAGTCAACACCCTTTAGCTTCATATCTTGGGCTTTGAACAAGATACAAATAGACTTTTCAGCTTCACATCTTGGGCTTTGAACAAGATACAAATCACCTTTCGCTTCACGTCTTGGGCTTTGAACAAGACACCAAAAACACACATTTCCTCCCATAGAATAGGAGGAACTACGAACGCTCTGATTGGGGCTTCCGCCGGGGAACCCATTTCTATCAGGAACTTAGGACCCATAGCTTTAAAGGTCTAGGATGTTTAGGACAAATATATATACTGCTTTTCCTAATTGCTATACATGTTTATTTTTCTGCTAATGGGAATGCGTGTGATGCCGCATGTGGAAAGATTGAGTATACACTTAAGATAAGTGATGGCGACGAGGTCGACCATCAACCTCAGTGGAGGCTGACCAATGCAACCCATTCTCTCACCTAGACAATGGGCTGATTATGATGTTTGAGAAGCTGAAGAGCCAAACCCTTTTGTAGTGCGGAAACTATCGGGAATAGTTGTTACGCGATACTACCCTCATTTGAGGCTGGTGATCTATTCTCAGTGAATGGCACTTACTCTAAGATTGCTCTACAACTCGCTGGCGATTCGTTTGTTGTTTTGCTGTCCTGGGAGGAGCCGATGATAATGAGTACAGGTACAAAAATCACCTTAGTATAAACCTTTGGGGATGGGTAGAGCCTGGACTTCATGACAACGACCCTTTGACCCCATGTTTTTTCTATGTTTTTGTGTGCTGCATTCATGCATTCATTTAAAAAACATTAAAACAAAAGAAAAATTTATCTTCTAGTCTCTCTGTTTTTCAAATTAAACTAAGACTGTGATTGCAAATATGAGAGAAAAGGATTGCACTAATGGATTTCGGTAGAAGGAGAACCCATAGGTATACCTTCAAGGTTCCAAAGCTAGAGGATTTGAGAAGGTTAGCAAGGATGATCACTAACCCAGAGGCTTTCAGAGCCAAGCACGGAGGTTTGCTACCACTGTTAAGAGTCCATGTGATTGAAGGAATCATGGATGCGCTCATTCAATTTTACGATCCGGTTTATCACTGTTTCACATTCCCGGATTACCAGCTCGCACCAACGCTGGAGTAGTATTCTCATCTGACTGATCTGCACATTACAGATCGAGCTCCATTTTCTGGACTGGAAGAAATTCCAAAGAATCAGATCATTACAAGAGCAATTCATTTGGACGAGTCTGAGGTCAGGACTCACATAACCACTAAGGGTGGCATCCAAGGTTTGCCAGCCCAGTTCTTGACAAAGAAAGCCCTGTATTTTGCCAGTATAGGAAACGTGACTGCTTTTGAAAGCATCTTTGTCTTGCTCACCTACGGGTTATTTTTGTTTCCCAACATCAATAACTTTGTAGATATCAACGCCATTAAGGTTTTTCTCATTGGAAATCCTGTGCCGACTTTGCTCGCAGATGCATACCATTCTGTACACTTAGGAAATTTGTACAGCGGAGGGGAGATCGCATGTTGTGTACCTTTGCTTTACAAATGGTTTATCTCCCACTTGCCCAAATTTGCTGCTTTTTGGGATTGTAAGAGTGCCTTACGTTGGTCGCAGAAAATCATGTCCATCACCAACTCTGATATAGATTGGTGTAATAGGATCTATGATGGAATCAGAATCATTGATCGTTGTGGAAACTTCCCCAACGTACCCCTCATAGGAACTAAAGGAGGAGAAAATGACAGAGCACTAAAGATGGAAATAGTGCATGCTTGGAAACAGGTTCATAAGAAAGGACGAGAGTCTCTAGGAAAACTGGACTGTGTCTCGGTGGAGCCTTATCTCCATTGGGTACAAACTAGAGCTCTCAAGCTAAAAATTCCTTATCCTCATTACGGAATTCTTCCGCCGAGGGAATCTGTCATGTACTTCATGACGGAAACTGAAAAGTTTCAGGTTACTCTCATCAAAGTTCAAAAGGAGAAAAGGTCTTGGAAGAACAAGTACCGCACCCTCGACGTAGAGTGCATCAAAATACAGCAATTACTAAAAGAAAAAGATGCTCTAATTGAAATTTTGGAGCAACATGCTGTAGAGAATCAAGATGACCAAAGGAATTTGTTCGCTCCTTTCACTTGGCAAAGGAATGACAACCCGACAACGGCCCAAGAGCCCCGGTCAAAGAAACGAAAATACCAGAGTCAGCACCCGATTTCTCTTCAGAGAGGACTCGGGACCCATTAGCTTAGGTTTTTGTTTCTGCACCTTGTAATCTACTGTATTTCCATTTCTGTAATCCTTTGAATTCAATAAAAAAGGGGTTTCCCCACTGTTTGATATTTCAATCTAATTGTCAAAATTTATTTTGATTAAACCAAAAAAATAATTAATATATTCATTGCATTCATCATTCTCACATCGCGAATTCTTCTTACCTACGAATCTCTTGTTTGTGTCTCGATTCTAGAGTCATACTGTCTCATTCGTATAATACTCGGGCCAATCGTCAGAAAAAGATGGATGATCTTGAGGAAGAAAACAATGAGTTGAAAGAAGAGATCGACGCTCTAAGAGAGGATATGAGAAAGCTTCGTAATGACATTCAAGCCATGGCAGAAGCTCAACTACAAAGAACTGTGATCTCAGAGATCACCTCAATGCCCATCGTGGAGAAGTATGATCCTAGGTATCAAATGCCGAAAGATCGTCCTTGGGGCATGCCTGTTAACTATATCCCGGAAGGGTATGTTCTGCCGATCACTGAAGATCAGGGAATCACAACAGAAGCCGCTGGGCCTGAAGGTTACAAACTTCGGGAAAGCAAAGATGCCAGGGGCATACTAAAGACTCCTGAAGGTTACAAACTTCGGTAGAAGCCAAGATTCGCTGCCGTAGTCACGGTACCACCCCCTGTGGTGCACACTGTCCCGGAAGGGCAGATTCCACCAATACCTACTGGTAAAAAGGAAACTATGTTCGATAGAATGGATGAATTCCAGGAACAGTTCTTGGAAATGCAAAAAGAACTGCAAGCCATTCGCGGGCAGGATTTATTTAGAAAGGACGCTGCAGACCTCTGCTTGGTCCCCAATGTGAAAGTCCCGCACAAGTTCCAAGTGCCCGACTTTGAAAAATACAAGGGTAACTTTTTCCCTCAGAGCCATCTGGTAATGTACGCTCGGCAAATGTCAGCTCAGATGGAGAATCAGGACCTACTGATTCACTACTTCCAGGATAGTTTAACCGGTACCGCATTAAAATGGTACATGGGTTTAAACTGTACTACGATCAGTACATTCAGAGATCTTGGTACTGCCTTCGTCCAACAATACAAATACAATTTGGACATGGCACCCGACAGAGATCAACTCAGATCAATGTCACAAAAGGACAAGGAAACCTTTAAGGAGTATGCTCAAAGGTGGCGTGAAATTGCCGCTCAAATTTGTCCACCTCTTAAGGAAAAAGAGATGACAAAGATCTTCTTAAAAACCTTAAGCTCATTTTACTATGACCGAATGGTTGCCAGTGCACCCAGTGATTTCACCGAAATGGTCGGCATGGGTGTACGTCTTGAGGAAGCCGTCCGAGAAGGACATTTGGTAAAAGACACTGGATCGACGAGCGGTACTAAAAAATACGGTAGTGCTCTCCCTAAGAAAAAAGAGCAAGATATTGGGAATATCTCTCTCGAAAAGCAAAGGCGACGATATCAACCAGTAGTAGTTGTGACTCCTGCTATCAGCCCTACGCCTATTCCTACATATCAACCTCAGGTTGCGCAGAGCCAACCTGATCAGCAAAGGACACAACAGCCTCTTCAGCAGGCTCGTCCCCAATACAACAACAACCGTACAACACGGCCATCAGGATTTGATCCTATACCCGTATCGTACGCAGAACTGTTTCCATTACTGCTAGCTAAGGGGCACATCCAGACTAAGTCCCCTCTTACAGTACCGAAAAATCTGCCTTTTTGGTTTAAGATGGATCAAACTTGCCCTTGCCACCAAGGAGGACCAGGGCATAACATTGAGAATTGTCTCAATTTCAAATCCGACGTGCAAAAGCTTGTTAGGAGCGGGGTCTTATCCTTCAAGGATATAAATCCTAATGTTCTCACGAACCCGCTGCCTCAACATGAGAAGGATGCAGTCAATCTGATTGAGAAAGAGACTAACAATGTCTATCAAATTCACGATGTACTCTTATTAAAGACCAATCTGGTCAAGATGCATTGTAGACATAGTGGATATGGCCATGTGCCACCTCATAGCTATCACTAGTGTGATATCTGCTCTAAAGACAACCAGGGATGTTCTGTGGTGCAAGCAGATCTACAGGAACAAATGGATCTCGGATGGATCCAAGAGCACCGAGTTCGTGGAGTTAACATGGTCTACACGAATTCCAACGTCATTCAAAACCACGACATCCGTACGATGAATTCCAACTTGGTGGCAATGAACTCAAGGCAAAGCCAGTATCATAATCTGCCGCGACACGATTACAGTTCTTGTCTGACTTGCTTGGTAAACAAACAGGGTTGCTCTTTTGTACAAGAGGCCCTCCAGCGTCAGATGGATCTTGGATGGATCCAAGACTACCATGATAGGAACCCTTATCAGATCAACATGGTTCAAATCTTTGATATTTGCGTGATGAATACCAACCTGGTAGAGTTACATGCTGAACAGGTCCGACTCGGATTCCTGATATCACATGACTATCAAAGCTGTAAAGCGGGTTGCGAAAACGATCGAGGTTGTACCCTTGTCCAGGAGGCACTTCAGCACTTGTTAAATCACTAGTGGATGTCAATCTATACGGATGAAGATACTTAGTAAATTAGTATCAGTAACAGGAATCCTACTCGGCGTCAGAGTCAGGATGTCCGATCAGTGGAAGCTAACCTAGTGAGGTTACATTGTATTCAAAGTGGGCGCGGCCAGGTACCACCACACAATTACAACCGTTGTAGCGTCTATTCGGAAAGTAACCAAGGGTGTTACCTTGTGCGAGCAGCTCTTCAAGGTTAGGTGGACCGTGGAGAAATTCGTCCATATCCGGGTTCTGGACCCATCAACTGGACGCCGAATTACCTTGCCGATCAAATTGAGGATGTTGTCACCATCTCTGGTCATCACAAGACCAGGGATGTTTTTGCCATTATCCCTCTACTTGAAGAATCTAAAGTTCCCAACCAGGAACAGATCGAGATTACTTATGATGGTCAAAAGAATCAGAAGGTTCCCATAGTCATCTATCTGCCCGGACCATTACCGTATGAATCAGCTAAGGCAATCCCTTACAAGTACGGTGCAACAACCATTGAAAATGGAAAAGAAATTCCATTACCCTCCGTCGTGAATATTGCTGACATCAGTCGAGTAACACGGAGTGGTAGAATCTTCAACCGAGGGGTTGGGGAACTTAACAAAGAAAAGGAACTTCAGACAGAAGCTCCCGATCCATCAGTCGGTCAATCCAGTAATCCCGACCTTTTGAAAAATGATGATGAGATGCTGAGGCTCATCCAAAGGAGTGAATACAACATTGTTGATCAGCTGTTACAAACTCCTTCAAAGATCTCGGTATTATCAATGTTACTCAGTTCAGAAGCCCACAGGGAGGCTCTACAGAAAGTCTTGGAGCAAGCCTTTGTGGAACATGATGTAACAATCAGACAGTTCGATAGCATTGTCTCTAACATCACTTCCTGCAACAATTTGGGATTTAGTGATGAGGAATTACCCAAAGAGGGTCTTCGTCATAACATGGCGCTCAATATCACAGTTAACTGCCAGGACGATGCATTGGCTAGCGTACTGGTAGATACATGGTCAGCCCTGAATGTTATGCCGAAGTCTACTTTGATGCAATCATCATTCAAAGGCCCTCCGATGAGAATCAGCGAGGTTGTCGTCAAAGTATTCGACGGATCCAAAAAAATGGTTATCGGCGAAGTTGATCTTCCCATAACTATTGGTCCTCACACTTTCCAAGTCACTTTCCAGGTCATGGACATTCGGGCAACGTACAGTGTTTATTAGGAAGATCTTGGATACATCAGGCTAGAGCGGTTACATCAACCCTCCAGCAAAAGCTAAAGTTTGTTAAGAACTATCAACTTGTCACAGTTTGTGGGGAACAAGCCTTACTTGTGAGTAACTTGTCATCATCTACTGGTATAGAACCCGAGGAGATTATTGGAACTCAGTTCCAAGCACTATCGGTGAGCAAGAATAATCAGTTCAAAGAAGGAACTTCCATTTCTTCATACAATGATGTTGTCAAAGCGGTCGAGAGTACCAATACAACCGAATGGGGACAGCTTGTCATTCCCACTGACAATAAAACAAAGAAGGGTCTTGGTTTTTCTGCAACCTGTACCCAGACAGATACCAACAATGAAAGTTTTCATCCCCTTCAAAACTTCTTCCATAGTGGAGGTTTCCTTCACCCAGTGTCTCAGGAAGTACACACTATCAATGAGGAGGATCCCTCTGACCCAGATATGGAATGCAAGCCCTACCTCAACGAGGACGGTTATATGTCTCAGGAAGAAGTGCCTATACCATTTTGCTTTCCCGCACAGAGTCCGAGATTTATACCAAGGTCAGACGTCGAAATGATATATGGAGATTGTGATCCAGAAGGATGCCGTGCTCCGCCAAATTCATTAGAGGAGGACACTCTGATGAAAGATAACTTTGACTATAACTACTATAGCCCAATGGATGGTCTACCAATGTGGCAACCTTACCCAGGAAACTTGGGGCAAGAAAGTCAGCCGAACAATGAAAATCAGCTGACCGTCATTGAACAGAATACTTGTGTCCCCACCATGTCATGGGATTAACACTCAGGTCATTCAGAAACTACTCAACATGAAGATGAATTCGCAATGTTTTCAGGACTTGAATTCATCAACTATGCTTTTCCTGAGGTTAACGTCATCGAGAGGGATGACTCCTCCAGTTCCAAAGAAGTTTGGGACACTCTGGGAGAACCGAGTAGAAAATACGACTTCATGGTCAAGTACACCGCTCCCGGAAGCTCTCGTATCAGGCTCGAAGATATCCAGCCAACTGGATGGGGAGATACAGCTGAGAGCACAAATACTATGCAAAATACAACAGAGGAATCGTCCTACGACAATTCTGCCTGGGAGACAGATTCCAATGATCCTGCTCCACCAGAAATCAGCGTTATTTCTGAAGACAAATCAAGGAAGGTACCAGACTTTGTGTTTCACCGAGGAGTTCGCCGCCAATGGGTTGCCGTCGAGGTTCCAGAGGTCATTCATCTGTCAAAGTAATTGCTATCCTTTAACCTTTCACCCTGCCCAGGTGAAACAAATATTTTGATTGGGCTCGCTTTCTGTAAATTTCCCTCTTCGCTTTGCCCAAAGCGACAGAGTTTTGTTTTATAGGGCTGTAGTTTCAAGGATCGACTTGTTCATTAATAAAATAACGTCGTTCTGTAATTTCCGCATTAATTGTTGTTTTCTCTTTTCGCTTTTCTCAGAAAATGGTAATCCTAAAAAATAATTGAATAATAAAAACAAGTAGTAATAAAAAAAATACACTGCACACACTTGCATTTTCTTCTAAACACGAATCATCAAGTCATGCAGATTGCTTGTTTTAAACCCCAGTTGAAACATACGATCCGATGCCTTCTCCCAACTTTGAGTTCCCGGTATTCGAGGCTGAAGAAGAAAATGACGACAAAATTCCAGAAGAGATCTCCCGACTACTCAGACAAGAGGAAAGGTCCATTGAACCTTACAAAGAACCGTTGGAAACAATAAACTTGGGTTCAGAAAAAGAGAGAAAAGAAATCAGGATTGGGGTACTGCTCAGTCCCACTGCCAAAGAGAGTTTGATAAAGCTTCTCAAAGAATTCCCCGATGTATTCGCTTGGTCCTATCAGGATATGCCAGGGTTGGATACCAGCATCGTGGAACATCATTTACCGTTAAGATCGGAATGTCCGCCAGTAAAGCAAAGGTTGAGACGCACTCACCCGGACATGGCCATCAAAATCAAAGAGGAGACGCGGGTTTCCTCGCCACATCAGAATATCCTCAATGGTTAGCCAACATAGTACCCGTTCCCAAAAAGGATGGAAAGGTCAGAATGTGCGTAGACTACAGGGATCTGAACAAAGCAAGTCCAAAGGATGACTTTCCCTTACCACACATTGACATGCTGGTAGACAGTACAGCAAAGTTCAAAGTATTCTCCTTCATGGATGGATTCTCGGGCTATAATCAGATAAAAATGACGCCGAAAGACATGGAGAAAACTTCGTTCATTACCCCATGGGGTACCTTTTGTTACAAGGTAATGCCGTTCGGTTTGAAGAATGTCGGGGCAACCTATCAAAGGGCCATGACTACTCTGTTTCATGACATGATACACAAAGAAATCGAGGTATATGTCGATGATATGATTGTAAAATCAAAAATAGAGAGTGAGCACGTTGAACATCTGTCAAAATTGTTCGAACGTCTAAGAAAATTCAAACTCCGCTTGAATCCCAACAAGTGAACCATCGGTGTCCGTTCAGGGAAACTACTAGGGTTCATCGTCAGCCAGAAAGGAATTGAGGTTGATCCTGACAAGGTCAAGGCCATTCAAGAAATGCCTTCTTCGAAAACTGAAAAACAAGTCAGAGGATTCCTGGGACGTTTGAACTACATCTCCAGATTCATATTCCTTATGACCGCGACATGCGCGCCGATCTTCAAATTACTCAAAAAGAACCAGGATTGCGTTTGGACAGAGGACTGCCAAACCGCCTTCGACAGTATCAAGGAATATCTATTGAATCCTCCAATTCTATCACCTCCAATGGAAGGAAGACCACTGATCATTTACCTCACAGTCCTAGAGGACTCAATGGGATGTGTACTTGGCCAACAAGACGAAACTAAAAGGAAAGAGTCTGCCATTTACTATTTGAGCAAGAAATTTACCGACTGCGAAACTCGGTACACGATGCTCGAGAAAACTTGTTGTGTTTTGGCTTGGGCAGCCAAATGTCTTCGCCAATACATGATTCGTCATACTACTTGGTTGATCTTAGAAATGGATCCAATCAAATATGTCTTCGAAAAACCTGCTCTTACGGGAAGAATCGCCCGTTGGCAGATGTTGTTATCAGAATATGACATAGAGTACCACGCTCAGAAAGCCGTTAAGGGAAGTATTTTAGCCGATCATTTGGCTCATCAACCGATTGACGATCAAGAATCAATCGGGTTTGACTTCCCAGACGAAGATATCATGTATCTATAAATGAAAGATTGCGATGAACCGTTACCCAGTGAAGGGCCAGAACCAGGTTCCCAATGGGGACTTATCTTTGACGGAGCAGTTAATAATTATGGAAACGGAATTGGGGCAATAATTGTTACCCCTCAGGGTACCCACATTCCTTTCACCACCAGACTTACGTTCAAATATACGAACAACGAGGCTGAATACGAAGCTTGTATCATGGGTCTCGAAGAAGCAATTGATTTAAGGATCAAAAACTTGGACGTATAAGGCGACTCAGCCTTGGTTATCAATCAGATAAAAGGAGATTGGAACACATACCAATCAGGATTGATTCCTTACAAAGACTACGCAAGAAGGTTGCTACCTTTTTTCAACAGAGTTGAGTTTCATCACATCCCTCGTGAGGAGAATCATATGGCTGATGCTTTAGCCACTATCTCTTCCATGATTAGTGTAGGTCAATGGAATGACATACCTAAGATTGACATAATGCGCCTTGAATGGCCCGCTTACATTTTCACGATTGAAGCAGTCCTAGACAACAAACCTTGGTATCACGATATCAAATATTTCCTTCAGAAACAAGAGTACCCATCTGGGGCACTCAAAAAAGACAGGAAAACCCTCAGAAGATTGGCTGGAAGCTTCTTCCTGAGCGGTGACACACTTTATAAGCGGAATTTTGACATGGTCTTGCTCCGATGTGTAGACAGACCAGAAGCAGGCATACTTATGAAAGAAATTCATGAAGGATCCTTTGGCACTCATGCCAACGGACACACGATGGCGAGAAAAATTCTGAGAGCAGGGTACTACTGGTTGACCATGGAATCCGACTGCTATAAGTACATGAGGAGGTGTCCCAAGTGTCAGATATACTCCGACAAAATTCATGTACCGCCAACGTATCTCAAAGTTCTCTCTTCCCCATGGCCATTTTCCATATGGGGAATCGATATGATTGGCATGATTGAGCCTAAGGCTTCAAATGGACATCGGTTCATCCTGGTGGCCATTGACTACTTCACCAAGTGGGTTGAAGCAGCGTCGTACGCTAATGTAACCCGACAAGTGGTGGTCTGATTTATCAAAAATAATATCATCTGTCGTTATGGTGTTCCAAGCCAGATCATTACTGATAATGGATCTAACTTGAACAACAAGATGATGAAAGAGTTGTGTGCAGAGTTCAAGATCGAACATCATAACTCATCTCCCTACCGACCCAAGATGAACGGAGCGGTAGAAGCGACCAATAAGAACATCAAGAAGATCGTTCAAAAAATGGTTGTAACCTATAAAGACTGGCACGACATGCTACCCTTTGCTCTTCACGGTTATCGCACATCTGTCTACACTTCAACAGGGGCAACCCCTTTCTCTCTAGTGTATGGTATGGAAGCAGTACTCCCCATAGAAGTAGAGATCCTGTCAATCCGAGTATTGATGGAAGCTAAGCTTACAGAAGCTGAATGGTGTCAAAGTCGACATGACCAATTAAATCTGATCGAAGAAAAGAGAATCACGGCACTATGCCATGGTCAGCTATATCAACAGAGAATGAAGAAGGCGTTCGACAAAAAGGTATGACCTCGCGTCTTCAGGAAAGGAGACCTCGTGCTCAAGAAGATACAATCTTTTCTCACTGATTCTCGGGGCAAATGGACTCCAAATTATGATGGCCTTTATGTGGTCATGAAAGCTTTCTCAGGCGGTGCCTTGAGACTTGCAACCATGGACGGAGAGGAATTTGCCTACCCCACAAATGTTGATGTAGTCAAGAAATACTTCGCCTAAACTAAATAAAAAAAAAATCATCCCGGTAGATTGGAAACATCATAGTACAATCCAGGCAAAAATTAGGGATAATGGCAAGTAACTATGTTCAACAGAGGCAAGTCCCTCAGCAACAGTTACATCATCCGTCAGAAAACTCCAGTCAAGGTCATCTTCGACAGAAGCTCAGGATGCCCCGAATTCAAATTTGGTAGAAGGATAGTGGTCGTTATGTTTCAACGTAGCCCTTTTCCCTGTAAATTACCATTTTCTAACTTTGTAATTACTCTTTGGAATCACGCGCTTGGCTGATTTCCATCCTATCAATAAAATTTGAGCCTTTGCGCTTTTGTTTGTAATTCTTATTTGTTTTAGCTTTATAGAACGATGTTGTTAACATGATTAATAATTCCTGAAATAAAACAAAAATGAATTTACTTGTTAAAACTTTTTCTGCTTTTTTAATAAAGACGGCAATTTCTTTTGACTGTTGAACATCAGAAGAACATCGGTCGCTTCTCCAGAAGTAAGCGAACTTCAAAGTGCAGAATCAAAGTACTCCTTCTAACACAGTACGCCTGAATGAAGGATCAACTGTGTCAGAGACCTTGTTTCATCTGACACACCTCGGCAGAGTTCTTACCTCCTAAGCCTGACCAACGGTAGCTCCCAACAGGGACTATCTCTCCTAAGCAAGGTGGAATTGCTATCTTGAACCAGTGATATTTCTACACGCCCCACGATGGCCGAGTATCCAGTCATGTTCATCTTTTAGTTTGTGTGTCGCGTCAGTTTTGTCAGCATATACATACATACATCATGCATTATCAATTTACATTCACATTTCATATTGCATCACCATCACTCCAGTCGGTCTAGTCCCCTAGTGATAACAGTCCTCTCAATCGAGTTATCAGTTCTTGTCTCGTCAAGAAGCGCGGCGCCCGAAAGATCTCACCTCCAGTTTATTTCTGGATTTAAGTTGGCCCTTGACCACTTTGATAATTTGGACCTCTGAAAGACCAGAGGAACTTTCAGTCAGCATCACTCTTTGCCATTGAAGATGATATCCTTGCTTTCCCGGATTAAGGAAAATCCATAGAGAAAGCCTCGTAATCAGAGATTCGGCAGCACGCCAGTTTCGCTCCGAAAAGATCGCTGATGAAAAGGTCATCGGCACCCCAAAATTGGACTCCATCATATGGCATTTCTCCGGGAAGATCCGGAGAAAAGTATGATGTAAGATTCCACACAGAAGCAGCCTCTCAAGAGACTCGCTTTCCCCAGACAGAGTCGGCAAATGGCGTCTCCAACAGAGAAGTTTGTGCAACTCAACAACTCAGACGACTGGGTTCCCCAACAACTCTGACATCAAATTTTTTTCGTCAAATGGCATCTCCCCAGGAAAATCCGGCGAGAAGTTTGAGGAAAACCGCTACAAATAGCGTCCCTTGTCAATAAAGTTTATTGACGGAAGAAACTTAGACCAATTCCTTGGTAGGAAACCAGGATCGAGGGGAAGTTTAGTTTAGAAACTTAGACCAGTTCCTTGGTAGGAAACCAGGATCGAGGGGAAGTTTACAACAGCAACTTAGACCAGTTCTTTGGTAGGAGACCAGGATCGAGGGGAAGTTTAAATCCGAAACTTAGACCAGTTCCTTGGTAGGGAACCAGGATCGAGGGGAGGTTTATTTCAAAAGAAACTTAGACCAGTTCCTTGGTAGAAAACCAGGATCGAGGGGAAGTTTATAATCAAAAACTAAGACCAGTTCCTTGGTAGGAAACCAGGATCGAGGGGAAGTTTATTTAAGAAACTAAGACCAGTTCCTTGGTAGGAAACCAGGATCGAGGGGAAGTTCAGAAATCAGAAACTAAGACCAGTTCCTTGGTAGGGAACCAGGATCGAGGGGAAGTTTGTTTCCGCAACTTAGACCAGTTCCTTGGTAAGAAACCATGATCGAGGGGAAGTTTACCTTTTCTAAGCATCATTGCTCAGCAAAAGAAGATGAATGCGCAAGCTGCCATTCATAGCCGTCAAAATTTCGGATATTCCGATATTTAATCCTCTTGCACCCCGAATGCCCGAATACCTTCGTCATTCACACCTTCGGGTCCAAGAAGATTAAATAGGGGCATCTGTCATACCCCAAATTTTGACCACTAAGATTTCCCATCATTGTGAAAATCATCATCATAATATGGGGGAACCATCTTGCCTCATTAGTCTCCCCAAAGATGGGTGAGCATCCACTGCAATCAAATTTAGGGTTTATAGCCCTCTCAGAGCCTTAGACAAAGGATCAATCAAGGAATTACATGATCTTCAACTTGTCTAACCTCTCAAACATCCACAATGGATCAAAAGGACTCCCACTTCAAGGATCAAGCACAAGGCTGCTCCCTTCTAGGTGGATCAAGTCTCAAGATCGACAGTGTCACCAAATTAGGGTTTTGGTCGACCAGGGCCTCCAGATGGAAATTTTTCATCTGGGCACAAGCCACTGATCCAAAACATAACCTAATATACTCCATGGGACCTCATAAACCCAACCATCAAGTCAATTTTGCCTCAGGGGATGCATTCATCAAAAATTAGGAATTAGGGTTTCTTGACCTAATTCACCCCTAAGTTGACTTTTGGGAAAAATCATGAACCAAGACCTCAAGACATGATTTGAGGGTCTCTAATATACCATATTGATCCATTTGGGACAATGGATTAATCCAAGAAGCTTGAGCAACAAGTCTCAATTTCATCTGCACCACAATTAGGGTTTCGCGAGGAAAGTCAATTGTAACTTTGACTTTTGACCAGGACAAGCTCCCAAGCCCTAAGACATGATTCAATATACCCTATGATACCCATGGAACATGTCCATCAAGTTTGATTTAGGTCAAGGACATGATTTCCTGAAGAATTACACAGTTTGGAATTCATCTGATAAAAAGTCAACTGTGCACAAAAGTCAACTTTGACTTTTAGAGATTTTTCACCAAAATGGATTTTTAACCCTAAAATGATGTTTATGTATGATTTGAATCATCATTCATCAAGAAAAATCAAAGAAAGTGGGATAACTTGTAAAAGGGGTAACCATAAAAACTTAGAAAAATTTCTAAGTTATGGAAAAAGTTACACTAATGTGCCAACTTTGGAGGACCATAACTCCTAAACCACAAGGCCATTGTTCCCCATTCAAAGCTTGATTTGTAGATCTCATTTCCCTCTACAAAAGCTTCATACTGACCTATGTCCAAATTCCTCATGGATTTTGAGTTATGGAGTGATCAAAATCAAGAAAAGTCACTTTGTTCCAACACTTGGTGAAAATTTCACTAGGTCAGATTTTACCCTACTTTTTGCCAAATGTAGGGGGATTTTTCACTTGGATTCAAAAGAGATGAAAACCAAATATGTTCAAACAGTTGTTGTATCATGTAAGGGCTTTCCAAAATAGCCAAGAACATTACCAAATTCAATTTGAGTCATGAGATATGACATTGGCAAGTTGCCTTGCTGAAATCTGTCAAGGCAAGGCAGAATTTGCATTTTTGCTCGATTTGCCAAAATCAGCCAAATCCAAATGCTCCTATCCACTTGGACATATCAGAGGATTGAATCTAAAGGGGACAATCACTGAGCCAAGACTCCAAAGTCTTTGGAACAAGAAATAGCATGTTGAACCTAGAATTGCCAAAATAGGGACAAGACTCCAATTTTGGATTGGAGCATTCAATGAAAGCATCAAGGTGGCATGGACTGAGTCATTCTCAACCGAATTCAGTCTAGACTTATCCAAGACCAAGGGGACCAGCAGCTTGTGCCCTAACCTCTAGTCAATGGCTAGAGCAGACTTGCATTTCAATTGGCCAACATTGAACAAACCTACTCAGCAGTTGCCATTCACTATTCCTTGCAAAACAAACTTGCTCTACTATAAATAGAGCTCAATTGTGATCGGTTTGAGTACACCAAAGCCATCAAACAGATGCTTTCCTCAAAATTGCTTCTTTCACTCCAATTTTGCCTTCTAAGGCAAGTCACTATCGGGTTTTGAGTTTGAGAGCTTTTCCAATCAAACCAATCACACACACACCTCAAATACATCATATAGAAGTGATCCAAACACTCACATAACATCTGGAACACTGATTTCACAAAATCACCAGCCAATTGCTAAAGTTCTTGACAGTTTTGCAGTTGAGGTACCATCTTCAACTCCAAACCATTTCAATCCAGTCCAAGCATTCATACACACTCCATGGCACTTGTAGCGAGCGATTTTGGACGTGGTTCTTAAGCGCTGGTCGCTCTCTACGGTTTGAGCTTAAACTACAGGTCGATTCATTTTTTATCCTATTGTGAGCTGAATAAGGAAGGGAAATAGATGTCTCCAATTAACCCTGCTTTGCATACTGAGTTTAAACAGCGGTCTGTTAGGTTACGGATGCTATCAATGTGGGGGGGCCTTTGTACTGGTTATTTGTATTTTCGCCAATACGGTTTTATTTCTTTCTAGGGCTTTCTAGCGGGGAACAAGGGTTAGGATGTTAGGACTGATGCTTTTGAATGTGAGAGTATGGGATTTGGGTTTTTTGTTGATTGTGCTCGCTAAGATCTTTTCTTTCGATCTTATGCCTACGTATTCCCGTTTACCGAAACAGGGAAATCAGAGCGTTCGTAGTTCCTCCTATTCTATGGGAGGAAATGGTGTTTTTGGTGTCTTGTTCAAAGCCCAAGACGTGAAGCGAAAGGTAGTTTGTATCTCGATCAAAGCCCAAGATGTGAAGCTGAAAAGTCTATTTGTGTCTTGTTCAAAGCCCAAGACGTGAAGCTGAAGGACCTCGACTTTAGATAGAATTTGTCATCTCTAAAGAAGGGCTTGTCTGTCACAACTATTGGGTGACTGGTTATAAAGGAGAATTACTTTAACCGGGATACGCGGATCCTAGCAATGCCATAATTTCCTTTAAAGGAGATTTTAACCTAAAGGAGAAGACTTTAACTCAGTGTAGAGCAATGCTATCTTTCCTTAGGAATTTCTCATGCTAAAAGAGGGACAGTGGCATGGATTTAGATAATCCAGAGGATTGCCGCTTACAGCGATTAGATGAAGGGGAAGGAGTTGTTGATGTTTGTGTACTGTGAACGAGGCACAACTTTGATGCAAAAAGGTTGATTGGGTCAACCAGTGGTTTTCTTATACAAAGCCTAAGAGGAGGCTAATATGTGTCCCGTACAAAGCCCGAGAGAGAGGCTAAAAGGTTTGACTCAACAGGAGAATCTTTTATACTTAACAAGATAGTGTTTTTGTATCTCGTACGAAGCCCGAGATGGAGGCTGTTGTTTGTTTGGCTCAATAAGAACCTTTTTGTATCTCGTACAAAGCCCGAGATGGAGGCTAAAGGTTTGACTCAACGAGGGAGTCTCTTATGTGTCTCGTACAAAGCCCGAGAGAGAGGCTATGGTGACTGTTTCAGTTGAGTGACAGGTCCAATATACTGATTTTGAAAGAGAAAATCAAGTCTTATATGAGCAACACTGTACTCAAAGATTTGATGCAAGGATCCGGGTTATTCCTGTTCTTTAAGGAAGCGGTAAATCCGAAGGGTATTGAGACTGTCCGAGTCTTCGGGTTTCCTTCCTATTTTTGAAGGAGTCACTTGAGAATGTCATTGAGACTCAAGGAAATTAGACTGTCCAAGTCTAGAGTTTTATCTTTTGTACTATGCTTTGAGAAACAGTAGTAGACTCTTTGAAAGGACTGTTCTATGAGGATGACTAGGTTCTGTTCCTATACCTCTAGGAGGTCGTCTGGACAATTTGTACAAAGCCCAAGAGAAGGTTGGAAACTTTTAAGAAGCCAACGGGTCCTTGTACGAAGCCCAAGAGGAGGCTATCATTCCCGAAGGAAGAGATCCTTATACGAAGCCTAAGAGGAGGCTGTAAATACTTCTAAGAAGCCGGCGGGTCCTTGTACTAAGCCCAAGAGGAGGCGAGGGTGCTTTTAGGAAGCCTGTGGGTCCTTGCACAATGCCCAAGAGGAGGCCGATGCTTTTAAGAAGCCCGTGGGTCCCCAAACCCCGAGAAATTCAAGGCAATGCTATTCACCGAGAATAGATCAAAGTCAGGAAAGTTCGAGAATTTGGAAGAAACTCAAAGATGCCATTCACGGAGAATACATTCATCTTGGGGAGTAGAGCTTCTTGACAATTCCTAATGAGGACAGCCGAAGAGAAGACTGTATCTGGTGATCCTATTGGGGATCTAGTTGTCTATTTCTACGAATAAACGAAACGGCGTCACCTAGTTCTAGACGTAGTTGTCGGGCAAACTCTAGATATCTATACTATTATTACACAGTTGATATGAGTTTATGAAAGAAGACTTACAGTGAAACAGCCCCACAATACAGTTATATGTATATGAAAGCGGTAAATGAAAGCAATAACCACTTACTCGGTTGTAGAGCTTTCATGCTGTTTGGTTAGTTGTTCAACAAAGAAAGATTGAAAACAACAGTTTATTCAAAATCAAAGGAGAAAGTGCTTTGAAAAAGAAAGATTTGGGGCTTACAGCTCAAGGAGAGGCCCAGGGTTTTATCAGTGAGCGCACTATTTGAATTTGTACAGAGGGACTTATACAAGTGACTGAGGCCCAAAAATTGTTTTCTGTACAAAGGGATGGGTCTTACACTCTCTCAAGAGGCCCAAAAAGTTTTAAAGAAAAAGAGTGGGGCTTATAACACGAAGGTAGGCCCAGATGATTTTTCGTTTAAAATGACGATCGCGCCGAGGTTTTCTTTTAATGCAGAGGGACTTATACAATAAGTGAGGCCCAAAAATTGTTTGGTTAAAAGGGGATTGGGTCTTACACTCTAATAGAGGCCCAAAGAGTTTTAAATGGGTCTTATAGCTCGAGTAGAGGCCCAAGGTTATTTTGAAAAGGCGACGATCGCGCCGTTTGTTTTTTGACGATATCAGGACTTATACAATACACTGAGGCCCAAAAATGATTTAGTCAAAAAAAGGATTGGGTCTTACACTCTATTAGAGGCCCAAAGTGTTTTGAAAATGATTTATGAGGGTTGAATTAATCCAAAACCCTAATTTGTTTTCAAAAATGTATTTAATTGAATAAAAATTCAAATAAAATGATCAAAATTGTTTAACATATGAAAAACAAATTGTGATCTTGGATTAATGCTTCAAAAATTAAGTATTGACCTACAAAATAATTAGAAAGCATTAAAAGTTGCAAAATCAATGTAGAAAAAATATTTAAAATGTCAAAAAACAATTAAAATATTAATTCTTGCAAAAATATCAATTATATGAAATAAATAATATTTTTGGGATTTTTTGGGAAAATAAAATATTTTAACATTTTTGTGAATTATTAAAAAAAGAATCAACTCAAAATCATTTAAACTTAGAGAGAAATTAATTTTTGAATCAATTAAATAAAATCACAAAATTCAAATATTTGAAATTCAAAAAAAAGGCGCCAAGAACAGCTGAAGAACACGCGCGTGTTCTGGGTTTGGCTGATTTGCATTTTCTATCCAATCTCACTGAATACTTGATTATAACATGCAATCTACATATCATTATGCTCGTCTCAACCTCACGATCATGTCTATGTCCATTAATTTCATTTAAATTAAACATATAACAAGAAATCATGAAAAATCCTCAAGAACCCTAATTTCAGCATGAAGGCTAGGATTTTTGATACACGATTCAAACAATGCAATTAATTGAGGGGAAACATTCCATGCATGATTATGAACATATGGCCAAATTATTGTGCAGCAAAAATTGCATGGATCATAGAGTTAGAAGAGCTCATGCTTACCACTTGCAGCTGGTGATCATGATTTGTGTTGGAGGTGTTACAGCTAGGTTCCAATGATGTGGATAGCTTCCCTAGGTGCCAAGTGATGTGTCTGAGTGCTTGGAATGGATTGAAATGGTTTGGAATTGAAGATGGTACCTCAACTGCAAAACTGTCATGAACTTGAGCAATTGGCTGGTGATTTTGTGAAATCAGTGTTCCAGATGTTATGTGAGTGTTTGGATCACTTCTATATGATGTATGTTAGGTGTGTGAGTGATTGGTTTGATTAGAAAAGCTCTCAAACTCAAAACCCGATAGCTACCTTGCTAAAAAAGGCATTTTTGCCAAGAGAAAGAGATTTTGAGGAAAGCATCTGTTAGATGGCTTTGGTGTACTCAAACTGATCACAAGTGAGATCTATTTATAGTAGAGCAAGTTTGTTTTGCAAGGAATAGTGAATGGCAGCTGCTAAGTAGTTTTGGCCAATGTTGGCAAATGAAAATCCAAGTCTCCTCTAGCCATTGACTAGAGGTTAGGGCACAGAGCCTTGGTTCCCTTGGTCTTGGATAAGTCTTGACTGATTTCAGATTAGAATGGCTCAGTCCATGCCACCTTGATGCTTCCATTGAATGCTTCAATCCAAATTTGAAGTCTTGTCCCTATTTTGGCCATTCTAGGTTCAACATGCTTTTTCTTGTTCCAAGGACTTTGGAGGCTTGCCTCAGTGATTGTCCCCTTTAGATTCAATCCTCTGAGGTGTCCAAGTGGATAGGAGCATTTGAATTTGGCTGATTTTTGTAAATCGAGCAAAATTGCAAATTCTGCCTTGCCTTTGACAGATATCAGCGAGGCAACTTTCCAATGTCATATCTCATGACTCAAATGGAATTTGGCAATGTTCTTGGTCATTTTGGAAAGCCCTTACATGATACAACAACTGTTTGAACATGTTTGGTTTTGATCTCTTTTGAATCCAAGTGAAAAATCCCCCTACATTTGGAAAAAAATGAAGACAGATTCTGACTTAGTGAAAACTTCACTAAGTGTTGGAAAAAGTGACATTTTCATTTTTCAACCATTTTGATCACTCCATAACTCAAAATCCTTAATGAATTGGACTTAGGTCTAGTTGAAGTTTTTGTAGAGGGTAATGTGGGCTACAAATCCATCTTTAGATGAGAAAAAATGGCCTTGTGGTTTAGGAGTTATGATCCTTCAAAATTGATACCCTAGCCACTTTATTTTTAACTTAGAAAAATTTCTAAGTTTTTATGGTTACCCCTTTTACAAGTTATCCCACTTTTCTTGATTTTTCTTGATGAATGGTGATTCAAATCATACATAAACATCATTTTAGGGTTAAAAATCCATTTTGGTGAAAAATCTCAAAAAGTCAAAGTTGACTTTTGTGCACAGTTGACTTTTTATCAGATGAATTCCAAACTGTGCAATTCTTCAGGAAATCATGTCCTTGACCTAAATCAAACTTGATGGACATGTTCCATGGGTGTCATAGGGTATATTGAATCATGTCTTAGGGCTTAGGAGCATGTCTTGGTCAAAAGTCAAAGTTACAGTTGACTTTCCTCGCGAAACCCTAATTGTGGTGCAGATGAAATTGAGACTTGTTGCTCAAGCTTCTTGGATTAATCCATTGTTCCAAATGGATCAATATAGTTCATTAGAGACGTTCAAACCCTCTCCTGAGGTCTTGGTTCATGATTTGCCCTAAAAGTCAACTTAGGGGTGAATTAGGTCAAGAAACCCTAATTCCTGATTTTTGATGTATGCATCCCCTGAGGCAAAATTGACTTGGTGATTGAGTCCATGAGGTTCCATGGAGTATATTAGGTTATGTTTTGGATCATTGGCTCATGCCCAGATGAAAATTTCCATCTGGAGGCCCTGGTCGACCAAAACCCTAATTTGGTGACACTGTCGATCTTGAGACTTAATCCACCTGGAAGGGAGCATCCTTGTGCTTAATCCTTAAAGTGGGAGTCCTTTTTGATCTTTTGTGGATGTTTGAGAGGTTAGACAAGTTGAAGATCATGTCATTCCTTGATTGACCCTTTGTCTACGGCTCAGAGAGGGCTTGAAACCCTAATTTTGATTGTAGTGGATGCTCACCCATCTTTGGGGAGATTGATGAAGCATGATGGTTCCCCCATATTGTGATGATGATTTTCACAATGATGGGAAATCTTAGTGGTCAAAATTTGGGTTATGACAGATGCCCCTATTTAATCTTCTTGGACCCGAAGGTGTGAATGACGAAGGTATTCGGGCATTCGGGGTGCAAGAGGATTAAATATCGGAATACCCAAAATTTTGATGGTGGTTATGAATGGTAGCTTACGCATTCATCTTCTTTAGCCAAGCGATGATGCTTAGAAAAGGTAAACTTCCCCTCGATCCTGGTCTTCAGCCAAGGAACTGTCTCAGTTTCTGAATTAAACTTCCCCTCGATCCTGGTTTCCTACCAAGGAACTGGTCTTGGTTTCTGAAATAAACTTCCCCTCGATCCTGGTTTCCTACCAAGGAACTGGTCTTGGTTTCTGAAATAAACTTCCCCTCGATCCTGGTTTCCTACCAAGGAACTGGTCTTAGTTTCTTTTGTCAATAAACTTTATTGACAAGGAATGCCTTGCATAGCAGTTTTCCTCAAACTTCTCGCCGAATTTTCCTGGGGAGACGCCATTTGAGCGGAAAAAGTTTTGATGTCAGACTTGCTGGGGAACCCAGTCGTCTGAGTCATAGAGTTGCACAAACTTCTCTGTTGGAGACGCCATTTATCGATTCTACTGGGGAAAGCGAGTCTCTTGAGAAACTGTTTTCGTTTGGGGTAACATCATACTTTTCTCAGGATCCTCCGGGAAAAACGCCATATGATGGGGTCCAATTTTGAGGTGCTGATGACCTTTTCATCAGTAGCTTTTTCGGAGAATGGCAGCTGTACTGCCAAATCTCTGCTTAGGAGGCTTTCTTTGTGGATTTTCCTTAATCCGGGAAAGCAAGGATATCATCTTCAATGGCGAAGAGTGACATTTGTAGAAAGCTTCTCTGGCTTTTCAGAGGTTTAAGTTATCAAAGTGGTCGAGGGCCAACTTCTTTCCAGAAATAAACTAGAAGCGAGGTTGTCCAAATGCAGCGTTTCCTGACGAGGCAAGAACTGACAACTCGATTGAGAGAACTTCTATTACTAGGGGACAAGACCGACTAAAGTGATAGTGATGCAATATGAAATTTGAATGCAAATCAATAATGCATGATGTATGTATGTTTATGCTGACAAAACTGACGCGACATACAAACTAAAAGATGAACATGACTGGATACTCGGCCATCGCGGGGTGTGTAGAAATATCGCTGGTTCAAGATAGCAATTCTACCTTGCTTAGGAGAGATAGTCCTTGTTGGGAGCTACCGTTGGTCGGGCTTAGGAGATAAGAACTCGGTCGAGGTGTGTCAGACGAACCAAGGTCTCTGACACAGTTGATCCCTTCATTCAGGCGTACTGGGCCTAGAAAGAGTACTTTGATTCTGCACTTTGAGGTTCGAACACCTTTGGAGACGCGATTGATGTTCTTTCGATGTATAACAGTAAAAAGAAATTGCCATCTCTTATTAAAAAGCAGAAAAAGTTTTAACAAGTAAATTCATTCTTGTTTTATTTCAAGAATCGTTAATCATGTTAACAACGTCGTTCTGTAAAGCTAAAACAAATAAGAATTACAAACAAAAGCACAAGGGCTCAAATTTTATTGATAAGATGGAGATCAGCCAAGCGCGTGATTCCATTGAGTATATACAAAGTTTGAAAATGGTAATTTACAGGGAAAAGGGCTACGTTGAAACATAACGACCACTATCCTTCTACCAACTTTGAATTCTGGGCATCCTGAGCTTCTGTCGAAGATGACCTTGACTGGAGTTTTCCTGACAGATGATGTAACTACTGCTGAGGGACCTGCCTCTGTTGAACATAGTTACTTGCCATTATCCCTAACTTTTGCCTAGATTGTACTATAAGATTTCTAATCCATCGGGATGATTTTTTTCATGTCTCTAACTTTTGCCTGGACCGCCCTTTCGGGTTTTCAATCCACCGAGACGTTTTTTTTTTTTTTAGTTTAGGCGAAATATTTCTTGACTATATCAACATTTGTGGGGTAGGCAAATTCCTTTCCGTCCATGGTTGCAAGTCTCAAGGCGCCGCCTGAGAAAGCTTTTGTGACCACATAGGGGCCATCATAATTCGAGGTCCACTTGCCCCGAGAGTCAGTGAGAAACGATTGTATCTTCTTGAGCACGAGGTCTCCTTTTCTGAAGACACGAGGTCGGACCTTTTTGTCGAACTCCCTCTTCATTCTCTGTTGATACAACTGACCGTGGCATAGCGCCGTGATTCGCTTCTCTTCAATCAGGTTCAGTTCGTCGTGTCGACTTTGACACCATTCAGCTTCAATGAGCTTCGCTTCCATCAATACTCAGATTGACGGGATCTCTACTTCTATGGGGAGCACTGGTTCCATGCCATACACTAGAGAGAAAGGGGTTGCCCCTGTTGAAGTGCAGACAGATGTGCGATAACCGTGAAGAGCAAAGGGTAGCATCTCGTGCCAGTCTTTGTAGGTTACAACCATCTTTTGAACAATCCTTTTGATGTTCTTATTGGCCGCGTCTACCGCTCCGTTCATCTTGGGTCGGTAGGGAGATGAGTTATGGTGTTCGATCTTGAATTCTGCGCACAACTCTTTCATCATCCTATTGTTCAAGTTAGATCCATTATCAATAATGATCTCGCTTAGAACACCATAACGGCAGATGATATTGTTTTTGATAAATCGGACCACCACTTGTCGGGTCACATTGGTGTATGACGCTGCTTCGACCCACTTGGTGAAGTAGTCAATGGCTACAAGGATGAACCGATGTCCGTTCGAAGCCTTGGGCTCAATCATGCCAATCATGTCGATTCCCCATATGGAAAAAGGCCATGGGGAAGAGAGAACTTTGAGATGTGATGGCGGTACATGAATTTTGTCGGAGTATATCTGACACTTATGACACCTCCTCATGTACTTGTAGCATTCGGATTCCATGGTCAACCAGTAGTACCCTACTCTTAGAATTTTTCTCGCCATTGTGTGTCTGTTGGCATGAGTGCCAAAGGATCCTCCATGAATTTCTTTCATAAGCATGTCTGCTTCTGGTCTGTCAACGCATCGGAACAAAACCATGTCAAAATTTCTCTTATAGAGAGTGTCACCGCTCAGGAAGAAGTTTCCAGCTAATCTTCTGAGGGTTTTTCTGTCTTTTCTGAGTGCCCCAGATGGGTACTCTTGTTTCTAAAGGAAGCATTTGATATCGTGATACCAAGGTCTGTTGTCTATGACTGCTTCAATCGTAAAGATGTAAGTGGGCCGTTCAAGGCGCATTATGTCGATCTTAGGTATGTCATTCCATTGACCTACACTAATCATGGAAGAGATAGTGGCTAATGCATCAGCCATGTGATTCTCCTCACGAGGGATGTGGTGAAACTCGACTCTGTCGAAGAAAGGTAGCAACCTTCTTGCGTAGTCTTTGTAAGGAATCAGCCCTGATTGGTATGTGTTCCAATCTCCTTTAATCTGATTGATAACCAAGGCTGAGTCGCCGTATACGTCCAAGTTTTTGATCCTTAAATCAATCGCTTCCTCGAGACCCATAATACAGTCTTCGTATTCGGCCTCGTTGTTCGTACATTTGAATGTAAGTCTGGCAGTGAAAGGAATGTGGGTACCCTGAGGGGTAACAATGATTGCCCCAATTACGTTTCCATAATGATTAACTGCTCCGTCAAAGATAAGTCCCCATTGGGAACCTGGTTCTGGCCCTTCACTGGGTAACGGTTCATCGCAATCTTTCATTTTTAAATACATGACATCTTCGTCTGGGAAGTCAAACCCAATTGATTCTTGATCGTCAATCGGTTGATGAGCCAAATGATCGGCTAAAATACTTCCTTTAACGGCTTTCTGAGCGTGGTATTCTATGTCATATTCTGATAACAGCATCTGCCAACGGGCAATTCTTCCCGTGAGAGCAGATTTTTCGAAAACATACTTGATTGGATCCATTTCGGCGATTAACCAAGTAGTGTGACGAATCATGTATTGGCGAAGACGTTTGGCTGCCCAAGCCAAAGCACAGCAAGTTTTCTCGAGCATCGTGTACCGAGTTTCACAGTCGGTGAATGTCTTGCTTAAATAGTAGATGGCAGACTCTTTCCTTTTAGTTTCGTCTTGTTGGCCAAGTACACATCCCATTGAGTCCTCTAGGACTGTGAGGTAAATGATCAGTGGTCTTCCTTCCACTGGAGGTGATAGAATCGGAGGATTCAACAAATATTCCTTAATACTGTTGAAGGCGGTTTGGCAGTCTTCCGACTAAATGCAATCCTGGTTCTTTTTGAGTAATTTGAAAATTGGGGCACATGTGGCGGTCATAAGGAATATGAATCTGGAGATGTAATTCAAACGTCCCAAGAATCCTCTGACTTGTTTTTCAGTTTTTGGAGAAGGCATTTCTTGAATGTCCTTGACCTTGTCAGGATCAACCTCAATTCCTTTCTGGCTGACGATGAACCCTAGTAGTTTCCCTGAACGGACACCGAAGGTGCACTTGTTGAGATTCAAGCGGAGCTTGAATTTTCTTAGACGTTCGAACAATTTGGACAGATGTTCAACGTGCTCACTCTCTGCTTTTGATTTTGCAATCATATCATCGACATATACCTCGATTTCCTTGTGTATCATGTCATGAAATAGAGTATTCATGGCCCTTTGATAGGTTGCCCCGGCGTTCTTTAAACCGAACGGCATAACCTTGTAACAAAAGGTACCCCATGGGGTAATGAACGGAGTTTTCTCCATGTCTTTCGGCGCCATTTTGATTTGATTATAGCCCGAGAATCCATCCATGAAGGAGAATACTTTGAACTTTGTTGTACTATCTACCAGCATGTCAATGTGTGGTAAAGGAAAGTCGTCCTTTGGAATTGCCTTGTTCAGATCTCTGTAATCAACACACATTCTGACCTTTCCGTCCTTTTTGGGAACGGGTATGATGTTGGCTAACCATTGAGGATATTCAGATGTAGCGAGGAAACCCGCGTCAATCTGTTTCTGTACCTCCTCTTTGATTTTGATGGCCATGTTCGGGTGAGTGCGTCTCAACCTCTACTTTACTGGCGGACATTCCGATCTTAACGGTAAGTGATGTTCCACGATGCTGGTATCCAACCCTGGCATATCCTGATAGGACCAAGCGAATACATCGGGGAATTCTTTGAGAAGCTTTATCAGACCCTCTCTGGCAGTTGGACTGAGCAGTGCTCCGATCCTGATTTCTTTTCTCTCTTTTTCTGAACCCAAGTTTACCGTTTCCAACGGTTCTTTGTGAGGTTCAATGGACCTTTCCTCTTGTCTGAGTAATCGGGAGATCTCTTCTAGAATTCCATCGTCATTTTCTTCTTCAGCCTCGAATACTGGGAACTTAAAGTTGGGAGAAGGCATCGGATCGTATGTTTCAACGGGGTTTAAAACAAGCAATATGCATGACGTGATGATTCGTGTTTAGAAGAGATAGAGAGAAATGCAAGTGTGTGTAGTGTATTTGTTTTACTGCTTATTTTTATTTTTACATGTTTTTTAGGATTACCATTTTCTGAAAAGCAAAAAGAGAAAACAACAATTAATGCGGAAATTACAGAACGACGTTATTTTATTAATGAACAAGTCGAATCTTGAAACTACAACCCTATAAAACAAAACTCTATCGCTTTGGGCAAAGCGAAGAGGGAAATTTTACAGAAAGCGAGCCCTATCAAAACATTTGTTTCACCTGGGCAGGGTGAAAGGTTTAAAGACGGCAATTACTTTGACTGATGAACGACCTTTAGAACCTCGACGGCAACCCATTGACGGCGAACTCCTCGGTGAATCACAAATTCTGGAACCTTCCTTGATTTGTCTTATGAAATGACGTTGATTTCTGGTGGAGCAGGATCATTGGAATCTGTCTCCCAGGCAGAATTGTCGTAGGAGAATTCCTCCGTTGCATTTTGCATAGCATTTGTGCTCTCAGGTGCATCTCCCCATCCAGTTGGCTGGATATCTTCGAGCCTGATACGAGAGCTTTCGGGAGTGGTGTACTTGACTATAAAGTCGTATTTTCCACTTGGTTCTCCCAGAGTGTCCCAAACTTCTTTGGAACTAGAGGAGTCATCCCTCTCGATGACGTTGACCTCGGGAAAAGCATAGTTGATGAATTCTAGTCCGGCAAACGTTGCAAATTCATCTTCATGTTGAGTAGTTTCTGAATGACCTGAGTGTTGATCCCATGACATGGTGGGGACACAGGTATTCTATTCAATGACGGTCAGCTGAGTTTCATTGTTCGGCTGACTTTCTTGCCCCAAGTTTCCTGGGTAAGGTTGCCACATTGGCAGACCATCCATTGGGCCATAGTAGTTGTAGTCAAAATTGTCTTTCATCGGAGTGTCCTCCTCTAATGAATTTGGCGGAGCACGGCATCCTTCCGGATCACAATCCCCGTATATCATTTCGACATCTGATCTTGGTATAAATCTCGGACTTTCTGTAGGAAAGCAAAAAGGCATAGGCACCTCCTCCTGAGACATATAACCGTCCTCGTTAAGATAGGACTTCCATTCCTCATCCGTGTCAGAGGGATCTTCCTCATTGATAGCATGTATCGCTTGAGACACTGGGTGAAGGAAACCTCCACTGTGGAAGAAGTTTTGAAGGGGATGAAGACTTTCATCGTTGGCAGCTATCTGGGTACAGGTTGCAGAAAAACCAAGACCCTTCTTTGTTTTATTGTCAATAGGAATGACAAGCTGTCCCCATCCTGTCGTATCGGTACTCTCGACCGCTTTGATAGCATCATTGTATGAGGAAATCGAGGTTCCTCCTTTTAATTGATTGTCCTTACTTACCGACAGTGCTTGGAACTGCGTTCCAATAACCTCCTCGGGTTCTACACATGTAGATGATGACAAGTTGCTTACAAGCAAGGCCTGTTCTCCACAAACTGTGACAAGTTAATCGTTCTTGACGAACTTTAGCTTTCGGTGGAGGGTTGAAGTAACCGCTCCAGCCTGATGTATCCAAGGTCTTCCTAATAAACAACTGTATGTTGCCCGGATGTCCATGACCTGGAAAGTGTGAGGACCAATAGTTATGGGAAGATCAACTTCGCCGATAACCGTTTTCCTGGATCCGTCGAATGCTTTGACGACGACCTCGCTGATTCTCATCGGAGAGCCTTTGAATGATAATTACATCAAAGTGGACTTCGGCATAACATTCAGGGCTGACCCTGTGTCTACCAGTACGCTGGATAAAGCATCGTCCTGGCAGTTAACTGTGATATTGAGCGCCATGTTATGACGACGACCCTCTTCAAGTAATTCCTCATCACTAAATCCCAAATTATTGCAGGAAGTGATGTTAGAGACAATGCTATCGAACCGTCCGATTGTTACATCTTGTTCCACAAAGGCTTGCTCCAAGACTTTCTGTAGTGCCTCCCTGTGCGCTTCTGAACTGAGTAAAAGTGATAATACAGAGATCTTTGAAGGAGTCTGTAACAGTTGATCGACAATGTTGTATTCACTCCTTTGGATGAGCTTCAGCATCTCATCATTATTTTTTGAAAGGTCGGGATTACCGGATTGACCGACAGGTGAATCAGGAGTTTCCGTCTAAAGTTCCTTTTCTTTGTTATGTTCCCCAACCCCTCGGTTGAAGATTCTACCACTCCGTGTTACACGACTGATGTCTGTAATATTCACGACAGAGGGTAATGGAAATTCCTTTCCATTCTCAATTGTTGTTGCACCGTAATTATAAGGGATAACCTTAGTTGATTCACACGGTAATGGTCCCGGCAGATAGATGACTACAGGAGCCCTCTGATTTTTCTGACCATCATAAGTAATCTCGATCCATTCCCGGTTGGGAACTTTAGATTCGTCAAGCAGAGGGATGATGGCACAAATGTCCCTGGTCCTATGATGACCAGAGATTATGACAACATCTTCAATTTGATTGGCAAGGTAGTTCGGAGTCCAGTCGACGGGTCCAGAACCCGGATATGGACGAATTTCTCCACGGTCCACCTGCCCCTGGAGAGTTGCTCGCACAAGGTAGCACCCTTGGTTACTTTCCGAACAGATGCTACAACGGTCATAATTGTGTGGTGGCACCTGGCCACTCCCACTTTGAATACAATGTAACCTCACTAGGTTAGCTTCCACGAGTCGGACATCCTGACTTTGACGCCGAGTAGGATTCCTGTTACTGATACTAATTTGCTGAGTATCTTCATCCATGTAGATTGGCATCCACCAATGATTTAACAAGTGCTGAAGTGCCTCTTGGACAAGGGTACAAGCTCGATCGTTTTTGCAACCCGCTTTACAGCTTTGATAGTCATGTGATATTAAGAATCCGAGTCAGACCTGCTCAGCATGTAACTCTACCAGGTTGGTATTCATCACGCGAATATCAAAGATCTGAACCATGTTGATCTGATAGGAATTCCTGTCATGGTAGTCTTGGATCCGTCCAAGATCCATTTGACGCTGGAGGGCCTCTTGTATGAAAGAGCATCCCTGTTTGTTTACCAAGCAAGTCAGACAGGAACTGTAATTGTGCCGCGGCAGATTATGATATTGGCTTTGCCTTGAGTGCATTGCCACCAAGTTAACATTCATTGCACGGATGTCGTGGTTCTGAATGATGTTAGAATTCGTGTAGACCATGTTAACTCCACGAACTCGGTGTTCTTGGATCCATCCGAGATCCATTTGTTCCTGTAGAGCTGCTTGCACCACAGAACATCCCTGGTTGTCTTTAGAGCAGATATCACACTGGTGATAGTTATGAGGTGGCACATGGCCATATCCACTCTGTCTACAATGCATCTTGACCAGATTGGTCTTTAACAAGAGTACATCGTGAATTTGATAGACATCGTTAGTCTCTTTTTCTATCAAATTGACTGCAGCCTTCTCATGTTGAGGCAGCGTGTTCGTGAGAACATTAGGATTTGTATCCTTGAAGGATAAGACCCCGCTCCTTACAAGTTTTTGCACGTCGGATTTGAAATTGAGACAATTCTCAATGTTATGCCCTGGACCTCCTTGGTGATAAGGGCAAGTTTGATCCACCTTAAACCAAAAAGGCGGATTTTCCGGTACTGTAAGAGGGGACTTAGTCTGAATGTGCCCCTTGGCCAGCAGTAATGGAAACAGCTCTGCGTACGTTACGGGTATAGGATCAAATCCTGGTGGCCGTGTTGTACGGTTGTTATTGTATTGAGGACGAGCCTGTTGAAGAGGCTGTTGCGTCCTTTGCTGATCAGGTTGGCTCTGCGCAACCTGAGGTTGATAAGTAGGAATAGGCGCAGAGGTGATAGCAGGAGTTACAACTGCTACTGGTTGATAACGACGCCTTTGCTTTCCGAGAGAGATATTCCCAATATCTTGCTCTTTTTTCTTAGGGAGAGCATTACCATATTTTTTAGTACCGCTCGTCGATCCAGTGTCTTTTGCCAAACGTCCTTCTCGGACGGCTTCCTCAAGACGTACACCCATGCCCACCATCTCGGTGAAATCACTGGGTGCATTGGCAACCATTCGGTCATAGTAAAATGAGCTTCAGGTCTTTAAAAAGATCTTTGTCATCTCTTTTTCCTCAAGAGGCACACAAATTTGAGCGACAATTTCACGCCACCTTTGAGCATACTCCTTAAAGGTTTCCTTGTCCTTTTGCGACATTGATCTGAGTTGATCTCTGTCGGGTGCCATGTCCAAATTGTATTTGTATTGTTGGACGAAGGCAGTACCAAGATCTCTGAATGTACTGATCGTAGTACGATTTAAACTCATGTACCATTTGAGTGCGGCACCGGTTAAACTATCCTGAAAGTAGTGAATCAGTAGGTCCTGATTCTCCGTCTGAGCTGACATCCGCCGAGCGTACATCACCAGATGGCTTTGAGGCAAGAGTTACCCTTGTATTTTTCAAAGTCAGGCACTTGGAACTTGTGCGGGACTTTCACATTGGGGACCAAGCAGAGGTCTGCGGCGTCCTTTCCAAATAAATCCTGACCGCGAATGGCTTGCAGCTCCTTCTGCATTTCCAGGAACTGCTCCTAGAATTCATCCATTCTGTCAAACATAGTTTCCTTTTTACCAGAAGGTGTCTGTGGAATCTGTCCTTCCGGGACAGTGTGCACCATAGGGGGTGGGACCGTGACTACGGTAGTAAATCTTGGCGTCTCCTGAAGTTTGTAACCTTCAGGAGTCTTCAGTATGCCCCTGGCATCTTCGCTTTCCCAAAGTTTGTAACCTTCAGGCCCAGCGGCTTCTGTTGAGATTCCCTGATCTTCAGTGATCTGCGGAACATATCCTTCCGGGATATAGTTAACAGGCATGCCCCAAGGACGATCTTTCGGCATTTGACACCTAGGATCATATTTCCCCACGATGGGCGTTGAGGTGATCTCCGAGATCACAATTCTTCGTAGCTGAGCTTCTGCCATGGCTTGCATGTCGTTACGAAGCTTTCTCATATCCTCTCTCAGAGCGTCGATCTCTTCCTTCAACTCTCTGTTTTCTTCCTCAAGATCATCCATCTTTTTCTGACGATTGGCCCGAGTATTATACGAATGAGACAGTTTGACTCTAGAACCGAGACACAAACGTGAGATTCGTAGATAAGAAGAATACGTTATGTGATAATGATAAATGCAATGATTTTATTAATTGTTTAAGGTTTAATCAAAATAAACTTCGACAATTAGATTGCAAATATAAAACGGTGGGGAAACCCCTTTTTATTGAATTCAAAGGATTACAGAAATGGAAATACAGTAGATTACAAGGTGCATAAACATAAACCTAAGCTAATGGGTCCCGAGTCCTCTCTGAAGAGAAATCGGGTGCTGATTCTGGTACTTTCCTTTTCTTTGACCGGGGCTCTTGGGCCGTTGTCGGGTTGTCATTCCTTTGCCATGTGAAAGGAGCGAGCAAATTCCTCTGGTCATATTGATTCTCTACAGCATGTTGCTCCAAAATCTCAATCAGAGCATCTTTCTCTTTCAGTAATTGTTGTATTTTGATGCACTCTATGTTGAGGGTGTTGTACTTGTTCTTCCAAGACCTTCTCTCCTTTTGAACTTTGTTGAGAGTAACCTGAAGCTTTTCAGTCTCAGTCATGAAATACATGACAGATTCTCTCGGCGGAAGAATTCCGTAACGAGGATAAGGCATCTTTAGCTTGAGAGCTCTAGTTTGTACCCAGTGGAGATAAGGCTCCACCGAGACACAATCTGGTTTTCCTAGAGACTCTCGTCCTTTCTTATGAACGTGTTTCCAAGCGTGCACTATTTCCATCTTTAGTGCTCTGTCGTTTTCTACTTCTTTGAAGAAAAGACCTTCCAGATGAACACCCAGTGGGACGTGTCTCATCGGGTATCCAAATTGACGGCGAACCAATACCGGATGGTAGTTGATTCCTCCCTTAGTTCCTATGAGGGGTACGTTGGGGAAGTTTCCACAACGGTCAATGATTCTGATTCCCTCATAAATCCTGTTACACCAATCTATATCAGAGTTGGTAAGAGACATGATCTTCTACGACCAACGTAAGGCACTCTTACAATCCCAAAAATCAGCAGACTTGGGCAAGTGAGATATAAACCATTTATAAAGCAGAGGTACACAGCATGTGATCTCCCCTCCACTGTACAAATTTCCTAAGTGTACAGAATGATACGCATCTGCGAGCAAAGTCGGTACAGGGTTTCCAATGAGAAAAACCTTAATGGAGTTAATATCGACGAAGTTATTGATGTTGGGAAACAAAAATAACCCGTAGGTGAGCAAGACAAAGATGCTTTCAAAAGCAGTCACGTTTCCTATACTGGCAAAAATACAGGGCTTTCTTCGTCAAGAACTTGGCTGGCAAACCTTGGATGCCACCCTTAGTAGTTAGGTGAGTCCTGACCTCAGACTCGTCCAAATGAATTGCTCTTGCAATGGTCTGATTCTTTGGAATTTCTTCAAGTCCAGAAAATGGGGCTCGATCGGTGATATGTAGATCGATCAGGTGAGAATATTCCTCCAGCGTAGGTGCTAGCTGGTAATCCGGGAATGTGAAACAGTGATAAACCGGATCGTAAAATTGAACGAGCACATCCATGATTCCCTCAATCACATGGACTCTTAACAGTGGTAGCAAACCACCGTGCTTGGCTCTGAAAGCCTCAGGGTTTGTGATCATCCTCGCTAACCTTCTCAAATCCTCTAGCTTCGGAACTTTGAAGGTATACTTATGAGTTCCCCTTCTACCAAAATCCATTAGTTCAATCCTTTTCTCTGATATTTGCAATCACAGTCTTAGTTTAATTTTGAAAAACAGAGAGACTAGAAGAGAAATTTTTTGAATGTTTTAATGTTTTTTAGATGAATGCATGAATGCAGCACACAAAAACATAGAAAAAACATGGGGTCAAAGGGTCATTGTCATGAAGTCAAGGCTCTACCCATCCCCTAAGGTTTATACTAGGGTGATTTTTGTACCTGTACTCATTATCATCAGCTCCTCCCAGGAAAGCAAAACAACAAACGGATCGCCAGCGAGTTGTAGAGCAATCTTAGAGTAAGTGCCATTCACCGAGAATAGATCACCAGCCTCAAATGAGGGTAGTATCGCGTAACAACTATTTCCGATAGTTTCTGCACTACGAAAGAGTTTGGCTCGTCAGCTTCTCAGACTTAACAACCTGCGCATTGTCTAGGTGAGAGAATGGGTTGTGTTGGTCAGCCTCCACTGAGGTTGATGGTCGACCCCGTCGCCATCCCTTATCTTAAGTGTATACTCAATCTTTCCGCATACGGCATCACCCGCATTCCCATTAGCAGAAAAATAAACATGTATAGCAATTAGGAAAAGCAGTATATATATTTGTCCTAAACATCCTAGACCTCTAAAGCTATGAATCTTAAGTTCCTAACAGAAAATGGGTTCCCCGGCGGAAGCCCCAATCTGTGGTTTTCACATAAGTGAAGAGAAAAGGAAGAAGGAAAAAGAAATACAGGCCCCATGGTGGGCGCCATTTTTCTGTAGCTAGCGATTTTGGATGCGGTTCTTAAGCGCTGGTCACTCTCTGCGGTTTGAGCTTAAACTACAGGTCGATTCATTTTTTATCCTATTGTGAGCTGAATAAGGAAGGGAAATAAATGTCTCCAATTAACCCTGCTTTGCATACTGAGTTTAAATAGCGGTCTGTTAGGTTACGGATTCTATCAATGTGGGGGGCCTTTGTACTGGTTATTTGTATTTTCGCCAATACGGTTTTCTTTCTTTCTAGGGCTTTCTAGCGGGGAACAAGGGTTAGGATGTTAGGACTGGCGCTTTTGAATGTGAGAGTATGGGATTTGGGTTTTTTGTTGATTGTGCTCGCTAAGATCTTTTCTTTCGATCTTATGCCTACGTATTCCCGTTTACCGAAACAGGGAAATCAGAGCGTTCGTAGTTCCTCCTATTCTATGGGAGGAAATGGTGTTTTTGGTGTCTTGTTCAAAGCCCAAGACGTGAAGCGAAAGGTAGTTTGTATCTTGATCAAAGCCCAAGATGTGAAGCTGAAAAGTCTATTTGTGTCTTGTTCAAAGCCCAAGACGTGAAGCTGAAGGACCTCAACTTTAGAGAGAATTTGTCATTTCTAAAGAAGGGCTTGTCTGTCACAACTATTGGGTGACTGGTTATAAAGGAGAATTACTTTAACCGGGATACGCGGATCCTAGCAATGCCATAATTTCCTTTAAAGGGGATTTTAACTTAAAGGAGAAGACTTTAACTCAGCGTAGAGCAATGCTATCTTTCCTTAGGAATTTCTCATGCTAAAAGAGGGACAGTGGCATGGATGTAGATAATCCAGAGGCTTGCCGCTTACAGCGATTAGATGAAGGGGAATGAGTTGTTGGTGTTTGTGTACTGTTAACGAGGCACAACTTTGATGCGAAAAGGTTGATTGCGTCAACCAGTGGTTTTCTTATACAAAGCCTAAGAGGAGGCTAATCTGCGTCTCGTACAAAGCTCGAGAGAGAGGCTAAAAGGTTTGACTCAACAGGAGAATCTTTTATACTCAACAAGAGAGTGTTTGTGTATCTCGTACGAAGCCCGAGATGGAGGTTGTTGTTTGTTTGGCTCAATAAGAATCTTTTTGTATCTCATACAAAGCCCGAGATGGAGGCTAAAGGTTTGACTCAACGAGGGAGTCTCTTATGTGTCTCGTGCAAAGCCCGAGAGAGAGGCTATGGTGACTGTTTCAGTTGAGTGACAGGTCCAATATACTGATTTTGAAAGAGAAAATCAGTTCTTATATGAGCAACACTGTACTCAAAGATTTGATGCAAGGATCCGGGTTATTCTTGTTCTTTAAGGAAGCGGTAAATCCTAACGGTATTGAGATTGTCCGAGTCTGCGGGTTTCCTTCCTATTTTTGAAGGAGTCACTTGAGAATGTCTTTGAGACTCAAGGAAATTAGACTGTCCAAGTCTAGTGTTTTATCTTTTGTACTATGCTTTGAGAAATAGTAGTAGACTCTTTGAAAGGACTGTTCTATGAGGATGACTAGGTTCTGTTCCTATACCTCTAGGAGGTCGTCGGGACAATTTGTACGAAGCCCAAGAGGAGGCTGGAAACTTTTAAGAAGCCGACGGGTCCTTGTACAAAGCCCAAGAGGAGGCTATCATTCCCGAAGGAAGAGATCCTTATACGAAGCCTAAGAGGAGGCTGTAAATACTTCTAAGAAGCCGGCGGGTCCTTGTACTAAGCCCAAGAGGAGGCGAGGGTGCTTTTAGGATGCCTGTGGGTCCTTGCGCAATGCCCAAGAGGAGGCCGATGCTTTTAAGAAGCCCGTGGGTCCCCAAACCCCGAGAAATTCAAGGCAATGCTATTCACCGAGAATAGATCAAAGTCAGGAAAGTTCGAGAATTTGGAAGAAACTCAAAGATGCCATTCACGGAGAATACATTCATCTTGGGGAGTAGAGCTTCTTGACAATTCCTAATGAGGACAGCCGAAGAGAAGACTGTATCTGGTGATCTTATTGGGGATCTAGTTGTCTATTTCTACGAATAAACGAAACAGCGTCACCTAGTTCTAGACATAGTTGTCGGGGAAACTCTAGATATCTATATTATTATTACACAGTTGATATGAGTTTATGAAAGAAGACTTACAGTGAAACAGCCCCATAATACAGTTATATGTATATGAAAGCGGTAAATGAAAGCAATAACCACTTACTCGGTTGTAGAGCTTCCATGCTGTTTGGTTAGTTGTTCAACAAAGAAAGATTGAAAACAACAGTTTATTCAAAATCAAAGGAGAAAGTGCTTTGAAAAAGAAAGATTTGGGGCTTACAGCTCAAGGAGAGGCCCAGGGTTTTATCAGTGAGCGCACTGTTTGAATTTGTACAGAGGGACTTATACAAGTGACTGAGGCCCAAAAATTGTTTTATGTACAAAGGGATGGGTCTTACACTCTCTCAAGAGGCCCAAAAAGTTTTAAAGAAAAAGAGTAGGGCTTATAACACGAGGGTAGGCCCAGATGATTTTTCGTTTAAAATGGCGATCACGCCGAGGTTTTCTTTTAACGCGGAGGGACTTATACAATAAGTGAGGCCCAAAAATTGTTTGGTTAAAAGGGGATTGGGTCTTACACTCTAATAGAGGCTCAAAGAGTTTTAAATGGGTCTTATAGCTCGAGGAGAGGCCCAAGGTTATTTTGAAAAGGCGACGATCGCGCCGTTTGTTTTTTGACGGTATCGGGACTTATACAATACACTGAGGCCCAAAAATGATTTGGTCAAAAAAAGGATTGGGTCTTACACTCTATTAGAGGCCCAAAGTGTTTTGAAAATGATTTATGAGGGTTTAATTAATCCAAAACCCTAATTTGTTTTCACAAATGTATTTAATTGAATAAAAATTCAATTAAAATGATCAAAATTATTTAACATATGAAAAACAAATTGTGATCTTGGATTAATGCTTCAAAAATTAAGTATTGACCTACAAAATAATTAGAAAGCATTAAAAGTTGCAAAATCAATGTAGAAAAAATATTTAAAATGTCAAAAAATAATTAAAATATTAATTCTTTGCAAAAATATCAATTATATGAAATAAATAATATTTTTGGTATTTTTTGGGAAAATAAAATATTTTAACATTTTTGTGAATTATTAAAAAAAGAATCAACTCAAAATCATTAAAACATAGAGAGAAATTAATTTTTGAATCAATTAAATAAAATCACAAAATTCAAATATTTGAAAATTGAAAAAAAAGGCGCCAAGAACAGCTGAAGAACACGCGCGTGTTCTGGGTTTGGCTGATTTGCATTTTCTATCCAATCTCACTGAATACTTGATTATAACATACAATCCATATATCATTATGCTCGTCTCAACCTCACGATCATGTATATGTCCATTAATTTCATTTAAATTAAACATATAACAAGAAATCATGAAAAATCCTCAAGAACCCTAATTTCTGCATGAAGGCTAGGATTTTTGATACACGATTCAAACAATGTAATTAATTGAGGGGAAACATTCCATGCAAGATTATGAACATATGGCCAAATTATTGTGCAGCAAAAATTGCATGGATCATAGAGTTAGAAGAGCTCATGCTTACCACTTGCAGCTGGTGATCATGATTTGTGTTGGAGGTGTTACAGCTAGGTTCCAATGATGTGGATAGCTTCCCTAGGTGCCAAGTGATGTGTCTGAGTGCTTGGAATGGATTGAAATGGTTTGGAATTGAAGATGGTACCTCAACTGCAAAACTGTCATGAACTTGAGAAATTGGCTGGTGATTTTGTGAAATCAGTGTTCCAGATGTTATGTGAGTGTTTGGATCACTTCTATATGATGTATGTGAGGTGTGTGAGTGATTGGTTTGATTGGAAAAGCTCTCAAACTCAAAACCCGATAGCTACCTTGCTAAGAAAGGCATTTTTGCCAAGAGAAAGAGATTTTGAGGAAAGCGTCTGTTAGATGGCTTTGGTGTACTAAAAATGATCACAATTGAGCTCTATTTATAGTAGAGCAAGTTTGTTTTGCAAGGAATAGTGAATGGCAGCTGCTAAGTAGGTTTGGCCAATGTTGGAAAATGAAAATCCAAGTCTCCTCTAGCCATTGACTAGAGGTTAGGGCACAGAGTTTTGGTTCCCTTGGTCTTGGATAAGTCTTGACTGATTTCAGATGAGAATGGCTCATTCCATGCCAACTTGATGCTTCCATTGAATGCTTCAATCTAAATTTGAAGTCTTGTCCCTATTTTGGCCATTCTAGGTTCAACATGCTTTTTCTTGTTCCAAGGACTTTGGAGGCTTGGCTCAGTGATTGTCCCCTTTAGATTCAATCCTCTGAGGTGTCCAAGTGGATAGGAGCATTTGAATTTGGCTGATTTTGGCAAATCGAGCAAAATTGCAAATTCTGCCTTGCCTTTGACAGATTTCAGCAAGGCAACTTTCCAATGTCATATCTCATGACTCAAATGGAATTTGGCAATGTTCTTAGTCATTTTGGAAAGCCCTTACATGATACAACAATTGTTTGAACATGTTTGGTTTTGATCTCTTTTGAATCCAAGTGAAAAATCCCCCTACATTTGGAAAAAAATGAAGACAGATTCTGACTTAGTGAAAATTTCACTAAGTGTTGGAAAAAGTGACATTTTCATTTTTCAGCCATTTTGATCACTCCATAACTCAAAATCCTTAATGAATTGGACTTAGGTCTAGTTAAAGTTTTTGTAGAGGGTAATGTGGGCTACAAATCAGTCTTTGGATAAGAAAAAATGGCCTAGTGGTTTAGGAGTTATGATCCTTCAAAGTTGGTACCCAAGCCACTTTATTTTTAACTTAGAAAAATTTCTAAGTTTTTATGGTTACCCCATTTACAAGTTATCCAATTTTCTTGATTTTTCTTGATGAATGGTGATTCAAATCATACATAAACATCATTTTAGGGTTAAAAATCCATTTTGGTGAAAAATCTCAAAAAGTCAAAGTTGACTTTTGTGCACAGTTGACTTTTTATCAGATGAATTCCAAACTGTGCAATTCTTCAAGAAATCATGTCCTTGACCTAAATCAAACTTGATGGACATGTTCCATGGGTGTCATAGGGTATATTGAATCATGTCTTAGGGCTTAGGAGCATGTCTTGGTCAAAAGTCAAAGTTACAGTTGACTTTCCTCGCGAAACCCTAATTGTGGTGCAGATGAAATTGAGACTTGTTGCTCAAGCTTCTTGGATTAATCCATAGTTTCAAATGGATCAATATAGTTCATTAGAGACCTTCAAACCCTCTCCTGAGGTCTTGGTTCATGATTTACCCTAAAAGTTAACTTAGGGGTGAATTAGGTCAAGAAACCCTAATTCCTAATTTTTGATGTATGCATCCCCTGAGGCAAAATTGACTTGGTGATTGAGTCCATGAGGTTCCATGGAGTATATTAGGTTATGTTTTGGATCATTGGCTCATGCCCAGATGAAAATTTCCATCTGGAGGCCCTGGTCGACCAAAACCCTAATTTGGTGACACTGTCGATCTTGAGACTTAATCCACCTGGAAGGGAGCATCCTTGTGCTTAATCCTTAAAGTGGGAGTCCTTTTTGATCTTTTGTGGATTTTTGAGAGGTTAGACAAGTTGAAGATCATGTCATTCCTTGATTGACCCTTTGTCTAACGCTCAGAGAGGGCTTGAAACCCTAATTTTGATTGTAGTGGATGCTCACCCATCTTTGGGGAGATTGATGAAGCATGATGGTTCCCCCATATTGTGATGATGATTTGCACAATGATGGGAAATCTTAGTGGTCAAAATTTGGGGTATGACAGCACCTAGGGAAGCTATCCAGATCATCGAAACCTAGCTGTAACACCTCCAACACAAATCACGATCACCAGCTGCAAGTGGTAAGCATGAGCTCTTCTAACTCTGTGATTCATACAATTTTTACTGCACAATAATTTGGCCATATGTTCATAATCATGCATGGAATGTTTCCCCTCAATTAATTGCATTGTTTGAATCGTGTATCAAAAATCCTAGCCTTTATGCAGAAATTAGGGTTCTTGAGGATTTTTCATGATTTCTTGTTATATGTTTAATTTAAATGAAATTAATTGTCATAGACATGATTGTGGGGGTTAAAACGAGTTGATTGGTATGTGGATTGCATGATATAATCAAGTATTCAGTGAGATTGGAGAGAAAATGCAAATCTGGCCAAACCCAGAACACGCGCGTGTTCTTGGTGTGTTCCTGGCGCCTTTTTTTTCAAAATTTGAATATTTGAATATTGTGATTTTATTTAATTGATTCAAAAATTAATTTCTCTCTGAGTTTTAATGATTTTGAGTTGATTCTTTTTTTAATAATTCAAAAAAATGTTATAATATTTTATTCTCCCAAAAAATCCCAAAAATATTATTTATTTTGTATAATTGATATTTTTGCAAAGAATTAATGTTTTAATTGTTTTTAACATTTAAAATATTTTTTCCACCTTGATTTTGCAACTTTTAATGCCTTCTAATTATTTTGTAGGTCAATACTTAATTTTTGAAGCATTAATCCATGGTCACAATTTGTTTTCCATATGTTAAACAATTTTGATCATTTTAATTGAATTTTTATTCAATTAAATACATTTTTTAAAACAAATTAGGGTTTTTGGATTAATTCAACCCTCATAAATCATTTTCAAAACATTTTGGGCCTCTATTAGAGTGTAAGACCCAACCCCTTTTTGTAAATACCAAAAATCTGGGCCTCACTTATTGTATAAGTCCCACTGTATTTTCAAAAACCTCGGCGCGATCGCCAATTCAAAATCAAACAAACGTGGGCCTCTCCTTGAGCTATAAGACCCATTCAAAACTATTGGGCCTCTATTAGAGTGTAAGACCCAATACCCTTTTAACCAAAACCATTTGGGCCTCACTTATTGTATAAGTCCCTCTGCGTTAAAAGAAATCTCGGCGCGACCGCCATTTTAAACGAAAAATCATCTGGGTCTACCCTCGTGTTATAAGCCCCATTTCTTTTCTTTAAACACTTGGGCCTCTTGAGAGAGTGTAAGACCCATCCCTTTGTACAGAGAAAACCTTTCTTGGGCCTCAGTCACTTGTATAAGTCCCTCTGTACAAATTCAATAGTGCGCTCACTGATAAAACCCTGGGCCTCTCATTGAGCTGTAAGCCCCAAATCTTTCCTTTTCAAAGCACTTTCTCCTTTGATTTTGAATTATACTGTTGTTTTCAATCTTTCTTTGTATAACAACTAACCAAACAACATGGAAGCTCTACAACCGAGTAAGTGGTTATTGCTTTCATTTACCGCATTCATATACATATAACTGTATTGTGGGGCTGTTTCACTGTAAGTCTTCTTTCATAAACTCATATCAACTGTGTAATAATAGTATAGATATTTAGAGTTTCCCCGACAACTACGCCTAGCATTAAGCCCGTTGACCACTCTTAAATAGTCAAAACTAGATCCCCATAGGATTACCAGACACAGTCTTCCCTCCTCTTGGGGTTAAACAATATGGAGACATGAAAGGCAGCATTCTCGGTGAACCCTTTCATAGACTGTCACCTTTAGAAGTTGTCAATGAAACTCTATTCCCCAGAGATGATCTCTTCTCCGTGAATGGCATCTCTTGAGTTTCTTCCAAATTCTCAGACTTTCCTAGCTTGATCTATTCTCGGTGAATAGCCTGTCTTGAACTTCTCGGGGTTTGGGGATCCACAGGCTTCTTAAAAGCACTTGTCAAGAAACTCTACTCCCCAGAGATGATCTTTTCTCCGTGAATGGCATCTCTTGAGTTTCTTCCAAATTCTCGAACTTTCCTGGCTTGATATATTCCTCGTGAATAGCCTGTCTTGAATTTCTCGGGGTTTGGGGACCCGTCGGCTTCTTAAAAGCATCGGCCTCCTCTTGGGCATTGTACAAGGACCCACAGGCTTCTTAAAAGCACTTGTCAAGAAACTCTACTCCCCAGAGATGATCTTTTCTCCGTGAATGGCATCTCTTGAGTTTCTTCCAAATTCTCGAACTTTCCTGGCTTGATATATTCCTCGTGAATAGCCTGTCTTGAATTTCTCGGGGTTTGGGGACCCGTCGGCTTCTTAAAAGCATCGGCCTCCTCTTGGGCATTGTACAAGGACCCACAGGCTTCTTAAAAGCACTTGTCAAGAAACTCTACTCCCCAGAGATGATCTTTTCTCCGTGAATGGCATCTCTTGAGTTTCTTCCAAATTCTCGAACTTTCCTGGCTTGATATATTCCTCGTGAATAGCCTGTCTTGAATTTCTCGGGGTTTGGGGACCCGTCGGCTTCTTAAAAGCATCGGCCTCCTCTTGGGCATTGTACAAGGACCCACAGGCTTCTTAAAAGCACTTGTCAAGAAACTCTACTCCCCAGAGATGATCTTTTCTCCGTGAATGGCATCTCTTGAGTTTCTTCCAAATTCTCGAACTTTCCCGGCTTGATCTATTCCTCGTGAATAGCCTGTCTTGAATTTCTCGGGGTTTGGGGACCCGTCGGCTTCTTAAAAGCATCGGCCTCCTTTTGGGCATTGTACAAGGACCCACAAGCTTCCTAAAAACACCCCCGCCTTCTCTTGGGCATTGTACAAGGACGCTTCGGCTTCTTAGAAGTCTTCACAGCCTCCTCTTAGGCTTCATATAATGATTTCTTCCTCCGGGAATGATAGCCTCCTCTTGGGCTTCATACAAGGACCGATCGGCTTCTTAAAAGCTTCCAGCCTCCTCTTGGGCTTCGTACAAATTGTCCCGACGACCTCCTAGAGGTATAGGAACAGAAATCAGTCATCTTCATAGAACAGTCCTTTCCAAGAGTCTACTACTGTTTCTCAAAGCATAGTACAAAAGATGAAACTCTAGACTTGGACAGTCTAATCTCCTTGAGTCTCAAAGACATTCTCAAGTGACCCCTTTGTTAAATAGGAAGAAAACCCGTAGACTCGGACAGTCTCAATACCCTTCGGATTTCCCGCTTCCTTGAAGAACAGGAATAACCCGGATCCTTGAATCAAATCCTTGAGTACAGTGTTGCTCATATAAGAACTGATTTTCTCTTTCAAAATCAGTATACTGGACCTGTCACTCAACTGAAACAGTCACCATAGCCTCCTCTTGGGCTTTGTATAATGATTCTCCCCAGCGGAGTCAAACAACTTTAGCCTCTCTCTTGGGCTTTGTATGAGACACATAAGAGACTCCCTCGTTGAGTCAATCACCCTTTTCGCCTCCATCTCGGGCTTTATACGAGATACAAAAAGGTTCTTATTGAGCCAAACAAACAACAGCCTCCATCTCGGGCTTTATACGAGACACCAAAAGACTCCATCGTCGAGTCAAAACCTTTTAGCCACTCTCTCGGGCTTTGTACGAGACACATATTAGCCTCCTCTTAAGGTTTGTATAAGAAAACCACTGGTTGATCCAATCAACCTTTTAGCATCAAAGCTGTGCCTCGTTCACAGTACACAAACATCAACAACTCCTTCATCTAATTGCTGTAAGCGGCAAGCCTCTGGATCATCTATATACATGCCACTGTACCTCTTTTAGCATGAGAAATTCCTAAGGAAAGATAACATTGCTCTATACTGAGTTAAAGTCTTCTCCTTCAGGTTGGAAATCCCCTATAAAGGAAATTATGGCATTACCGGATTCACAAATCCCGGTTAAAATAATTCTCCTTTATAAATAGTTGTGACATACAAACCCCTCTTTAGAGATGACAAATTCTCTCTAAAGTCAACACCCTTTAGCTTCATATCTTGGGCTTTGAACAAGATACAAATAGACTTTTCAGCTTCACATCTTGGGCTTTGAACAAGATACAAATCACCTTTTGCTTCACGTCTTGGGCTTTGAACAAGACACCAAAAACACCCATTTCCTCCCATAGAATAGGAGGAACTACGAACGCTCTGATTTCCCTGTTTCGGTAAACGGGAATACGTAGGCATAAGATTGGAAGAAAAATCTTAGCGAGCACACTAGACAAAAACCCAAAATCCCATATATAATAATCTGAAGCAGTATCCTAATAAAATCCCATAGAGAAATCAGTATTGGCGAAAATACAAATAACCAGTACAAAGGCCCCCCACATTGATAGCATTCGTAACCTAACAGACCGCTGTTTAAACTCAGTATGCAAGCAAGGTTAATTGGAGACATCTATTTCCCTTCCTTCATCAGCTTTAATAGGATAAAAAATGAATCGACCTGTAGTAAACTCAACCGCAGAGAGCGACCGCCCTTAAGAACCGCGTCCAAAATCGCTCGCTACAGCGATGCCAAGGATCATGTCCAAAAATATGATCGACGCCAGCGCCACGGGGACATGCACTTGGCGCCCCCTAATGATTCAAATAGTCTATACTCGCCTTGGCCCTTCGCCTGGTGGGAGATGGATATACTCGGCCCCTTCACAATGGGGTCTTATTAGAACAAATTTTTGATTATGTTCGTCGACTATTTTACTAAATGGATCGAAGCTGAAGCTCTCGCCAAAATAACAACCTTCAACATACTTCGCTTCTACAAAAGGAACGTCCTCGCATGATTCAGAGTACCCCAGGCCCTTGTGACCGACAACGGAACCTAGTTCACGGACAGGAAATTTCGAGACTTCGTCGCCAAATTAGGCACGAAGCAACATTTCACTTCTGTCGAGCACGCCCAGACTAATGGGCAAGCAGAGGCTGCGAACAGGGTAATCCTTCGGGGTCTAAAACGAAGGCTAGGCGAAGCCAAGAAAAGATGGGTCGAGGAGTTACACAGCATGCTCTGGGCCTACAGAACAACACGACACTCCACCACCGGGGAAACCCGTTTCCGATTAGCTTACAGGACCGAGGATGTGATACCAGAGGAGATCAGAGAACCTTCCAGACGAACGGAAGCTCCTTTTGACGAGGAGATGAATGACGAGGCTTAGAGAGAAGAGCTCGACCTGGTCGAAGAAATACGGTCAGGAGCACCATTTGGACGGAGAACCATTTGCTCGACCATGGAATGCTGAAAAGCTCAAGCAATATTACAGTTAGGACCTGCCACGAGGTCGGACTAACTGCTGACGAGGTCGCCCCTAACGGGGAGACGGCTCGGCCACAGGACCGTGCCCCGGTGTAAGCACGATCCACCATTTTACCGCCAGCCAGTTTTTTCTTATGGGATGAGCAGACTCTGCGCACAACGGGGATACCTCAATCAAGCTCTGCCGTTACCGCACCAACAAGGCGGGACACCCAGCTCGCGATGGGAACCATCCAAGCCTATGAGATTAGTACCTCAACCGAGATCCTAGTCTCATCACCAGCGAAACTCCTTCGCCTCCTCGACACATCACACAATCTGTCGAGCATAACTAAAACAAGTCTAGCAAACGTCCACACTTAGCATTCAAACAATTAAAAGCATACACAAATAAATGCGACAAGACTGTCAAACGAATAATATTAATATGATTATGGCCACAAGGCTAGAATAATTCATTGGTACAAGAAAAGGGATGTGACCGACAAAATGTTACACATTGAAAGGCACGCAAGCCCACAAAAATACAGACGTCAAAGACAAGACTAAAATGCCTCATCGGGAACCTCCGGGGGAACCACCTCGCCATTGACGACCACGTTGAGAAGGCCCATTCCCTCGGCCAGCAGTTGGACGTCGGAGTTGAGGGCCTTTAACTGCTCCAAAGCAGCATTGAAACCAAACTCAGCTGCCCCCAGATTATCCTCACCAAGAAGACGGATCCTCTCGACCAGGTCCCTCCGTGTCTTCAAAGCTTTCTTGTCGTCGGTCTCATCCTGCCCAACTGCTGACAACCCCTCCAACTCAGTTATCCTCGCCTTCAGGCAGGCATTCTCCCCGTTCACTTTGGTCACCTCATCCTTCATCTGGGTTACTTCCTTTTGAAGTAATATCTTAGCCTCTTGGTGGCCTTGCAGCTTCTTCAGTTCGTTGTATATCTCTGCGTTCTCTAGCTCCAAGTCGTTGATCTTGATCCTAGCCTTCTTGAGGTCGGCAAGAGGAACCACCTCTGCATACCCAAGGGCCAGCGCCACTTCCAATACCCTGATCATGTCGGCCGCATCCTGGAAGAGAAACTTCTTCCGCACCTGAGGATCGGCGGACAAGATAGCTGAGGCGTCAAGTTCCGGGACGATGACAGAGCTCTCCCCATCAAACATATGTCCCTGAAGGTAGCACGAGGGAAGCACAAATTTTCCTCCAGAGAAACCACCCGAGCAGCCCGCCGGGGAAGAGCCAATATCATTCCGCTTCCAGTTGTGGGATGTATCTGGAGTCCGGGGTGTAGAGGTTGTCCCCGGTATAGTACCAGCACCGGCCACAAATTTTTCCAACGTCGCTTGCTGCTTGGCCGCACCAGCTTTTTGCGTTGCGGGCACCTTCTTCTGGTTTTTGGCTGCTTGGGACCTCACTAGGCGCTCCCTCATATCCGTTATTTTCTCTGCGAGCATTAACAAACAAAGGTCAGCACAATTAGACAAGGATTAACTAACACGGGCACGAGAACAAATGGTACCGAGGAGCTGGAACGCAACATCGTCGTTCTCACACTCGAGAAGGGCTTTGGTGTTGATATAGCGAGATGCCTTAGCAAGTTCCCCATCCTCCCCGAGCAACTCCTTGCCATCCCCGTCTACCACAGAAGTCGGACTGAAAGTCTCCACCTAGGCATGTAAAACACGGTAGGACTCATTGTCCCCCTCACCGAGCTGCTCGTGCTTGACGAGGAACTGGTCGGTCCTATATCTGAAGTGGGCGTACACCCACTCCAAAGGGAACTTGGACACGGGCTTCTCAACTTGTCAGCCATCAACGGTCATGGTTTCGAGGGTAGAGATGGACCTCTTAGCCGCTTCGGAGATAGGCTTCACGACCAAGAACCTGCCCTTGAAATGCCGAACAAACTCCGAATACGGCCAGAAGAGTCTGCTCTGCTGCTTAAAGGACACTCAGCTTTGCTTCGAACCCGTGGTGCTCCGTTGAAGTTGGAAAATGCGGAAGAAGAGATCCACAGTCGCCCCGACATTCAAGTAACGGCATACCAGCTCAAAAGCACGTATGAAGGCCAGCGCGTTTGGATAAGCTGGGCGGGTCACAGTTCCAAGTGGCGAAAGATGGCCTCCTGGAAGTCGGTGAAGGGAAGACAGGACTTAGCCTCCACAAAGGCAAATTCGTACATGGGGAACCGCATCCCCAAATATATCAAGCAAATTGTGTCATTCTCCGTCGAGCAGATAGCTCTCCAATGCACCGGCGCACCCTCAGCCCGGTCTTCCAGATAAGGGAACTCCCGACTTTCTTCTTCAGTAAACGTCGACCTCGTCGACAGGGGTTCTGGGGCGATCCATTTAAGATCCCCCTATGCTATGTAGACATTGGCATAGTCCGCGGGCTGCTCCGCCTCCTCATGCGCCCTCACGACGTCGGACACGACTCCTGTGCGTGGATCAGCCATTTCACATGAAAAGCAGAGGAAGAAAAGTGAATTCGACGACTAAGATCAAATCCACCCTTCCACCACTAATCAAGTGAAAGGGCGAGGGAGAAGTCGAGGATAACCTCGAGCCCGCGTCGATCACAACAAGGTACGAGGACTTCACTGCCCCCCTACGACGGGGACGAGTCTCCGCGACTTTACGAAGACTTAGGAGCTTACTCGACGAAGTAAGCTCGTCAGCCAGAGTTTCATGTCGAACAAGCCTAATGCCCGACTACAAACCTAAAACTAAACCTAACCAGAACCTAGGAGGATCTACACCAACATGCGCAATAATCATGAACATCCCATTCCATGTTCTACGTGTTCTTCATGAATTTTCCAGAAATTCATGTGTTCATCGAAGAACACATGAATCTTACAATGAAATATTCATGTGTCACCGAAAAATTCATGAATATTCCCAGAAGATGAAGAACACCATGGGAATCTCAAAAAAAGATAAAGAACTTACTTGATGAATCAAAGGAAGGAGATGAAGATCACGGATTAGGCTTTGAAGATCCACGGCGGCGGAAAACTCCGGCGAGAAAGCAAGTTGCAGAGCAAAGAGGATTGGCGAGACAAATTTGAGCGAAGTGTTCAGATGAATACTGTCCCCCCTTTTTTATAAGCACTTCCTTGCTTGGGAAGGGCAAAGGCCATCATAGCCTATGCGCCTATAGGCCTGACAGGAATTTAATGCTCCACCACGTGTCAGAAAGGGAATCTTCGTTTGGCATTCCTAAAGCTAGACGTTACATTCCCAAGTCTTCTGCTACCCTACGAGCATACCTTCCTTGACACTTCGCGTAACTCCCGCCCTCGTCAAAAGCTCCCCGACATAAAAATGCTACTTCAGCGGACACACTTCCTAAGCCTGGCCGACATGAAAACGGCCTTCCCACGAGCACGCTCCTCGTATGATAAAGGCTGGTCGAATGGTCATAACACCGACATAGGCCATCTCAGTGTTAGCAAAGGCGAGAGGCATGTCCCCGAACACTACCACTCAGGTTACTGTCCACATGGGCATCTCAAGTCATTACTCTTCCTCAGAGCAAAGACTTGGGGGGCTCTTGTTCTGGACTGGCCAGGCGCCTGGCCCCCCAACAGGGCAAGGCCCAACCCAGTCCAACTCTTGGCCAGACCCAATAGCTAGAAACTAGCCGTTGGGCAGAAACTAGCCGTTGGCCATGTCCCCCCCCCCCTCGCTTGGCAGTTCACGCGACCAACTGTCTCTCCGGATCTCACGGAAACAGTTGGACCAGGTCAAAGGCCCACGCGTCTGGCTCTCCACCTGGCAGTCTCTCATTGGCCGGCCAGACATTTCGGCCACATGGAAGACCTTGGCCCCGCGCTGGGGGTTACTCCTATAAATACCCTCTCATGTGAGAGGGGCAGGTATTCAATATCCAATACCCTCTCATGTCTGATCACCTCTGATCATATACCATTCCAAAAACCAATATTATGATATGTTTATTTTATATAAAATTATTAATCTTTTTTCTAATTTATATTTGAAGAAAATTTGGATACAAATCCTTAATTGTGGTTTTTACTATTTTTCAATGAAAATATAACAAATATATATATATTTTTATTGTAAATTGTATATGTGTATGAAAGAATTACATATGTATAAGAGAAAATTATATACTTGTCGTATTTTCATTAAAAATTAGTAAATAAACACCTAAAAAATTATATAGAAATCTTATCCTTTATATTAATTAACGTGGAAGAGAACACATGTCATACTAGTTTTCATAAAAACGGAGAAAAAAATAGTAATGATCCCAAGAACCATTTTATTCCAAGAACTAAATTAATTAACACAAAAAAATATTTGAGTTTTAGTATAACTTTTTATTTTAATTGGTTATATTGAAAAAAATTAGTTACAGTTTAATCATATTTTATTTTACTAACCCATTGTGATAGATGATCGTTGGAATAATTGGAATGTCATAAATTGATAATGTGTTTTATTTCTGATTTTATTTATAAAAAACTAAGTAGATCATTCTGTTTTACATTTTACCATGTAAATTGAATTTTAACATTGTTTGAAAAAATATATGGTGAGAAGATCTTGGGGCTCATACTTAAAAAAATAATTAAAATTATAGATTTTTTTTATTATTTAATAGAGATATGAGATGATAATTTTATTATTTTTATATTATATCTTGTCTCAATTACTATTTTGAATTTATTTTAACATTTATCATATCCTCTTTCATTATAAAAATTCATATCTTGAATTTAAATTAGCTTAGAAATTATTAAGATATAAAAAAAAAAAAACTATTAATTAATTTTCTTAAATATAATTAATATAAAATAAAATAAAAATAATTTAAATTTAAAATAAATTTAGCATTAAATTAAACAATTAATAATTAATTTATAGAAATTAAAATAATAAAAATGAAATTATTATTAATATTTAAATATTTAAAAATTAATAATTTTTATGAAAAATTATGCATAACTTTTTTGCAGTTATAATTTTATTATTTACAGATAATATATATATATATTTGTATATGACATACGGAATATATAATATATTTGTGTATCACCTGGTGTCAACGAATTCTTATTTTTATATTCTTCTTCATCTTCAATCATGTGCTCCAATAATTGATATCAAAGTCTGGTTCAGATTCAAGAATGGGAAACACGAGTGTACGTGAGGCGTGTGTGATCGATTCTGCTCATTCAATGCACAATGAGTTGAAGATCTGAATTGAAATATAATTACATTTGTTGATTATGATGGATGGGGAAACACATGTATTGGTGAGATTTGAGTGAATGTGCACAAGAACGAAGATAAATGGCGGTAATGGTAGCTTGAACACAAACCTTCTAGTATTTGATGGAAAGAATTGGAATCGGTGGAGGATTTAGATGCGTGTGTTGTTTGGAGCTCAAGATGTTCTTGATCTTGCTAATGACGATTACACATAGGTTGCAGCAGATGCAACTGAAGCGCAAAGAAACACACATAAAGAAACAAGGAAGAAGGATCAAAAGGTGTTGTTCTATATCCATCAACGTGTGAACATGGATGTGTTTGAGAAGATCGATGATTCAAGGACGACGAAGGTTGCGTGGGACACACTTGTATGGTGCTATGGCGATGATGCATCAGTGAAAAATTTGAAGCTTTAGTCTCTACGAAAGTAGTATGAGAATCTCAACATAAAGAACAATAAGAAGGTACCTAATTACATCTCCAAAGTGATTATGATAACAAATGAGATAAAATCCTGTGGAGAGACTCTCTCTAAATAAGTAATCATTGAAAAGGTACTAAGATCACTTACTCCTCAATTTGATTACATTGTTGTAGCAATTGAACACTCTAAGGACATCAGCACCATAAGAATTGAAGAGATGCAGAGTAATTTAGAGGCATAAAAGTTGTGTCTGACTGAGAGAAACTCTAAAAGAGAGTAAAGTAGGCTTTAAAAGAATCTTCTAGTAAGAAGAATCAGAAGTAGTCTTGGTTAGAGGCCAAGAAGAAACATGGTAGTGATTTTCACAAGTCAGAAGCTTCCAACTCTGATGAGAAGAAACATCAGAAGGGAAAGGAAAAGTTTGACAAGAAGAAGGTTTAATGCTACTGTTGTAAGAAGTTTGGCCACTTTACTGTTGATTATTAATCAAAAAAGGAAAGGGAATCAGAAGAAGCAAACATATCCAGAGGAGAGTCTGATGATGAACTTGTGCTATTGATGGCTTCTAAATCTGATGATGGATATTTGGTAGACTGGTGGTATATGGACACTAACTGCTCAAATCACCTAACTGGAAACAAACAATGGTTGATTGATTTTGACTCAAGAAAGAGGACAAAGATCTGTTGTGCTGATGATAAGTAACTAAATGCTAAAGGAATGGCAAATGTCAAAGTCAGAGTGAAGGATGGAAAAAGTATTTTAGATCAAGGATGTTTGGTATGTTCCTGGCATGAAGAGCAATCTGATGAGTGTAGGTCAGCTAATTGAGAAAGGTTTCTCAGTTACTATGAAGGACAATCTCTTAAAGTTGTATGATTATGATCAGAAGCTGATTATGAAATCTAAACAGGTAAGCAACAAAACATTAAAAGTGAATGTGGAAATTGATGAAACTAAATGCCTTATTGCAGAAGGTATCAGTAAGTTGTGTCACAAGAGATTGAGGCATTTGAACTTCAGAAGCTTAGGGCATCTAAGTTCTAAGAAGCGGGTGCATGGCATTCCTAAGATTGTGAAGCCTGAGAAGTCATGTGAGATATGCATGAAAGGCAAGCAACCTAGATTGCCATTTTCATATGAAGTGGCTCCAAGAGCAAAATATGCTTTGGGAGTAGTGCATTTTGATGTATGTGTACCATTTGAAATAACTTTACTTGGAGGAAACAAGTACTTTATGTCATTTGTGGATGAGTTCACAAAAGTGACATGGGTATCACTCATCAAGTTTAAGCATGAGGTGTTTACTTAATTTCAGAAGTTCAAGGTGAAAGCTGAAAAACAGAGTGGTCAAAAGCTAAAAGTTCTCAAAACTAATGGTGGAGGTGAGTAGAACTCATCAGAGTTCATAAGGTTCTGTGAATACAATGGATTTGAACATGAGGGGACTGCTACGTATACTCCACAACACAATGGTCTTGCTAACAGAAGAAATAGAACTTTGCTTGATATAACAAGGAGCATACTGAAGGAGAAGAAGCTCCCTCACACCTTGGGGGGAGAAGTTGTTTCCACTGAAGCATATGTGCTCAACAGGTGTCCAACCAATAAGCTGGAGGAAGTTGTTCCTTTTGATAATTGGACTGGAGACAAGAAAAGTGTGAGTCATTTGAAGGTGTTTGGTTCTATTTGTTATAAACATGTCCTAGATGCTAAGAGAAGGACGTTGGGTGATAGAAGCAAAGTAATGATATTGTTTGGGTACCACAGTACAGGTGCTTATAAGCTTTATTATCCAGTCACCAACAAAGTTGAATTTAGCATATATGTTATTGTGAAAGAAACATAAGCATGGGATTGGAACAAGTCTCAATACAACTCTGGTGTAGTGCTAACACCTAAGTTAACTTCTGAGGATATTTTAGAATCTGAAGGAGAATCTGCCTTCGAATGGGATTCCGCCTCTGAAGGCGAGTCTGACTCTGAAGGTGACTCTGATGCTGAAGATGAGTCTAAAGGCGAGATTGACTTTGAAGGTGAATATTGTTGCAGTGAGAATCGGATAACAAGCTATTAATTAACTTGCATCGCAAAACTTTGAAGTTCACCACCGACTTTGATTTATCCAAAGGAAAGGTTCAAGATCGAGAAAAACCTAAAGGGGGGAGATCTAAGGTTCGTGGGTTGGTTACGCCTAGGGAAGGTATTAGCATCCTAAACGTTCGTAGTACTCTACGGGAACCTCTTGTTTTAATTTGTTATATCTTACTCATTTGCTAAGGGTGCTATGCTAAAGGTTGAAACCCTAGGGGTTAGTATCTAAGTATACTCGACAAGATATTGTATCTTGCGCCTACGTATCCTGACGGGAGTGGAATCAGAGTATCCGTAGTTCACCGGTCTAAGGATGAAGGAGAAGAACCATTGGCTATGTCCAAAGTTCCAAGGGGAAATGAGTATGAGCTCATTCTAGAGTTCACGATAACTCTCTAAATCTAAGTTATAAGGGGAAGTGAGTTCTCATGATGATGAGAATCACATAGAGTTCAAAACTCTAACCTACTTCTAAGTTATGATTTCATTGGCTCTCATGAGGCCAAGAAATGGGATAAACCTAAAAGGATAGGGTAGGGTGGTTGTTTAGTGACTTCATGAGTCAATTTAGAATGATCTCCCTTTGGAATGGGGGGAAAGATAACAGTTGTAAAATTACTAAAAGATAAAGAGTTATAAATCAAATATGATGATGTAAAAGACATGAATAAGATAATGAGATGAAAGAAAGTTATGATATTAATGCAAAGTTAGAATCATACATTGGATATGATCAAACATGATAAACAAAGATAATATGGCAAGATAAATCAAGAAGGTACAATAAAACCTTAGAAAAGTTTCCAATTTTAACATGAATAAAAGCAAGTAGTATTAAACATTTCCAACCATTTCTTTTTATATTAAGAAAATTGATTCAATTAGAAGAATATAGCAAAAAGAATGGAAGAAAAGGATGAAAAATAAGCAAGTTATGAAAGTTGGAAGTTGAAGCATAAACTTGAAAATAAAATAAAACCAACAAGTGATAAAAAAGAAGGAAGTGGTATTCCTAGGGATTGAACCCAAGACCACTCGTTTGCAACTTAAAATCAATACCATCAGGCCAACGCGAGCACCTTGAATACGTAGTGAGAACACACATATATATTTAAAGGGAAGCGAAAATCAGAAAAATAAACAAAAGGACTGGGGCGAGGGGGATTCGAACCCCAGTCCCAAGGGTTGCAAGGGTGTGTGATAGTATGTGCTTGCCACTGGGGTGGCTGTTACATCCGGTAATATATTCACCTCAATTAATATATAAGCCTTGCATGCGCGCATATTATAAATAAACCACAAACCAACCAAATACGCAAGCTGCTCATGAAAAAACTATCATACCATGCCATCAATCAAACATTTCCAAACAAACTGAAGCAGAAGCACACAGTTACCATTTCAAAACCAAGAATTGCAACACGTATTAAATATCAAGTAAGTGCTTATCATACACATTGGACATCAAAGCAACAACATTTGAATGCCTAAAGTAAGAGATTCATACACAGCCAAGGCAAGCATACAACGTATTAATCACAAACCAAACCACAACATCAACTGCTCACGAAAGGGAAACATATAAGCTATGCCATTCAAAGTCAGTCATGGTTAGATAAAAATGAAGCAGAAACATGTAATTACCATCTCAAAGATCATAAATTGCTACATGTATATCAAGTTAGTGTTCTGATAATACAAATTGGTAAAGTAGAAGAACATTTGAATGTGAAGCAATAAGTTCCAACACAGTCACAACAGCAAGCATATTCCAAAGAGGTTCAATAAATATCTTGAAAATCAACTAACAAACAAACATGTAGTTTAAGGTTCCAAATGGCACTTAGGTTTAGTTCATGTATCAAAACAATCTCAAGACTTAACACACTTAATGGAGGGCAGCAGAGATGTATTAGGACTAAAAAAACATATGGTAAACAAGGTTAGTGCAAGAACAAAGCAAGAACATAGAAAGATAGATTAAGGCATTGCAGTCAGTTCCAAAGATACTCTATCAAAGTTCAAAAACAAAATTCAAACATGTCATAATGAGTGGTGAAAGAAAAGGGCAGGTCAGATCAAATATGAAGGCATATTCTAAGACTGTTAGTGACAATTTATATGATTAAAACAAAGGCTAAGTAGAATGGTAGCAACAACATCAACAACACAAGCAGTTAGCAACAAATAATTACATGTCATCAGGGCAGTTTCACAAAGTAATGAGTTCATGACAACAAACAATACTAGCATACCAACAAGATAACAAGATTTAAGGTCCAATGTGGCTATCAAGCAATGCAGTAGACAGTTTCACAAAGATAGCAAAAAAGAATATGATGATGGTCCATACAATTCAACCATTTATCAAGGCAAAATATAGGCAAAAACAATCAGTCATGGTTGTTGAAGGCATAGTGATGATTCATGCATCAAGATAGATTAAAGGCAAACCAATCACATATAATGTCAAGGTAAACTTGAAATACAACACTGTCATAAACAAAGGCTCAAACAAGGTGGCATCTAAATAAGTAACAGCTAGACATGAGTATTTGATACACAAAACAGCTACACACATCATGATGGTCAAAAGCTTCACATCTATTCAAGAATAGGACATGTTTACAAGGCAAAATAACAACCAGATTCATTCAAGTGGTATCATTTAAAAAATAGGCAGTAGCATATGACATAGTAAAAACAACTTGGATAACCATCATACAAACACATACATCAAACATATATGTACTAGATTCAGACTGGCACATATTAGAGGCATGACTTAGGAACATATTAAAACACACCAAAGCTAGCACACACATAGAGAACAAAATCAAAATATCACAATGACATAACTTCTGAAGTTGACAGTTTCAGCACAATGGTTTGCATATACAAGATGAAATGGCACAATATGACATGTCATAGAACAATGAGGCACATGATGGGAACAAATCAAAGCAACACATTCTAAATTCAACATTCATGAACACAAACCTTAAACATGCACTACCACTATCAAACCAAAGGACTGCAATACAAGATACTAGATCACTAAGCAACATAACAGTTCAAACAATCAAACTCAGGCACATGGTCAACCAAAATCAATGGCAAGGCAAAGTGGTGCATACAAATATGAACACATACAAAAGTATCAACCAAGCATCCACAACAATAAAGTTAAAAACCAAAACTTGAGAACACAAAGTAATCATATATGATGGTGGCAGAAAAAGGACAGTGCTACTTTTAAAGAGAACAACTTTAACAACAACAATCAAACATTAAATCAACAACAAAAATGGATAGGTTCAACCATCCCACGACTTATGAGCATATTAGAAACACAAAGGGAACTAAGGTTCGTGATCCTCTTATCTCAAAGTAACATCTAAACACATATGACATCCAAGTAGTTTGACAAAGTCAAACATCCAATCTTGACAGTACAATACCACAATGCAAACTTATAATGTTGCAGCCATTCAATGAACAAAATCAGAGACATTATAACTTAACACAAAAAGCATACATGTATATCATATCAATGAACAACATCATCTACTTTATGAAATCAAGCCATGAGTACATAAACAGCATATTGAAGCATATATTAGCAAGATGCACATGTAAAGAACAATAAAATGCATATGACAATGATAATATCAAATGAGCATGATTAACAAGAGGGTAAGAATACAATACCAAGTGGAGTAATGTCCACTACCTTCAAGTATGCTGACTGTTTTCCTCTCCAAGGCACTCCAAAACCACCTTTGACCTTGCTTGCTCGAACTTATGAAACTTTCAGAAACTCTTTGAGTGTTTGTGAGGATTGTTGGTGTGTTGAGGTGTAGAGGCAAGTTCCTTTTATAGGCTGAACAAATGGGCCTGGGTTGATTGAATCCAAAGAGAAAACACTTGGTGTGCTGAGTGAGAAACTAGGGTTACAACGTCTCTTTTTGAATTCAAAAATTGTCCACTCCATGGAGACAAATGCGCTTCTTATGCTGCCAAAAATCTCAGAGGTTGCAGAGTCCATTTCACCACTTCGTATATTGCTTCAGAGCTCTTTATTTGATGTCATATGGAGGGTATCAGATGAGGTAAATATTGGGGATGGCGTGAAGAGATTTGCAGAGGAGGACAGGTTATATGCTGAAACTAGCAATTCCTCATAACTACTTTTAATGAGCCAAACCGTTGAAAGCTTAGAAGGGAATTGTCTTTGGAGAATTCAAAGAAGAGAAACTGCGCCAAAAGATTGATGATGGATTTGATTTTGAACGAATTGATACCATTGTATTTTGAATTTCTCTCTTCAATCTGCAATTCGCAAGCACGACAAGGAGAAGGAAGCAATTTTGGTTGCTTTTGTTCCTTTGTATGCCACACGTCGCTTCTTCATTGGTCAGTGAGATGAGGTTGAAAAGTCAAAATACAATGCTCATCTCCTATTGGTCCTTGGCTAATGCATTTCACTAGTTTGTAACATATTTTTTTTTGGTCACGATGGACTTATTGATAGTGGGCTTATGAATAAATATAGGAATTGATTTTTCTTCTTTCTTATAAAAAGGAAATGGTTTATAAAGGAAGATAAATGATAAGTGAATTAGGTAATGGAAATGGTTATGTATATTGTTTAGAAGGATTAACATTGACAAATGGGGAAATTGGATAAAATTGGTTAATAGATGATTGTTGAAATTGGTTAGGAATAACAAATGATAATTTGAGGGTGAATAAGATGGGCAGGAATTTGGTTGTGGAGAGGATCATGGTTAGGGTTATGGAGACATCTCTTAGAGACTTGCTTGGTTCAATGCTCCATCCAAAATCTTGATTAATTACCTCTTAAACCTCCTTAAGATAACACCTGATTCATAAATGAAACAAACACAAACAAAACCTAATAAAAGGGTTAGCTATGCAACAATGATTGACCTAATGACATGCAAAAGATCAATGAATCTAAGGGTAAAATTTAGGGTACAACAGTTGCCCCTATTTAAATATCTTCACCGGATGGCATGAGAGATGAAGATCCTCATGAAATCATGGTGAAATATATTTAAATACAGATAACCGAAATTTTTTCCCTTAGATGCAAAGACATGCAATGCTACTAATATGATGATATGATGTCATGATAGATGCAAAAAATGCAGACAAAATAGGACAGCAAAGAAGAAAGAAAAAAAAGCTACCAAACACAGACGAGCTCACTGGGGAAGAAAGAAAGTTAGTATCCACAAGGAAAACTCCTTGGGGATACAGGCTAACCAACAAAAGAGACTCACTGGGGAGACCCTGAGGCAACACCGGGGATAGAAAACAACAGGGTAATCTCCACTGGGGAAAAATCCAGGGAGGTGGACGACAGGTTCAAATATGACCGGACGACACCGGGGAAAAGACACAATCTTACTGGGCATGAAACCAGAAAGAAGACATGATTTCCACTGGAGATCAGTTGAAATAAAAGGAAAGACCCCCAAAGGAAAGATTTCTGGAGATTTCTTATGCTGAAGAGTTCGAACGGGATCTTCAAGAAAAACCAGAAAAGACAGAGACGAAACTTGTGCGCCAAATAAAAACACCTGGAGTTTAAATGGGAACAAGGTTAATGAGCCAAGAAAAGACTTTGGTATTCAAATAAGAGTTGGTTGAGATAACAAATAATTTGCTTTATGAGGAAAACTAGTATGAGCTGGATTTTGGGTTTAAGTTCTCATCTGACCTAGGTGATGTTTTAGAAGGGAAGGATCCTTACTGGTGGTAAAATCAAGAGATGGTCTCTATTGAGGAACATCTAGAGTAGTGGATCAACAAGTCCACGTATGACTGGCCGACACTCTGGGACCGAAAAGCAACCTTTTTGGAAGTAGAACCAAAAGATGGGCTCCAATAAAGGTATCTAGAATGATTGATCATCAAGGCTAAACATGACTAGATGACATTCTAGAAAGGATCCGCAATGAAGGTTGAACCGGAAAAATGGTCTTCACTGGGAAAATACATCCAAAGTGATGGAACAACAGGTTCAAGTATGACCGGTTGGCACTTTAGAAGGAAAAATAACCTCATTGGAGATAGAACTAAAGATGGGCCCCAATAAAGGTATCTAGAATGATTGATCATCAAGGCTAAACATAACTAGATGACATTCTAGAAAGGATCTGCAATGAAGGTTGAACCGGAAAGACGGTCTTCACTGGTGAAATTCTGGTACCAGTTATGTGATGTCACACTTAATGTCGCAACAACACACTCTGTTATGGACAATAACAAACAACAACAGAAACACACAGAATTGTTTACCCAGTTCAGTTCAACAACTTAATCTGGGGGCTACCAAGCCAGGGATGAAATTCACTACTTGTAGAATTAATTTACAGACTCAACAACCTAGTCGACAATCTCCTAAACTTAATTTCTACTAATGAACTTTCTACCTAAGATCCCACTTAGGTATGAGAATACTACTCAATCCCTAAAACCTCTCAAAGATCAAACACTTTGAGAAACACCTTGATCCTACTTCACAGCTTTGATCAAGTTACAAAACTCTCTTGCTTCACAGCTCTAGAGAGGACAGATTACACTCACCAATTCACACTTGAATGGTTAACACAATACTCGTACAAAGACAATGCTTAACCTCCAGTCAACGCTCTCTATCTTCTGTCTACTTTCTGTGTCATCTTCCTTTGGTTGATGCCCTTTATATAGCCATCTGATATGGGCTTGGATCCCCTGCAATATCTGACCTGATTTGTTATTTAAAACTGAATCTTCAAAACAGATTTTATCCCCAAAATCTTTTTAAATCTTAGTCTTTAAACCTTTCTACAAATCTGCATCAAATCTGCATGCAACAGAGAATATATATCCCAAGATATTCGCATCCAATGAGACTAACAACGCTCCCAATATTAAGCTAAAATGCAAACCCTAACACCATCACTAAACCTGATGTTATTAATCTTCTACAGATCTGATGTCATGACATTGCATGTGACATCAGACTTCACAACTTCAACAAGAAAAAAACTTAACATAAACCAATGTTAAGACTCAATGTTAAGACATCACCCATCTGACATCAACATTGAACAACTTTGTTTTACCAAAATTCTAGCCAATCCAAGAACCAACAATCTCCCCCTTTGGCTAATTTTGGCTAAAATAATCTCTGCATCAGAGACTTCAGCAGCGGATAAAAAAAGTATACAACTCCTAGCTTCACTTCTTCAAACAGCTTCAAAATGCTTCCAGCACACTGCACACACTCCAATACTCTACTACATACTTCAGCACAGCTGCACTAACTTCAGCAGCATAGGGCAAGCTGCTCCCCCTCAGCATGCCAGCAATTGTTCAACAACTCTCCCCCTCAATATTTGCATATTAGCATCAGTGTAGCTGCACTCCTTAGCATTACACTAACTCTTGGCTAACTCTCCCCCTTTTTAGCCACAATTGGACAAACCTCAACAAGTAAGTCCTACTTACTACAGTTAGTCCTAAACTAGCTCTCATTGTTAGTCTAAAGTCAGCATTCAAGACAAGACAAATCATAGAACATAAATAATGCATAAACAGGCACAATATTCAAATTACATATTAGGCACATCAAGTGCAGAATCAAAAACAGTAAAAATTAAAACTAAACTACTATCTAGAAAAAGCATCAAGGAAACTAGTCTTCATCAGAGCTGGCCCCATCTTCATCATCAGTGCTAGGACCACCTTCTTCAGAACCTGGTTCTTCAACATCATCATCATCTTGTTCCAAGGATTTGATCATTTGCTCAATTCTCAATTTCCTAGCAGAGCTAGTACTGATAAGCACATCAAGATCCTTGCATGTTGCCTTCAATTCTTCAATCAACTCAGCTTTAGTACTGGCCTTTTTAACACCAGAACTTGATGTTACAACAATGTCTGGAACATGATTTCCAGCAAACAACTTAGGATGCAAGGACAAGGCTGACTGCCTCTTGCAAGCTATATCTGAACTTGTTAAAGTTTCAGGATGTTTCTCCAAGATGATTCCACAAACAAGGGACGAGAATGCTATAGGTAACTTGATAGCATTTGTTTCAGCATGTTTCACCACTTGCTCAAAGATGTAGCTTCCAAAGTCAAACTTGATCTTCTTTCCAACAGTATAGATAAACCTGCCCAATCCAACAGTTATTGTTGTCTTGTGGTTTGTTTGCACCCAGTTGGCTGCTCCAATTCTGTGAAGAATGGCATACTTGATGCTAAGTTTACTAGCCTTCAACTTCCCTTTCAAAGGCCAAACCTTTACCTGACCAGTTGTAATCTCTTTACATATTTCATTATCAGTCATCTCAAGTTCACTATACTCTTCATCATCTCTTCCCAGATACTTGTTGATAGTACTAGGAGAGAAATTAATGCATTTTCATCTCACATAGACTTTCATGAAATCAATGCTCTTTTTATCAGCAATTTTTCCAGAAATGTTGACAACAAATTCTCGGACAAGACCCTCATAGCACTTAGGAAATTTGGTCACAGTCTTCACCAACCCAGCCTTATTAATCAGCTCCATAATATCCTTCATCTCTAAAGCTTCTTTCCTAAGCTCCCTCTCTAGGGCTAGTCTTCTCTGACATACAAATTTCCACATTGATGCACTGCTGGCATAATGAAAGGAAATGTTGTCAACTGGTACTTCAGGGACTTTGTCAGAGATTCTCTTCAAAATTGTTTTTCTGACAGGTGTGATGTCTTGAACATCATCCTCAACATCAAAGTCAGAATCCGAATCTTCCCTGATCTTCCTCTTTTTGGAGGATGTAGCAACCTTGCTCCAAGGTTTTGTAGGACGCACAGCAGTTTTCTTCTTTCCTTCAGGAGATTTCTTTGGAGAGGATTCAATAGTCTTTCATTTCCTTGTCTTCAGTCTCTTAGCAATACTTGGAACAGCTTTTCCAATGACTTCATCATCAGATAAATCAACCACATTGATCACATCCTCATTCTTTTCTTCACCAGGAGTAGTTTCAATAGGCGATGTTCTAACATCCCTCTTCACATCATTTTCTTCCACTCCCACTTCAGAATCTTCAATAACAGACATAGCAAGTCTATGAAGATTTGTAGCCGCACTTTGCATGTCCTCCTTTTCCCTTTCAGAATGTTCCGCAGGCATTTGCCTCAGTGGTCTAGATATACCCTTTATAGGAAGCCCTTTCTCAAAGATCTTATCGACAATCTGACCTAAGCTTTTGTCAACATCTACCATTTCCTTAACAGTTTGAGAAGTGGATGACCTAGCTGCAGATTTATCGCTAAAAAGTACACTAGTGACTAGCCTCTTAGTCTCATCATCATTAAATTTAGTTCCAGCCCCTATGGGTTGAAGTTTGGAAGGTCTAGACATACCAGATCCAGGAATCATCATGGAGATGGGTTCTACATTCAAAGCTTCCTCTGCAGAGCAATCTTTTGTAGAAACCCTAGCTTTGTCTTGCGATGAACTTTGTGAGGTAGATTTCTTGGATGGAGATGACATGGTTCCTTTGAGGCAGTAAAGGTTTAGAGACAGATGATTCTTCTTGTTGAAGGAGATGAACAGTCGGGAGATATGAGCTTTGATGAAACATGATATTGCTACAATAGGGAATGATGGTCTAAGGTATGGCGCCTGATTTTGTGTACTCCTTAAAGACTAATCAAAGATTTTCTCCCTCCAAATTAACTTTCCTTTTAAAAGGATTCACAATAAGAGTAATTAACCCTAATTGACCTTTCAGGAGACTTTCACACTTGTTGTCACAATCTGATGTTACAACATCAACCTTAACATCACCAGATAAGCTGTCCACTTGAGGTACCCATTGATAGCAATTATCTCTGGATCTTATTCCCTTCATCACTACCTCATTCTGCTCATTTGTCACCACACACTCATCTTTGGTGTAGCTGACCTTACATCCCTCATCACACATCTAACTTATGCTAATTAAATTAGCACTCAAACCTTTGACAAGAAGCACATTGTCAAGTTCAGGTCCACCATGACACTTTACTTTTCCAACACCTTTCACCACCCCTTTCTCTCCATTTCCAAAGGTAACATCAATTGAGGAGCAAGAATTGACTTCCACTAATTGGTTTTTGAATCCAGTCATGTGCTTTGAACAGCCACTGTCAAAGTACCATCCATCCTTAGCTGAGTGTCTGTCTGAAAAGTGAGCCAATAGACACTTAACCTCTTCTTTAGGAACCCACTGCTTAACCACCTTGGGCTTGTTGACCTTCTGTCTGGGTTGAGGATTAGACTAGGGATAACCATGTAGCTTGAAACAAGAAAATTGCATGTGTCCAAATCTGCCACAGTAAAAACACCTAACTCTGTCTTCTCTGAAGTGGTTAAACCTTCTGCCACCTTGATGATGATACTGTTGTGGCTGCCACCCATAATGTTGTCTTCTTCTCCCATAGTTTGACTGTCTTCTATGGTAAGGATGCTGTCCTTTTGGCTGTCTTCTATGGTGATGAGGCTTCCTTCTTCCATAATAATAAGGCACAACATTATTATATCCATAGCCATACATGTTTCCCTGATGTTGAGGCATCTGATGGAACATGTTCTGTTTGAACCTAGAGGCCTGCATGCTCTTATGATATTGTCGAGGCATATACTGCCTAGCTCCAGAAACTTGTGCCTTCCTTTGATGAGGACCATGATCATGCCTCTTCCCAATATTTTGAGGTTGTGGATGAGCTACCTGCTTAGGTTTAGGATCCTGTCTCTTTGTGTGATGTTGAGACATTGGTTGAGACATCTCCTTCTTGGTTCCTGAAGTGCTTGCTTTAGCAGATACCTTTTCGTCAACCACAAATCCTATGCCTGACCTATCTCCAGCAACCTTTTCTGTCTGAAGGATCTTGTCAAGTGTGTCTGTACCACTATTCAGCATCCTAACAGATTTGGTCATATGATCAAGATGAGCTTTGACCAGTAAGACTTCATTTTCCAAATCGGCTTTAGCAGGCTCAAGCTGAACAATCTGTTTCTTCTATTTTTCACTTTCTTGACAGATTTCTGCACTCTTCAGACAAAGCTCTTGATAAGTGGATGCTAACTCCTCAAAAGTCAGTTCCTCATCACTTGAATCGCCATCAGAAACAACTGTTCCAGTTAAAGGTTTGACATGTTTGACTGACTCTCCTTCACTTTCACTGTCAGAGTCTGACCACAAAACTGTCATGCCTTTCTTCCGCTTCTTCAGGAATGTTGGACATTCTTTCTTAACATGTCCATACCCTTCACACTCAAAGCATTGAACACCCTTGTCTTGAGCAGTCTTTTCTTCATCCTTCTCCTTAGAAGAGATGTTCTTGACATTAGGCTTGAAGTTTTTGTTCATTCTTTTGAACACCTTGTTTAACTGCCTTCCCAACATAGCAATGGCCTGAGATAGATCCTCCTGGAATTCAGCACTATTCCCTTTCTCTTCTTGAGCATCTGAAACCAAGGATATACTCTTTGGCTTCTTTTCAGGTTCTTCCGCATTCAACCCAAGCTCAAAAGTTTGAAGAGATCCAATGAGCTCATCAACCCTCATCTGGTTGATGTCTTGTGCTTCTTCAATGGCAGTCACCTTCATCTTGTACCTCTTAGGAAGGGACCTAAGGATTTTCCTAACAAGCTTTTCTTCTGACATCTTTTCTCCAAGAGCACTGGATGTATTGGCCAGCTCAAGAATACTCATGTGGAAGTCATGGATAGTCTCATCTTCTTTCATCTTCAGACTTTCAAACTTTGATGTTAGAAGCTGAAGTCTTGACATCTTAACTCTAGATGATCCTTCATGAGTAGTCTTCAAGATGTCCCAAGCTTCCTTTGCAACTTCACAGGTATTGATCAACCTGAATATGTTCTTATCAACTCCATTGAAAATAGCATTTAGGGCTTTAGAGTTACCAATGGCTAGCTCATCTTCTTCCTTGATCCATTCTTCTTCAGGCTTCAGTTTTGAGGTGTCCTCTTTATCTTTCCCAGCATCATCTTTCTCAAACACAACAGGTGCTTTCCATTCTTTTATGATAGCCTTCCAAGCCCTGTTGTCCAAGGATTTCAAAAAGGTAATCATCCTTGGCTTCCAATAATCATAATTAGAGCCATCCAAAATAGGGGGTCTGTTAACAAATCCTCCAACTTCTTTGTCCATCTTTACACCAGAAAGTAACTTTCCTAGATCTCACCCAGAGACAGACAGGATGCCTGCTCTGATACCAATTGAAATTCTGGTACCAGTTATGTGATGTCACACTTAATGTCACAACAACACACTCTGTTATGGACAATAACAAACAACAACAGAAACACACATAATTGTTTACCCAGTTCAGTTCAACAACTTAATCTGGGGGCTACCAAGCCAAGGATGAAATTCACTACTTGTAGAATTAATTTACAGACTCAACAACCTAGTTGACAGTCTCCTAAACTTAATTTCTACTAATGAACTTTCTACCTAAGAGCCCACTTAAGTATGAGAACACTACTCAATCCCTAAAACCTCTCAAAGATCAAACACTTTGAGAAACACCTTGATCCTGCTTCACAGCTTTGATCAAGTTACAAAACTCTCTTGCTTCACAGCTCTAGAGAGGACAGATTACACTCACCAATTCACACTTGAATGGTTAACACAATACTCGTACAAAGACAATGCTTAACCTCCAGTCAACGCTCTCTATCTTCTGTCTACTTTCTGTGTCATCTTCCTTTGGTTAATGCGCTTTATATAGCCATCTGAATTAGGCTTGGATCCCCTGCAATATCTGACCTGATTTGTTATTTAAAACTGAATCTTCAAAATAGATTTTATCCCCAAAATTTTTTAAAATCTCAGTCTTTAAACCTTCCTACAAATCTGCATGCAACAGAGAATATCTATCCCAAGATATTCGCATCCAATGAGACTAATAGCTCTCCCAATATCCAGCTAAAACTCAAACCCTAACAACATCACTAAACCTGATGTTATTAATCTTCTGCAGATCTGATGTCATGACATTGCATGTGACATCAGACTTCACAACTTCAACAAGACAAAAACTTAACATAAACCAATGTTAAGACATCACCCATCTGACATCAACATTGAACAACTTTGTTTTACCAAAATTCTAGCCAATCCAAGAACCAACAACTGGGAAAATACATCCAAAGTGATGGAACAATAGGTTAAAGTATGACCGGTTGGCACTTTAGAAGGAAAAAAAAACCTCATAGGAGATAGAACCAAAGATGGGCCCCAATAAAGGTATCTAGAATGATTGGTTAGTACCGAGGTTGAATAACTGAAGATAAGACTTCCTGGGGAATACCAATTATGGTAAAAAAGGCTGAATAGTACCAGAGATAGATAAGCTGCTTATAAGAGACTGCCACTTATCGCCATTGAAAAACAAGCTTCTTCAAGAGATTGCTGCTTGTTATTAGTTAAAATTTTCAAAGATATGTTGATATCACAACACTATTGGAGAAATAATTTTGTCTTCAATGAGGATCTTGTAAAAGATTCTTCTTGCGAGACACGGTGCAAAATAAATGCACGTTCGAATTAGGTTCAACAACCTAACCAGCCAAGGACCAAAGTTCAATCTAGGAACAAGCTAGAAAGAAACGGTCAAACAAGACTCCGACCATTGAGGAATGAACTCAAATGGGGATTTACCTTATCCAAGTGTGGAAAAGATAACTGAACCAACCATCATCCACGAGAATCAAACTCTGTGGGGAATTCAGAAAAGATGGGCACTTTATGCCTAGGGCTGACGACTCTATTGGAAAGAATAGACAAACCCAGTTACTTGGGGAGATAAACGCCAAAGTGAACAAAACTGGTAAACACTAGGATGGAAGCAGAAGTGCTAAGATGCTATGCATATGAGTGCTTATGCCATGCTTATGCTTATGCTTATGCTGACAAAACAGACAGGAAGCGAAACTGGAGATGAAATAAACGTCTCGACAAAGGACACCCAGCCAAACTCAACAGGTTGGACCAATACCGGGGATGAAGAAGAAGGATCAACAACTTACTGGTGAAAAGAGTATTCCACTTGAGGTATAACATCATGAGGATTGCCATCATGAGCTTGATTTCTTTGTTGGAGGAGAATCCATGGAGATTGGCCAAGCTCGACCGAAGTACCAGCTCATTGGGGAGCTAGCAAAGGATATCACAAGGACAAAGTAATTCCGCATCCCACTGGCATAATGATCATCTTCAAATCTTATCTTCCCCAGGCTATATGGTCTGTCAGAAGACGATAAAAAGAGGATTTTATAGAAGAATTGGCATACAAGGTGCTTCAATATCTTCAAACTCTTGGAGAGATCTCGGCGTAACTGCCCCAGATTAACTGCATTCACACAACAAGGTCCTTGAACTTGCTTCAGACTGGTTGTTTGACGATTTGGGGAACAAACTTGCCCCTGTCAGCTTGGTTGATCTGTGACGGAGATGTCCCTGACTAACTGCTTTTTAGAGATTTATCGAATCTTGACTTGACTGCTTCTAATTAACTGGTCTGTGAGGGTAAGTCATCAAAAGGATTTCATAGAAGAATTGGCATACCAGATGCTTCAATATCTTCAAACTTTTGAAAAGGTTCATGAGCCTTGACATAACTGCCTCTGTCCAACTGTATTCGTAATACTCAAACTGTAGTAGAAACGACTGGGGAACAAAACTTGCCCCTGCTGATGGGTCACTGGAGTCCATACTTGTCAGAGTATTTTGAATCCAGTATTTTGAATTTTGACGAGTTCTGCCCCTGATTCGGTAGATTGGCAAATCATTCTGCTTGGTTGCCCCTGACTAAGCTTCCTTTATCAAGTCGAATCTCCTAGCTGGCTGTATTTGTTGGGATTTCTTTGATATTGAATTGTTTTTTACAAACAAGTATTGTTCATCAAAAATTGGCAATTTCAATGCGATATTCATGCAAGCTTTTGAAATCAAGTTTTATTGATGAAACACACACGGTGGAATAATTAAATAAAAAACAAAGTGGATTTAGTCATTTACGGAATGACAGAGGAAGTGATCAACACACGCGAATAGCAAAGATTATTAGGAGCCAGGTTAATCAACCTTGCTGTAGTATGCTTTCAAAACAAACTTACCTCAATTAGGTCTTTTAAGGGTTATAACGTGGTCTGGTTCACGGTTTATAAAACAAAGGATAAAGGCTCAAAGTTTATTTGTCCCACCCAATCTTCGTGATGAACTCCAATCCTACACTAAGTTAACTCAAGCTATATATTCAAGTTTCCAAAAGCTAGGAAATCACTTGATTTGAGAGAGCTGACTGTAACACCCCAATTCCCATCGCGAATAAATAATGCACATATAAATCAGAGTGAATAAAAATTTATTTTTCCGACAGAAACAGGGATGCCACATTTCAAGAAAGAAAACACAATCCCTGCTCATTTATTTGATACATAACACAAAATGGAGTAAACCTCAAAGGGCAACTTTTTCCAACAAAATGAAGTTCAATTATGGAATAAAGCGGAAGATCCATAACTGAATTGTTTTACAACATAAATTGTTTTATAACATCAAAATATTTCTACAAAGTTAATACAAAATAAATCTAACAAGAGTATACATATAACATAATCGTTCCCCGACTCTCGTGTTACGTATCAGAGCAGACACCAAGACCGACAAAAGAACGGAGGGATAATCTCCACAAAAGCCTCCAAGACTACAAATCTGCAATTGCCTCATAGAGCAATAAACCACAGCAGAAGGGTGAGAAATAACAACTAAATCAAGATTGCATAATAATATGCAACACATATAAATTCACATACACAGTTATTCTCACCACAAGTATCACATACCAATCCACATAACATATATTAATTATACTAACATAATCACAAATTCACACATAAGGCACCCCTAAGTCATAATATATGGAAACACACCACCACATCACATATCATATGTTTATGCATAAAACAGATTATCCACAACCAATGCATTTATCACATATGCATATCAATTCACCAATTCAAACATAAATCTCAACACATACTCAATCAATTCATAATTCTCACACATAACCAATCCATTCAGGATTTATGCAAATGCATAGAGACCGACACAATGACTCTATGTAATGCATATGCGGTACCATCCATCCATCAATCTCATCACTAGTTCACTCAGGAACTCTGCTGGAATCATCGCTCGTTACATCACTGTAACTCCCCGTCGGGCATACGATGTTCCCCGTCGCTCACACCCCACACGGGCACACGACGTTTATGGATCGCTCACACCCCACACGGGCACACGACCCGATCTCTCACACCCCACATGGGCACACGATCATCTATAATCATCGCTCACACCCCACACGGGCACACGACGTTATAGCGGATTCCCTCTGGAACCAAACTGTCGCTCACACCCCACATGGGCACACGACATTACAAGATGCATATCATGATGCTTGGCATACAAGGAATCATGACAAACAAATGCATCTTCACAATTCAACCATATGAATTAATCAACAACATCACATTCATGCATTGCAAATCAATTCAAACAATGCATTTCAAATCATAAAGGCCACCAAACAACATACATTGAAATTTCACATAAACAATGGACTTCATCATAAGCCATAAACCACCACAAGCATATCATCACAATTCTTTGCACAAGGGATTTACATATCAGATGCTACCCACAACACATCATAACAACATACAATATCACACATTGAAGTCAAAACCAAAACAACACATCTATTTGCCATACGGCCACAAACCATCATCACCAACACTCATCTCATGTATTCACATCATATAACAACATACAAACTATACGATGAATATTAAAAGCATGTTGCACGATAACACCTCAATCGCACACATTCACGACGGTAAAAATCAACACAACGATACAGTTTCAATTTTCTGCTATAATTGAACCAGATACAGACCTCAAAACTATTTTTCCTAGAAAGAACATCTCGTTAGCTTTCCAACGCTTCGAACGGGGGTCAAAACTGACTTACGTATCAAAAGATATGAATTTTCGAAGTTTTGCCAAAAACCAGAAAATTTCCTGCGGATTGGTACGGGTTTGAGCAATTTCGCCCGAAAATTCGACCGATTCAACTATTTTTTTCAAAACAAACACATACTCATTCATACCAAACATATAGTATTGATTTGGAACCATCAAACGTGAATTCTACGACTTTTGATTTCGATCCGAATCTTAAACCCTCAAATCTCCAAAAATGCAAAAACTTACAAAATCAACCAAATTCGATAAAACAAGCATACTCGATCACGGCCTAACATTACTTGACACAACTACGCAATCTATTCCGACTTTCATCCGTGAAAACATCGATTTCTATTCATTTCTACCATTTTCAACCTAGAAATGAAAACTATGAAAAACAAGCAAACATTCCAAGAAAACAGACACATATACATATACAAGCAAGATATAATCGAAACTTCTCACCCTTACCCGATTATTCGCGCTTGAAACGGAGATTTCTTCGATTTTCCTCTTTTTCCTCTTCTCTCTTTCTTTCTTCTCCTTTTCCTTCTTTCTCTCTTTTCTTTCTCTTCTTTCCCTTTTCTTTCTTTTCTCTCTAATCTCTATTTATAACAAAATATCTAACTACCCAAAATGACCATTTTGCCCTTACACCAAAATATCTCCCAAACACTCTCAAAATGCGGTAAAACATAAACAACGATGAAATATATTTCGGAAATAAAAGTTGAAAAGAAATTATAATTTATTGTAAATATTTTACCTATCAGGGAAATTAACCAATTAACTCAATTAGCAGGTAAAATACAATAAATTCACACATTTCACAAAATTCACATAAATGAAATAAATAAATACAATTAAATAAATTGGGGCGTTACAACTCTCCCCCATTAGAAATTTTCGTCCTCGAAAATATAACTGAGACGAACAACCCCGGACCCGACTCTCGCATCCGACTAACAAATTGACATGCCAACCAAAGACGCACCACGAATAACACAAACTAGCAAACCACCTCGCTAACAACAACTACTACAACGACACGACACCGGCGATAACTACAACGACAAGATACAAAGTCCATACAATGCACTTGACGACCAACTCACGACTCAAAGAATATCCAAGTTACGAACACACATGTTCACTCATGAACCGAAACACCACAAGAACATAAAGTTCCACGACCCAACATCGTCTCAACAATCTCTACATAACCACAATACCAACCTCCTTGTCACACAACAATATTACAATAATGCTACGATTCCCCAATCGAACATACAACCAAAACCTCCATCTACATAGTAGACCATGAATAATATTTAAGCCTTTCGCCTAACACTTCCATTCTGAAACGTCGAATGGTCTCATTACTCCTACAAGTTCTCAATGTTCAACCTATGAACTCTTACAAGTCCCACACGTAAATACAAAATGTGCCACCTCACGCTTCTGCTGCGCACTCTGATTACTCGCAACCATCAAAACTACCATGTATAAAAACTTCCAACTTAACTCATCACGCACGACATTAACTTTACTAATAGGATAATCTGAGGCAAATTTATAACTCGTCACGAATTCTAACCATCCTCGCTGTCTCATCCTTTATTCCTTCAGACCAAACCAGTACTCTAAACTCTTGTGATTACTCAACAGTTCGAACTTAGAACCATAAAGATAATACCTCCAAATTTTCCAACACAATACAACCGCAACCAATTCCAAATCCTGAATAGTATAGATCCTTTTATGAATCCTCAATTGTCGTAAAGCATAAGCTACGACTGTACCCTCTTGCATTAACACACTGACTAACCTCATCAAAGACACATCACAATACCTCACAACGGTTGATTAGGATCACACAAAACCAAAGCTGAAACTGTAGACAACTTCTACTTCAGCTCTCCGAAGCTCACTCACAACGAACATCCAAATAAACGACTTACCCTTTGCAAGTCAACTGAGATACCAGAAGTACAAACTTAACAAAGTCTTCCATACCTTGCAATAACAACCAACTGAGCCCAAAAGTTTCTAATCTCCTTAACCAACTTCGGAGCCTCTCCTTGTAGAACTACATCTACTTCCGATGGAGCCAGTAACCTTACTCTCATCTGAAATAACCACTCTAAGAAAACTAACCATTTTCCAACCAAAATTCTCACTTGAATAACCTAGCATACCACTTTGTCTCTTTTCAACACTTGTAATGCAATTCGCAAACACTCTACATGTTCTTCCTCTAAGTTTATAACAGATCCAAATATTCTCAATTAAAACCACTACGACCTTATCCAAATAAATATGGAAGATACGATTCCTCTACTCCACAAATATTACAGACGCATTACTATGACCGAACAACATCATTGCACCTTGTAATGCCCAACCAAATTCCAAAAGATGTAAATTCTTAAAGCTTTTGCAAAATTTTCACTGGGTAACTGGTTACTCATATACAAGCTTAACCGAGTAAATAACCCCCTAATTCGATGATAACAAACATTACCAGTCACATTAAATCAATCAAAGCCTCAACTCACACAATTCACCACTCTTATCAAACATTCCAAACAATTGTAATTTCAATCAAACTCAAGCAAACCATTCCAATCATCTATTCTCGAAAGTGGACACTTATTCTCAATCGTTACCTTATTCAACTATCAGTAATCCATACACCATTCCTTCTCGTGACAGTCCAGATTCCATAAATCCCAACATATATTAACCACCAACCAAAAAGAACTCTCAAATAATACATCCACACCTAGGGTCTTCTCAAAATTTCCATTAATACTCTGAAATTCCAAAGACTCCAAACCACACCAGAACTCTAAGTTTTGCTTTCCATAGTCTCAATACCATTATACTTGTTATTTCGTTCAATCATCCATTCCTTTTTGTTACTAACAAAGCTGGAGCTCTTCTAAGACAACACCTTAATGTTCCATTCAAAAACACATCTGAAAACCGTGCACAACTGACGGCCCATCACTGTGACTTCCTGCCAATTTCCCAGAACACTATCATCACAAACAAAACAAACATCTTAGTCCCATCTACTAAGAGTTTCATACTTACTTAGCAGATATAAACCTCAACTATTCACCTTCGTCCAATTTAAGTTCACTTTCTACTCTCTGAGAAGCAGCCATTAATAATACCCAATCATTCTCTCTCAATGGTTTCCCAACTGGACCAATATACCAAAACCTCTAACCCGCCTCCTCTTCCGATATAAGAATCTTCATCGACTCAACAAAACAATCTGTAACCATTTCCTTAAATTCCAAACAATTCATTGAACACACCATCAAAGCCGGAAAGACCCGCCTATTCCTTCCAACATAATTTCCGTCTGCTATCAACAAGAGATTAATGGTGATGAGTTCCTCAATTTGCCAATAGACATCCGACAATCATGATGGGGCATAAACCGTCTTTACTAAACTATAATAGCCTTTCTTGCATCCCATACACAAAACTACCTAAGGCACAAATCCTTAGTTGACATAAACCTTACCTCCGCATTCCTTCCGGAATCTGGAACAACACTGTCAAAACAACACTTACAATCTTGCAATTCACAACACACTGAGCCAGCGCTCCACACCTGAAGCAACATGGAGAAGTACCAGCTTCTCCCCCACTTATCTCATTCACAATCCTGAAGACAAAAGATTAGAAAACCAGAAAGCACAGACAGTGTTCCACACACATATCACGTACTAAGGAACAAACAACACCGACAGTATTCAACTGTCACACCAATTTGGCCGGACGGACCGACCTGCTCTGATACCACTAATGTAACACCCCAATTCCCATCGCGAATAAATAATGCACATATAAATCAGAGTGAATAAAAATTTATTTTTCCGACAGAAACAGGGATGCCACATTTCAAGAAAGAAAACATAATCCCTGCTCATTTATTTGATACATAACACAAAATGGAGTAAACCTCAAAGGGCAACTTTTTCCAACAAAATGAAGTTCAATTATGGAATAAAGCGAAAGATCCATAAATGAATTGTTTTACAACATAAATTGTTTTATAACATCAAAATATTTCTACAAAGTTAATACAAAATAAATCTAACAAGAGTATACATATAACATAATCGTTCCCCGACTCCCGTGCTACGTATCAGAGCAGACACCAAGACCGACAAAAGAACAGAGGGCTAATCTCCACAAAAGCCTCCAAGACTACAAATCTGCAATTGCCTCATAGAGCAATAAACCACAGCAGAAGGGTGAGAAATAACAACTAAATCAAGATTGCATAATAATATGCAACACATATAAATTCACATACACAGTTATTCTCACCACAAGTATCACATACCAATCCACATAACATATATCAATTATACTAACATAATCACAAATTCACACATAAGGCACCACTAAGTCATAATATATGGAAACACACCACCACATCACATATCATATGTTTATGCATAAAACAGATTATCCACAACCAATGCATTTATCACATATGTACATCAATTCACCAATTCAAACATAAATCTCAACACATACTCAATCAATTGATAATTCTCACACATAACCAATCCATTCATGATTTATGCAAATGCACAGAGACCGACACAATGACTCTATGTAATGCATATGCGGTACCATCCATCCATCAATCTCATCACTAGTTCACTCAGGAACTCTGCTGGAATCATCGATCGTTACATCACTGTAACTCCCCGTCAGGCATACGATGTTCCCCGTCGCTTAAACTCCACACGGGCACACGACGTTTATGGATCGGTCACACCCCACACGGGCACACAACCTGATCGGTCACACCCCACATGGGCACACGATTGTCTATAATCATCGCTCACACCCCACACAGGCACACGACATTATAGCGGATTCCCTCTGGAACCAAACCGTCGCTCACACCCCACATGGGCACACGACATTACAAGATGCATATCATGATGCTTGGCATACAAGGACTCATGACAAATAAATGCATCTTCACAATTCAACCATATGAATTAATCAACAACATCACATTCATGCATTGCAAATCAATTCAAACAATGCATTTCAAATCATAAAGGCCACCAAACAACATACATTGAAATTTCACATAAACAATGCACTTCATCATAAGCCATAAACCACCACAAGCATATCATCACAATTCTTTGCACAAGGAATTCACATATCAGATGCTACCCACAACACATCATAACAACATACAATATCACACATTGAAGTCAAAACCAAAACAACACATCTATTTGCCATACGGACACAAACCATCATCACCAACACTCATCTCATGTATTCACATCATATAACAACATACAAGCTATACGATGAATATTAAAAGTGTGTTGCACGATAACACCTCAATCGCACACATTCACGACGGTAAAAATCAACACAATGATACGGTTTCAATTTTCTGCTATAATTGAACCAGATACCGACCTCAAAACCATTTTTCCTAGAAATAACATCTCGTTATCTTTCCAACGCTTCGAACGGGGGTCAAAACCGACTTACGGATCAAAATATATGAATTTTCGAAGTTTTGCCAAAAACCAGAAAATTCCCTGCGGACTGCTACGGGTTTGAGCAATTTCGTCCGAAAATTCGACCGATTCAATTATTTTTTTCGAAACAAACATATATCATTCATACCAAACATATAGTAGTGATTTGGAACCATCAAACGTGAATTCTACGACTTTCGATTTCGATCCGAATCTTAAACACTCAAATCTCCAAAATTGCAAAAACTTACAAAATTAACCAAATTCGATAAAACAGACATACTCGATCACGGCCTAAAATTACTTGACACAACTACGCAATTTATTCCGACTTTCGTCCGTGAAAACATCGATTTCTATTCATTTCTACCATTTTCAACCTAGAAATGAAAACTATGAAAAACAAGTAAACATTCCAAGAAAACATACACATATACATATACAAGCAAGATATAATCGAAACTTCTCACCCTTACCCGATTATTCGCGCTTGAAACGGAGATTTCTTCGATTTTCCTCTTTTTCCTCTTCTCTCTTTCTTTCTTCTCCTTTTCCTTCTTTCTCTCTTTTCTTTCTCTTCTTTCCCTTTTCTTTCTTTTCTCTCTAATCTCTATTTATAACAAAATATCTAACTACTCAAAATGACCATTTTGCCCTTACACCCAAATATCTCCCAAACGCTCTCAAAATGCAATAAAACATAAACAACGATGAAATATATTTCAGAAATAAAAGTTGAAAAGAAATTATAATTGATTGTAAATATTTTACCTATCAGGGAAATTAACCAATTAACTCAATTAGCAGGTAAAATACAATAAATTCACACATTTCACAAAATTCACATAAATGAAATAAATAAATACAATTAAATAAATTGGGGCGTTACAACTCTCCCCCACTTAGAAATTTTCGTCCTCGAAAATAAAACTGAGACGAACAACCCCGGACACGACTCTCGCATCCGACTAACAAACCGACTTGCCAACCAAAGACGCACCACGAATAACACAAACTGGCAAACCACCTCGCTAACAACAACTACTACAACGACACGACACCGGTATAACTACAACGACAAGATACAAAGTCCATACAATGCCCTTGACGACCAACTCACGACTCAAAGAATATCCAAGTTACGAACACACATGTTCATTCATGAACCGAAACACCACAAGAACATAAAGTTCCACGACCCAACATCGTCTCAACAATCTCTACATAACCACAATACCAACCTCATTGTCACACAACAATGTCCCACACGTAAATACAAAATGTGCCACCTCACGCTTCTGCTGCGCACTCTGATTACTCGCAACCATCAAAACTACCATGTATAAAAACTTCCAACTTAACTCATCACGCACGACATTAACTTTACCAATAGGATAATCTGAGGCAAATTTATAACTCGTCACGAATTCTAACCATCCTCGTTGTCTCATCCTTTATTCCTTCAGACCAAACCAGTACTCTAAAGTCTTGTGATTACTCAACAGTTCGAACCTAGAACCATAAAGATAATACCTCTAAATTTTCCAACACAATACAACCGCAACCAATTCCAAATCCTGAATAGTATAGATCCTTTTATGAATCCTCAATTGTCGTAAAGCATAAGCTACGACTGTACCCTCTTGCATTAACACACTGACTAACCTCATCAAAGACACATCACAATACCTCACAACGGTTGATTAGGATCACACAAAACCAAAACTGAAACTGTAGACAACTTCTACTTCAGCTCTCCGAAGCTCACTCACAACGAACATCCAAATAAACGACTTACCCTTTGCAAGTCAACTGAGATACCAGAAGTACAAACTTAACAAAGTCTTCCATACCTTGCAATAACAACCAACTGAGCCCAAAAGTTTCTAATCTCCTTAACCAACTTCGGAGCCTCTCCTTGTAGAACTACATCTACTTCCGATGGAGCCAGTAACCTTACTCTCATCTGAAATAACCACTCTAAGAAAACTAACCATTTTCCAACCAAAATTCTCACTTGAATAACCTAGCATACCACTTTGTCTCTTTTCAACACTTGTAATGCAATTCGCAAACACTCTACATGTTCTTCCTCTGAGTTTATAACAGATCCAAATATTCTCAATTAAAACCACTACGACCTTATCCAAATAAATATGGAAGATACGATTCCTCTACTCCACAAATATTACAGACGCATTACTATGACCGAACAACATCATTGCACCTTGTAATGCCCAACCAAATTCCAAAAGATGTAAATTCTTAAAGCTTTTGCAAAATTTTCACTGGGTAACTGGTTACTCATATACAAGGTTAACCGAGTAAATAACCCCCTAATTCGATGATAACAAACATAACCAGTCACATTAAATCATCTCATGCATTATAAAAAGTAGATGAGTGAAACGAATGGACTTAATCAAAAGATGCACAAATATTTCATTAACCTTGCCAATTTGAAAGTACAACAAAGCTCATCAGGAAATACAAATTCAAAGTGCAAAGGAATTACAATAAATTTGCTGAAACAGCCAAAAGATTGCCAGCTTTAAGGAATCAAATACAGAAAATCAAAGAGGAACTCAATCACAGACCCCTAATCCATTTTTGTTTTGATACACCCTCCACAACATTACTTATCTCATGAGTCGGTAAGGATTGTTCTTGATATTAGGCTGGGAGCCATTGAAAGACAAAATGTTTCTCTCCACTAAATCCCTCACAATATGCTTCAAAGCAAAACAACCTTCTAAATTATGGCCTGGTGCACCTTCATGGAAAGCACAATGAGCATTGGGATTGTAAGAAGGTGGGAGCGGATCAGGAGGTGGGCCTGATGACCTTGTAGTTATTAATCCTTGTTGGACCAAAGCAGGATACAATGCTGTATACGTCATAGGAATGGGAGGAATCGGAGGCCTTTCACCCTTTCTTTTTCCTGGAATGTTTTGACGAGAAACTTGAGTCCGTTGTGGATAAGCAGGAGCATTGGGCGCTCGTTGATAGATTGGTGGTTGGTGAACTGGCTGATGAACAGGAGCTTGGTAGTTGAATGTTGGTGTGATGGCGGCCACATAAGGTTGCTGAACAGGATAGCACTGTTGTTGCTGCTGACGTTTCCAGGACTGATTTTTCTTCTTTTTGTTTGTCATCACCACACTGGTATCTCCTTCCCTTTTGAAGGATATCTTGGCATCGTCGCTCGAACTACCAGCTCTCTTGGTCATTTTCCCACTCCTCAGACCAAGCTCTACTTTAACCCCCACAGCCACAATATCGGAAAAATTAGCAGACACGTTACTGATCATCCTTTCGTAGAATTTCGGTCTCACCGTGTCGACAAACCAATCAGTTAACTCTTTTTCAGATAAAGGTGGCTCTACCTGTGAAGCCAGCTCTCTCCATCTTTGTGCATACTCTTTAAAAGACTCGGTATCGCTCTGGGAGATACTCAGTAGTTATCTACGATCTGGCGCCAGGTCCATGTTATATTTGTAATGCTTTACAAAAGCATCAGATACATCTTGAAAGCATTGGATCCTAGATTGGTCCAGAGTCAAATACGACTTTGCAGCAGCCCCTTTCAAACTATCTTGGAAGCAGTGGATCATCAACTTGTCATTATCCATAAATACGGCCATTAGCCGGTAATACATGACCAAATGCGACTTAGGACTGGTCGCAACAGAGTATAGGTCAAAATTGGGTAGTTTGAACTTGGGTGGAATTACCAAGCCTGAGACTAAGCACATGTCTTTAGCATTAGTATTAAATATATGGCTCCCTTTCATTGCTTTCAATTTCCTCTGAATTTTCTCTACACTTTCCTTCAGCCTTTCATGTCGATCATCTCCTTCTTTGGACATATCAATGTAATCATAAACCGGATGTGGGTTCTGAAAAATTGGGTGCACCTGAGCTTGCACTGCTGCTGGAGCGAAGGTAGGAATAGCTTGAAAAGCCTCATTAACTAAGGAACAACTTGTTGAGTAGAAGTGACGGCCGGAGCATGCATGAAGTTAAAAGACATACCCAAAGTGGGGTTCACAGTAGTAACGGGAGGTTCTACAGTTGTAGAGATAATCTCGGAGACCACCGTCGCTTGTGTATCCATCTTTGCCCTCATAACTTGAATTGCTTCCAGAATCTGCCCCATTCATCCTTGGAGCTCACTCAATTCATTGTTGACTCTATCCATTTCACAGTACTGTTCAGACATCCTTTGTTGAGTTTGGGCTTGAGTGTTGTAGTGTGTCGGGAATTCAATGACGATTCAAGTGGGAATACGGTGACATGAGATAAGATAGAGAAGAAATGCACATGTTATGACATGATGCAAATGAGATGCTAATGCAAGCCAAATGGTTTCAAGGAACTCAAAGACAAGTTGCGAAAAAAAAACTTCTGGAAAAACTGCAAATTTTTTTTTTTAAATCCATGCTCTGTTGATCTTTGAAAAGGAAATGAATATCTGAACTCCTTAGAACCAATCAGTGGATGCGATGAGATGTATGCAATGCACAAACACGGCCAAACACATATGTACACACAACAAAGCAAACAAGCCCTAGGTTTATAGGTATCATGAATAAAGCCATGGTCTACCCATCCCAATAGGTGTGTACTATGGGTTTTTATCTGCAGAATAGGGTTCTAAAAAGTTCCCAGAGTCGACAACCCATCTTTCGGATTTTATAGACTTCCCAGATGACTTGGTAATCAATAAAATTCTCAAGAGAATCTAGTCTGAGTGTAGTATCGCGTGACAACCAATTCAGAAATAGATTCCATCATGGTCACCGCACCACATCCTAAAAGGCTTAAGTGGGGTTTGGTAACTACGGTCCTCAATATCAAGGGCACCAAGGTCGAGAGTAGCACGTTTTCATGAATAGATTCGTTCAACATGACTAAACTCTCAAGAGGGCCTCAACTGAGTGATGGTGTCTCAAGTTAACTTTTTCAGGAATCGACTCCCTTAAAGCCTCCTTGAATATACCATCGTCCTATCATAAGTGCACTCAAATCCGAGTTAGGATTCATCTCACCACTCAAGCACCAAGCCAACAAAAGATAATCAAGCAAAGCATATATACAGGCAATCAGACAGATATACACAAATATTGCAAACACGCATAAATAAAACAAACAAAAACAAGGTGGGCTTAACCCTCAAAAACAAGGATGTCCCCAGTGAAGTCGGCATTTCTGTTGTGGTGAGAATCGGATAACAAGTTATTAATTAACTTGCATCGCAAAACTTTGAAGTTCACCACCGACTTTGATTTATCCAAAGGAAAGGTTCAAGATCGAGAAAAAACTAAAGGGGGGAGATCTAAGGTTCGGGGGTTGGTTATGACTAGGGAAGGTATTAGCATCCTAAACGTCCGTAGTACTCTACGGGAACCTCTTGTTTTAATTTGTTATATCTTACTCGCTTGCTAAGGGTGCTATGCTAAAGGTTGAAACCCTAGGGGTTAGTATCTAAGTATACTCCACAAGATATCGCTTCTTGCGCCTACGTATCCTGACGGGAGTGGAATCAGAGTATCTGTAGTTCACCGATCTAAGGGTGAAGGAGAAGAACCATTGGCTATGGCCAAAGTTCCAAGGGGAAATGAGTATGAGCTCATTCTAGAGTTCACGATAACTCTCTAAATCTAAGTTATAAGGGGATGTGAGTTCTCATGATGATGAGAATCACATAGAGTTCAAAACTCTAACCTACTTCTAAGTTATGATTTCATTGGCTCTCATGAGGCCAAGAAATGGGATAAACCTAAAAGGATAGGGTAGGGTGGTTGTTTAGTGACTTCATGAGTCAATTTAGAATGACCTCCATTTGGAATGGGGGGAAAGATAACAGTTGTAAAATTACTAAAAGATAAAGAGTTATAAATCAAATATGATGATGTAAAAGACATGAATAAGATAATGAGATGAAATAAAGTTATGATATTAATACAAAGTTAGAATCATACATTGGATATGATCAAACATGATAAACAAAGATAATATGGCAAGATAAATAAAGAAGGTACAATAAAACCTTAGAAAAGTTTCCAATTTTAACATGAATAAAAGCAAGTGGTATTAAACATTTCCAACCATTTCTTTTTATATTAAGAAAATTGATTCAATTAGAAGAATATAGAAAAAAAATGGAAGAAAAAGGATGAAAAATAAGCAAGTTATGAAAGTTGGAATTTGAAGCATAAACTTGAAAATAAAATAAAACCAACAAGTGATAAAAAAGAAGGAAGTGGTATTCCTAGGGATTGAACCCAGGACCACTCATTTGCAGCTTAAAATCAATACCATCAGGCCAATGCGCACACCTTGAATACGTAGTGAGAATACACATATATATTTAAAGGGAAGCAAAAATCAGAAAAATAAACAAAAGGACTGGGGCGAGGGGGATTCGAACCCCAGTCCTAAGGGTTGCAAGGGTGTGTGATAGTGTGTGCTTGTCACTGGGGTGGCTGTTACATTCGGTAATATATTCACCTCAATTAATATATAAGCCTTGCATGCGCGCATATTATAAATAAACCACAAACCAACCAAATACGCAAGCTGCTCATGAAAAAACTATCATACCATGCCATCAATCAAACATTTCCAAACAAACTGAAGCAGAAGCACACAGTTACCATTTCAAAACCAAGAATTGCAACACGTATTAAATATCAAGTAAGTGCTTATCATACACATTGGACATCAAAGCAACAACATTTGAATGCCTAAAGTAAGAGATTCATACACAGCCATGGCAAGCATACAGCGTATTAATCACAAACCAAAGCACAACATCAACTACTCACGAAAGGGAAACATATAAGCTATGCCATTCAAAGTCAGTCATGGTTAGATAAAAATGAAGCAGAAACATGTAATTACCATCTCAAAGATCATAAATTGCTACATGTATATCAAGTGAGTGTTCTGATCATACAAATTGGTAAAGTAGGAGAACATTTGAATGTGAAGCAATAAGTTCCAACACAGTCACAACAGCAAGCATATTCAAAAGAGGTTCAATAAATATCTTGAAAAGCAACTAACAAACAAACATGTAATTCAAGGTTCCAAATGGCACTTAGGTTTAGTTCATGTATCAAAACAATCTCAAGACTTAACACTCTTAATGGAGGGCAGCAGAGATGTATTAGGACTAAAAAAACATATGGTAAACAAGGTTAGTGCAAGAACAAAGCAAGAACATAGAAAGATAGATTAAGGTATTGCAGTCAGTTCCAAAGATACTCTATCAAAGTTCAAAAAAAAAATTCAAACATGTCATAATGAGTGGTGAAAGAAAAGTGCAGGTCAGATCAAATATGAAGGCATATTCTAACACTGTTAGTGACAATTTCTATGATTAAAACGAAGGCTAAGTAGAATGGTAGCAACAAAATCAACAACACAAGCAGTTAGCAGCAAATAATTACATGTCATCAGGGCAATTTCACAAAGTAATGAGTTCATGACAACAAACATTACTAGCATTCCAACAAGATAACAAGATTTAAGGTCCAATGTGGCTATCAAGCAATGCAACAGACAGTTTCACAAAGATAGCAAAAAAGAATATGATGATGGTCCATACAATTCAACCATTTATCAAGCCAAAATATAGGCAAAAACAATCAGTCATGGTTGTTGAAGGCATAGTGATGATTCATGCATCAAGATAGATTAAAGGCAAACCAATCACATATAATGTCAAGGTAAACTTGAAATACAACATTGTCATAAACAAAGGCTCAAACAAGGTGGCGTCTAAATCAAGTAACAGCTAGACATGAGTATTTGATACACAAAACAGCTACACACATCATGATGGTCAAAAGCTTCACATCTATTCATAATAGGACATGTTTACAAGGCAAAATAAAAACCAAATTCATTCAAGTGGTATCATTTAAAAAATAGGCAGTAGCATATGACATAGTAAAAACAACTTGGATAACCATCATACAAACACATACATCAAACATATATGTACTAGATTCAGACTGGCACATATTAGAAGCATGACTTAGGAACATGTTAAAACACACCAAAGCTAGCACACACATAGAGAACAAAATCAAGATATAACAATGACATAACTTCTGAAGTTGACAGTTTCAGCACAATGGTTTGCATATACAAGATGAAATGGCATAGTATGACATGTCATAGAACAATGAGGCGCATGATGGGAACAACTCAAAGCAACACATTCTAAATTCAACATTCATGAACACAAACCTTAAACATGCATCACCACTATCAAACCAAAGGACTGCAATACAAGAGACTAGATCACTAAGCAACATAACAGTTCAAACAATCAAACTCAGGCACATGGTCAACCAAAATCAATGGCAAGGCAAAGTGGTGCATACAAATATGAACACATACAAAAGTATCAACCAAGCATCCACAACAATAAAGTTCAAAACCAAAACTTGAGAACACAAAGTAATCATATATGATGGTGGCAGAAAAAGGACAGTGCTACTTTTAAAGAGAACAACTCTAACAGCAACAATCAAACATTAAATCAACAACAAAAATGGATAGGTTCAACCATCCCACAACTAATAAGCATATTAGAAACACAAAGGGAACTAAGGTTCATGATCCTCTTATCTCAAAGTAACATCTAAACACATATGACATCCAAGTAGTTTGACAAAATCAAACATCCAATCTTGACAGTACAATACCACAATGCAAACTTATAATGTTGCAGCCATTCAATGAACAAAATCAGAGACATTATAACTTAACACAAAAAGCATACATGTATATCATATCAATGAACAACATCATCTACTTTATGAAATCAAGCCATGAGTACATAAACAGCATATTGAAGCATATATTAGCAAGATGCACATGTAAAGAACAATAAAATGCATATGACAATGATAATATCAAATGAGCATGATTAACAAGAGGGTAAGAATACAATACCAAGTGGAGTAATGTCCACTGCCTTCAAGTATTCTGACTGTTTTTCTCTCCAAGGCACTCCAAAACCACCTTTCACCTTGCTTGCTCGAACTTATGAAACTTTCAGAAACTCTTTGAGTGTTTGTGAGGATTGTTGGTGTGTTGAGGTGTAGAGGCAAGTTCTTTTTATAGGCTGAACAAATGGGCCTGGGTTGATTGAATCCAAAGAGAAAACACTTGGTGTGCCGAGTGAGAAACTAGGGTTACAACGTCTCTTTTTGAATTCAAAAATGGTCCACTCCTTAGAGACAAATGCGCTGCTTATGCTGCCAAAAATCTCAGAGGTTGCAGAGTTCATTTCACCACTTCGTATATTGCTTTAGAGCTCCTTATTTGATGTCATATGGAGGGTATCAGATGAGGCAAAGATTGGGGATGGCGTGAAGAGATTTGCAGAGGAGGACAGGTTGTATGCTGAAACTAGCAATTCCTCAGAACTACTTTTAATGAGCAAAACCGTTGAAAGCTTAGAAGGGAATTGTCTTTGGAGAATTCAAAGAAAAGAAACTGTGCTAAAGGATTGATGATGGATTTGATTTTGAACGAATTGATACCATTGTATTTTGAATTTCTCTCTTCAATCTGCAATTCGCAAGCACGACAAGGAGAAGGAAGCAATTTTGGTTGCTTTTGTTCCTTTGTAAACCACACGTCGCTTCTTCATTGGACAGTGAGATGAGGTTGAAAAGTCAAAATACAATGCTCATCTCCTATTGGTCCTTGGCTAATTCATTTCACTAGTTTGTAAAATATTTGTTTTGGTCACGATGGGCTTATTGATAGTGGGCTTATGAATAAATATAGGAATTGATTTTTCTTCTTTCTTATAAAAAGTAAATGGTTTATAAAGGAAGATAAATGATAAGTGAATTAGGTAATGGAAATGGTTATGTATATGGTTTAGAAGGATTAACATTGACAAATGGGGAAATTGGATAAAATTGGTTAATAGATGATTGTTGAAATTGGTTAGGAATAACAAATGATAATTTGAGGGTGAATAAGATGGGCAAAAATTTGGTTATGGAGAGGATCATGGTTAGGGTTATGGAGACATCTCTTAGAGACTTGCTTGGTTCAATGCTCCATCCAAAATCTTGATTAATCACCTCTTGAACCTCCTTAAGATAACACCTGATTAACAAATGAAACAAACACAAACAAAACCTGATAAAAGGGTTAGCTATGCAACAATGATTGACCTAATGACATGCAAAAGATCAATGGATCTAAGGGTAAAATTTGGGGTACAACAAATATGATTCTGATCCAAATTATGATGATGATCTAGACTCAAGTAGTAATTATTCCTCTGAAGGTATTTCAACCTCTGAAGGTAGACCAACGTCTGATACTATTTCAGCATTTGAAGAAGATTCTGAACAAGTTTAGAGGCCACAAAGAATTAGACAAATACCAAGAAGATTTTTAGAGTTTGACATGTTGCAAGATACTGAGATAGACTCTGAAGGGGAGGTCATTGAGTGTGCCATGTTGGTAAACTTAAAACCAGTTAGTACTGAAGAAGCTCTCAAGAAGAAAGTGTGGTTGAAGACCATGAAAGAAGAACTTGAGACTATAGAAAGAAACAAGACATGAGAGTTGGCTGAGCTTCCAAAGAATAATAAAGCCATTAGTGTAAGATGAGTTTACAAGTTGAAACTAAAGCCAGATGGATCAATTGGAAAACACAAATCAAGGTTCGTAGCTAGAGGATTTCTACAGAAATCTGGATTAGATTACTTTGAGGTGTTTGCTCCTGTAGCTTGGCATGAAACAATCAGATTGGTGATTGTTGTAGTTGCTAATAAAAATTGTCCTTTGATGCATTTAGATGTTAAATATGCATTTCTGAATGGTTCTTTACAAGAGGGAGTTTATATGTCACAACCTCCTGGATTTATGAAAAAGAACCTGGAAGGGATGGTGTACAAGTTGCATAAAGCCTTGTATGAACTGAAACAAGCTCCTAGAGATTGGAATATGAAACTTGATTCATTTTTCAAGCTTCAAGGATTTATAAAATGTGAGATGGAGTATAGTGTTTATGTTCAGCATACATCTGATAGTAATGTGATTATGGTGTGTCTCTATGTTGATGACATATTGCTAATAGGGAGTTGTTCAGATGAGATAGTTAAGCTCAAAAAGGTGTTGATGAATGAGTTTGAGATGACTGATATAAGAAATATGGTATACTTTCTAGGAATGGGGATTATGTACTCTGATAAGGGTATAATTTTGCATCACCTGAAGTATGAACTTGAGCTTCTGAAGAGATTTGAGCTTCTAAACTGCAAGCGTGCAATCACAGCCACTGAAACAAACCACAAGTTGGATTTTGATGTTAAAGGTGATGATGTAGATGCTACAACTTTTAAATAGTTAGTAGATGTCATACCCCAAATTTTGACCACTAATATTTCCCATCATTGTGCAAATCATTACCACAATGTGGATGAACCAACATGCCTCAGTCAATCTCCTCAAAGGTTATTGAGCATGCACTACAAACAAAGATTAGGGTTTCAAGCCCTCTCAGAGCCTTAGACAAAGGATCAATCAAAAAATGACATGATTTTCACCTTGCCTAACCTCTCAAACCCCTATAAAGGATCAAGAGGACGTCCACCTCAAGAATCAAGCAAGGTTGCAGCATTCTGAGGGGATCAAGCCTCAAGATCGCCAGTGTCACCAAATTAGGGTTTGGTCGACCAGGGCCTCCAGATGAGAATTTTCCTCTGGGCATGAGCCAATGCTTCAAAGAATAACCTAAGATACTCCATGGGACCTCATGAACCCAATCATCAAGTCAATTTGACCTCAGGGGATGCATTTATCAAAAATCAGGAATTAGGGTTTCTTGACCTAATTCACCCCTAAGTTGACTTTTGGGACAAAGCATGAGCCAAGAACTCAAGACATGATTTGAGGGTATCCCATACACTACATTTATCCATTTACAACAATGGATTGATTCAAGAAGCTTGATCCACAAGCTTCAATTTCATCAGGACCACAATTAGGGTTTTGAGGAAAAAGTCAATTGTACCTTTGACTGTTGACCAAGACATGCTCCCAAACCTTGGGACATGATTCAATATACCCTATATCACCTATGGAATCCATCTATCAAGTTTGATTTAGGTCAAGGACTTGATTTCATAGAGGATCGCACAGTTTGGAATTCATCTGGTAAAAAGTCAACTGTGCACAAAAGTCAACTTTGACTTTTTGAGATTTTTCGTAATTATGGTTCCTTGACCTTAAAATGATGTTAATGTGTGATTGAAATCACCATTCATCAAGAAAAATCAAAGAAAGTGGGATAACTTGTAAAAGGGGTAACCATAAAAACTTAGAATTTTTCTAAGTTATGGAACAAAGTGGCTAGGGTACCAACTTCCAAGGATCATAACTTGAGATCCAAGCAACCATTTTGGCTGATCCAAATATGGATTTGTAGCTCTCATGGCATAATTTAAAAGTGTCAAATACACCTCATTCCAATTCCTCATGGATTTTAAGTTATGGAGTGATCAAAATGGCTGAAAACATGAAATGTCACTTTTTCCAACACTTAGTGAAATTTTCACTAAGTCAGAATCTGTCTTGCTTTTTTTCCAAATGTAGGGGGATTTTTCACTTGGATCCAAAAAGTCTCAAGACAAACTATGATCATACATGTGTTGTATCACTTGAGAGCTTTCCAAAATGGCCAAGAACTCCATCAAATTCCATCTGAGCTAAGAGTTGTGACAATGGCAATATGCCTTGCTGCAACTGTCATAACAAGGCAGATATGAGCATTTTGCTCTATTTGTTCAAATTTTGCAAATGACAAACAAGTTTATCCATTTGACCACCTCAGGGGGAGACCAAGGAGGAACCAACACTGATCCATAAGCCTCCCAAGTCTTTGGAACTATAAGTAGCATGCCAAACCTAAAAAGCCTAAAACGGGGACAAGACTCCAATTTTGTTTTGGAGCATTCAATGGGTGCACCAACCTGGCGTGAACTGAGCCATTTCCAACTGAATGGGTTAAGGATAAGCTCTGAACCAAAAACACATAGGCTTGTGCTCTAACCTCTAGTCAATGGCTAGAGGAGACTTAAGATTCCAAAGTGATGCAATTGGACAATGAGCTGTTGTAGTTGCCATTCACTATTGCTTGAAAAACAAACTTGCTCTACTATAAATAGAGCTCATTTGTGCTCAGTCTAAGTTTTTGAGTTAGAGAGCATTTCCATCACAGCTCATGATCCAAACACATCCAATATGTCATACCTAAGCTGTCCAAACTCTCACAAGTAACCTGTAATACCAAAATCACAAAGTCCCCTCTCAAAACCTCAAAATTGGACTTTTTGCATTTTTCAAGCCATGTCTTGATTTAGTCACTTTCAAAACTAGATAAAACCTCAAACACACTCCAAATACCATCCTTGAACTGTCCCAAATCATTCCACACATCTGGAACACCATTTGAGAGAGTTGCTATATTGGTCACTTTTGCCCCTTTTGCAAGAAAGAGCTAAAACTTGTTCCCGAGAATTCCAGTTGGTTCCAAACATCCTAAAAGCTTCTAAGTGATCATTTGAGGGTGTCCAAAGCATCAAACTGTTTCTGGAACAAAGCACTTAGCAGATTGCACAAAAAGCTCATAAAGAGGTAAGCATCACAACTTGAACTCTTTGAAATATGCATTGCTTTGAAGTCCACTGATCATGCACATCTTATACTTGTTATATATGTTGTGTTTAAACCAATTCATCATGTAATTCATGCCTGTAACAAGAGGTAGCATAGAAAATGCAAATCAGGGCCTATTTCAAAACCACTATCGGGTTTTTAAATAGGAGCCTCATCTGAAAAAACCACCACCACCATTGGATTCCTTGTGAAATTCTAGGCAGGATATACCTAAATTTTGTCCCAATCCATGGAGAAATGAGAAAGTTACAAGCATCACGTTTTTGGCCAAAATCTTGCCTTGCCTTGCCTTGGCCAGGCCAAAAACAAAACAACCCTCATATATCCATGGGGTGGTTTTGATACACGGATGTATCACCACCCCAATGGTAGAGGGTGCGTGCTGCACACAAGAGGTCTGGGGTTCGAATCCCCCTCGCCCCAGATCCTCTTTTTATCACTTTTTTCACTTTTTTTATTATTTTTCATGTTATTTTTAAATAATTTGGAAAATTAATAACTCTCTCAATTTTAATTATTTTGGATTGGTTCTTTTTGCAAAAAATCACAAAAATGTTAAAATATTTTATTCCACAAAAAAATTAGATTTATATTAATTATTTAATATAGTTGATATTTTTGTAAATAAATTCATTTTTTATTATTTTTAAACCTTTTAAAAAATGAATATCCACCTTGAAAAATCAAGACCAAATGAGTTTTAATTCACCTTGTGATTAAAACCTCATTTTTAAAATCTTAACCAAAAATCACAAGTTGTTCATTCAAACTTATTTGGTATTTTCATCATTTTAATTAATTTTCTTTGAAAATTACTTTTAAAAATGATGAAATTAGGGTTTCTTTGATTTTCACCCTCACAAATCTTTTTCAAAAACTTTTGGGCCTCTAATAGAGTGTAAGACCCAACCCCTTTTGAAAACCAAAAATTTGGGCCTCAGTCATTCTATAAGACCCACTGTGTTTTCAAAAACCTCGACGCGATCATCGTTGTCAAAACAAAACCTTGGGCCTCTCCTTGAGTTGTAAGCCCCATCACTTGTACAAAAACTTTTGGGCCTCTAATAGAGTGTAAGACCCAACCCCTTTTGAAAACCAAAATAATTTGGGCCTTAGTCATTGTATAAGACCCATTGTGTTTTCAAAAACCACAGCGCGGTCGCCGTTTTCAAAACAAAAACCTTTGTCCTCTCCTTGAGTTGAAAGCCCCGTCACTTGTTCAAACTCTTTGGGCCTCTAAGAGAGTGTAAAACCCAACCTCTTTTGAAAACCAAAACTTTTTGGGCCTCAGTCATTGTATAAGACCTACTGTGTTTTCAAAAACCTAGGCGTGATCGCCGTTTTCAAACAAAACCTTGGGCCTCTCCTTGAGTTGTAAGCCCCATCACTTGTACAAAAACACTTTTGGGCCTCTTATAGAGTGTAAGACCCAACCCCTTTTAAAAACCAAAACTTTTTGGGCCTCAGTCATTGTATAAGACCCACTGTGTTTTCAAAAACCTCGGCGCGATCGTCCTTTTCAAACAAAACCTTGGGCCTCTCCTTGAGTTGTAAGCCCCATCACTTGTACAAAAACATTTTTGGGCCTCTAATAGAGTGTAAGACCCAATCCCCGTGTAAATAAACTATTGTGGGCCTCACACATTGTATAAGTCCCTCTGTACATTTTTAAAATACGGCGCAATCGTCGCCTTTTTAACAAAAATCATCTGGGCTTCTCCTTGAGCTCTAAGACCCATCTTTATTCATTTTTAAACTCTTTGGGCCACTCCTTTAGGTGTAAGACCCAATCCTCTCTTGACCAAAACCTTTTTGAGCCTCAGTCGGTGTATAAGTCCCAGTACAAAACAACAGTGCCCTCACTCTTAAAATTTGGGCCTCTCTCTGAGCTGTAAGCCCCGATCTCTATTCAAAATAATTTCTCCTTTGATTTTGAATCCAAATGTATAGTTGCTATCAAAACTTTCTTTAACTTCTTTGTTGAAACTAACAAAACAGTATGGAAGCTCTACAACGGGTAAGTGTTTATCCGTTTTCTTTTATACGCTTTCATATACATAACTGTATTGTGAAAGCTGTGCATGGTTAGTCTTCTTTCATTATTTTAAATGCTTTCATATACATAACTGTATTGTATGGCTACTTCACTGTAAGTTTTCTTTCATACCCTCTTTAAATACTGGCCACATATCAACTGTATATATACTAGTATAGTTATTTAGAATTTTCCCCGGCAACTACGTCTAGAACTAGGTAAAGCTATGTTGGTCACTCTTAAATACAAACAAAACTAGATCCCCCATAGGATTCCAGATACAGTCTTCCCTTCTCTTGGGGTTAAACAATATGGAACAAAGAGAAAGGCAGTATTCTCGGTGAACCTTTTCTCAGACTGTCACTCTTAGAAATTGTCAAAGAAGCTCTACTCCCCAGAGATGATCTTTTCTCCGTGAATGGCATCTCTTGAGTTTCTTCCAAACCCTCAAACTTTCCAGGAATATCTCTTCTCTGTGAATTGCATTTCTTGAACTTCTCTTGGTTTGGGGACCCACAGGCTTCCTAAAAGCATCCTCGCCTCCTCTTGGGCGTTGTACAAGGACCCTTCGGCTTCTTAGAAGTTCTCATGCCTTCTCTTAGGCGTAATACAAGGACCCTAACGACCTCGTAAAGGTATAAGATAGAACTTAGTCATCCTTTTCTAAAGCAGTCTTTCAAGTGTCAAACCTCTGGCTACTTTAGGGTTGGTTCTCATCCCTTAAGGCCCTTGCCCTCTTTTGGGCATCCTACAAAAGATAAAACTCTTCACCAGTAGACTTGGACAGTCTAAATCCCCTTGAGTCTCAAAGACATTCTCAAGTTCCTTCTAAACATAGGAAGAAACCCTAATGATTCAGAACCAATCTCCAACAAAACCCGGTTTCTCTCATGAGAGTTCCCCATCTTTGGGCCTGCCTATGGATCTAATCCTCAGCAGTAAAATAGCCTCCTCTTAGGCTTTGTATAATGATCCTTTCCTCAGGAAAGTTAGCCTCCTCTTGGGCTTTGTACAAATGATTCTCCCCAGCGGAGCTAACCTTTTTAGACTCTCTTGTTGAGTCACTCACTTTTCAAGACTCTCTTGCTGAGTCAATCTCCTTTTTAGCCTCAATCTCGGGCTTCGTACGAGACAGCAAAACACTCTCTTGTTGAGTATAAAACACTCTTTTGTTGAGTATAAAAGACTCTCTTGTTGAGTCAATCAACTTTCAGACTCTCTTGTTGAGTCCATACCCTTTTAGCCTCCCTCTCGGGCTTCGTACGAGACACTAAATCACTCTCTTGTTGAGTATAAAAGACTCTCTTGTTGAGTCAAACCCTTTTAGCCTCAATCTTGGGCTTTGTACAAGACAGATAGAACATTTTCCCCGGAAGAGCCAAACTTTCAGCCCCCTCTTAGGCTTTGTATAAGAAAAAAATCCCCCAGCCGGGTCAATTAACCTTTCAGCGTCAACCTTGCGCTTTGATCAAGGCACCCAAAAATCAACAAACCCTCTTTAGAGATGACAAGTTATCTCTCAGTCAAACCTTTTAGCTTCAATCTTGGACTTTGAATAAGACACAAATACTCTGTTTAGACTCTGTCTTGGGCTTTGAACAAGACACCAAAACACCTTTTTCCTCCCATAGAATAGGAGGAACTATGATTGCTCTGATTTCCGTGTTTTCTTTAACGAGAATACGTAGGCATAAGATGGCGAAATCTTAACGAGCATACTAATAAAAAAACCTAGGTTCAGTACCTTCATACATCAGTCAGAAAAATTTTAGATACAGTATCTTCCCAAAAGCCTCAAGACACCCTATTCTTAAGCCAAATAACCTAAGACAGACCCCCTATTTTGATAGCATCTGAAAACCAACAGTCATCTATTTAAAATCAATATGCAAGCAGGGTTAATTGGAGACATCTATTTCCTTTCCTTAATCAGCTTCACAGGATAAAAAATGAATCGAACTGTAGTACCGAAGTGATAGTGATTCGAAACCACAAAAATCGCGCTACAGAAAAAATGGTGACCACAGTGGGAGGCATTATTTCTTACAGTCTTGAGTGGAAAACCTTGAGTACCACAGAAATGGCGACTGTGCTGGGAAGTCATTGTCTGTTAGGATCATAGGATTATAGATGTCTAGGATGTTAAGACAAATATATATACTGCTTTTCCTAATTGATATCTGTGTTTATTTTTCTGCTAATGGGAATGCGTGTAATGTCGCATGTGGAAAGATTGAGTATACACCTAAGATAGGGGATGGCACTATACGGGTAATCTTATGGGGAGAGAATCCCAGATAAGAGGTCCCGGTCGACCATCAAATCAGTGGAGATTCCCTTTGCGGATTCAATGCCTATACGACTTCGGTTGTTGAAAGCAGATTTTTCCATTGGGTTATCCGAGAAGCTGAGGATTTTAGTAGACTGAAACCATTTTGTAGTGCAGAAGCTATCGAAAATAGTTGTCACGCGATACTACCCTCATTTGAGATTACTCTAAGATGCTACAGCTCGCTTGGTGATCCGCTTGTTGTCGTTATCCCAAGAGGGGTCAATGATTTTGAGGACAGGTACAAAAAATCACCAGTAAAACCTTTGGGGATGGGTAGAGCCTTGACTTCATGACACCGACCCTTTGACCCCATGTTTTTTCTATGTTTTTGTGTGCTGCATTCATGCATTCATTTCATTAAAAAACATTAATCAAGAAAATTTTCTCTTATAGTCTCTCTTTTTCAAATTAAACTAAGACAATGATTGCAAATGTCGGAGAGAAAGATTGCGTTATGGATTTTGGTAGAAGGAAAACTCACAAGTACACCTTCAAGGTTCCAAAATTAGAGGATTTAAGAGGATTGGCGAGGATAATCACCAACCCTGATGCTTTTAGAGCTAAATATGGAGGACTGCTGTCTCTGTTAAGGGTCCATGTAATTGAAGGAATCCTGTCCACACTCATCCAGTTCTACGATCCGGTTTATCATTGTTTCACATTCCTGGATTATCAGCTAACACCAACACTGGAGGAGTACTCTCACCTGATTGATTTACCTATTACTGATCAAGCTCTCTTTTCTGGACTAGAAGAAATTCCAAAAGATCAAACCATTGCAAGAGCAATCTATTTGGACGAGTCAGAAGTCAGGACTCACATGACCACTAAGGGTGGAATCCAAGGTTTACCAGCCCAGTTTTTGATAAAGAAAGCCCTATACTCTGCTAGTATAGGGAATGTGCCGGCTTTCGAAAGCATCTTTGCTTTACTCACTTACGGGTTATTTCTGTTTCCCAACATTGATAGCTTCGTTGATATCAATGCCATTAAGATATTTTTGATTGGAAACGCTGTACCAACCTTGGTTGCAGATGCGTATCATTCTGTACACTTAAGGAATTTATACAGCGGAGGAATGATCACATGCTGTGTACCCCTGCTATATAAATGGTTTATTTCCCACTTGCCCAAGTCTGCTGCATTTTGGGATCAAAAGAATACTTTACGTTGGTCACAGAGAATCATGTATCTTACCAACTCTGACATCGATTGGTACAATCGAATCTATGACGGGATCAGAATCATTGACCGTTGTGGAAATTTCCCTAATGTACCCCTCATAGGAATTAAAGGAGGAATCAATTATCATCCGATTTTAGTTCGTCGACAATTTGGATACCCGATGAGGCATGTCCCATGTAATACTCATCTGGAAGGTCTTTTCTTCCAGGAATGAGAAAATGACAGGGCACTAAAGACAAAAATAGTGCATGCCCAGAAACACGTTCATAGAAAAGGACGAGAGTATCTAGGAAAACCGGAATGTGTCTCGGTGGAGCCTTATCTCCACTGGGTGCAAACTAGAGCTCTCAAACTAAGGATGCCTTACCCTCGTCAAGAAGTTCTTCCGTTAAGGGAATCTGCCCTTTACTCTATGTCGGATACGGAAAAACCTCAGGTTACTCTCAACAGAGTTCAACAGGAGAAGAAGTCTTGGAAGAACAAGTACCGTATTCTCAATGTGGAGTGTAAGAAACTACAGCAACTGTTAAAAGAAAAGGATGCTCTGATTGAGATTTTAGAGCAACATGCTGTAGAGAACCAGGATGACCAAAGGAATTTACTCGCTCTTTTCACTTGGCAAAGGAATGACAACCCGACAACGGCTCAAGAGCTCTGGTCAAATAAGAGGAAAGTACCAGAACCAGCACCTGAGCTCTTCTCAGAGAGGACTCAGGATCCATTACCTTAGACATTTCCTTTTGCAGCACTTCGTAAATTACTGTATTTCCATTTCCGCAATCTTTGAATTCAATAAAATGGGGTTTCCCCACTGTTTGATATTTGCAATCGAATTGTCGAAGTTTCTTTTGATTAAATAACAAAATTTAAATAATATAATCATTGCATATCATTCATCATTCTCACCTAACGCATTCTTCTTCCCTACGAATCTCACATTTGTGTCTCGATTCTAGAGTCAAATTGTCTCATTCGTACAATACTCGGGCTAATCGACAAAAGAAAATGGATGATCTCGAGGAAGAGAACAAAGGGTTGAGAGAAAAAATTGACACTCTGAAAGAAGATTTGAGAAAACTTCACAATGACATGCAATCTCTGGCAGCAGCCCAGATGCAACAACAACAGATTGTGGTCTCGGAGATCACATCTACGCCCATAGTGGAAAAGTATGATCCTCGATATACCATGCCAAAAGATCGTCCCTGGGGCATGCCACTCAACTATATCCCGTAAGGATATATTCCGTCGATCATGGAAGATACAGAAACCGCAGTAGGAACCGCTGGTCCTGAAGGTTACAAACTTTGGGAATGCGAAGATGCCAGGGGCATGACAACAACTCCTGAAGGTTACAAACTTCGGGAAGCACCGAGATTCACTGTCGTAATGACTGTACCACCACCCGTGGTACACAGTGTTCCGGAAGGACAGATTCCACAGATACCTTCTGGTGGAAACGGAAGTATGAACGATAAAATGAAGGAGTTGCAGGAGCAGTTCCTGGAGATGCAGAAGGAACTGCAAGCTATTTGCGGTTAGGATCTATTTGGAAAGGACGCCGCAGACCTTTGTCTGGTACCCAACGTGAAAGTTCCGCTCAAATTCAAGGTGCCCGAATTTGAGAAATACAAGGGTAACTCTTGCCCTTAGAGTCATTTGGTGATGTACGCTGGGAGGATGTCAACTCAGACAAAGAACCAGGAGCTACTAATCCACTATTTCCAAGATAGTTTAACCGGTGCCGCACTCAAATGGTACATGGGTCTAAACCGCACTAAGATCGGCACTTTCAGAGATCTTGGAGTTGCATTTGCTCAACAATATAAGTATAATCTGGACATGGCACCGGACAGAGATCAACTCAGAGCCATGTCATAGAAGGATAAGGAAACCTTTACGGAGTATGCTAAGAGATGGCGTAAAGTTGCCACTTAAATTTTTCTACCTCTTAAGGAAAAAGAGATGACAAAGATCTTCTTAAAATCATTGAGCTCATTTTACTATGACAGAATGGTCGCCAGTGCGCCCAGTGACTTCACTGAAATGGTCGGCATGGGAGTTCGCCTCGAGGAGGCAGTCCGAGAAGGACGTTTAGTAAAAGATGCTGGACCATCAAGCAGTACCAAAAGATACGGTAGTGCTCTCCCTAAGAAAAAAGAGTAAGATATTGGTAATATCTCTCTCGGAAAGCAAAGGCGACGGTACTAACCAGTAGCAGCTTTAATTCCTGCTATCAACCCTGCGCCCATTCCAACTTATCAACCTCAGGTTGCTCAGAGCTAACCGAATCAACAACAATATCAGCAAAGGACACAACATCCTCTTCAACAGGCTCGTCTTCCGTACAACAACAACCGTACAATGCGACCACCAGGGTTTGACCCTATACCGATGTTGTACGCAGAATTGTTTTCGTTACTACTGGTCAAGGGGCATATCCAAACCCGGTATCCTCTTACAGTACCGGAAAATCTTCCTTTTTGGTTCAAAGCGGATCAGACTTGCCCTTACTATCAAGGAGGATCGGGGCATAACATAGAAAACTGTCTCAGTTTCAAATCCGATGTACAGAAGCTTGTCAGGAGCGGGGTCTTATCCTTCAAGGATACAAATCCAAATGTTCAGACAAACCCACTGCCTCAACACGAGAAGGCTGCAGTAAATTTGATAGAGGGAGAGTCTAACCACAGCTGTCAAATTCATGATGTACTCTTTTTAAGGGCTAACTTGGTCAAGATGCATCGCAGAGAGAGCGGATATGGGCATGTACCACCTCATAACTATCACTAGCGTGATATCTGCTCTATAAACACTCAAGGATGTTCTGTGGTGCAATCAGCTCTACAGGAACAGTTGGATCTCGATGGGATCCAAGATCACATAATTCGTGGGGTCAATATGACCTATACAAATTCCAACATCATTCAGAACCACGACATTATAGCAATGAATGTCAACTTAGTGGCACTGCACTCAAGGTAAAGCCAACATCATAAACTGCCAAGGCACGATTACGATTCCTGTCTGACATGCTCGGTAAATAAACAGGGATGCTCTTTCGTATAAGAGGCCCTCCAGCGTCAGATGGATTCAGGATTACCACGATAGAAGTCAGTATCAAGTGAATATGATTCAAATCTTTGATATTTGCTTGATGAATACCAGCTTGGTGGAGTTACACGCTACACAAGTCCAGCTCGATTTTTTGACTTCGCATAATTATTAGAACTGTAAAGAATGTCGTGGGAATAATCAAGGATGTGCCCTCGTTCAGAGAACTTTACAACACTTGTTAAACCACTGGTGGCTTCTGATCTACATGGGAAAAGACACAGAACAAGTCAGCATGACTAATGGGAACCCCACTAGGTATCAAAGTCAGGATGTTTGATCCATGGAAACAGACTTAGTGAGGTTACACTGCATTCAAAGCAGACGTGGCTAGGTCCCACCACATAACTATGAATGTTGTAGAGTTTGCTCGGAAGATAATCAAGGATGTTACCTCGTGCGAGCAGCCCTTCAAAGTCAGTTGGACAACAAAGAGATTCGACTGTGTCCAAGTTCTGGGTCAATCAACTTGATGCCAGACTATTTTACTGATCAAATCAAAGATGTTGTCGTAATCTCCGATCATAAGAGGACCAAAGATGTTTGTGCCATCATCCCTCTACTTGACGAATTAAAAGTTCCTAACCAGGAACTGATTGAAATTACTTACAATGGTTAGAAAAATTAGAAGGTTCTTGTAGTTATCTATCTGCCGGGACCACTACCGTATGAATCAGCTAAGCCTATCCCTTACAAATACGATGCAACAACAATTGAGCATGGAAAGGAAAATCCATTACCCTCCGTCGTGAGTATTGCAGACATCATTCCAGTAACACAGAGCAGTCGAATCTTCAACCGAGGAGTTGGAGAACCTAGCAAAGAAAAGGAACCTTAAACAGAAGTTCCTGATCAACCGGTCGGACAGTCCAGTGGTCCTGACCTTTCAACAAACAACGATGAGATGCTGAAGCTCATCCAAAAGAGTAAATATAACATTGTTGATCAACTGTTTCAAACTCCTTCAAAAATCTCTGTGTTATCTCTATTACTCAGTTCCGAAGCTCACAGGGAAGCTATACAGAAAGTCTTAGAGCAGGCCTTTATGGAACAGGATGTGACAATAAGACTGTCATACCCCAAATTTTGACCACTAAGATTTCCCATCATTGTGCAAATCATCATCACAATATGGAGGAACCATCCTACCTTGTCAGTCTCCCCAAAGATGGGTGAGCATCCACTACAATCAAAATTAGGGTTTCAAGCCCTCTCAGAGCCTTAGACAAAGGATCAATCAAGGAATGACTTGATCTTCAACTTTTCTAACCTCTCAAACATCCACAATGGATCAAAAGGACTCCCACTTCAAGGATTAAGCACAAGGATGCTCCCTTTCATGTGGATTAAGTCTAAAGATCGACAGTGTCACCAAATTAGGGTTTTGGTCGACCAGGGCCTCTAGATGGAAATTTTTCATCTAGGCATGAGCCAAAGATCCAAAACACAACCTAATATACTCCATGGAACCTCATGGACCCAATCATCAAGTCAATTTTGCCTCAGGGGATGCATACATCAAAAATAAGGAATTAGGGTTTCTTGACCTAATTCACCCCTAAGTTGACTTTTAGGGCAAATCATGAACTAAGACCTCAAGAGAGGGTTTGAAGGTCTCTAATGAACTATATTGATCCATTTGGAACAATGGATTAATCCAAGAAGCTTGAGCAACAAGTCTCAATTTCATCTGCACCACAATTAGGGTTTCGCGAGGAAAGTCAACTGTAACTTTGACTTTTGACCAGGGCATGCTCCCAAACCCTAGGGCATGCATCAATATACCCTATGACACCCATGGAACATGTCCATCAAGGTTGATTTAGGTCAAGGACATGATTTCCTGAAGAATTGCACAATTTGGAACTCATCTGATAAAAAGTCAACTGTGCACAAAAGTTAACTTTGACTTTTTGAGATTTTTCACCAAAATGGATTTTTAACACTAAAATGATGTTAATGTATTATTTGAATCATCATTCATCAAGAAAAATCAAGAAAAGTTGGATAACTTGTAAAAGGGGTAACCATAAAAACTTAGAAAATTTTCTAAGTTAAAAATAAAGTGACAAAGGTACCAATTTGGAGGACCATAACTCCTAAACCACAACGCCATTTTCTCTCATCCAAAGATGGATTTGTAGCTCTCATTACCCTCTACAAAAACTTCAACTAGACCTAACTCCAATTCATTAAGGATTTTGAGTTATGGAGTGATCAAAATGGTTGAAAAATGAAAATGTCAATTTTTCCAACACTTAGTGAAATTTTCACTAAGTCCAAATCTGTCTTCACTTTTTGCCAAATGTAGAGGGATTTTTCACTTGGATTCAAAAGAGATCAAAACCAAACTTGTTCAAACAGTTGTTGTATCATGTAAGGGCTTTCCAAAATGGCCAAGAACATTGCCAAATTCAACTTACACCATGAGATATGACATTGGAAAGGTGCCTTGCTGAAATCTGTCAAGGCAAGGCAGAATTTGCAACTTTGCTCGATTTTCCAAAATCAGCCAAATTCAAATGCTCCTATCCACTTGGACACCTCAGAGGATTGAATCTAAAGGGGGACAATCACTGAGCCAGGTCTCCAAAGTCCATGGAACAAGAAATAGCATGTTGAACCTAGAATGGCCAAAATAGGGACAAGACTTCAAATTTGGATTGGAGCATTCAATGGAAGCATCAAGGTGGCATGGACCCCGCCTCCTCTTGGGCTTAGTCAAGGACCCTACGGCTTCTTAGAAGTATTCACAGCCTCCTCTTAGGCTTCGTATAATGATCTCTTCCTTCGGGAATGATAGCCTCCTCTTGGGCTTAGTACAAGGATCCGTCGGCTTCTTAAAAGTTTCTAGCCTCCTCTTGGACTTCGTACAAATTGTCCCGACGACCTCCTAGAGGTATAGGAACAGAACCTAGTCATCTTCATAGAACAGTCCTTTCATAGAGTCTACTACTGTTTCTCAAAGCATAGTACAAAAGATGAAACTCTTGACTTGGACAGTCTAATCTCCTTGAGTCTCAAAGACATTCTCAAGCGACCCCTTCGTTAAATAGGAAGGAAACCCGTAGACTCTGACAGTCTCAGTACCCTTCGGATTTCCCACTTCCTTAAAGAATAGGAAATATCCTGGATCCCCAAATCAAATCCCTGAGTACAGTGTTGCTCATATAAGAACTAATTTTCTCTTTTAAAATCAGTATATTGGATCTGTCACTCAACTGAAACAGTTACGATAGCCTCCTCTTGGGCTTTGTACAATGATTCTCCCCAGCGGAGTCAAACAACGTTTAGCCTCTCTCTCGGGCTTTGTACGAGACACATAAGAGACTCCCTCGTTGAGTCGATCACCCCTTTCGCCTCCATCTCGGGCTTTGTACGAGATACAAAAGGGTTCTTATCGAGCCAAACAAACAATAGCCTCCATCTCGAGTTTTGTACGAGATACAAAGACTCTCTTGTTGAGTCAAACTTTTAGCCTCCATCTCGGGCTTCGTACGAGATACAAAAACACTCTCTTGTTGAGTATAAAAGATTCCCTCGTTGAGTCAAAACCCTTTTAGCCTCTCTCTCGGGCTTTGTACGAGACACATAAAAGACTCCCTCATTGAGTCAACCCTTTAGCCTCCATCTCGGGCTTCGTATGAGATACAAAAACACTCTCTTGTTGAGTATAAAAGATTCCCTCGTTGAGTCAAAACCCTTTTAGCCTCTCTCTCGGGCTTCGTACGAGACACATAAGAACTCCCTCTTGTTGGGCCAACAGCCTCCGCTTAGGCTTTGTATAAGAAAACCACTAGTTGATCCAATCAACCTTTTAGCATCAAAGCTGTGCCTCGTTCACAGTACACAAACATCAACAACTCTTTCCCCTTCATCTAATCGCTGTAAGCGGCAAGCCTCTGGATCATCTACATCCATGCCACTGTCCCTCTTTTAGCATGAGAAATTCCTAAGGAAAGATAGCATTGCTCTACACTGAGTTAAAGTCTTCTCCTTCAGGTAAAAACCTCCTTTAAAGGAAATTATGGCATTACTAGGATCCAAGTATCCCGGTTAAAGTAATTCTCCTTTATAAAAACAATTGTGACAGACAAACCCTTCTTTAGAGATGACAAATTCTCTCTAAAGTGGAGACTTTTCAGCTTCACATCTTGGGCTTTGAACAAGATACAAAATACCTTTCGCTTCACGTCTTAGGCTTTGAACAAGACACCAAAAACACCCATTTCTTCCCATAGAATAGGAGGAACTACGAACACTCTGATTTCCCTGTTTCGGTAAACGGGAATACGTAGGCATAAGATTGAAAGAAAAATCTTAGCGAGCACAATCAACAAAAAAACCAAATCCCATACTCTCACATTCAAAAACATCAGTCCTAACATCCTAATCCTTGTTCCCCGCCAGAAACCTTCTGCCTAGAAAGAACACCGTATTGGCGAAAATACAAATAACCAGTACAAAGCCCCCCCACATTGATAGCATTCGTAACCTAACAGACCGCTGTTTAAATTCAGTATGCCAGCAGGGTTAATTGGAGACATGTATTTCCCTTCCTTATTCAGCTCACAATAGGATAAAAAATGAATCGACCTGTAGTTTAAGCTCAAACCGCAGAGAGCGACCAGCGCTTAAGAACCGCGTCCAAAATCGCTCGCTACAAAGACAACTCGACAGCATCATCTCCAACATCACTTCCTGCAACAACTTGGGGTTTAGTGATGAGGAACTGCCAGAAGAAGGAAAAAGTCACAACATGGCGCTTAATTTTACAGTCAACTGCCAGGATGATGCTTTAGCCAACGTACTGGTAGACACCGGATCGACTCTAAATGTTATGCCGAAGTCTACTCTAATGCGACTATCATTTAAAGGATCCCTTATGAGGGACAGTGAGGTCATCGTCAAAGCATTTGACGAGTCTCGGAAAGTAGTTATTGGCGAAGTCGATCTTCCCATAACTATCGGTCCTCACACTTTCCAAGTCACTTTCCAGGTCATGGACGTTCGGGCGGCGTACAGCTGTTTATTAGGAAGACCTTGGATACACCAGGCTGGGGCAGTCACTTCGACACTGCACCAGAAACTGAAGTTCGTCAAGAACGACCAACTAGTCACCGTCTGTGGAGAGCAAGCCTTGATCGTGAGTAACTTATCGACGTCCACCTGTGTAGAACCAGAGGAGGTGATCGGAACCCAGTTCCAAGCACTTTCGGTGAGCAATGACAATTAATCAGAAAAAGGAAAATCGATTTCCTTATACAAAGATGCTCTCAAAGTGATCAAAAATGACAATGCAAAAGGGTGGGGACAACTTGTCATCCCTACTGATAAAAAAACAAAGAAGGGTCTTGGTTTTTCCGTAACCTGTACCCCGACTGCTACTAACGATGAAAGTCTTCATCCCATTCAGAAATTCTTCCATAGTGGAGGTTTCCTTCAACCGGTGCCTCAAGAAGTGCATACCATCAACGAGGGATATTCCTCCGACACGGATGAAGAATGGAAGTCCTATCTTAACGAGGACAGTTATATGTCTCAGGGAGAGGTGCCTACGCCATTTTGCTATCCTGCATAGAGTCCGAGATATATACCGAGATTAGATGTCAAAATGATATACGAAGATTGTGATCCGAAAGGATGTCGTGCTCCACCAAACTCATTAGAGGAAGACACTCTAATGAAAGACAACTTTGACCACAACTATTTTAATCCCCTGGATGACTTGCCTATCTGGAAGCCGTACCCAGGAGACTTGGGGCAAGAGAATCAGTCGAACGATGCATATCAGCTGAGCATCATCAAAAAGAATACCTGCGTCCCCACCATGACATGGGATCAACACTCAGGGCATTCGGAAAATATCCAGTACGACAATGAATTGGAAAAGCTTGTCGGACTAGAGTTCATCAACTACGCTTTTCCCGAGGTCAACGTCATTGAAAGGGATGACTCCTCCAGTTCCAAATAAGTGTGGGACACATTAGGTCAACCAAGTGGAAGGTTCGACTACTTGGTCAAGTACACCGCTCCTGAGAGCTGTCGTATCAGGCTTGAGGACATCCAGCCAACTGGATGGGGAGATTTACCTGAGAGTACAAATATTTTGCAAGATACAACAGAAGAGTTCGTCTACGACAACTCTGCCTGGGAAATAGATTCCAACGATCATGCTCCACCAGAAATCAGCGTTATTTCTGAGAACAACCCAAGTAAGAAGGTGCCAGACTTTGTGATTCACCTAGGAGTTCACCGCCAATGGGTTGCTATCAACATTCTGAAAGTCGTTCATAAGTCTAAGTAATTGTCGTCTTTACTTTAACCTTTCACCCTGCCCAGGTGAAACGGATGTTTTGATAGGGCTCACTTTCTGTAAATATACCTCTTCGCTTAGCCCAAAGTGACAGAGTTTTGTTTTATAGGGCTATAGTTTCAAGAATCGATCAAATCATAAATAAAATAATGTCATTATGTAATTTTCGCATTTATTGTTGTTTTCTCTTTTTGCTTTTTCAGAAAATGGTAATCCTAAAAAACAACTCAATAATAAAAACAAGCAGTTATTAAAAATACACTGCACACACTCTTGCATTCTCCCTATCTCTTCTAAAAACAATCATCACGTCATGCAGATTGCTTGTTTTAAACCACATCGAAACATACGGTCCAACGTTTTCTCCCAACTTTGAATTCCCGGTATTTGAGGCTGAAGAAGACGTTGACGACGAAATTCCAGAAGAGATATCCCGATTACTCAGGCAAGAGGAAAGGTCCATTGAACCTCACAAAGAGCCGTTGGAAATGGTCAACTTGGGTTCAGGGTAAGAGAGAAAAGAAGTCAAGATTAGGGCACTGCACAGTCCAACTGTCAAAGAAAGTTTGATAAGGCTTCTCAAAGAGTTTCCCGATGTATTCGCTTGGTCCAATCAGGACATGCCAGGGTTGGATACCAGCATCATGGAACATCATTTACCGTTAAGATCGGAATGTCCGCCAGTAAAATAAAGGTTGAGAAGAACTCACCCAGACATGGCCATCAAAATCAAAGAGGAAGTACAAAAGTAGATTGATGCGGGTTTCCTCGCCACATCAGAATATCCTCAATGGCTAGCCAACATAGTACCTGTTCCAAAAAAGGACGGAAAGGTCAGAATGTGTGTAGACTACAGGGATCTAAACAAAGCAAGTCCGAAGGATGACTTTCCCTTACCACACATTGACATGTTGGTAGACAGTACAGCAAAATTCAAAGTATTCTCCTTCATGGATGGATTCTCGGGCTATAATCAAATAAAAATGGCGCCGAAAGACATGGAGAAAATTTCCTTCATCACCCCATGGGGTACCTTTTGTTACAAGGTAATGTCGTTCAGTTTAAAGAACGTCGGGGAAACCTATCAACGGGCCATGACTACTCTGTTTCATGACATGATACACAAGGAAATCAAGGTGTATGTTGATGATATGATTGCCAAATCAAAGACAAAAGTGGAGCATGTGACCCACCTGTCAAAACTATTCGAGCGGTTGAGAAAGTACAAACTCCGCTTGAATCCCAATAAGTGCACATTCGGTGTCCGTTCAGGGAAACTCTTAGGGTTCATCGTCAGCCAAAAAGGAATTGAGATTGATCCTGAAAAACTCAAGGCCATTCAAGAAATTCCTTCTCCAAAAACTGAAAAAACAAGTCAGGGGATTCCTGGGACGTCTGAATTACATTTCCAGATTTATATTCCTCATGACCGTGACATGCGCGCGGATTTTCAAATTACTCAAAAAGAATCAGGACTGCGTTTGGACAGAAAATTGCCAAACCGCCTTCAACAGTATTAAGGAATACCTGTTGAACCCACCGATTCTATTACCTCCAGTGGAAGGGAGACCACTGATCATCTACGTAACAGTCTTGGAAGACTCCAGGGGCTGTGTACTTGGTCAACAAGATAAAACAAAAAGAAAAGAGTATGCCATCTACTATCTGAGCAAGAAATTCACCGACTGCGAGACTCGGTACACTATGCTTGAGAAAACTTGTTGTGCTCTAGCTTAGGCAGCCAAACGTCTTCGCCAGTATATGATTCGTCACACTACTTGGTTAATCTCAGAAATGGATCCAATCAAGTACGTCTTTGAAAAGCCTGCTCTCACAAGGAGAATTTCCCGTTGGCAGATGTTGTTATCAGAATATGACATAGAGTACCATGCTCAGAAAGCCGTTAAGCGAAGTATTTTAGCCGATCATTTAGCTCATCAACCGATTGACGATCAGGAATCAGTCGGGTTTGACTTCCCAGACGAAGATGTCATGTATTTAAAAATGAAAGATTACGATGAACCGTTACCCAGTGAAGGGAAAGAACCAGGTTCCCAATGGGGACTTATCTTTGACGGAGCTGTCAATCAGTATGGAAACGGAATTGGGGCAATCATCATAACACCTTAGGGTACCCACATTCCTTTCACTTCCAGACTGACATTTTAGTGTACGAACAACAAGGCCGAATACGAAGCTTGTATCATGGGTCTCGAAGAAGCGATCGACTTAAGGATCAAGAACTTGGATGTATATGGCGACTCATCCCTGGTTATCAATCAAATCAAAGGAGATTGGAACACATGTTAGTTTTGTTATTGGCAGAAATTTTGCTAAAACAATGTGTTTGTTCAAGAGGTCATGTCTGATGTCTTAACATGTGCTTCTAACATTCTGCATGTGGTGTGTTGTTTGGTATTGCAGTTTTTGTGCATGATGTCAAGACTGATGTCTTAACATCTGTTGACAGAACATCATGTTCAGTCTGTTATTTATTTTAGGGCTGCGTGTTAATTATTATGTTTTGAGAGATTTTGTTTGAGAGATTGCAGACAAAATTCTTGGAGAAGATTTATTCAGATGCAATCGTTTGTTTCTATATTTAGGGCGAAAAGATTTGAAGATAAAATCTGTTTTTATTGTGCATCAAATCTGAGTTTTTCACAGAGCCCAAGCCCAAGAATCTGTTTCTATTTAAAGGAGTCTCAACCCTACTTGGAAGTTACGAAGACTAGAGATTAAAGACTGAGTGTCAAGTGTTAGGGTTTGTGTTTTCGTCTGTTATTTGTGAGCCATTCATTCATCTTTCAGATGCTTGAGTTGGACTGATTGTTTGAGTTGTATGTTGTCCACTCTAAGCTTTTAAGCACGAGTGTTTATTCTTGATTGAAGCTTTTAAGAAAGATCAAGTATTTTCATTGAAGTGTGATCTTCTAATATTTGTAATTTTTCTATTGTCATCACTACTGTGATTGAGGGGGAGTGAGAGGTGTCTCATATCTAAGAGTATCTTAGGTAGAAGTGTCATTGGGTAGTGATTAAGTGAATAGATTATCAACTTGTGTGTTGATTGTAGAGTCTATGAATTAATAATACTGATAGTGAATTTCCTCCCTGGCTTGGTAGCCCCCAGACGTAGGTTGTTAGACCGAACTGGGTGAACAATTCTCTGTGTTTCTTTTTGCTTTTAAGTGTTGTTATCTCTATTGTCTTGTTCATATAGCAGATATTGATGTTGTGACATCTCACTCGACATCACATATCTGATACCAGAATTTCAATTGGTATCAGAGCAGGCATCCTACTCTGTATCTGGGTGAGATCTAGGGCTGTTACTTTCTGGTGCAATGGACAAGGAGAGTGGTGGATTTGTGAATAGACCCCCTATTCTAGATGGATCAAATTATGACTATTGGAAACCTCGCATGGTTACTTTTTTGAAGTCTTTAGACAGCAGGGCTTGGAAGGCTGTTTTGAAAGAATGGAAACATCCTGTCATTGTGGGAGAAGATGGTCAGTCAAATCTGAAACCTGAAGAAGATTGGACCAAGGAAGAAGATGAACTTGCTCTTGGAAATTCTAAGGCTTTGAATGCCTTATTTAATGGTATTGACAAAACATTTTCAGGCTGGTCAACACATGTGAAGTGGCTAAGGAGGCTTGGGATATCCTGAAAACAACTCATGAAGGAACTTCCAAGGTCAAGATGTCAAGACTTCAGATGCTAACAACAAAGTTTGAAAGTTTGAGGATGAAAGATGAAGAGACCATTCATGACTTTCACATGAATATACTTGAACTGTCAAATGCTTCTAGTGCCCTAGGAGAGAGGATGTTTGATGAGAAGCTGGTGAGAAAAATTCTCAGATCTCTCCCCAAGAGATTTGAAATGAAGGTGACTGCTATAGAGGAAGCTCAAAACATCAGCCAGATGAGGGTAGATGAATTGATTGGGTCACTTCAGACATTTGAATTAGGGTTGAATGACAGATCTGAAAAGAAGGTCAAAAGCATAGCTTTGGTGTCTAGTACAGAAGATGATGAGAAAGGTGTGGTCCTGAAACTCAGGAGGAGCTATCCAATGCCATTGTTCTGCTGGGAAGACAGTTTAATAAGGTTTTGAAAGAATGGACAGGAGCTATAAACCTAATGTGAAGAACATCACATCTGACATCAACAGGTCAGGTGATCAGATGAAGAAAACAAGAACTGAGGAGAAGCCTAATAATGACAAAGGAATCCAATGTCATGGTTGTAAGGGTTATGGTCACATCAGAGCTGAATGCCCTACATATCTTAAGAAGCAGAAAAAAGGGCTTATTTGTGTCCTGATCTGATACTAAAAGTGAGCAAGATGAAGAGATTGCCAAGCATGTTAGGGTATTGACTGGAAGGTATATATCTGATGATGATTCTAGGGATGAAGATAGTACATATGATGAGCTAACTGATTCTTATAGAGAGCTATGCATTAAAAGTGAAGAAGCATGTCAAGAAGGGGAGAGGCAGAAGAAGATTATTGCTCAACTCAAGGCTGAAAAGACAGAGCATTTGGAAACCATTGCCAAGCTGGAAGATGAAGTATCTGTGTTGAACCCTAAACTTGAATCTATGTCCAAGTCTATCAGAATGCTGAATAGTGGAACTGATGTTCTAGACAAGATTCTTAATGTTGGAAGAACTGTAGGAGACAAAAGTGGGTTGGGGTTCAACAGTGGATCTGCTTCAAATGATGTTATTCCTAGTTCCAAGCCAGTGATGTTAAAATAGATATTGAAACATCCTGACAGGACTCCCTCTAGGAAGAAATTCAGGCGCTGGAGATGCCATCATTGTGGGAGCTTTGGACACATAAAGGCTTTCTGTTATAAGTTACATGGGTATCCTAAGAGTGTTCCAAATTGTGCACCTAGAAAGGCCATTCATAAAGGTAATCAAGTCATCAAGCAGAAGAAGCAATGGGTCTCCAAAACTGATGTTGTCAGCTTGATAGCTCATACTTCTCTTAGAGTCTCCACTAAAGAAGACTGGTACTTTGACAGTGGCTGTTTAAGACACATGACAGGAGTGAAGAATTTACTGGTGGATGTTAAACTTCATTCTTCTGGCCATGTGACTTTTGGTGATGGTGTCAAAGGAGAAATCAAAGGTGTGGGAAAGCTGAATTGTGAAGGTGCACCTAGACTTGATGATGTACTGCTAGTCAAGGGGTTGACAGCGAATTATATCAGTATTAGTCACCTATGTGATCAAGGACTCTTAGTTAATTTTACAAAAACTGAGTGCATTGTCACAAATGAGAAAGGTGAAGTTATCATGAAGGGTGCTAGGTCTAAGGATAACTGTTACCTATGGGTGTCACAAGACTCAAGTTCCTCCACATGTGTTCTTGCAAAAGAAGATGAAGTCAAAGTATGGCATCAAAAGTTGGGACATCTACATCTGAAGGGAATGAAGAGAATCATATCTACATAAGCAGTAAGAGGAATCCCAGAGCTCAAAATTGAAGAAGGAAGAGTTTGTGGAGACTTTCAGATAGGGAAGCAGACCAAGATGTCACATCAAAAGCTTCAACATCCCACTACTTCTAAAGTGTTGGAACTTCTTCATATGGACTTAATGGGGCCTATGCAGGTGGAAAGTCTAGGTGGGAAGAACTATGCTTATGTATTTGTGGATGATTATTCCAGGTACACTTGGGTGAATTTTATCAAAGACAAAAATAGAAGTGTTTGATGTGTTTAAAGATCTCTGTCAAAGACTCCAAAGATAACAGGAAAGCAATGTCATCAGAATAAGAAGTGATCATGGGAGAGAGTTTGAAAATAGCAAGTTTCCTGAATATTGTTCTACTGAAGGCATCAGTCATGAGTTTTCTTCACCTATTACCCCTCAGAAAAATGGAGTTGTTGAAAGGAAGAACAAAACCATTCAAGAATCTGCTAGAGCAATGATTCATGCCAAAAAGCTTCCTTACCATTTCTAGGCTGAAGCTATGAATACTGCCTGCTACATTCACAACAGAGTTACCTTGAGAAGAGGTACTTCAGCTACCTTGTATGAGTTGTGGAAGGGAAGAAAACCAAGTGTGAAGTACTTTCATGTCTTTGGAAGTAAATGTTATATTCTGTCAGATCGTGAACAAAGGAGGAAAATGGATCCTAAAAGTGATGAGAGAATCTTTTTGGGATACTCTACAAACAGCAGAGCTTATAGGGTATTCAACTCCAGAACCAGAGTCATGATGGAATCTATAAATGTAGTTGTTGATGACTATGGAATGAAGGAAGATGTTGATGTCCTGGATGATGTTGGAACATTTGTTGATGATGTATCAACAGAAGCTGAAGACAGAAGTGTAAATCCCAACCCTACTACTGCTGAACCTGAACTAGAGCAGCCTAACAAGGGACCATCCATCTGAGTGCAAAAGGACCACCTAAAAGAGCTTATCACAGGTGATCCAAACTCAGGAGTTACCACTAGGTCAAGAGAAGTTGTGTCAAATTCTTGCTTTGTATCCAAAATTGAGCCCAAAAATGTTAAAGAAGCCTTGAAAGATGAATTTTGGATTAATGTCATGCAAGAAGAGCTGGGACAATTCAAAATGAATGAAGTGTGGGATCTTGTACCAAGGCCTGATGGAATAAATGTGATTGGCACCAAGTGGGTTTACAAGAATAAATCTGATGAACAAGGAGTGGTCACCAGAAATAAGGCTAGACTGGTTGCCCAAGGTTACACTCAGGTAGAAGGAATTGATTTTGATGAGACTTTTGCTCCTGTGGCCAGACTGGAATCTATCAGGTTACTCTTAGGTGTGGCTTGTAATCTCAAATTCAAGTTATTCCAGATGGATGTAAAGAGTGATTTCTTGAATGGGTACTTAAATGAAGAAGTTTATGTAGATCAACCCAAGGGGTTTATTGATCCAACATTTCCTAACCATGTCTACAAACTAAGGAAAGCTCTTTATGGATTAAAGCAGGCACCTAGAGCTTGGTATGACAGGCTTACTGAATTCTTGGCTCTGAATGGTTACAGAAAAGGAGGAATTGACAAGACATTGTTTGTTAAAGAGGAAGGAGGAAAACTGTTGATAGCTCAAATATATGTTGATGACATAGTGTTTGGTGGGATGTCAGAAGCAATGGTTCAACATTTTGTGAAGCAGATGCAGTCTGAGTTTGAGATGAGTCTTGTTGGTGAGCTCATCTATTTTCTGGGTCTGCAAGTTAGACAAATGGAAGACTCCATATTTATCTCTCAGAGCAAGTATGCAAAGAACATAGTCAAGAAGTTTGGTTTAGAGAATGCTAATCACAAGAGCACACATGCTCCTACTCACCTGAAGCTGTCCAAGGATGAACATGGAGTGAGTGTGGATCAAAGCCTATACAGAAGCATGATTGGAAGCCTACTGTATCTCACAGCTAGCAGACCTGATATCTCCTTTGTTGTAGGAGTTTGTGCCAGATATCAATCTGAACCTAAAGTTAGCCACATGAATCAAGTGAAGAGAATTCTGAAATACTTGAATGGTACTAATGACTATGGCATACTATACAGTCATGGATCAGGCACTGAACTGAGTGGATATTGTGATGCTGATTGGCCAGGGAGTGCTGATGATAGAAAAAGTACTTCAGGAGGATGCTTCTTCTTGGGGAACAACCTTATCTCGTGGTTTAGCAAAAAGCAGAACTGTGTGTCTCTCTCTACTGCTGAGGCTGAGTACATAGCAGCAGGAAGTAGTTGTTCACAACTAGTTTGGATGAAGCAAATGTTAATTGAAAACAATGTCAACAAGATGTCATGACATTGTACTATGATAATCTGAGTGTTATCAATATCTCTAAAAACCCAATTCAACATAGCAGGACTAAGCATATTGACATACGTCATCACTTTATAAGAGATCTGGTTGAAGATAAAGTGGTTGCTTTGGAACATGTTGCTACTGAAATACAATTAGCTGATATTTTTACTAAGGCCTTAGATGCAAATAAATTTGAAAATTTAAGAAGCAAATTAGGGATTTGCATATATGAGGATTAGTAGAATTTTTTTTGGAGTGCAGGAAGATGACTTTTGGTGCAGTTGTCTTATGTGTGTGAGCTTATCTCTTTGGTGAAATTGACAAAATAAGAATGTTTGGAAACAAACAAGAACATTTTTATTGCTAGAAGTACTCAATATTGCAATTTTTTTAACAGAAAATACAAGCAAAGAGTTTTCATGTTTGGATTCAGCTATTCATTTCAACCACCTGAGTTAATAAAATTAACCCAATCTTCATCTGCTTCATCCTCAGAATCATGTAGTTGCACTTGAGCCTTCTTGATGGTCTTCATCCTTGTTTCTGTTTTTCTTCCTGTCCTTGTTGCCCTTGTAGAGGATCCACCTGTTGTCATTTATTTGGACTTCATCTCCTTTGGTTGTGTGCTCTTGTTCTTTCGGTCTTGTTTCAACTGACCCTTGTTTGTTTCAACTGTCTTGGAGGACTGACTCATGTTTCCTTCTCAGTTTCGCTGTAGTAAGAAGCAGTTTGGTGTAGTTTTTATAATTCAAATGGAAACCCTTGTTTGTATCGCCTGGTCAGTCAAAGTTGTTTGGTGTCTGTGCACCTCTCTCTATTGAGTATTATGTCACTCTTTCCAAGCTGAGTTACAACAGTTTTTCTTGGTATTTGACCATGTTTGTTTGACATAGTATTCTTTTGTTCTTTTGGCCAATTATGGCTAAAAAGGGGGAGAGTAGCTCTGTAGAGTTGTGTTGTGTGCTGCTGCTGGTTTTCTTGAAGGAAGTGTGCAGCTGGTTTTCTTGGTGGTTTTCTTGGTTTTTTTTGCTCATGGGGCCTGAGGGGGAGCTTCTGTTGTTTTTATGTTCAGTGTTAACTCAGAATGTTAGATTTGTTTGAGTGGTTTGTTTCTGCTGCAGGTATCCCTGATGTGTGCTGATATTGTTTTAGCCAAAATTAGCCAAAGGAGGAGATTGTTAGTTCTGTTATTGGCAGCAATTTTGGTAAAACAATGTGTTTGTTCAAGAGGTCATATCTGATGTCTTAACATGTGCTTCTAACATTCTGCATGTGGTGTGTTATTTGGTATTGCAGTTTTTGTACATGATGTCAAGACTGATGTCTTAACATCTGTTGACAGAACATCATGTTCAGTCTGTTATTTGTTTTAGGGCTGCGTGTTAATTGTTATGTTTTGAGAGATTCTGTTTGAGAGATTGCAAGTAAAATTCTTGGAGAAGATTTATTCAGATGCAATCGTTTGTTTCTATATTTAGGGCGAAAAGATTTGAAGATAAAATCTGTTTTTATTGTGCATCAGATCTGAGTTTTTCACAGAGCCCAAGCCCAAGAATTTGTTTCTATTTAAAGGAGTCTCAACCCTACCTGGAAGTTACAAAGACTAGAGATTAAAGATTGAGTGTCAAGTGTTAGGGTTTGTGTTTTCGTCTGTTATTTGTGAGCCATTCATTCTTCTTTCAGATGCTTGAATTGGACTGATTGTTTGAGTTGTATGTTGTCCACTCTAAGCTTTTAAGCACGAGTGTTTGTTCTTGATTTAAGCTTTTAAGCAAGATCAAGTATTGTCATTGAAGTGTGATCTTCTAATATTTGTAATTTTCTATTGTCATCACTACTGTGATTGAGGGGGAGTGAGAGGTGTCTCATATCTAAGAGTGTCTTAGGTAGAACTGTCATTGGGTAGTGATTAAGTGAATAGATTGTCAACTTGTGTGTTGATTGTAGAGTCAATGAATTAATACTACTGATAGTGAATTTCCTCCCTGGCTTGGTAGCCCCCAGACGTAGGTTGTTAGACCGAACTGGGTGAACAATTCTCTGTGTTCCTTTTGCTTTTAAGTGTTGTTATCTCTATTGTCTTGTTCATATAGCAGATATTGATGTTGTGACATCTCACTCGACATCACATATCTGATACCAGAATTTTAACACATACCAATCAGGACTGATTCCTTACAAAGACTACACGAGAAGGTTGTTACCCTTCTTTAACCGAGTCAAGTTTCATCCTATCCCTCGTGAAGAGAATCACATGGTTGATGCCTTGGCCACTCTCTCTTCCATGATTAGTGTAGGTTAATGGAACGACTTACCTAAGATCGACATAATGCGCCTTGAAAGGCTCGCTTACATCTTCACGATTGAAGCAGTCATAGACGACAAACCTTGGTATCATGATATCAAGTGCTTCCTTCAGATACAAGAGTACCCACCTGGGGCACTAAGGAAAGACAGAAAAATCCTCAGAAGGCTTGCTGGCAACTTCTTTCTGAGCTGTGATATTCTCTATAAGAGGAACTTTGACATGGTCTTGCTCCGATGCGTAGACAGACCAGAAGCAAACGTGCTGATAAAGGAAATTCACGAAGGATCCTTTGGCACTCATGCCAACGGACACACAATGGCGAGAAAAATTCTAAGAGCAGGGTACTATTGGTTAACAATGGAATCCGATTGCTACAAGTACATGAAGAGTTGTCACAAGTGTCAGATATATTCCGACAAAATCCATGTACCACCAACACATCTCAAAGTTCTTTCTTCCCCATGACCTTTTTCCATATGGCGAATCGACATGATTCGTATGATCGAACCCAAGGCTTTAAACGGACATCGGTTCATCCTGGTGGCCATTGACTACTTCACCAAGTGGGTCGAACCAGCGTCATACACCAATGTAACCCGACAAGTGGTGGTCCGATTTATCAAAAACAATCTCATCTTCCGTTATGGTGTTCCGAGCCAGATCATTACTGATAATGGATCTAACTTGAATAATAAGATGATGAAAGAGTTATGCGCTGAGTTCTAGATCGAACACCATAAATCATCTCCCTATCGGTCCAAGATGAACGGAGCGGTAGAAGCGGCTAACAAGAACATCAAGAGGATTATTCAAAAGATGGTTGTAACCTACAAATACTGGCATGATATGTTACCCTTTGCTCTTCACGGTTATCGCACATCCATCTGCACTTCAACAGGGGCAACCCCTTTCTCTCTAGTATATGGCATGGAGGCAGTGCTTCCCATAGAAGTGGAGATCCCATCAATCCAGGTATTGATGGAAGCTAAGCTAACAGAAGCTGAATGGTGTCAAAGTTGGCACGATGAACTGAATCTGATCGAAGAAAAACGAATAACAACACTATGCCACTGTCAGTTGTAACAACAAAGAATTAAAAAGGCGTTTGACAAAAAGGTTCGACCTCGCGTCTTCAGGAAAGGAGACCTCGTGCTCAAAAAGATACAATCATTTCTCACTGATTCCCGGGGCAAGTGGACTCTGAATTATGACGGCCCCTATGTGGTCAAGAGAGCTTTCTTAGGCGGCGCCTTAAGACTCGCAACCATGGACGGAGAGGAATTTGCCTACCCCAAGAATGTTGACGTAGTCAAGAAATACTTCGCCTAAATAAAAATTAAAAAAAAAACGTCTCGGTGGATTGAAAACCTGAAAGGGCGGTCCAGGAAAAAATTAGAGACATAATCAAAAATCATCCCGGTGGATTGGAAATCTCAGAGTACAATCCAGGAAAAAGTTATGGATAATGGCAAGTAACTACGTCCAACAAAGGGGCAAGTCCCTCCACAGCAGTTACACCATCTATCGAAAGAAAACTCCAGTCAAGGTCATCTTCGACGGAAGCTCAGGATGTCCGGAATTCAAAGTCGGTAGAAGGATAACGGTTGTGTTAACCCTCACTTTCGACGCTAGAAGGAATCAAAGCTTGTTTAAGTTAAAAAATTATTTTTAACATAAAGAAGGCTTCGACCCAGTTTTGGTGAAGCCTGAGTCGAATAGGGGTTTTGGAAGCCTAAAAAATGGCTAAGTGTTGGGAGATGCTTCGACCGTGAGAATGTTGAAACGCGCGTTGCAGTTATCACATTAAGGCTGGAGGGAAAATCTCAAATGTTTGAATTTCAAAAGGATCAGTTGCTGAACGTGGGAGCAGTCGAAATGGAGAAAGGCGCCAAGAGGACACGTTTGGAAGCATAACCACCACTTAGTAGTTATTTCTTAGCACTATAAATAGGAGTTATTTCTATAGAATAAGGGGTGTTCATATTTTTGTACAAGTTACTCAAAGAAACTCAAAGTACCCGCGTGTAGAGAAACGAGTTTGTGAGAATGTACGTAATGTAACACCACTTTCTTTCATCAATGCAATTTGTCTTCATCATGTTTATGTTTCAGCACTTTACGTTTTCCTGAACTTTACCTTTCATGTCTTAACTTTTCCTTGAATCTTTATTTTCAGTCAAGTTTATTTTAAACCTTGTTTTTACTTTCATTTAAAAGCTCTCGAAATTTATCTTCTTGCATCTTTACATTCAAGCATTTAATCTTCAAGCATTTACTTTCAAAGTCTTTTATCTTCAAGTCATTTATTTTTAAAGTCATTTATCTTTCTGCATTTACTTTCGACTGCACTTTTATCAATTCCAGTCTTTATTTTCAAGAACGTGGAGTTCATTGCATTTTATCTTCAAAAGCTTTTACATCATTGCATTTACATTTAAAGTCATTTATTTCCTCGTCATTTACTTTCGACAGTCACTTATTTTTCTGCATCTTTTACATTCAAGAACTTGGAGTTCAAGCACTTTTACATTTTTTGTCATTTACCTTCGACAGTAATTTATCTTCTTGCATTTTTATCAATTCAAGTCTTTATCTTCAAGCCTTATTTTCAAAGCTTTTTACTTCTTGTCTGTTACTTTCGACGCCTTTAAATTCTGCATTCTTTATTTACAGCCTTTTAACTTCCAAGCTTTTACTTTACTGCAAGTAGTCGAACGTGAAGTTCACTTAGGTTTTTTTTTAGCATTGTTGAACGTGGAGTTCAGTTTACATTTCCTTTATTTCAAGTTATATTCACTCTCTCTTAAAATTTAGCACATGTCCTAGGATTTGTGTGGTCGATCCTGCAAGTTAGTCAGTTTTATTTAAAATTGATAGACCAGAGGTTGTTTACCAAAATTCACAGTAAACAAATTGGCACACCCGGTGGGACCTAGTGCTAAGTTTATACTTTTTGTTAACCTTATCTTTCTTGGTGAAGAAATACTTTCGTTGTATGTTATTGAGAAGTGGGAAGTTAGCCACAACAAACGAAGGAATACCAAAAAGAAGATACACTAAGAGAATGGCAACTAATGCTAACCGACAAGTTGATCCTCAAGGGAGTATTTCAAACACTCAGTCAAGTAGCAGTATGGGGTCTCAAAGCACACCATCACCAGTGTCTTCGACAGGAGGACAGACGTCACCTTCATTAGTAGTGTCTGAACCAGGATCAACATGCACAAAATCATATACTCAACCTGTGATAGAATACATAGGACCACAAAGTCCTAATTCACCAACACCCCCAGGAGGAAGTTCAATGTACCGGCATTTCCCTCCTCCAGGTTTTCCACATCTGGGGTCAAGGAGTCAACCCTATGGTATGCCTACATCAATGATGCAAAATCTGCAGAATGCTCCACCTGTATTTTCAGAGAATGTGGTGTCTTCGCCATTACATGGATCAGGATCAGGGGGTCGAAACAATCAGAGTATAGGTGTTGGTTATTCCGTTCAAGCGCCTAGTCTTACAAATACATCCATAAGTTATTTGAGACATCAGATGGATGAAAGTAACATGCAAATGGTGCATACATTGTCTCAGACAATGGGAGAAGTTTTTCAACCCTTGATTCAGAATACAACTCAAACTAACCAATAATTGGCACGCATGGCTGATTTCATGGGAGTACCAGCGGTGGATCGAAGAGCAACTATTGTCGAAGATATCCCAAGATGTCATCTACCTGAGGTGAACTTGGAAGATCAAGAGATGATTGATCATTTTAGAGTCGAACCACCAAGAAACCAGATGCCAATCCAGATGGAGGAAGAGCCAGTAGTGATGGTGAACAGGAACCAAAATGCTGATCAGTTCCTTAGACAGGTTCGACATCAAAATCAAGCGGAAGAAAATAATCTTGCAGCCATGGTTGAAAGGATAATGACCAGAAATGGTGTGAATCTTGGCTTCACAAGGCCAAATTATACTTCGCCTATAGAGGATTATATTCTCCAAGCAGAATTACCCCCTAGGACGAAGGTTCTAAAGTTCAGCAAGTTTTCAGGAGATACTACTGAATCTACTGTCGAACATGTGGCTAGGTATTTGATTGAAGCAGGCGAAATTGCAGCTGACGAAAGCCTTAGGATCAAATACTTCCCAAGTTCCCTTACCAAGAATGCCTTCACATGGTTCACTACTTTGCCTCCAAATTCCATATACAATTGGACCCAGTTAGAGCGTTTGTTTCATGAACAGTTCTACATAGGGCAAACTAAGATTAGTTTGAAAGAATTGGCTAGCATCAAACGCAAAGTTACTAAGCCAATTGATGATTACCTGAATAGGTTTCGACTTCTTAAAGCCAGGTGCTTTACACAAGTACCAGAACATAAGTTGGTTGAAATGGTTGCTAGGGGTCTTGATTATTCCATTAGGAAGAAATTAGATACCCAATATCTTAGAGATATGGCCCAGTTAGCTGATAGAGTCCGACAACTAGAAAGGCTAAAATAGGAAAAGGCTAAATTCAGCAGGGGTAAAAAAGTAGCCTTTGTCGAATGTAATGAAGATGTGGAGAATTTATATGACGAAACATCTTATTTCGACGGAAATGAGGTTGACGTTGCTGAGTTAAAGCAAGGTCCACCTTATGCCTGCAAATTATTAGCTCCTTCAAATGGAAAAAATCATGTCGAATCTAATGACAAATTTCCTAAGAAAACATACACTTTCGATGTCACTAAATGTGACGAAATTTTTTATTTGTTAGTTAAAGATGGGCAAATGATAGTGCCTACTGGTGCTAAGATGCCACCTTTAGAACAAAGAAAGAAAAGAGGTTTTTGTAAGTACCATAATTTTTTGGGTCATAAAACTTCTCAAAGTTTTCTTTTCAGGGATTTGGTGCAAAATGCTATTCAAGAAGGGAGGCTGAAGTTTGGTGACAAAGGCAAAGCTCAGATGAAAATTGACTCTGATCCATTGCAAGTTGCAGAGGCTAACTATACAGAGCCTCACGAGGTTCAGATGGTCGAAGCCACAGAAGGATTTGATCAGTCAGTCAACATGGTGGAAGTCACTGAGGACTTCGCCACCAATCCTGTGGTAACTGAAGGTTTTAATAAGGCTGCGAATGGCTTAAATGCTGATGGGGCCAGTTTAATGTTGGTGACCAAAAAATCTGCTGACAAGTTTGTTGAGATGGATAATGCTGCCAAGATATTGGATATGGCAGTAAGCAAATTGAAGATAAATGCCACTGAGGGTATTAACATGGTCGAATTGGTTGAAGAATCTAATGCTAGCTCAGGCAGTATCAGTACCAACGAGGCTATGGGCAGGAACGCCCCCAAAGTCCAAGTTGTTAAAGAGTTAGAAGATGACATGTTATTGGTAGGAGAGATGATAGACATGGATGGTTGTTTGGTAGAAAACTGGATATGTATGGCTGCTGAATAATTCTTCAAGACATCTCCTGATGTTGAAAGAGTCAATGCTGAGGAAATGGTCGAAGCTGAAAAGACTGCTTGGCAGAAGGCTTCCCAAAAAGCTGCAGGAGCAGCAGCAAGTGGTGGGTGTCTGGCGAAGACCACTGAAAGTCTTGAAGCTCATTTCTCCAAGATGCGCTTAAAGGATAAAATTGATGTCAATATGGTCGAAATTACAGATCAAAAAGCTAAACAAGTGAGTAAGGCAGATGAACAAGAAGAGCGCAACAAAATAGCTTATCCTAAGCAAGAGGAGACAATTGTTGATTTTCTGCACCGTTGCCAGAAGAAAGGTTCTGGAGTAATGCTATGTCTTAGATGCAGCGCCATTTTTGATGAGAAAGCTGCCCATAAGTTAGAAGGTGTCAAAAAAGCTGGTGGAAGCTGGGGGCAGAAGGTAAATAAAGGTCCCAGAAGTTTTGACCATAGACGACTTTCGACAGGGTTGAAAAACCAAGTACCAGGAGTTAGGCCAGGTACATTCAAACCAGCTGTGAATGTGCCAACAGGTAGTTGGATCAAGCCTATCGAAGGAAGAGGACAGAAGAAGAAGTGGGAGAAATTTGATGTGGAAAGAGGTTCTCCATTTGAGTATAGAAAAGAGAACCATACCACCAACAAGTCAGCATACATTTCTCAAAATTACAAGGGTAAAAATCCCATGTCTAGATCACAATGGCGAAGAGAGCAACGTAGGCGAAAGGCTATCAGGGAGGCTCAGGTACAAGGAGAGTCAAGCACCAATATTGATAATTAAGCTGGGACAATTGAGAAGATGCCCATAAGGCGAAAGTTGTTCAATGTTCAGCCAGAGAAGAAAGTTGAAGATGATGAGAATATGACTGATAATTTTGACAGTGAGTCAACAGCTTCTCTAAATATTATTGTGAATGTGGTATCAGTGATGCCAAAAGAATTTGGTCAAGTTTCAGAGGTCGAAGACTTGGATCAAACTGCTGAATTAGAAATGTTGGCACACAAGCCTGTGTGTTATTACATCATGAACAATGGGTGTGTCGAAGAACATAATGCTTTTTTTGAACGCCCCACAGAGGAAATGAAGGGTCATCTGAAGCCTCTCTACATTACTGACAAAGTAGAAAATGTTCCTGTTAACAAAATCTTGGTGGATTGTGGTGCAACTGTTAATTTAATGCCAAGATTTTTGCTGAGCAAGATTGGGAAGTTTGAGACTGATACCAAACCCCACAACATGGTTCTGTCGAACTATGAAGGAAAAGTTGGTTCCACTCTAGGAGTGATACAAGTGGATCTTACTGTGGGAACCATTACCAGACCAACAGTGTTTATGGTCATTGAGACGAAAGCTAACTACAATCTACTCTTGGGGAGGGAGTGGATTCATGGAATAGGAGCTGTACCTTCAACTATGCATCAAAGAATCACCATTTGGAGACCAGATGGGATAGTTGAAAATATTGAAGCTGATCAAGGGTACTTTAAGGTGCCTATTAATCATGTGGATAGTAGACAGTTTGAGAAACATTTGGCGAACATTGCTCCATGTCCTCCAGCCGACTTTGAGTTTACGCCTGATGAAGAAACGTTTTATTCATTGTATTTACACCCTGTCGAAGGTTTCAGATGGGACAGGGAAGTACCGGGAGGAAGGTTGTCATGCTTAGGCTCACCTCCAATAGAGCCCACAGGATAGGGAAATGAATTCAGTGATCATGACTGAGTTCGAAGCTTTAAAAAGGATTTCGGCCTATGTGGCTGAAACAAAACTACAAGCGGCTTTGGAAGCTGCCAATGACTATATGGCTGGCGAAGCCATTTCTGAATTTTATCAAGAAAGTCCTGGTAAGGACTTCGACCCAAAACCTCCAGCTAAGGTTGAAACTGGAGAGCAAAGCCAGAGGCTCGACGCCATCTATGAAGATGAGCCTTTGGGATTTGAGAAGGATCCGTTGGCGAATAATATCAAAATGCTAGCACAAGATCCTTTAGAAGAAATTGACCTCAGTGAGGGGACAACCAAAAGGCCTACCTACATCAGTGCCAACCTTGATCCCCAGTTGAAGGTTGAAGTGGTTCAGTTGTTGAAAGATTTCAAGGACTGCTTCGCCTGGGATTATGATGAGATGCCTGGTTTGAGCAGGGAGTTGGTCGAACACAGGTTACCTATGACACCTAGAAAAAAACCAGTCAAGCAAAATCCAAGACAGTTTGCACCAGAGATATTGTCAAAGACCAAAGAGGAAGTCGAAAGACTGTTTCATTGCAAATTCATTCGCACGGCAAGGTATGTCGAATGGTTGGCTAATATAGTACCTGTTATTAAAAAGAATGGGTCTTTGAGAGTTTCCATTGATTTTAGAGATTTAAACTCTGCAACTCCTAAAGATGAATATTAAATGCCAGTAGCAGAAATGTTAATAGATTCTGCAGCAGGACATGAATATCTTAGTATGCTGGATGGATATTCTGGCTACAACCAAATATTCATTGCTAAGGAAGATGTTCATAAAACTGCTTTTAGATGCCCTGGAGCCTTAGGCACCTATGAATGGGTAGTGATGCCTTTTGGTCTCAAAAATGCTGGTGCCACTTATCAAAGGGCGGTGAATTCAATCTTCCATGATTTTATAGACACATTCATGCAAATTTACATTGATGATATTGTGATAAAATCTATTTCTGGGAAGAGTCACATTGACCATCTTCGACAGTCCTTTGAAAGGATGAGAAAATATGGTCTTAAAATGAATCCTCTCAAATGTGCTTTTTGTGTGCAGGCAGGGGATTTCCTAGGCTTTGTGGTCCACAAGAAAGGGATCGAAATAAATCAGAATAAAACCAAAGCCATAATGGAGGCGAAAGCGCCATCAACTAAAAAGGAATTGCAGTCGTTGCTGGGCAAGATCAACTTCTTAAGAAGGTTTATATCCAACCTGAGTGGCAAAACACAAGCCTTTTCGCCATTGCTTCGTTTCAACAAAGATGGTTTTGAGTGGGGGCAATTACAGCAGGAAGCCTTCGACAAGATCAAGGAGTACCTAAGCCACCCTCCAATTCTTTCACCACCTTGTAGAAATAGAGTATTGTATATAGCTGCATCAGATAAAACTCTAGGGAGCATGTTAGCTCAGGAGGATGAAAATGGAGTCGAAAGAGCCATTTATTACCTTAGTCGAGTTTTAAATGATGCAGAATGTAACACCCTCAATCTATGCCCCCAAGCTATTAAAGCGGTAAATAAAATTTCAAAATTTCATCAGAGTGTATTTAAAACATGCACGGCATAGACCGGGGGGTCACATCAATGTGAAACAAACATACAACACCTGCTCATAAAGATATGCAACAATTCAGGTAGTAATACACCCACAATTCAGAAACAGAATAAAAGCGGAAAAATCCGTAACTCAATCTCATATATATATATATATATATGTCATGAAAAGTTTGTTTGTCATATACAACATCATACATGTACACTCCAAAAGATACATATACATAATACAAAATAATCACACTCGATCACCCCGACTACCCGGTGTCACATATTAGAGCCGACCGACAAAAGAATGAAGAACAACGCTTCACAAAAAGACCTCCAGCAACTCTAATCTGCAATGCCTCATAGAGCATTATAAAATAGCAGAAGGGTGAGAAAAACAATCATAATACAGTTGCATATAATTATATATTAACACAGAAATGCATAAGTAAAATATTCTCACCACAAATGCACCACAAACAAATACCACACAACACAAGTCTCAAATATCCAATACCAACACACATCAGTCATACACAATACACTCATCATCAATACAATTATACATATTCCATCTCATCAGTCACATTCACAATTCCATACACAATTAATCCATGATTTATGCAAATGTACAGAGACCGACACAACGACTCTATGCAATGCACATGCGGTACCGACTTCCAACATTTCTCAATACTAGTTCACTCAGGAACTCTGCTGGAACCATCTCTCGTTACATCCATGTAACTCCCAGTCGGGCATACGATGTTCCCCGTCGCTTTCGGTCCTCTTTACATAAGGCTCACGACGTTTATGGATCGCTTTTGGTCCTCTTCATATAAGGCTCACGATCCGATCGCTCACACCCCACATGGGCACACGATCGTCTATAACCATCGCTTTCGGTCCTCTTATTTTTAAGGCGATTCATTCCTCTTATTTTTAAGGCGCACGATGTTATAGCAGATTCCCTCTGGAATCAATCCGTCACTCAGGACGTCACAACAATGCACATCATGATGCTTGGCATACAAGGACTCATGACATTTATAATGCACACATATACACATCCATAATCATGCATATAACATCAATAACACACATTGCATTTTCTTGCTGTAAGGCCACCAATCATCATCATAATATATATTTCATGCAATTACATCACACAACAGTACACAAGTCAAACAATATCCACACCAACAGCATATTGCACATACGCATTAAGTTCACACCATTAAACGGCAAAAGGTGACAAAACAACATATTTTCTAACTCCCGACATAATTTAATCGGTCAACAATCTCAAAACCATCCTCATAAAAAAATAACATTTTATAAGCTTTCTAACGCATCAAACCACGTCTCAACCCGAACCACAGACCAAAAGTTATGCAGAAAACAAAATTGCACATACAGCCCTGTTCGCTAGGCGAACCCTCTAGCGAGCATTCGCTACCACCTTCGCTAGGCGAATGTCCAACGAACCAACTACTAGCTAGAAAACAGACACAAAGTTCGCTAGGAGAACCCCTTGGCGAACCAAGGCAGCAACCACCAGACACAAAAACATACAAGGTTCGCTAGGCGAACAACTCAGCGAGCCTTCGCTGACCTTCGCTAACTGGTTCGCTAGGCGAACCCGCGAAAACATCACTCGCTACTGCTTCACCCCAGGTTCGCTAGGCGAACCAAGGAAAACTCAGAATTTTTCAGCGTTGTTGAAAAACCCAAAATGATATTTCCTACACCAAACCATTTCCAACACATCATATATCAATCAGAACTAATCTAATCATGGCAACAAACATTCTACCATATTTATGCAGATTTCCAACCGCGAAAGTATCGATTCCTCACAAAATTCTCATTTCAACCTAGAATTCCCAAGCCATGGAAAGACAAGAAACATACAAGCAAACACATACATAATCATACACAAACATAGTATAATCGAGTTTCGTACCCTTACCCGATTTAATCGTGTGTAGTAAAGTCGGGAGATTGATTTCTTCTTTTCTCTCTTTTTCTTCCCTTCTTCTTTCTCTCTACTTTTCTTCTTCTCTTTTTCTTTCTCCTTACTATTTTTCTCTCTTTCTATTCTATCATATCCAAACTTATCAAAATAAACCAAAATGCCCAAAATACCCCCACGCTCAAATATCTCGCAAACGCTCCCAAAACGCGATAAAATATAATCACGATGAAAAATAACATATTTTCGCATAAAAGTCAGAAATAAAATAATATAATAATATAATAATAAAATAATCAAAACGACTCAATTAATAAAAGACAACTGACAAAACTGACTGGACTGACTGGGGCGTTACAACTCTCCCCCACTTAGAAATTTTCGTCCTCGAAAATATACCTGAGATGAACAACTCTGGATACGACTCCCGCATCCGACTCTCTAACTCCCACGTCAAATCGCCCTCAGCAGCACCTCCCCACGCTACCTTCACAAGTGCAATATCCTTGCCCCGCAACCGCTTCAACTCGCGATCTAAAATACTCACCGGTAAAGCCTCGACCGTAAGGTTCTCCCTTACCTCAACCTCATCCATCAGAATCACATGCGACGTATCCGGAATATACTTCCGAAGCTGTGAAACATGGAATACATAATGCAAATTCGACAGACTTGGCGGCAACGCTACCCTATACGCCACAGCACCCACTCTCGCAGATATCTGGTAAGGACCAATAAACCGAGAAGTAAGTTTCTTCGACTTCAATGTGTCGCTCCCAGGATTTTCACCCAGGTACAAACGCGAGAGTGGCACGGAAAACAGAGTCGCCAGCCCTGTAAATTTATCCCAAGAGAGGGAAAGGGAACACCGCATAAACCTGAGGAAGAGGGAAAGGAATGGTCATCGCAACCATAACCTGGGTTCGGGAGTCGGTTACGCGAGGGGAAGGTGCTAGCACCCTACGCGTCCATCGTACTCGATGGGATCCACGCTTGTTGTCTATTCGAAGGGTAGTTATACTATCATCTATGGCTGTACTAAGACGGGGAAGGGGAAAACAAAGACAGACTTGGTAGGACGTCGACGTCCTAGGCCTATGTACCCCCTTTGTGCAATGGGTAATTCAGAGCCAACGTAGTTCGGACCAAGTTCTTTTTGTGTTTTTTTATGAGCGACGCTAAGTTCGCGTCCGGCAGTTAGGGTCGATGCCTGTTTGCGACTTAGACGGAAAGTAACGTGCCCTTTTTGAAAATAGCCTTTAGTTTGACAATCCCGAAGGACAAAAAGGTTTGAAGTTTGTTTGTATTTTTTAGGACAGAAGTGACTTGAGTTAGTTCATAAATTGCATTGCACCAAAGTCTAGGGCATAGGGGCGAATACTTAACGCATCGTCCCAAGACAGGACGCTCGCTAAGCACTCTAGAAAAGTGAGAGGAAGCCCCTCATTTCTCATTCCCTACGCTTAAGGCTCGTGCGCAATACACTTTATTCTTATTAAGTGCTTTCAAGAAGTTTTGAGATGAGAAGAGATAAAACGCAAAGGAAACTCTAAAGGGAAACTAAGAGTCCTAATGTTGTCATGCATGGGTGACCTATGGTTAGTGAGGTTTGACGACAACCTAAGCCTAAAGAAAAGAAAAGATGAGAGAAAGAGAGAATGAGAGTGGACATGGATAACTATCCGCACCCTCAAAGAACTTACCTCAACCCCTGCATAAAAGGTTAGTACAAAACAGACATAAATAATATTAAGGAAAATGAAACCCCAAACAGTGACACATAATAGTGATTAAATGACCTATAACAATCCAAACATGAATTAAGAAGTCAAGGAAGCAATCCCAAACAATGGCACAAGTGCCTTTTCAAACAGGTAACCAGACATAATCAGAGATATGCATATAAGAAGTTCTCACATAAAGAGCAGTCACATAATTAGTGAAACATCTTATAAAATTACCAAATTAATTATCAACATTGCTCAACCAGAAACAAACAACATGTCCAAAAGTTATGCCAAAATTCAAAATGAAAGTCACTCAAACAATTATGCAAAGTCAGATGAGAAATATTGGTTCAATATGCAAAAGGAAATGACTAAAATGCAATATGAAAAAGTTTTAAAAATGAGAGAAAAATATTTTAATGCAATTCAATGTATTGGTGGAAAAATGCAAAAAGAATGAGTTCTAAATAATTTATGGATGGTGAGAAATAAAATAAACAAGTTTAGGTATGCATGGTATGACTAATTCAAAAGAAAATAAACCAATATTTATTTCAGACACCAAAAAATAAAATAAAATAATAAAATAAAATTTGTGAAAATTTTATTAAATTATAAAAATGATGCATGAATTTTCTTGGAATTTTTTAATGCATATAACTATTTTTTAAAAAAATAAAAATGAATTGCAATAATTAAATAGAAATAAAGTGGAAAGAAAATGAGTGGGGGGTGCGTTTAGTGAGCAATCCACGTTGAAAAATAACATGGGCTGAAGAAAGGGGGTGTAGGAAGCAGGCCCAGAACACTAATCCATCAGCGAAAATGAAAAAAAATAAAAAAGAGGTGCACGTGGGCTTCAGTCAACCCAGTTGACTCACTGTCACCATTGGATCAATCCTGCGTTCATTAATTAGTCAACATAATCTCAAAGTACACAAAACCAAAGGTCATAATTAAAAGCCCACAGCAATAATGGTGCACGCGCACACAACCAACCCATCAGCATACTATACACCCCCACGTGCACGGCAAATGTTTTTTTAATGTGTTGGCATAATGAAGGCCATCAGATGCATCGTACGTATGGAATTAAGTCAACACAACATAAAGTAATTGAGATGAGGGCATATGATATGAACGCACACGGTAACCATCCTGGGTGGGCAAACACGTAATCAAAAATAAAAAACATAAAAAATAAAACGCGTGGCAGCGTGAGAGCCACACGATCACACAAATCAACGGATGGGGGTCATCTTCTTCGTTGAAACCCTAATCTGGCCGGAGCTTCCACCAGTCGCCGGAGCCCTAGCTTCGGCCGCCACCCACGGCCACCTGCAACAAATATTTTTCCAGAAAATGCAAAGGGGTACACCATTCTGACCAGAATTTCATCAGGATCTCAAATATGCAATCAAAATTCACAAATAACCAATGCATAATGAAAAACGAATGAAATAATGTTAGGGTTCAAAACTTTAAACATATGCTACAACCAATATACGCGTCCAATTTCAAAAATAAATACATCAGCATCATCAGTAGCAATCACACATCATCATGCATGTCAAAAAATGGAATTTTAGGATCATGAAAAATATTACCAACCTGAGGTCAAGCACTCCTAATCTTTGCTGCTGGCTGCGAATGAGGATTGATTCGTGCTCTAGAGATCCCAAGGGTTCTGATGGTGAAAGAATTTTTTGAAAAGACCTAATGGATTGAGAGATTCAATGAGAAAAAGTTTTAGGGTTCAAGCTTTCTTCTCCTCCAAATATCACGTGTAATCTCTCCAATGAGTGTATGAGTTTTGGTTTTTTGATCTTGTGAGAGTTGAGAGAAAAATTTGAGAGAGTTTTTGGTGTTTGTGAGAATGAGTGAAATTATGGGAAATGAGAGAGAGTTTTGAATATATAGTGGAGTCTAAAATGAAGGGCAAAAGGTAGAATTTTGGCTTAAGTGAAAATAACACCGTCTTCGGCAAAAAATTTTGACTCTGAACCTTCCACAACATCGTCCGCCTCTGAATCACGGTTGCAACGCAAAAAGAACGGACATCATACGATCAAAATCGAGTGCGATCGATATGTTTAAGCTGCAAGACGTCACTGAATAAGTTGCTTTTTCAGCTTATTTGGTGTCCTCTACTCGAAAACGTGACGAGGTCAGCCTCTTCAGAGCATAATCTCGACTCGACTTTGTCATAAAAGTTGTAGATCTATGAGTCAGTGACCTCGTGTCATAAGATGAGCACGATCGGACAAAGAACGAGCGAGATATGCATTTTCCCGTGAAACAACTTTCAGCCTTTTTCTTCGGTTCAGCACTTCCGTTTTGCGAAATAAACCAAACCGATGATCTTCGGAGCATCGTTCGAACTCGAGCTTGTCTTGGAACTTGAAGATGATAAAATTTGTGAACCAACGCTTCGAGAATGGATGCAATCCGATGAAAATTGACCGAGTTATGAATTTTACAAAATCTGACAAACAGTGCACTGCATCAAAGAACCCCACTGGTAATTCACATTTTCGGGGTCCTTCCGCTCGGACCTGACACAAACTGAATTCACGGCACGAAGATAACATCTAAACGGAATTTTAGGCACCGGAACGGCATCAATCTGATAAACGAGCTGAGAGTTATGATTTTTTTAGTGTCCGAAATACATCGGTTCAACACTATTTTTCACTGTTTTTTGCACTGTATCGACTCTGAAAACTCGCGTGTTCAGAGATCTTCCTCAAAGAATCAGCCCTCGGTCCAAACACAAAAGTTGCAGATAATTTCAATATGGAACTTTTTGGCATAGGAATAGCTCAGAAATGATGATCCAATCAGAAGTTAAGCCCTTTTGAATACCGCTGACGCAATTATCCAGCGAAACCGAAATTCCAGAAACAAATAATTCTCACCACTTTCCTTGATGAATTGACTTCCGAGCCGAACATAAAAGTTGTAGAGAATACAAAGACGGTTCTAACTATTGAATATCCAGCCAAAACGAGTTCCAGAGCAAGAGTTATGAATTTTGCAAATTTGCACAGCAAACTGATTTTCTGCTCAAACTGTTCTGAATCGGCTGAAAACTTCAACTTCCTCTGAGATTCTTGACATGAAAAATTATGTTTGATAAGAGCTTTGCTGACCCGTTGATTACGTAACCCGGAGAAATACTTTGCACATATGTCGAGTGACGAAATAAACATCTGTTGCAACCTGACGATGCTTGAACAGAGAACCTTGATCCCATAACCACAAAGCTAAATGATATGCACACATGATAATGCAAAAATGAAATGAAACATAAGCCAGTTAGTACTAAAGTAAGGAGAGAAAATTTTGGGGTGCTACAGCTGCCCCTATTCAATCAACTTGGTCCTGAAGGTATGGTAGCGACGGATCTCAGACATTCCAGGATACACGGAGATTGAATACCGAAAGAACCCGGAAATTTGCTAATGGTGAGAATAACGAAATGGAGCGTGCTAAAAAATAAGGAATATGACCTCAACCATACCCACACAAAAAGACGAATACGACCTCAATCGTACCCGTCAAAGGAAGACTGACCTCAATCACTCTACCCACAAAGAAAAGGACGAATACGACCTCAATCGTACCCACAAAACGAATACAACCTCAATTATACCCTCAAAGGAAGACCGACCTCAATCACTCTACCCACAAAGAAAATACGAATACGACCTCAATCGTACCCTCAAAACGAATACAACCTTAATTGTACCCTCAAAGGAAGACTGACCTCAATCACTCTACCCACAAAGAAAATACGAATACAACCTCAATTGTACCCACAAAGGATAACCAACATAAAGTGGACTTCGCCGGGGATAACGTGAAACAAAACTCTCCCAGGTTATGTCATCTCTACTGATAAAGAGAACTGACAAAGGAATCTCGAAATATGCCATCCCTGCTGATAAAGGGAACTGACGAAGGAAATCTTCAAAGGACTGTTATCTCTGCTGATAAAAAGAACTAGGTTTCACGAAATAAGTCAGACGAGAACTGACTACCACAATAATAGGTCAGACGATAACTGACTACCAGGCGAGAACTGGATTTACCAAAGAGATGTCAGACGATAACTGACTACCAGGCGAGAACTGGGTTTACAAAAGAGATGTCAGACGAGAACTGACTACCAGGCGAGAACTGGGTTTACACCAAATAAGTCAGTCGAGAACTGACTACCAGATGAGAACTGGATTTACAGAATAAGTCAGACGAGAACTGACTACCAGACGAGAACTGGGTTTCACCAAGTAAGTCAGACGAGAACTGACTACCAGACGAGAGCTGGATTTACAAAGGAGATTGGCCAATCCAAGGAAAACTTCTAACGGACTCACGATCCACAGAGAAGATGACTCCGCTAGGGAAAGGAGAAGTCTAAATAAAAGACTCTGCCGAGGAGCACAAGTATGAGGAACGCATCCCTCCAAAATCTCCTGAGTTATGCCATCTCTGCTGGGAAAGAGAACTGGCAAGGAAAGCATCAAACCTGGCTTCTGCTTCGAATGCAAATGTTTGAATTTTGTCGTAATGCTCCACACGAAGTGGAAATGCTGCACGTTTGAGGATGCAATGCAAATGCTTATGATATGCAAAAGGGGTCTCTCCAGCAAAATAAATGCTGGAGAGAAAAGACCAATTTAGCCGGGGATGACAAAAATAAATTGTCCTCTGAATCCAGGAACTCTGCTGAGAAGGGTCATACTGATCGACTCTTCGGATCAACGACTTCTGCTGGGGATGAAATCCCGAAAGAACTATCGGGGGCCACACCTATCTTTCACTGAAGGTAACATCCAAAACCTGAGATTTCTCCTCTGCTGGGGTAGTTGAGAATGGACGCCAATAACGGAACCGGAAGTCTGTTACTGAAGATTGCTAATATCCAATTGGGCTCAGGACCTGCTGGGGGATGCCAGCCCATAATACCATCCTGCTTGGGGATACTGCTGAACTTAGCCTGCTGGTGGGGAGAATAACTTTACTCCCACCTTGCTGCGGACTAGAATATGACATTGTCGGTGAAAGCACGCTTCCTGACTGGATGGGGGAAGTGAAAACCCTGATTCTGTGGGGAGATAACGTCTTGATTCAGAGAAAATACTTTCCAGGTCTCCTGCTGGGGAAGGTCTGCTCTGCTGAGGAAAGTTTGTCCTGTTGGGGAAGGAGCAATCTCAATGCTGGGGAGAGCCAACTGTTGGGGATGTACAATCCTGTTGCCCTGCAACCTGACTTATCTTTATGGTCATAAGCGGCTCTTTGAACTTTTCACTTGCCCCAGACCACCAGGTCTAATGGAGGAAATCATCTCAAGAGGATTTTACAGAAGATCGGGCGTTCGCACTGCCCCAGGGTCTTCAAACTCTTGGAGAGATTTATCATATCTCGACATAACTGCCCCAGTCTTCATAATCTGAATTTTGGAGAGATTTCTCGACGTGGCTGCCCTAGATTAGCTACATCTTAACACGATTTACTGGGGAGAGCCCGCTCTACACTAAGTCTCTTGGCAGCATGCCCTTTGATATGATTGTCCTTCAGAGTTTTCACCATCCTAGCTTGGCCGGATCAAGCTTCTTGACTGACGTTCACTATGTAAGCTTCTTTGATATCAAACACATGCACGCAGAAAATGTTTATTATGAGAATGACAATTCTAATGCAACACTCATGTTAACCTTGAAGCTTTATTGAAAATGTGTCGCCAAGCTTTGTGAACGAATCACTAGCTGGGATGCGACCTTGATTTTTGAATGGCAAAACAATGCGCACCAAAAATACCATCAAATCTTATTAGCATAACTCATAGGAGTCAGGAACGCTATCCTGTTGAAGTATGCTTTCGGAATAAACCCTGTTTCAATTAGGACTTTTAACGGTTGTAACGTGGTCTGGTTCGCGGTTTCAGAAAAAGGATTTATGGCTCAAAATTTATCGGTGCCCACCCACTCTTCGTGATGTTCTTCAGTCCTATGTTCAGTTAATCTGACCCAAACGCTCATCTCCCAACAGGTTTATGATCTTTAAGGAACCTATGCCACTAATGGTTTGGCACCTAAGGGAGTTTGGAATGATAGCCACCCCTTTTTATCTTTTGTGTCTGTAATCACACGAATTTGTTCTTATCGAGGATTTTCTTTTGTAATCCTTTTCGCCTTTCACTTTTTCTTTCTTTTGTTTTTTTTTATCCCTAATTTTTGCCTGGACTGACTCTTTTGAGTTTTTTGATTTTTAAGTCCAGCGGGATGCCCTAACTTTTGCCTAAGTCACTTGTTTTCAAGTTTCGACTTAGCGGGCTTTTCTTTCTTTTTTTTAAAAAAATTTTAATTCCCCTTTTTGAACAAAGCGTGTGACACTGGTTGTCTTACTTGCTTGAAAGGGTTGTGACTGCCTCACTCCTTGATTGTTGATGGATAACCATTGTGGTTTCACATCTCTTGACCTCTTGAGGCGGGATAGAGGGTAATGGATCCTCAGATGCACACTCTCCTTGAAATTTGAACGCTCGGTCAAACTAACTGACACCTACCCTGCCCCTGGGTTAAGTATGAGGACTTTTTCGTATGAAGGAAACTCCTACTTCAAGGCTCAAAGGGGTTAACGAGGGTCTATCTCCCTTATATCTCCAGTGTTTAGGGGTTTGAAACAATGCCTGTATATCCTCAACAGGGTTCTATCCTAAAGCGTACCATTAGAAATCTGCGCTCTTATTTCGTCATCCTCCCTCGAGAGTTCTAGACTAGAAAATTGGTATTGCAGTGCATATAAACATTTAAGAGTGAACACGAATGGATTACTTCAAGGAAAACATGCTCATTGTATTATGATCGTCATTAAAAATAAACAAGTTTCTACATGCATATAATGCTTTAACGAGAAATGAAAAACTACAAATGAAAATGCAGTAAAGAAACTGATGACTGCCGTTGTTGAGAAGACTTGACTCCGCTTGGGCTACTGGCTTTAGGAAACGACCCTTGAAGTCTTCAAACAGATGAGAGGTCGACATGCATAACCAAGTCTCCTTCCGGAAATGATATGTACCCTTTGTCGATCAATTGTTGCACTTTGGCTTGGAAGGCTTTGCAATCTTCGGTTGAGTGCCCCATAGATCCTCCATGATATCTGTAACGACCCGTAAAATCTAAATTATTTATTTAATCATTTATTTAATTAATTTAGAAGGAATTAAGGGGGGTTTGTAATGATTTTGGAGAATTACGGATTAAAAGATGCATTTTTGAGTAATTTTAATAAAAAGAATAATCATGTATTATTTATGTTATTATTGTTATTATTAAAATTTAAAATAAAATGAGGAAGGGCAAGGTGGTCTTATTGGAGATAAGTGAGGATAGGATGGGAAGTTCATAAACTGGGATATATGACTAAAAGAGAAAAGGGAACGATCATTCTAACTGATCGTGTTTTGGGTGAAGGAAACTGAAGCAGAGAAGAGGAAGAGGAAACCTAAGGGGCTGAGGAATTCTCGAAGAATCTTGAAGAAGGAAGGAAAGGCTTCGGATTATTCTAAGGTATGGGGAGAATTCCTAATTCTTGGTAGTTTACGAAATTGGAGATTGAATAGATTAGGATTGTGTGAATTTGTGTTTGATTTTGATGGTTTTGAATGTGAAATGTATGAACATGATGAGATTATGATGAATGTCACTAGTATGTGTTGATATATGTGTGTCTTATGAGTATTTTGGTCAATTTTCGTGTAGAACATTGGTTTTGGGGGTTATGAGAATCAAAATTTCAGAAAAATCAGATTTTTGGAAAAAGTGGGTTTTGTCGCACTCTGACACGGGCCGTGTCACACAACACGGGCACCGTGTCAGCCTACTGGTTGATAAAAATAAAATTTGTGTGTTGCAGGGGTTCTGACACGGGTCGTGTCACAGGACACGGTGGCCGTGTCAGCTTGCTGGTCGTGAAGGAGAAAAATTGTTTTTTTGGAAATTGGTCCCAGGGGTTCTGACACGGGCCGTGTCACAGGACACGGTGGTCGTGTCAGGCTGCTGACTTGCTATTTTTTTTGATGATTTGGAATCGTGTCCCAGTTCTTCTCACATGGGCAGTGTCACAGGACACGGTGGCTGTGTGAGACTACTGGTTGTCTCATATTTTGCTGTTTTCTTGCAGTCTCTCGCTATTTTCTCGTGTTGTTTCTTTAGGGTCGAAGTATTGATGATATGTAATTGATGAACTATGATTTTATGATGAATGTTGTTGAGATGAAGTGAATGAGGCACATGTCGATAATTGAATGAAATGAGGAGGTTAGCATCATTGCATTTCATGGCATATTTTTATGATGGGGCTCCGGCCTATTGGTAGCTTCAATCCCATCGTGCGGATTAGAGTGATATGTTGTTATGGTGTGCTCCCATTGTGGAGGGTTGATGGCCAGTGCCCATCGCATGGAGGAAAGTCGGTACCGCATTGCATATGTGCATTTTCATTGAAGTTGACATTGCATTTATTATGGAGTAATTATGATGAATCGTATTATGAATTCTAAGTTGATAATGATGTGAATGAATGTGAGTGATGATCTGTTGTTGTTGCTGCTTAATTTATTTGATTTCCATGTCTTGTATTACTATATTGAATTATGTTTTCTCACCCTGCCTGCTTGGAAATGTTGCCTCTTATGTGGGTAACTTGCAGATAACCAAGAGTAGCTTCAAGGTGACGAAGGAGGTAGCTTGGAGTGTCTCGTTTATGTCGTTAATTTTAGAGGTGTCCTGCTCTGTGTCATGTAACATCGGGTTGGGATGAATTGCGAACATTCGTGTTCTTTTGATTTATTTTAGAATTGTATACTGATGATGTTGTTCTAGATTGGATATATTTCTCATGAAGTTTTAATTGAGTTTACAATGACAAGTTGATTCCGCTGCAAGATTATGATTTCTTTTTATGATGTTTTTGAGTAACCCGTGTTACGGGACAGGACTATGAGAATTGTATGATGCTTTGATTATGTACACCCTTGGTTGTGAATTATACTCTGATAACATGATTTATTTCTCTAAAATTGTATGTGGGGTAGAAGGGTGTTACATTAGTGGTATCAGAGCAGGTCGGTCTGTCCGGCCAAGTTTTGTGTAGTCAGTCTGTTGTCAGTCATTACTTGTTAACGATTATTTGTTTTCTGACGTGGTATGTGTTGTACAGAATGGCTGGGAACAACACGTGTGCTCTTGCTGATGCTATTGCAGCTCTCGCTCGGAACCATGCTCCTGATGAGTTTCGCGCGTTAGAGAAGTTTCAGAGGAACAACCCACCGAAGTTTGAAAGGACTCATGACCCGGCGAGCGCACAAAAGTGGCTCAAGGCGATTGAGAAGATTTTTAGAGTGATGGGGTGCTCTGATGCACAGTAAGTGCAGTTCGGAACGCATATGCTGGAAGAGGAGGCCGAGGACTGGTGGGATAACACCCGTCAGAGGTTGGAAGATGCTGGCACTGCAGTGACTTGGAATGTGTTCAAACAAGAATTTCTAGGCAAGTATTTCCCTGAAGATGCTCGTGGTAAGATGGAAGTGGAATTCATTGAATTGAAGCAAGGGAATATGACTGTGGCGGAGTATGCTGCCAAATTTGAGAGGCTTGTGAAGTTTTGTCCTCATTACAACCGTGCAGATGCTGAACTTTCTAAGTGTCTCAAGTTTGAGAACGGGCTGAGACCAGAGATTAAACAAGGGATTGGATGTCAACAGATTCGCAGGTATGCGGAACTGGTGGATAAGAGTAGGATCTACGATGAAGATAGTCGAGCTCAATCGGCTCACTACAAACAGCTAAGTGAAAAGAAGGATAAGGGCCAGTTTAGAGGAAAACCCTATGCAACCCCAGGTGATAAGGGTAAGCAGAAGGTATCAGATGAGAAGAAGTCAAGTAGGGGAGCCGCTAATGCACCTACTAAGTGCTACAAGTGTGGGGAGCCAGGTCACAAAGCTGATGTGTGTACTAATAAAGTTCTGAGATGTTACCATTGTGGCAAGACCGGGCATAGGATTGGTGATTGTCCGAATGATGGTCCGACCTGTTTCAATTGTGGTGAACAGGGACATATCAGTACTCAATGCCAGAAACCAAAGAAGACCGCTACTGCTGCCCAGACTACTGGAAGAGTATTTGCTTTGGTGGGCTCAGAAGTTCCCAAGAACGACAACTTAATTCGAGGTACTTGTTTTATTAACAATGTTGAGTTGATTGCTATTATTGATACTGGAGCTACGCATTCATTTATCTCTCTCGAGTGTGCTACTAGATTGGGTTTGAATTTGTCTAACATGAATGGTAGTATGATAATAGAGACCCCGGCTAATGGTTCGGTGACTACTATGCTTGTTTGTTTGAAGTGTCCTTTGACCATCTTTGAGAAGGATTTTGTGATGGATTTGGTGTGCTTACCTTTGCACCAAATCGATGTCATCCTTGGTATGAACTGGTTGGAGTTCAACTACGTTCACATTAATTGCTATAACAAGACTGTGAAGTTTCCAGAGTTAGGTGAGGATGGTGAACTAATGTTCTTATCTGCTAAACAAGTGGATGGACTTTTATTAGATGAAGCGTTGATGTTCGCAGTGTTTGCATCGTTGCCAGTGGATGGTGTGGCCGTCAGTGCTGAGTTGCCTGTGGTTTGTGAGTTTCCAGATGTATTTCCTGAGGATATAAGTGATTTACCTCCGGAACGTGAAGTTGAGTTTGCTGTAGACTTAATACCAGGTACGAGTCCAGTTTCGATGGCTCCTTATCGGATGTCTGCTTCGGAATTGAATGAGCTGAAGAAACAACTAGAAGAATTGTTAGAAAAGAAGTTTATTCGACCTAGTGTCTCTCCGTGGGGTGCTCTGGTGTTGCTCGTTAAGAAGAAAGACGGTAGTACGAGATTGTGTGTCGATTATCGGCAGTTGAATAAGATAACCATCAAGAATAAATATCCGCTTCCGAGAATCGACGATTTAATGGATCAACTCGTAGGTGCTTGTGTGTTCAGTAAGATTGATCTGAGGTCCGGTTATCATCAGATTAGAGTTAAAGCTGACGATATTCCGAAAACAGCTTTCAGAACGAGGTATGGTCATTATGAATATACGGTGATGCCATTTGGAGTTTCTAACGCGCCTGGTGTGTTCATGGAGTATATGAATAGAATATTTCATGAATATCTTGATAAATTTGTAGTGGTTTTCATAAACGATATCTTGATATATTCCAAATTAGCAGAAGAACATGCAGAACATTTGAAGATTGTGTTACAAGTGTTGAGGGAAAAGAAATTGTATGCTAAGTTATCGAAGTGCGAATTCTGGTTGAAGGAGGTGAGTTTCCTAGGCCATGTGATTTCAAGTGGTGGAATTTCTGTGGATCCCTCGAAGATTGATGCGGTGTTGCAGTGGGAGACTCTGAAGTCTGCTACAGAAATTCGTAGTTTTCTTGGATTGGCTGGTTATTATCGTAAGTTCATTGAAGGTTTTTCTAAGTTGGCTTTGCCTTTGACGCAATTGACTCGAAAAGGGCAAGCGTATGTATGGGATGTCGCTTATGAAGAGAGTTTTGTAGAACTAAAGAAAAAGTTGACGACTGCTCCGGTGTTAGTTTTGCCAGACCCGAATGAGTCCTTTGTGGTTTATTGTGATGCTTCAAAGATGGGCCTTGGTGGAGTTTTAATGCAAAATGGTAAAGTGGTCGCTTATGCTTCTAGACAGTTAAGAGTCCATGAGAGGAATTACCCTACGCACAACTTAGAGTTGGTTGCTGTAGTATTTATACTGAAGATCTGGAGGCATTATCTTTTTGGTTCGAAATTTGAGGTATTCAGTGATCATAAAAGTTTGAAATACTTGTTCGAGCAGAAAGAGTTAAACATGAGGCAGAGAAGGTGGCTAGAACTGTTAAAGGATTTTGAGTTCGATTTGAATTATCACCCAGGTAAAGCAAACGTAGTGGCTGATGCTTTGAGTAGAAATTCGTTGCATATTTCGATGCTTATGGTGAGAGAACTTGAAATGATTGAGCAATTCAGAGACATGAGTTTGTTGTGTGAGACGACCGCTGATAGTGTGAAATTGGGCATGCTAAAGCTGACTAGTGGAATTTTGGAGGAAATTCGGGGAGGTCAGAAATCTGATTTGAAATTAGTTGACCAAATAATGAAAATTGATCAAGGTAATGGCGGTGAATTCCGAATTGATGAAGATGGAGTTTTGAGATTTCGAGATAGAGTGTGCGTCCCGGATATTTCTGGAATCAAAAAGAGTATTTTGGAAGAAGGGCATAGAAGTCGATTGAGCATCCATCCTGGTGCTATGAAGATGTATCAAGACCTTCGTAGATTGTTTTGGTGGCCAGGTATGAAAAGAGATATTGCTGAATTTGTGTATGCATGTTTGACTTGCCAGAAGTCCAAAATTGAACATCAGAAGCCTTCAGGTATGATGCAGTCGTTGAATGTTCCTGAATGGAAGTGGGATAGTATCTCCATGGATTTTGTGACTGGGTTACCAAAGACTACAAGAGGTAATGACTCGATATGGGTGATTATGGATAGGTTAACTAAGTCGGCGCATTTCTTACCTATGAGAATTAATTACTCTATGCAGAAGCTAGCTGAGATTTATATTGATGAAATCGTGAGGTTGCATGGAACACCTTCGAGTATTATATCGGATAGAGATCCGCGGTTTACGTCAAGGTTTTGGAAAAGTCTACAGGATGCTTTGGGTACTAAGTTGAGGATGAGTTCTGCTTATCACCCGCAGGCGATGGTCAGTCGGAAAGAACAATCCAATCTTTAGAAGATTTGTTGAGAGCTTGTGTACTAGATCAAGGAGGATCTTGGGATAGTCACTTGCCGTTGATTGAGTTTACATACAACAATAGTTTTCATGCTAGTATTGGGATGGCTCCTTATGAGGCGTTGTATGGTAGACGTGTCGAACTCCATTGTGTTGGTATGAGTCGGGAGAGAGTTCTGTACTTGGACCTGAAATTGTTCAAGAAACAACGGAGAAGATTAAAATGATTCAGGATAAAATGAAGACGTCGCAGAGTCGTCAGAAGAGTTACCATGATAAGAGGAGAAAAGCACTTGAATTCCAAGAAGGAGACCACGTGTTCTTAAGAGTCACTCCGATGACTGGTGTGGGACGAGCTTTGAAGTCTAGAAAGCTCACTCCGCGCTTTGTTGGTCCGTATCAGATTATGCAGAGAATAGGAGAGGTTACCTATCGGGTGGCTTTACCGCCGTCACTTGCAAATTTGCATGATGTGTTTCATGTGTCGCAATTGAGGAAGTATATTCAGGATCCGTCACATGTAATTCAGATGGATGACGTTCAGGTAAGAGATAACCTGACAATAGAAGCTTTGCCTGTGAGGATTGATGGTCGAGAATTGAAGCAACTCCGAGGTAAAGAGATTGCTTTAGTGAAAGTATTGTGGGGTGGACCAGCTGGTGATAGTTGGACTTGGGAGCGTGAAGATCAGATGAAGGAGTCGTATCCGACTCTGTTTACTTCAGGTAATTTTGGAGGACGAAAATTCTTAAAGTAGAGGAGAGTTGTAACGACCCGAAAAATCTAAATTATTTATTTAATCATTTATTTAATTAATTTAGAAGGAATTAAGGGGGGTTTGTAATGATTTTGGAGAATTATGGATTAAAAGATGCATTTTTGAGTAATTTTAATAAAAAGAATAATCATGTATTATTTATGTTATTATTGTTATTATTAAAATTTAAAATAAAATGAGGAAGGGCAAGGTGGTCTTATTGGAGATAAGTGAGGATAGGATGGGAAGTTCATAAACTGGGATATATGACTAAAAGAGAAAAGGGAACGATCATTCTAACTGATCGTGTTTTGGGTGAAGGAAACTGAAGCAGAGAAGAGGAAGAGGAAACCTAAGGGGCTGAGGAATTATCGAAGAATCTTGAAGAAGGAAGGAAAGGCTTCGGATTATTCTAAGGTATGGGGAGAATTCCTAATTCTTGGTAGTTTACGAAATTGGAGATTGAATAGATTAGGATTGTGTGAATTTGTGTTTGATTTTGATGGTTTTGAATGTGAAATGTATGAACATGATGAGATTATGATGAATGTCACTAGTATGTGTTGATATATGTGTGTCTTATGAGTATTTTGGTCAATTATCGTGTAGAACATTGGTTTTGGGGGTTATGAGAATCAAAATTTCAGAAAAATCGGATTTTTGGAAAAAGTGGGTTTTGCCGCGCTCTGACACGGGCCGTGTCACACAACACGGGCACCGTGTCAGCCTGCTGGTTGATAAAAATAAAATTTGTGTGTTGCAGGGGTTCTGACACGGGCCGTGTCACAGGACACGGTGGCCGTGTCAGCTTGCTAGTCGTGAAGGAGAAAAATTATTTTTTTGGAAATTGGTCCCAGGGGTTCTGACACGGGCCGTGTCACAGGACACGGTGCCCGTGTCAGGCTGCTGACTTGCTATTTTTTTTTATGATTTGGAATCGTGTCCCAGTTCTTCTCACACGGGCAGTGTCACAGGACACGGTGGCCGTGTCAGACTACTGGTTGTCACATATTTTGTTGTTTCCTTGCAGTCTCTAGCTGTTTTCTCGTGTTGTTTCTTTAGGGTCAAAGTATTGATGATATGTAATTGATGAACTATGATTTTATGATGAATGTTGTTGAGATGAAGTGAATGATGCACATGTCGATAATTGAATGAAATGAGGAGGTTAGCATCATTGCATTTCATGGCATATTTTTATGATGGGGCTCCGACCTATTGGTAGCTAATGACACTGAATTTCACCGTATTTTTGACTCCGATTTCGCATGCATTCTTAGTCTTTTAATGTCATTTTATTATGTTATTATTATGTTTTTCTTTGTTTTCAGGTTTTTAGTCTAATCAGAGCCCCGAGCGAGAAAAGGAGCGAAAAGGAAGTCGAAATGAGCTAAAATAGAGAAAATCAGCATTTTACACTTATGGCATCCACTATGGCGGCCGCCACAGGGTCTTCCATGACGTGGCCATGTCTCAAACTCCTCCCAACTGTTTTTCCCCACGATCTCCAACTGCCCAAGCAAGTTTACACTCATGGCGGGTGCCATGGTGTTGTGGCGGGCGCCACAAGAACAAAGCGAGTTCCCTCCCAAATTCAAATGCTAGGGGCATCCTTGTCTTTTCCACATGTTTCCTTGCCTATAAATAGGACTTTAGATTTTCGTTTTTCTTCATCCAAGCTTAGTTGTTCATAAGCATATATCAGTGTAATAGTGGTAATCGCTTCACATCGAGGTGTTACTACATTCGAGAGATCGAGTCTGTAAGAGCCTGTGAGATTGAGTCTTGGAGCACTCTGGAAGGAAGTTAATCCTGCCGCCATTTTACTTTCAGTTCGCATTTTATTCAACCACTCCGATTGGAGCAGGTTTTTATTACTTTACCTTTTGTCAACTTTATTTCTTGCATTGTCTTTTAATTTCATTTACTTTCCGCACTCGCACTACTTTCATTTACTTTCCGCACTCGCACTACTTTCATTTATTTTCCGCACCGCATTACTTTCATTTACTTTCCGCACTCGCACTACTTTCATTTACTTTCCGCACTCGCACTTAAATACTTTTTTATGAAAAATCTAAAAATGAACTTTTACTTTACCATGTCTGGCTAATTTTATAAAGGTTAGAATGTGAAGATCATAACCGAATCGATAATCTGTACAATTGTTAGTGGAAACACTTAAGGGCTATTTTAACTTTCAATATAAGTTTTCCTGTTCTTAAATTCCGTTGGGTAAGATCGAAAGCCGTCCAACGCCTATCTAAACTTAATTGTTTTTAAACTATTTCGAAAACAGCGAAAGCGCTTTGTTTAGTTTATTAGGAGTTTTTAATTTAAAAAGAAAAGAGATTTTAAAACCATTTTCGGACGCGTTAAGAAGTTTAAAGTCTGGTTCGTAAGGACCTCTTTTTTTTAGAAAATCCAGGTTAAAATACTTTTCAACTTGGTCAAGATACTATATTTCTTAAAAATAGGTTTACTACTCTAACGCAATGCGCGCCTTTTTATCCGTGACAATAAGAGGGTTTGATTAGGGGGTACAACTCGGTTCTGAATACGCGAAAGCGACAGTTCCTGTCAAATTAGTTCTTTTCAAAGTAGAAAACATTGCCCGTAAGTAGTTCTATTAGCAAGTACTTGGATTATCAATTGGTTGTGTGAATTGCATTCGAACCTGTCTTTATCAATTAATTTTAATTACTTTATTTACTACCGTGCACTCTTCAAAACTACTATTTTCAATCACCTTAGATACACACCTTAACAATAGATAGCGATAGATTGACACTTGGTCTCTGTGGATACGATAATCTTTTATATTACTCTGACGCGTTCGTACACTTGCGAAAAAAAACACGCATCAAGTTTTTGGCGCCGTTGCCGGGGACCAATTTCGTCAAATTTTGTACCCTGTTGTTATACCGTTTAGACTAAGGAAGTTACCCGCCGGTCAATGCGAAAAACTCGTAGTACCGGTAGTTTAGTAGACCCTCTAGCTGAACCAGAACGTTACGCTCGCACACGTTTATATTTCCGTAAACTTAGGAAAGCTATGGCCGAAGATCAAAATCAAAGACCTCTTAAGGATTTCGCCCAACCATCCAACGAGGAACCTAGTTCTAGTATAGTAAATCCAGCCATACCAGCTAACAATTTTGAACTTAAACCATCCCTGCTGCAGTTAGTACAGCAGAGACAATTCGCAGGTCTTGCTACAGAGAACCCAAACCAACATTTGAAAAACTTTCTCCAACTAGCAGACACCTTTAAAACCAATGGAGCCCCTCCTGAGGCGATTCGCTTAAGATTATTTCCTTTTTCCCTCAGAGATAAGGCCCTATCTTGGTTAGATTCCCTTCCACCAAATTCCATAACAAGTTGGGAAGACCTTAGAAAAGTATTCCTTGCCAGATATTTTCCCCCGAGTAAGACCGCTGTTCTTCGAAACCAAATAACTAGATTTACCCAAAACCAAGGAGAATCGTTGTTCAAAGCCTGGGAGAGATATAAAGAGCTGTTAAAAGCATGCCCACATCATGGTTTAGAAAATTGGTTAATCATTCAAACCTTCTATAATGGACTTCATTATAACACTAAGATGACCATCGACGCCGCCGCAGGTGGCGCACTGATGAAAAAACCTTACCCTGAAGCTAGTGCCCTTATCGAAGATATGGCCCAAAACCATCAATCGTGGGGAGTAGAACGAGCGACAGTGGAAAAGAAGGAAGCCCAAGGAGGGATACATGAGTTAAGCTCTATAGACATGATGCAAGCTAAAATGGACGCATTGGCCCTAAAAGTTGAGCATATGTGTACAACCCCGAATACTGCAGCCGCAGTTTCGTCAGATTGTGAGATATGTGGGACGAAAGGACACCAATCCGCAGAATGTAGTCTGTTAAACGAGACCAGCTCTGAACAAGTGAACTACACCCAAGGAAACCCATTTTCAAATACCTATAACCCTGGATGGAGGAATCACCCAAACTTTTCCTATAAGAATAATAACCCTATCCAAAATACTGCCCCTCCGAGACAATCAAGTTATCAAGCCCCAAGATCAAATCAACCTATGCAACCTGTACCACCAAAACCGAGCCTTGAGAAAATCGTGGATAATTTTGTCGCTGCTCAAATCCAACAAAACAAGGAGTTCATGAACCAAAACGTTCATGTTAACGAACTAATTACCCAGTTAGGAACCAAGGTTGACCAAATAATCACTCACAATAAGATGCTTGAAACCCAAATCTCGCAGGTAGCTTTAAACCAAGCCCCTCAGACCACACCTGGAGGACAATTCCCTGGACAACCTCAACAAAACCCGAAAGGACAAGCAAATGCCATTACCCTACGAAGTGGGACCGCTTATGATGAACCTTGTAACCCGAGGTTGAGTGATCCCAAAACTTCTAAGGAAGATGACAACATCCCAGATAAAAAGAAGAAACCAGAGGAATCTGTAAACCAGGAAAGTCAAGAAAAAGGAGAAGAACCCAAAAACAAAACCTATATACCACCCCCGCCATACAAACCACCAATACCATATCCGCAAAGACTTAAACAAACCCAGATCAATAATCAGTATCAGAAATTCATTAAAGTTATAGAAAAACTTCACGTAGAAATCCCGTTCACAGAAGCCATTACCCAAATACCATCCTACGCAAAGTTTCTCAAAGACATCCTTACCAATAAACGTAGACTTGATGATCCGAAACCCTTGGAATGTAATTCTATTGCCGAAAATAAATTAGCAAAAAAGGATAAAGATCCTGGAAACTTTTCCATTCCTTGTACTTTGGGGAGTCATGTCATCGAAAAAGCTTTTCTAGACTTAGGAGCTAGTGTGAGCTTAATGCCCTTAGCGGTTTGCGAAAGGTTAAATTTAGGAGAGTTGCAACCTACCAAGATGTCACTTCAATTAGCCGATAGATCTGTTAAATATCCGATAGGCATACTTGAAGACGTCCCTGTTAGGATAGGTCAGCTGTTTATCCCTACTGATTTTGTCGTCATGGACATTAAAGAAGATGATGACATACCAATTCTTCTAGGTAGACCATTCTTATCGACTGCTGGAGCCATAATAGATGTCAAAAAGGGGAAGCTAACCTTTGAGGTAGGGAACGAGAAGATAGAATTTATACTTTCAAAATTTCTTATGGCACCTGTGATAGGAGATGCGTGTTATGCGATAGATATCATTGATGAATGTGTTAGGGAGTTAGAGCAAGAAGAAGTCATTGAAACAATTAAGCTGCCATCAACTCTTATTTTGGAAGATGACAATTATAAGAAACCCTACATCGATGATAACCTTTACGAATGTTTATCCCTTACCCCAGATCCTATGCCTTGCCCTATTAAACTAGCCTTGGAACTTAAGGAACTACCTAAGAACCTGAGATATGAGTTTCTTGATGAAGAAATGAATCGTCCGGTTATAGTTAGTGCTGCCTTGAGACAAAAAGAAACAGATCAACTCTTGGACGTTTTACGAAGATATCCCTCAGCCTTAGGATATAATATCTCTGATCTGAAAGGTATAAGTCCATCCGTATGCATGCATCGGACTTCTCTCGAAGTAGATTCAAAACCTTCCAGAGAGCACCAGAGAAGGATAAACCCTATACTGAGTGATGTTGTCAAAAAGGAAGTTCTGAAGTTGCTTGAAGCAGGTATAATATATCAGATCTCGGACAGTAAGTGGGTGAGCCCTGTGCATGTGGTACCCAAGAAGGGAGGCATCACAGTTGTGCAAAATGAGAAAGGTGAACAAATAGCAAAGCGGATAGAAGGAGGTTGGCGTATGTGCATAGACTATAGAAAGTTAAATAAAGCAACTAGGAAGGATCATTTCCCTTTACCGTTCATAGACCAGATGTTAGAACGTCTTGCCAGACACTCTTACTTCTGCTATCTAGACGGGTATTCGGGATTCTTTCAAATACCTATACATCCAGAAGATCAAGAAAAAACTACCTTTACATGCCCTTTTGGAACTTTTGCCTACAGACGAATGCCTTTTGGACTCTGTAATGCCCCTGCTACTTTCCAACGTTGCATGATGTCAATCTTTGCAGATTATCTAGATGGAATCATGGAAGTATTTATGGATGATTTCTCGGTTTGCGGTTTTGATTTCCAAAATTGTCTTATCAACCTTGAGAAAATCCTGGAAAGATGTGTGGAGGTGAACCTTGTGCTGAATTGGGAAAAATGTCATTTCATGGTGACTGAAGGAATTGTTTTAGGACATATAATCTCCGAAAGAGGTATAGAGGTAGATAAAGCAAAAATAGAAGTTATAGAGAACCTAAAACCCCCCAAGACTATCAGGGAAGTTATAAGTTTCCTTGGACACGCTGGATTCTACCGCCGTTTCATCAAGGACTTCTCCAAAATAACAAAACCTTTAACTGGCCTGTTAATGAAAGATGCTGAATTCATCTTTGATGAAAAATGCAATGAAGCATTCAACCTTTTGAAGCAAGCATTGATTTCAGCACCCATTATGAAACCCCCTGATTGGTCTGAACCGTTTGAGATAATGTGTGACGCCAGTGATTACGCTGTAGGAGCCGTTCTAGGTCAGAGAAAAGATAAAAGATTACATGTAATATATTATGCCAGTAGAACCCTAGACGCCGCCCAGCTCAATTACGCAACAACCGAGAAAGAACTCCTAGCTGTAGTTTTAGCTATAGACAAATTTAGATCATATCTAGTAGGAGCCAAAATTATAGTTTACACCGATCATGCTGTCATCCGTTACCTACTAAGTAAAAAAGATACTAAACCCAGGTTACTTCGATGGATTTTGTTGCTACAAGAGTTCGACTTAGATATCCGAGATAAAAAAGGCACAGAAAATGTAGTAGCCGATCACCTATCTAGGCTAGAATACCTGAATCCTGAATTAGTACCCATAAATGATGATTTTGCCTATGATAGATTGATAGCCCAGTTGGAAACCATTGAAGATAAAGAACCAGACCCTCATGTGTCCCCCCATCATCCTTCACCACCACACACCGCACCCTCTTCCTCTAACCCTTTTGCAGGTTCAGTCCCTGGATCCTATGTCACTGAGGAGATGTGGCGTGACCTTATGGCTAGAGAAGAAAGGCGAGATGACCTTCTCTCTACCATTCAGCAACAACTGACGGATAATATGAGCTTCATGGAAGAATCACGGCGGAGGACAGATCGATCCTTCGAGTCCGTTTCTCACACCTTGCTTGCGATAGCAAACGAGCAATCCCGTCAGCAAGACTTCAACCGCCGGCATTACGAGCCTATGGAGGCTACTCAAGGTTCCGTTCTAGGTAACCTTCGACAGGTCAGAGATGCCCAGGCGGCCTTATCAGCCCGATTGGACCGGATAGACCAGCATCGTAGCAGATCCCGTCGTCCCAGGCATTCCCAGCAGGACGACGAGGGCACCAGTGGTCCACATCAGTAGTTTTACAGGTTACTCTCCTTATCTTATTTCGAAACATTGGGGACAATGTTCGATTTAAGTGTGGGAGGAGATTTTATTGCTTTCTATTTCCATTTTTTAGTTAGTTGTTTATTTCTTGTTTTTGTCTATGTCTTTTTTCTAGAAAATGCATGAGTCTGACGAGTCACCAGTACAGTGTATCCCTAGTGCACCCTCATTTTTCCCCATTTCTTTAGCCCTACAAAAAATTTTTTGCAAAAAGAAAACATTGTTGTTCTACACGTTTTTTGGGCTTTAAGACAGGTTTGGATTAGGATGTGGTGACTTAGGTGAACTTTTTGAAACATTAGTATCGTTTTAGCACCATAGACTTCACGAATATAGGAATCATTCCAAAACCCCATGTACCATGGCCTTAATTATCATTTCCAAATTTGTCCTAAGTAGTTTATTTCAGCAGTCAGCTCCGGCCTAAGCATGTTCTACGTAGGGGACCGATGAACATAAGTGAATGATCCAGTAAAATAAATAAAGAATAAGGCAAACTCCGGATAGATGACCCTCACAAGGTCGTTTAACCCAAAAAGTTGAATTGTTGCCACACAAAAAAATATAATTTTAGCTCACCCATTGTTAGTTGGTTCAGAGGTATCTGGCGCTGAACTCGGTAGGGCGGATTACGATCCGATCCCCCACAACTGCATTTGGGTTAAATAAAAGGGTTTACACAGTCTTATGTGCCAGAAACCCTATGTTTTGGATCAGAATCACTAACAGGTCACTCTACTATGAAACATGTACGGATAACGGGCTTAATGTGATTGCGCCTGAATGAAAAGGACCCAAAAAAGAGATGAAGAGGTAGGCCTAGTTATTGTGGGATGGTACGGTTGATTAATATAAGAATGAAGTTTATGTCCGCCTCTGCGGATAAGTGTCATTACGATACCCTTGGTTCACTTAGTACCTGTCACTGCATCCTGACTTGAACTTAGAAGCCCTTTTTGCCCGAATCACGTGTCAGCACTAGTTTTCTTACTTTGAGCTTTAAATGTTTTGCTTGAGGACAAGCAAAGGTCTAAGTGTGGGAGAATTTGATGACACTGAATTTCACCGTATTTTTGACTCCGATTTCGCATGCATTCTTAGTCTTTTAATGTCATTTTATTATGTTATTATTATGTTTTTCTTTGTTTTCAGGTTTTTAGTCTAATCAGAGCCCCGAGCGAGAAAAGGAGCGAAAAGGAAGTCGAAATGAGCTAAAATAGAGAAAATCAGCATTTTACACTTATGGCATCCACTATGGCGGCCGCCACAGGGTCTTCCATGACGTGGCCATGTCTCAAACTCCTCCCAACTGTTTTTCCCCACGATCTCCAACTGCCCAAGCAAGTTTACACTCATGGCGGGCGCCATGGTGTTGTGGCGGGCGCCACAAGAACAAAGCGAGTTCCCTCCCAAATTCAAATGCTAGGGGCATCCTTGTCTTTTCCACATGTTTCCTTGCCTATAAATAGGACTTTAGATTTTCGTTTTTCTTCATCCAAGCTTAGTTGTTCATAAGCATATATCAGTGTAATAGTGGTAATCGCTTCACATCGAGGTGTTACTACATTCGAGAGATCGAGTCTGTAAGAGCCTGTGAGATTGAGTCTTGGAGCACTCTGGAAGGAAGTTAATCCTGCCGCCATTTTACTTTCAGTTCGCATTTTATTCAACCACTCCGATTGGAGCAGGTTTTTATTACTTTACCTTTTGTCAACTTTATTTCTTGCATTGTCTTTTAATTTCATTTACTTTCCGCACTCGCACTACTTTCATTTACTTTCCGCACTCGCACTACTTTCATTTATTTTCCGCACCGCATTACTTTCATTTACTTTCCGCACTCGCACTACTTTCATTTACTTTCCGCACTCGCACTTAAATACTTTTTTATGAAAAATCTAAAAATGAACTTTTACTTTACCATGTCTGGCTAATTTTATAAAGGTTAGAATGTGAAGATCATAACCGAATCGATAATCTGTACAATTGTTAGTGGAAACACTTAAGGGCTATTTTAACTTTCAATATAAGTTTTCCTGTTCTTAAATTCCGTTGGGTAAGATCGAAAGTCGTCCAACGCCTATCTAAACTTAATTGTTTTTAAACTATTTCGAAAACAGCGAAAGCGCTTTGTTTAGTTTATTAGGAGTTTTTAATTTAAAAAGAAAAGAGATTTTAAAACCATTTTCGGACGCGTTAAGAAGTTTAAAGTCTGGTTCGTAAGGACCTCTTTTTTTTAGAAAATCCAGGTTAAAATACTTTTCAACTTGGTCAAGATACTATATTTCTTAAAAATAGGTTTACTACTCTAACGCAATGCGCGCCTTTTTATCCGTGACAATAAGAGGGTTTGATTAGGGGGTACAACTCGGTTCTGAATACGCGAAAGCGACAGTTCCTGTCAAATTAGTTCTTTTCAAAGTAGAAAACATTGCCCGTAGGTAGTTCTATTAGCAAGTACTTGGATTATCAATTGGTTGTGTGAATTGCATTCGAACCTGTCTTTATCAATTAATTTTAATTACTTTATTTACTACCGTGCACTCTTCAAAACTACTATTTTCAATCACCTTAGATACACACCTTAACAATAGATAGCGATAGATTGACACTTGGTCTCTGTGGATACGATAATCTTTTATATTACTCTGACGCGTTCATACACTTGCGAAAAAAAACACGCATCAGTAGCTTCAATCTCATCGTGCGGATTGGAGTGATATGTTGTTATGGTGTACTCGCATTGTGGAGGGTTGATGGCCAGTGCCCATCGAATGGAGGAAAGTCGGTACCGCATTGCATATGTGCATTTTCATTGAAGTTGACATTGCATTTATTATGGAGTAATTATGATGAATCGTATTATGAATTCTAAGTTGATAATGATGTGAATGAATGTGAGTGATGATCTGTTGTTGTTGCTGCTTAATTTATTTGATTTCCATGTCTTGTATTACTATATTGAATTATGTTTTCTCACCCTGCCTGCTTGGAAATGTTGCCTCTTATGTGGGTAACTTGCAGATAACCAAGAGTAGCTTCGAGGTGACGAAGGAGGTAGCTTGGAGTGTCTCGTTTATGTCGTTAATTTTAGAGGTGTCCTGCTCTGTGTCATGTAGCATCGGGTTGGGATGAATTGCGAACATTCGTGTTCTTTTGATTTATTTTAGAATTGTGTACTGATGATGTTGTTCTAGATTGGATAAATTTCTCATGAAGTTTTAATTGAGTTTACAATGACAAGTTGATTCCGCTGCAAGATTATGATTTCTTTTGATGATGTTTTTGAGTAACCCGTGTTACGGGACAGGACTATGAGAATTGTATGATGCTTTGATTATGTACACCCTTGGTTGTGAATTATACTCTGATAACATGATTTATTTCTCTAAAATTGTATGTGGGGTAGAAGGGTGTTACAATATCCACATTGCACATGGGGATTGTACCCTGGAGGGTATGGTTCTGGAACAGGCTTCAAAGTCTTAGGCTCCACCAATGAGTTTTGAACCAGGTGTGGCAATAGTTGACTGTACGACATGGGAACTGGATGAAAAGGAGCATTCCTTCTTTCCAAGTTGTTTCGCGGCCTATGCTGGTTCTGACGCTGATACTTCTGTTGTTGAGGAGCATAAGGTCGTTGGTACTGAACGACATTAGTCTCTCCTTCTTCTCCCCTGTAATGTTTCTTCGCATTTTCAGAATAACCGGGAGCAACTTGAATCTTTCCCGTTTTGATGCCGTTTTCAACTCTTTCCCCTGCCAATACAAGACCTGAAAATCCAGCTGACAAACATCCAACCAATTTCTCATAATAATGCCCCTGAAGTGTATCCATGAACATCTCAACGAGCTCTCTTTCCAACATCGGAGGTTGAACTCGGGAAGCCAATTCACGCCACCTCTGGGCGTACTCTCTAAAGCTTTCATTGCTCTTTTGAGATATATTCTGCAGCTGTGTACGATTGGGAGCCATATCAGTGTTATATTGATAGTGTCTAATAAATGCCCCTGCCAGATCTCTCCAACTACGCATATCCTTCCTCTCTAGTTGCATGTACCACTCCAGGGATGCCCCAGATAGGCTATCCTGGAAGAAATGCATCATTAGCTTCTCATTCTTCGCATGCGCAGCCATTTTACTTGCGTATGCCCTCACGTGGGTCCTTGGGCAAGACATACCATTATACCTCTCAAAAGTGGGAGTCTGAAACATGTGCGGAATAACAACGCCTGGAACCAACCCCAAATCCTCTAGATCCATACCCAAAGCATCCTGATTCACAACACCCCTTAGCTGTTCCTCAATCAACCGGAACCTCTGATCATTGTCAATCTGGGGACAAGCATCCCCGCCTGGCACAGAGAATGCATCATCTTGAATATCATCAAACTGACGGCCATGAATAGCACAGACACCAATACCACCTCCCCCGACATTTTCAGCCCCGCCCGGAGGGATCACAACACTAGAAATAAGAATACCTCCGCCCGGAGGGCCATTCTGAACATTAGTACCAGTAACACCAGTATGGACTCCTCCATGAAGGACAGCTTTTTCATCAATCCTTGCAATCAGTGGTTGGACAACAGTTCTTAACTGCTCTTGGCCCTGAGCAATCCCCTGCATTAAATCCATGAATTGGTTCATGCGGGTCCGCATCTCAGTCATCTCAGCTTGTAGTTGATCCATGAGTCTTTTCTGATCTTGTCTGGTAGAATACTAGTGAATGTGTTGATCCGCAATCCTGTACTGAGGAGGAGAACCAAGTAAGAACGCCAGAGATGAACACCTGTTATGCAAAATGATTATGCAAAAAGATTATGAATATGCGAATGCAAATGAACATGTTTAAAAATTCGCAGGGCGATCCACCCCTTGATTCCAGTTTAACAATAAGATAGAACGGGACTTCTGCTCATATATTAAGAAAACCAGAAGAAAACCAAATGTCAACGATCACAGCTCGAGATAATAAGTCTGAACACAATAATCATGGATCCCAACCAACAAGCCTGGTGGTGATCCTAATACAATAGAGAGAAAGAGAACTACGGCATGTCATCAAAGTCCACAAGTGCCAATTCCCCAGGTTCTGCCATAGAAACAGCCTTGTGAACAGGATCCAGAATAAGTGACGGGAACTTGTATCCTATGATATTCTTTTTCTTCTCAGTACTCATCCTCGATAGTCTTCAGAAACCAGAATCAAGGTTAGGATGCAACCCTGCAAATGAATAAACATGTTAGGATGCAAAATGATGATGCAAATGCACACATGGGATCAAGGCAACACTGCTGGATGTGTTGTGCTGTTAATTGAACGAGAACCACAACCCAGAAAACCAGAATTCTAAAATACCGAACCACTGAGATAACCAGGACAACACAAGATTCAAATGCTTAGCACACTCAGACGAAATAAACGAATGAGTCCCCCCAGTATCAATAATAGCAACTAAAGGCATACTATTAATAAAACAAGTACCTCTGATCAGACGATCTGCATTAGTAGTCTAAGTCCCTGCCAATGCAAAAACCTTCCCACCAGATGGAGCCTGCTTCGGTTTCGAACACTTTGTGCTAATATGACCAGGTTCACCACAGTTGAAACACTTCACCACATTCTTCCTTTTACAATCAGCTACGACATGTCCGACACCTCCACAATTGGTACACTTCCTCATATCTTTCCTGCACTAAAACTGATGATGCCCCAACTCACCACATTTATAACACCTCAGAGGACCAGACATACCTCCACCATTGGGCCTTCGATCAAAAGTACCCCTTTGTTTACCCTTATCAGCTGGTGTCACATACGGGCCACTACGGAACTGTTGCTTCCCTTTCCTCTCGCTGACACTCTTATAGTGAGTAGAACGAGCCTTACTATCCTTTTCATAAATCCTACAACATTCCACCAAATCAGAAAACCTTCTTATCCTTTGATAACTGATTGCCTGCTTAATCTCAGGACGCAATCCGCTTTCATACTTCACACACTTAGAAAACAACTGCAGTCGCTTCAGCATAATGAGGATAAGACTGCACAAGCTCCACAAACTTAGCAGTATAATCAACAACAGACATATTACCTTGTTTCAGTTCCAAAAACTCAATTTCCTTTTTTCCTCTTACATCTTCGGGAAAATACTTCCTCAGAAACTCCCGGCTAAACGCAGTCCAAGTAACAACTTCATCCCCAGCTTCCAACACCTGACGATACTAACCCACCAATCATCAGCTTCCTCCTGCAACATGTGAGTACCCAGTCTCACCTTCTGATCCTCAGCACAATCCATAACTCGGAAAATCCTTTCAATCTCTTCCAACCAAATCTGTGCACCATCAGGATCATGTCTCCCTTTAAAGACAGGTGGTTTGTTCTTCCTGAACTCATCATTACCAGCAGCATGAGGTGCACCCTGCACAGCTCGGGCCATTGCTTGCATCGCAGCAGCTAAAGCAGTGTTGTTCCTACCAGCCATATTCTGTTCATTTCCAATAACAGAAACTATGGTTAAACAAACAGCTCACTGCAAACGCCACACCGACAAGGACTGACACAAACAGATACGAACTGACACGGACTAGCACGGACTGACACGGACTGGCTCTGATACCACTTAATGTAACACCCTCAATCTATACCCCCAAGCTATTAAAGCGGTAAATAAAATTTCAAAATTTCATCAGAGTGTATTTAAAACATGCACGGAATAGACCGGGGGGTCACATCAATGTGAAACAAACATACAACACCTGCTCATAAAGATATGCAACAATTCAGGTAGTAATACACCCACAATTCAGAAATAGAATAAAAGCGGAAAAATCCGTAACTGAATCTCATATATATATATGTCATGAAAAGTTTGTTTGTCATATACAACATCATACATGTACACTCCAAAAGATACATATACATAATACAAAATAATCACACTCGATCACCCCGACTACCCGGTGTCACATATTAGAGCTGACCGACAAAAGAATGAAGAACAACGCTTCACAAAAAGACCTCCAGCAACTCTAATCTGCAATGCCTCATAGAGCATTATAAAACAGCAGAAGGGTGAGAAAAACAATCATAATACAGTTGCATATAATTATATATTAACACAGAAATGTACAAGTAAAATATTCTCACCACAAATGCACCACAAACAAATACCACACAACACAAGTCTCAGATATCCAATACCAACACACATCAGTCATACACAATACACTCATCATCAATACAATTATACATATTCCATCTCATCAGTCACATTCACAATTCCATACACAATTAATCCATGATTTATGCAAATGCACAGAGACCGACACAACGACTCTATGCAATGTACATGCGGTACCGACTTCCAACATTTCTCAATACTAGTTCACTCAGGAACTCTGCAGGAACCATCGCTAGTTACATCACTGTAACTCCCCGTCGGGCATACGATGTTCCCCGTCGCTTTTGGTCCTCTTTGCATAAGGCTCACGACATTTATGGATCGCTTTCGGTCCTCTTTGTATAAGGCTCACGATCCAATCTCTCACACCCCACATGGGCACACGATCGTCTATAACCATCGCTTTCGGTCCTCTTATTTTTAAGGCGATTCATTCCTCTTATTTTTAAGGCGCACGATGTTATAGCAGATTCCCTCTGGAATCAATCCGTCACTCAGGACGTCATAACAATGCATATCATGATGCTTGGCATACAAGGACTCATGACATTTACAATGCACACATATACACATCCATAATCATGCATATAACATCAATAACACACATCGCATTTTCTTGCCGTAAGGCCACCAATCATCATCACAATATGTATTTCATGCAATTACATCACACAACAGTACACAAGTCAAACAATATCCACACCAACAGCATATTGCACATACGCATTAAGTTCACACCATTAAACGGCAAAAGGCGACAAAACAACATATTTTCTAATTCTCGACATAATTTAATCGGTCAACAATCTCAAAACCATCCTCATAAAAAAATAACATTTTATAAGCTTTCTAACACATCAAACCACATCTTAACCCGAACCACAGATCAAAAGTTATGCAGAAAACAAAATTGCACATACAGCCCTATTCGCTAGGCGAACCCTCTAGCGAGCATTCGCTACCACCTTCGCTAGGCGAATGTCCAGTGAACCAACTACTAGCTAGAAAACAGACACAAAGTTCGCTAGGCGAACCCCTTGGCGAACCAAGGCAGCAACCACCAGACCCAAAAACATACAAGGTTCGCTAGGCGAACAACTCAGCGAGCCTTCGCTGACCTTCGCTAACTGGTTCGCTAGGCGAACCCGCAAAAACATCACTCGCTACTGCTTCGCCCCAGGTTCGCTAGGCAAACCAAGGAAAACTCAAAAATTTTCAGCGCTATTGAAAAACCCAAAGTGATATTTCCTACCATCAAACCATTTCCAACACATCATATATCAATCAGAACCTAATCTAATCATGGCAACAAACATTCTACCACATTTATGTCGATTTCCAACCGCGAAAGTATCGATTCCTCACAAAATTCTCATTTCAACCTAGAATTCACAAGCCATGGAAAGACAAGAAACATACAAGCAAACACATACATAATCATACACAAACATAGTATAATCGAGTTTCGCACCCTTACCCGATTTAATCGTGTGTAGTAAAGTCGGGCGATTGATTTCTTCTTTTCTCTCTTTTTCTTCTCTTCTTCTTTCTCTCTACTTTTCTTCTTCTCTTTTTCTTTCTCCTTACTATTTTTCTCTCTTTCTATTCTATCATATCCAAACTTATCAAAATAAACCAAAATGCCCAAAATACCCCCACACTCAAATATCTCGCAAACGCTCCCAAAACGCGATAAAATATAATCACGATGAAAATAACATATTTTCGCATAAAAGTCAGAAATAAAATAATATAATAATAAAATAATCAAAACGACTCAATTAATAAAAGACAAAACTGACAAAACTGACTGGACTGACTGGGGCGTTACACAGAAACTAGGTATAGCATGATTGAAAAGTTATGTTTATGCTTGTATTTCTCTTGCACTAAATTGAAGCAATATATAAAGCCAACTGATGTGTATGTTTCTTCTCACTTTGATGTTGTAAAACATATGTTATCTAAGCCTATTTTGCATGGTCGAGTTGGCAAATGGGCATTAGCATTAACAGAATTTTCCCTAACATATCAACCTTTAAAAGCTGTGAAAGGGAAAATAGTTGCAGACTTTATAGTTGACCACTCCATAAATGAAAATGATTTGAATTATGTTGAATTAAAATCTTGGAAGTTATACTTTGATGGATCAAGTCATAAAAATGGAACAGGAGTGGGAATATACATTATTTCTCCTGAAAAAATTCCAACAAAATTCAAGTACAAGGTCGAAGGACCTTGCTCTAACAATGAGGCTGAATATGAAGCATTAATTACTGGCCTTGAAATTTTGTTAGAATTGGGGCAACTAGAGTCGAAATAATGGGAGACTCAGAATTGGTTATAAAATAAATCACAAAAGAATATAAATGTGTTAAAGAAAATCTCATTATGTACTTTGTGATAGCCAATAGATTATTAAAGAAATTTGAGGTAGTGGCCATCCAACACATACCTAGAATAGAGAATCAAGTTGCTAATGACTTGGCTCAAATTGCCTCTGGATACAAAGTGTCGAAGGAAAATCTTCAAGAAGTAATTGAAGCAAGAGGTAAAGTGGTGGCTGTTGGATTGTGCCCATTAGACTTAGAAACAACTAAGCTTGGATGCATAGATGGCAAAAATTTTGAAATTTTTGCTATAGATAATTTGACAGATGAAGACTGGAGGAAGCCTATAGGTGAATATTTGCAAAATCCAACAGCTTCGACAGAGCGAAAAATCAGGTATCAAGCTTTAAGCTATGTACTTTTGGGTAATGAATTGTTTAAAAAGACCCCTGAGGGAGTCTTATTGAAATGCCTTAGTGAAGCAGAGGCGTATTTGGCTCTTTCGACAGTACATAGTGGGGCATGTGGAGCACACCAAGTTGGCCAGAAGATGAAATGGTTGTTGTTTCGACAAGGCATGTATTGGCCTACTATGCTGAAAGATTGCATAGAATTTGCTAAGGGTTGCCAAGAATGTCAAATTCATGCTGGCATACAGCATATCCCTTGCCAAGAATGTTAAATTCATGCTGGCATACAGCATATCCCTGCAAGTGAATTACATTCCATAGTGAAACCATGGCCTTTCAGAGGATGGGCTTTGGATATAGTGGGAGAGATTCGACCAGCATCTTCAAAGAACCAAAGATATATTTTGATGGGAATTGATTATTTCACCAAGTGGATTGAAGCAATACCACTGGCGAATATAGGTCAAGAAGATGTTATTGAATTCATTCAAAATCACATTATTTATAGGTTTGGTATTCCTGAAACAATCACTACAGATCAAGGATCAGTGTTTACTGATCGAAAGATGCAGGAGTTTGCCAAAGAAATAGGTTTTAGTTATTGACTTCTACACCTTATTATGCTCAGGCCAATGGGCAAGTCGAAGCTGCCAATAAGGTTGTGATTGGACTAATTAAGAAGCATGTGGGAAAGAGGCCTAGAAATTGGCACAAGACATTAGACCAAGTTCTTTGGGCATGTCGAACATCCCTAAAAAGGCTACTAATACTACCCCATTTCGACTTACTTTTGGTCATGATGCAGTATTGCCTGTTGAGATTTATTTACAATCTATAAGAGTTCAAAGACATCATGAGATTCCCTCTGAGGATTATTGGGAAATGATGATGAATGAATTAGTGGATTTGGATGAAGAAAGGCTTAGAGCCTTGGAGTTGTTAAGAAGACAAAAGAAAAGGGTCGAAGAATCCTACAACAAAAAGGTTAAGTCTAAATTTTTTGCATGTGGGGATTTAGTTTGGAAAGTGATTTTGCCTATGGATCGAAAGGATAGAACATTAGGCAAATGGTCTCCTAAGTGGGAAGGTCCATTCCAAGTCATACAAGTTTTCTCTAATGGAGCTTATGAAGTGGAAGAGTTAGACAAAGATAAAATAATCTTGAAAGTAAATGGAAAGTATTTGAAAAAATATAAGCCTATGTTGCAAGAGATTCATATTAAAACGTAAGTTTTATTTTAAGAAAGGAAAGCCAAAATAGGCCAACTCAGGCTAATATGGCATACAAAGCAAAGGAGAATCAACATAACATCTTTCAAAGATAGGAAAGGCTATTCATAATCTCTCCAGTCAATAGATTTGAGGAAGTCCATGTAGTCTGCGTCTGGCTCATTATCATCAAAGTCCTGGGTGTTGGAACGCCCTTTCTTAGAGATCCTCATGTTGGTTTCTCTCTTTTTTGCTCTGGAAGTCGCTCCAGTAGAGGCTTCAGGTTTCTTTGTTGCCTCCGTTTTCTTGGTTTCTTCAGTTTCTTTTGCCTTATCAGCTGTCTTCTTGGCTGATGACTTCTCTGAATTGTTCATAGTTACTTTGATGAATGAACGTGGTTCAGATGGAAGAGAATTTATAGAGGCGAAGTATTGATTGGATTGGCCAGTCAAACGGTGAAACCATGTGAATTATTCTTGGAAGTATGCCTGAGGGCTATGCTATAAATGTCAGTTTAAAGCTAGAGGCTTATGCCTTGGAGTTTTAAAGCTGAAAAGTTCGGCTTTCCAAGAAAAAGATAGAATGCCTTAATTGCAAATTTGACTTAGATGTGAGGCAATAAATAAAATGCATCATAATTTAATACGAGTCGAAAGCAGTTAATGGCGAAATACTAATGATTACTTAATCAGTGCCAAATGCATAAAAACTGTCATTACATAAAGGCCTGAAAAGGCCAAGAAACAAATGATGGTTAAACAAACAAAGGTTTCGAAAGTATAAGAAGGGAAGCCTCGACGCCAACTGAGAAAAGGCTTCTATGTGATGTTTGAGGCGAGCGTTGCACAAAGATTCATCAAGTTTGGCTGCTGCGAGCTCTTTTTCATATCTTTGGGCTGCCTCAATATGATCAATAGCATTCTTCATTTCTTCAGCCATCTTAGTGTTGTCGAAATGTTGCAATTCACAGTTGCATTTTTCAGCATTTTCAATTTTGGCTTATAGCTCCGTGATTTTTTGCTTCCAGGCTTCAATATCCTTCTGGTTGGAGGCTATCTCATCTTGTTTTTCTTTTGATCAGCCTCCATACGTTCGACCTTTTCATACGACTCTTTTGCACCACACCAGGCTGAACTCTCACGACCAGATGTTTCTTCTATGGTATTCCTGATAGATGGAAGCAGCTTTATTTCTACAACTATTTGGTTCACCACAGCGGTTAACTCTATCAGAAAACAAGAAACGTCTGGATTAAGGGTGGTGAGCTCAAGCTTTTCAAGGGTGTCCTTCAGATAAGTGGTTGCAGTGGGGTCTGAGGCCAAAACTCTGTGAATGTCCCCCCTGAAGAATTTTTCCTTTATGGCTTGGAGGATGGTTTTGGCGAAATCATCTGATGCTGGACTCGAAGAGCCAGAAGAAGAACCATACTTCTGCCCGAGTATTAATTTGGAATACTCACGTGGGTTCGACCACTTGAGTGCTGTCAGTGAGTCTCCAGAATATGGAACGTTAGCCAAAGGTTGCTGGACCACGGGCAAAGAAGTATGGTGAGGGGTAGGATCTGGTTGGTCTTCTTCTTCTCCTTTATCTTTTTCGTCTTCAGTTTTGACTGCCACTCCTCCATCATTTTCTTCAGCAGTTGGTTGGAAGTTGGCCTGGTCATTAGCTGGTTCAGGATGTGGTTCATGTGTTTCTTCAGGGGTAGCTTGTCCAGGATTGTCGTTTTGGGGTTGAGCCTCAGGACCACCTTCTTCTTCGACAACTATTTGATCAGTATCCATGAAGTTAGCCAGGTCGAAAAGTGGTGGACTTGAAGCATCATCATCATCAGAGTTAGAGCCCTCAGCCTGTGCATCCTGTGTAGTAGTTTGGGCAGGAGGATTGGTGGGTTTTGCAGCTAGAGGATTAGGTTAATTAATTTCACTTAAACCAGAGCCAAGGTCAGATGATGGATGGTAAGTTGGTTCACCTTGGCTGTTAAGGAGTGTAGTGGTGAAACTTCCTGTAGCTTGTTGAGGGTGGGATTGTTGATTATGTGGGTAGCAAAATTGCCTGAAGCTGGTTGAGGGTCAGGATTATTGATTATGTTTTCCTAAAGAACACAAGTGAAGAGAATGAGATTGAAAGAATTTGGGCGAAAGACGTCAGTATAATGAAAAAATGGTGCACATACCTGAGCTTGTACAGCAGCAGGACTTGAGTTACCACTTTCATGGTCTCCAGGAGGTGTTTGGGTAGCTACCATGGAAGGTTGTTTTTCGACACCACTTGTTGTGGGTGCCTTTTCAAGTATTTTGGCCACCTCGAAGGAGGTGGGCCAGCAGGTCCAGATGCTTTGATTGGTTTTCTTCTTTTCTTTGTAAAAACCTCCTCAGGAGATTCATCTGAAGCATCTGAAGATATAACAACAGCTGGGGCATCCTTTTTACCTTTCTTTGTAGGAGGTTTTCGACCAGTCTAAAAAGGTGATGTAAATATGAGAAGTGATTCACATAATAAGAACATAGGCAAGGGATGTGAAACGTACCTGTTTGCCTTCTAGTTCTTTGTTACTTTGTGCAGCAGCAGCCCTGGCTGAAGGAGCTTTCCTAGGCACAGCTGAAAGACAGTGAAAATTGTTACAAGTTAATGATTAGATGGTTAATTATAAAGCCATGGAATAAGGGCTTCAAACCTTCATATATTTCATATTCGACACGAACATCCTGAATTCCTATATGAAGGTGCCCTTTGAAACTGTCTAGCGTATGCTTAGTCGGAACCACTCGTTGAGCTTTTAGCTGAGACTGCTGTCGAAGAAGTTTTAAATGGTCACCACAGACAAACCAATCTAGAAATGGAGGGGCAAGTGCCACTCCAAAATCAGCATTAGGCAGTCGAGGGAACTTTGGAGGGAAAAGTTCAAAAGCTACCTCATAAGGTTTCTCACGAGGGACGTCTAAAGGGATTTTTAGTTGATCCAACTGTTGTAGAAATTTTCTCTTTAAAGTAATAGCAGCCTCGTGAATGGTTCGACCAAGATCATCTGGTCGATAGACAGTTTCAAAGTATTTTTGGAAAGCCTGTATTTCTTGGAGGTGAGTGAATTTACTCTTCTTTGTCTTGTCCTGCACATCATTAAAAGCTTGGTCAAGCAATGAAGAAAATGTAGCCACATCAAGAAAATGCTCATGGTAGTGCTTCGACCACCAGTGGTGGAATGATGAAGTGCATAAGAAAGAAGGCTCAAAAAACACGGGAGACAGAACTCCTCCTCTCTCATTCCAGCTGACGAGTGTACTGGTGATATCTTCTTCACCAAAGCTTGCAGTATGAAGGATTACTTGGCCTTACCTCTCATATAAACATTGAGGAAAGCTCTAGGTCAACCCAAATTGTCGAGAGACAAGATTTGGTTGGTAAGCAATCAGTGCTGATACGCCTCTCCCCAAGTTCAACCTTTGGACAATGAATCTGCGAATTAAAAAGGCTTCCCAAATAGCAGCAGATTCACTGTCAAGAGTCTTGTGAGGGTTTGGAAATGGCCTTGTAAACTAAACATGGCCATATCTTTTTTGAGCAAAGGGTGCCATGTTGGGAGTAAACTCATAGCACTTGGCAAACATCATGATATAGCTGGTGAAGGCCCCTTGAAGGGTTTCACCATCATCATTGGGCGTAATTTTGACCAAACGGGGCCATTCGACGCTCTTCTCCCTTATCTCAGCGGAGGCTTCGTCAACTAGCCCTTTTCTGGGAAGGCTAGCTTCAAATGTTGCATTGAGCCACAATTGAAGCAGCCAAAGAGGTCCACTCAAGTGGACAGAACCTTGAGCTTCCATGTGCCTCAGTCGAGAAGCCCCTTCACTGATGGACTCATAAAGGTTCGCCAGGATGAGTTCACTTAAGCAGACCCCTCTGTTATTGTGAAGCTGGTTAGCAAGGGGCAAGTACTTCTTAGCTACTTGCAAGGATTTCGTACAGAAAACATATATCGATAGCCATACGGTGAGAAATGCAATGCGTTCTGTTCTGAACTGGGCCAACGGCCATGCGCGGCCCAATCCATGATTGCTACAGTGACGATCCAAACGCTTGAATTCAGTCCAGTAAGGGGACAAAAGTACCCTTTTGTCCATACAACCGGTCACGGACTGCTCAGTCCTGCCCGAAATTATTGCCCGTCACGCACGGACCACAGCTCCCCGACAGCTGACGAACAGACCCCCGCAACTACCTTCCTGCCTGGTATAACAGCTAGTTTGGGCGTCCTGCCCGTCATAACGGCTAGTCTGGGCAGTTACCTATTCTTCAGGAAAACTGTTATTTCGCCCTAAAAATAGGACCGTTGGCCACGCGCGGGGGAACATTATATAAACCCTCTCATTTGAGAGGGTCAGGTATCAAATCTTCATCCTAAGAATACACTTTGTGCTTGCCCCTTTTCTCTGACCCTTTCTTACTTGAGCGTCAGAGTGCCTTGCAAGTACACCCCCCTCCTCTCCTCATCAACATTCCGAGCACCTTGCCCATCTGACGACCAACATACGTGGACCAGTTCGAATACTCTGGATCAGTGGCGTCGTCTGTGGGAACTCCTTGTTCTCCCCTTCTTTCTTTCCTCCTCAGAAACTAAAAGATCAAAACATATTTTCTTTGATCCGCCCACATATGGCCGCTCAGAACTCCGCAAAAGGTGTTGACGTTACGGTTCTCATCCCCGTCAACAAGATGGACGCTGATGGGAGATCTTTGTTACTTTCTGACCCCCGTTTCCTTCGAGATGAGGCTACTGCATCTCCAACTCCTCCTCCCACCGAGCAAGGAGGCAAACAGCTACCGTCGGGTGACCGACCAATTCCTGGCCCTCCCAGCGCCGACCTGGCCGTTGCAGCTCTTTTGGAAGCTGTCAACTGCACAAAACTCCTTATCTTGCAGCAAGGAGAGAGAATACGAGCTCTCGAGGAAGCATCTCTTCCAAGATCCTCTCCTCCAAATAGTAAGCGTCGAAAATCAAGAAGCCCGCCACCTAGGCGTAGGGAAGACCATATATCGAGGCATGAGCCTGAATCACAACACATTCGTAAGCATAACCAGATCTCCCCGCGAGATCGATCATCACCAAGACACAAGAGAACGAGGCAGGATAGGCATTCTCCACCGGTCAGACCTCATAACCGGCTACGTTCACCATCGCCTCGCATAGACCGCTGCCGCGAGCGCAGACAACGGTCACCAACAACTCCAAGTTCTGACAGTGACGACGAACCTCACGGCCCGTTGTCCCGCGGGATCTTGGCCACCCGTCTCCCTAAAGGACTAGAGAAGCCTCCGTCTCTAGGGACTTACGATGGAACCACTGACCCAGACGAGCACATAGAAAACATAGATGCTCTTTTGGACTACAGAGGGGTACGAGGAGCCATCAAATGCCGTCTGTTCCCTACCACGCTCCGGAAGGGAGCAATGACATGGTACAAGCAACTGCCAGAGGAATCCATTACATCTTGGAGGCAGCTGGGGAGGATTTTCTCCCGTCACTTTACTGCATCGCGACGCCATCCAAAGACCAAGGCGTCCCTCGAAGCTGTCGTACAGGGAAGAGATGAGCCTCTTTGAGCTTACATTGAACGGTTCAACAAGGAGGCCGTCCAGGTGCCAACGACCGACGAGATGCAGAAATTCCTGCTCAAGCAGGGATTACGTCCTGGCTCAGACTTCGCGAAAGCCATCGGCCTTGATCCACCGAGGAATCTTAACGCCCTTCTCCTCCAAGCCCAGTCGCATATACAGTACGAGGAGAAGGTTGTTGCACACTCTGTCTGGGCCTCTCGACACCATGAAGGTGCTCACTCATCCAGAGCTGAAGAAACCTCGACATCCCGTCGAGGAGATAAAAGACGCGACGATTGGCCTCGTGATGCACGCGAACAGAAGGGACCTTCTGGGCGGTTCCATGACTATACCCCCCTCACTGCCTCGAGAGAGAAAATCTTGTCCGAGTGTGCCAACTCGGAATTCAAGCAAGCGGGAGTCTGTTTCCCCAAACAGCTACCGGCCAGACCAGGTGTAGACAAATCCAAGTATTGCCGCTTCCACAAGAGTCACGGCCATACGACGGAAGAATGCACCCACCTCAGAGATGCAATAGAGATCCTTATTCGCGAAGGCCACCTGAAGCAGTTCGTAAAAAAGAAAGATGCTCCTCGACAAGAGACCCAGGAGAACAAAAAGGCTACAGAAGAGACTCCTCTTTCTGATAACACCAACGTACAGGTCTCTATGTCCATAACTCGGCCAAAGGACTTCCGCATCCCTGATAGTTTGTCCGTCTCCACGTACCTCGCTGCTCACAGCCCGTGGGAGGCCTTCCCGTCAGCCATGGTCATTTCTGGTGGTGGATTCAACAAAATCATGGTCGGCTCCGTCAAGAGGAGATTCGATCAATTGATCAGCAAAAGCTCGAATAAAGTCACTACGCTGGACACCACTCACAAAGGATCCGTTCCTATTTCCTTCTACAAGGAAGAGCTCCTCGGTGGAGCACCGAACTCAAGCATTCCGTTGCTTATCCGAGCAAAGATGGCGAACTTCGACGTTCGCAGAATACTCGTGGACCAGGGCAGCTCAGTTGATATAATGTACAACCACCTGTTCAAAATGCTGCAGCTGAATGACTCTCACCTTTCTCCATACGTTGGATCCGACCTGCAAGGATTCAACGGAGCGGTGACAAAGCCCCGGGGTTACGTAGAGCTCATCGTAACCTTTGGTTCAAGAGAGACAACCCGAGCAATTAAAGCACAGTTTCTGGTAATTGAATGCCCGTCACTATACCAGTGCATTTTTGGAAGGCCAACCCTGGCAGAGTTGATTGTTGTACCTTCCACCGTACATCTCAAGATGAAGTACTACACTTCTAAAGGGATGGTCGCCACCCTCCACGATGACATCGAAGCTGCCCGTCGATGCTTTGAAGCAGCATCAAAATGACTAAGCACCATCTCAGCAGGACCAAGGACTTCTGGTCGTTCCCCCTTGCCCAGCAGCTCCGAGCAGCCAAAACCGCTCCCCCAGGTCAAATCTATCGACTTGGACAGCCGTTTCAGCGAGGAAGACCACGCCAAGGACCCAACGACTTCGAGCAGCCAGTCTAACAACAGTGGCCATCTCCTACGCCCTGTCCCAGATGGCAACTTCGAGATCGTTCCGTTCGGAGAAGACCCCCAACGGGGAGTAAAGATCAGAGCAGACCTCCCTGACCTGGCCAGGAGACAACTAAAAGCATGCCTCCGGGAGAACGCAGACTTGTTCGCATGGAGCACTGCTAAAATGCACAGGATTGGACCCATCAGCCGCTTACCACCAGCTTACAATTCATCCGGCCGTCAAAGCCGTTGCCCAGCGCAGAAGGAAACAGTCCCCAGAAAAGATGGAAGCCGCAGAGAAAGCTGTCAAAGACCTTCTAGAAGCTAGGTTTATTTCTGAGGCCAAATACACTACATGGCTCTCAAATGTTGTACTTGTAAGAAAAAATAATGGCAAATGGAGGATGTGTGTTGATTATACCGATGTTAATAAGGCATGTCCGAAGGACGCCTACCCCCTCCCCAATATCGATAAGCTCGTAGATAACTCAGCGGGTTTTAAGCTTTTATCGTTCCTCGACGCCTACTCGGGCTACAATCAAATCCCAATGGCCGCGAGCGATAAAACTTACACGGCCTTCATGACCGAATTGGGCAACTATTACTACAACGTAATGCCCTTCGGGCTGAAGAACGTCGGCGCTACGTACCAACGAATGATGAACAGAGAATTCCAAGGACAAATAGGTGACATGCTCGAAGTATACATGGACGATATGATCATCAAGTCCCACGAGGAACTAGATCATGTCACCCATCTTCGCAAAATCTTCGAGCAAGCAAGAAAGTATCGAATGTGTTTTAACCCAGAGAAGTGCACGTTTGGTGTATGGGCAGGTAAATTCCTTGGCTTCTACCTAATAGAACGAGGAATCGAAGCTAACCCCGACAAGTGTCAGGCATTCTCTGAGTTCCCAACGCCCACATCTAAGAAGAACATCCAATCCCTCAATGGGGTGCTTACTTCGTTGTCCCGCTTCGTGGCAAAATCTGCCAAACACGCCCTTCCTTTCTTCAAGCTCTTGCGGAAAGAAGCAGCGTTTGAATGGACCGAGGAATGTGAAACATCCCTCCTTCACTTGAAGCAAGCTCTGTCGAAACCGCCCGTGTTATCACGACCAGATATTGGGGAAGTCTTGTTCCTATACCTCGCCGTCACTGCCGAGGCCGTTAGTGCCGTCCTCATTCGCGAGAATCCTGGCGGACAAAAGCCAATATACTTCACGAGCAAAGCATTAGAGGACCCAGAGTTGCGATATCAACAGATAGAGAAGGTAGCATTGGCCCTCGTCAATGCTACCAGATGGCTGAGACACTATTTTTTGGCTCACACGATCGTGGTAAGAACAGATCAGCCCATAAAGCAACTACTGGGACGACCAGACATGGCGGGCAGAATGCTCAAATGGTCATCAGAACTGTTCTAGTTCGACATCCAGTACGAAAGCAGGAAAGCTCTTAAGGCCCAAGCTCTGTCCGATTTCGTAGCGTAAATGACGTTCTCAGACTCCCCGATCCACATAGCAAACAGATGGACCATCTATGTAGACGGAGCGTCCAGCTCGACCGGCAGTGGGGCAGGGGTAATTTTGGAGAACGACGAAGGGACCATAGTCGAGGCTTCTCTCACGTTGTCCTTTCCGACGTCGAACAACCAGGCCGAGTATGAAGCCTTCCTCGCCGGTTTGCACATAGCCGAAGACCTAGGGGCTGAAGAAATCATCATCTGCACGGACTCTCAGCTCGTAGCCCTCCAGATATCAGGAGAATATCATACCAAAAATGACAGTCTCTCTGAATACCTAACCTTGGTCAAGGGAAAAATGGCGAGGTTCAGAATGGTAGAAGTGAGACATGTTCCACGCAAACACAACGTGCGAGCAGACATCTTGTCCAAACTAGCAAGCACTAAGGGAAAAGGCAGAAACAGGTCAGTCATCCAAGAGATACTTCCCCGGTCCAGCATCGATAAGGGATCCTCGACCCTACACGTATATGCGATTGGGGACAGCGATTGCTGGATGACACCAGTGTACAACTACCTCACCAGGGACGAGCTTCCGGATGACCCCAAGGAAGCCAGCACCATCAGATGAAGAGCTTGCTCGTACGTCATCCTTGAAAACAAACTCTATCGACGAGGCTTCTCCATCCCACTGCTCAAATGCATAGAGGAGGAAGTTGTCCCTCACGTATTACGAGAAATCCACGAAGGCATTAACGCCCAGCACCTAAGAGGAAGGTCCCTTGGCCGCAAGGCCCTCTGAGCAGGGTATTATTGGCCTACCATGCAGCACGATGCCAAAGAGCATGTGAAGAGATGCGACAAATGCCAACGGCACAGGGATATGCACCTAGCTCTGCCTAACGAACTGAAAAGCATGACCTCCCCGTGGTCATTCGCCTGGTAGGGCCTAGACATCCTAGGACCCTTCGTGACGGGGTCCAACCAAAACAAATACCTGATAGTGGACGTAGACTATTTCACAAAGTGGATAGAAGCAGAAGCCTTAGCAAAGATAACAGCACTTAACATTCTGTGCTTCTACAAGCGGAATATCCTTGCCCGTTTTGGGATTCCCCAAGCAATTGTCACGGACAATGGAACGCACTTTACGGACAAGAAGTTCCAAGACTTCATCGCCCATCTCGGAACAAAGCAGCATTTCGCATCTGTAGAACATCCCCAGACCAACGGGCAGACAGAAGCAGCCAATCATGTCATTCTTCGTGGCCTCAAGTGAAGACTGGATGAAACGAAGAAAGCCTGGCTCGAGGAGCTCCACAGCGTCTTATGGGCGTACCGCACCACTCCTCAGTCTACCACCGGGGAAGCACCTTTCCGCTTAGCATATGGCACAGAGGCTGTTATACCCATTAAAATTCACGTACCGTCCAGAAGGATCGAATCACCTCTAGACGAGGAAATGAATGACGAAGCAATAAGAGAGGAGCTCGACCTTGTCGAGGAAATCCAAACAGGAGCAGCCCTCCGCAAAGCATCTCTTAAGTAAAAAATAGCAATCAGGCACAACGCTAAAGTCTTACGACGAGAGTTTGATGTGGGTAGCCTTGTCCTACGAAGAAACCACAAGGACTCTCGCGAAGGCAAACTAGCAGCCAACTTGGAAGGGCCGTACAGAGTCCGTGCCAGAACGGAGAATGGTACCTACTTCCTCGAGACCCTCAACGGGGATGAAATCCCTCGACCATGGAACGCTGAAAAACTTAAGCAGTACTACAGCTAAAGTCACAATAGGCTTCCTCGCGTCAAAGGACCACCTAACGGTCATCATGCTCGTTCAGGTACAAACGATGCATACGCACAAAGTGGAATCCAACTCAAGTAAATGAGCCGGAGCTCTGCTCGTCAGCGGTCCTCAATCGAACATCGCCTTCGCCCAAGTACCACGATTGGCAGAACCCCAGCTCGCGATGGGACATTCACGCCGCGACCTCAGACCTCAATCGCGACCTGAGATCCGCAACCTCGCCAAGAGGACACGTTTGGAAGCATAACCACCACTTAGTAGTTATTTCTTAGCACTATAAATAGGAGTTATTTTGATAGAATAAGGGGTGTTCATATTTTTGTACAAGTTACTCAAAGAAACTCAAAGTACCCGCGTGTAGAGAAACGAGTTCGTGAGAATGTACGTAATGTAACACCACTTTCTTTCATCAATGCAATTTGTCTTCATCATGTTTATGTTTCAGCACTTTACATTTTCCTGAACTTTACCTTTCATGTCTTAACTTTTCCTTGATCTTTATTTTCAGTCAAGTTTATTTTAAACCTTGTTTTTACTTTCATTTAAAAGCTCTCGACATTTGTCTTCTTGCATCTTTACATTCAAGCATTTAATCTTCAAGCATTTACTTTCAAAGTCTTTTATCTTCAAGTCATTTATTTTTAAAGTCATTTATCTTTCCCCATTTACTTTCGACTGCACTTTTATCAATTCCAGTCTTTATTTTTAAGAACGTGGAGTTCATTGCATTTTATCTTCAAAAGCTTTTACATCATTGCATTTACTTTTAAAGTCATTTATTTCCTCGTCATTTACTTTCGAAAGCCACTTATTTTTCTGCATCTTTTACATTCAAGAACGTGAAGTTCAAGCACTTTTACATTTTTTGTCATTTACCTTCGACAGTAATTTATCTTCCTGCATTTTTATCAATTCAAGTCTTTATCTTCAAGCCTTATTTTCAAAGCTTTTTACTTCTTGTCTGTTACTTTCGACGCCTTTAAATTCTGCATTCTTTATTTACAGCCTTTTAACTTCCAAGCTTTTACTTTACTGCAAGTAGTCGAACGTGGAGTTCACTTAGGTTTTTTTTTTAGCATTGTCGATCGTGGAGTTCAGTTTACATTTCCTTTATTTCAAGTTATATTCACTCTCTCTTAAAATTTAGCACATGTCCTAGGATTTGTGTGGTCGATCCTGCAAGTTAGTCAGTTTTATTTAAAATTGATAGACCAGAGGTTGTTTACCAAAATTCACAGTAAACAGGTTGTTATGTTTCGATGCATCCCTTTTCCCTTAAATTACCATTTTCTAACTTTGTAAATACTCTATGGAATCACGCGCTTGGCTGATTTCCATCCTATCAATAAAATTTGAGCCTTAGTGCTTTTGTTTGCAATTCTTATTTGTTTTAGCTTCACAGAACGACATTTTAACATGATTAACGATTCTTGAAATAAAACAAAAACGAATTTACTTGTTAAAATTTATCTGCTTTTAAAATAAAGATGGCAATTTCTTTTGACTGTTGAACATCGAAAGAACATCGATCGCTTCTCCAGAAGTAATCAAACCTCAAAGTACAGAATCAAAGTACTCTTTCTTAACCAGTACACCTGAACGAAGGATCAATTGTGTCAGAAACCATGTTTCATCTGACATCCCCGGCAGAGTTCTTATCTCCTAAGCCCGACCCACGTAGTTCCTCACTGGGACTATCTCTCCTAAGCAAGGCAGAATTGCTATTTTGAACCAAATGATACTTTACATCCCCTGCAGTGGCCGAGTATCTAGTTGTATTCATCCATTAATCTGTATGTTGCGTCAGTTTTGTCAGCATAAACATACATATATCATGCATTATTGATTTGCATTCATATTCATATTGCATCACTATCACTCTAGTAAGTCTTGTCCCCTAGTGATAAAAGTCATTTCGTCAATCAAGTTGTCAGTTCTTTCCTCTTCTGGAAATGTTGCGTCTGAACAATCTCTCTTCTAGTTTATTTCGAGGATGGAAACGGTCTTCGACCACTTTGATAACTTGAACCTCTGAAAGACCAGAAAACCTTCGACAAATGTCACTCTTCACCATTGAAGATGATATCTTCGCTTTCCCGGATTAAGGAAAATCCCCAGAGGAAGCCTCACAACTAAAGACTCTCAGCAACACATTGATTTTTTTCTCCAAGAGAGTCAATGTTAATGAAGTCATCAACACCTCAAAATTGGGGTACATTGTATGGCATTTCTCCGAGAAGATCTCGAAGAAAAGTACGATGTAATATCCCCAAGCAGGAAACAGTCTCTCAAGATACTTGTTTTCCCCGATAGAGTCGACAAATGGCATCTCCAAACAGAGAAGTTTGAACACCTCTACATTTCAGACCAATGGGTTCCCCGGTAAGTATGACATCAAAACTTTTTCCATCAAACGGCATCTCCCCAGGAAAATTCGGTAAGAAGTTTGAGGGAAAACCGCTACGAATAGCGTCCCTTGTCAAGAAAGTTTATTGATAAAAGAAACTGAGACCAGTTCCTTAGTAGGAAACCAGGATCGAGGGGAATTTTACATCAAAAACTAAGACCAGTTCCTTGGTAGGAAACCAAGATCGAGGGGAAGTTTATATCAGAAACTGAGACCAGTTCCTTGGTAGGAAACCAGGATCGAGGGGAAGTTTATTTTCAGAAACTAAGACCAGTTCCTTGGTAGGAAACCAGGATTGAGGGGAAGTTTATTTCAGAAACTAAGACCAGTTCCTTGGTAGGAAACCAGGATCGAGGGGAGGTTTTTACCTTTTCTAAGCGCCATCGCTTAGCAAAAGAAGATGGATGAGAAAACTGCCATTCATAACCACCATCAAAATTTTGGGTATTCCGATATTTAATCCTCTTGCACCCCGAATGCCCGGATATCTTCGCCATTCACACCTTCGGGTCCAAGAAAATTAAAAAGGGGCATCTGTCATACCCCAAACTTTGACCACTAATATTTCCCATCATTGTGCAAATCATCACCACAATATGAATGAACCAACATGCCTCAGTCAATCTCCTCAAAGGTTATTGAGCATGCACTACAAACAAAGATTAGGGTTTCAAGCCCTCTCAGAGTCTTAGACAAATGATCAATCAAAAAATGGCATGATCTTCACCTTGCCTAACCTCTCAAACCCCTATAAAGGATCAAGAGGACTCCACCTCAAGAATCCATCACAAGGTTGTAGCATTCTGAGGGGATCAAGCCTCAAGATCGCCAGTGTCACCAAATTAGGGTTTGGTCGACCAGGGCCTCTAGATGGGAATTTTCCTCTGGGCATGAGCCAATGCTTCAAAGAATAACCTAAGATACTCCATGGGACCTCATAAACCCAATCATCAAGTCAATTTGACCTCAGGGGATGAATTTATCAAAAATCAGGAATTAGGGTTTCTTGACCTAATTCACCCCTAAGTTGACTTTTGGGACAAAGCATGAGCCAAGACCTCAAGACATGATTTTAGAGTCTCCTATACACTACATTGATCCATTTACAACAATGAATTGATTCAAGAAGCTTGATCCATAAGCTTCAATTTCATCAGCACCACAATTAGGGCTTTAAGGAAAAAGTCAATTGTACCTTTGACTGTTAACCAAGACATGCTCCAAAACCTTGGGACATGATTTAATATACCCTATATCACCTATGGAATCCATATATCAAGTTTGATTTAGGTCAAGGACTTGATTTCATAGAGGATCGCACAGTTTGGAATTCATCTGGTAAAAAGTCAACTGTGCACAAAAGTCAACTTTGACTTTTTGAGATTTTTCATAATTATGGTTCCTTGACCCTAAAATGATGTTAATGTGTGATTGAAATCATCATTCATCAAGAAAAATCAAAGAAAGTGGGATAACTTGTAAAATGGGTAACCATAAAAACTTAGAATTTTTCTAAGTTATGGAACAAAGTGGCTAGGTGTAGCGAGCGATTTTGGACGCGGTTCTTAAGCGCTGGTCGCTCTCTGTGGTTTAAGCTTAAACTACAGGTCGATTCATTTTTTATCCTATTGTGAGATGAATAAGGAAGGGAAATAGATGTCTCCAATTAACCCTGCTTGCATACTGAGTTTAAACAGCGGTCTGTTAGGTTACGAATGCTATCAATGTGGGGGGCCTTTGTACTGGTTATTAGTATTTTCGCCAATACTGGTTCTTATCTAGGCAGAAGTTTTCTGGCGGGGAACAAGGATTAGGATGTTAGGACTGATGTTTATGAATGTGAGAGTATGGGATTTGGTTTTTTTGTTGATTGTGCTCGCTAAGATTTTTCTTTCAATCTTATGCCTACGTATTCCCGTTTACCGAAATAGGGAAATCAGAGCGTTCGTAGTTCCTCCTATTCTATGGGAGGAAATGGGTGTTTTTGGTGTCTTGTTTAAAGCCCAAGACGTGAAGCTAAAGGGTAGTTTGTATCTTGATCAAAGCCCAAGATGTGAAGCTGAAAGGTCTCCACTTGAGAGAGAATTTGTCATCTCTAAAGAGGGGTTTGTATAAAGGAGGATTACTTTAACCGGGATACGCGGATCCTAGCAATGCCATAATTTCCTTTATAGGGGGGTTTTAACCTGAAGGAGAAGACTTTAACTCAGTGTAGAGTAATGCTATCTTTCCTTAGGAATTTCTCATGCTAAAAGAGGGACAGTGGCATGGATGTAGATGTCCAGAGGCTTGCCGCTTACAGCGATTAGATGAAGGGGTGGTTGATGTTTGTGTAGTGTGAACGAGGCACAGCTTTGATGCTAAAAGGTTAATTGGATTAACCAGTGGTTTTCTTATATAAAGCCTAAGAGGAGGCTAATATGTGTCTCGTACAAATCCCGAGAGAGAGGCGAAAAGGGTTTGACTCAACAAGAGAGTGTTTTTGTATCTCGTATAAAGCCCGAGATGGAGGCTATTTTACTCAACAAGAGAGTTTTTTGTATCTCGTACAAAGCCCGAGATGGAGGCTAAAATTTGTTTGGTTCAATAAGAACCTTTTTGTATCTCGTATAAAGCCCGAGATGGAGGCCAAAGGGGTGATTGACTCAACGAGGGAGTCTCATATGTGTCTCATACAAAGCCCGAGAGAGAGGCTAAACGTGGTTTGACTCCGCTGGGGAGAATCATTGTATAAAGCCCAAGAGAGAGGCTAACTTCATTGAAGAAGGATCATTATACAAAGCCTAAAAGGAGGCTATGGTTACTATTTCAGTTGAGTGACAGGTCCAGTATACTGATTTTGAAAGAGAAAATCAGTTCTTATATGAGCAACACTGTACTCAGGGATCTGATTTTGGGGATCAGGGATATTTCCTTCTCTTTGAGGAAACGGGAAATCCAAAGGGTATTGAGACTGTCCGAGTCTACGGGTTTCCTTCGTATTTAACGAAGGGGTCACTTAAGAATGTCTTTGAGACTCAAGGAGATTAGACTGTCCAAGTCTAGAGTTTCGCCTTTTGTACTATGCTTTGAGAAACAGTAGTAGACTCTTTGAAAGGACTGTTCTATGAGGATGACTAGGTTCTGTTCCTATACCTCTAGGAGGTCGTCGGGACAATTTTTACGAAGCCCAAGAGGAGGCTCGAAACTTTTAAGAAGCCGATGGGTCCTTGTATGAAGCCCAAGAGGAGGCTGGAAACTTTTAAGAAGCCTACGGGTCCTTGTACGAAGCCCAAGAGGAGGCGGGGTTGCTTTTAGGAAGCCTGTGGGTCCTTGTATGATGCCCAAGAGGAGGCCGATGCTTTTAAGAAGCCCGTGGGTCCCCAAACCCCGAGAAATTCAAGGCAAGCTATTCACAAGGAATAGATCAAGTCAGGAAAGTTTGAGAATTTGGAAGAAACTCAAAGATGCCATTCACGGAGAATACATTCATCTTGGGGAGTAGAGTTTCTTGACAATTCCTAATGAGGACAGCCGAAGAGAAGACTGTATCTGGTGATCCTATTGGGGATCTAGTTGTCTATTTCTATGAATAAATGAAACGGCGTCACCTAGTTCTAGACGTAGTTGTCGGGGAAACTCTAAATATCTATACTATTATTACACAGTTGATATGAGTTTATGAAAGAAGACTTACAGTGAAACAGCCCCACAATACAGTTATATGTATATGAAAGTGGTAAATGAAAGCAATAACCACTTACTCGATTGTAGAGCTTCCATGTTGTTTGGTTAGTTGTTCAACAAAGAAAGATTGAAAACAACAGTATATTCAAAATCAAAGGAGAAAGTGCTTTGAAAAATGAAGGTTTGGGGCTTACAACTCAGGAAGAGGCCCAGGGTTTTATCAGTGAGTGCACTGTTGAATTTGTACAGAGGGACTTATACAAGTGACTGAGGCCCAAAATGTTTTCTGTACAAAGGGATGGGTCTTACACTCTCTCAAGAGGCCCAAAAGGTTTAAAGAAAACGAGTGGGGCTTATAACACGAGGGTAGGCCCAGATGACTTTTCGTTTAAAAACGGCGATCGCGCCGAGGTTTTCTTTTAACGCAGAGGGACTTATACAATAAGTGAGGCCCAAAATGTTTTGGTTAAAAGGGGATAGGATCTTACACTCTAGTAGAGGCCCAAAATGTTTTGAATGGGTCTTATAGCTCGAGGAGAGGCCCAGGATTATTTTGAAAAGGCGACGATTGCGCCGTTTGTTTTTTACGGTATCGGGACTTATACAATACACTGAGGCCCAAAAATGATTCGGTCAAGAAAGGATTGGGTCTTACACTCTCTCAAGAGGCCCAAAGTGTTTTAAAAATGATTTATGAGGGTTGAATTAATCCAAAAACCCTAATTTGTTTTCAAAAATGTATTTAATTGAATAAAAATTCAATTAAAATGATCAAAATTATTTATCATATGAAAAACAAATTGTGATCTTGGATTAATGCTTCAAAAATTAAGTATTGACCTACAAAATAATTAGAAAGCATTAAAAGTTGCAAAATCAATGTAGAAAAAATATTTAAAATGTCAAAAACAATTAAAATATTAATTCTTTGCAAAAATATCAATTATATAAAATAAATAATATTTTTGGGATTTTTTGGTAGAATCAAATATTTAAACATTTTTGTGAATTATTGCAAAAAGAACCAATCAAAAATGATAAAAATTGAAGGAGTTATTAATTTTTCAAATTATTAAAGATAATAATATGAAAAATAACAAAATAAACAAGTGATAAAAAGAAGTCTGGGGCGAGGGGGATTCGAACCCCAGACCTCTCGCTTGCCAATACACACAAAACCAGCTGATGAACCGCTGGGGCGCAATGCCAATTCAAATATAATATGGCAAGGGAAAAATATATAGAGAACTTGTTGGATTTTCTGAAAATGGCGCCATGGCCATCTTCCTCCTCGAGCTCGTGCATGAAACACCCTATCTCCCTCATCTCTCCACCATTGGACATGATTCAAACACCAAACCCGTGCGTTTTTTCACAAGGAATAAGATGGCAATACCCAATTTTATTCATTTTCAGTGTGGAGTAAAATAATCATGATGAACACAAATGAACCCTAATTTGCAAAAGCAATCGTGCAGGCATGGTTATAAGGTTTATGATCCAATTTCTTGAGGCAAAACAATCAACACATGATGGCAATCAAATGGCAAAAATATCATGCGAGGAAATATACATGGATCATGGAGTTTGAAATTGAAGCTCACCTTGATGCAAGCTGAAATGGAACTTTGCCCAGATGCTGTTCCAGTCGTGAATTGATGATCCCTACAGCTTCAATGGATGTTATGGAGTGTGTTGCAAGCTTTGGAACACTTTGAAACTCTTTGGATCAAGCTGGAGACCTCCACCTGCAAAATTGAAGCATAATGGCTTGGTGGAAGAGTGATTTTGAGCCTGAGGTGTTACAGTCAGTGTTTAAGTGTTTGGACACCTCAAATACATCATATGTGATGTGTTTGAGCAATTGGAATTGATTGCCTATGGCTGCAACTCAAAACCCGATAGTGGTTACTCAAAAACAAGAAAACTTGAGGTTTAAGAAAGAATGAGAGAAAGCAGTGCCGTAACTGGCTTTGGTGTGAGTTGAATGATCCATTGGGACCTCTATTTATAGGTGATCAACTTTTGTTTTGGAGGAATAGTGAATGGCTGCTGGATCAGATCACATTTGCATGGATTAGCTTGGAGGATTTCTTCTCAAGCAAGGCAAGCTAGCCATTCCCAAGAGCAGGGCTATGCCTTGACCAAAATCACATTCTTCAGATGTTTTTATTGTTGTTTAATCAGAGAATTTGACTGAGTAGAGTAGCTACCTTGACAATGCACTATTCCACATTAATGCACTTTGAATTCAAGGCAAAATGTGCCAAAGTGGATGAATTTCAAGTTGGAAGATTCCTTGGCTTTTTGACTCAGATTTATCAGTTGGATCAGTTGCATTGTGATTGGTTTGAACACAGGTGGCATGCTGATCCTCAGTTTTTGGTTCAAAATCGTGTGTGGCAAGCAAACATGCAAACTGATTTTTCCAAAACAGCTTGCAGCAGCATGACTTTGGGCATGGATTTCTCATGGCTTAAGTTGAATCAATTCATGTTGTTGGGCTCTTTGAATTCTTAGTAACATATGCAACAATATTGATGTTTAACTTTGGACTCGATTCAGCTTACAACTATGTGAAAAGATCTCACAAGTTTTGGTGTTTCAACAAAATCAGTCTTGGACAGAATTTTTCTAAGTGTTGGAAAATGGTATACTTTCATGTTTTCAGCCACTTTGGCTCACTCATAGCTCAAAATCCATAATGAATTGGAGTTAGGCCTAGTTGAAGTTTTTGTAGAGGGTAATGAGAGCTACAAATCCATCTTTGGATGAGAAAAAATGGCCTTGTGGTTTAGGATTTATGGTCCTCCAAAGTTGGTACCTTTGTCACTTTATTTTTAACTTAGAAAATTTTCTAAGTTTTTATGGTTACCCCTTTTACAAGTTATCCAACTTTTCTTGATTTTTCTTGATGAATGATGATTCAAATCATACATTAACATCATTTTAGGGTTAAAAATCCATTTTGGTGAAAAATCTCAAAATGTCAAAGTTGACTTTTGTGCACAGTTGACTTTTTATCAGATGAATTCCAAATTGTGCAACTCTTCTGGAAATCATGTCCTTAACCTAAATCAAACTTGATGGACATGTTCCATGGGTATCATAGGGTATATTGAGGCATGTCCTAGGGTTTGGGAGCATGTCCTGGTCAAAAGTCAAAGTTACAGTTGACTTTTCTCTTAAAACCCTAATTATGGTGCAGATGAAATTGAGACTTGTTGCTCAAGCTTCTTGGATTGATCCATTGTTCCAAATGGATCAATATGGTATGTTAGAAACCCTCAAATCCTCTCTTGAGGTCTTGGTTCATGATTTGTCCCAAAAGTCAACTTAGGGGTGAATTAGGTCAAGAAACCCTAATTCCTGATTTTTGATGTATGCATTCCCTGAGGTCAAATTGACTTGATGATTGGGTCCATGAGATTCCATGGAGTATATTAGTTTATGTTTTGGATCATTGGCTCACGCCCAGATGAAAATTTCCCATCTGGAGGCCCTGGTCGACCAAAACCCTAATTTGGTGACACCGTCGATCTTGAGGCTTGATCCACCTAGAAGGGAGCAACTTTGTGTTTAATCTTTGGAGTGGGGGTCCTTTTGATACATTGTGGATATTTCAGAGGTTAGACAAGTTGAAGGTCATGTCATTCCTTGATTGACCCTTTGTCTAAGGCTCAGAGAGGGCTTGAAACCCTAATTTTGATTGTAGTGGATGCTCACCCATCTTTGGGGAGACTGATGAAATAAGATGGTTCCTCCATATTGTGATGATGATTTGCACAATGATGGGAAATCTTAGTGGTCAAAATTTGGGGTATGACAGATGCCCCTATTTAATCTTCTTGGACCCGAAGGTGTGAATGACGAAGGTATTCGGGCATTCGGGGTGCAAGAGGATTAAATATCGGAATACCCGAAATTTTAATGGTGGTTATGAATGGTAGCTTACGCATTCATCTTTTTTAGCTAAGCAATGATGCTTAGAAAAGGTAAAACTTCCCCCTTGATCCTAGTCTTCAGCCAAGGAACTGGTCTCAGTTTCTGAATTAAACTTCCCCTCGATCCTGGTTTCCTACCAAGGAACTGGTCTTAGTTTCTGATGTAAACTTCCCCTCGATCCTGGTTTCCTACCAAGGAACTGGTCTCAGTTTCTGATTTAAACTTCCCCTCGATCCCGGTTTCCTACCAAGGAACTGGTCTCGATTTCTTTATTAGTAGCGGTTTTCCCTCAAACTTCTCGCCGAATTTCCCTGGGGAGACGCCATTTGACGGAAGAAGTTTTGATGTCAGACTTGCTGGGGAACCCAATCGTCTGAGTTGTAGAGGTGCACAAACTTCTCTGTTGGAGACGCCATTTGTTTCTACTGGGGAAAGCGAGTCTCTTGAGAGACTGTTTTCGTTTGGGATCTTACATCATACTTTTCTCGGGATCTTCCCGGAGAAATGCCATATGATGGGGTCCAATTTTGAGGTGCCGATGACTTTTTCATCAACGATCTTTTCGGAGCGAAACTGGCGTGCTGTCGAATCTCTGATTACGAGGCTTTCTCTGTGGATTTTCCTTAATCCGGGAAAGTGAAGACATCGTCTTCAATGGTGAAGAGTGACGTTGGCGGAAGGTTTTCTCTGGCTTTTCAGAGGTTCAAGTTATCAAAGTGGTCAAGGGTCAACTTCAATCCAGAAATAAAACTAGAGGAGAGAGAATGTTCAGACGTAACACTTCCTGACGAGGAAAAGGCTGACAAATCAATTGAGAGAACTTCTATCACTAGGGGACAAGACCGACTAGAGTGATAGTGATGTAATATGAAATGTGAATGCAAATCAAAAATGCATGATGTATGTATGTTTATGCGGACAAAACTGACGCGACATAAAAACTAAAAGATGAACATGACTGGATACTCGGCCATCATGGGGCGAAGAAGTACTGTTGGTTCAGAATAGCAATTCCACCTTGCTTAGGAGAGATAGTCCCCGTCGGGAGCTATGTTGGTCGGACTTAGGAGATAAGAACTCGGTCGAGGTGTGTCAGACGAACCAAGGTCTTTGACACAGTTGATCCCTTCATTCAGGCGTACCGGTGTAGAAGGATTATTTTGATTCTGCACTTTGAGTTTCGAACACCTTTGGCGACGCGATTGATGTTCTTTCGATGTTTAACAGTCAAAAGCAATTGCCATCTCTTATTAAAAAGCAGAAAAAGTTTTAACAAGTAAATTCATTTTGTTTTATTTGAAGAATTGTTAATCATGTTAACAACGTTGTTCTGTAAAGATAAAACAAATAAGAAATACAAACAAAAGCACAAGGGCTCAAATTTTATTGATACAATGGAGATCAGCCAAACGTGTGATTCCAAAGAGTATATACAAAGCTAGAAAATGGTAATTTATAGGGAAAAGGGCTACGTTGAAACATAACGACCGCTATCCTTCTACCAACTTGGAATTCGGGGCATCCTGAGCTTCTGTCGAAGATGACCTTGACTAGAGTTTTCTGACAGATGATGTAACTTCTGCAGCTGAGGGACTTGCCTCTGTTGAACATAGTTACTTGCCATTATCCCTAATTTTTGCCTGGATTGTACTATGATGTTTCCAATCCATCGGGTTGATTTTTTTTCATGTCTCTAACTTTTTCCTGGACCGCCCTTCCAGGTTTTCAATCCACCGAGACGTTTTTTTTTTTTTAGTTTAGGCGAAGTATTTCTTGACTACATCAACATTCGTGGGGTAGACAAATTCCTCTCCGTCCATGGTTGCAAGTCTCAAGGCGCCGCCCGAGAGAGCTTTCGTGACCACATAGGGGCCATCATAATTTGGAGTCCACTTACCCCGAGAATCAGTGAGAAAAGATTGTATCTTCTTGAGCACAAGGTCTCCTTTCCTAAAGATGCGAGGTGGAACCTTTTTGTCGAACGCCCTCTTCATTCTCTGTTGATACAACTGACCGTGGCATAGTGTCGTGATTCACTTCTCTTCGATCAGATTGAGTTCGTCATGTCGACTTTGACACCATTCAGCTTCGGTGAGCTTAGCTGATCTCTACTTCTATGGGGAGAACTGCCTACATGCCATACACTAGAGAGAAAGGGGTTGCCCCTGTTGAAGTGCAGACTTTTCTTGATTTTTCTTGATGAATGATGATTCAAATCATACATTAACATCATTTTAGGGTTAAACATCCATTTTGGTGAAAAATCTCAAAATGTCAAAGTTGACTTTTGTGCACAGTTGACTTTTTATCAGATGAATTCCAAACTGTGCAATTCTACAGGAAATTATGTCCTTAACCTAAATCAAACTTGATGGACATGTTCCATGTCATCATAGGGTATATTGAGGCATGTCCAAGGGTTTGGGAGCATGTCCTGGTCAAAAGTCAAAGTTACAGTTGACTTTTCTCTTAAAACCCCAATTATGGTGCAGATGAAATTGAGACTTGTTGCTCAAGCTTCTTGGATTGATCCATTGTTCCAAATGAATTAATATGGTATGTTAGAAACACTCAAATCCTCTCTTGAGGTCTTGGTTCATGATTTGCCCCAAAAGTCAACTTAGGGGTGAATTAGGTCAAGAAACCCTAATTCTTGATTTTTGATGTATGCATTCCCTGAGGTCAAATTAACTTGATGATTGGGTCCATGAGGTTCCATGGAGTATATTAGGTTATGTTTTGGATCATTGGCTCATGCCCAGATGAAAATTTCCCATCTGGAGGCCCTGGTCGACCAAAACCCTAATTTGGTGACACTGTCGATCTTGAGGCTTGATCCACCTAGAAGGGAGCAACTTTGTGCTTAATCCTTGGAGTGGGAGTCCTTTTGATCCATTGTGGATATTTTAGAGGTTAGACAAGTTGAAGGTCATGTCATTCCTTGATTGACCCTTTGTCTAAGGCTCAGAGAGGGCTTGAAACCCTAATTTTGATTGTAGTGGATGCTCACCCATCTTTGGGGAGACTGATGAAATAAGATGGTTCCTCCATATTGTGATGATGATTTGCACAATGATGGGAAATATTAGTGGTCAAAATTTGGGGTATGACAGATGCCCCTGTTTAATCTTCTTGGACCCGAAGGTGTGAATGACGAAGGTATTCGGGCATTCGGGGTGCAAGAGGATTAAATATCGGAATACCCGAAATTTTGATGGTGGTTATGAATGGTAGCTTACGCATTCATCTTCTTTAGCTAAGCAATGATGCTTAGTAAAGGTAAAACTTCCCCTCGATCCTGGTCTTCAGCCAAGGAACTGGTCTCAGTTTTTGAATTAAACTTCCCCTCGATCCTGGTTTCCTACCAAGGAACTGGTCTTAGTTTCCGATGTAAACTTCCCCTCGATCCTGGTTTCCTACCAAGGAACTGGTCTCAGTTTCTGATTTAAACTTCCCCTCGATCCCGGTTTCCTACCAAGGAACTGGTCTCGGTTTCTTTTGTCAATAAACTTTCTTGACAAGGAACGCTATTAGTAGCGGTTTTCCCTCAAACTTCTCGCCGAATTTCCCTGGGGAGACGCCATTTGACGGAAAAAGTTTTGATGTCAGACTTGCTGAGGAACCCAATCGTATGAGTTGTAGAGGTGCACAAACTTCTCTGTTGGAGACGCCATTTGTTTCTACTGGGGAAAGCGAGTCTCTTGAGAGACTGTTTTCGTTTGGGATCTTACATCATACTTTTCTCGGGATCTTCCCGGAGAAATGCCATATGATGGGGTCCAATTTTGAGGTGCCGATGACTTTTTCATCAGCGATATTTTCGAAACGAAACTGGCGTGCTGCCGAATCTCTGATTACGAGGCTTTCTCTGTGGATTTTCCTTAATTCGGGAAAGTGAAGACATCATCTTCAATGGTGAAGAGTGACGTTGGCGGAAGGTTTTCTCTAGTTTTTCAGAGGTGCAAGTTATCAAAGTGGTCAAGGGCCAACTTCGATCCAGAAATAAAACTGGAGGAGAGAGAATGTTCAGACGTAACACTTCCTGACGAGGAAAAGGCTGACAACTCAATTGAGAGAACTTCTATTGGGCACAAGACCGACTAGAGTGATAGTGATGCAATATGAAATGTGAATGCAAATCAAAAATGCATGATGTATGTATGTTTATGCGGACAAAACTGACGCGACATAAAATCTAAAAGATGAACATGACTGGATACTCGGCCATCATGGGGCAAAGAAGTACCGTTGGTTCAGAATAGCAATTCCACCTTGCTTAGGAGAGATAGTCCCCGTCGGGAGCTATGTTGGTCGGGCTTAGGAGATAAGAACTCGGCCGAGGTGTGTCAGACGAACCAAGGTCTCTGACACAGTTTATCCCTTCATTCAGGCGTACCGGCATAAAAGGATTATTTTGATTCTGCACTTCGAGGTTCGAACACCTTTGGAGACGCGATTGATGTTCTTTCGATGTTTAACAGTCAAAAGCAATTGCCATCTCTTATTAAAAAGCAGAAAAAGTTTTAACAAGTAAATTCATTTTTTTTTATTTGAAGAATCGTTAATCATGTTAACAACGTTGTTCTGTAAAGCTAAAACAAATAAGAAATACAAACAAAAGCACAAGGGCTCAAATTTTATTGATACAATGGAGATCAGCCAAACGCGTGATTCCAAAGAGTATATACAAAGCTAGAAAATGGTAATTTATAGGGAAAAGGGCTACGTTGAAACATAACGACCGCTATCCTTCTACCAACTTTGAATTTGGGGCATCCTGAGCTTCTGTCGAAGATGACCTTGACTGGAGTTTTCTGACAGATGATGTAACTGCTGCTGCTGAGGGACTTGCCTCTGTTGAACATAGTTACTTGCCATTATCCCTAATTTTTGCCTGGATTGTACTATGATGTTTCCAATCCATCGGGATGATATTTTTTCATGTCTCTAACTTTTACCTGGACCGCCCTTCCGGGTTTTCAATCCACCGAGACGTTTTTTTTTTTTTTAGTTTAGGCGAAGTATTTCTTGACTACATCAACATTCGTGGGGTAGACAAATTCCTCTCCGTCCATGGTTGCAAGTCTCAAGGCGCCGCCTGAGAGAGCTTTCGTGACCACATAGGGGCCATCATAATTTGGAGTCCACTTACCCCGAGAATCAGTGGGAAAAGATTGTATCTTCTTGAGCACAAGGTCTCATTTCCTGAAGATGCGAGGTCGGACCTTTTTGTCGAACGCCCTCTTCATTCTCGGTTGATACAACTGACCGTGGCATAGTGTCGTGATTCACTTCTCTTCGATCAGATTCAGTTCGTCATGTCGACTTTGACACCATTCAGCTTCGGTGAGCTTAGCTTCCATCAATACCCTGATTGATGGGATCTCTACTTCTATGGGGAGAACTGCCTCCATGCCATACACTAGAGAGAAAGGGGTTGCCCCTGTTGAAGTGCGGACTTTTCTTGATTTTTCTTGATGAATGATGATTCAAATCATACATTAACATCATTTTAGGGTTAAACATCCATTTTGGTGAAAAATCTCAAAAAGTCAAAGTTGACTTTTGTGCACAGTTGACTTTTTATCAGATGAATTCCAAATTGTGCAATTCTTCAGGAAATCATGTCCTTAACCTAAATCAAACTTGATGGACATGTTCCATGGGTATCATAGGGTATATTGAGGCATGTCCTAGGGTTTGGGAGCATGTCCTGGTCAAAAGTCAAAGTTACAGTTGACTTTTCTCTTAAAACCCTAATTATGGTGCAGATGAAATTGAGACTTGTTGCTCATGCTTCTTGGATTGATCCATTGTTCCAAATGGATCAATATGGTATGTTAGAAACCCTCAAATCCTCTCTTGAGGTCTTGGTTCATGATTTTCCCCAAAAGTGAACTTAGGGGTGAATTAGGTCAAGAAACCCTAATTCCTGATTTTTGATGTATGCATTCCCTGAGGTCAAATTGACTTGATGATTGGGTCCATGAGGTTCCATGGAGTATATTAGGTTATGTTTTGGATCATTAGCTCATGCCCAGATGAGAATTTCCCATCTGGAGGCCCTGGTCGACCAAAACCCTAATTTGGTGACACTGTCGATCTTGAGGCTTGATCCACCTAGAAGGGAGCAGCTTTGTGCTTAATCCTTGGAGTGGGAGTCCTTTTGATCCATTGTGGATATTTGAGAGGTTAGACAAGTTGAAGGTCATGTCATTCCTTGATTGACCCTTTGTCTAAGGCTCAGAGAGGGCTTGAAACCCTAATTTTGATTGTAGTGGATGCTCACCCATCTTTGGGGAGACTGATGAAATAAGATGGTTCCTCCATATTGTGATGATGATTTGCACAATGATGGGAAATCTTAGTGGTCAAAATTTGGGGTATGACAGATGCCCCTGTTTAATCTTCTTGGACCCGAAGGTGTGAATGACGAAGGTATTCGGGCATTCGGGGTGCAAGAGGATTAAATATCGGAATACCCGAAATTTTGATGGTGGTTATGAATGGTAGCTTACGCATTCATCTTCTTTAGCTAAGCAATGATGCTTAGAAAAGGTAAAACTTCCCCTCGATCCTGGTCTTCAGCCAAGGAACTGGTCTCAGTTTCTGAATTAAACTTCCCCTCGATCCTGGTTTCCTACCAAGGAACTGGTCTTAGTTTCTGATGTAAACTTCCCCTCGATCCTGGTTTCCTACCAAGGAACTGGTCTCAGTTTCTGATTTAAACTTCCCCTCGATCCCGGTTTCCTACCAAGGAACTGGTCTCGGTTTCTTTTGTCAATAAACTTTCTTGACAAGGAACGCTATTAGTAGCGGTTTTACCTCAAACTTCTCGCCGAATTTCCCTGGGGAGACGCCATTTGACGGAAAAAGTTTTGATGTCAGACTTGCTGGGGAACCTAATCGTCTGGGTTGTAGAGGTGCACAAACTTCTCTGTTGGAGACGCCATTTGTTTCTACTGGGGAAAACGAGTCTCTTGAGAGACTGTTTTCGTTTGGGATCTTACATCATACTTTTTTCAAGATCTTCCCAGAGAAATACCATATGATGGGGTCCAATTTTGAGGTGCCGATGACTTTTTCATCAGCGATATTTTCGGAGCGAAACTGGCGTGCTGCCGAATCTCTGATTACGAGGCTTTCTCTGTGGATTTTCCTTAATTCGGGAAAGTGAAGACATCATCTTTAATGGTGAAGAGTGACGTTGGCGGAAGGTTTTCTCTGGCTTTTCAGAGGTTCAAGTTATCAAAGTGGTCAAGGGCCAACTTCAATCCAGAAATAAAACTGGAGGAGAGAGAATGTTCAGACGTAACACTTCCTGACGAGGAAAAGGCTGACAACTCAATTGAGAGAACTTCTATCACTATGGGACAAGACCGACTAGAGTGATAGTGATGCAATAAGAAATGTGAATGCAAATCAAAAATGCATGATGTATTTATGTTTATGCGAACAAAACTGACGCGACATAAAAACTAAAAGATGAACATGACTGGATACTCGACCATCATGGGGCGAAGAAGTACCGTTGGTTCAGAATAGCAATTCCACCTTGCTTAGGAGAGATAGTTCCCGTCGGGAGCTATGTTGGTCGGGCTTAGGAGATAAGAACTCGGCCGAGGTGTGTCGGACGAACCAAGGTCTCTGACACAGTTTATCCCTTCATTCAGGCGTACCGACGTAGAAGGATTATTTTGATTCTGCACTTCGAGGTTCGAACACCTTTGGAGACGCGATTGATGTTCTTTCGATGTTTAACAGTCAAAAGCAATTGCCATCTCTTATTAAAAAGCAGAAAAAGTTTTAACAAGTAAATTCATTTTGTTTTATTTGAAGAATCATTAATCATGTTAACAACGTTGTTCTGTAAAGCTAAAACAAATAAGAAATACAAACAAAAGCACAAGGGCTCAAATTTTATTGATACAATGGAGATCAGCCAAACGCGTGATTCCAAAGAGTATATACAAAGCTAGAAAATGGTAATTTATAGGGAAAAGGGCTACGTTGAAACATAACGACCGCTATCCTTCTACCAACTTTGAATTCGGGGCATCCTGAGCTTCTGTCGAAGATGACCTTGACTGGAGTTTTCTGACAGATGATGTAACTGCTGCTGCTGAGGGACTTGCCTCTGTTGAACATAGTTACTTGCCATTATCCCTAATTTTTGCCTGGATTGTACTATGATGTTTCCAATCCATCGGGATGATATTTCTTCATGTCTCTAACTTTTTCCTGGACCGCCCTTCCGGGTTTTCAATCCACCGAGATGTTTTTTTTTTTAGTTTAGGCGAAGTATTTCTTGACTACATCAACATTCGTGGGGTAGACAAATTCCTCTCCGTCCATGGTTGCAAGTCTCAAGGCGCCGCCTGAGGGAGCTTTCGTGACCACATAGGGGCCATCATAATTTGGAGTCCACTTACCCCGAGAATCAGTGAGAAAAGATTGTATCTTCTTGAGCACAAGGTCTCCATTCCTGAAGATGCGAGGTCGGACCTTTTTGTCGAACGCCCTCTTCATTCTCTGTTGATACAACTGACCGTGGCATAGTGTCGTGATTCGCTTCTCTTCGATCAGATTTAGTTTATCGTGTCGGCTTTGACACCATTCAGCTTCGGTGAGCTTAGCTTCCATCAATACCCTGATTGATGGGATCTCTACTTCTATGGGGAGAACTGCCTCCATGCCATACACTAGAGAGAAAGGGGTTGCCCCTGTTGAAGTGCGGACTTTTCTTGATTTTTCTTGATGAATGATGATTCAAATCATACATTAACATCATTTTAGGGTTAAACATCCATTTTGGAGAAAAATCTCAAAAAGTCAAAGTTGACTTTTGTGCACAGTTGACTTTTTATCAGATGAATTCCAAACTGTGCAATTCTTCAGGAAATCATGTCCTTAACCTAAATCAAACTTGATGGACATGTTCCATGGGTATCATAGGGTATATTGAGGCATGTCCTAGGGTTTGGGAGCATGTCCTGGTCAAAAGTCAAAGTTACAGTTGACTTTTCTCTTAAAACCCTAATTATGGTGCAGATGAAATTGAGACTTGTTGCTCATGCTTCTTGGATTGATCCATTGTTCCAAATGGATCAATATGGTATGTTAGAAACCCTCAAATCCTCTCTTGAGGTCTTGGTTCATGATTTTCCCCAAAAGTGAACTTAGGGGTGAATTAGGTCAAGAAACCCTAATTCCTGATTTTTGATGTATGCATTCCCTGAGGTCAAATTGACTTGATGATTGGGTCCATGAGGTTCCATGGAGTATATTAGGTTATGTTTTGGATCATTAGCTCATGCCCAGATGAGAATTTCCCATCTGGAGGCCCTGGTCGACCAAAACCCTAATTTGGTGACACTGTCGATCTTGAGGCTTGATCCACCTAGAAGGGAGCAGCTTTGTGCTTAATCCTTGGAGTGGGAGTCCTTTTGATCCATTGTGGATATTTGAGAGGTTAGACAAGTTGAAGGTCATGTCATTCCTTGATTGACCCTTTGTCTAAGGCTCAGAGAGGGCTTGAAACCCTAATTTTGATTGTAGTGGATGCTCACCCATCTTTGGGGAGACTGATGAAATAAGATGGTTCCTCCATATTGTGATGATGATTTGCACAATGATGGGAAATCTTAGTGGTCAAAATTTGGGGTATGACAGATGCCCCTGTTTAATCTTCTTGGACCCGAAGGTGTGAATGACGAAGGTATTCGGGCATTCGGGGTGCAAGAGGATTAAATATCGGAATACCCGAAATTTTGATGGTGGTTATGAATGGTAGCTTACGCATTCATCTTCTTTAGCTAAGCAATGATGCTTAGAAAAGGTAAAACTTCCCCTCGATCCTGGTCTTCAGCCAAGGAACTGGTCTCAGTTTCTGAATTAAACTTCCCCTCGATCCTGGTTTCCTACCAAGGAACTGGTCTTAGTTTCTGATGTAAACTTCCCCTCGATCCTGGTTTCCTACCAAGGAACTGGTCTCAGTTTCTGATTTAAACTTCCCCTCGATCCCGGTTTCCTACCAAGGAACTGGTCTCGGTTTCTTTTGTCAATAAACTTTCTTGACAAGGAACGCTATTAGTAGCGGTTTTACCTCAAACTTCTCGCCGAATTTCCCTGGGGAGACGCCATTTGACGGAAAAAGTTTTGATGTCAGACTTGCTGGGGAACCTAATCGTCTGGGTTGTAGAGGTGCACAAACTTCTCTGTTGGAGACGCCATTTGTTTCTACTGGGGAAAACGAGTCTCTTGAGAGACTGTTTTCGTTTGGGATCTTACATCATACTTTTTTCAAGATCTTCCCAGAGAAATACCATATGATGGGGTCCAATTTTGAGGTGCCGATGACTTTTTCATCAGCGATATTTTCGGAGCGAAACTGGCGTGCTGCCGAATCTCTGATTACGAGGCTTTCTCTGTGGATTTTCCTTAATTCGGGAAAGTGAAGACATCATCTTTAATGGTGAAGAGTGACGTTGGCGGAAGGTTTTCTCTGGCTTTTCAGAGGTTCAAGTTATCAAAGTGGTCAAGGGCCAACTTCAATCCAGAAATAAAACTGGAGGAGAGAGAATGTTCAGACGTAACACTTCCTGACGAGGAAAAGGCTGACAACTCAATTGAGAGAACTTCTATCACTATGGGACAAGACCGACTAGAGTGATAGTGATGCAATAAGAAATGTGAATGCAAATCAAAAATGCATGATGTATTTATGTTTATGCGAACAAAACTGACGCGACATAAAAACTAAAAGATGAACATGACTGGATACTCGACCATCATGGGGCGAAGAAGTACCGTTGGTTCAGAATAGCAATTCCACCTTGCTTAGGAGAGATAGTTCCCGTCGGGAGCTATGTTGGTCGGGCTTAGGAGATAAGAACTCGGCCGAGGTGTGTCGGACGAACCAAGGTCTCTGACACAGTTTATCCCTTCATTCAGGCGTACCGACGTAGAAGGATTATTTTGATTCTGCACTTCGAGGTTCGAACACCTTTGGAGACGCGATTGATGTTCTTTCGATGTTTAACAGTCAAAAGCAATTGCCATCTCTTATTAAAAAGCAGAAAAAGTTTTAACAAGTAAATTCATTTTGTTTTATTTGAAGAATCATTAATCATGTTAACAACGTTGTTCTGTAAAGCTAAAACAAATAAGAAATACAAACAAAAGCACAAGGGCTCAAATTTTATTGATACAATGGAGATCAGCCAAACGCGTGATTCCAAAGAGTATATACAAAGCTAGAAAATGGTAATTTATAGGGAAAAGGGCTACGTTGAAACATAACGACCGCTATCCTTCTACCAACTTTGAATTCGGGGCATCCTGAGCTTCTGTCGAAAATGACCTTGACTGGAGTTTTCTGACAGATGATGTAACTGCTGCTGCTGAGGGACTTGCCTCTGTTGAACATAGTTACTTGCCATTATCCCTAATTTTTGCCTGGATTGTACTATGATGTTTCCAATCCATCGGGATGATATTTCTTCATGTCTCTAACTTTTTCCTGGACCGCCCTTCCGGGTTTTCAATCCACCGAGACGTTTTTTTTTTTAGTTTAGGCGAAGTATTTCTTGACTACATCAACATTCGTGGGGTAGACAAATTCCTCTCCGTCCATGGTTGCAAGTCTCAAGGCGCCGCCTGAGGGAGCTTTCGTGACCACATAGGGGCCATCATAATTTGGAGTCCACTTACCCCGAGAATCAGTGAGAAAAGATTGTATCTTCTTGAGCACAAGGTCTCCATTCCTGAAGATGCGAGGTCGGACATTTTTGTCGAACGCCCTCTTCATTCTCTGTTGATACAACTGACCGTGGCATAGTGCCGTGATTCGCTTCTCTTCGATCAGATTTAGTTTATCGTGTCGGCTTTGACACCATTCAGCTTCGGTGAGCTTAGCTTCCATCAATACCCTGATTGATGGGATCTCTACTTCTATGGGGAGAACTGCCTCCATGCCATACACTAGAGAGAAAGGGGTTGCCCCTGTTGAAGTGCGGACTTTTCTTGATTTTTCTTGATGAATGATGATTCAAATCATACATTAACATCATTTTAGGGTTAAACATCCATTTTGGAGAAAAATCTCAAAAAGTCAAAGTTGACTTTTGTGCACAGTTGACTTTTTATCAGATGAATTCCAAACTGTGCAATTCTTCAGGAAATCATGTCCTTAACCTAAATCAAACTTGATGGACATGTTCCATGGGTATCATAGGGTATATTGAGGCATGTCCTAGGGTTTGGGAGCATGTCCTGGTCAAAAGTCAAAGTTACAGTTGACTTTTCTCTTAAAACCCTAATTATGGTGCAGATGAAATTGAGACTTGTTGCTCATGCTTCTTGGATTGATCCATTGTTCCAAATGGATCAATATGGTATGTTAGAAACCCTCAAATCCTCTCTTGAGGTCTTGGTTCATGATTTTCCCCAAAAGTGAACTTAGGGGTGAATTAGGTCAAGAAACCCTAATTCCTGATTTTTGATGTATGCATTCCCTGAGGTCAAATTGACTTGATGATTGGGTCCATGAGGTTCCATGGAGTATATTAGGTTATGTTTTGGATCATTAGCTCATGCCCAGATGAGAATTTCCCATCTGGAGGCCCTGGTCGACCAAAACCCTAATTTGGTGACACTGTCGATCTTGAGGCTTGATCCACCTAGAAGGGAGCAGCTTTGTGCTTAATCCTTGGAGTGGGAGTCCTTTTGATCCATTGTGGATATTTGAGAGGTTAGACAAGTTGAAGGTCATGTCATTCCTTGATTGACCCTTTGTCTAAGGCTCAGAGAGGGCTTGAAACCCTAATTTTGATTGTAGTGGATGCTCACCCATCTTTGGGGAGACTGATGAAATAAGATGGTTCCTCCATATTGTGATGATGATTTGCACAATGATGGGAAATCTTAGTGGTCAAAATTTGGGGTATGACAGATGCGCCTATTTAATCTTCTTGGACCCGAAGGTGTGAATGACGAAGGTATTCGGGCATTCGGGGTGCAAGAGGATTAAATATCGAAATACCCGAAATTTTGATGGTGGTTATGAATGGTAGCTTACGCATTCATCTTCTTTAGCTAAGCAATGATGCTTAGAAAAGGTAAAACTTCCCCTCGATCCTGGTCTTCAGCCAAGGAACTGGTCTCAGTTTCTGAATTAAACTTCCCCTCGATCCTGGTTTCCTACCAAGGAACTGGTCTTAGTTTCTGATGTAAACTTCCCCTCGATCCTGGTTTCCTACCAAGGAACTGGTCTCAGTTTCTGATTTAAACTTCCCCTCGATCCCGGTTTCCTACCAAGGAACTGGTCTCGGTTTCTTTTGTCAATAAACTTTCTTGACAAGGAACGCTATTAGTAGCGGTTTTACCTCAAACTTCTCGTCGAATTTCCCTGGGGAGACACCATTTGACGGAAAAAGTTTTGATGTCAGACTTGCTGGGGAACCCAATCGTTTGAGTTGTAGAGGTGTACAAACTTCTCTGTTGGAGACGCCATTTGTTTCTACTGGGGAAAGCGAGTCTCTTGAGAGACTGTTTTCGTTTGGGATCTTACATCATACTTTTCTCAGGATCTTCCCAGAGAAATGCCATATGATGGGGTCCAATTTTGAGGTGCCGATGACTTTTTCATCAGCGATATTTTCGGAGCGAAACTGGCGTGCTGCCGAATCTCTGATTACGAGGCTTTCTCTGTGGATTTTCGTTAATCCGGGAAAGTGAAGACATCATCTTTAATGGTGAAGAGTGACGTTGGCGGAAGGTTTTCTCTGGCTTTTCAGAGGTTCAAGTTATCAAAGTGGTCAAGGGCCAACTTCAATCCAGAAATAAAACTGGAGGAGAGAGAATGTTCAGACGTAACACTTCCTGACGAGGAAAAGGCTGACAACTCAATTGAGAGAACTTCTATCACTAGGGGACAAGACCGACTAGAGTGATAGTGATGCAATATAAAATGTGAATGCAAATAAAAAATGCATGATGTATGTATGTTTATGCGGACAAAACTGACGCGACATAAAAACTAAAAGATGAACATGACTGGATACTCGGCCATCATGGGGCGAAGAAGTACCGTTGGTTCAGAATAGCAATTCCACCTTGCTTAGGAGAGATAGTCCCCGTCGGGAGCTATGTTGGTCGGGCTTAGGAGATAAGAACTCGGTCGAGGTGTGTCAGACGAACCAAGGTCTCTGACACAGTTTATCCCTTCATTCAGGCGTACCGACGTAGAAGGATTATTTTGATTCTGCACTTCGAGGTTTGAACACCTTTGGAGACGCGATTGATGTTCTTTCGATGTTTAACAGTCAAAAGCAATTGCCATCTCTTATTAAAAAGCAGAAAAAGTTTTAACAAGTAAATTCATTTTGTTTTATTTGAAGAATCGTTAATCATGTTAACAACGTTGTTCTGTAAAGCTAAAACAAATAAGAAATACAAACAAAAGTACAAGGGCTCAAATTTTATTGATACAATGGAGATCAGCCAAACGCGTGATTCCAAAGAGTATATACAAAGCTAGAAAATGGTAATTTATAGGGAAAAGGGCTACGTTGAAACATAACGACCGCTATCCTTCTACCAACTTTGAATTCGGGGCATCCTGAGCTTCTGTCGAAGATGACCTTGACTGGAGTTTTCTGACAGATGATGTAACTGCTGCTGCTGAGGGACTTGCCTCTGTTGAACATAGTTACTTGCCATTATCCCTAATTTTTGCCTGGATTGTACTATGATGTTTCCAATCCATCGGGATGATATTTTTTCATGTCTCTAACTTTTTCCTGGACCGCCCTTCCGGGTTTTCAATCCACCGAGACGTTTTTTTTTTTTAGTTTAGGCGAAGTATTTCTTGACTACATCAACATTCGTGGGGTAGACAAATTCCTCTCCGTCCATGGTTGCAAGTCTCAAGGCGCCGCCTGAGAGAGCTTTCGTGACCACATAGGGGCCATCATAATTTGGAGTCCACTTACCCCGAGAATCAGTTAGAAAAGATTGTATCTTCTTGAGCATAAGGTCTCCTTTCCTGAAGATGCGAGGTCGGACCTTTTTGTCGAACGCCCTCTTCATTCTCTGTTGATACAACTGACCGTGGCATAGTGCCTTGATTCGCTTCTCATCGATCAGATTCAGTTCATCGTGTCGACTTTAAAACCATTCAGCTTCGGTGAGCTTAGCTTCCATCAATACCCTGATTGATGGGATCTCTACTTCTATGGGGAGAACTGCCTCCATGCCATACACTAGAGAGAAAGGGGTTGCCCCTGTTGAAGTGCGGACTTTTCTTGATTTTTCTTGATGAATGATGATTCAAATCATACATTAACATCATTTTAGGGTTAAACATCCATTTTGGTGAAAAATCTCAAAAAGTCAAAGTTGACTTTTGTGCACAGTTGACTTTTTATCAGATGAATTCCAAACTGTGCAATTCTTCAGGAAATCATGTCCTTAACCTAAATCAAACTTGATGGACATGTTCCATGGGTATCATAGGGTATATTGAGGCATGTCCTAGGGTTTGGGAGCATGTCCTGGTCAAAAGTCAAAGTTACAGTTGACTTTTCTCTTAAAACCCTAATTATGGTGCAGATGAAATTGAGACTTGTTGCTCATGCTTCTTGGATTGATCCATTGTTCCAAATGGATCAATATGGTATGTTAGAAACCCTCAAATCCTCTCTTGAGGTTTTGGTTCATGATTTGCCCCAAAAGTCAACTTAGGGGTGAATTAGGTCAAGAAACCCTAATTCCTGATTTTTTATGTATGCATTCCCTGAGGTCAAATTGACTTGATGATTGGGTCCATGAGGTTCCATGGAGTATATTAGGTTATGTTTTGGATCATTAGCTCATCCCCAGATGAAAATTTCCCATCTGGAGGCCCTGGTCGACCAAAACCCTAATTTGGTGACACTGTCGATCTTGAGGCTTGATCCACCTAGAAGGGAGCAGCTTTGTGCTTAATCCTTGGAGTGGGAGTCCTTTTGATCCATTGTGGATATTTGAGAGGTTAGGCAAGTTGAAGGTCATGTCATTCCTTGATTGACCCTTTGTCTAAGGCTCAGAGAGGGCTTGAAACCCTAATTTTGATTGTAGTGGATGCTCACCCATCTTTGGGGAGACTGATGAAATAAGATGGTTCCTCCATATTGTGATGATGACTTGCACAATGATGGGAAATCTTAGTGGTCAAAATTTGGGGTATGACAGATGCCCCTATTTAATCTTCTTGGACCCGAAGGTGTGAATGACGAAGGTATTCGGGCATTCGGGGTGCAAGAGGATTAAATATCGGAATACCCGAAATTTTGATGGTGGTTATGAATGGTAGCTTACGCATTCATCTTCTTTAGCTAAGCAATGATGCTTAGAAAAGGTAAAACTTCCCCTCGATCCTGGTCTTTAGCCAAGGAACTGGTCTCAGTTTCTGAATTAAACTTCCCCTCGATCCTGGTTTCCTACCAAGGAACTGGTCTTAGTTTCTGATGTAAACTTCCCCTCGATCCTGGTTTCCTACCAAGGAACTGGTCTCAGTTTCTGATTTAAACTTCCCCTCGATCCCGGTTTCCTACCAAGGAACTGGTCTCGGTTTCTTTTGTCAATAAACTTTCTTGACAAGGAACGCTATTAGTAGCGGTTTTCCCTCAAACTTCTCGTCGAATTTCCCTGGGGAGACACCATTTGACGGAAAAAGTTTTGATGTCAGACTTGCTGGGGAACCCAATCGTTTGAGTTGTAGAGGTGCACAAACTTCTCTGTTGGAGACGCCATTTGTTTCTACTGGGGAAAGCGAGTCTCTTGAGAGACTGTTTTCGTTTGGGATCTTACATCATACTTTTCTCAGGATCTTCCCAGAGAAATGCCATATGATGGGGTCCAATTTTGAGGTGCCGATGACTTTTTCATCAGCGATATTTTCGGAGCGAAACTGGCGTGCTGTCGAATCTCTGATTACGAGGCTTTCTCTGTGGATTTTCCTTAATCCGGGAAAGTGAAGACATCATCTTTAATGGTGAAGAGTGACGTTGGCGGAAGGTTTTCTCTGGATTTTAAGAGGTTCAAGTTATCAAAGTGGTCAAGGGCCAACTTCAATCCAGAAATAAAACTGGAGGAGAGAGAATGTTCAGACGTAACACTTCCTGACGAGGAAAAGGCTGACAACTCAATTGAGAGAACTTCTATCACTAGGGGACAAGACCGACTAGAGTGATAGTGATGCAATATGAAATGTGAATGCAAATAAAAAATGCATGATGTATGTATGTTTATGCGGACAAAACTGACGCGACATAAAAACTAAAAGATGAACATGACTGGATACTCGGCCATCATGGGGCGAAGAAGTACCGTTGGTTCAGAATAGCAATTCCACCTTGCTTAGGAGAGATAGTCCCCGTCGGGAGCTATGTTGGTCGGGCTTAGGAGATAAGAACTCGGCCGAGGTGTGTCAGACGAACCAAGGTCTCTGACACAGTTTATCCCTTCATTCAGGCGTACCGACGTAGAAGGATTATTTTGATTCTGCACTTCGAGGTTCGAACACCTTTGGAGACGCGATTGATGTTCTTTCGATGTTTAACAGTCAAAAGCAATTGCCATCTCTTATTAAAAAGCAGAAAAAGTTTTAACAAGTAAATTCATTTTGTTTTATTTGAAGAATCGTTAATCATGTTAACAACGTTGTTCTGTAAAGCTAAAACAAATAAGAAATACAAACAAAAGTACAAGGGCTCAAATTTTATTGATACAATGGAGATCAGCCAAACGCGTGATTCCAAAGAGTATATACAAAGCTAGAAAATGGTAATTTATAGGGAAAAGGGCTACGTTGAAACATAACGACCGCTATCCTTCTACCAACTTTGAATTCGGGGCATCCTGGGCTTCTGTCGAAGATGACCTTGACTGGAGTTTTCTGACAGATGATGTAACTGCTGCTGCTGAGGGACTTGCCTCTGTTGAACATAGTTACTTGCCATTATCCCTAATTTTTGCCTGGATTGTACTATGATGTTTCCAATCCATCGGGATGATATTTTTTCATGTCTCTAACTTTTTCCTGGACCGCCCTTCCGGGTTTTCAATCCACCGAGACGTTTTTTTTTTTTAGTTTAGGCGAAGTATTTCTTGACTACATCAACATTCGTGGGGTAGACAAATTCCTCTCCGTCCATGGTTGCAAGTCTCAAGGCGCCGCCTGAGAGAGCTTTCGTGACCACATAGGGGCCATCATAATTTGGAGTCCACTTACCCCGAGAATCAGTGAGAAAAGATTGTATCTTCTTGAGCACAAGGTCTCCTTTCCTGAAGATGCGAGGTCGGACCTTTTTGTCGAACGCCCTCTTCATTCTCTGTTGATACAACTGACCGTGGCATAGTGCCTTGATTCGCTTCTCATCGATCAGATTTAGTTCGTCGTGTCGACTTTAAAACCATTCAGCTTTGGTGAGCTTAGCTTCCATCAATACCCTGATTGATGGGATATCTACTTCTATGGGGAGAACTGCCTCCATGCCATACACTAGAGAGAAAGGGGTTGCCCCTGTTGAAGTGCGGACTTTTCTTTATTTTTCTTGATGAATGATGATTCAAATCGTACATTAACATCATTTTAGGGTTAAACATCCATTTTGGTGAAAAATCTCAAAAAGTCAAAGTTGACTTTTGTGCACAGTTGACTTTTTATCAGATGAATTCCAAACTGTGCAATTCTTCAGGAAATCATGTCCTTAACCTAAATCAAACTTGATGGACATGTTCCATGGGTATCATAGGGTATATTGAGGCATGTCCTAGGGTTTGGGAGCATGTCCTGGTCAAAAGTCAAAGTTACAGTTGACTTTTCTCTTAAAACCCTAATTATGGTGCAGATGAAATTGAGACTTGTTGCTCATGCTTCTTGGATTGATCCATTGTTCCAAATGGATCAATATGGTATGTTAGAAACCCTCAAATCCTCTCTTGAGGTCTTGGTTCATGATTTGCCCCAAAAGTCAACTTAGGGGTGAATTAGGTCAAGAAACCCTAATTCCTGATTTTTGATGTATGCATTCCCTGAGGTCAAATTGACTTGATGATTGGGTCCATGAGGTTCCATGGAGTATATTAGGTTATGTTTTGGATCATTAGCTCATCCCCAGATGAAAATTTCCCATCTGGAGGCCCTGGTCGACCAAAACCCTAATTTGGTGACACTGTCGATCTTGAGGCTTGATCCACCTAGAAGGGAGCAGCTTTGTGCTTAATCCTTGGAGTGGGAGTCCTTTTGATCCATTGTGGATATTTGAGAGGTTAGGCAAGTTGAAGGTCATGTCATTCCTTGATTGACCCTTTGTCTAAGGCTCAGAGAGGGCTTGAAACCCTAATTTTGATTGTAGTGGATGCTCACCCATCTTTGGGGAGACTGATGAAATAAGATGGTTCCTCCATATTGTGATGATGATTTGCACAATGATGGGAAATCTTAGTGGTCAAAATTTGGGGTATGACAGATGCCCCTATTTAATCTTCTTGGACCCGAAGGTGTGAATGACGAAGGTATTCGGGCATTTGGGGTGCAAGAGGATTAAATATCGGAATACCCGAAATTTTGATGGTGGTTATGAATGGTAGCTTACGCATTCATCTTCTTTAGCTAAGCAATGATGCTTAGAAAAGGTAAAACTTCCCCTCGATCCTGGTCTTCAGCCAAGGAACTGGTCTCAGTTTCTGAATTAAACTTCCCCTCGATCCTGGTTTCCTACCAAGGAACTGGTCTTAGTTTCTGATGTAAACTTCCCCTCGATCCTGGTTTCCTACCAAGGAACTGGTCTCAGTTTCTGATTTAAACTTCCCCTCGATCCCGGTTTCCCACCAAGGAACTGGTCTCGGTTTCTTTTGTCAATAAACTTTCTTGACAAGGAACGCTATTAGTAACGGTTTTCCCTCAAACTTCTCGTCGAATTTCCCTGGGGAGACACCATTTGACGGAAAAAGTTTTGATGTCAGACTTGCTGGGGAACCCAATCGTTTGAGTTGTAGAGGTGCACAAACTTCTCTGTTGGAGACGCCATTTGTTTCTACTGGGGAAAGCGAGTCTCTTGAGAGACTGTTTTCGTTTGGGATCTTACATCATACTTTTCTCAGGATCTTCCCAGAGAAATGCCATATGATGGGGTCCAATTTTGAGGTGCCGATGACTTTTTCATCAGCGAAATTTTCGGAGCGAAACTGGCGTGCTGCCGAATCTCTGATTACGAGGCTTTCTCTGTGGATTTTCCTTAATCCGGGAAAGTGAAGACATCATCTTTAATGGTGAAGAGTGACGTTGGCGGAAGGTTTTCTCTGGCTTTTCAGAGGTTCAAGTTATCAAAGTGGTCAAGGGCCAACTTCAATCCAGAAATAAAACTGGAGGAGAGAGAATGTTCAGACGTAACACTTCCTGACGAGGAAAAGGCTGACGACTCAATTGAGAGAACTTCTATCACTAGGGGACAAGACCGACTAGAGTGATAGTGATGCAATATGAAATGTGAATGCAAATCAAAAATGCACGATGTATGTATATTTATGCGGACAAAACTGACGCGACATAAAAACTAAAAGATGAACATGACTGGATACTCGGCCATCATGGGGCGAAGAAGTACCGTTGGTTCAGAATAGAAATTCCACCTTGCTTAGGAGAGATAGTCCCCGTCGGGAGCTATGTTGGTCGGGCTTAGGAGATAAGAACTCGGCCGAGGTGTGTCAGACGAACCAAGGTCTCTGACACAGTTTATCCCTTCATTCAGGCGTACCGACGTAGAAGGATTATTTTGATTCTGCACTTCGAGGTTCGAACACCTTTGGAGACGCGATTGATGTTCTTTCGATGTTTAACAGTCAAAAGCAATTGCCATCTCTTATTAAAAAGCAGAAAAAGTTTTAACAAGTAAATTCATTTTGTTTTATTTGAAGAATCGTTAATCATGTTAACAACGTTGTTCTGTAAAGCTAAAACAAATAAGAAATACAAACAAAAGTACAAGGGCTCAAATTTTATTGATACAATGGAGATCAGCCAAACGCGTGATTCCAAAGAGTATATACAAAGCTAGAAAATGGTAATTTATAGGGAAAAGGGCTACGTTGAAACATAACGACCGCTATCCTTCTACCAACTTTGAATTCGGGGCATCCTGGGCTTCTGTCGAAGATGACCTTGACTGGAGTTTTCTGACAGATGATGTAACTGCTGCTGCTGAGGGACTTGCCTCTGTTGAACATAGTTACTTGCCATTATCCCTAATTTTTGCCTGGATTGTACTATGATGTTTCCAATCCATCGGGATGATATTTTTTCATGTCTCTAACTTTTTCCTGGACCGCCCTTCCGGGTTTTCAATCCACCGAGACGTTTTTTTTTTTTAGTTTAGGCGAAGTATTTCTTGACTACATCAACATTCGTGGGGTAGACAAATTCCTCTCCGTCCATGGTTGCAAGTCTCAAGGCGCCGCCTGAGAGAGCTTTCGTGACCACATAGGGGCCATCATAATTTGGAGTCCACTTACCCCGAGAATCAGTGAGAAAAGATTGTATCTTCTTGAGCACAAGGTCTCCTTTCCTGAAGATGCGAGGTCGGACCTTTTTGTCGAACGCCCTCTTCATTCTCTGTTGATACAACTGACCGTGGCATAGTGCCTTGATTCGCTTCTCATCGATCAGATTCAGTTCATCGTGTCGACTTTAAAACCATTCAGCTTCGGTGAGCTTAGCTTCCATCAATACCCTGATTGATGGGATCTCTACTTCTATGGGGAGAACTGCCTCCATGCCATACACTAGAGAGAAAGGGGTTGCCCCTGTTGAAGTGCGGACTTTTCTTGATTTTTCTTGATGAATGATGATTCAAATCATACATTAACATCATTTTAGGGTTAAACATCCATTTTGGTGAAAAATCTCAAAAAGTCAAAGTTGACTTTTGTGCACAGTTGACTTTTTATCAGATGAATTCCAAACTGTGCAATTCTTCAGGAAATCATGTCCTTAACCTAAATCAAACTTGATGGACATGTTCCATGGGTATCATAGGGTATATTGAGGCATGTCCTAGGGTTTGGGAGCATGTCCTGGTCAAAAGTCAAAGTTACAGTTGACTTTTCTCTTAAAACCCTAATTATGGTGCAGATGAAATTGAGACTTGTTGCTCATGCTTCTTGGATTGATCCATTGTTCCAAATGGATCAATATGGTATGTTAGAAACCCTCAAATCCTCTCTTGAGGTTTTGGTTCATGATTTGCCCCAAAAGTCAACTTAGGGGTGAATTAGGTCAAGAAACCCTAATTCCTGATTTTTTATGTATGCATTCCCTGAGGTCAAATTGACTTGATGATTGGGTCCATGAGGTTCCATGGAGTATATTAGGTTATGTTTTGGATCATTAGCTCATCCCCAGATGAAAATTTCCCATCTGGAGGCCCTGGTCGACCAAAACCCTAATTTGGTGACACTGTCGATCTTGAGGCTTGATCCACCTAGAAGGGAGCAGCTTTGTGCTTAATCCTTGGAGTGGGAGTCCTTTTGATCCATTGTGGATATTTGAGAGGTTAGGCAAGTTGAAGGTCATGTCATTCCTTGATTGACCCTTTGTCTAAGGCTCAGAGAGGGCTTGAAACCCTAATTTTGATTGTAGTGGATGCTCACCCATCTTTGGGGAGACTGATGAAATAAGATGGTTCCTCCATATTGTGATGATGACTTGCACAATGATGGGAAATCTTAGTGGTCAAAATTTGGGGTATGACAGATGCCCCTATTTAATCTTCTTGGACCCGAAGGTGTGAATGACGAAGGTATTCGGGCATTCGGGGTGCAAGAGGATTAAATATCGGAATACCCGAAATTTTGATGGTGGTTATGAATGGTAGCTTACGCATTCATCTTCTTTAGCTAAGCAATGATGCTTAGAAAAGGTAAAACTTCCCCTCGATCCTGGTCTTTAGCCAAGGAACTGGTCTCAGTTTCTGAATTAAACTTCCCCTCGATCCTGGTTTCCTACCAAGGAACTGGTCTTAGTTTCTGATGTAAACTTCCCCTCGATCCTGGTTTCCTACCAAGGAACTGGTCTCAGTTTCTGATTTAAACTTCCCCTCGATCCCGGTTTCCTACCAAGGAACTGGTCTCGGTTTCTTTTGTCAATAAACTTTCTTGACAAGGAACGCTATTAGTAGCGGTTTTCCCTCAAACTTCTCGTCGAATTTCCCTGGGGAGACACCATTTGACGGAAAAAGTTTTGATGTCAGACTTGCTGGGGAACCCAATCGTTTGAGTTGTAGAGGTGCACAAACTTCTCTGTTGGAGACGCCATTTGTTTCTACTGGGGAAAGCGAGTCTCTTGAGAGACTGTTTTCATTTGGGATCTTACATCATACTTTTCTCAGGATCTTCCCAGAGAAATGCCATATGATGGGGTCCAATTTTGAGGTGCCGATGACTTTTTCATCAGCGATATTTTCGGAGCGAAACTGGCGTGCTGTCGAATCTCTGATTACGAGGCTTTCTCTGTGGATTTTCCTTAATCCGGGAAAGTGAAGACATCATCTTTAATGGTGAAGAGTGACGTTGGCGGAAGGTTTTCTCTGGATTTTCAGAGGTTCAAGTTATCAAAGTGGTCAAGGGCCAACTTCAATCCAGAAATAAAACTGGAGGAGAGAGAATGTTCAGACGTAACACTTCCTGACGAGGAAAAGGCTGACAACTCAATTGAGAGAACTTCTATCACTAGGGGACAAGACCGACTAGAGTGATAGTGATGCAATATGAAATGTGAATGCAAATAAAAAATGCATGATGTATGTATGTTTATGCGGACAAAACTGACGCGACATAAAAACTAAAAGATGAACATGACTGGATACTCGGCCATCATGGGGCGAAGAAGTACCGTTGGTTCAGAATAGCAATTCCACCTTGCTTAGGAGAGATAGTCCCCGTCGGGAGCTATGTTGGTCGGGCTTAGGAGATAAGAACTCGGCCGAGGTGTGTCAGACGAACCAAGGTCTCTGACACAGTTTATCCCTTCATTCAGGCGTACCGACGTAGAAGGATTATTTTGATTCTG